>JALAZF010000009.1:10962500-13362500 GCA_022829125.1 Lathyrus tuberosus
GCATCAACGAGAGTAATACGGTTGTTCTCTCAGCTCAGTGTGTCAGAGTTGGACACTATTGTGAGCGATGTGGATGATATTGAGGAGTATTGTAGGTTTATTATAACTGGTCGGTAAGTTTAAGTTTATGAAGAGTGGATTATATGTATGCCGGATAAGTTTCTTCTCTCTGAAGAATGAATTCTTTTTGTGTTAATATTTACTTTTCTCTTTCTATGTTTGAAACATTTTAAACCAAACTCAGAATTGCAGAAAATGTCGAACGACAGTTCAATAACACTGATCTCTGTGGACACGATAAATTCCCGGAAAAATACTTCCAAAAACTTTTGTTGCTTGCCGCTACACCGCTTCAACAAAATGGCGTCGTTGCCGGGGATTGGTGTTTTTATTGGATCGCATTGCGATAGTTTGTTTGTTTTTGAGGTTTGTAGATATCGTACATATTGTATATTTTCACTTGTTTATATTGATAATTATACTTGTGAATTTTTTATATCATTGTTTGTTTCTTTTCACGTTTGCTTGCGTGTTGGTTAGGAATAACCGCGTGGAAGCAACTTGGAGGAACATTCTTAAATAACAGGCGTCGAGCTTACGACGTAAAACAAGCATGTTTTATTGTTTTTAGTTTCTAATGTTTTTGTTTGTTGTTTGGACGCAAATTTTGGTCGGCTAAGTTGAGGATCCTTGGTGATTTTCCAAGTATGATTGTTTCAACTTGCAGATGTATGGTAATGATAGTGTTTGAAGTTGTTTTCATGCAAGGTTCTCGTTTACTACTTTCTATAGCATGACATGATTAGGAAACTAGTCATTTGTGCAAATACCATGCTATTTATTCTTTTTGCATTACTTGTTCATGAATTAAATCACTTTAGTTCCTTTTTACCCCAATTGTGAGGAAGCTTTCCATTGTTCATATATGCGCAGAGTACCAACATTCTTGTTTTAGCTAGATTTTATTATGTTTAATCTTTTATTTGTGTTACTTATATGAATGAATGAAAAGGATCAAGGCCCTTGATTCATTTTGAGCACAACCACTTTGGGTAAATAGTCAATTTACCCTGTGAGTGTGTGAGCATTGGGTAACCCCTTTGAGCTTTTTTATCCATGTTTTATTTGAACTTAATGCTTGTCTATGAGTATTTAGTTGACTTATTTTTGAATGGATTTTGATTTTTTTCTTGAACCCTCGACCATGTCTTATGGTTTGAATTTTCACCTTGCCTTAGAAAGTAGGGAGTATTCACACTATGATGGTTGGTTCAATTCAAGTTGAAGAGAAAAATGTTTACTTGTTCATTTGTTGATTGCTATGAGGTTGAGAGAAAAAGAAAGAAAAAAAATAAAGAAAAAGAAAATCCCTGAGTAAGGAAAGAAAAAAAAAAGTAACAAGAATTGTGCTAAATAAGTTATGTGTATTTGGTGTAACACTTGGGATGAAAGAAGAAGTTTGATTGAAATTTTGATGCTTGAGCCTTTATGAATTGATTACTCCCTTAGGATTAGACAAGTTTTTGTTTCAATTACCTTTATAAATTTCCCCTTGTTTGTTAGCCCGACCACATTACAACCTTGAAAAGCCATTGTGATTCTTGCCTTTGCATGTTCAATGTGAATTTTTGGATGAATGCATAATTTACTCTTTTGTTTTCAAGATTGTTGTGTGAGTGTCAAATTCATCATTTTGTGTATTTTTCATCCACTGATGAATTTTTGCTAAGTGTGATTCATGATTGAAGTCGTGTTGTTTTGGAATGTTTGGCATGATTTTTGTACTTAGGATTTGTTTCGTTTTAAGTTATCGTTGTAATGTAGTGGTAAGCTTTATTTTCCATGTGTTGTGTTGCTTCTTGAACCATACATTTCTTGTTGATTCATGATTCTTTGGTAATTCATTTTGTATTTTTAAGTTTGTTTGGCTTTGTTTGAGGACAAACAATTATGTAAGTTGGGGAGAGTTTGATAAGTGTCAAATTATCGATATTTTGAGTAAAATTTTAATGGCACTTATCAGTTCTTTTTGTTAATAAAATGCCACTTTGTTTGTAAAAGTGTATATTTAGTGTATACTAGTATTTTTTTTTGTATATATTGTATCATTTGATTGCTTTCCATTCATTTTGTAGGTATTTAAGCATTGTCGGAGCATTGAGTAACAAAGGCCAAAGGCTAAGCTTCAAGAATGCAATTTTTAGCAATTCATCAAAGAATAAGGTTCAAAACAATAATGAGAAATTTCATAAATTTTCTTTGTATTTAGTTATTGTTAGATAGAGCATTGAATAAGCTTTCCAACGCTTCCGACCGGGCCTCAAACGGAGTTACGGTTCAAAAGTTATGGTCGAAATAAGTGTTGGTTCGCTGTCATGTTCGCTGTGCGAACTAGAGGCGAGCGAATTCGCCAAGAGTTCGCACTGTGAACTTTGGGCGAATAAAAATTGCCCAGAAGCGTGGAAAACACTATTTGGACAGTTGCTAAGGCGGCATATGTTCGTTGGGCGAACGGGAGTTCGCAGTGCGAACCTGGGAACCCATTTTTTCATATAAAGTCACATTTTCAGATTTTTCTAGGTTATGGTGTAGGGATTTTTTGCTCCCACTCCATCAAAATTCATTTCTTCATATTTTTTGATGATATAAGCTAGAAAGCAACATTGGAGCTTGCATTTGGATGATCCGGAGTAGATTGATCATCGATCGACGATGACAAACCAGGAGATTTTGGGTTCATTTCTCTTCTTCTTTGTGTATTCTTCATTTTTTGGGTTTTGTATATGTTTTTACTTTGATCTTATGTATATTTATCGCCCATGGCGTTGTATAAAATCCAGTTTACATATCTTTATCAGTGATTGTCTTTGATTTTTTGCTTTATGCTCGGGGTTTGGGTTGTGTTAGAGATAAACATCACAAACCTTGATTAGGGATGATTATCTGTTAGTTTCTGGATGCTAGAGATAGATTTAGAGCTAACAATCTCTATGGGTATCAGAGCTTAATGCCTCTGTGTTGTTTGAGTCGGGTACGAGAGCATCAACGAGAGTAATACGGTTGTTCTCTCAGCTCAGTGTGTCAGAGTTGGACACTATTGTGAGCGATGTGGATGATATTGAGGAGTATTGTAGGTTTATTATAACTGGTCGGTAAGTTTAAGTTTATGAAGAGTGGATTATATGTATGCCGGATAAGTTTCTTCTCTCTGAAGAATGAATTATTTTTGTGTTAATATTTACTTTTCTCTTTCTATGTTTGAAACATTTTAAACCAAACTCAGAATTGCAGAAAATGTCGAACGACAGTTCAATAACACTGATCTCTGTGGACACGATAAATTCCCGGAAAAATACTTCCAAAAACTTTTGTTGCTTGCCGCTACACCGCTTCAACAAAATGGCGTCGTTGCCGGGGATTGGTGTTTTTATTGGATCGCATTGCGATAGTTTGTTTGTTTTTGAGGTTTGTAGATATCGTACATATTGTATATTTTCACTTGTTTATATTGATAATTATACTTGTGAATTTTTTATATCATTGTTTGTTTCTTTTCACGTTTGCTTGCGTGTTGGTTAGGAATAACCGCGTGGAAGCAACTTGGAGGAACATTCTTAAATAACAGGCGTCGAGCTTACGACGTAAAACAAGCATGTTTTATTGTTTTTAGTTTCTAATGTTTTTGTTTGTTGTTTGGACGCAAATTTTGGTCGGCTAAGTTGAGGATCCTTGGTGATTTTCCAAGTATGATTGTTTCAACTTGCAGATGTATGGTAATGATAGTGTTTGAAGTTGTTTTCATGCAAGGTTCTCGTTTACTACTTTCTATAGCATGACATGATTAGGAAACTAGTCATTTGTGCAAATACCATGCTATTTATTCTTTTTGCATTACTTGTTCATGAATTAAATCACTTTAGTTCCTTTTTACCCCAATTGTGAGGAAGCTTTCCATTGTTCATATATGCGCAGAGTACCAACATTCTTGTTTTAGCTAGATTTTATTATGTTTAATCTTTTATTTGTGTTACTTATATGAATGAATGAAAAGGATCAAGGCCCTTGATTCATTTTGAGCACAACCACTTTGGCTAAATAGTCAATTTACCCTGTGAGTGTGTGAGCATTGGGTAACCCCTTTGAGCTTTTTTATCCATGTTTTATTTGAACTTAATGCTTGTCTATGAGTATTTAGTTGACTTATTTTTGAATGGATTTTGATTTTTTTCTTGAACCCTCGACCATGTCTTATGGTTTGAATTTTCACCTTGCCTTAGAAAGTAGGGAGTATTCACACTATGATGGTTGGTTCAATTCAAGTTGAAGAGAAAAATGTTTACTTGTTCATTTGTTGATTGCTATGAGGTTGAGAGAAAAAGAAAGAAAAAAAATAAAGAAAAAGAAAATCCCTGAGTAAGGAAAGAAAAAAAAAAGTAACAAGAATTGTGCTAAATAAGTTATGTGTATTTGGTGTAACACTTGGGATGAAAGAAGAAGTTTGATTGAAATTTTGATGCTTGAGCCTTTATGAATTGATTACTCCCTTAGGATTAGACAAGTTTTTGTTTCAATTACCTTTATAAATTTCCCCTTGTTTGTTAGCCCGACCACATTACAACCTTGAAAAGCCATTGTGATTCTTGCCTTTGCATGTTCAATGTGAATTTTTGGATGAATGCATAATTTACTCTTTTGTTTTCAAGATTGTTGTGTGAGTGTCAAATTCATCATTTTGTGTATTTTTCATCCACTGATGAATTTTTGCTAAGTGTGATTCATGATTGAAGTCGTGTTGTTTTGGAATGTTTGGCATGATTTTTGTACTTAGGATTTGTTTCGTTTTAAGTTATCGTTGTAATGTAGTGGTAAGCTTTATTTTCCATGTGTTGTGTTGCTTCTTGAACCATACATTTCTTGTTGATTCATGATTCTTTGGTAATTCATTTTGTATTTTTAAGTTTGTTTGGCTTTGTTTGAGGACAAACAATTATGTAAGTTGGGGAGAGTTTGATAAGTGTCAAATTATCGATATTTTGAGTAAAATTTTAATGGCACTTATCAGTTCTTTTTGTTAATAAAATGCCACTTTGTTTGTAAAAGTGTATATTTAGTGTATACTAGTATTTTTTTTTTGTATATATTGTATCATTTGATTGCTTTCCATTCATTTTGTAGGTATTTAAGCATTGTTGGAGCATTGAGTAACAAAGGCCAAAGGCTAAGCTTCAAGAATGCAATTTTTAGCAATTCATCAAAGAATAAGGTTCAAAACAATAATGAGAAATTTCATAAATTTTCTTTGTATTTAGTTATTGTTAGATAGAGCATTGAATAAGCTTTCCAACGCTTCCGACCGGGCCTCAAACGGAGTTACGGTTCAAAAGTTATGGTCGAAATAAGTGCTGGTTCGCTGTCATGTTCGCTGTGCGAACTAGAGGCGAGCGAATTCGCCAAGAGTTCGCACTGTGAACTTTGGGCGAATAAAAATTGCCCAGAAGCGTGGAAAACACTATTTGGACAGTTGCTAAGGCGACATATGTTCGTTGGGCTAACGGGAGTTCGCAGTGCGAACCTGGGAACCCATTTTTTCATATAAAGTCACATTTTCAGATTTTTCTAGGTTATGGTGTAGGGATTTTTTGCTCCCACTCCATCAAAATTCATTTCTTCATATTTTTTGATGATATAAGCTAGAAAGCAACATTGGAGCTTGCATTTGGATGATCCGGAGTAGATTGATCATCGATCGACGATGACAAACCAGGAGATTTTGGGTTCATTTCTCTTCTTCTTTGTGTATTCTTCATTTTTTGGGTTTTGTATATGTTTTTACTTTGATCTTATGTATATTTATCGCCCATGGCGTTGTATAAAATCCAGTTTACATATCTTTATCAGTGATTGTCTTTGATTTTTTGCTTTATGCTCGGGGTTTGGGTTGTGTTAGAGATAAACATCACAAACCTTGATTAGGGATGATTATCTGTTAGTTTCTGGATGCTAGAGATAGATTTAGAGCTAACAATCTCTATGGGTATCAGAGCTTAATGCCTCTGTGTTGTTTGAGTCGGGTACGAGAGCATCAACGAGAGTAATACGGTTGTTCTCTCAGCTCAGTGTGTCAGAGTTGGACACTATTGTGAGCGATGTGGATGATATTGAGGAGTATTGTAGGTTTATTATAACTGGTCGGTAAGTTTAAGTTTATGAAGAGTGGATTATATGTATGCCGGATAAGTTTCTTCTCTCTGAAGAATGAATTCTTTTTGTGTTAATATTTACTTTTCTCTTTCTATGTTTGAAACATTTTAAACCAAACTCAGAATTGCAGAAAATGTCGAACGACAGTTCAATAACACTGATCTCTGTGGACACGATAAATTCCCGGAAAAATACTTCCAAAAACTTTTGTTGCTTGCCGCTACACCGCTTCAACAAAATGGCGTCGTTGCCGGGGATTGGTGTTTTTATTGGATCGCATTGCGATAGTTTGTTTGTTTTTGAGGTTTGTAGATATCGTACATATTGTATATTTTCACTTGTTTATATTGATAATTATACTTGTGAATTTTTTATATCATTGTTTGTTTCTTTTCACGTTTGCTTGCGTGTTGGTTAGGAATAACCGCGTGGAAGCAACTTGGAGGAACATTCTTAAATAACAGGCGTCGAGCTTACGACGTAAAACAAGCATGTTTTATTGTTTTTAGTTTCTAATGTTTTTGTTTGTTGTTTGGACGCAAATTTTGGTCGGCTAAGTTGAGGATCCTTGGTGATTTTCCAAGTATGATTGTTTCAACTTGCAGATGTATGGTAATGATAGTGTTTGAAGTTGTTTTCATGCAAGGTTCTCGTTTACTACTTTCTATAGCATGACATGATTAGGAAACTAGTCATTTGTGTAAATACCATGCTATTTATTCTTTTTGCATTACTTGTTCATGAATTAAATCACTTTAGTTCCTTTTTACCCCAATTGTGAGGAAGCTTTCCATTGTTCATATATGCGCAGAGTACCAACATTCTTGTTTTAGCTAGATTTTATTATGTTTAATCTTTTATTTGTGTTACTTATATGAATGAATGAAAAGGATCAAGGCCCTTGATTCATTTTGAGCACAACCACTTTGGCTAAATAGTCAATTTACCCTGTGAGTGTGTGAGCATTGGGTAACCCCTTTGAGCTTTTTTATCCATGTTTTATTTGAACTTAATGCTTGTCTATGAGTATTTAGTTGACTTATTTTTGAATGGATTTTGATTTTTTTCTTGAACCCTCGACCATGTCTTATGGTTTGAATTTTCACCTTGCCTTAGAAAGTAGGGAGTATTCACACTATGATGGTTGGTTCAATTCAAGTTGAAGAGAAAAATGTTTACTTGTTCATTTGTTGATTGCTATGAGGTTGAGAGAAAAAGAAAGAAAAAAAATAAAGAAAAAGAAAATCCCTGAGTAAGGAAAGAAAAAAAAAAGTAACAAGAATTGTGCTAAATAAGTTATGTGTATTTGGTGTAACACTTGGGATGAAAGAAGAAGTTTGATTGAAATTTTGATGCTTGAGCCTTTATGAATTGATTACTCCCTTAGGATTAGACAAGTTTTTGTTTCAATTACCTTTATAAATTTCCCCTTGTTTGTTAGCCCGACCACATTACAACCTTGAAAAGCCATTGTGATTCTTGCCTTTGCATGTTCAATGTGAATTTTTGGATGAATGCATAATTTACTCTTTTGTTTTCAAGATTGTTGTGTGAGTGTCAAATTCATCATTTTGTGTATTTTTCATCCACTGATGAATTTTTGCTAAGTGTGATTCATGATTGAAGTCGTGTTGTTTTGGAATGTTTGGCATGATTTTTGTACTTAGGATTTGTTTCGTTTTAAGTTATCGTTGTAATGTAGTGGTAAGCTTTATTTTCCATGTGTTGTGTTGCTTCTTGAACCATACATTTCTTGTTGATTCATGATTCTTTGGTAATTCATTTTGTATTTTTAAGTTTGTTTGGCTTTGTTTGAGGACAAACAATTATGTAAGTTGGGGAGAGTTTGATAAGTGTCAAATTATCGATATTTTGAGTAAAATTTTTATGGCACTTATCAGTTCTTTTTGTTAATAAAATGCCACTTTGTTTGTAAAAGTGTATATTTAGTGTATACTAGTATTTTTTTTTTGTATATATTGTATCATTTGATTGCTTTCCATTCATTTTGTAGGTATTTAAGCATTGTTGGAGCATTGAGTAACAAAGGCCAAAGGCTAAGCTTCAAGAATGCAATTTTTAGCAATTCATCAAAGAATAAGGTTCAAAAAAATAATGAGAAATTTCATAAATTTTCTTTGTATTTAGTTATTGTTAGATAGATCATTGAATAAGCTTTCCAACGCTTCCGACCGGGCCTCAAACGGAGTTACGGTTCAAAAGTTATGGTCGAAATAAGTGCTGGTTCGCTGTCATGTTCGCTGTGCGAACTAGAGGCGAGCGAATTCGCCAAGAGTTCGCACTGTGAACTTTGGGCGAATAAAAATTGCCCAGAAGCGTGGAAAACACTATTTGGACAGTTGCTAAGGCGGCATATGTTCGTTGGGCGAACGGGAGTTCGCAGTGCGAACCTGGGAACCCATTTTTTCATATAAAGTCACATTTTCAGATTTTTCTAGGTTATGGTGTAGGGATTTTTTGCTCCCACTCCATCAAACTTCATTTCTTCATATTTTTTGATGATATAAGCTAGAAAGCAACATTGGAGCTTGCATTTGGATGATCCGGAGTAGATTGATCATCGATCGACGATGACAAACCAGGAGATTTTGGGTTCATTTCTCTTCTTCTTTGTGTATTCTTCATTTTTTGGGTTTTGTATATGTTTTTACTTTGATCTTATGTATATTTATCGCCCATGGCGTTGTATAAAATCCAGTTTACATATCTTTATCAGTGATTGTCTTTGATTTTTTGCTTTATGCTCGGGGTTTGGGTTGTGTTAGAGATAAACATCACAAACCTTGATTAGGGATGATTATCTGTTAGTTTCTGGATGCTAGAGATAGATTTAGAGCTAACAATCTCTATGGGTATCAGAGCTTAATGCCTCTGTGTTGTTTGAGTCAGGTACGAGAGCATCAACGAGAGTAATACGGTTGTTCTCTCAGCTCAGTGTGTCAGAGTTGGACACTATTGTGAGCGATGTGGATGATATTGAGGAGTATTGTAGGTTTATTATAACTGGTCGGTAAGTTTAAGTTTATGAAGAGTGGATTATATGTATGCCGGATAAGTTTCTTCTCTCTGAAGAATGAATTCTTTTTGTGTTAATATTTACTTTTCTCTTTCTATGTTTGAAACATTTTAAACCAAACTCAGAATTGCAGAAAATGTCGAACGACAGTTCAATAACACTGATCTCTGTGGACACGATAAATTCCCGGAAAAATACTTCCAAAAACTTTTGTTGCTTGCCGCTACACCGCTTCAACAAAATGGCGTCGTTGCCGGGGATTGGTGTTTTTATTGGATCGCATTGCGATAGTTTGTTTGTTTTTGAGGTTTGTAGATATCGTACATATTGTATATTTTCACTTGTTTATATTGATAATTATACTTGTGAATTTTTTATATCATTGTTTGTTTCTTTTCACGTTTGCTTGCGTGTTGGTTAGGAATAACCGCGTGGAAGCAACTTGGAGGAACATTCTTAAATAACAGGCGTCGAGCTTACGACGTAAAACAAGCATGTTTTATTGTTTTTAGTTTCTAATGTTTTTGTTTGTTGTTTGGACGCAAATTTTGGTCGGCTAAGTTGAGGATCCTTGGTGATTTTCCAAGTATGATTGTTTCAACTTGCAGATGTATGGTAATGATAGTGTTTGAAGTTGTTTTCATGCAAGGTTCTCGTTTACTACTTTCTATAGCATGACATGATTAGGAAACTAGTCATTTGTGCAAATACCATGCTATTTATTCTTTTTGCATTACTTGTTCATGAATTAAATCACTTTAGTTCCTTTTTACCCCAATTGTGAGGAAGCTTTCCATTGTTCATATATGCGCAGAGTACCAACATTCTTGTTTTAGCTAGATTTTATTATGTTTAATCTTTTATTTGTGTTACTTATATGAATGAATGAAAAGGATCAAGGCCCTTGATTCATTTTGAGCACAACCACTTTGGCTAAATAGTCAATTTACCCTGTGAGTGTGTGAGCATTGGGTAACCCCTTTGAGCTTTTTTATCCATGTTTTATTTGAACTTAATGCTTGTCTATGAGTATTTAGTTGACTTATTTTTGAATGGATTTTGATTTTTTTCTTGAACCCTCGACCATGTCTTATGGTTTGAATTTTCACCTTGCCTTAGAAAGTAGGGAGTATTCACACTATGATGGTTGGTTCAATTCAAGTTGAAGAGAAAAATGTTTACTTGTTCATTTGTTGATTGCTATGAGGTTGAGAGAAAAAGAAAGAAAAAAAATAAAGAAAAAGAAAATCCCTGAGTAAGGAAAGAAAAAAAAAAGTAACAAGAATTGTGCTAAATAAGTTATGTGTATTTGGTGTAACACTTGGGATGAAAGAAGAAGTTTGATTGAAATTTTGATGCTTGAGCCTTTATGAATTGATTACTCCCTTAGGA
Organism: Lathyrus tuberosus; assembly: GCA_022829125.1. NCBI lineage: Eukaryota > Viridiplantae > Streptophyta > Magnoliopsida > Fabales > Fabaceae > Lathyrus > Lathyrus tuberosus. The sequence goes on from JALAZF010000009.1 coordinate 10,973,131, forward strand.
TTAGACAAGTTTTTGTTTCAATTACCTTTATAAATTTCCCCTTGTTTGTTAGCCCGACCACATTACAACCTTGAAAAGCCATTGTGATTCTTGCCTTTGCATGTTCAATGTGAATTTTTGGATGAATGCATAATTTACTCTTTTGTTTTCAAGATTGTTGTGTGAGTGTCAAATTCATCATTTTGTGTATTTTTCATCCACTGATGAATTTTTGCTAAGTGTGATTCATGATTGAAGTCGTGTTGTTTTGGAATGTTTGGCATGATTTTTGTACTTAGGATTTGTTTCGTTTTAAGTTATCGTTGTAATGTAGTGGTAAGCTTTATTTTCCATGTGTTGTGTTGCTTCTTGAACCATACATTTCTTGTTGATTCATGATTCTTTGGTAATTCATTTTGTATTTTTAAGTTTGTTTGGCTTTGTTTGAGGACAAACAATTATGTAAGTTGGGGAGAGTTTGATAAGTGTCAAATTATCGATATTTTGAGTAAAATTTTAATGGCACTTATCAGTTCTTTTTGTTAATAAAATGCCACTTTGTTTGTAAAAGTGTATATTTAGTGTATACTAGTATTTTTTTTTTGTATATATTGTATCATTTGATTGCTTTCCATTCATTTTGTAGGTATTTAAGCATTGTTGGAGCATTGAGTAACAAAGGCCAAAGGCTAAGCTTCAAGAATGCAATTTTTAGCAATTCATCAAAGAATAAGGTTCAAAACAATAATGAGAAATTTCATAAATTTTCTTTGTATTTAGTTATTGTTAGATAGAGCATTGAATAAGCTTTCCAACGCTTCCGACCGGGCCTCAAACGGAGTTACGGTTCAAAAGTTATGGTCGAAATAAGTGCTGGTTCGCTGTCATGTTCGCTGTGCGAACTAGAGGCGAGCGAATTCGCCAAGAGTTCGCACTGTGAACTTTGGGCGAATAAAAATTGCCCAGAAGCGTGGAAAACACTATTTGGACAGTTGCTAAGGCGGCATATGTTCGTTGGGCGAACGGGAGTTCGCAGTGCGAACCTGGGAACCCATTTTTTCATATAAAGTCACATTTTCAGATTTTTCTAGGTTATGGTGTAGGGATTTTTTGCTCCCACTCCATCAAACTTCATTTCTTCATATTTTTTGATGATATAAGCTAGAAAGCAACATTGGAGCTTGCATTTGGATGATCCGGAGTAGATTGATCATCGATCGACGATGACAAACCAGGAGATTTTGGGTTCATTTCTCTTCTTCTTTGTGTATTCTTCATTTTTTGGGTTTTGTATATGTTTTTACTTTGATCTTATGTATATTTATCGCCCATGGCGTTGTATAAAATCCAGTTTACATATCTTTATCAGTGATTGTCTTTGATTTTTTGCTTTATGCTCGGGGTTTGGGTTGTGTTAGAGATAAACATCACAAACCTTGATTAGGGATGATTATCTGTTAGTTTCTGGATGCTAGAGATAGATTTAGAGCTAACAATCTCTATGGGTATCAGAGCTTAATGCCTCTGTGTTGTTTGAGTCGGGTACGAGAGCATCAACGAGAGTAATACGGTTGTTCTCTCAGCTCAGTGTGTCAGAGTTGGACACTATTGTGAGCGATGTGGATGATATTGAGGAGTATTGTAGGTTTATTATAACTGGTCGGTAAGTTTAAGTTTATGAAGAGTGGATTATATGTATGCCGGATAAGTTTCTTCTCTCTGAAGAATGAATTCTTTTTGTGTTAATATTTACTTTTCTCTTTCTATGTTTGAAACATTTTAAACCAAACTCAGAATTGCAGAAAATGTCGAACGACAGTTCAATAACACTGATCTCTGTGGACACGATAAATTCCCGGAAAAATACTTCCAAAAACTTTTGTTGCTTGCCGCTACACCGCTTCAACAAAATGGCGTCGTTGCCGGGGATTGGTGTTTTTATTGGATCGCATTGCGATAGTTTGTTTGTTTTTGAGGTTTGTAGATATCGTACATATTGTATATTTTCACTTGTTTATATTGATAATTATACTTGTGAATTTTTTATATCATTGTTTGTTTCTTTTCACGTTTGCTTGCGTGTTGGTTAGGAATAACCGCGTGGAAGCAACTTGGAGGAACATTCTTAAATAACAGGCGTCGAGCTTACGACGTAAAACAAGCATGTTTTATTGTTTTTAGTTTCTAATGTTTTTGTTTGTTGTTTGGACGCAAATTTTGGTCGGCTAAGTTGAGGATCCTTGGTGATTTTCCAAGTATGATTGTTTCAACTTGCAGATGTATGGTAATGATAGTGTTTGAAGTTGTTTTCATGCAAGGTTCTCGTTTACTACTTTCTATAGCATGACATGATTAGGAAACTAGTCATTTGTGCAAATACCATGCTATTTATTCTTTTTGCATTACTTGTTCATGAATTAAATCACTTTAGTTCCTTTTTACCCCAATTGTGAGGAAGCTTTCCATTGTTCATATATGCGCAGAGTACCAACATTCTTGTTTTAGCTAGATTTTATTATGTTTAATCTTTTATTTGTGTTACTTATATGAATGAATGAAAAGGATCAAGGCCCTTGATTCATTTTGAGCACAACCACTTTGGCTAAATAGTCAATTTACCCTGTGAGTGTGTGAGCATTGGGTAACCCCTTTGAGCTTTTTTATCCATGTTTTATTTGAACTTAATGCTTGTCTATGAGTATTTAGTTGACTTATTTTTGAATGGATTTTGATTTTTTTCTTGAACCCTCGACCATGTCTTATGGTTTGAATTTTCACCTTGCCTTAGAAAGTAGGGAGTATTCACACTATGATGGTTGGTTCAATTCAAGTTGAAGAGAAAAATGTTTACTTGTTCATTTGTTGATTGCTATGAGGTTGAGAGAAAAAGAAAGAAAAAAAATAAAGAAAAAGAAAATCCCTGAGTAAGGAAAGAAAAAAAAAAGTAACAAGAATTGTGCTAAATAAGTTATGTGTATTTGGTGTAACACTTGGGATGAAAGAAGAAGTTTGATTGAAATTTTGATGCTTGAGCCTTTATGAATTGATTACTCCCTTAGGATTAGACAAGTTTTTGTTTCAATTACCTTTATAAATTTCCCCTTGTTTGTTAGCCCGACCACATTACAACCTTGAAAAGCCATTGTGATTCTTGCCTTTGCATGTTCAATGTGAATTTTTGGATGAATGCATAATTTACTCTTTTGTTTTCAAGATTGTTGTGTGAGTGTCAAATTCATCATTTTGTGTATTTTTCATCCACTGATGAATTTTTGCTAAGTGTGATTCATGATTGAAGTCGTGTTGTTTTGGAATGTTTGGCATGATTTTTGTACTTAGGATTTGTTTCGTTTTAAGTTATCGTTGTAATGTAGTGGTAAGCTTTATTTTCCATGTGTTGTGTTGCTTCTTGAACCATACATTTCTTGTTGATTCATGATTCTTTGGTAATTCATTTTGTATTTTTAAGTTTGTTTGGCTTTGTTTGAGGACAAACAATTATGTAAGTTGGGGAGAGTTTGATAAGTGTCAAATTATCGATATTTTGAGTAAAATTTTAATGGCACTTATCAGTTCTTTTTGTTAATAAAATGCCACTTTGTTTGTAAAAGTGTATATTTAGTGTATACTAGTATTTTTTTTTTGTATATATTGTATCATTTGATTGCTTTCCATTCATTTTGTAGGTATTTAAGCATTGTTGGAGCATTGAGTAACAAAGGCCAAAGGCTAAGCTTCAAGAATGCAATTTTTAGCAATTCATCAAAGAATAAGGTTCAAAACAATAATGAGAAATTTCATAAATTTTCTTTGTATTTAGTTATTGTTAGATAGAGCATTGAATAAGCTTTCCAACGCTTCCGACCGGGCCTCAAACGGAGTTACGGTTCAAAAGTTATGGTCGAAATAAGTGCTGGTTCGCTGTCATGTTCGCTGTGCGAACTAGAGGCGAGCGAATTCGCCAAGAGTTCGCACTGTGAACTTTGGGCGAATAAAAATTGCCCAGAAGCGTGGAAAACACTATTTGGACAGTTGCTAAGGCGGCATATGTTCGTTGGGCGAACGGGAGTTCGCAGTGCGAACCTGGGAACCCATTTTTTCATATAAAGTCACATTTTCAGATTTTTCTAGGTTATGGTGTAGGGATTTTTTGCTCCCACTCCATCAAACTTCATTTCTTCATATTTTTTGATGATATAAGCTAGAAAGCAACATTGGAGCATGCATTTGGATGATCCGGAGTAGATTGATCATCGATCGACGATGACAAACCAGGAGATTTTGGGTTCATTTCTCTTCTTCTTTGTGTATTCTTCATTTTTTGGGTTTTGTATATGTTTTTACTTTGATCTTATGTATATTTATCGCCCATGGCGTTGTATAAAATCCAGTTTACATATCTTTATCAGTGATTGTCTTTGATTTTTTGCTTTATGCTCGGGGTTTGGGTTGTGTTAGAGATAAACATCACAAACCTTGATTAGGGATGATTATCTGTTAGTTTCTGGATGCTAGAGATAGATTTAGAGCTAACAATCTCTATGGGTATCAGAGCTTAATGCCTCTGTGTTGTTTGAGTCGGGTACGAGAGCATCAACGAGAGTAATACGGTTGTTCTCTCAGCTCAGTGTGTCAGAGTTGGACACTATTGTGAGCGATGTGGATGATATTGAGGAGTATTGTAGGTTTATTATAACTGGTCGGTAAGTTTAAGTTTATGAAGAGTGGATTATATGTATGCCGGATAAGTTTCTTCTCTCTGAAGAATGAATTCTTTTTGTGTTAATATTTACTTTTCTCTTTCTATGTTTGAAACATTTTAAACCAAACTCAGAATTGCAGAAAATGTCGAACGACAGTTCAATAACACTGATCTCTGTGGACACGATAAATTCCCGGAAAAATACTTCCAAAAACTTTTGTTGCTTGCCGCTACACCGCTTCAACAAAATGGCGTCGTTGCCGGGGATTGGTGTTTTTATTGGATCGCATTGCGATAGTTTGTTTGTTTTTGAGGTTTGTAGATATCGTACATATTGTATATTTTCACTTGTTTATATTGATAATTATACTTGTGAATTTTTTATATCATTGTTTGTTTCTTTTCACGTTTGCTTGCGTGTTGGTTAGGAATAACCGCGTGGAAGCAACTTGGAGGAACATTCTTAAATAACAGGCGTCGAGCTTACGACGTAAAACAAGCATGTTTTATTGTTTTTAGTTTCTAATGTTTTTGTTTGTTGTTTGGACGCAAATTTTGGTCGGCTAAGTTGAGGATCCTTGGTGATTTTCCAAGTATGATTGTTTCAACTTGCAGATGTATGGTAATGATAGTGTTTGAAGTTGTTTTCATGCAAGGTTCTCGTTTACTACTTTCTATAGCATGACATGATTAGGAAACTAGTCATTTGTGCAAATACCATGCTATTTATTCTTTTTGCATTACTTGTTCATGAATTAAATCACTTTAGTTCCTTTTTACCCCAATTGTGAGGAAGCTTTCCATTGTTCATATATGCGCAGAGTACCAACATTCGTGTTTTAGCTAGATTTTATTATGTTTAATCTTTTATTTGTGTTACTTATATGAATGAATGAAAAGGATCAAGGCCCTTGATTCATTTTGAGCACAACCACTTTGGCTAAATAGTCAATTTACCCTGTGAGTGTGTGAGCATTGGGTAACCCCTTTGAGCTTTTTTATCCATGTTTTATTTGAACTTAATGCTTGTCTATGAGTATTTAGTTGACTTATTTTTGAATGGATTTTGATTTTTTTCTTGAACCCTCGACCATGTCTTATGGTTTGAATTTTCACCTTGCCTTAGAAAGTAGGGAGTATTCACACTATGATGGTTGGTTCAATTCAAGTTGAAGAGAAAAATGTTTACTTGTTCATTTGTTGATTGCTATGAGGTTGAAAGAAAAAGAAAGAAAAAAATAAAGAAAAAGAAAATCCCTGAGTAAGGAAAGAAAAAAAAAAGTAACAAGAATTGTGCTAAATAAGTTATGTGTATTTGGTGTAACACTTGGGATGAAAGAAGAAGTTTGATTGAAATTTTGATGCTTGAGCCTTTATGAATTGATTACTCCCTTAGGATTAGACAAGTTTTTGTTTCAATTACCTTTATAAATTTCCCCTTGTTTGTTAGCCCGACCACATTACAACCTTGAAAAGCCATTGTGATTCTTGCCTTTGCATGTTCAATGTGAATTTTTGGATGAATGCATAATTTACTCTTTTGTTTTCAAGATTGTTGTGTGAGTGTCAAATTCATCATTTTGTGTATTTTTCATCCACTGATGAATTTTTGCTAAGTGTGATTCATGATTGAAGTCGTGTTGTTTTGGAATGTTTGGCATGATTTTTGTACTTAGGATTTGTTTCGTTTTAAGTTATCGTTGTAATGTAGTGGTAAGCTTTATTTTCCATGTGTTGTGTTGCTTCTTGAACCATACATTTCTTGTTGATTCATGATTCTTTGGTAATTCATTTTGTATTTTTAAGTTTGTTTGGCTTTGTTTGAGGACAAACAATTATGTAAGTTGGGGAGAGTTTGATAAGTGTCAAATTATCGATATTTTGAGTAAAATTTTAATGGCACTTATCAGTTCTTTTTGTTAATAAAATGCCACTTTGTTTGTAAAAGTGTATATTTAGTGTATACTAGTATTTTTTTTTTGTATATATTGTATCATTTGATTGCTTTCCATTCATTTTGTAGGTATTTAAGCATTGTTGGAGCATTGAGTAACAAAGGCCAAAGGCTAAGCTTCAAGAATGCAATTTTTAGCAATTCATCAAAGAATAAGGTTCAAAACAATAATGAGAAATTTCATAAATTTTCTTTGTATTTAGTTATTGTTAGATAGAGCATTGAATAAGCTTTCCAACGCTTCCGACCGGGCCTCAAACGGAGTTACGGTTCAAAAGTTATGGTCGAAATAAGTGCTGGTTCGCTGTCATGTTCGCTGTGCGAACTAGAGGCGAGCGAATTCTCCAAGAGTTCGCACTGTGAACTTTGGGCGAATAAAAGTTGCCCAGAAGCGTGGAAAACACTATTTGGACAGTTGCTAAGGCGGCATATGTTCGTTGGGCGAACGAGAGTTCGCAGTGCGAACCTGGGAACCCATTTTTTCATATAAAGTCACATTTTCAGATTTTTCTAGGTTATGGTGTAGGGATTTTTTGCTCCCACTCCATCAAACTTCATTTCTTCATATTTTTTGATGATATAAGCTAGAAAGCAACATTGGAGCTTGCATTTGGATGATCCGGAGTAGATTGATCATCGATCGACGATGACAAACCAGGAGATTTTGGGTTCATTTCTCTTCTTCTTTGTGTATTCTTCATTTTTTGGGTTTTGTATATGTTTTTACTTTGATCTTATGTATATTTATCGCCCATGGCGTTGTATAAAATCCAGTTTACATATCTTTATCAGTGATTGTCTTTGATTTTTTGCTTTATGCTCGGGGTTTGGGTTGTGTTAGAGATAAACATCACAAACCTTGATTAGGGATGATTATCTGTTAGTTTCTGGATGCTAGAGATAGATTTAGAGCTAACAATCTCTATGGGTATCAGAGCTTAATGCCTCTGTGTTGTTTGAGTCGGGTACGAGAGCATCAACGAGAGTAATACGGTTGTTCTCTCAGCTCAGTGTGTCAGAGTTGGACACTATTGTGAGCGATGTGGATGATATTGAGGAGTATTGTAGGTTTATTATAACTGGTCGGTAAGTTTAAGTTTATGAAGAGTGGATTATATGTATGCCGGATAAGTTTCTTCTCTCTGAAGAATGAATTCTTTTTGTGTTAATATTTACTTTTCTCTTTCTATGTTTGAAACATTTTAAACCAAACTCAGAATTGCAGAAAATGTCGAACGACAGTTCAATAACACTGATCTCTGTGGACACGATAAATTCCCGGAAAAATACTTCCAAAAACTTTTGTTGCTTGCCGCTACACCGCTTCAACAAAATGGCGTCGTTGCCGGGGATTGGTGTTTTTATTGGATCGCATTGCGATAGTTTGTTTGTTTTTGAGGTTTGTAGATATCGTACATATTGTATATTTTCACTTGTTTATATTGATAATTATACTTGTGAATTTTTTATATCATTGTTTGTTTCTTTTCACGTTTGCTTGCGTGTTGGTTAGGAATAACCGCGTGGAAGCAACTTGGAGGAACATTCTTAAATAACAGGCGTCGAGCTTACGACGTAAAACAAGCATGTTTTATTGTTTTTAGTTTCTAATGTTTTTGTTTGTTGTTTGGACGCAAATTTTGGTCGGCTAAGTTGAGGATCCTTGGTGATTTTCCAAGTATGATTGTTTCAACTTGCAGATGTATGGTAATGATAGTGTTTGAAGTTGTTTTCATGCAAGGTTCTCGTTTACTACTTTCTATAGCATGACATGATTAGGAAACTAGTCATTTGTGCAAATACCATGCTATTTATTCTTTTTGCATTACTTGTTCATGAATTAAATCACTTTAGTTCCTTTTTACCCCAATTGTGAGGAAGCTTTCCATTGTTCATATATGCGCAGAGTACCAACATTCTTGTTTTAGCTAGATTTTATTATGTTTAATCTTTTATTTGTGTTACTTATATGAATGAATGAAAAGGATCAAGGCCCTTGATTCATTTTGAGCACAACCACTTTGGCTAAATAGTCAATTTACCCTGTGAGTGTGTGAGCATTGGGTAACCCCTTTGAGCTTTTTTATCCATGTTTTATTTGAACTTAATGCTTGTCTATGAGTATTTAGTTGACTTATTTTTGAATGGATTTTGATTTTTTTCTTGAACCCTCGACCATGTCTTATGGTTTGAATTTTCACCTTGCCTTAGAAAGTAGGGAGTATTCACACTATGATGGTTGGTTCAATTCAAGTTGAAGAGAAAAATGTTTACTTGTTCATTTGTTGATTGCTATGAGGTTGAGAGAAAAAGAAAGAAAAAAATAAAGAAAAAGAAAATCCCTGAGTAAGGAAAGAAAAAAAAAAGTAACAAGAATTGTGCTAAATAAGTTATGTGTATTTGGTGTAACACTTGGGATGAAAGAAGAAGTTTGATTGAAATTTTGATGCTTGAGCCTTTATGAATTGATTACTCCCTTAGGATTAGACAAGTTTTTGTTTCAATTACCTTTATAAATTTCCCCTTGTTTGTTAGCCCGACCACATTACAACCTTGAAAAGCCATTGTGATTCTTGCCTTTGCATGTTCAATGTGAATTTTTGGATGAATGCATAATTTACTCTTTTGTTTTCAAGATTGTTGTGTGAGTGTCAAATTCATCATTTTGTGTATTTTTCATCCACTGATGAATTTTTGCTAAGTGTGATTCATGATTGAAGTCGTGTTGTTTTGGAATGTTTGGCATGATTTTTGTACTTAGGATTTGTTTCGTTTTAAGTTATCGTTGTAATGTAGTGGTAAGCTTTATTTTCCATGTGTTGTGTTGCTTCTTGAACCATACATTTCTTGTTGATTCATGATTCTTTGGTAATTCATTTTGTATTTTTAAGTTTGTTTGGCTTTGTTTGAGGACAAACAATTATGTAAGTTGGGGAGAGTTTGATAAGTGTCAAATTATCGATATTTTGAGTAAAATTTTTATGGCACTTATCAATTCTTTTTGTTAATAAAATGCCACTTTGTTTGTAAAAGTGTATATTTAGTGTATACTAGTATTTTTTTTTGTATATATTGTATCATTTGATTGCTTTCCATTCATTTTGTAGGTATTTAAGCATTGTTGGAGCATTGAGTAACAAAGGCCAAAGGCTAAGCTTCAAGAATGCAATTTTTAGCAATTCATCAAAGAATAAGGTTCAAAACAATAATGAGAAATTTCATAAATTTTCTTTGTATTTAGTTATTGTTAGATAGAGCATTGAATAAGCTTTCCAACGCTTCCGACCGGGCCTCAAACGGAGTTACGGTTCAAAAGTTATGGTCGAAATAAGTGCTGGTTCACTGTCATGTTCGCTGTGCGAACTAAAGGCGAGCGAATTCTCCAAGAGTTCGCACTGTGAACTTTGGGCGAATAAAAGTTGCCCAGAAGCGTGGAAAACACTATTTGGACAGTTGCTAAGGCGGCATATGTTCGTTGGGCGAACGGGAGTTCGCAGTGCGAACCTGGGAACCCATTTTTTCATATAAAGTCACATTTTCAGATTTTTCTAGGTTATGGTGTAGGGATTCTTTGCTCCCACTCCATCAAACTTCATTTCTTCATATTTTTTGATGATATAAGCTAGAAAGCAACATTGGAGCTTGCATTTGGATGATCCGGAGTAGATTGATCATCGATCGACGATGACAAACCAGGAGATTTTGGGTTCATTTCTCTTCTTCTTTGTGTATTCTTCATTTTTTGGGTTTTGTATATGTTTTTACTTTGATCTTATGTATATTTATTGCCCATGGCGTTGTATAAAATCCAGTTTACATATCTTTATCAGTGATTGTCTTTGATTTTTTGCTTTATGCTCGGGGTTTGGGTTGTGTTAGAGATAAACATCACAAACCTTGATTAGGGATGATTATCTGTTAGTTTCTGGATGCTAGAGATAGATTTAGAGCTAACAATCTCTATGGGTATCAGAGCTTAATGCCTCTGTGTTGTTTGAGTCGGGTACGAGAGCATCAACGAGAGTAATACGGTTGTTCTCTCAGCTCAGTGTGTCAGAGTTGGACACTATTGTGAGCGATGTGGATGATATTGAGGAGTATTGTAGGTTTATTATAACTGGTCGGTAAGTTTAAGTTTATGAAGAGTGGATTATATGTATGCCGGATAAGTTTCTTCTCTCTGAAGAATGAATTCTTTTTGTGTTAATATTTACTTTTCTCTTTCTATGTTTGAAACATTTTAAACCAAACTCAGAATTGCAGAAAATGTCGAACGACAGTTCAATAACACTGATCTCTGTGGACACGATAAATTCCCGGAAAAATACTTCCAAAAACTTTTGTTGCTTGCCGCTACACCGCTTCAACAAAATGGCGTCGTTGCCGGGGATTGGTGTTTTTATTGGATCGCATTGCGATAGTTTGTTTGTTTTTGAGGTTTGTAGATATCGTACATATTGTATATTTTCACTTGTTTATATTGATAATTATACTTGTGAATTTTTTATATCATTGTTTGTTTCTTTTCACGTTTGCTTGCGTGTTGGTTAGGAATAACCGCGTGGAAGCAACTTGGAGGAACATTCTTAAATAACAGGCGTCGAGCTTACGACGTAAAACAAGCATGTTTTATTGTTTTTAGTTTCTAATGTTTTTGTTTGTTGTTTGGACGCAAATTTTGGTCGGCTAAGTTGAGGATCCTTGGTGATTTTCCAAGTATGATTGTTTCAACTTGCAGATGTATGGTAATGATAGTGTTTGAAGTTGTTTTCATGCAAGGTTCTCGTTTACTACTTTCTATAGCATGACATGATTAGGAAACTAGTCATTTGTGCAAATACCATGCTATTTATTCTTTTTGCATTACTTGTTCATGAATTAAATCACTTTAGTTCCTTTTTACCCCAATTGTGAGGAAGCTTTCCATTGTTCATATATGCGCAGAGTACCAACATTCTTGTTTTAGCTAGATTTTATTATGTTTAATCTTTTATTTGTGTTACTTATATGAATGAATGAAAAGGATCAAGGCCCTTGATTCATTTTGAGCACAACCACTTTGGCTAAATAGTCAATTTACCCTGTGAGTGTGTGAGCATTGGGTAACCCCTTTGAGCTTTTTTATCCATGTTTTATTTGAACTTAATGCTTGTCTATGAGTATTTAGTTGACTTATTTTTGAATGGATTTTGATTTTTTTCTTGAACCCTCGACCATGTCTTATGGTTTGAATTTTCACCTTGCCTTAGAAAGTAGGGAGTATTCACACTATGATGGTTGGTTCAATTCAAGTTGAAGAGAAAAATGTTTACTTGTTCATTTGTTGATTGCTATGAGGTTGAGAGAAAAAGAAAGAAAAAAAATAAAGAAAAAGAAAATCCCTGAGTAAGGAAAGAAAAAAAAAAGTAACAAGAATTGTGCTAAATAAGTTATGTGTATTTGGTGTAACACTTGGGATGAAAGAAGAAGTTTGATTGAAATTTTGATGCTTGAGCCTTTATGAATTGATTACTTCCTTAGGATTAGACAAGTTTTTGTTTCAATTACCTTTATAAATTTCCCCTTGTTTGTTAGCCCGACCACATTACAACCTTGAAAAGCCATTGTGATTCTTGCCTTTGCATGTTCAATGTGAATTTTTGGATGAATGCATAATTTACTCTTTTGTTTTCAAGATTGTTGTGTGAGTGTCAAATTCATCATTTTGTGTATTTTTCATCCACTGATGAATTTTTGCTAAGTGTGATTCATGATTGAAGTCGTGTTGTTTTGGAATGTTTGGCATGATTTTTGTACTTAGGATTTGTTTCGTTTTAAGTTATCGTTGTAATGTAGTGGTAAGCTTTATTTTCCATGTGTTGTGTTGCTTCTTGAACCATACATTTCTTGTTGATTCATGATTCTTTGGTAATTCATTTTGTATTTTTAAGTTTGTTTGGCTTTGTTTGAGGACAAACAATTATGTAAGTTGGGGAGAGTTTGATAAGTGTCAAATTATCGATATTTTGAGTAAAATTTTAATGGCACTTATCAGTTCTTTTTGTTAATAAAATGCCACTTTGTTTGTAAAAGTGTATATTTAGTGTATACTAGTATTTTTTTTTTGTATATATTGTATCATTTGATTGCTTTCCATTCATTTTGTAGGTATTTAAGCATTGTTGGAGCATTGAGTAACAAAGGCCAAAGGCTAAGCTTCAAGAATGCAATTTTTAGCAATTCATCAAAGAATAAGGTTCAAAACAATAATGAGAAATTTCATAAATTTTCTTTGTATTTAGTTATTGTTAGATAGAGCATTGAATAAGCTTTCCAACGCTTCCGACCGGGCCTCAAACGGAGTTACGGTTCAAAAGTTATGGTCGAAATAAGTGCTGGTTCGCTGTCATGTTCGCTGTGCGAACTAGAGGCGAGCGAATTCGCCAAGAGTTCGCACTGTGAACTTTGGGCGAATAAAAATTGCCCAGAAGCGTGGAAAACACTATTTGGACAGTTGCTAAGGCGGCATATGTTCGTTGGGCGAACGGGAGTTCGCAGTGCGAACCTGGGAACCCATTTTTTCATATAAAGTCACATTTTCAGATTTTTCTAGGTTATGGTGTAGGGATTTTTTGCTCCCACTCCATCAAACTTCATTTCTTCATATTTTTTGATGATATAAGCTAGAAAGCAACATTGGAGCTTGCATTTGGATGATCCGGAGTAGATTGATCATCGATCGACGATGACAAACCAGGAGATTTTGGGTTCATTTCTCTTCTTCTTTGTGTATTCTTCATTTTTTGGGTTTTGTATATGTTTTTACTTTGATCTTATGTATATTTATCGCCCATGGCGTTGTATAAAATCCAGTTTACATATCTTTATCAGTGATTGTCTTTGATTTTTTGCTTTATGCTCGGGGTTTGGGTTGTGTTAGAGATAAACATCACAAACCTTGATTAGGGATGATTATCTGTTAGTTTCTGGATGCTAGAGATAGATTTAGAGCTAACAATCTCTATGGGTATCAGAGCTTAATGCCTCTGTGTTGTTTGAGTCGGGTACGAGAGCATCAACGAGAGTAATACGGTTGTTCTCTCAGCTCAGTGTGTCAGAGTTGGACACTATTGTGAGCGATGTGGATGATATTGAGGAGTATTGTAGGTTTATTATAACTGGTCGGTAAGTTTAAGTTTATGAAGAGTGGATTATATGTATGCCGGATAAGTTTCTTCTCTCTGAAGAATGAATTCTTTTTGTGTTAATATTTACTTTTCTCTTTCTATGTTTGAAACATTTTAAACCAAACTCAGAATTGCAGAAAATGTCGAACGACAATTCAATAATACTGATCTCTGTGGACACGATAAATTCCCGGAAAAATACTTCCAAAAACTTTTGTTGCTTGCCGCTACAACCGCTTCAACAAAATGGCGTCGTTGCCGGGGATTGGTGTTTTTATTGGATCGCATTGCGATAGTTTGTTTGTTTTTGAGGTTTGTAGATATCGTACATATTGTATATTTTCACTTGTTTATATTGATAATTATACTTGTGAATTTTTTATATCATTGTTTGTTTCTTTTCACGTTTGCTTGCGTGTTGGTTAGGAATAACCGCGTGGAAGCAACTTGGAGGAACATTCTTAAATAACAGGCGTCGAGCTTACGACGTAAAACAAGCATGTTTTATTGTTTTTAGTTTCTAATGTTTTTGTTTGTTGTTTGGACGCAAATTTTGGTCGGCTAAGTTGAGGATCCTTGGTGATTTTCCAAGTATGATTGTTTCAACTTGCAGATGTATGGTAATGATAGTGTTTGAAGTTGTTTTCATGCAAGGTTCTCGTTTACTACTTTCTATAGCATGACATGATTAGGAAACTAGTCATTTGTGCAAATACCATGCTATTTATTCTTTTTGCATTACTTGTTCATGAATTAAATCACTTTAGTTCCTTTTTACCCCAATTGTGAGGAAGCTTTCCATTGTTCATATATGCGCAGAGTACCAACATTCTTGTTTTAGCTAGATTTTATTATGTTTAATCTTTTATTTGTGTTACTTATATGAATGAATGAAAAGGATCAAGGCCCTTGATTCATTTTGAGCACAACCACTTTGGCTAAATAGTCAATTTACCCTGTGAGTGTGTGAGCATTGGGTAACCCCTTTGAGCTTTTTTATCCATGTTTTATTTGAACTTAATGCTTGTCTATGAGTATTTAGTTGACTTATTTTTGAATGGATTTTGATTTTTTTCTTGAACCCTCGACCATGTCTTATGGTTTGAATTTTCACCTTGCCTTAGAAAGTAGGGAGTATTCACACTATGATGGTTGGTTCAATTCAAGTTGAAGAGAAAAATGTTTACTTGTTCATTTGTTGATTGCTATGAGGTTGAGAGAAAAAGAAAGAAAAAAAATAAAGAAAAAGAAAATCCCTGAGTAAGGAAAGAAAAAAAAAAGTAACAAGAATTGTGCTAAATAAGTTATGTGTATTTGGTGTAACACTTGGGATGAAAGAAGAAGTTTGATTGAAATTTTGATGCTTGAGCCTTTATGAATTGATTACTTCCTTAGGATTAGACAAGTTTTTGTTTCAATTACCTTTATAAATTTCCCCTTGTTTGTTAGCCCGACCACATTACAACCTTGAAAAGCCATTGTGATTCTTGCCTTTGCATGTTCAATGTGAATTTTTGGATGAATGCATAATTTACTCTTTTGTTTTCAAGATTGTTGTGTGAGTGTCAAATTCATCATTTTGTGTATTTTTCATCCACTGATGAATTTTTGCTAAGTGTGATTCATGATTGAAGTCGTGTTGTTTTGGAATGTTTGGCATGATTTTTGTACTTAGGATTTGTTTCGTTTTAAGTTATCGTTGTAATGTAGTGGTAAGCTTTATTTTCCATGTGTTGTGTTGCTTCTTGAACCATACATTTCTTGTTGATTCATGATTCTTTGGTAATTCATTTTGTATTTTTAAGTTTGTTTGGCTTTGTTTGAGGACAAACAATTATGTAAGTTGGGGAGAGTTTGATAAGTGTCAAATTATCGATATTTTGAGTAAAATTTTAATGGCACTTATCAGTTCTTTTTGTTAATAAAATGCCACTTTGTTTGTAAAAGTGTATATTTAGTGTATACTAGTATTTTTTTTTTGTATATATTGTATCATTTGATTGCTTTCCATTCATTTTGTAGGTATTTAAGCATTGTTGGAGCATTGAGTAACAAAGGCCAAAGGCTAAGCTTCAAGAATGCAATTTTTAGCAATTCATCAAAGAATAAGGTTCAAAACAATAATGAGAAATTTCATAAATTTTCTTTGTATTTAGTTATTGTTAGATAGAGCATTGAATAAGCTTTCCAACGCTTCCGACCGGGCCTCAAACGGAGTTACGGTTCAAAAGTTATGGTCGAAATAAGTGCTGGTTCGCTGTCATGTTCGCTGTGCGAACTAGAGGCGAGCGAATTCGCCAAGAGTTCGCACTGTGAACTTTGGGCGAATAAAAATTGCCCAGAAGCGTGGAAAACACTATTTGGACAGTTGCTAAGGCGGCATATGTTCGTTGGGCGAACGGGAGTTCGCAGTGCGAACCTGGGAACCCATTTTTTCATATAAAGTCACATTTTCAGATTTTTCTAGGTTATGGTGTAGGGATTTTTTGCTCCCACTCCATCAAACTTCATTTCTTCATATTTTTTGATGATATAAGCTAGAAAGCAACATTGGAGCTTGCATTTGGATGATCCGGAGTAGATTGATCATCGATCGACGATGACAAACCAGGAGATTTTGGGTTCATTTCTCTTCTTCTTTGTGTATTCTTCATTTTTTGGGTTTTGTATATGTTTTTACTTTGATCTTATGTATATTTCTCGCCCATGGCGTTGTATAAAATCCAGTTTACATATCTTTATCATTGATTGTCTTTGATTTTTTGCTTTATGCTCGGGGTTTGGGTTGTGTTAGAGATAAACATCACAAACCTTGATTAGGGATGATTATCTGTTAGTTTCTGGATGCTAGAGATAGATTTAGAGCTAACAATCTCTATGGGTATCAGAGCTTAATGCCTCTGTGTTGTTTGAGTCGGGTACGAGAGCATCAACGAGAGTAATACGGTTGTTCTCTCAGCTCAGTGTGTCAGAGTTGGACACTATTGTGAGCGATGTGGATGATATTGAGGAGTATTGTAGGTTTATTATAACTGGTCGGTAAGTTTAAGTTTATGAAGAGTGGATTATATGTATGCCGGATAAGTTTCTTCTCTCTGAAGAATGAATTCTTTTTGTGTTAATATTTACTTTTCTCTTTCTATGTTTGAAACATTTTAAACCAAACTCAGAATTGCAGAAAATGTCGAACGACAATTCAATAATACTGATCTCTGTGGACACGATAAATTCCCGGAAAAATACTTCCAAAAACTTTTGTTGCTTGCCGCTACACCGCTTCAACAAAATGGCGTCGTTGCCGGGGATTGGTGTTTTTATTGGATCGCATTGCGATAGTTTGTTTGTTTTTGAGGTTTGTAGATATCGTACATATTGTATATTTTCACTTGTTTATATTGATAATTATACTTGTGAATTTTTTATATCATTGTTTGTTTCTTTTCACGTTTGCTTGCGTGTTGGTTAGGAATAACCGCGTGGAAGCAACTTGGAGGAACATTCTTAAATAACAGGCATCGAGCTTACGACGTAAAACAAGCATGTTTTATTGTTTTTAGTTTCTAATGTTTTTGTTTGTTGTTTGGACGCAAATTTTGGTCGGCTAAGTTGAGGATCCTTGGTGATTTTCCAAGTATGATTGTTTCAACTTGCAGATGTATGGTAATGATAGTGTTTGAAGTTGTTTTCATGCAAGGTTCTCGTTTACTACTTTCTATAGCATGACATGATTAGGAAACTAGTCATTTGTGCAAATACCATGCTATTTATTCTTTTTGCATTACTTGTTCATGAATTAAATCACTTTAGTTCCTTTTTACCCCAATTGTGAGGAAGCTTTCCATTGTTCATATATGCGCAGAGTACCAACATTCTTATTTTAGCTAGATTTTATTATGTTTAATCTTTTATTTGTGTTACTTATATTAATGAATGAAAAGGATCAAGGCCCTTGATTCATTTTGAGCACAACCACTTTGGCTAAATAGTCAATTTACCCTGTGAGTGTGTGAGCATTGGGTAACCCCTTTGAGCTTTTTTATCCATGTTTTATTTGAACTTAATGCTTGTCTATGAGTATTTAGTTGACTTATTTTTGAATGGATTTTGATTTTTTTCTTGAACCCTCGACCATGGCTTATGGTTTGAATTTTCACCTTGCCTTAGAAAGTAGGGAGTATTCACACTATGATGGTTGGTTCAATTCAAGTTGAAGAGAAAAATGTTTACTTGTTCATTTGTTGATTGCTATGAGGTTGAGAGAAAAAGAAAGAAAAAAAATAAAGAAAAAGAAAATCCCTGAGTAAGGAAAGAAAAAAAAAAGTAACAAGAATTGTGCTAAATAAGTTATGTGTATTTGGTGTAACACTTGGGATGAAAGAAGAAGTTTGATTGAAATTTTGATGCTTGAGCCTTTATGAATTGATTACTCCCTTAGGATTAGACAAGTTTTTGTTTCAATTACCTTTATAAATTTCCCCTTGTTTGTTAGCCCGACCACATTACAACCTTGAAAAGCCATTGTGATTCTTGCCTTTGCATGTTCAATGTGAATTTTTGGATGAATGCATAATTTACTCTTTTGTTTTCAAGATTGTTGTGTGAGTGTCAAATTCATCATTTTGTGTATTTTTCATCCACTGATGAATTTTTGCTAAGTGTGATTCATGATTGAAGTCGTGTTGTTTTGGAATGTTTGGCATGATTTTTGTACTTAGGATTTGTTTCGTTTTAAGTTATCGTTGTAATGTAGTGGTAAGCTTTATTTTCCATGTGTTGTGTTGCTTCTTGAACCATACATTTCTTGTTGATTCATGATTCTTTGGTAATTCATTTTGTATTTTTAAGTTTGTTTGGCTTTGTTTGAGGACAAACAATTATGTAAGTTGGGGAGAGTTTGATAAGTGTCAAATTATCGATATTTTGAGTAAAATTTTTATGGCACTTATCAGTTCTTTTTGTTAATAAAATGCCACTTTGTTTGTAAAAGTGTATATTTAGTGTATACTAGTATTTTTTTTGTATATATTGTATCATTTGATTGCTTTCCATTCATTTTGTAGGTATTTAAGCATTGTTGGAGCATTGAGTAACAAAGGCCAAAGGCTAAGCTTCAAGAATGCAATTTTTAGCAATTCATCAAAGAATAAGGTTCAAAACAATAATGAGAAATTTCATAAATTTTCTTTGTATTTAGTTATTGTTAGATAGAGCATTGAATAAGCTTTCCAACGCTTCCGACCGGGCCTCAAACGGAGTTACGGTTCAAAAGTTATGGTCGAAATAAGTGCTGGTTCGCTGTCATGTTCGCTGTACGAACTAGAGGCGAGCGAATTCGCCAAGAGTTCGCACTGTGAACTTTGGGCGAATAAAAATTGCCCAGAAGCGTGGAAAACACTATTTGGACAGTTGCTAAGGCGGCATATGTTCGTTGGGCGAACGGGAGTTCGCAGTGCGAACCTGGGAACCCATTTTTTCATATAAAGTCACATTTTCAGATTTTTCTAGGTTATGGTGTAGGGATTTTTTGCTCCCACTCCATCAAACTTCATTTCTTCATATTTTTTGATGATATAAGCTAGAAAGCAACATTGGAGCTTGCATTTGGATGATCCGGAGTAGATTGATCATCGATCGACGATGACAAACCAGGAGATTTTGGGTTCATTTCTCTTCTTCTTTGTGTATTCTTCATTTTTTGGGTTTTGTATATGTTTTTACTTTGATCTTATGTATATTTATCGCCCATGGCGTTGTATAAAATCCAGTTTACATATCTTTATCAGTGATTGTCTTTGATTTTTTGCTTTATGCTCGGGGTTTGGGTTGTGTTAGAGATAAACATCACAAACCTTGATTAGGGATGATTATCTGTTAGTTTCTGGATGCTAGAGATAGATTTAGAGCTAACAATCTCTATGGGTATCAGAGCTTAATGCCTCTGTGTTGTTTGAGTCGGGTACGAGAGCATCAACGAGAGTAATACGGTTGTTCTCTCAGCTCAGTGTGTCAGAGTTGGACACTATTGTGAGCGATGTGGATGATATTGAGGAGTATTGTAGGTTTATTATAACTGGTCGGTAAGTTTAAGTTTATGAAGAGTGGATTATATGTATGCCGGATAAGTTTCTTCTCTCTGAAGAATGAATTATTTTTGTGTTAATATTTACTTTTCTCTTTCTATGTTTGAAACATTTTAAACCAAACTCAGAATTGCAGAAAATGTCGAACGACAGTTCAATAACACTGATCTTTGTGGACACGATAAATTCCCGGAAAAATACTTCCAAAAACTTTTGTTGCTTGCCGCTACACCGCTTCAACAAAATGGCGTCGTTCCCGGGGATTGGTGTTTTTATTGGATCGCATTGCGATAGTTTGTTTGTTTTTGAGGTTTGTAGATATCGTACATATTGTATATTTTCACTTGTTTATATTGATAATTATACTTGTGAATTTTTTATATCATTGTTTGTTTCTTTTCACGTTTGCTTGCGTGTTGGTTAGGAATAACCGCGTGGAAGCAACTTGGAGGAACATTCTTAAATAACAGGCGTCGAGCTTACGACGTAAAACAAGCATGTTTTATTGTTTTTAGTTTCTAATGTTTTTGTTTGTTGTTTGGACGCAAATTTTGGTCGGCTAAGTTGAGGATCCTTGGTGATTTTCCAAGTATGATTGTTTCAACTTGCAGATGTATGGTAATGATAGTGTTTGAAGTTGTTTTCATGCAAGGTTCTCGTTTACTACTTTCTATAGCATGACATGATTAGGAAACTAGTCATTTGTGCAAATACCATGCTATTTATTCTTTTTGCATTACTTGTTCATGAATTAAATCACTTTAGTTCCTTTTTACCCCAATTGTGAGGAAGCTTTCCATTGTTCATATATGCGCAGAGTACCAACATTCTTGTTTTAGCTAGATTTTATTATGTTTAATCTTTTATTTGTGTTACTTATATGAATGAATGAAAAGGATCAAGGCCCTTGATTCATTTTGAGCACAACGACTTTGGCTAAATAGTCAATTTACCCTGTGAGTGTGTGAGCATTGGGTAACCCCTTTGAGCTTTTTTATCCATGTTTTATTTGAACTTAATGCTTGTCTATGAGTATTTAGTTGACTTATGTTTGAATGGATTTTGATTTTGTTCTTGAACCCTCGACCATGGCTTATGGTTTGAATTTTCACCTTGCCTTAGAAAGTAGGGAGTATTCACACTATGATGGTTGGTTCAATTCAAGTTGAAGAGAAAAATGTTTACTTGTTCATTTGTTGATTGCTATGAGGTTGAGAGAAAAAGAAAGAAAAAAAATAAAGAAAAAGAAAATCCCTGAGTAAGGAAAGAAAAAAAAAAGTAACAAGAATTGTGCTAAATAAGTTATGTGTATTTGGTGTAACACTTGGGATGAAAGAAGAAGTTTGATTGAAATTTTGATGCTTGAGCCTTTATGAATTGATTACTCCCTTAGGATTAGACAAGTTTTTGTTTCAATTACCTTTATAAATTTCCCCTTGTTTGTTAGCCCGACCACATTACAACCTTGAAAAGCCATTGTGATTCTTGCCTTTGCATGTTCAATGTGAATTTTTGGATGAATGCATAATTTACTCTTTTGTTTTCAAGATTGTTGTGTGAGTGTCAAATTCATCATTTTGTGTATTTTTCATCCACTGATGAATTTTTGCTAAGTGTGATTCATGATTGAAGTCGTGTTGTTTTGGAATGTTTGGCATGATTTTTGTACTTAGGATTTGTTTCGTTTTAAGTTATCGTTGTAATGTAGTGGTAAGCTTTATTTTCCATGTGTTGTGTTGCTTCTTGAACCATACATTTCTTGTTGATTCATGATTCTTTGGTAATTCATTTTGTATTTTTAAGTTTGTTTGGCTTTGTTTGAGGACAAACAATTATGTAAGTTGGGGAGAGTTTGATAAGTGTCAAATTATCGATATTTTGAGTAAAATTTTTATGGCACTTATCAGTTCTTTTTGTTAATAAAATGCCACTTTGTTTGTAAAAGTGTATATTTAGTGTATACTAGTATTTTTTTTGTATATATTGTATCATTTGATTGCTTTCCATTCATTTTGTAGGTATTTAAGCATTGTTGGAGCATTGAGTAACAAAGGCCAAAGGCTAAGCTTCAAGAATGCAATTTTTAGCAATTCATCAAAGAATAAGGTTCAAAACAATAATGAGAAATTTCATAAATTTTCTTTGTATTTAGTTATTGTTAGATAGAGCATTGAATAAGCTTTCCAACGCTTCCGACCGGGCCTCAAACGGAGTTACGGTTCAAAAGTTATGGTCGAAATAAGTGCTGGTTCGCTGTCATGTTCGCTGTGCGAACTAGAGGCGAGCGAATTCGCCAAGAGTTCGCACTGTGAACTTTGGGCGAATAAAAATTGCCCAGAAGCGTGGAAAACACTATTTGGACAGTTGCTAAGGCGGCATATGTTCGTTGGGCGAACAGGAGTTCGCAGTGCGAACCTGGGAACCCATTTTTTCATATAAAGTCACATTTTCAGATTTTTCTAGGTTATGGTTTAGGGATTTTTTGCTCCCACTCCATCAAACTTCATTTCTTCATATTTTTTGATGATATAAGCTAGAAAGCAACATTGGAGCTTGCATTTGGATGATCCGGAGTAGATTGATCATCGATCGGCGATGACAAACCAGGAGATTTTGGGTTCATTTCTCTTCTTCTTTGTGTATTCTTCATTTTTTGGGTTTTGTATATGTTTTTACTTTGATCTTATGTATATTTATCGCCCATGGCGTTGTATAAAATCCAGTTTACATATCTTTATCAGTGATTGTCTTTGATTTTTTGCTTTATGCTCGGGGTTTGGGTTGTGTTAGAGATAAACATCACAAACCTTGATTAGGGATGATTATCTGTTAGTTTCTGGATGCTAGAGATAGATTTAGAGCTAACAATCTCTATGGGTATCAGAGCTTAATGCCTCTGTGTTGTTTGAGTCGGGTACGAGAGCATCAACGAGAGTAATACGGTTGTTCTCTCAGCTCAGTGTGTCAGAGTTGGACACTATTGTGAGCGATGTGGATGATATTGAGGAGTATTGTAGGTTTAGTATAACTGGTTGGTAAGTTTAAGTTTGTGAGGAGTGAATTATATGCATGCCGGATAAGTTTCTTCTCTCTAAAGAATGAATTCTTTTTGTGTTAATATTTATTTTTCAGTTTCTATTTTTGAAACATTTTAAACCAAACTCAGAATTGTAGAAACTGTCGAACGACAGTTTATAACACTGATCTCTGTGTGTCGCAACTGCGAAAAACAACCAACGAGAAATAGAACAGAAGAGTCGCCACCGAACGTTATTTATCCCAACATAGGGAATGGAAACAATCGAAGAAAACCTAAACAGAGGGAGAAGACATGGTCATCGCAATCATAGGCCGGGTTCGAGAGTCGGTTACGCGAGGGGAAGGTATTAGCACCCCCACGCGTCCATCGTACTCGATGGGATCCACGTTTGTTGTCTAATCAAAGGGTGAGTTATCTAAAGCCTACTGCTAAACGGAAACTGGAAAGGGATAACAAAAACGGAGACTCGATAGGATTATCGCAATCCTATGCCTACGTATCTTCGTGGACGGACGAAGAATTAGAGTCGACGTAGTTCGACGGACTACACACTAAGGGGGGAGGTTGCTCGCCAAGACATCGCCGTCTTTTGCCTACGTATCCTCAATCGGACGGGAAAGAGGAAATAAGAGCAGTGGTAGTTCGACGGACGGTTCGAAAAACAGGGAAGGGTGCTCGCCAAGACATCGTCGTCTTGCGCCTACGTATTCTTAGTCGGACGAGAAAGTGAAAGTCATAGCAATCGTAGTTCGACCGACGGGTCGGTAAGTGTTTTTTATGTGAGCGACGGGCTTTTTTCGGAAAACGATTTGAAACCCAAAAATCCCGAAGGATAAAAAGATTTGAATTTGTTATGTGTTTTTTAGATAGAAGTGAGTTGAGTTAGTTCATAACTTGCATTGCACCAAAGTCTATGACATAGGAACGAATGCGTCGCATATCGTCCCCAACAGGACGTATGCTAAACACCCTAGAAGAATGAAGGGAGACCCCCCATTCCCCATTTCCCATGCTTAAGGCCTGTGCGCAATACACGTTGTCCTTATTAAGTGTTTTAGAATTGTTATGAGATAAGAAGAGAGAACTCAAAGGAGAAGAAAACACTACGGGAATTCTATCCTAACGTTATCATGCAAAGATGGACCTAAGGTTGAGGTAATAGGGGAAGATTATACCTAATGTTATCATGCATGGTTTGAATCCTAATGTCTATCCTATTCCAAGCTTAATCAAAGATTAAGTTGGACTAGGAAGTCCTATGGGAACATGCAAAAGCAACGCAAAAACAAGAAAATAAACCAACATCAGCAGCTACAACAGCGCTCCAGCACCTGCACAGCGGTAAATTCCAGCCAATACACCAAACAACATTCAACAGCTCACATTTCAGCACAAAAATAGGTGTAAGAAGGCAAGCAACATCATATACAACAACACACGTGCAAAGAAGTAGCAGTGAAAAACAGGGCAACATGCAATCGAAAATGATTCAAACATGGAATAACGAACATGCATCGAACATTACACATTCTTCAATCAAACATGATCACAATCACACCACACACCATGGTAAATAATTCTTGAAGACATCATGAAAGAATGCACATCATTTGACAAATGAACAAATTAATTCAAACATGTACTTCATGAAGTTAAAAGCAAACAAACATATGAAACATAACTCCAGCAATATAAACGACAATCCACAATCAACATGCTCAAGAAGTGTGTGCAACGTGTTCGCCGCATCAAGAAATCAACAACGCAAACATGAACATTCATCAATGAAAACCAAAAGTCGCGTGTTGGAAAATCGTCTTCATACAATGGTGTGAAGTGTAACAGCATCAAAATAGCTTGACAATATGCATCACATCAATCCATGAAGTTCAAAAGTGGAACGGAATCGAAACATGCCCAAAAATGCACAAAAATCACACTCTGCAGCAGTGTTAATCGATTAACCATTTGCAGTGCAATTTGGTTAATCGATTAACAGCCCAAAATCACCAAAATTACACTGGTTAATTAATTAACCAATTTGCACTGCAAATGGGTAATCGATTAACCCTGTACCAACAGCAAAAAATCAAGTTCGAAAATCACTTTTCACCAGCAAAATCACTTATCCAAACATCCAAATGATCATGTAATCACTTATGCACGAAAAAATACATTGAAATACATCATTCAACATCAATTAGATCCAACAATCATCAACAATAATGAATCAAATTCAAGCAAATGAATCAAATCACATGCAAAACCAAGGATCTACATTGTATAAGTTGGAATTAAGCTAGATTAAGCATAGATCACAGAAACACCAACCTACAAGGCTGAGAATTGCTTTGGTAAGTGTTGCAAACGAAAATTGATGAATCCAAGCAAGAAAATACGAGACCTATGAGCTCCTCGCAAGCAAAAGCTGAAAATCCAAGCAATAAGCTAACAATGCTCCAAAATCACTTCCAATAAGCACTTCTGAAATTCCAGATCTAGATACAAATGAAAATCACCGACGAAATCAAGTAATGGAATGGTAATGAGAGGCTTAAGCTCAAGAATTAACAAGTTTCAATGAAGAACTTGTTAATCTCTATGGAAGAGCTTTGAGTGAGGTTGAAAATGGAGGTTGAGAGTGAAAAAGTGAGAGAGAATTGAGAGAATTCTAAAAATTGAGAGTGAAAAAATGATCTAGGTTTTTTTGAGGTTTGGAATGAATTGGTTTAAATATGGACTAGGTTAGGAATTAAGCTTGGGTTTGGAATGAGGTTTAGCGGGTGGAAATGAGAGTGAAAAATGAGCTAGGAAAGGGAATGTGGAATTAGAGTGAAAATTAGGTGGAAAATAATTCAAATTAGAAGCCTCTCTAGATCCTTCTACTGGTGTGAAAATGAAATGTTGATTAAAATTTGAATTCAAAAAGTGAAGTGCTGAAAAATGAGGTATTTGGGCAAGTTTTGCCTTGGTTAATCGATTAACCATTTTCAGTACAAAATGTGTTAATCGATTAACACAAGGAAAATTTGAATTTGGCGGCTTTTGGAGGGAAACCTGAATACCCACTCGATTTCAATTGTTCTGAGCCCCATTAAGCCTCTGAAACTCAAAAATTGACATTGCTACTGAGTACCACCTGAAATATACTGTGAATTCCATTTCGCACTCGAAATATCATGCTGAAAAATATCGTCCAGTGCTGAATCACTAATCAAAAATGACTACCGGAGCTTCTGACCATCAAATCACCTAATGAGCGAAATAAATGCTCGAAAAGACTTTGAAAGCCATCTGTTAGTCTCTGGATACAGCTGAAAATGACACCGAGACTGATGACACCACGAGCTACTAGAAGATACCTTGATCTCATGCCCAAAAGAACAATGCAAATGCAAAATGACGATGCAGAATGAAAAGAAACATAAGCTAGTTAGAGTTAGAAACAAAAGGCAAATTTTGAGGTGTTACAGCTGCCCTTATTCAAACTTCTTGGATCCGAGGGTATGGAAGCAAAGGCTTCCAGAGAGTCGAGATACACAGAGATTAAATACCAAAATAACAGCACAAATTTGCATCCTACAAAATGAGAGACGATTCCCATGGGAACAAGTTATAAAAGGTGCAAGATCATAACACGGGCGAGTGTCAGAGATCAATATGGACGAAGTATTGAAAGAAGTAGAAAAAAACACAGACGAGTGTTGACTACGTTGGGGATAAACACGGATGAGTGTATAAAGGTTCACACATGGACGGGTGCTGGAAGAACACGGACGGGTGTCAAAAAGGTCAATACGGACGGGTATTGAAATAAAAGTTCAAACACGGACGGGTGCTGAAAGAACACGGACGGGTGTCAAAAGTCAACACGGACAGGTGCCGAAAGAACACGGACGGGTGTCAAAGGTCAATACGGACGGGTATTGAAACAAAAGTTCAACCACGGACGGGTGTCAAAGGTTAATACAGACGGGTATTGAAACAAAAGTTCAAACACGGACGGGTGCTGAAAGAACACGGACGGGTGTCAAAAGTCAATACGGGCGGGTATTGAAATAAATGGTTCAAACACAGACGGGTGCTAAAAGAACACGAACGGGTGTCAAAGGTCAATACGGACGGGTATTGAAACAAAAGTTCAAACACGGACGGGTGCTGAAAGAACACTGACGGGTGTCAAAGGTCAATACGGACGGGTATTGAAATAAAAGTTCAAACACGGACTGGTGCTGAAAGAACACGGACGGGTGTGAAAACTCAAAACGGACGGGTATTGAAATAAAAGTTCAAACACAGACGGGAGCTGAAAAAACACAGACGGGTGTCAAAAGTTAATACGGAAGGGTATTGAAATAAAAGGTTCATATACGGACGGGTGCTGAAAAAACTCGGACGGGTGTCTAAGGTCAATACGGACGTGTACTGAAAAAAGGTTCAAACACGGACGGGTGCTGAATGAACACGGACAGGTGTCTAAGGTCAATACGGACGGGTATTGAAAAAAGTTTAAACACGGACGGGTGCTGAAAGAACATAGACGAGTGTCAAAGGTCAATACGGACGGCTATTGAAACAAAAGTTCAAACACGGACGGGTCCTGAAAAAACATGGACGAGTGTCAAAGGCCAATACGGACGGGTATTGAAACAAAAGTTCAAACACGGACGAGTGCTGAAAGAACACGGACTGGTGTCAAAGGTCAATACGGACGGGTATTGAAACAAAAGTTCAAACACAGACGGGTGCTGAAAGAACACGGACAGGTGTCAAAGGTCAATACAGACGGGTATTGAAACAAAAGATCAAACACAGACGGGTGTTGAAAGAACACGGACGAGTGTCAAAGGTCAATACGGACAGATATTGAAACAAAAGTTCAAACACGGACGGGTGCTGAAAGAACATGGACGAGTGTCAAAGGTCAATATGGATGGGTATTGAAAAAGTTCAAACACGGACGGGTGCTGAAAGAACACAGACGGGTGTCAATGGTCAATACGGACCGGTATTGAAAAAGTTCAAACACGGACGGGTGCTGAAAGAACACGGACGAGTGTCAAAGGTCAATACGGATGAGTATTGGAATAAAAGTTCAAACACAGACGGGTGCTGAAAGGACACAAACGGGTGTTTAAAAGGTCAATACGGACGGGTATTGAAAAAAAGGTTCAAACACGGACTGGTGCTAAAAGAACACAGACGGGTGTCTAAGGTCAACACAGACGGGTGTCTAAGGTCAATACAGACAGGTATTGAAAAAATTTCTAACACGGACGGGTGCTGAAAGAACACGGACGAGTGTCATAGGTCAATAAGGACGGGTATTGAAACAAAAGATCAAACACGGACGAGTGCTGAAAGAACACGGATGGGTGTCAACGGTCAATACAGACGGGTTTTGAAACCGAAGTTCAAACACGGATGGGTGCTAAAAGAACACGGACTGGTGTCAAAGGTCAATACGGACGGGTATTGAAATAAAAGTTCAAACACGGACGGGTGCTGAAAGAACACAGAATTGTGTCAAAGGTCAATACGGACGGGTATTGAAACAAAAGTTCAAACACGGACGGGTGCTAAAAGAACAAGGATGGGTGTCAATGGTCAATACAGACGGGTATTGAAACAAAAGTTCAAACACGGACGGGTGCTGAAAGAATAAGGACGGGTGTCAAAGGTCAATACAGACGGGTATTGAAACAAAAGTTCAAACACAGACGGGTGCTGAAAGAACACGGACGGGTGTCAAAGGTCAATACAGATGGGTATTGAAACAAAAGTTCAAACACGGACGGGTGCTGAAATAACACGGACGGGTGCCAAAGGTTAATACGGACGAGTATCGAAAATGTTCAAACACGGACGGGTGCTGAAAGAACACGGTCGGGTGTCAAAGGTCAATACGGACGGGTATCGAAAAAGTTCAAACACAGACGAGTGCTGAAAGAACACAGACTGGTGTCAAAGGTCAATACAGACGGGTATTGGAATAAAATTTCAAACACAGAATGGTGCTGAAAGGACACGGACGGGTGTCTAAAAGGTCAATATAGACGGGTATTGAAATAAATGTTCAAACACTGACGGGTGCTGAAAGAACACGAACGGGTTTCTAAAGTCAATACGGACGGGTATTGAAATAAAAGTTCAAACACGGACGGGTGCTGAAAGGACACGGACGGGTGTCTAAAGGTCAATACGGACGAGTATTGAAATAAAAGTTCCAACACGTACGGGTGCTGAAAGGACACGGACGGGTGTCTAAGGTCAATATCGAAGGGTATTAAAATAAAAGTTCAAACACTGACGGGTGCTGAAAGGACACGGACGGGTGTCAAAGGTCAACATGGACGAGTGCTGAAAGAACACGGACGGGTGTCTAAGGTCAATATGGACGGGTATTGAAAAAGTTGGAACACGGACGGGTGCTGAAAGAACATAGACGGGAGCCTAAAAAGGACATGATGACTTTACTGGGGTTTGAAATGCTAAACCAAACACGGATGAGTGTCGAGAGAACACAGAAGAGTGTTTAAAATCAATACGGATAAAGTATTGAGGCAATGAAAGAGAACATGGACGAGTGTCGAAAGAACACATACGGGTGCTTGAGAGAACACGGACGAGTGTTTAAAATCAATACGGATGAAGTATTGAGGCAATGAAAAAGAACACGGATGAGTGTCGAAAGAACACAAACAGGTGCTTGAGAGAACACGGACAAGTGTTTTAAATCAATACAGACGAAGTATTGAGGCAATGAAAAAGAACATGAACGAGTGTCAAAAGAACACGGACGGGTGTCTAACGCAAACAACCTTGAGGGGATAAATCAACAAGACCACTTGGACGAAGGGGTGAAAAGAAAAGAACCCACTAATTAACGATCCTGACAATCAAACAAACTCTACAGGGGTATACCAAATAGTCTCTCCAAATGATCAAGTCCACTGCTTGGGGAATAAAGCTGGACGATATCTCATGAGTTACTGCTCTTCTTGTTGGGGAACGCCCGGTAAACAAGGATTCCAACTGGCTTATGCCTCGAATGCATATGTTTGAATTTTTCTATGGCGTAATGCTCCATACGAAATGGAAATGCTACACGTTTGGGAGGATGCCATGCAAATGATGCTTATCCAATGCAAAAAAGCGCTCCAACAAAATAAATGATGAAGACGAAGGCAACTCCACTGAGGA
Organism: Lathyrus tuberosus; assembly: GCA_022829125.1. Taxonomy (NCBI): domain Eukaryota; kingdom Viridiplantae; phylum Streptophyta; class Magnoliopsida; order Fabales; family Fabaceae; genus Lathyrus; species Lathyrus tuberosus. Next base: position 11,003,255 of record JALAZF010000009.1, read on the forward strand.
TGACAAACTAAATTGTCCTCTAAAAACTAAACCCTACTGAGGAAAACCACACTGAACAACTTTCCTGATCACAAACTCTGCTGAAAGATGAAACCCAAAGAGAACTTCCCCTCTGCTGGGGATTACAAATAACCCTTGTTGAAGATAGAACCCAAAACCTGATAGTGAAAGGTTCCAATAACCAATTGGACTTAAAACCTAATGGGGATATCAACCACTGTTGAACAAATCGTTGCGAGGATTACCACCAAACTCTGCTTGGGGATACGAGTCAACAATACCGAACCTGCTTGGGGGATATCATTGAACTTAACCTACTGCTTGGGGAAATGACTTTACCCTCACCCTGCTGGGGATTAGAGCATACAGTTGCTGGTGAAAAATACACTTCCTGGCCGACTGAGGAAAGTAGACCCCAAGACTCTGTGGGGAAGATAACATCTTTGTCCAGGGAAGATATTCCACCAGTCTCCTGCTGGAGATACAACAACATCCACCTTGGGGTCATCAACTTCTGAATGCTCGTTGGGGAGTAATAATCAAAACACGACTCTAGCTGGGGAAATAATCTCCTACACTCCTGCTGGGGAAATAATCATCTGAATTCTTGCTGGGGAGAGTATGCTCTGCTGAGGCTGATAAACTTTCTGTGCTGGGGAGAGTAACTCTACTGGGGAGGAACAATCTTGCCACCCAACCTGACCTGTCTCTATGGTCATAAACGACCCTTTGAACTTTCCACTTGCCCCATACCAACAGGTCTAATGGAAGAAATCATCTCAAGAGGATTTTATAGAAGACCGGGGGTTTACACTGCCCCAGGGTCTTCAGACTCTTGGAGAGATTTATCATATCTCGACATAACTACCCCAGACTGCATACTCTATGAAGTAACTTGCCACGAAAGGATTTGTAATGACTTGAAATATTATGCCCCGGTATTTTGAACTTTGAAGAGGTGCTTTCAATTAACCGTCTTCAGGAGTGGATAACTTCTCATGCTCTAGAGGTGACCTGCCCCAATATGAGCCTTGAAGTGAATTTGCCTCTGACCGACTGGTCTTTGAGAGATTTGCCAAATCTCGACATGATTACCCCAGCTTGGCTGATTTAGGGAGATTTTTCAATGTGATTGCTCCGGATTGGCTACATCTTATCACCACTCATCGAGAACGCCCATGCTGCGCACAGTCTCTTGGCCACATGCCCCTTGACATGACTGTCCTTCAGAGTTTTCACCATCTCAACTCGGCATGATCGAGCTTCTCGATTGACGTTCACTGTGTAAGATCCCCTGACGCTTAAGCAGATGCAAGTAGAAAATGTTTATTATGAGAATGACAATTCTAATGCAACACACATGTTAACCTGAAGTTTTATTGAAAATGCATCGCCAAGCCTTGTGAACGAATCACTAGCTGGGATGCGACATTGATTTTTGAATGGAAAACAATACGCACATGCAATACCAACCAAAATCTTATTAGCATAACTCATAGGATTCAGAAACGCTATCTCGCTGAAGTACACTTTCGGAATAACCCCTGCTTCAATTAGGACTTTTAAGGGTTGTAATGTGGCCTGGTTCGTGGCTTGAGAAAAAAGGATTTATGTCTAAAAGTTTGTCTGTACCCACCCATTCTCCATGATGTCCTTCAATCCTATGTTCAGTTAATCTGGCGTGAGCGCTCACCTATCAAAAATTTATGACATGCCATCGGTGACAGTTAAGGAGTCTGCAACGGTTTCGCAGTGGTAGTCGTTCCTTTCGTCTTTGGTGTCTGTGGTCACACGACTTGCTTTTGCTCGAGGGTTTTCCCTTTTGTAAGCCTTTTCGCTTTTCTATTTGCTCTTTCTTCTTTTGTTTCCCTGATATTCCTGGACTGAATTCTTCTTAACTATTTTTTTTTTGAATTTTTTCGATTTTGAAGTCCAGCGGGATGCCTTAACTTATGCCTAAGTCACATATTTTCAATTTTTTGACTTAGCGGGTGTTGTACCCCAAATTTTACCCCTTAGATGTCATAACATCTTGCATTTGCATTTAGGTTTCAATCATCTATGCATTGTTATCTAACCAACATATCTTGCTAGTTTTTCTCTTTTATGTGAAAAACAGGGTTTGTACAAAGTCTCCTAAGCCAAGCTCTCACATGATTCAAGGTCTCCTGAGATACTCTTTGACTCCATACAATTCTCACAAGTGTTCACCAGTGGATTGAGATTGGCATGAGAAGTCAAGCTTTGAAAGGTTTCTTGCAAAAAGGGAAATGTTTGGTCTTTGAAACTTCCTAAGTGTGGAAAATTCACTTCTTGTACAAAATTGAGAATACCATAACTTTCAAACCACACATCCAAATTGAGTGACTCAAAGCTCAAATGGAAGCTCTTTTCATGATCTTAAAAGTGTATTATAGGACCTCTCTTCAAAAAAATGCATGTTTCTTAAGTTATGAGACTTGGAAGATAAGTTGCCTTTGACACTTAGTGAAATTTTCCGCATTTTCACCTTGATTTTCATCCAACTTTGACTCAATTTTTCACCTAGTTCCAAGCATCAAATCAAAAATCTTTGGACATGAAAGTTGTTCTTTGTTCTTCAAGATTTCCAAGCATGTGTGGAACTCCTCATTTGGATAAACCAATCTCGAGTTATGATCCTTTAAAGTTGGGTCCTTCAATTTGTAAAATTCCATAACTTAGAAAAATTCTCTAAGTCCTTTTTGCCAACTCATGCACATGACTTTGTGGAGATTTTTCTCATTGTTGCAAACCTTATCTCAAACCACTTTCCACATGAGAATTGATCTATCAAATTCCCTCTTTACATAGAATCAAAAACTTCAAAATTTGGTGAAATGGTTAATAATCTATGATGCACTAAAGTTGGTATGTTGGCACTTTGTCTCACACTTAAAAAATTCAGATTTTATCATTTTTGTTATACCAAACTTTTGTACAATTTTTACATGTTTCTAAGCACCACTTCCACTTGCCACCAACACATAATTTGCTTGATTACATGATCTATTCCAAGAGAATCAATCATCATAAGGTTTGGTCCATTCGATGAGAGATGCTCGCGTGGTGAAGGACACAACATGATTTATTTTCTTTACAAATTTTGCCTCCATTTTGAATAAAATCTGAAGTGAATCCTTGCCTTCACCAAGTACATCTAACTGACCTTTTCAGCACCAACTTTAACACCTAAAGCCCTGGGACCCGTGTATAGAAGGTTCTCAAGTACAAGTACTTTGTACTCAACAAATAAGCAAACAAAATCCAAAACCAAGAACCACTGTGTAATGCATCATATCCCTTGGTTTGTGCTAACTTTTCTGCTGACCAAAACCCTAGAGCAAGCAACTAAGCTCTCACTTGGCTCAAGACAATAATCTCAGAGCATGGCATGCGCAAAATATTGAGCTTAGGATCTTTCTCTCTTGAAAAAAACCTTGAGCCACTGAGTTTTTGAGGCTATTATCCAACCTGCCTCTCCTATAAAAGGAGACTCTTTCTCCCTTGGTTGGAAACAAACAAATCACCAAGAATCAACACAAGATATCAGAACATACACTGCTCACAAAACACATCATCCAAAGGAGGAGTTCGTGAGCAATCAAGAAAAACCAGAAGCTAGACATTGCACTCAGGTTCTAACACACCCTCATCAGCAAAGGGAAGAAGTGAGTTTATTGATTTCCATAGCTCCCAAGTGAAGAGGCAGTGGACCTTCTCCACTTGGTAAGCCTTTTTTTTTTCTCTCCATGATTTCCATGTCTTCACACTTCCATGATCAATGTCTGGTTGTTCCTAAATGATAGCGTGTTTTCATACATCACATGGGAGGATAGCATGTTGGTCTGATTAAAACATTAAGCATACACCACCATGTAACTCTGTTTATTTTCAGCGTGTATGCTCCCCTTTCATGTGCATTTTCTCTTTGTTTGAGAGGTTGTTTAAGGATGATTAAGGTTCAATGTTACTCTACCACGTGAGCCTTATATATTGATATTTTATTTCATAGATTTTGGTTGAAAAATAAACACGAAAATGGTTAAACAAGGTGAGTGTTTTCCATGGCTGGGTCAGGTTCTTTCACGATGGTTCAGGTTTATCGTTGCAAGATGCATGAAAGAGAAGAAGTCGTGGTGGCATGTGAGTGGTCATGAAACCATTTTGTCGCTTTGTTACTTAAAAACAAGTGACCGATTGATTGTTAGGTTCACGTGATTTTGTACCCGGTCACATTATTATTCATTTTTTGGCTGATGTGTGTTCTTTTTGGATATGGGCCCAGGCGAGGGAACGACAAGATTTAGTTTATTCTCAGTTTGTTAATACACCACCCCCCCCTTGGTTTATTTTGTTTCAAATATTTTATTTTCATTTTTTATTTCAATTTCATTTATTCAAAATAGTTCCTTTTATCACAAAAAATTCCAAAAATTTTATATTAACATTTTAATGTTTAATTTAATTTTCTAATTTTTATTTTACATTTCGATTTTGTAAACTCAAGAACATGTTTTAAACCTAGTTTTGAAGTTCTTTTGAAAAAGATCATTTCTCATTAGCTTCTTGAGTTAATTTTCCAAAGTGTTTTAGGACACATTAGAGAGATACTTGTGGCTAACTTTTGACCTTGAATGAGGTCTTTTGCTTAGGTTGGTGGCTCATTATTTGACCCTTGATTCTTAGACCTAATACTTTTGATAACTTCCTTGAAGCTTTGACTTTGAGAGGGCTATCTTTGCCCATCCTTTAAGACGTCCCCCGTACTCATTCTTGAGTACTTTATCATGAACTTAGGCCTTGATCTTAGACTTGTGTGTCCACTTTCTTAATTCTTGAAACCCCTACCAATGTGGAAACCTTTGTTCATATTTTATTTATACCTTTTCCTCATGACACCCTTCAAGTGTCTTGCAAATGAGTGTGTGTTGGTTTATAGCTTGAAAGCTTGTCTTACTCCTAATTTCATGGTTGATAAGTACTTTGCCTTGCTATTTGTTCACTTATCCATGTGTTATGAATTATTGCATCATGCATTGTGATGCTCATACATGGAGGTATATATCATGCTTTGATGTTATTCTCACTTGATTAATGTTGTACATTCCTTTTAAGCTCTTGAACTTATATTGTTTATTTAAATCTCAATTCCCTTGTAATATTCTTGCTCATAAGAAGTTGATATTCTTCCCTCCTTCCAAAGGGAAGTCTCTCTATTAACCTCAAAGTCATAGATAGCTCATTACCAGCTTTGATCTCATAGTCATAGCCACCCCTTCTCCTTGACCTCATAATCATAGGATATCAGCTTTGACCTCATAGTGATGGCCACCTTCTCTTTGACCTCATAGCCATTGGATACTTTCCTTTTGGCCTCATAGCCAATCATCTTACAACTTAGAATTAAGATAGAGTTCTTGGACTCTATGTGAGACTCATCACTTTGAGTATTCACATTCCCCCATCACAACTTAGACTTAGAGAGTTTCTTAAACTCTATATGAGCTCATACTCATTCCCCTTGGAACATTGACCACAGTCAATGGTTCCTTACCCCTAGTTAGGTGAACTACGGTTGCTCTGATTCTTTAGTCAGATACGTAGGCACAAGATGCAACGTCTTGGCGAGCAAACTTAGTGTATATATCCCTAGGTTTTTACCTTTAACTTCAGCATATATCTTAGCAAGAAAACATAACATAACATAAACTAAACAAGAGGTTCCTGTAGAGTACTACAGATATTAAGGGTGCTAATACCTTCCCTTAGTATAACCAACCCCCGAACCTTAGATCTCCCCCCTTTAGGTTTTCTCGATCTTGAACCTTTCCTTTGGATAAATCAAAGTCGGTGGTGAATTCAAAGAAATGTGATGCAAGTTAATTAATAGCTTGTTACCCGATTCTCACCGCAACATAAATGGTGACTTCACTGGGGAATTTAACTTTTGAGGGTTAAGCCCACCTTGTTGTGTTTGTGTTATTTATGCTTGTTTGATTATTTGTACATATCTGTATATATCTATATATCTGTCTTGTTTGGGTTCTTCTGTTTGGTAGGGTTATTACTATTGAGTGGTGAGATAAGTCCTAACCCAGACTTGAGTACACTTATGATAGGACAATGGTATATTCAAGGAGGCTTTGAGGGAGTCGATTCCCGAAAAAGTTGACTTGAGACACCATCACTCAGTTGAGGTCCTCTTGAGAGTTTAGTCAATGTTGAACGAGTCTATTCGTGAAAACGTTGCTACTCTCTACATAGGTGCCCTTGATATTGAGAACCGTAGTTATCTCCAAACCCCATCTGGTCTTTAGGATGTAGTGCGAGGACTATGAGGGAGTCTATTGTAACACCCCAATTTAAAATTATTTGATCGTCGTGTTATTTTCCGTTGTTTGGCCTTGTTAAGGGTGTGTGTGTGGTTGAGCACATAGGCGTGGAGTCCTTAGTGGGACGGGTTGATTAGAGGTGTCGGGAATAGTTGTGAGGTAGGAGTGGTAATAGTGGTATTATTATTAGTATTATTATTATTATTGTTATTACTATTATTATTATTATTATTAATATTATTATTTTTGTTGTTACTAAATTAAACATCTGATTTAATTAAGTGAATAATGGGCTAATGGGAAGGAGTAAGGGGTAATTTAGTCATTAATCTAGAATTAGTGAGAATTAGTGAGGGGTGAATCATAATCAGATTTTGGAAAAGAAAGGGTTAGAGATGGAAGAACAAGGAAGAGCCAGGGCACCCATCTTCATCAATTTCGCAGGAATTTGATCAGGATATTCGAGGTAAGGGGGGAGAATGGGTTTAATATTGGTGATATAATCATGAGAGGGTAGTGGGGAGTCCTTAACCCCATAGGAATTCATATGAATTTATGTTGTGTTATGATTATGTTGTGCATATGTGAATCTGTGATGAAAATTGTGTGAATCGAATCATTGTGGTTCTGATTGTTTGATATTTTGGTGTTGCTGTTACTGTATGAATATGAAAGTTACAGGTCTGAGTTTTTGTGCATGTTGAGTGAACGAAATTAGATCCTCGAACCGTAAATTTGACTAGTAATGATAGGTAAAAGAAGTAAGATGAAGAATAGGACCTAAAACTAGTGTGGGAACAAGTTTAGGACTGAATGGGAGTGGAAAAGTGAGGATCCCGTAGCAGAACCTAGACTGGTGTGGGGAAATTGAGTTTGCGTAATAGATCTGGCCATACGCGTATCAGGTAAGGCAATACACGTACGACTATGGTCAATACGCGTATGGGATGGCCAAAAGGAGGCTTGGCACGACCCTCTTCCCGTACGCGTAACAGTATGCATATGGAGGCTTGGGCATTACGTGTAAGGGGGAGGCATTACGTGTATGGTTTTGGTGAGCGAGCTGGCAATACGGGTATGGCACAGGGAAATACGCGTATGGCCAGCGAGAGTGCAGAATTTTGCCGTTTCGCGATTTCTTTCCCGTTTTCGTGTCCGAAGTGGTTTCTTTTGGTTTGAGAGGTTGGGGATAGATGCCAGAAGCTGAGAAATGTGTAATTAATGATGAAATTAATTGATTTAGTAATTTTGGTGAATTAATTAGTAATTAGCTAATCAACGTCGTGTGAGGTATTTTCCATGTGGTGTATGTTGGTGACTGGTTCATGTGAGATCAGGAGGATCGTGAAGATGTATATCTATTATTATACATGAGTATTATGTGCATAGTTGTTGTCATTCGTTCATGGTGTGTCGGTGGTGGTGAATAATTGCTCAGGAGGAGTGTATGTGTTTCACCCGAACTCCAATGAAGAGTGTGGTGGAGATAAATCATTGCCAAGTAGGGGTGTATGTGATTTATCCGGGTTCGATTGAATGAACCATGTTGATTTTGGTACCACATGCATTTTGTCGATATTTTGAGTCACATTGCATTATTATGTGTTTGATGAAGTTTGAATGCAAATGACAAGTATGTTGTGATGGTTTGTTTATGATATATGATTGTGTGAGTAACTACCCTTAATATGTATTATTCACAGTTTATTATTGAATGTAGTTCTCACCCCTTTTGTTGTTTGTGGCGTCTGTGCTTCTTCGGAAGTACAGATAATCCAGGTACTTGAGTGCGTATGGAGTGCATGTTGCTTGATCGAGTCTTAGGAGTTGCTTTGATACGTAACACGGGATTTTGGGGAATTTTTATCATTTGTTATTCGTTATTCTTTATTGTTTGTTACGTATCAGTCTTTTATTGAACTTATGGTGGACCACGTTTAATGTGTTGTTTTGACATTGTTGGCATGTGGCTGTGAACTGAATAAACTTATATTTTCCGTTGTTTTATTTCATTTAATAAAATGAAGCTTTGTTGTTGGTCTTAACGATGTGGCATACTACTTTTTTGGTTGTAACTCTGATTATTTTCGTAATATTTCTATATTTTGAAAAATGGGAAAGTGGGGTGTTACAATTGGTATCAGAGCCTGGTTGGTCCGTCCGGCCAGGTTTTGTAGTAGAGTCTGTCCTTAGAATAGGAATCGATTGTGTGTTCTGACCGTATGTTGATTGTTGAACAGTATGGCAGGAAGGAATGATGCTGCTCTTGCTACTGCTATGCAAGCTATGGCACAAGCGGTAGAGAACACCAATCAGGCTAGGGGTGCACAGTTCCGCGACATAGCACAGTTCCAGAGCAATAAGCCGCCTATATATGAGGGGGGTATTTTGGATCCAGAGGCTGCACAGAAATGGTTTAAGGCTGTGGAGAAAATCTTCAGGACCATGGGATACAGTGATGCTCAGAAGGTACGGTTTGGTACTCATAGTCATCAGAGGTTGGAAGCTGCGGGGACTGAGATTACTTGGAAGGTGTTTCAGGCTGAGTTTCTGGAAAAGTAATTTTTGGAAGATATTCGTAGTGCAAAGGAGATTGAATTCCTGGAGCTGAAACAGGGTAGCATGACCATTGCTGAATATGCTGCTCGGTTTGAAGAGTTGGTGCAGTATTGTGCTCATTACAATACAAAAGAGGCTATGACTTCGAAATGTCCAAAGTTTGAGAATGGGTTGCGTCCCGAGATCAAACTGGGCATTGCTTGTCAGAAAATAAGGAATTATCCAGAGCTGGTAAGCAGAAGCTGGATCTATGACAATGATAACAGAGCCAGAATTGCTCATTACAAAGCTGTGAATGAGAAGAAGGGTAAGCAGAAATTTGGGGGTACTCCTTACAGTGCTCCAGCTGATAAGGGGAAACAGAAAGCTGTTGCAGGGAAGAAACCAAAAGAGGGAGGAGTGACTCTTGATACTCTCAAGTGTTTTCGATGTCGTGGCGCGGGTCACCGTGCCAATAATTGTCCGAATGAGGTGAAGAAGTGTTTCAAGTGTGGGCGACCAGGTCATGTTATAGCTGATTGTAAAGCCACTATACCTACCTGTTATAACTGTGGAAAGAAGGGTCATATCAGCCCTCACTGTGAGAAGCCAAAGAAGTCTCAGGCCTGTAGAAAAGTGTTTGCCTTGGTGGGGGCTCAGTCCACTGATGAGGAACGTTCCGTCAAAGGTACTTGTTTTATTAATGATATTCCTTTGATTGCTATCATTGACACGGGTGCAAACCACTCGTTTATTTCTGTTGACTATGTGAAGAGATTAGGGATTATGCTGTCTACTCTAGATCAGAGGATGACGGTTGAGACTCCATCTATTGGTTCTGTAGTTACTTCCTTAGTGTGTTTGAAGTGTCCATTGACTATGTTTGGTAGAAATTTCAGAGTGGACCTGATTTGTTTGCCACTCGGTAATCTCGATGTTATTTTGGGGATGAACTGGTTGGAGTTCAACCGAGTGTATATTGATTATTTTAGGAAGACGTTATTGTTTCTTACTCCTGAAGAGGAAGCATTAGCGGATTCGTTGTCTAGCGGAGAGTTGAGGACATTGTAGGAGGATGAAGCGAAGATGTTTGCAGTGTTTGCCTCGTTATCTGTTGAAAGCAAGACTTTAGTTAATGAGTTGCCAGTGGTGAATGAATTTCTTGAAGTGTTTCCGGATGATATTACAGAATTGCCTCCGACGAGGGAAGTTGAATTTACTATTGATCTTGTACCGGGTATCAAACCTATCTCTATGGCACCGTACAGGATGTCTGCATCAGAATTGGCAGAGTTGAAATCTCAGATTGGAGAGTTGCTTGATAAGAAGTTTATTAGACCGAGTGTATCGCCGTGGGGAGCTCCAGTGTTGGTGAAAAAGAAGGATGGTAGCATGCGTCTGTGCATCGATTACCGTCAGTTGAATTAAGTGACCATTAAGAATAAGTATCCACTTCCGAGGATTGATGACTTAATTGATCAGCTTGTAGGAGCTCGTGTTTTCAGTAAAATTGATTTGAGGTCGGGTTACCATCAGATTCGAGTAAAGGAAGATGATATTCAGAAGACTGCATTCAGGACTCGCTATGGACATTATGAATATGCAGTGATGCCGTTCGGAGTGTCTAATGCGCCGGGTGTGTTTATGTAGTATATGAATTGTATCTTTCATTCTTATCTGGATCAGTTTATTGTGGTATTCATTGATGATATACTGATTTATTCTAAGTCTGAAGAGGATCATGCAGGACACTTGAGAATTGCATTGCAGGTGTTGAAGGATAATAGATTGTTTGCAAAATTATCAAAATGTGAATTCTGGTTGAAGACTATGAGTTTATTGGGTCATGTTATTTCTGGTGATGGTATAGCGGTGGATCCATCTAAAGTAAGTGCAGTACTTCAGAGGGAAGCTCCGAAGACAGCAATAGAGATTAGAAGCTTTTTGGGTTTGGCAGGTTACTACAAAAGTTTCATTGAAGGGTTTTCTAATCTGGCGTTACCATTGACTCGGTTAACTAGAAAGAATCAGGTTTTTGTTTGGGAGGCGGCTTGTGAGGAAAGTTTTGAGGAACTGAAGAAGAAGTTGACTACAGTGCCAGTATTAGTTCTACCAAGTCTAAGTGAACCTTTTGTGGTGTATTGTGATGCGTCTAAGATGGGATTAGGCGGAGTGTTGATGCAAGATGGCAAAGTGGTGGCATATGCTTTACGGCAATTGAGGGTACATGAGAGGAGTTATCCTACTCATGATCTTGAACTAGCTGCAGTAGTTTTTGTATTGAAAATTTGGAGACATTATTTGTATGGATCGAGATTCAAAGTATTCAGTGATCACAAGAGTCTGAAGTATTTGTTTGATCAGAAGGAATTAAATATGAGGCAGAGAAGATGGTTGGAATTCCTGAAAGACTATGATTTTAATTTGAGTTACCATCCGGGGAAAGCTAATGTTGTAGCAGATGCTCTCAGTCGGAAGACAATTTATATGTCTGCATTGATGGTGAAAGAAATGGAGTTGATTGAACAGTTCAAAGACTTGAGTATGGTTTGTGAAACTACACCAGAGAGTGTTAGATTGGGTATGCTGAAGGTGAATAATGGGTTTTTGGATGTGATTAAGGAAAATCAGAAACTTGAGGTGAAATTAGTGGACTTGATGCCTACAGAAGGAGGTGATCCTGATGGTGATTTTAAAGTGGATAATGTTGGTGTGTTGAGATTCCGGGGCAGAATTTGTGTACCGGATAATGTGGAATTGAAGAAGGCAATCTTAGAGGAAAGCCATCGGAGTAGCTTATTCATCCGGGAGCTACGAAAATGTATCATGACTTGAAGAAGTTGTTTTGGTGGTCCGGTATGAAGAGGGACATAGCTCAGTTTGTCTATGCTTGTTTGACATGACAAAAATCAAAAGTGGAGCACCAGAAGCCTTCGGGATTAATGCAACCGTTAGAGATACCGAAATAGAAGTGGGACAGTATTGCTATGGATTTTGTTACTAGTTTGCCAAATACGGCAAGGGGATTTGATGCTATTTGGGTAGTGGTGGATCGACTTACAAAATCTGCACATTTTATACTAATTAACATCAGTTTCCCGCTGTCAAAGCTGGCGGAGATTTATATCAGAATAATTGTGAAGTTACATGGTGTTCCAGCGAGCATAGTGTCGGATAGAGATCCGAGGTTTACTTCGGAATTTTGGAAGAGTCTGCAGGAAGCTTTGGGTTCTAAATTGAAGTTGAGCTCGGCTTATCATCCACAGACTGATGGTCAGTCAGAGAGGACTATTCAGTCATTGGAAGATTTGTTGAGAGCCTGTGTGTTGGAGAAAGGTGGTGCGTGGGATACTCATTTGCCATTAATCGAGTTCACGTATAACTATAGTTACGATTCTAGCATTGGAATGGCACCTTTCGAAGCTTTGTATGGTAGGAGGTGTAGGACGCCTCTGTGTTGGTATAAGATTGGTGAGAATGTGGTGCTTGGACCTGAGATTATGCAACAGACTATTGAGACAATTCACATGATCCGCGAGAAGATGAGAACGTCTCAGAGTAGACAGAAAAGTTATCAAGATAATCGGATGAAAGACTTGGAATTCAGTGAAGGTGACCACGTGTTCCTGAGAGTCAACCCAATGACCAGTGTGGGACGTGCATTGAAATCAAAGAAGCTGGATCCTAAGTTTATTGGACCGTATCAGATCTTGCAGAGGGTTGGTGCAGTTGCGTATAGGGTGGCGTTGCCGCCTGAACTTTTGAACTTGCATGACGTGTTTCATGTGTCGCAACTTTGAAAGTATGTATCTGATCCATCTCATGTTATCCAGAGGGATAAGGTGCAGATCAGAGATAATCTTACGATGGAGGTGATGCCGATAAGGATCGAGGATCGCAAGATGAAACAACTTAGAGGAAAGGAGATTCCTTTGGTGAGAGTAGCTTGGGGTGGAGCTGCTGGAGGAAGTGTGACATGGGAGCTGGAGAGCAGGATGCGAGAGTCGTATCCGGAGCTATTTCCATCAGGTACATTTTCGAGGACGAAAATAATTTAAGGGGGGGGAGAGTTGTAACACCCCAATTTAAAATTATTTGATCGTCGTGTTATTTTCCGTTGTTTGGCCTTGTTAAGGGTGTGTGTGTGGTTGAGCGCGTAGGCGTGGAGTCCTTAGTGGGACGGGTTGATTAGAGGTGTCGAAAATAGTTGTGAGGTAGGAGTAGTAATAGTGGTATTATTATTAGTATTATTTTTATTATTGTTATTACTATTACTATTATTATTATTATTAATATTATTATTTTTGTTGTTACTAAATTAAACATCTGATTTAATTAAGTGAATAATGGGCTAATGGGAAGGAGTAAGGGGTAATTTAGTCATTAATCTAGAATTAGTGAGAATTAGTGAGGGGTGAATCATAATCAGATTTTGGAAAAGAAAGGGTTAGAGAAGGAAGAACAAGGAAGAGCTAGGGCACCCATCATCATCAATTTCGCAGGAATTTGATCAGGAAATTTGAGGTAAGGGGGGAGAATGGGTTTAATATTGGTGATATAATCATGAGAGGGTAGTGGGGAGTCCTTAACCCCGTAAGAATTCGTATGAATTTATGCTGTGTTATGATTATGTTGTGCATATGTGAATCTGTGATGAAAATTGTGTGAATCGAATCATTGTAGTTCTGATTGTTTGATATTTTGGTGTTGTTGTTACTGTATGAATATGAAAGTTGCAGGTCTGAGTTTCTGTGCATGTTGAGTGAACGAAATTAGATCCTCGAACTGTAAATTTGACTAGTAATGATAGGTAAAAGAAGTAAGATGAAGAATAGGACCTAAAACTTGTGTGGGAACAAGTTTAGGACTGAATGGGAGTGGAAAAGTGAGGATCCCGTAGCAGAACCCAGACTGGTGTGGGGAAATTGAGTTTGCGCAATAGATCTAGCCATACGCGTATCAGGTAAGGTAATACACGTCTGGCTATGGTCAATACGCATATGGGAGGGCCAAAAAGAGGCTTGGCACGACCCTCTGCCCGTACGCGTAACGGTACGCGTATGGAGGCTTGGGCATTACGCGTAAGGGGGAGGCATTACGCGTATGGTTTTGGTGAGCGAGCTGGCAATACGCGTATAGCACAGGGCAATACGCGTATGGCCAGTGAGAGTGCAGAATTTTGTCGTTTCGCGATTTCTTTCCCGTTTTCACGTCCGAAGTGGTTTCTTTTGGTTTGAGAGGTTGGGGATAGATGCCAGAAGCTGAGAATTGTGTAATTGGTGATGAAATTAATTGATGGCTTAAATAGTATTTTCGTCCCTGTAAGTTGGCTAGTTTTTGGTTTTTGTCCCTGAATATTTTTTTTATTCGGTTTTAGTCCCTATATCTTACTTTTTGTTGGTGTTTAGTCCCTACAGAGGTTTCCTGCAGATTTTGGTTTTAAGGAAAATCCGCAGGAAACCTTCGGATTTTCCTGCGGATTTTAGCTTTAGGGACTAAACACCAACAAAATGTAAGATATAGAGACTAAAACCGAAAAAAAAAAGATTTAGGGACGAAAATAAAAAACTAGCCAACTTACAGGAACGAAAACATTATTTAAGCCTTTCGTCCCTATAAGTTGGCAAGTTTTTGGTTTTCGTCCCTGAATCTTTTTTTTTCGGTTTTAGTCCCTATATATTACTTTTTGTTGGTGTTTAGTCCCTACAGAGGTTTCCTGCGGATTTTTCTGCGGATTTTCCTGCGAATTTTGGTTTTAAGGAAAATCTGCATGAAAATCCGCAGGAAAATCCGATTTTGGCTTTAGGGACTAAACACCAACAAAAAGTAAGATATAGGGACTAAAACCGGAAAAAAAAGATTCAGGGACGAAAATCAAAAACTCGCCAATTTACAGGGACGAAAACATTATTTAAGCCTTAATTGATTTAGTAATTTTGGTGAATTAATTATAATTAGCTAATCAACGTCGTGTGAGGTATTTTCCATGTGGTGTATGTTGGTGATTGGTTCATGTGAGATCAGGAGGATCGTGAAGATGTATATCTATTATTATACATGAGTATTATGTGCATAGTTGTTGTCATGCATTCATGGTGTGTCGGTGGTGGTGAATCATTGCTCAGGATGAGTGTATGTGATTCACCCAAACTCCAACGAGGAGTGTGGTGGAGATAAATCATTGCCAAGTAGGGGTGTATGTGATTTATCCGGGTTCGATTGAATGAACCATGGTGATTTTGGTACCACATGCATTGTGTCGATGTTTTGAGTCACATTGCATTATTATGTGTTTGATGAAGTTTGAATGCAAATGACAAGTATGTCGTGATGGTGTGTTTATGATATATGATTGTGTGAGCAACTACCCTTAATATGTATTATTCACCATTTATTATTTAATGTAGTTCTCACCCCTTTTGTTGTTTGTGGCGTCTGTGAAGCAATACAACTACAATCTTGACTTAACTCCCAGTCGTTTGCATTTGCTAGACTTATCTCAAGAAGACAATGAATCCTTCAGAAAGTATGCTCAAAGGTGGAGAGAAATAGTAGCTCGCGTCCAACCAGCACTTTTGGATAAGGAATTGGTTGACTGGTTTGTGGATACTTTGCAAGGCCTGTACCGAGAAAAGTTGTTTAGCATTGTAACATCAAACTTCTCTGACTTGGTAAAAGCTGGAGAGCGCATTGAGAGCGCTCTCAAGAACGAAAAAATCCAAAGCACCAAAAAAATCCTAGCTGGTGAGAGTGAATCAATTGTCAGATCTCAAGAAGAATGGGAGAAAGAAAGTAATTCCACTTGGGAGTCTCCAATACTTCAGCCTCAACGCTCATGCGTCTCAAGTGATCAGAGTCGGCAATCTTTTAGGTCTTCGCATCACACACCATTCTCTCCTCAAGGACAATATTCTTCTCCAAATCAAAGACCTCATCAGTATCAATAGTCATTTCGTCATCATCCGCGTCACTGCGCACAACGAAGGCCACGAAAGCCAGAAAGGAATTTCACTCAGTTTCCAATGTCATACAGTCAGTTCTTGCCAGATTTGATTGAAATTGGATTGATAGTGCCAAAGGAGATAGATCCAGTGATCCCTCCATACCCACCTGGCTACGACGCTGACGCCCGTTGTGACTACCATGCTAGGGCACAGGGACACTCAACTGAAGACTGTAAGGTGCTCAGAAGCAAGGTTCAGACTCTGCTTTCCTCAAGGCATTCAAATCAATAATCCTTCACCTAATCAAGAGGATTCATCAGACTCTAAAGTGGAAGAAATCGCTGAGAGTGCATGTGAAGATGATTCTCAGACTAATCTCGATAGACAACTCTGAAAATGATCATCTCGGTTTGGAAAATCAAGAAAGGAAGGCCCAAATCCCTAAAGCTGACCATCTTTTGGATGTTTCAGTATTTTGTTGTTTTTTTCCTTTGCTTGTTTGAATTGTATTTTGTTTATGAGTTGTTTGTACTTTCAAATTGGCAAGATTAATGAAATGTTTGTGCACCTTTTGATTAAGTCCATTCATTTCACTCACTTTATTTTCATGAAAACAAAAAATATATCTTTATCTTGTCTCTTTCCATTTATCAAATTGTTGTTACGCAAAGATTGTGGAGGATGATGAAAATATTATTCATAATTGATATGGTATGTGTATCACCTCAAAATTTGCCCTCATGTTTTAACATTGACTGGCTTATGTTTCATGGCATTTTTGCATTCGCATACATGCATATCATTTGGTTCTATTGGTTTGGGATCAAGGTTCTTTGTCCAAGCATCGTCAGGTTGCGACAAACGTTTATTGCGTCATTTGGCACGCGCACAAAGTAATTCTCCAGGCTACATGATCACCGAGCCATCTAGCTCTCATCAAGCCTAATTTTTTGTGGTCCGACATATCAAGAATCTCAGAAGAAGCCGAAGTTTTCAGTTAATTCGGAACAGTTTGAACAGAATATCGGTTTTACGGGGCAATTCGCCAAATTCGTAACTCTCTCCCAGAAACTCGTTATGGCTTGATATTCAACTGTTAGAACTGTCTCGGTATTTTCTACAACTTTAATGTTCGGCTCGGAAGCCAATTCATCAAGGGAAGTGGAGGGAATTAATTATTTCTGGAATTTCGTTTTTGCTGGTTAGCTATGCCGGTGGGGTTCAAAATTCACAACTTCTGATTGGATCAACATTTTAAAGTGATTCCTATGCCAAAAGTTCCGTCTTGATATCCTCTCCAACTTTCGTGTTTTGGCCGAAGGCTAATTCTTTGAGGAAGATCTCCGAATACGCGAATTCTCTGAGTCGATACAGTAGAAGAACAGTGAAAAATAGTGCTGAACCGGTGTATTTCGGACACTAAAAAAAATTCATAACTCTCAGTTCGTTCATCGGATTGATGCCATTTTGGTGCCAAAAATTCCGTTTCGATGTCATCTTCATGCTGAATGTTAAAAAGGATACAGTTCCGAGTGGAAGGACTCCGAAAGTGCGAATTACCAGTGGAATTCATTGATGCGGTTCACTATCTGTCAGATTTTGGAAAAATCATAACTCGGTCAATTTTTATCGGATTGTGTCCGTTCTCGAAGCGCTGGTTCACAAATTTTATCCTCTTCAAGATCAAAGATAATCTTGAGTTAGAACGGGGCTCCAAAGAATTCCGTTTTGGTTTATTTTGCAAAACGGAAGTGCTGAACCGAAGAAAAACGCTGAAAGTTGTTTCACGAGAAAATTCATATCTCACTCGTTCTTTGTCCGATCGTGCTCATCTTTTGACACGACGTCATGGACTCGTAGACCTACAACTTTTCTGACAAAGTCGAGTCGAGATTCTACCCCGAAAGACATGAGCTGGTCACGTTTCCGAGTAGCAGACGGTAAATAAGCGGAAAAAGCGACTTTTGACAGTGACGTCTCGCCGCTTAAACGTATCGAACTCATTCAATTTTGATCGAATGATGTCCGTTCTTTTTGCGTTGCGTCCATGACTCAGATGCAGACAATTTCGTAAAAGGTTCAGAGTCAAAATTTTGTACCGAGCAACGTGTTATTTCCACTTAATCTGCCGATAAGCTAGAATTTTACCGTTTTACCTCATTTTTCCACCACACTATATATTCAAATTCTCTCTCATTTCTCTCCAACTTCATTCATAATTCACAAACACCAAAAATTCTGATTTGACTCTCTAAAATCAAATCAAGTTCTCTCAACTTTTTCTTAAGAACACAACAACAACTTCATCAATCTTCAAGAACACTCAAGAACGCAAAGTCTCCGATCAAGCTCCGACCACCGCCGATCAACCGTGATCGCCTCCCCCACTCCATCCAGACCACCGCGCGGACCTCCCTAGCTCCGGCCAGGCACAAGGCCATACTCCCTCCTCTCCACAGATTCTTCATCCATTTCTCCTCCGATCTACTTTCCGGTAACAATTCTTGAATCATTCTCTTCATTATTTGTTAATTGTTGAGGTTTGGATTGAATTAAAGTGAGCATGATATCGATTTGTGATAAGAATTCTTAAATTGCTATGATAATTGTGATGTAAATTCTTGATTTGAGATTCTTGAAGTGTAGGTGTTTGTTAAAATGCCTAAGAGATAATTGTGTTGAATTTTGGTGTTGTTGCATAATCCGAATTGTTGAGAACTTGCGAAGTTGTTCCGATGTAGGTGAATGCCCGAGTTGACGTAATTGTGGATTCGAACCAAATACTTGATTCAAAACGTTTTTCAATGCTAAAAATCCGGTTCGGATCGACTTATGTCAACTTTTGAATCATGTTTGTTTGCTTGAGAAATAAAAGGTCGGTTGTGTAGGAACGTTATCGTGTCGCTTTCCCGTAAAAATGTGTTTTGGTCATAACTTCCTAACCGTGGCATGTTTTTGCGAATACGAATAATGTAAATCGACTTTGTTGATGATTCCGGAGCTATGGGTGGACTTTTTAGTCAATTTCGGACAACTTTTTTCTACTGTTTCGCTACTGCCAGCCGACGAAATCAGCCTAAAAGTCCCACTTCCGAGCGGAATTAATTCAAACCGAGTTCATTTTTGAGTCCGTTGGCACGTTTAAGGTCAACCATACGATTTTCGTTCAATTTCGAGTCGGTGAATTTTGACACGTTTTTTCCGTTTTGAGGCTTTTAAGCTCTGTTGTGTGCAGATTTCGCTTGTCGACTTGCATTTGATATGTGCTTATGCTTACTTGTTCATGCATGATCATTGTACTTGCGTTTGTTCATTTTCGGATTGACTTGGTGCACGTTTTAAGTTATTGCGTAGTTGCTGCCCCGTCTTGAAACACAAGTTCCGATGCATGTTTATTACACATATGCTCATCATTGTGCTTGGTTTTGAGTTGTGATGCATGGAGATTGCACCTCCTTGTGGTTTCTAATGCTTTTGTTGAGTTTATACAAGGTTTTCACGGAGCGTTCGACGACGGTTATGCACTTGGTATTCCACCTTATTTGTGGGATACCACCTCGCCTGTGACATAATTACTATGCTATATACCGTTTGTTTGTCTAGATTATACTTTGTGCATGTTGCATTTGTGTAGTCGCATTCGACTTGCGCACTACGTGTGATTTATTTTCACACCGATGTTTTGACGCTTATGCTATTACCGGATTTCTGACTCGCTTTTGTTTGCCTGATGGTAGCTTGCTCTCCGAGTTTCTTGTTCTGCTTGCGTTGCTATTTACGGATTACTATCCGTTGAGTATAATTTCCTGATCCGATTTTTTTGTTCTTTTGATGCCATGAGAAGTAGGATTGGGAGTCCGTGCCACTTGGCCGGCAATTCTGGAAGTCCTCAAAAGAGGCTCTGATTGTGATTGTTTACTCTTTTTCCAAAGACCTCAAAGAGGCATCCCATTCCCGTATCCCCTTGTAAGACCTCCAAGAAGGCAATTGATGGAAGTTAGGGTTCGCAACCGACCCCCTTTATTCTAGTTGAGTCATTCTTTGCTATCATTACATGATTTAAGCTTTGAACATCACCTACTCATGTTATCGAGTCGGGCAAGTGGAATGAGGGTTTAGCAATCAAACCCCCACGCCTTGTCTATAGCTCGCATTGACCAATGCTGATGCTTATGTGATCTGATTCACATCTTCCCCTTTCTTGCTCTGCTCTCCATGGTTCTCGATACCGTTGGGTGAGTACCCTTATTTCCCATAGCTAGCTTGTTTTCCTCGGTTGATATGACCCATTGGCTAAAGCTCCCCCCTTTCTTATTTTGATTATGTGACATTATTTTTGACTGACACTGTTTATTCTTTCGTTTGCTTTTAGTTCATTTTGTGATTGATTTATCCTGTGTTTACTTGTCTGATGACATGATCCCGTAGGATTCCTCGCCCCACTTAATTTTTTATTAAGTCGGAGGTAGGAGAGACATTAGGATAGCATTCCATGCATGATAACATTAGGATAGAATTCCCCTTAGTGTTTTCTTTTTCCTCGAGTCTTCTCTTCTCATCTCATAACCTTTCAAAAACACTTATTAAAGGTTAAACGTGTATTGCGCATGAGCCTTATATGTGGGAAATGAGGTATGAGGGGTCTCCCTTCATTCTTCTAGGATACTTAGTGTACGTCCTAGTGGGGACGATACGCGACGTATTCGTTCCTATGTTGTAGACTTGGGTGCAATGCAAGTTATAAACTAACTTCAATCCATTTCTGTCTAAAAAACATAAAACAAACTCACATCTTTTTTATCCTTCGGGATTGTTAAGTTTCAAACCTATTTTTAGAAAAGGGCACGTTACTTCCGTCTCGTCGATAACAGGCATCGACCCTAACTGCTGGACGCGAACTTAACATCGCTCATAAAAAACACTAAGACCTTGTTAGGTCAAACTACGACTGCTTTGATTTCCTCCTTCTAGTTAGATTGAGGATACGTAGGCACAAGACGGCGATGTCTTGGCGTGCAACCTCCCCCCTTAGTTCGTGTCCGAACTACGTTGACTCTGACTTTCCTATTGCACGAGGGAATACGTAGGCATAGGACGGGCGATGTCCTATCGAGTCACTTCTTTTTCTTTTCTTCCTCGTTTCTTCATTCTTTTTCGTTCCTGTTCTTTTCCCTTTCCAGTAGCAGTGGAGCTCCAGATGATGACACCCTTTGATCGAGACAACAAGTGTGGATCCCATCGAGTACGATGGATGTGTGGGGGTGCTAATACTTTCCCCTCGCGTAACCAACTCCCTTACCCATTTCTCTTGGTCGTGAGACCATGCTTTTCCTTTCCCTCATGTTTACGCAGTGTTTCCTTTCACTCTCTTGGGATAAATACACATTGTTGACGACTCTGTTTCCGCGTCACTTTCGCGTTTGTACTTGGATGAAAATCCCGGGAGCGATAATATGCTTTCAATTAAACCTTGCCAATGATGTAAGGCATTGTTTCAATTCCCAAACACTCGAGGAATAAAGAAGGTAATTCCTTGTTAACCCTTCGAGCCTAGAAGTAGGAGTTTCTTTCTGTACAAAAAACCTTGAATCTCAACCTTGGGGTAGGTAGTTCTCAGTTTAACTTGGTTATGCAATCGAATGCAAGCGCTTCATACAAGACACCAGTCAGCTCTCTCCAATCAAGTGAATAAATGTACAAGTTGTTCCCGAAGCGACAAATAAGGAAGGATCATCGAGAAATCTTTAATCAAAGAATGAGCCGAGTCCCTTTCAAGCCAAAAGCCAAGAAAGATGGGAAGCCCAAAACTTTTCCTTATACAAGAGGGCTTGTACAACAATCAAAGAGGAGGTCTCATAACCTCAACCAAAGAAGAGGTCTCATAACCTCAAGCAAAGAAAAGAAGAGGTCTCATAACCTCAACCAAAGAAGAGGTCTCAAAATCTCAAACAATGACAAGAGGAGGTCTCAAAACCTCAGCAATAAAGGATAACCAAATTCTGCAAGGGAGTAATGACTATCCAAAGTGTCTGAATCATCGTCAACTATCATCAATTCATTTCCTAGCCTTTAGAAACTTGAATGTATAGCTTGAGTTAACTAAGAGTAGAATTGGAGTTCATCACGAAGATGGGGTGGGGATAAACAAACTTTGAGCCTTTATCCTTTGTTTCATAAATCGTGAACCAAGCCACGTTACAACCCTTAAAAGACCTAATTGAGGTAAGGTTGTTTTGAAAGCATACTACAGCAAGGTTGATTAACCTGACTCCCAATGATCTTTGCTAATTGCATGTGTTGATCACTTCATCTGTCATTCTGTAAATGGCTAGATCCACTTTTGATTTAAATCACTCCACCGTGTGTGTTTCATAAATAAACTTTGTTTTCAAAAGCCTACATTAATGTTACATTAAAATTGCCAATATTTAACGAACAATACTTGTTTGCAAAAACAATTCAATATCAAAGAAATCCAAACTAATGCAGCCAGCTAGAGGATTTGACTTGATAAAGGAAGCTCAGTCAGGGGCAACTAAGCGGAAGGATATGCCATTCAACCATCCCAAGAGTTGATGAATTAGGGGCAAAACTCTTCAAAGGTCAGAATATTGGGGCAAGCCTTCTTGAGGTTATCTTATGACAAGTTGGTACTCTAATGATCCTTCAACAGGGGCAAGTTTGTTCCCCATTTGTTTCTACCACAGTCTGAGTGCCTTGTATTGCGAATACAGTTGAACTAGGACAGTTATGTCGAGACTCATGAATCTTTTCAAAAGTTTGAAGTTATTGAAGCATTTGGTATGGCAATTCTTCTGTAAAATCCTTTTGATGACTTATCCTCATAGACTAGTTAATCAGAAGCAGTCAAGTCGAGATTTGGTAAATCTCTAAAAATCAACGACATCTCCTTCGCAGATCAACCAAGCTGACAGGGGCAAGCTTGTTCCCCTGTTGTCAACAACCACTCCAAAGAACAAGTTCAAGGACATTGTTGTGTAAATGCAGTTAATCTGGGGCAGTTATGCCGAAATTCATAAATCTCTCCAAGAGTTTGAAGATATTGAAGCTTTTTGAATGTCAATTCTTCTGTAAAATCCTCTTGGTATTTTCTTCTGACAGACCATGTACTCTGGGGCAAAGGAGTTATGCATAACTACTCAGCCTTTGTGACATCTTTTACTAGCTCCACAGTAAGCTATTACATCAGCTAAACTTGACAATTCAAAATGGATCTTTTCCCTTCAGAGAAGAAATCAAGCTCATGATGGCAATCCTAGTGAAGTCATGATGCTATACCAAGTGGAGTACTATTTCCCCAGAGAAGGTTGTAATCTTGAAGTAGAACCACTGATTTCTGCAGATTCATCCCCAATAATGGTCCGATCTGATGAGTTTGGCCAGGTATCCTTGTTGAGATGTTTATTTCATCTCCAGTCTCGCTTCCCTTTGTCTGTTTTGTCAACACAAGAATCACCATAAGCATCAGCACAAGCATGGCGTACATGCACTCATATGCATAGCATCTTAGCATTTTTGCTTCCTTTATGGTGTTTACCTATTTTGTTCACTTTGGCGTTTATCTCCCAAAGTGACTGGGTTTATCTATTCTCTCCAATAGAGTTGTCAGCCCTAGGCATAAAGTGCCCATCCTTTCTAGAATTCCCCAAAGAGTTTGATTCTCATGGATAGGGGTTGGTTCAGTTATCTTTTCCACATTTGGATAAGATAAATCCCTATTTGAGTTCATTCCTCAATTGGAGTTTTGTTTGACCGTTTCTTTCTCGCTTGTTCGTAGATTGATTACTGGTCCCTGGAAGGTGTGGTTTTCAAACCTATCTTTGAATGTGCATTTATTTTGCACTGTGTCTCGCAAGAAAAATCTTTTATAAATCCGCATTGAAGACATGATCCTTTCTCCAGCAGTGTTGTAAAATCAACATGTCTGTGGAATTTATACCCAACAACAAGTGGCAGTCTCCTTGAAAAGCTTATTTTGCTATCATTACCTCTACAACGATAAGTGGCAATCTCTCCCGAGAAGCTTATCCATCCTTGGTTTTATTCATACTTCTATAGTTACCAATGGTGTCCTCCCCGTCAACCCTTTTGATGATTCACTTGGTTTTCATTCTGTCAATCCTTTGTCGTGGATGATGTTTGGTGCTGGTTTTCTTTCCGTCAATTATTTGATGAGGTGTCTCTTCGATGAGGTCAATTTCTTCATTTTGTCAATCCTTTGACATTGATATTGATGATTTCTTTATTCCGTCAATCCTTTGACGTGGATGATGTTTGGTGCTGGTCTTCTTTTCGTCAATTATTTGACGACGTGTCTCTTCGATGAGGTTAATTTCTTCATTTTGACAATCCTTTGACATTGATATTGATGATTTCTTCATTCCGTCAATCCTTTGACGTGGATGATGTTTGGTGCTGGTCTTCTTTCCGTCAATTATTTGACGAGGTGTCTCTTCGATGAGGTCAATTTCTTCATTTGTCAATCCTTTGACATTGATATTGATGATTTCTTCATTCCATCAATCCTTTGACGTGGATGATGTTTGATGCTGGTCTTTTTTCCGTCCATTATTTGACGAGGTGTCTCTTCGATGAGGTCAATTTCTTCATTTTGTCAATCCTTTGACATTGATATTGATGATTTCTTCATCCCGTCAATCCTTTGACGTTGATGATGTTTGATGCCAGTCTTCTTTTCGTCAATTATTTGACAAGGTGTCTCTTCGATGAGGTCAATTTCTTCATTTTGTCAATCCTTTGACATTGATATTGATGATTTCTTCATTCTGTCAATCCTTTGACGTTGATGATGTTTGGGTGCTGGTTTTCTTTCCGTCAATTCTTTGACGAGGTGTCTCTTCGATGAATCAATTTCTTCATTCTGTCAATCCTTTGACATGGATGATGTTGGTGATCTGTTCCTTTCCGTCAATTCTTTGACGAGGTGTCTCTCCGATAAAGTCAACTTCTTCATTCTATCAATCCTTTGATGTGGATGATGTTATAGGTCATGTTCCTTGCTGTCAGCCCTTTTTTTGGCCAGTTGTGAGCCTCAATCCAGGTCCAGCTCATACTGGTACCCAAACTAACTCAAATTGGTATCTTATCCAACTCATATTGGTGTTTATTGACATGTCACTTCTGAGTCCAATCATTGTTGGCACTTTAATCTGGTTCCCAACAGAGGTTCAGTCATTATCAATATCTCTTTGAAAGTCCTTGTGATTGATCATCATTTGGCACACACAGAGTTTGTCTCTATCTTTTCTGGCTTTTCTAGAAGATCCCGTTTGAACTCTTCAATATAAAAAATCCCCAAAAAATATTTGTAGGATGTCTATCCTTTTATTTTAAATTGATCCCCAGTGGAGATCATATCTTCTTTCTGGTTTCATGCCCAGTAAAGAGTGTGTTTTATTTCCCTAGTGTCATCCGGTCACCTATTGAACCTGTCGTCTATCTCCCTGGATCTTTCCCCAGTGGAGAACACCTCTCTGGCTCCTATCTCCAGTGAGGATCTGTGGGATTTCCCCTAAAATTTACTTTTCTATCCCCAATGTTTCCTGGGAGTCTCCCCAGTGAGTCTCTTTTGTTGGCTAGTCTGCATCCCCAGTGAGTCTTCCTTGTGGATACTAACCTTTATCCTTCCCCAGTAAAGCTCACCTGTGGTTGTTTACTCTTTATCCTTTAGTGTCTTGTTTGTCAGCATCTTTGCACTATCATGGCATCATATCATCATACTAGAAGTTCATGGCATGTCAGCATTTGCATGTTTCTTGCTTGTCCTTAGCATCTGTGTTCCATTTAAGGGCAAAAAATTTTGGTTTGCTATATTTAAATACCTTTCACCTTGATGCCCCGAGGATTTCCATTCCTCGTGTCATCCAGTAAAGCTA
Source organism: Lathyrus tuberosus (assembly GCA_022829125.1). NCBI lineage: Eukaryota > Viridiplantae > Streptophyta > Magnoliopsida > Fabales > Fabaceae > Lathyrus > Lathyrus tuberosus. The sequence continues at coordinate 11,029,007 of JALAZF010000009.1, forward strand.
TATAAATAGGGGCAACCGTTGTACCCCAAATTTTACCCCTTAGATGTCATAACATCTTGCATTTGCACTTAGGTTTCAATCATCTATGCATTGTTATCTAACCACCATATCTTTCTAGTTTTTCTCTTTTATGTGAAAAACAGGGTTTGCACAAAGTCTCCTAAGCCAAGCTCTCACATGATTCAAGGTCTCCTGAGATACTCTTTGGCTCCATACAATTCTCACAAGTGTTCACCAATGGATTGCGATTAGCATGAGAAGTCAAGCTTTGAAAGGTTTCTTGCAAAAATTGCAATGTTTGGTCTTTGAGACTTCCTAAGTGTGGAAAATTCACTTCTCGTACAAAATTGAGAAGACCGTAACTTTCAAACCACACATCCAAATTGAGTGGCTCAAAGCTCAAATGAAAGCTCTTTCCATGATCTTCAAAGTGTATTAGAGGACCTCTCTTCAAAAAAATGCATGTTTCTTAAGTTATGAGACTTGGAAGATAAGTTGCCTTTGGGACTTAGTGAAATTTTCAGCATTTTCACCTTGATTTTCATCCAACTTTGACTCAATTTTTCACCTAGTTCCAAGCATCAAATCAAAAATCTTTGGACATGAAAGTTGTTCTTTGTTCTTCAAGATTTCTAAGCATGTGTGGTACTCCTCATTTGGATAAACCAATCTCGAGCTATGATCCTTTAAAGTTGGGTGCTTCAATTTGTAAAAATCCATAACTTAGAAAAATTCTCTAAGTCCTTTTTGCCAACTCATGCGCATGACTTTGTGGATATTTCTCTCATTGTTGCAAACCTTATCTCAAACCACTTTCCACATGAGAATTGATCTATCAAATGCCCTCTTTACATAGAATCAAAAACTTCAAGATTTGGTGAAATGGTTATTAATCTATGATGCACTAAAGTTGGTATGTTGGCACTTTGTCTCACACTTAGAAAATTCAGATTTTATCATTTTTGTTATACCATACTTTTGCACGAATTTTACATGTTTCTAAGCACAATTTCCACTTGCCACCAACACATAATTTGCTTTATTACATGTTCTATTCCAAGAGAATCAATCAGCATAGGGTTTGGTCCATTGGATGAGAAATGCTCGTTTAGTGAAGGACACAACATGATTTATTTTCTTTACAAATTTTGAGTCCATTTTGAACAAAATCTGAAGTGAATCCTAGCCTTCACCAAGTACATCTAACTGACCTTTTCAGCACCAACTTCAACACCTAAAGCCATGGGACCCGTGTATAGAAGGTTCTCAAGTACAAGTACTTTGTTCTTAACAAATAAGCACACAAAAGCAAAAACCAAGAACCACTGTGTAATGCTTCATATCCCTTGGTTTATGCTAACTTTTCTGCTGACCAAAACCCTAGAACAAGTAACTAAGCTCTCACTTGGCTCAAGACAATAATCTCAGAGAATGGCATGCGCAAAAGATTGAGCTTAGGATCTTTCTCTCTTGAACAAAACCTTGAGCCATTGAGTTTTTGAGGCTATTATCCAGCTTGCCTCTCCTATAAAAGGAGACTTTTTCTCCCTTGGTTGGACACGAACAAATCACCAAGAATCAACATAAGATATCAGAATAGACACTGCTCACAAAACACATCATCCAAAGGAGGAGTTCGTGAGCAATCAAGAAAAACTAGAAGCTACACATTGCACTCAGGTTCTAACACACCCTCGTCAGCAAAGGGAAGAATACTGGGAATGTACAAGGTCTTGGTTTTAACAATCAAACAGAGAACTACAAGCAGTCTGTAGTAAAGTATGTTCCTCAGAAAATAAAACAAGAGGAGAAGATGTCAAATCACAAGTTTCAACATCAGTTGAAACATCAAAAAATAGTATATAGTTCAAAGTATAAACCATGGAGATGTCATTACTGTGGAAAGTTTGGCCACTTAAAGTCCTTTTACTACAATTTGCATGGTTATCCCAAAACAGCTCATCAACCAAATAAAGAACAGATTTGGGCTAAAGTAAAGAAAAGATGGACTCCTAGAAATATGATGGCTGGTTTCATAGCGCATACCTCTCTCAAAGCATCTGCAAGGGAAGATTGGTACTTTGACAGTGGTTGTTCAAGACACATGACTGGTGTGAAGAAATTTCTGTCAGATATCAAGCCTCACTCTACCAATTATGTCACTTTTGGGGATGGATTAAAAGGTGAAATAAAAGGTGTTGGAAAGCTGGACTACACAGGACAACCAAATCTGGATCGTGTTCTATTTGTCAAAGGGCTGACTGCAAATTTGATTAGTATAAGCCAACTGTGTGATCTAGGGCTCAAAGTAAAATTCACAAAATCTGAATGCCTAGTAACCAATGAATAAAATGAAGTTGTCATAAAGGGAACCAGGTCTTAGGATAACTTCTATCTATGGAATCCTCAAGAATTAGAAAGTTTTTCTACCTGTTTGATGTCAAAGGAAGATGAAACCAAACTGTGGCATCAGAAATTGGGTCACTTACATCTGAAAGGGATGAAAAAATTTATGTCAAGTGAGGCTGTTAGAGGTATTCCCAAGCTGAAGATTGATGAGGATAGAATATCTGGTGAATGTCAAGTTGGGAAGCAAACAAGGATGTCACACAAAAAGCTTCAACATCTTACCACAACTTCTAGAGTTCTGGAGCTGCTTCACATGGACTTAATGGGACCTATGCAGGTTAAAAATCTTGGAGGGAAGAAGTATTCCTATGTTGTCGTTGATGGTTACTCCAGATTCAACTGGATAAGCTTTATCAGAGAAAAGTCTGAAGTATTTGCAGCTTTTAAAAAATTGTGTCAAAGGATTCAACGAGAAAAGGATTGTGGTGTTGTTCGAATCAGAAGTGACCATGGGAAGGAATTTGAAAATAACAGGTTTGAAGAGTTTTGTTCATTTGAAGGAATCACTCATGAATTCTCATCACCAATCACTCCTCAGGAAAATGGTGTGGTGGAACGCAAGAATAGGACTATTCAAGAGTGTGCAAGGGTCATGATTCATGCCAAAAAGCTTCCATATCATTTTTGGGCTGAAGCCATGAATACTGCTTGCTATATGCACAATAGGGTGACTATCAGATCAGGTACTTCTGTTACTCTTTATGAGCTATGGAAAGGAAGAAAGCCAAATGTGAAATATTTCCATGTTTTTGGGAGTAAGTGCTATATCTTGGCGGATCGTGAGCAGAGGCGAAAGATGGATCCTAAGAGTGAGGAAGGGATATTTTTGGGATACTCTACAAACAGCAAAACATATAGGGTATTTAATTCCAGAACTAAGGTGATGATGGAATTCGTAAATGTGGTGGTTGATGACTCTGGCAGAGACGAAGATGTCCCAGATGATGTTGGAACATCCTTTCCCATGAACAATGAAATCTCACAAGACACTGAGTCCATAGAAGATAATGTTCAAGAGACTAGTACTAGACCTGAGAATGAAGAGGTAGAGGATGCTAACAGGGGACCCTCTATAAGGATTCAGAAGGATCACTCTAAGGAGTTGATTATTGGAAATCTGAATGAAGGTGTAAGAACCAGATCGAGGGAGGCTGTGTCAAATGCATGTTTTGTTTCAAAGCTTGAACCAAAAAATGTTAAAGAGGCTTTGACAGATGAGTTCTGGATAAGTGCTATGCAGGATGAGCTTTGTCAATTCAAGAGAAATGAAGTCTAGGAACTGGTACCACGACCAGTAGGAACAAATGTGATTGGAACAAAGTGGGTATATAAGAATAAGTATGATGAACAAGGAGTTATTACCAGAAACAAAGCCAGACTAGTTGCTCAAGGATACACACAGATTGAAGGAGTAGATTTTGATGAAACATTTGCTCCTGTAGCTCGCTTGGAATCCATCAGATTGTTGTTAGGAGTGGCATGTTTTTTGAAATTCAAATTGTTTCAAATGGATATTAAAAGTGCCTTTCTGAATGGCTATCTTAATGAAGAAGTCGATGTTGAGCAGCCTAAAGGGTTTGTGGATCCAAATTTTCCTAATCATGTCTTCAAGTTAAAGAAGGCTTTGTATGGTATAAAACAAGCTCCAAGAGCTTGGTATGAAAGGCTGACTGAGTTCTTAGTCAAACATGGATACAGGAAGGGTGGTATTGATAAAACACTCTTTGTCAAGGAGAAAGATGGGAAACTTATGATTGCTCAGATTTATGTAGATGATATTGTGTTTGGTGGGATGTCGGATGAAATGGTCCAACATTTTGTCAAACAAATGCAATCTGAATTTGAAATGAGCTTGGTAGGTGAATTGACTTACTTCCTTGGATTGCAAGTCAAGCAGATGGAAGATTCCAATTTTATTTGTCAGAGCAAATATGTTAGGAATATTATGAAGAAGTTTGGATTGGATAATGCCAAGAATAAGAGAACTCCTACTCCTACTCACTTGAAGTTATCCAAAGATGACAAGGGAGTGAATGTTGAACAGAGTTTATACAGAAGCATGATTGGTAGTCTGCTGTATCTTACAGCAAGTAGGCCAGACATAACCTTTGCAGTTGGTGTATGTGCAAGATACCAAGCAGAACCCAAGGTCAGTCACATCAATCAAGTTAAGAGAATTCTTAAGTATGTGAGTGGTACGTATGATTATGGGTTGTTATATTCCCATGATTCAAGTTCCATTTTAGTAGGATACTGTGATGCTGATTAGGCTGGAAGTGATGATGATAGGAAGAGTACCTCTGAAGGTTGTTTCTTTTTAGGAAATAATCTTATATCATGGTTTAGTAATAAGCAAAATTCTGTATCTCTTTCTACTACTGAAGCTGAGTACATAGCAGCTGGAAGTAGTTGTGCTCAACTGGTGTGGATGAAGCAAATGTTATCTGAGTATAATGTCACACAAGATGTCATGACATTATTTTGTGACAACCTGAGTTCTATTAATATTTCTAAAAATCCTATTCAACATAGCAGGACTAAGCACATTGATATCAGACATCATTTCATCAGAGAACTTGTGGAGGACAAAGTCATAACTCTTGAGCATGTTAGCACAAAAAACCAGCTTGCTGACATATTTACCAAGGCTCTGGATGCAGTTCAGTTTGAAAACCTGAGGAGAAGACTTGGGGTGTGTATTCATGAAGAATTATAGAAATTAATGTTCTTTTTGGCTGGCAGATTAAAAAGAATAAAGGTAATTCTAGTAGTGCAGCTTGTGCAGGTGTTTATGAAGGGAAAGGAGATGCTGAAGTTTGTGCATAACATTTGGTCATGTGATTTTGTGTGCATCTGCTTTCTGATTCTATCTATTCTGGTGTATGATTTGATCATTTCTCAAAATTAATAACTGTTCTACTTGCCTTTGTCATATTTATGGCTAAAAAGATGGAGTAGTGTGATTGTGGTGTGCTTGTGCTGGTGGTGCAGTTGAGGGGGAGAATGTTGTTGTGTTTCAGCAGTTGAGGGGGAGTTTTTTTTGTTGTGATTTTTTGCTGCTAAGCTGTGTTTTTCGCTGCTGTCTCTGATATTTTTTGTTTTGCTTGATTTATCTTTGCAAGATTGTTTGTTGTGTAGTTTTAGCCAGAATAAGCCAAAGGGGGAGATTGTTATTTCTTTGATTATGTGGTTGGCATTTATTTTGCTAAAACTATTCTAGCAGCAAGATGTTGAAACAAGATGTTCTAATTTAATGCATTCAACATGTCGGATAAAGATGTCCCATCCTGGATCATAGGACACCGCGTCTGTTATTGGTTTAAAAGGAAGATTCTGTTAGTTGTTATTTATTACTGAATATTCTGTGAATATTTAGTTATCCTTTGTGCCGTCCAAAGTAAATTGAGTTGAGTTTTTGTGTTGGTTTTCGGATTTTCACTACTTTCTAAGTATGGAGACATATTAGGAAATATTAGATTGAAGACCTATTTTCTTGGAGTTTATATTGCAGAATTATGTGCAGTCTCTCAGCTGCGTTTTGAAGCCCAACCCAGTCCAGATTTAATGCTATATATTGACTGGTGTAAACCTAGTTTAGGTGTGGAACTTACGTGTGTTTTTGTTAGGGTTTTTGATTGTTAATTGTGAGCCTAATGAGTATCACTCTGATAACAGTATAAGGACTGGTTTTGTGTTGTAAGTTCTGTCAGTTACTCATAAGCTTTTAAGCATTGAGTTTCTTGTGTGTCAGTTCTCATAAGCTTTGAAGTATTGAGAATTGTGTGTTTTTGAAAGTGTGTCCTTCGTTTTGTTACTTGTGTTGAAAGGAACCAGTCATGGTTTGTGATTAAAGAGGCATTTGAGGAGGGCCTCATACCTAGGTGAGTCTTAGGTAGAAGTCATAGGAAGGGTAGTGATTAAGTGAGCGGATTGTAACCGAGTCTGGTTGCTGTGTGATCTGTGAATTGATACTATCGTATATTGATTTCGTCCCTGGCTTGGTAGCCCCCAGAGTAGGATTGTTGATCCGAACTGGGTAAACATATCACCGTGTTCTTTACTTTCTGCACTGTTATTTTTATTGTTATCTTGTTCATTGTGTTGGATATCCGTGTCTCAACATCTGTGTAGGACATCTGATATCTGTGCCAGAATTTCACCTTGTATATTTGTGACTGGGGTTTGATACACGGATGTATCGCCACCCCAGTGGTAGGACGCGTGCACTGCACACAAGAGGTCTGTGGTTCGAATCCCCCTCGCCCCATATCCTATTTTTTACCACTTTTTCATATTTTATTATTTTTCTTATTATTTTTAATGATTGAAAAATTAATAACTCCCTTAATTTTAGTTATTTTTGATTGGGTTTTTTTGCAAAAAATCACAAAAATGTTGAAATATTTTATTCCACAAAAATATAAAATTTATATTATTTATTCAATATAGTTGGTATTTTTATGAATAAATTCATTTTTAATTGTTTTTAAACATTTTAAAAGTGGATATTCATCTTGAAAACTCAAAACCAAATGAGTTTTAATTCATCTTGTGATTAAAACCTAATTTTTCAAACCTTAACCAAAAATCACAAGTTGTTTATTCAAGCTTATTTGGTGATTTATCATTTTTTATCGATTTTCTTTAAGAATTCACTTTTAAAAAATGATGAAATTAGGGTTTTGATTGATTCCACCCTCATCAATCATTTTTCAACACTCATGGGCCTCTAATAAAGTGTAAGACCTAATCCCTTTTTAACCAAAACAATTTTGGGCCTCAGATATTGTATAAGTCCCTCTGCGTTAAAAGAAAAATCTCGGCGCAATCGTAAGTTCAAAAATCAAATCATCTGGGCCTACCCTCGTGTTATAAGCCCCATTTCATTTCTTTAAATTTCTTTAGGCCTTTAATAGAGTGTAAGACCCAACCCCTTTTTGAAACAAAATGATTTGGGCCTCAGATATTGTATAAGACCCACTGTGTTTTCAAAAACCTCGGCGCGATCGCCGTTGCCAAACAAATAACGATGGGCTTCTCCTTAAGTTGTAAGTCCCATCTCTTGTAAAAAAAATAAATCTTTGGGCCTCTAATAGAGTGTAAGACCCAAAACTTTTTTGAAACCAAAATGGTGTGGGCCTCACATATTGTATAAGTCCCTCTGTACGGTTTTCAAAACAAAGATGCGATCATCCTTAAAACTTGGGCCTCTCCTTGAGCTGTAAGCCCCAACAATCTTTTCAAAGAACTTTCTCCTTTGATTTTGAATTCAAATATATGTTGTTATCAAAACTTTCTTTAATTTCTTTGTTGAACAACTAACAAAACAGCATGAAAGCTCTACAACGGGTAAGTGTTTATCCGCTTTCATTTACCGTTTTCATATGTATATAACTGTAGTGTGGGGCTGTTTCACTGTAAGTCTTCTTTCACATCCTTTTATATACTTGTCACATATCCACTGTGTAATACTAGTATAGTTATTTAGAGTTTTCCCTGGCAACTACGTATAGAACTAAGTAAAGCCTGTTGGTCACTCTTAAATACAAACAAAATTAGATCCCCCGTAGGATTCCAGATACAGTCTTCCCTTCTCTTGGGGTTAAACAATATGGGACAAAGAGAAAGGATGTATTCTCGGTGAACCTTTTCTTAGACTGTCACCCTTAGAAATTGTTAAAGAAACTCTAACTCCCCAGAGATTATCTTTTCTCCGTGAATGACATCTCTTGAGTTTCTTCCAAATTCTTGAACTTTCCTAGAATGATCTCTGTGGATTGCATTTCTTGAACTTCTCTTGGTTTGGGGACCCACAGGCTTCCTAAAAGCATCACCGCCTCCTCTTGGGCATTGTACAAGGACCCTTCGGCTTCTTAGAAGTTCTTATGCCTTCTCTTAGGCTTAATACAAGGACCCTGACGACCTCTTAAAGGTATAAGACAAAACTTAGTGATCCTTTGCTAGATCGGTATTTCCAGTGTCAAAACTCCGACCATTTTAGGGTTGATACTCATCCCTTAATGCTCGCGCCTCTTCTTGGGCATTGTACAAAAGATAAAACTCTAGATTTGGACAGTCTAAAACTCTTTAGTCTTAAAGACATTCTCAAGTTCCTTTCAAACATAGGAAAAAATACCGATCACTCTGGATCAATCTCCAGCAGAAACCCGATCTCTCTCATGAGAGTTCCCCACACTTGGACCCGCTTCAGGATCTAAATAATCCTCAGTAGTAAGTTCGCCTCCTCTTGGGCTTTGTGCAAATGATTCCCCCTAGCAGAGCTAACCTTTTCAGACTCTCTTGTTGAGTCAATCACTTTTAGCCTCCGTCTTGTGCTTTGTACATGACATATAAAAACACTCTCTTGTTGAGTATAAAAGACTCTCTTGGTGAGTCAATCTCTCTTTAGCCTCGATCTCGGGCTTCGTACGAGATAGAAAAACACTCCCTTGTTGAGTATAAAAGACTCTCTTGTTGAGTCAATCTCCTTTTAGCCTCAATCTCGGACTTCGTACGAGACAGCAAATCACTCTCTTGTTGAGTATAAGAGACTCTCTTGTTGAGTCAAACAACCTTCAGACTCTCTTGTTGAGTCAAATCACATGTTCAAGACTCTCTTGTTGAGTCAACCTTTTTAGCCTCCATCTTGGGCTTTATATAGGATAGATAAAAGTACTCTCTTGTTGAGTCAAACCATTTCAGCCTCCATCTTGGGTTTTATACAAGATACATTCTCCCCAACGGAGTCAAAATCCCCTCTAGCCTCAATCATGGGCGTTGTACAAGACAGAAAGAACATTTTCCCCGAAAAAGTCAAACTTCCCGCCTCCTCTTAGGCTTTGTATAAAGAAACCCCCGGTTGAGTCAATCAACCTTTTAACATCAAATTTGTGCCTTGCTCACAGCATACAAACATCAACAACTCCTCTTTAGAGATGACAAATACTCTCTCATCCAAAACCCGTTAGCTTCACATCTTGGGCTTTGAACAAGATACAAACCACCTTTAGCTTCATGTCTTGGGCTTTGAACAAGACACCAAAACAACCTTTTTCCTCTCATAGAATAGGAGGGAACTACGATCGCTCTAATTTCCCTGTTTCGTTAATCGGGAATACGTAGGCATAAGATTGCAAAATCTTAGCGAGCATACTAATCAAAAACTCAAAATCCTGTACCTTCATACATCCATCAAAAGCATCAGACCTGACAACTTACCAGAAACCTAGCAAATAGTCTAGACACTGTTTTTAAGCAAATAACCCTAACGACCGACCCCCGTATGTTGATAGCATCTGTAAAACAGCAGTTTTGATTGTTCAACCTCAGTTTGCAAGCAGGGTTAATTGGAGACATCTATTTCCCTTCCTTAATCAGCTTAATAGGATAAAAAATGAATCAAACTGTAGTACCAAAGTGATAGTGATTCGAAACCACAAAAATCGCGCTACTGAAGAATGGCGACCACAGTGGGAAGCATTCTTTCTAGCCTCTTTTAGGGTGAAAACCTTAAATTCACCAAATACCACAGAAATGACGACTCTGCTGGGGGAGTCATTATATGTATAGGATCATAAGACTAGAGGTCTTGGATGTTAGGACATATATATATATATATATTGCTTTTCCTAATTGATATTTGTGTTTACTTTTCTGCTAATGGGAATGCGTGTGATGTCGCATCTGGAAAGATTGAGTATACACCTAAGATAAGTGATGGCATTATAAGGGTAACCTTATCGAGAGTGAATCCCAGATAAAGGGTCTCGATCAACCATCAAATCAGTGGAGATGCCCTTTGCGGATTCAATGCCTATACGACTTCGGTTGTTGAAAGCAGATTATTCCATTGGGTTATCTGAGAAGCTGAGGCTTTTAGTAGACTGAAACCATTTTGTAGGGCGGAAGCTATCGGAAATAGTTGTCACACGATACTACCCTCATTTGAAACTACTCTAAGATACTACAACTCGCTGGCGATCCGCTTGCTGTCGTTATCCCAAGAGGGGTCAGTGATTTTGAGGACAGGTACAAAAAATCCCCAGTATAAACCTTTGGGGATGGGTAGAGCCTTGACTTCATGACACCGAACCTTTGACCCCATGTTTTTTCTATGTTTTTGTGTGCTGCATTCATGCATGGAGGACTGCTGTCTCTGTTAAGGGTCCATGTAATTGAAGGAATCCTGTCCACGCTAATCCCGTTCTACGACCCGGTCTATCACTATTTCACATTCCCGAATTATCAACTAGCACCAACACTGGAGGAGTACTCTCACCTGAATGATTTACATATTATTTATCAAGCTCCTTTTTCTGGACTGGAAGAGATTCCAAAGGATCAGACCATTGCAAGAGCAATCTATTTAGAAAATTCAGAAGTCAGGACTCACATGACCACTAAGGGTAGAATCCAGGGTTTGCCAGCTTAGTTCTTGATCAAGAAAGCTCTGTATATTGCTAGTATAGGGAATGTGGCCGCTTTCGAAAGCATCTTTGTTTTGCTTACCTACGAGTTATTTTTGTTTCCCAACATTGATAACTTCGTAGATATCGATGCCATTAAGATTTTTCTGATTGGAAACCCTGTACCGACCTTGCTCGCAGATGCTTATCATTCTGTACACTTAAGGAATTTGTACAGCGGAGGAATGATCACATGTTGTGTACCCCTGCTGTACAAATGCTTCACTTCCCATTTGCCAAAGTCTGCTGCATTTTGGGATCAAAAGAATACTTTACGTTGGTCGCAGAGAATCATGTCTCTTACCAACTCTGACATCGATTGGTATAATTGAATCTATGACGAGATCAGAATCATTGGCCGTTGTGGAAATTTCCCAAATGTACCCCTTATAGGAACTAAGGGAGGAATCAACTATCATCCAGTTTTAGTTCGTCGTCAATTTGGATACCCAATGAGGCATGTCCCGCGTAATGCTCATCTGGAAGGTCTTTTCTTCAAGGAAGGAGAAAATGAAAGAGCACTAAAGACAGAAATAGTGCATGCCTGGAAACACGTTCATAGGAAAGGGAGAGAGTCTCTAGGAAAACTAGATTGGGTCTCGTTGGAGCCTTATCTCTACTGGGTACAAACTAGAGCTCTCAAGCTGAGGATGCCTTACCCTCGTCAGGTAGTTCTTCCGTTAAGGGACCCCGTCCTTTACTTTATGTCTGATACGGAAAAACTTCAGGTTACTCTCAACAAAGTTCAGCAGGAGAAGAGGTCTTGGAGGAACAAGTACCGTATTCTCAATGTGGAGTGCCAGAAAATACAGCAATAGTTAAAAGAAAAAGACGCTCTGATTGAGATTTTAGAGCAACATGCTGTAGAGAATCAAGAAGGCCAAATGAATTTGCTCGCTCCTTTCACTTGGCAAAGGAATGACAACCCGACAACGGCTCAAGAGCCCCGGTTAAAGAAAAGGAAAGTACCAGAACCCGCACCTGAGCTCGCTTCAGAGAGGACTCATGACCCATAAGTTTAGATTTCCTTTTGCAGCACTATGTAAATAACTGTATTTCCATTTTCGCAATCTTTGGATTCAATAAAACGGGGTTTCCCCACTGTTTGATAGTTGCAATCCAATTGTCGAAGTTTACTTTGAATAAACTAAAAAATATATACAATTAATATAATCATTGCAAATCATTCATCATTCCTGCATAATGCCTTCTTATTACCTACGAATCTCACGTTTGTGTCTCGATTCTAGAGTCAAACTGTCTCATTCGTACAATACTCAGGCCAATCGACAGAAGAAGATGGATGATCTCGAGGAGGAGAACAGAGAGTTGAGGGAAGAGATCGACACTCTAAAAGAGGATCTGAGAAAGCTTCATGACGATATGCAAGCTCTAGCAGAAGCTCAGATGCAATAACAAAGGAATGTGATCTCAGAGATCACATCAACGCCCATTGTGGAAAAGTATGATCCTAGGTACAAAATACCGAAAGATCTTCCCTAGGGCATGCCTATTAACTATATCCCGGAAGGATATGTTCCGCCGATCATTGAGGATCAGGGAACCGCAGCAGGAGCCGCTGGACCTAAAGGTTACAAACTTCGGGAAAGCGAAGATGCCCGGGCATGACAGCAACTCCTGAAGGTTACAAACTTCAGGAGAGGGAAGGACCTAGAGTCACTACCATGATGACTATACCACCACCCGTGGTACACACTGTCCCGGAAGGACAGACTCCACTGATACCTTCTGGTGGAAACGAAAGTATGTTCGACAGAATGAATGAGTTCAAGGAACAGTTTCTGGAGATGCAGAAAGAGCTGCAAGACCTTCGCGGTCAGGATCTATTTTGAAAAGACGCCGCAGACATTTGTTTGGTCCGCAATGTAAAAGTTCCGCACAAATTCAAAGTGCCCGAATTTGAAAAGTACAAGGGTAACTCTTGCCCTTAAAGCCATTTGGTGATGTACACTCGGCGAATGTCAACTCTGACAAAGAACCAGGAGCTACTGATTCACTACTTTCAAGATAGTTTAACCGGTGCCGCACTCAAATTATACATGGGTTTAAACCGCACTAAGATTGGCACTTTCAGAGATCTTGACACTGCTTTTGTTCAGCAGTATAAGTATAACCTGGACATGGCACCTATAGCGAACGATTTTGGACGTGGTTCTTAAGCACTGTCGCTCTGGGGTACTACAGGTCGATTCATTTTTTATCCTATTGAAGCTGATGAAGGAAGGGAAATAGATGTCTCCAACTAACCCTGCTTGCAAACTGAGGTTAAACAGTCAAAACTGTTGGTTTACAGATGCGATTTTAGTTTGTGGGCCTCTCTTTACTTATTTTGTTCAGAACGAAATACCGGGACTGTTCATGGGGAATTTGTTGGGATCCTGCGCCAGATTGGGTGGAGGTAGGGGACTTTGGGGTTTTTTGATTAGTGTGCTTGCTAAGATTCTTTTTCAATCTTATGCCTACGTATTCTCGGGATAGGGAAATCAGAGCGATCGTAGTTCCTCCTATTCTATGGGAGGAAATGGTGTTTTGGTGTCTTGTTCAAAGCACAAGACATGAAGCTAAAGGTGGTTTGTATCTTGTTCAAAGCCCAAGATGTGAAGCTGAAGGGTCTATTTGTATCTTGTTCGAAGCCCAAGATGTGAAGCTAAAAGGGTGTTGACTTTAGAGAGAATTTGTCATCTCTAAAGGGGTCTGTTTGTGACAATTGTTGGGTGACTGATTATAAAGGAGAATTACTTTAACTGGGATATGCGAATCCAGAAATTCCATAATTTACTTTATAGGGGATTTTCAACCTGAAGGAGAAGACTTTAACTCAGTTTAGAGCAACGCCATCTTTCCTTAGGAATTTCTCATACTAAAAGAGGGACAGTGGCGTGGATGTAAATAATCCAGAGGCTTGCCACTTACAACAATTAGACGAGGGAAAAGGAGTTGTTGATGTTTGTATGCTGTGACCAAAGCATGATTTGATGCTAAAAGGTTGATTGAATCAAATGGGGATTTATTTATACAAAGCCTAAGAGGAGGCTATTGACCCAACAAGAGGATGCTTTTGTGTCTCGTACAAAGCCTGAGATAGAGGCTAAAAGGGTTGATCCAACAAGAGAGTGTTTTTATATGTGTCTTGTACGAAGCCCAAGACGGAGGCTAAAAGGGTTTGACTCAACAAGAGAGTCTTTTATACTCACCAAGAGAGTGATTTATATCTCGTACGAAGCCCGAGATGGAGGCTAAAGGTGATCGACTCAACAAGAGAGTCTTTTTATACTCAACAAGAGAGTGTTTTGTATCTCGTACAAAGCCCGAGATGAAGGCTAAAAATGTTTGACTCAACAAGAGAGTCTTTTATACTCAACAAGAGAGTGATTTTGTATCTCGTACGAAGCCTGAGTGGAGGCTACAAAGGTTTGACTCAACAAGAGAGTCTTTTATACTCAACATGATAGTGTTTTGTATCTCATACAAAGCCCGAGATGAAGGCTGCAAAGGTTAACTCTGCTGGGGAGAATCATTGTACAAAACCCAAGAGGAGGCTAGGGTTACTATTTCAGTTGAGTGATAGGTCCAGTATGTTGGTTAGAAGAGAAAATCAGTTCTTATATGGGTAATGTTGTACTCATGGATTTGATCTGAGGACCGGGATTATTTCCTGTTCATTAAGGAAACGGGGAATCCGAAGGGTATTGAGACTGCCCAAGTCTACAGGTTTTTTTTTTTTTTGAAAGGAACTTGAGAATGTCTTCGAGACTCAAGGAGATTAGACTGTCCAAGTCTAGATTTTTATCTTTTGTACTATGCTTAAGAGAGATCAAGAGACAGTACATTCACCGTAGGAAGATCTAGACTCTTTGAAATACTGTTCTATTAAGATGACTAATTTATGTTCCTATACCTTTAAGAGGTCGTCGGGACAATTTGTATGAAGCCCAAGAGGAGGCGAGAAAAACTTTTAAGAAGCCGAAAGGACAATTTGTACGAAGCCCAAGAGGAGGCTATCTTCCCGGAGGAAGAATCATTATACGAAGCCTAAGAGGAGGCTGTGAAAACTTCTAAGAAGCCGACGGGTCCTTGTACAACGCCCAAGAGGAGGCGGGGATGCTTTTAGGAAGCCTGCGGGTCCTTGCACTAAGCCCAAGAGGAGGCTGATGAACAGTTCCAGAAGGGGTTTCACTTGGAACATTGGCCTTCTGTATATGAACTGTTCAAGGGGGAGATTTCTTAGATCTAGTTATCTAAAATTGTTGTAAAAGAAAATTCTCATGGTTTAGGTTATGTTGAAATATCCAGGAGAACGTCGGATGTAAGGAGACGAGGTTTTGTCGAGTTCTAGACGTAGTTGTTGGGGAAACTCTAAATATCTATACTAGTATTACACAGTCGATATGAGTTTATGAAAGAAGACTTATAGTGAAACAACCCCACAGTACAGTTATATACATATGAAAGCGGTAAATGAAAGCGGGTAAACACTTACTCGATTGTAGAGCTTCCATACTGTATTGTTAGTTGTTCAACAAAGAAATTGAAAATAACAGTATGTTACAAAATCAAAGGAGAAAGTGCTTTTGAAAGGAAAATTGGGGTTTACAGCTCAAGGAGAGGCCCAGGGTTTTATCAGTGATCGCACTGTCGTTTTGTACAGGGACTTATACAAGTGACTAAGGCCTAAGAAATGTTTTCTTTACAAGGGGATGGGTCTTACACTCTCTCAAGAGGCCCAAAATGATTGGAAGTGAACAAAGATGGGTCTTATAGCTCAAGGAGAAGCCTAGGATTTATTTTGAAAAGGGTGATGATCGCGCCGAGGTTTTGAAAACGTCGTGGGTCTTATACAATGACTGAGGCCCAAAAGTTTTTGGTTTCAAAATGGGATTGGGTCTTACACTCTATTAGAGGCCCAAAATGGTTTTGAATGGGTCTTATAGCTCGAGGAGAGGCCCACATGGTTTGTTTTAAATGGGCGATGATCGCGCCGAACTTTTGAAATACAACGGGACTTATACAACATTTGAGGCCCAAAATAGGTTTGTATTTACAAAGGATTGGGTCTTACATTCTATTAGAGGCCCATGAGTGTTCGGAAAAGTTTGTTAGGGTGAATATCAATAAAACCCTAATTTCATCATTTTTTAATATAAGTATTCAAAGAAAATTAATACAAATGATAAAAATTCTAAATAAGTTTGAATAAACAACTTGTGATTTTGGTTTTAGGTTTGAAAAATGAGGCTTTCATAACAAGATGAATTAAAACTTACTTGGTTTTGATTTTCCAAAATGGATATTTATTTTTAAAAGGTTGAAAAACAAATAAAAGACATTTATTCACAAAAATACTAATTATATTAAATAAATAATATAAATCTAATTTTTTTGTGGAATAAAATATTTCAACATTTTTGTGATTTTTTACAAAAAGAACCAATAAAAAATAATTAAAATTGAGGGAGTTATTGATTTTTCAAACTATTAAAAATAATATGGAAAATAACAAAAAGTGGGAAAAATAGCAAAAAGAGGATCTGGGGCGAGGGGGATTCGAACCCCAGACCTCTTGTGTATAGGGCGCGCGCCTTACCACTGAGGTGGTGATACATCTGTTAATTAAAATACAACCATAAATATACAAGGTTTGCCTTGCTTTTGGCCTGGCTCAAGGCAAGGCAAGGCAAGTTTTGGCAAGAAACGGGAAGGTCCATAACTTTCTCATTTCTCCATGGTTAGGGACAAAATTTATAGGCATCTGGCCTAGAATTTCACAAGGAATCCAATGGTGGTGGTATTTTTTCAGATCATGGTCCTTCCTCAAAATCCGATAGTGGTTTTGAAATAGACCATATTTTGCATTTTCTGTGCTACATCTTAGTACAGGTATGAATTACATGATAAATTGATGCAAACACAACACATATGACATGTAGAAGAGATGCATGATCAGCGGACTTCAAAGCAATGCATATTTTGGAAAGTTCAAGTATTGATGCTTACCTGTTTTTGAGCTTTTGGAGTTTTTTGTTCAATCTGCCAAGTTTCTTGTTCCAGAAATGGTTTGATGCTTTGGACACTCTCAAATCATCCCTTAGTAGATTTTAGGATGATTGGAATCAGCTGGAACCTGCAAAAACAAAAACTGGCCCTTTCTTGCAAAATGGGTTAAAATGGCCAAAATAGCAACTCTCTCAAATGGTGTTCCAGATGTTGGGAGCCATTTGGGATAGTTCAAGGATGATATTTGGAGTGTGTTTGAGGCTTTATCTGGTTTGGAAAGTGACTGAATCAAGCCATGGCTTGAAAAATGCACAAAAAGCCTATTTTGAGGTTTTGAGAGGTGACTTTGAGATTTAAGGATTACAGGTCACTTGTGTGAGTTTGGACAGCTTAGATATGACATATTGGATGTGTTTGGATCATGAGCTGTGATGGAAATGCTCTCTAACTCAAAAACTCAGAGTTACCTTGCTAAAGAAGGTATTTTTGCCTAAAGAAAGTAATTTTGAGGAAAGCATTTGTTTGATGGCTTTGGTGTACTCAAACTGAGCACAAATGACCTCTATTTATAGTAGAGCAAGTTTGTTTTGGGATCAATAGTGAATGGCAACTGCAGCAGAGGTTTGGCCAATGTTGATCAATGAGAATCCAAGTTTCCTCTAGCCATTTACTAGAGGTTAGATCACATAGTTGCGGTTCCCTAGTTGTTGGATCATTCTTGACTGAATTCAGTTGCAAATGTGTCAGTCCATGCCACCTTGGTGCATCCATTAAATGCTCCAATCCAAAATTGGAGTCTTGTCCCTCTTTTAGGGATTTCTAGGTTTGGAATACTACTTCTTGTTCCAAAGACTTTGGAGGCTTGGATCAGTGTTTATTCCCTTTAGATTTGATCCTCAAATGTGTCCAAAGTGATGACAAGGCATATTGCCATTTTCATATCTCATGGTTCAAGTGGAACTTGATGGAGTTCTTGGCCATTTTGGAAAGCCCTCATATGATACAATAACTGTTTGATCATAATTGGTTTTGATACTTTTTGGATCCAAGTGAAAAATGCCCCTACATTTGGAAAAAAGTGAAGGCAGATTCTGACTTAGTGAAAATTTCACTAAGTGTTGTAAAAAAGTGACATTATCACTTTTCTTGATTTTGATCATTCCATAACTTGAAATCCATGGGGAATTGGAATGATTGGTAGTTGAAGCTTTTGTAGAGGAAAACGAGAGCTACAAATCCAGCTTTGGATGGGAAAAAATGGCCTTTGGTTTAGGAGTTATGATCCTCCAAAGTTGGTACCCTAGCCACTTTGTTCCATAACTTCGAAAATTTTCTAAGTTTTTTATGGTTACCCCTTTTACAAGTTATCCCACTTTTCATGATTTTTCTTAATGAATGATGATTCCAATCATACATTAACATCATTTTGGGGTCAAAAAACCATAATTGTGAAAAATCTCAAAAAGTTAAAGTTTGACTTTTGTGCACAGTTGACTTTTTGTCAGATGAATTCTAAACTGTGTGATCCTCTATGAAATCAAGTCCTTGACCTAAATAAAACTTGATGGATTGATTTCATAGGTGTTATAGGGTGTATTTCATCATGTCTTAGGGTTTGGGAGCAAGTCCTGGTCAAAAGTCAAAGATACAGTTGACTTTTTCCGCGAAACCCTAACTGTGGTTCTGATGAAATTAAAACTTGTTGCTCAAGCTTCTTAGATCAATCCATTGTTGTAAATGGATCAATGTTATGTATTTGAGACCCTCAAATCCCCTCTTGAGGTCTTGGCTCATGTTTTGTCCCAAAAGTCAACTTAGGGGTGAATTAGGTCAAGAAACCCTAATTCCTGATTTTTTGATGAATGCATCCCCTGAGGCTAAATTGACTTGATGATTGGGTTCATGAGATACCTTGGAGCATCATAGGTTATGCTTTAAAGCATTGGCTCATGCCCAGAGGAAAATTTCCATGATCCTCTGTGGATGTTTGAGAGGCTAGACAAGTTGAATATCATGTCATTTCTTGATTGATCCTTTGTCTAAGAGCTCTGAGAGGGCTTGAAACCCTAAGTCTAATTGTAGTGGATGCTTACCCATCTTTGGGGAGACTAATGGTTCATCCATATTGTGATGATGATTTGTACAATGATGGGAAATCTTAGTGGTCAAAATTTGGGGTATGACAGATGCCCCTATTTAATCTTCTTGGACCCGAAGGTGTGAATGGCGAAGGTATTCGGGCATTCGGGGTGCAAGAGGATTAAATATCAGAATACCTGAAATTTTGATGGTGGTTATGAGTGGCAGTCCGCGCATCCTTCCTCTTTTGCTAAACAATGATGCTTAGAAAAGGTAAACTTCCCCTCGATCCTGGTTTTTGTACCAAGGAACTGGACTCAATTTCTGAAATGAACTTCCTCTTGATCCTGGTTTCCTACCTAGGAATTGGTCTCAGTTGCTGAAATAAACTTCCCCTCGATCTTGGTTTCCTACCAAGGAACTGGTCTCAGTTTCTGAAACAAACTTCCCCTCGATCCTGGTTTCCTACCAAGAATCTGGTCTTAGTTTCTGATTTAAACTTCCTCTCGATCCTGGTTTCCTACCAAGGATCTGGTCTCAATTTCTGAAATAAACTTCCCCTCGATCCTAGTTTCCTACCAAGGATCTGGTCTTAGTTTCTTTTGTCAATAAACTTTATTGACAAGGGACGCTATTTGTAGAGGTTCTCCTCAAACTTCTCGCCGAATTTTCCTGGGGAGATGCCATTAGATGGAAAAAGTTTTGATTGTAGAGAAGCACAAAATTTTCTATTTGAGACGCCATTTGTCGACTCTACTAGGGAAAATGAGTCTCTCGAGAGACTGCTTTCGCTTGGAGATATTACCTCATACTTTCCACGGAGATCTTCTCGGAGAAACGCCATATGTTGTGATCCAATTTTGAGGTGCTGATGACTTCATTAACATCGACTCTTCGGAGAGCAAAATCAATGTGTTGCTGAAAGTCTTTAGTTGTGAGGCTTTCTCTAGGGATTTTCCTTAATCTGGGAAAGCGAAGATATCATCTTCCATGGCGAAGAGTGATGCTGGCTGAGGGTTCTCTAGTTTTTCAGAGGTTCAAGTTATCAAAGTGGTCAAAGGCCGACTTCATCCCAGAAATAAACTGGAGGAGAGAGGTAGTTCAGATGCAACATTTCCTGACGAGGAAAGAACTTACAACTCGATTGAGATGACGGTTATCACTAGGGGATAAGACCAACCAGAGTGATAGTGATGCAACATGAATATGAATGAAAAGTAGTAATGCATGATGTATGTGTGTATATGCTGACAAAACTGACACGACATACAAACTAATAGATGAACACGACTGGATACTCCGCGACTGCTGGGGACGAAGAGGTGTCACTGGTTCAAGATAGCAATTATGCCTTGCTTAGGAGAAGTAGTCCTCGTGGGGAGCTACGTTGGCCGGGCTTAGGAGATAAGAACTCTATCGGGGGTGTCAGATGAAACAATAGTCTCTGACACAGCCAATCCTTCATTCAGGTGCACTGGTTTAGAAGGAGTACTTTGATTCTAAACTTTGAAGCTTAACCACCTTTGGGAGAAGCCATCGATATTCTTTCGATGTTCAACAGTCAAAAGAATTTTCCATCTTTATTAAAAGCAGAAAAATTTTACAAGTAAATTCATTTTTGTTTTATTTCAAGAATCGTTGATCATGTTAAAATGTCGTCCTGTAAAGCTAAAACAAATAAGAATTGCAAACAAAAGCACAAGGGCTCAAATTTTATTGATAGGATGGAAATCAGCCAAACGCGTGATTCCATAGAGTATTTACAAAGTTAGAAAATGGTAATTTAAGGGAAAAGGGCTATATTGAAACATAACGACCACTCTTCTTCTACCAACTTTGACTTCGGGGCATCCTGAGCTTCTGTCGAGGATGACCTTGACTGGAATTTTCGTGACGGATGATGTAACTGCTGCCGAGGGACTTTCCCCTTTGTCGAAGGTAGTTACTTACCATTATCCCTAATTTTTTCCTGGATTGTACTTTGAGGTTTCCAATCCACCGGGATGATTTTTGATCATGTCTCTAATTTTTTCTTGTGCCGTCCTTTCAGGTTTCCAATCCACCGAGACGTTTTTTTTATTATTATTTCTTATTTAGGCGAAGTATTTCTTGACTACGTCAACATTTGTGGGGTAGGCAAATTCCTCTCCATCCATGGTTGCGAGTCTCAAGGCGCCGCCTGAGAAATCTTTCTTGACCACATAGGGGCCGTCATAATTCAGAGTCTATTTGCCCTGGGAATCAGTGAGAAATGATTGTATCTTTTTGAGCACGAGGTCTCCTTTCGTGAAGACACGGGGTCGGACCTTTTTGTCAAACGCCTTCTTCATTCTTTGCTGATATAACTGACCATGGCATAGTGTCGTTATTCGCTTTTCTTCTATCAGGTTCAGTTCGTCGTGTCGACTTTGACACCATTCAGCTTCTGTAAGCTTAGCTTCCATCAATACCCGGATTGATGGGATCTCTACTTCGATGGGGAGCACTGCTTCCATGCCATATACTAGAGAGAAAGGGGTTGCCCCTGTTGAAGTGCGGACAGATGTACGATAACCGTGAAGAGCAAAAGGTATCATCTCGTGCAAATCTTTGTAGGTTACGACCATCTTTTGAACAATCTTCTTGATGTTCTTATTAGCTGCCTCTACCACTCCGTTCATCTTGGGTCGGTAGGGAGATGAGTTATGGTGTTCGATCTTGAACTCTGTGCACAACTGTTTCATCATCTTGTTGTTTAAGTTAGATCCATTATCAGTAATAATCTGGCTCGGAACACCATAACGGCAGATGATATTGTTTTTGATAAATCGGACCACCACTTGTCGGGTTACATTAGCGTATGACACTACTTCGACCCACTTGGTGAAGTAATCAATGGCTACAAGGATGAACCGATGTCCGTTCGAAGCCTTAGGTTCGATCATGCCAATCATGTCGATTCCCCAAATGGAAAAAGGCCACGGGGAAGAAAGAACTTTGAGATGTGTAGCCGTTACATGGATTTTGTTTGAGTATATCTGACACTTGTGACATCTCCTCATGTACTTGTAGCAGTCAGATTCCATTGTCCACCAATAGTACCCTGCTCTTAGAATTTTTCTTGCCATTGTATGTCCGTTGGCATGAGTGCCAAAGGACCCTTCGTGAATTTCTTTTATCAACATGTCTGCTTCTGGTATGTCGACGCATCGAAGCAAGACCATGTCAAAGTTCCTCTTATAGAGCGTATCATCGCTCAGGAAGAAATTGCCTGCTAGCCTTCTGAGGGTTTTTCTATCTTTCCTGGATGCCCCAAGTGGGTACTCTTGTTTCCGAAGGAAGCATTTGATATCGTGATACCAAGGTTTGTCGTCTATGATTGCTTCATTCGTGAAGATGTAAGCGGGCCGTTCAAGGCGCATTTTGTCGATCTTAGGTAAGTCATTCCGTTGACCTACACTAATCATGGAAGAGAGAGTGGCTAATGCATCAGCCATGTGATTCTCCTCACGAGGGATATGATGAAACTCGACTCTGTTGAAGAAGGGTAACAACCTTCTTGCATAATCTTTGTACGGAATCAATCCTGATTGGTATGTGTTCCAATATCCTTTGATCTAAATGACGACTAAAGCTGAGTCGCCATATATATCCAAGTTCTTGATCCTCAAATCAATCGCTTCCTCGAGACCCATGATACAAGCTTCGTATTCGGCCTCATTGTTTGTTCACTTGAAAGAAATATGGATACCCTGAGGTGTTATGTTAATTGCCCCAATTCCGTTTCTGTAATGATTGACAGCTCCGTCAAAGATAAGTCCCCATAGGGAATCTGGTTCTAGCCCTTCACTGGGTAGCGGTTCATCGCAGTCTTTCATTTTAAGATACATGGAATCTTCATCTGGGAAGTCAAATCCGACTGATTCTTGATCGTCAATGGATTTTATGAGCCAAATGATCGGCTAAAACACTACCTTTAACGACTTTCTGAGCGTGGTACTCTATATCATATTCTGATAACAACATCTGCCAACGGGCAATCCTTCCTGTGATAGCAGGCTTTTCAAAGACATACTTGATTGGATCCATTTCAGAGATTAACCAAGTGGTGTCACGAATCATGTACCGGCGAAGACGTTTGGCTGCCCAAGCCAGAGCGCACCAAGTTTTCTCGACCATAGTGTACCGAGTCTCGCAGTCGGTGAATTTCTTGCTCAAATAGTAGATGGCAGACTCTTTTCTTTTTGTTTCGTCTTGTTGGCCAAGTACATAACCCATTGAGTCTTCCAAGACTGTTAAATAGATGATCAACGGTCTTCCTTCCACTAGAGGTGATAGAATCGGCGGGTTCGACAGGTATTCCTTGATACTGTCGAAAGCAGTTTGGCAGTCTTCTGTCCAAACGCAGTCCTGATTCTTTTTGAGTAATTTGAAAATCGGTGCACACGTCGCGGTCATGAGGAATATGAATCTGGAAATATAGTTCAAACGTCCCAGGAATCCCCTGACTTGGTTTTCAGTCTTTGGAGAAGGCATTTCTTGAATGGCCTTGACCTTGTCAGGATCAACCTCAATTCCTTTCTGGCTGAGGATGAACCCTAAGAGTTTCCGTGAACGAACACCGAAGGTGCATTTATTGGGATTCAAGCGGAGTTTGTACTTTCGCAAATGTTCGAATAGTTTTGACAGGTGGGTCACATGCTCCTCTTCTGTTTTAGATTTGGCAATCATGTCATTGACATACACTTCGATTTATTTGTGTATCATGTCATGAAACAGAGTAGTCATGGCCCTTTGATAGGTTGCCCCGACGTTCTTCAAACCGAATGGCATTACCTTGTAACAAAAAGTACCCCATGGGGTAATGAAGGAGGTCTTCTCCTTGTCTTCCGGTGCCATTTTGACCTGATTATAGCCCGAGAATCCATCCATGAAGGAGAAAACTTTGAACTTTGTTGTACTGTCTACCAGCATGTCAATGTGTGGTAAGGGAAAGTCGTCCTTTGGACTTGCCTTGTTCAGATCTTGATAGTCGACACACATTCTGACTTTTCCGTCCTTTTTCGGAACTGGTACTATGTTGGTTAACCATTGAGGATATTCTGACGTAGCGAGGAAACCCGCGTCAAACTTTTTATGTACCTCCTCTTTGATTTTGACAGCCATGTCTGGATGAGTCTGTCTCAACCTTTGTTTTACCGGCGGACATTCTGATCTCAACGGTAGATGATGTTCCACGATGCTGGTATCCAACCCTAGCATATCCTGATAGGACCAATCGAATACATCGAGAAACTCTTTGAAAAGTTTCGTCAAACTTTCTTTGACAGTTGGACTGATCAGTGCCCCAATCTTGACTTCTTTTCTCTCTTTTTTTGATCCTAAGTTGACTGTTTCCAGCAACTCTTTGTGAGGCTCAATGGACCTTTCCTCTTGTCTGAGTAGTCGGGAGATCTCCTCTAGAATTTCGTCGTCATTTTCTTCTTCAGCCTCAAATACCGGGAACTCAAACTTGGGAGAAGGCATTGGATCGTATGTTTCAACGGGGTTTAAAACAAGCAATCTGCATGACGTGATGATTTGTGTTTAGAAGAGATAGAGAGAATGCAAGAGTGTGTGTAGTGTATTTTTCTTTGAAAACTGTTTGTTTTTATTATTGAGTTGTTTTTTAGGATTACCATTTTCTAAAAAAACGAAAAGAGAAAACAACAATTAATGCGGAAATTATAGAACGACATTATTTTATTTATGAACAAGTCGGTTCTTGAAACTACAGCCCTATAAAACAAAACTCTGTCGCTTTGGACGAAGCGAAGAGGGATATTTACAGAAAGTGAGCCCTATCAAAACATCTGTTTCACCTGGGCAGGGTGAAAGGTTAAAGTAAAGATAGCAATTACTTAGACTTATGAACAATCTTAGGGACATTGACAGCAACCCATTGGCGGCGAACTCCTCGGTGAATCACAAAGTCCGTGTAACACCTCAAAATTTGCCCTCTTACTTTCATTTCATTCTTGCATTATCATCTTTGCATATCATTGGTTCTTAGCATGGGATCAAGGTATCTAACCTCATTCACAAGAAGAGGATGTTTTCCAGGGTTTCAGGCAAAGTTCATGTGTATTGTCCAAGGGGCTAAGAGGAGAGATGGTTCTTAATATCATCATTACTTGAGTCACAAAGGATCCTTGGGCCTCAGGGCATCCTAATTTGTTCATTACCTCATCAAAAGATCACAATTGACAAGAAATTTCGAGTGAATCACACTCTCCTAGCCTGATTTCTCAAATTAGGGTTTTGGAGATTTTTGGGTTTAACTCTCCAATGGGCATGTTCTTTGAGTTTTGATCATCATCAAATGGCACACCTCATCATTGTCTGACAAGATACACATCGTACTCAGAAGAATTTGGATTTGGAGGATGTGCTGATTCCTCCTAGACTAAAGACACCAAAACTAGGGTTTGCCATAAAATCAGTTCATTTCTGATTTTTTGGGCAAGACTTGATTCCATGGTATTCCTCATGTCCCTAAGTGTCTGAGGTTAGAGAATTGTCGATGAATTTGGTTCAGAAGGGTTTCAATTGTTCAAAAGATTGAAAATCAGGAGAATTGGGAATAAAGTCCACTATGCGGTGAAAAAGTCAACTCCTGACTTTTTGAGGTCAACATCATGATTTTCAAGTCAAATATGGTCCATGAACAAGATTTGGTTGAGGAATTCTCAAGGGTTCATGAAAAATCAAAAATGGGAAAAAGTTACTAAATTTGGAAAATTAAGTTTTTAGAAACTTACTATTTTTAGTAAGTTTTTAATCACTTTCTAAGCCATTTTTCACCATGTTCAAGGCCTCATTTCAAAATCTTTTCCACATGAAAATTGTAGTTTGAAGTTTTCCCTTCAAAATGGGCACAAGAACCATGGCATTTTAGTTATTATTGGATGAGTTATGGCGCACTAAAGTTAGACATTTTCACTTCACCTAGTTCAAAAGACTAACAATTTTTTCTAAGTTACTTTGGGCAGTTTTGAGAACCAATATTCATGGCCATTTTTCACAATGATCCAAGCTTCATTCCAAGACTAATTCAACATGCTTTTGTTCTTTAATATTCCTAGTTTCCTTTGGGCATAAGATGGCATGATATGGTGTTGATTTCATTAAGTTATTGTTCATGGAAATGGTGGGCACGGTTTGGATTTCAAGTGCACCACTTGATGATATTTTGTGATGTTCTTGCAGCATGGTCATTTTATCCAATAAACATAATTCCCTTGCACGTAAATCATCCCAAAACATCACTCTAAACATTACTCTAAATAACCAAACATTGTTTCTTTACCATGCACCATTTTAGACAACACTTGCCAAATGAGGAATACCATAAACTTGTGAACCAAGTTTGTCCCCTCCACTCTCTCTCATTCTGATTTCTTTTGCTCAGAAGAATAACAACCAAAACCACTCTCACATAAAGCTCATTTTGTACTACACCCTCTCACACTCCATTGTTTTTTTCAAATTTTCGTCAAACTTTAACCCTAAGCTCTAACCACAGTAAAGTTCATTTTAACCTCACAAAGCACACATATATAAACTCCACAAACCCTAAAACGTGTAGACAAGGCTGCAGTGGGTAGGTTCAGATAAAAAAAAATTCTCATTCTCTCTCAAACTTCCATTTTCGGATTTGGGTTTTCTTCACATTTTCTTGCCATTTCTGGATTACATCTTCATTGTGTGGTGCCTTAAAGAGTGCAGAAGCTTCTTTCTTCCATTTTTGCAAGCTTTCAAGGGCCAACGGAGCCACTCCGTTAGGTATTTCCATGAACTCGTTTCTTCCATTTTATGCCATGATTAGGATCATTCATTTGCATCTGAAGACCTACACTATGTAGGCATTGGTTTAGAGCTTGTTTATGTGTGATACTTGAGATTTCATTTTTGTGTGCTTACTTTAATGCTTGGTTTCTATGGTTTTTATTGAGTATTTTTGCAATCTAATTGCATATTTGAAACCTCCATGAAGTGTACTACAAGTTTGTGTATCGGTTGTCTTCATTTGGTGATGCGGTGTCATGTGCTTAGTTACTTTAAACTGATTTTTCATGGTTTTAGAGGCATTTTTGTGAAAAACTAAGTGCATATTCGGAATCTACGCGAAAAACTGGAGGGGGTTGCCTTGGTTCTTCCATTTCCAGCCGGACCAACCGCCACCTGCGGTGGCCGGCGTGCCCTGCAATCATTCACGGCATGGCATGAAGATGATGCTGACGTGGCGGTGGGTTGTTGTATTTATTTGTTTTATTTAATTTAGTTTTGTCTTTAGTGATTAAAAAGAAAAGTGACCTATTGGTATTTAGTCTACATAGCATTTGTTACAACTTATTCCAATTATTTCTTTTCATAAAATAAATTCTGAACTTACATGCAATGTTTCTCATGGGCCTGCGAAAAACTTCTGTTCACAACCCCCAATACCGGCCCAAATCGTGGCCTTCCGTTTTCCATTACTAATGCACCCTCCATTTAAATCACTTTTTTTTTCTTTTTTTATTTTTCTTTTTTTATTTTCGTTCTTTTTTAAATTATTAAAAATACTTTCTTTTATCAAAAAAATTCCAAAAAAAAATCATGTACGTTCTTTAATGTCTTATTTATTTATTTTTTTAATTTTATTTTTATATTTATTTTATTTTGATAATTAATTCAGATTTTATAATCAAAGGTGTTCAAGATGACCTAGTTTGCATGTTAGGGCTTTGATTTTAATGTTTCCCACTTGTGATTGATCCTAATTTTTGTACACACTTAGTCACATGTATATAGAACACTTTGGTGCTGGTTTGGCATTTTTTTCCATTAATTTTTGGTCCATAATTGAATTTCTTTTGAAGCTTGACTTGTGTGGTCATTCCTTTGCGTATTGCCTAATGTTTGACATTGTTTGAACACCTTTTTCACACAATCTTGAGTACACCTTTTGGACACATTGAGCCCCTGACCTCACCTTGCTATGTCTAATTTTTAATAATTATTTCCAAACTCTTAACTATTTTTCTTGAGTGACACAATGCATGCCTAGTTGTTTGGATGTGCACGAGCTTTGTGAATTGTTTAGAGGTGCACTTGTGCAACCATTTAGGGATTGTTCTTCCCTCTTGTTCTTGATTGAAATGCCATGTGCTAAAGCCTCTTTTCATTATTTTATAGGTCTTTCCATGCTTCTTTGATTGTGTTCTTGATTGATTGAAACTTGCCATGGTTGTGTGCCTACTTTGTTGCCTTTCTTTGAACTCATCTCATGCTATAGCCTCTTCGCGCTTGGGAACTTTTCATGAAATGAACAATGTGTGTTTGCTTCTGACTTGTGTCATCTTAATGACCTATCCATGCTTACTTGTTCATTACTTGCTTATAAATGAGTGTTTCCTTTCAAGGTTGACTTTGTGGTTTGAAATTGCCTTCTTTCTTGAACATATCTTAATGTAATGTGCATGATTCTTTCTTGACATGTTGAGTTTGGTTTTGCATTTATCACTTCACATTTGCTACTACCCCCTTGGATTCACATCATATTTCCATCTCATATGATCATTATGGTTTGATTTGTATGATGCATATCATTAGCATTTGGTTTATTGCTTCTTTAGCTCATAATGCATCATGATGTGAGGCCTTTTTGTACGTTTGAATTGGGTGACTTTAGCATGACTCGAGTTCTGACTTGGTTCCATCTTCATATTACCTTATTCATTTCATATTTGCGTGAGTCTTAATGACGTTTAATTGTGCTTCTTATGCAAGTTTGCTTGCATCCTTTCTTGTTTGCTTGAACTTCCTTGTGTGTTGTTTTGAAGCATGATTAATGCTATAAGTTGGATATAATATGCATGATGTGCTTGCTGCCCTCTTTGGTTTCTCATCTCATACCTCCCTTTCTTCTTAATCTCTTTCACTCTTTCTCTTCCCACGGATCTCAAGACTTGTTTAAGTCTTGGATTCACTCCCTTAGAGCTACCTAGTCCAACTTAATTTTTGATTAAGCTTGGAGTAGGATTAGCATTAGGATTCCCTTTGCATGCTAACTTAGGTAGATATTTCCCCTTTCAAACTCAACTATAGGGCCACCTTTGCATGATAACATTAGGAGCATTTAGTTTCCCCTTAGAGTTTTTCTTTTCCCCTTGAGTCTTCTCTTCTCATCTAATAACACTTCTAAAACACTTAATAAAATTAACGTGTATTGTGCATGAGCCTTGCATGTGGGAAGTTAGGAATGGGGGGTTTCCTCTCATTTTTCTAGAGTGTTTGGTGGACGTTCCATCTTGGAACGATTTGCTAAGCATTCGTTCCTACAGCATAGACTTCGGTGTAATGCAAGTTATGAACTAACTTAAATCACTTATGTCTAAAAAACACTAAAAAAAAATTCAAATCCTTTTCATCCTTCAGGATTGTTAAGTTCAAATCATTTTCAGAAAAGGGCACGTTACTTCTGTCTAGTCGCAAACAGGCATCGACCCTAACTGCCGGACGCGAATCTAACATCGCTCATAAAAAACACTAACCGACCTCGTTAGGTCGAACTACGACTGCTCTAATTTCCTCTTTCTAGTCCGATTGAGGATACGTAGGCACAAGACGACGATGTCTTGGCGAGCAACCTCCCCCCTTTAGTTCGTGTCCGAACTACGTTGACTCTGACTTTCCCAGTGCACGAGGGAATACGTAGGCATAGGACGAGCGATGTCCTATCGAGTCACTTCTTTTTCTTTTCTCCCCCGTTTCTTCGTTCTTTTCCGTTCCCGTTCCTTCTCCTTTCCAGTAGCAGTGGAGTTCCAGACGACGACACCCTTTGATCGAGACAACAAGCGTGGATCCCATCGAGTACGATGGACGTGTGGGGTGCTAACACCTTCCCTTCGCGTAACCGACTCCCTTACCCGTTTCTCTTGGTCGCGAGACCATGCTATTCCTTTCCCTCAGGTTTACGCAGTGTTTCCTTTCCCTCTCTTGGGATAAATACACATTGTTGGCGACTCTGTTTTCGCACCACTTTCGCGTTTGTACTTGGATGAAAATCTCGGGAGCGACAGTCCGGTACCTTCCTTGATTTGTATTCAGAAATGACGTTGATTTCTGGTGGAGCAGGATCATTGGAATCTGTCTCCCAGGCAGAGTTGTCGTAGGAGGATTCCTTAGTTGTATTTTGCATAGTATTTGTACTCTCAACTGTATCTCCCCATCCAGTTGGCTGGATGTCTTCGAGCCTGATACAAGAGCTTTTAGGAGCGGTGTATTTGACCTTGAAGTCGTATTTTCCACTCGGATGT
This sequence comes from Lathyrus tuberosus, assembly GCA_022829125.1. Taxonomy (NCBI): domain Eukaryota; kingdom Viridiplantae; phylum Streptophyta; class Magnoliopsida; order Fabales; family Fabaceae; genus Lathyrus; species Lathyrus tuberosus. The sequence continues at coordinate 11,059,296 of JALAZF010000009.1, forward strand.
CCTAAGGTGTCCCACACTTCTTTGGAACTAGAGGAGTCATCCCTCTCGATGACGTTGACCTCGGGAAAAGAATAGTTAATGAATTCTAGTCCTGCAAACGTTGCGAATTCATCGTCGTGCTGGGTATTTTCAGGATAACCTGGGTGTTGATCCCATGACATGGTGGGGACGCAGGTATTCTTTTCAATGATGCTCAGCTGATTTTCATTGTTCGGCTGATTTTCTTATCCCAAGTCTCTGGGATACGGCTGACAGATAGGCAAGCCATCCATTGGGCCATAATAGTCGTGGTCAAAGTTGTATTTCATCGGAGTGTCTTCCTCTAATGAATTTGGCGGAGCACGGCATCCTTCAGGATCACAATCTCCGTATATCATTTCAACATCTGACCTCGGTATAAATCTCGGACTCTGTGCGGGATAGCAAAAGGGAGTCTGCGTTTCGCCCTAAGACGTATAACCGTCCTCGTTGATATATGACTTCCATTCTTCCTCCGTATCGGAGGAATCATCTTTATTGATGGTATGCACGTCTTGAGTCACTGGTTGAAGGAAGCCTCCACTATGGAAGAAGTTCTGAATGGGATGAAAACTTTTATTGTTCGCAGCCGTCTGGGTACAGGTTGAGGAAAAGCCAAGACCTTTCTTTTTCTTATTGTCAGTTGGAATGACAAGCTGCCCCTATCCTGTTGTATTGGTATTCTCGACCGCTTTGATAGCATCTTTGTACGAGGAAATCGAAGTTCCCCCTTCGGATTGATTGTCCTTGTGTAACGAAAGCATTTGGATCTGGGTTTCGATTAACCCCTCCGGTTCTACATAAGTGGATGACGATAAGTTGCTTACGAGCAAGGCCTGTTCTCCACAGACTGTGACGAGTTGGCCGTTCTGGATGAACTTTAGCTTTTGGTGGAGGGTTAAAGTGACCTCCCCAGCCTGATGTATCCAAGGTCTTCCTAATAAATAACTGTATGTTGTCCGGATGTCCATGACCTGGAATGTGACTTGGAAAGTGTGAGGACCGATAGTTATGGGAAGGTCGACTTAGTCGATAACCGTTTTTCTGGATCCGTCAAATGCTTTGAATGATAATTGCATCAAAGTAGACTTTGGCATAACATTCAGGGCTGACCCTGTGTCTACCAGTACGCTGGCTAATGCATCGTCCTGGCAGTTGACTATAATGTTGAGCGCCATGTTATGACGGCGACCTTCTTCAGGTAATTCCTCATCACTAAATCCCAAGTTATTGCAGGAAGTGATGTTAGAGACAATGTTATCGAACTGTCTAATTGTTACATCCTGTTCCACAAAGGCTTGCTCCAAGACTTTCTATAGAGCCTCCATGTGCGCTTCTGAACTAAGTAACAGTGATAATACCGAGATCTTTGAAGGAGTTTGTAACAGCTGATCAACAATGTTGTATTCACTCTTTTGGATGAGCTTTAGCATCTCATCATCATTTTTAGAAAGGTCAGGATTACTGGATTGACCGACTGGTGGATTGGGAACTTTTGTCTGAGGTTCCTTTTCTTTACTGGGTTCTCCAACTCCTCTGTTGAAGATTCTACCACTCCGTGTTACTCGACTGATGTCTGCAATATTCGCGATGGAGGGTAACGGAATTTCCTTTCCATTCTCAATTGTTGTTGCACCATATTTGTAAGGGATAGGCTTAGTTGATTCATACGGTAGTGGTCCCGGTAGATACATGACTATGGGAGCCTTCTGATTTTTCTGACCATAGTAAGTAATCTCGATCCGTTCCTAGTTGGGAACTCTCGATTCGTCAAGTAGAGGGATGATGGCACAAACTTCCCTAGCCTTCTGATGATTAGAGATTGCAACAACGTCCTCAATTTGATCGGCGAAGTAGTTGAGTGGTCCAGAACTTGACCATGGTTGAATCTCTTTGCGGTCCAACTGACTTTGAAGGGCTGCTCACACAAGGTAGCATCCTTGATTATCCACTGAGAAAACTCTACACCGCTCATAGTTGTGTAGTGGCACCTGGCCACGTCCGCTTTGAATACATTGTAACCTTACTAGATCTGTTTCCATCGACTAAACATCCTGACTTTGATATCTAGTAGGATTCCCGTTAGTGATACTAATTTGCTGGGTGTCTTCATCCATATAGATTGGAAGCCACCGGTGGTTCAACAAGTGCTTAAGTGTTTCCTGGACAAGGGCACAGCCCTGATCGTCTTCGCAACCCGCTTTACAGCTCTGATAATCATGTGATACCAGGAACCCGAGCCGGATCTGTTTAGCATGTAACTCCACCAGGCTGGTATTCATCAAGAGAATATCGAAGATTTGAATCATGTTGATTTGATAATGATTCCTATCATGGTAGTCTTGAATCCATCTAAGATCCATCTGACGCTGGAGGGCCTCTTGTCCAAAAGAGCATCCCTGTTTGTTTACCGAGCAAGTCAGGCAAGAATTATAATCGTGATGCGGCAGATTATGATACTGGCTTTACCTTGAGTGCATTGCCACCAGGTTGACATTCATCGCACGAATATCGTGGTTTTGAATGATGTTGGAATTCATATAAACCATGTTAACTCCACAAACTCGGTGCTCTTGGATCCATCCGAGATCCATCTGTTCCTATAGAGCTTATTGCACCACAGGACATCCTTGATTGCTTTTAGAGCAGATATCACACTGGTGATAATTATGAGGTGGCACATGGCCATATCCACTCTGTCTATAATGCATCTTCACCAAGCTGGCCCTCAATAAGAGTACATCGTGAATTTGATAGAAGTTGTTAGACTCTCACTCTATAAAATTGATTGTAGCCTTCTCGTGTTGAGGCAGCGGGTTCGTGAGAACATTCAGATTCATATCTTTGAAAGATAAGACCCCGCTCCTAACAAGCTTTTGCACGTCGGATTTGAAACTGAGACAGTTTTCTATGTTATGCCCTGGTCCTCCTTGATGGTAAGGGCAAGTCTGATCCACCTTAAACCAAAAAGGCGGATTTTTCGGTACTGTAAGAGGAGACTTAGTCTGGACATGCCCCTTGGCCAGTAGTAACGGAAATAGTTCTGCGTACGATACGGGTATAGAATAAAATCCTGGTGGCCGCATTGTACGGTTGTTGTATTGAGGACGAGCCTGCGGAAGAGGTTGTTGTGTCCTTTGCTGAAATTGCTGCGAATGCGGTTGGCTTTGAGCAACCTGAGGTTGATACGTAGAAACAGGCGCGGGGTTGATAGCAGGAGTTACAGATGCTACTGGTTGGTACCGTCGCCTTTGCTTTCCGAGAGAGATATTCCCAATATCTTGCTCCTTTTTCTTAGTTAGAGCGCTACTGTATTTTTTAGTACTGCTTGTCGAAACAGTGCCTTTGACTAGACGTCCTTCTCTAACGGCTTCCTCGAGACGCACTCCCATACCGACCATTTCGGTGAAGTCGTTGGGCGCACTGGCAACCATTCTATCATAGTAAAATGAGCTCAAGGTCTTTAAGAAAATCTTTGTCATCTCTTTTTCCTCAAGAGGTGGACAAATTTGAGCGGCAATTTCACGTCATATCTGAGTGTATTCCTTAAAGGTTTCCTTGTCTTTTTGCGACATTGATCTGAGTTGATCTCTGTCTGGTGCCATGTCCAAATTGTATTTATATTGTTGGACGAAGGTAATGCCAAGATCTCTGAAAGTGCTAATCGTAGCGCGGTTTAAACCCATGTACCATTTTAATGCGGCCCCGTTTAAACTATCCTGAAAGTAGTGAATCAGTAGATCCTGGTTCTCTCTCTGAGCTGGCATTCGCCGAGCGTACATCACCAAATGGCTTTGAGGGCAAGAGTTACCCTTGTACTTTTCAAAATCGGGTACTTGGAATTTGTGCGGGACTTTCACATTGGGGACCAAACAAAGGTCTGCGGCGTCCTTTCCAAATAAATCCTGACCGCGAATAGCTTGCAGTTCCTTCTGCATTTCTAGGAACTGTTCTTGGAATTCATCCATTCTATCGAACATACTTTCCTTTCTACCAGAAGGTATCTGTGGAATCTATCCTTCTGGGACAGTGTGCACCACAGGGGGTGGTATCGTTACTACGGCAGTGAATCTTGGCGTTCCCCGAAGTTTGTAACCTTCAGGAGTCCTCATTATGCCTCTGGCATCCTCGTTTTCCCAAAGTTTGTAACCTTCAGGCCCAGTGGCTTCTGCTATGATTCCCTGATCTTCAGTGATCGGCGGAACATATCCTTCCAGGATATAGTTAACAGGCATGCCCCAGGGACGATCTTTCAGCATTTGATACCTAGGATCATACTTCTCTACTATGGGCGTTGAGGTGATCTTTGAGATCACAGTTCTTTGTAGCTGAGCTTCTGCCATGGCTTGCATGTCGTTGTGAAGCTTTCTCATATCCTCTCTCAGAGCGTCGATCTCTTCTTTAAGCTCTCTGTTCTCTTCCTCGAGATCATCCATCTTTTTCTGATGATTGGCCCGAGTATTGTACGAATGAGACAGCTTGACTCTAGAACCGATACACAAACGTGAGATTCGTAGGTAAGAAGAATACGTGACGTGAGAATGATGAATGCAATGATTATATTAATTTTTTTTGTTTAATCAAAATAAACTTCGACAATTAGATTGCAAATATCAAACAGTGGGGACACCCCGTTTTATTGAATTCAAAGGATTGCAGAAATGGAAATACAGTAAATTACAAGGTACGGAAACAGAAACCTACTCTAATGGGTCCCGAGTCCTCTCTGAGGAGAACTCGGGTGCTGATTCTGGTACTTTCCTTTTCTTGGACCGGGGCTCTTGGGTCGTTGTCGGGTTGTCATTCCTTTGACAAGTGAAAGGAGTGAGCAAATTCCTTTGGTCATCCTGATTTTCTACAGCATGTTGCTCCAAAATCTCAATTAGAGAATCCTTATCTTTCAGCAGTTGCTGTATTTTGCTACACTCCACATTGAGAATGCGGTACTTGTTCTTCCAAGACCTCCTCTCTTGTTGAACTTTGTTGAGAGTAACCTGAAGTTTTTCCATTTCAGTCATGAAGTACATGACATATTCCCTTGGTGGAAGAACTCCGTGACGAGGATAAAGCATCTTTAGCTTGAGAGCTCTAGTTTTTACCCAGTGGAGATAAGGCTCCACCGAGACACAGTCCAGTTTTCCTAGAGACTCTCGTCCTTTCTTATGAACATGTTTCCAAGCGTGCACTATTTCCATCTTTAGTGCCCTGTCATTTTCTCCTTCCTTGAATAAAAGACCTTCCAGATGAGCGTTATGCGGGACATGCCTCATCGTGTATCCAAATTGACAACGAACTAAAACTGGATGGTAATTGATTACTCCCTTAGTTCCTATGAGGGGTACGTTGGGGAAGTTTCCACAACGGTCAATGATTCTGATCCCATCATAAATCCTATTGTACCAATTTATATCGGAGTTGGTAAGAGACATGATTTTTTGCGACCAACGTAAGGCACTCTTATGATCCCAAAAAGCGGCAAACTTAGGAAAATGGGAGATAAACCATTTATATAGCAGGGGTACATAGCACGTGATCATTCCTCTACTGTATAAATTCCTTAAGTGTACAGAATGATACACATCTGCGAGCAAGGTTGGTATGGCGTTTCCAATGAGAAAAAACCTTAATGGCGATGATATCGATGAAGTTATCAATGTTGGGAAACAGAAATAACCCGTAGGTGAGTAAAACAAAGATGCTTTCTAAAGCAGTAACATTCCTTATACTAGCAAAGTATAGAGCCTTCTTTACCAGAAACTTGGCTGGTAAACCTGGGATTCCTCCTTTGGTGGTCATGTGAGTCTTGACTTCTGAATCATCCAAATAGATTGCTCTTGCAATGATTTGATCCTTTGGAATTTCTTCCAGTCCAGAAAAGGGAGCTTGATCAGTAATGGGTAGATCAATCAGATGAGAATACTCCTCCAGCGTTGGTGCGAGCTGGTAATCCGGGAATGTGAAACAGTGATAGACCGGATCATAAAACTGAACAAGTGCCTCCAGGGTTCCTTCAATTACATGGACCCTTAACAGAGGTAGCAGACCTCCATACTTGGCTCTGAAAGCGTCAGGGTTAGTGATCATCCTTGCTAATCCTCTCAAATCCCCTAGTTTTGGAACCTTAAAGGTATACTTGTGAGTTTTTCTTCTACCAAAATCCATTAGCGTGTAGCGAGCGATTTTGGACGCGGTTCTTAAGCGCTGGTCGCTCTCTGCGGTTGAGCTTAAAACTACAGGTCGGTTCATTTTTTATCCTATTAAAGCTGATGAAGGAAGGGAAATATATGTCTCCAATTAACCCTGCTTTGCATACTGAGTTTAAACAGCGGTCTGTTAGGTTACGAATGCTATCAATGTGGGGGGCCTTTGTACTAGTTATTTGTATTTTCGCCAATACTAGTTTTTATCTAGATAGAAGGTTTCTAGCGGGGAACAAGGATTAGGATGTTAGGACTGATGCGTTTGATAGATACATGGGAGTATGGGATTTTGTTTAGTGTGCTCGCTAAGATCTTTTCTTTCGATCTTATGCCTACGTATTCCCGTTTACCGAAACAGGGAAATCAGAGTGTTCGTAGTTCCTCCTATTCTATGGGAGGAAATGGTTGTTTTGGTGTCTTGTTTAAAGCCCAAGACGTGAAGTGAAAAGGTGGTTTGTATCTTGTTCAAAGCCCAAGATGTGAAGCTGAAAGGTCTATTTGTATCTTGTTCAAAGCCCAAGATGTGAAGCTGAAGGTCCCAACTTTAGAGAGAATTTGTCATCTCTAAAGAGGGGTTTGTCTGTTACGACTGTTTTATAAAGGAGAATTACTTTAACCAGGATTTGTGAATCCGGCAATGCCATAATTTCCTTTATAGGGGGTTTTAACCTGAAGGAGAAGACTTTAACTCAATGTAGAGCAATGCTATCTTTCCTTAGGAATTGCTCATGCTAAAAGAGGGACAGTGGCATGGATATAGATCATCCAGAGGCTTGCCGCTTACAGCGATTAGATGAAGAGGAAGGAGTTATTGATGTTTGTGTACTGTGAACGAGGCACAACTTTGATGCTAAAAGGTTAATTGGATTAACCAGTGGTTTTCTTATACAAAGCCTCAGAGGAGGCTATTATGTGTCTCGTACAAAGCCCGAGAGAGAGGCTAAAAGGTTTTGACTCAACGATGGAATCTTTTGGTATCTCGTATAAAGCTCGAGATGGAGGCTATTTGACTCAACAAGGGAGCTTTTTTGTATCTTGTATGAAGCCCGAGATGGAGGTTGTTGCTTGTTTGGCTCAATAAGAACCTTTTTGTATCTCGTATAAAGCCCGAGATGGAGGCGAAAGGGGTGATTGACTCAACGAGGGAGTCTCTTATGTGTCTCGTAGAAAGCCCGAGAGAGAGGCTAAATGTTGTCTTAGTTAAGTGACAAGTCCAGTATACTGATTTTGAAAGAGAAAATCAGTTCTTATATGAGCAACACTGTACTCAGGGATTTGATTCAAGGATCTGGGTTATTCCTGTTCTTTAAGGAAGCGGGAAATCCAAAGGGTATTGAGATTGTCCGAGTCTGCGGGTTTCCTTCCTATTTAACGAAGGGTCACTTGAGAATGTCTTTGAGACTCAAGGAAGTTAGACTATCCAAGTCTATAGTTTCATCTTTTGTACTATGCTTTGAGAAACAGTAGTAGACTCTTTGAAAGGACTGTTCTATGCAGATGACTAAGTTCTGTTCCTATACCTCTAGGAGGTCGTCGGGACAATTTGTATGAAGCCCAAGAGGAGGCTGGAAACTTTTAAGAAGCCGACGGGTCCTTGTACTAAGCCCAAGAGAAGGATATCTTTCCCGGAGGAAGAGATCATTATACGAAGCCTAAGAGGAGGCTGTGAATACTTCTAAGAAGCCGTAGGGTCCTTGTACTAAGCCCAAGAGGAGGCGGGGTTGCTTTTAGGAAGCCTGTGGGTCCTTGTACGATGCCCAAGAGGAGGCCGATGCTTTTAAGAAGCCCGTGGGTCCCCAAACCCCGAGAAATTCAAGGCAATGCTATTCATCGAGAATATTTCAAAGTCAGGAAAGTTCGAGAATTTGGAAGAACTCAAAGATGCCATTCACAGAGAATACATTCATCTTGGGGAGTAGAGCTTCTTGACAATTCCTAATGAGGACAGCCGAAGAGAAGACTGTAACTGGTGATCCTATTGGGGATCTAGTCGTCTATTTCTACGAATAAACGAAACGGCGTCACCTAGTTCTAGACGTAGTTGCCGGGGAAACTCGAAATATCTATACTATTATTACACAGTCGATATGAGTTTATGAAAGAAGACTTACAGTGAAACAGCCCCACAATACAGTTATATGTATATGAAAGCGATAACCACTTACTCGGTTGTAGAGCTTCCATGCTGTTTGGTTAGTTGTTCAACAAAGAAAGATTGAAAACAACAGTATATTCAAAATCAAAGGAGAAAGTACTTTGAAAAAGAAAGATTTGGGGCTTATAGCTCAAGGAGAGGCCCAGGGTTTTATCAGTGAGCGCACTGTTTGAATTTGTACAGAGGGACCTATACAAGTGACTGAGGCCAAAAAAGGTTTTCTGTACAAAGGGATGGGTCTTACACTCATTCAAGAGGCCCAAAGGGTTTAAAGAAAAAGAGTGGGGCTTATAATACGAGGGTAGGGCCAGATGATTTTTCCGTTTGAAATGGTGATCGCGCCGAGGTTTTCTTTTAACGCGGAGGGACTTATACAATAAGTGAGGCCCAAAATGTTTTGGTTATAAGGGAATTGGGTCTTACACTCTATTAGAGGCCCAAAGTGTTTTTGAATGAGTCTTATAGCTCAAGGAGAGGCCCAAGGTTATTTTTCAAAAGGCGATGATCGTGCCGTTTATTTGAAAATGTACAGAGGGACTTATACAACGAATGAAGCCCAAAATATTTCTGTACAAGTGGGTTGGGTCTTACACTCTTTCAAGAGGCCCAAAGTGATTTGAAAATGATTTATGAGGGTTGAATTAATCCAAAAACCCTAATTTCTTTTCAAAAATGTATTTAATTGAATAAAAATTCAATTAAAAATGATCAAAATTGTTTAACATATGAAAAACAAATTGTGATTTTGGATTAATGCTTCAAAAATTAAGTATTGACCTACAAAATAATTAGAAAGCATTAAAAGTTGCAAAATCAATGTAGAAAAAATATTTAAAATGTCAAAAACAATTAAAATATTAATTCTTTGTAAAAATATCAATTATATGAAATAAATAATATTTTTGGGATTTTTTGATTAAATAAAATATTTTAACATTTTTGTGAATTATTAAAAAAAGAATAAACTCAAAATCATTAAAACTCAGAGAGAAATTAATTTTTGAATCAATTAAATAAAATCACAAAATTCAAATATTCAAATTTCTAAAAATGGCGCCAAGAACACACCAAGAACACGCGCGTGTTCTGGGCTTGGCCAAATTTGCATTTTCTATCCAATCTCCCTGAATACTTGATTATAACATGCAATCCACATATCATTATGCTCGTCTCAACCTCACGATCATGTCTATGTCCATTAATTTCATTTAAATTAAACATATAACAAGAAATCATGAAAAATCCTCAAGAACCCTAATTTCTGCATGAAGGCTAGGATTTTTGATACACGATTCAAACAATGCAATTAATTGAGGGAAAACATTCCATGCATGATTATGAACATATGGCCAAATTATTGTGCAGCAAAAATTGCATGGATCATAGAGTTAGAAGAGCTCATGCTTACCACTTGCAGCTGGTGATCGTGATTTGTGTTGGAGGTGTTACAGCTAGGTTCCAATGATGTGGATAGCTTCCCTAGGTACCAAGTGATGTGTCTGAGTGCTTGGAATGGATTGAAATGGTTTGGAGTTGAAGATGGCACCTCAACTGCAAAACTGTCAAGAACTTGAGCAATTGGCTGGTGATTTTGTGAAATCAGTGTTCCAGATGTTATGTGAGTGTTTGGATCACTTCTATATGATGTATGTGAGGTGTGTGAGTGATTGGTTTGATTGGAAAAGCTCTCAAACTCAAAAACCGATAGCTACCTTGCTAAGAAAGGAATTTTTGCCAAGAGAAAGAGATTTTGAGGAAAGCATTTGTTAGATGGCTTTGGTGTACTCAAACTGATCACAATTGAGCTCTATTTATAGTAGAGAAAGTTTGTTTTGCAAGGAATAGTGAATGGCAACTGGTAAGTAGGTTTGGCCAATGTTGTCCAATGGAAATCCAAGTCTCTTCTAGCCATTGACTAGAGGTTAGGGCACAGAGCTGTGGTTCCCTTGGTCTTGGATAAGTCTTGACTGATTTTAGATGAGAATGGCTCAGTCCATGCCACCTTGATGCTTCCATTGAATGCTTCAATCCAAATTTGGAGTCTTGTCCCTATTTTGGCCATTCAAGGTTCAACATGCTATTTCTTGTTCCATGGACTTTGGAGGCTTGGCTCAGTAATTGTCCCCTTTAGATTCAATCCTCAGATGTGTCCAAGTGGATAGGAGCATTTGAATTTGGCTGATTTTGGCAAATAGAGCAAAATTGTAAATTCTGCCTTGCCTTGACAGATTTCAGCAAGGCAACTTGCCAATGTCATATCTCATGACTCAAATGGAATTTGGCAATGTTCTTGGCCATTTTGGAAATCCCTTACATGATATAACAACTGTTTGAACATATTTGGTTTTGATCTCTTTTGAATCCAAGTGAAAAATTCCTCTACATTTGGCAAAAAGTGAAGGAAAATTCTAACTTAGTGAAAATTTCACTAAGTGTTGGAATAAGTGACATTTTCACTTTTCAGCCATTTTGATCACTCCATAACTCAAAATCCTTAATGAATTGGACTTAGGTCTAGTTTAAGTTTTTGTAGAGGGTAACGAGGGCTACAAATCCATCTTTGGATGAGAAAAAATGGCTTTGTGGTTTAGGAGTTATGATCCTTCAAAGTTGGTACCCTTGTCACTTTATTTTTAACTTAGAAAATTTTCTAAGTTTTTATGGTTACCCCTTTTACAAGTTATCCCACTTTTCTTGATTTTTCTTAATGAATGATGATTCAAATCATACATTAACATCATTTTAGGGTTAAAAATCCATTTTGGTGAAAAATCTCAAAAAGTCAAAGTTGACTTTTGTGCACAGTTGACTTTTTATCAGATGAATTCCAAACTGTGCAATTCTTCAGGAAATCATGTCTTTAACCTAAATCAAACTTGATGGACATGTTCCATGGGCGTCATAAGGTATATTGGGGCATGTCCTAGGGCTTGGGAGCATGTCCTGGTCAAAAGTCAAAGTTACAGTTGACTTTTTCCCTTAAAACCCTAATTGTGGTGCAAATGAAATTGAGACTTGCTGCTCAAGTTTCTTGGATTAATCCATTGTTACAAATGAATCAATATAGCTCATTAGAGACCCTCAAACCCTCTCTTGAGGTGTTGGTTCATGATTTTTCCCAAAAGTCAACTTAGGGGTGAATTAGGTCAAGAAACCCTAATTCCTGATTTTTGATGTATGCATCCCCTGAGGCAAAATTGACTTGATGAATGGGTCCATGAGGTTCCATGGAGTACATTAGGTTGTGTTTTGGATCATTGGCTTGTACCCAGATGAAAAATTTCCATCTAGAGGCCCTGGTCGACCAAAACCCTAATTTGGTGACACTGTCGATCTTGAGACTTGATCCACCTAGAAGGGAGCTGCCTTGTGCTTAATCCTTGAAGTGGGAGTCCTTTTTGATCCATTGTGGATGTTTGAGAGGTTAGACAAGTTGGAGATCATGTCATTCCTTGATTGATCCTTTGTCTAAGGCTCTGAGAGGGCTTAAAACCCTAATTTTGATTGTAGTGATTGTTCACCCATCTTTGGGGAGACTGATGAAGTATGATGGTTCCTCCATATTGTGATGATGATTTGCACAATGATGGGAAATCTTAGTGGTCAAAATTTGGGGTATGACAGATGCCCCTATTTAATCTTCTTGGACCCGAAGGTGTGAATGACGAAGGTATTCGGGCATTCGGTGTGCAAGAGGATTAAATATCGGAATACCCGAAATTTTGATGGTGGTTATGAATGGTAGCTTGCGCATTCATCTTCTTTTACTAAGCAATGATGCTTAGAAAAGGTAAACTTCCCCTCGATCCTGGTTTCCTACCAAGGAACTGGTCTCAGTTTCTGTTGTAAACTTCCCCTCGATCCCGGTTTCCTACCAAGGAACTGGTCTTAGTTTCCGATTTAAACTTCCCCTCGATCCTGGTTTCCTACCAAGGAACTGGTCTTAGTTTCTTTTGTCAATAAACTTTTTGACAAGGGACGCTATTCGTAGCGATTTCCCTCAAACTTCTCGCCGAATTTTCCTGGGGAGATGCCATCTGACAGAAAAAGTTTTGACGTCAGACTTGCTGGGGAACCCAATCGTCTGAATTGTAGAGGTACACAAACTTCTCTGTTTGGAGATGCTATTTGTCGATTCTACTGGGGGGAAAGCGAGTCTCTTGAGAGACTGTTTCCACTTGGGATCTTACATCATACTTTTCTCGGGATCTTCCCGGAGAAATGCCATGTGATAGGGTCCAATTTTGAGGTGCCGATGACCTTTTCATCAGCGATCTTTTCGGGGAATGGCAGCTGTACTGCCAAATCTCTGCTTAGGAGGCTTTCTCTAGGGGATTTTTCTTTAATCCAGGAAAGCAAGGATATCATCTTCAATGTCGAAGAGTGATACTGACTGAAGGTTCCTCTGGTCTTTCAGAGGTTCAAGTTATCAAAGTGATCGAGGAGCCAACTTTATTCCAGAAATAAACTGGAGGAGATAGATTGTTCAAACGCCGCACTTCCTGACGAGGCAAGAACTGACAACTTGATTGAGAGAACTTCTATCACTAGGGGACAAGACCGACTAGAGTGATATTGATGCAATATGAATGCGAATGCAAATAAAAAATGCATGATGTGTGTATGTGTAGCCAGCGATTTTAGACGCGGTTCTTAAGCGCTGGTCGTTCTCTGCGGTTGAGCTTTAAAACTACAGGTCGATTCATTTTTTATCCTATTGTGAGCTGATGAAGGAAGGAAAATAGATGTCTCCAATTAACCCTGCTTTGCATACCGAGTTTAAACAGTGGTCTGTTAGGTTAGGGGCCTTTCTTGTGCTATTTAACAGAATGACAGGTTTCTGGCGGGGAACAAGGATTAGGACTGATGCTTTTGAATTACTGCTTTTGATATGGGATTTTGGGTTTTTGTTTAGTGTGCTCGCTAAGATTTTTCTTTCAATCTTATGCCTACGTATTCCCGTTTATCCAAAACAGGGAAATCAGAGCGCTCGTAGTTCCTCCTATTCTATGGGAGGAAATGATTTTTTTTGGTGTCTTGTTCAAAGCCCAAGACGTGAAGCAAAAGGTGATTTGTATCTTATTTAAAGCCCAAGATGTGAAGCTGAAAGGTCTCAACTTTAGAGAGAATTTGTCATCTCTAAATAGGGGGTTGTATGTCACAACTGTTTTATAAAGGAGAATTACTTTAACCGGGATACGCGGATCCTAGTAATGCCATAATTTCCTTTATAGGGGATTTTAACCTGAAGGAGAAGACTTTAACTCAGTGTAGAGCAATGCTATCTTTCCTTAGGAATTTCTCATGCTAAAAGAGGGACAGTGGCGCGGATGTAGATGATCCAGAGGCTTGCCACTTACAGCGATTAGATGAAAGGAGTTGTTGATGTTTGTATGCTGTGAACGAGGCACAACTTTGATGCTAAAAGGTTGATTGGATCAACCAGTGGTTTTCTTATACAAAGCCTAAGAGGAGGCTATTTATGTGTCTCGTACAAAGCCCGAGAGAGAGGCTACAAGGTTTTTGACTCAACGAGGGAGTCTTTTGGTATCTCGTATAAAGCCCGAGATGGAGGCAAAGGATGGTGACTCACCAAGAGAATATTTTTGTATCTCGTACGAAGCCCGAGATGGAGGCTAAAGGGGTAATTGACTCAACGAGGGAGTCTCTTATGTGTCTCGTACAAAGCCCGAGAGAGAGCCTAAACATTGTTTGACTCCGCTGAGGAGAATCATTGTATAAAGCCCAAGAGGAGGCTATGATAACTGTTTCAGTTGAGTGACAGATCCAATATACTGATTTTAAAGAGAAAATCAGTTCTTATATGAGCAACACTGTACTCATGGATTTTGATTCAACGATCCGGGTGATTCTTGTTCTTTAAGGAAGCGGAAAATCCGAAGGGTATTGAGACTGTCCGAGTCTGCAGGTTTCCTTCCTATTTTTGAAGGGGTCACTTGAGAATGTCTTTGAGACTCAAGGAAATTAGACTGTCCGAGTCTAGGGTTTCATCTTTTGTTCTATGCTTTGAGAAACAGTAGTAGACTCTTGAAAAGACGGTTCTATAGAGATGATTAAGTTCTGTTCATATACCTTTAGGAGGTCGTCGGGACAATTTGTACGAAGCCCAAGAGGAGGCTGGAAACTTTTAAGAAGCCGACGGGTCCTTGTTCTAAGCCCAAGAGGAGGCTATCATTCCCGGAGGAAGAGATCATTATACGAAGCCTAAGAGGCGGCTGTGAATACTTCTAAGAAGCCGTGGGGTCCTTGTATGAAGCCCAAGAGGAGGCGGGGTTGCTTTTAGGAAGCCTGTGGGTCCTTGTACGATGCCCAAGAGAAGGCCGGTGCTTTTAAGAAGCCCGTGGGTCCCCAAACCCCAAGAAATTCAAGGCAATGCTATTCACCGAGAATAGATCAAAGTCAGGAAAGTTCGAGAATTTGGAAGAAACTCAAAGATTCCATTCACGGAGAATACATTCATCTCTGGGAGTAGAGTTTCTTGACAATTCCTAATGAGGACAGCCGAAGAGAAGACTGTATCTGGTGATCCTATTGGGGATCTAGTTGTCTATTTCTATGACTAAACGAAACGGCGTCACCTACTTCTAGACGTAGTTGCCGGGGAAACTCTAAATATCTATATTATTCTTACATAGTTCATATGAGTTTATGAAAGAAGACTTACAGTGAAACAACCCCACAATACAGTTATATGTATATGAAAGCGGTAAATGAAAGCAATAACCACTTACTCGGTTGTAGAGCTTCCATGCTGTTTGGTTAGTTGTTCAACAAAGAAAGATTGAAAACAATAGTATATTCAAAATCAAAGGAGAAAGTGCTTTGAAAAAGAAGGATTTAGGGCTTATAGCTCAAGGAGAGGCCCAAGGTTTTATCAGTGAGCGCACTGTTGAATTTGTACAGAGGGACTTATACAAGTGACTGAGGCCCAAAATGGTTTTCTGTACAAAGGGATGGGTCTTACACTCTTTCAAGAGGCCCAAAAAGTTTAAAGAAAAAGAGTGGGGCTTATAACACGAGGGTAGGCCCAGATGATTTTTCCGTTTGAAAAGGCGATTGCGCCGAGGTTTTCTTTTAACGCAGAGGGACTTATAGAATAAGTGAGGCCCAAAATAGTTTTGGTTAAAAGGGGGTTGGGTCTTACACTCTATTAGAGGCCCAAAAGTTTTGAATGGGTCTTATAGCTCAAGGAGAGACCCAATGTTAATTTTAAACTGGCGACGATCGCGCCGTTTGTTTTTGACTGTATTGGGACTTATACAATGCACTGAGGCCCAAAAATGATTTGGTCAAAAAAGGATTGGGACTTATACTCTATTAGAGGCCCAAAGTGTTTTGAAAATGATTTATGAGGGTTGAATTAATCCAAAAACCCTAATTTGTTTTCAAAAATGTATTTAATTGAATTAACCCTAATTTGTTTTCAAAAATGTATTTAATTGAATAAAAATTCAATTAAAATGATCAAAATTGTTTAACATGTGAAAAACAAATTGTGATTTTGGATTAATGCTTCAAAAATTTAGTATTGACCTACAAAATAATTAGAAAGCATTAAAAGTTGCAAAATCAATGTAGAAAAAATATTTAATATGTCAAAAACAATTAAAATATTAATTCTTTGCAAAAATATCAATTATATGAAATAAATAATATTTTTGGGATTTTTTGATAAAATAAAATATTTTAACATTTTTGTGAATTATTAAAAAAAGAATCAACTCAAAATCATTAAAACTCAGAGAGAAATTAATTTTTGAATCAATTAAATAAAATCACAAAATTCAAATATTTGAATTTGAAAGAAATGGCGCCAAGAACACGCACGTGTTCTGGGTTTGGCTGATTTGCATTTTCTCCTCAATCTCACTGAATACTTGATTACAACATGCAATCCACATATCATTATGCTCGTCTCAACCTCACGATCATGTCTATATCCATTAATTTCATTTAAATTAAACATATAACAAGAAATCATGAAAAAACCTCAAGAACCCTAATTTCTGCATGAAGGCTAGGATTTTTGATACACAATTCAAACAATGCAATTAATTGAGGGAAAACATTCCATGCATGATTATGAACATATGGCCAAATTATTGTGCAAGGAAATATGCATAGATTGAGAGATGACCAAGTATGTGTTTACCTCTAGGCCGTGACAGCAAGTGCAATGTGATTTTTGATTTGGAGGTGTTACAGATGAGTGGTGATGATCTGAACAATTTCCCTACACCCTATGGAGTGTGTTTGAATGGTTGGACTTGATTGAAATTGGCTGGATCACTTTGTGGTACCTCAGCTGCAACTTGATTGAAAATTTGAGCAACCAGCTGGTGATTTTGTGAAATTGGTGTTTCAGAAGTGATCTAAGTGTTTGATCAGCTCATATGTGATGTATGTGAGGTGTGTGAGTGACTGGTTTGATTGGAATTGCTCTCAAACTCAAAACCCGATAGTGACTTGCCTTAGAAGGCAAAATTAGAGTGAAAGAAGAGATTTTGAGGAAAGCATCTGTTTGATGGCTTTGGTGTACTCAAACTAATCACAATTGAGCTCTATTTATAGTAGAGCAAGTTTGTTTTGCAAGGAATAGTGAATGGCAGCTGGTAAGTAGGTTTGGCCAATGTTGGCAAATGAAAATCCAAGTCTCCTCTAGCCATTGACTAGAGGTTAGGGCACAGAGCTTTGGTTCCCTTGGTCTTGGATAAGTCTTGACTGATTTTAGATGAGAATGGCTCAGTCCATGCTACCTTGATGCTTCCATTGAATGCTTCAATCCAAATTTGGAGTCTTGTCCCTATTTTGGCCATTCTAGGTTCAACATGCAATTTCTTGTTCCATGGACTTTGGAGGCTTGGCTCAGTGATTGTCCCCCTTAGATTCAATCCTCTGAGGTGTCCAAGTGGATAGGAGCATTTGAATTTGGCTAATTTTGGTAAATCGAGCAAAGTTGCAAATTCTGCCTTGCCTTTGACAGATTTCAGCAAGGCAATTTGCCAATGTCATATTTCATGGTGTAAGTTGAATTTGGCAATGTTCTTGGCCATTTTAGAAAGCCCTTACATGATACAACAACTGTTTGAATAAGTTTGGTTTTGATCTCTTCTGATTCCAAGTGAAAAATCCCTCTACATTTGGCAAAAAGTGAAGCAAAATCTGACTTAGTGAAATTTTCACTAAGTGTTGGAACAAAGTGTGATTTCTTGATTTTGATCACTCCATAACTCAAAATCCTTAATGAATTGGACTTAGGTCTAGTTGAAGTTTTTGTAGAGGGTAATGAGGGCTACAAATCCATCTTTGGATGAGAAAAAATGGCCATGTGGTTTAGGAGTTATGGTCCTCCAAAGTTGGTGTATTAGTGGTACTTTTTCCATAACTTAGAAAAATTTCTAAGTTTTATGGTTACCCCTTTTACAAGTTATCCCAGTTTTCTTGATTTTTCTTGATGAATGATGATTCAAATCATACATTAACATCATTTTAGGGTTAAAAATCCATTTTGGTGAAAAATCTCAAAAAGTCAAAGTTGACTTTTGTGCACAGTTGACTTTTTATCAGATGAATTCCAAACTGTGCAATTCTTCAGGAAATCATGTCCTTGACCTAAATCAAACTTGATGGACATGTTCCAAGGGTGTCATAGGGTATGTTAGGGCATGTCCTAGGGTTTGGGAGCATGTCCTGGTCAAAAGTCAAAGCTACAGTTGACTTTCCTCGCGAAACCCTAATTGTGGTGCAGATGGAAATGAGACTTGTTGCTCAAGCTTCTTGGATTAATCCATTGTTCCAAATGGATCAATATAGTTCATTAGAGACCCTCAACCCCTCTCTTGAGGTCTTGGCTCATGATTTGTCCCAAAAGTCAACTTAGGGGTGAATTAGGTCAAGAAACCCTAATTCCTGATTTTTGATATATGCATCCCCTGAGGTCAAGTTGACTTGATGGATGGGTCCATGAGGTTCCATGGAGTATAGTTGGTTGTGTTTTGGATCTTTGGCTTATGCCCAGATGAAACTTTCCATCTAGAGGCCCTGGTCGGCCAAAACCCTAATTTAGTGACACTGTCGATCTTGAGACTTGATCCACCTAGAAGGGAGCAACCTTGTGCTTAATCCTTGAAGTGGGAGTCCTTTTTGATCCATTGTGGATGTTTAAGAGGTTAGACAAGTTGGAGATCATGTCATTCCTTGATTGATCCTTTGTCTAAGGCTCTAAGAGGGCTTAAAACCCTAATTTTGATTGTAGTGATTGTTCACCCATCTTTGGGGAGGCTGATGAAGTATGATGGTTCCTCCATATTGTGATGATGATTTTCACAATGATGGGAAATCTTAGTGGTCAAAATTTGGGGGATGACAGATGCCCCTATTTAATCTTCTTGGACCCGAAGGTGTGAATGACGAAGGTATTCGGGCATTCGGGGTGCAAGAGGATTAAATATCGGAATACCCGAAATTTTGATGGTGGTTATGAATGGTAGCTTGCGCACTCATCTTCTTTTGCTAAGCAATGATGTTTAGAAAAGGTAAACTTCCCCTCGATCCTGGCTTCCAGCCAAGGAACTGGTCTTAGTTTCGGAAACAAACTTCCCCTCGATCCTGGTTTCCTACTGAGGAACTGGTCTTAGTTTCTGATTTAAACTTTCCATTGATCCTGGTTTCCTTCCAAGGAACTGGTCTTAGTTTCTGATTTAAACTTCCCCTCGATCCTGGTTTCCTACCAAGGAACTGGTCTTAGTTTCTTTTGTCAATAAACTTTACTGACAAGGGACGTTATTCGTAGCGGCTTTCCCTCAAACTTCTCGCCGAATTTTCCTAGGGAGATGCCATTTGAGTGGAAAAAGTTTTGATGTCAGACTTGCTGGGGAACCCAGTCGTCTGAGTTGTAGAGCTGCACAAACTTCTCTGTTGGAGACGTCATTTGTCGATTCTACTGGGGGAAAGCGAGTATCTTAAGAGACTGTTTCCACTTGGGGATCTTACATCATACTTTTCTCAGGATCTTCCCAGAGAAATGCCATATGATGGGGTCCAATTATGAGGTGCCGATGACCTTTTCATCAGTGATTTTCGAAGAAATACTGATGCACTGCCGAACCCTTGCTTAAGAGGCTTCCTCTGGGGATTTTCTTTAATCCGGGAAAGCAAGGATATCATCTTCAATGGTGAAGAGTGACATCTTTTGAAGGTTCTCTGGCTCTTCAGAGGTTCAAGTTATCAAAGTGGTCTAGTGCCGACTCTGATCTAAAGATAAACGGGAGAGAGATTGTTTAGATGACCCACTTCCTGACGAGAAAAGGTCCGACAACTCGATTGAGAGGACTTTTATCACTAGGGGGTAAGACCGACTAGAGTGATAGCTGTGCAATATGAAATGTAAATGCAAATCAATAATGCATGATGTATGTATGTTTATGCTGACAAAACTGACGCGACATACAAACTGACAGGTGAACACGACTGGATACTCGGCCATCGCGGGGCGTATAGAGATATTGCTGGTTCAAGATAGCAATTCCACCTTGCTTAGGAGAGATAATCCATGCGGGGAATATCGTTGATCGGGCTTAGGAGATGAGAACTCGGCCAAAGCGTGTCAGATGAAACAAGGTCTCTGACACAATTGATCCCTTCATTCAGGCGTACTGGGTTAGAAGGAGTACTTTGATTCTGCACTTTGAGGTTCGATTACTTCTGGAGAAGCGACCGATGTTCTTCTGATGTTCAACAGTCAAAATAAATTGTCGTCTTTATTAAAAGCAGAAAAAAGTTTTAACAAGTAAATTCATTTTTGTTTCATTTCAAGAATCGTTAATCATGTTAACAACGTCGTTCTGTAAAGCTAAAACAAACAAGAATTACAAACAAAAGTACAAGGGCTCAAATTTTATTGATAAGATGGAGATCAGCCAAACGCGTGATTCCAAAGAGTATTTACAAAGTTTGAAAATGGTAATTTACAGGGAAAAGGGCTACGTTGAAACATAACGACCACTATCCTTCTACCAATCTTGAATTTAGGGCATCCTGAGCTTCTGTCGAAGATGACCTTGACTGGAGTTTTCCTCCGATGGACGATGTAACTGCTGATGCTGCTGAGGGACTTGCCTCTGTTGAACATAGTTACTTACCATTATCCCTAATTTTTGCCTGGATTGTACTATGATGTGTCCAATCCACCGGGATGATTTTTTTTTATTTTGTCTCTAACTTTTGCCTGGACCGCCCTTTCGGGTTTTCAATCCACCGAGACATTTTTTTTAGGCGAAGTATTTCTTGACTACATCAACATTCGTGGGATAGGCAAATTCCTCTCCGTCCATGGTTGCAAGTCTCAAGGCGCCGCCCGAGAAAGCTTTCGTGACCACATAGGGGCCATCATAATTTGGAGTCCACTTGCCCCGGGAATCAGTGAGAAATGATTGTATCTTCTTGAGCACGAGGTCTCCTTTCCTGAAGACACGAGGTCGGACCTTTTTGTCGAACGCCTTCTTCATTCTCTGTTGATACAATTGACCGTGCCATAGAGCCGTGATTCGTTTCTCTTCGATCAGGTTTAATTCGTCGTGTCGGCTTTGACACCATTCAGCTTCGGTGAGCTTAGCTTCCATCAGTACTCGGATTGATGGGATCTCTACTTCTATGGGGAGAACTGCTTCCATGCCATACACTAGAGAGAAAGGGGTGGCCCCTGTTGAAGTGCGAATGGATGTGCGATAACCGTGAAGAGCAAAGGGTAGCATCTCGTGCCAGTCTTTGTGGGTTACAACCATCTTTTGAACGATCCTCTTGATGTTCTTGTTAGCTGCTTCTACCGTTCCGTTCATCTTTGGTCGGTAGGGAGATGAGTTATGGTGTTCAATCTTGAACTCTGTGCACAACTCCCTCATCATCTTATTGTTCAAGTTAGATCCATTATCAGTAATGATCTCGCTTGGAACACCATAATGGCAGATGATATTGTTTTTGATAAATCGGACCATCACTTGTCGGGTTACATTAGCGTATGATGCTGCTTCGACCCACTTGGTAAAGTAATCAATGGCTACCAGGATGAACCGATGTCCGTTTGAAGCCTTAGGTTCAATCATGCCGATCATGTCGATTCCCCATATCGAGAAAGGCCATGGGGAAGAGAGAACTTTGAGATGTGATGGCGGTACATGAATTTTGTCGGAGTATATCTGACACTTGTGACACCTCCTAATGTACTTGTAGCAGTCAGATTCCATTGTCAACCAATAGTACCCTGCTCTGAGAATTTTTCTCGCCATTGTGCGTCCGTTGGCATGAGTGCCAAAGGACCCTTCGTGAATTTCTTTCATAAGCATGTCTGCTTCTTGTCTGTCGACGCATCGGAGCAAGACCATGTCAAAATTTCTCTTATAGAGAGTGTCACCGCTCAGGAAGAAGTTTCCAGCCAATCTTCTGAGGGTTTTCCTGTCTTTTCTGAGTGCCCCAAATGGGTACTCTTGTTTCTGAAGGAAGCATTTGATATCGTGATACCAAGGTCTGTCATCTATGACTGCTTCAATCGTGAAGACGTAAGCGGGCCGTTCAAGGCGCATTATGTCGACCTTAGGTATGTCATTCCATTGACCTACACTAATCATGGAAGAGATAGTGGCTAATGCACCAGCCATGTGATTCTCATCACGAGGGATGTGATGAAACTCAACTCTATTGAAGAAGGGTAACAACCTTCTTGCATAATCTTTATAAGGAATCAGTCCTGATTGGTATGTGTTCCAATCTCCTTTTATCTGATTGATAACCAAGGCTGAGTCGCCATATACGTCCAAGTTTTTTATCCTTAAATCAATCGCTTCCTCGAGATCCATGATACATGCTTCGTATTCGGCCTCGTTGTTCGTACATTTGAACGTAAGTCTGGCAGTGAAAGGAATGTGGGTACCCTGAGGGCTAACAATGATTGCCCCAATTCCGTTTCCATATTGATTAACTGCTCCGTCAAAGATAAGTCCCCATTGGGAACTTGGTTTTGGCCCTTCACTGGGTAGTGGTTCATCGCAGTCTTTCATTTTTAGATACATGACATCTTCGTCTGGGAAGTCAAACCCGATTGATTCCTGATCGTCAATCGGTTGATGAGCCAAATGATCGGCTAAAATACTTCCCTTAACGGCTTTCTGAGCGTGGAACTCTATGTCATATTCTGATAACAGCATCTTCCAACGGGCAATTCTTCCCGTAAGAGAAGGTTTTTCAAATACGTACTTAATTGGATCCATTTCGGAGACCAACCAAGTAGTATGACGAATCATGTATTGGCGAAGACGTTTGGCTGCCCAAGCCAAAGTGCAGCAAGTTTTCTCAAGCATCGTGTACCGAGTCTCGCAGTCGGTGAATTTCTTGCTCAAATAGTAGATGGCAGACTCCTTCCTTTTAGTTTCGTCTTGTTGGCCAAGTACACATCCCATCGAGTCCTCTAGGACTGTGAGGTAAATGATCAGTGGTCTTCCTTCCACTGGAGGTGATAGAATCGGAGGTTTCAACAGGTATTCCTTAATACTGTCGAAGGCAGTTTGGCAATCTTCTGACCAAACGCAATCCTTGTTCTTTTTCAGTAATTTGAAAATCGGCGCGCATGTGGCGATCATAAGGAATATGAATCTGGAGATGTAGTTTAAACGTCCCAAGAATCCTCTGACTTGTTTTTCAGTTTTCGGAGAAGGCATTTCTTGAATGGCCTTGACCTTGTCAGGATCAACCTCAATTCCTTTCTGGCTGACGATGAACCCTAGTAGTTTCCCTGAACGGACAACGAAGGTGCACTTGTTGGGATTCAAGCGGAGGTTGAATTTTCTCAAACGTTCAAACAATTTTGACAGATGTTCAACGTGTTCACTCTCTGTTTTTTATTTCGCAATCATATCATCGACATATACTTCGATTTCCTTATGTATCATGTCATGAAACAGAGTAGTCATGGCCCTTTGATAGGTTGCCCCGGCGTTCTTCAAACCGAACGGCATTACCTTGTAACAGAAGATGCCCCATGGGGTAATGAACGAAGTTTTCTCCATGTCTTTCGGCGCCATTTTGATCTGATTATAGCCCGAGAATCCATCCATGAAGGAAAAAACTTTAAACTTTGCTGTACTGTCTACCAACATATCAATGTGTGGTAAAGGAAAATCGTCCTTTGGACTTGCCTTATTCAGATCTCTGTAATCAACACACATTCTGACCTTTCCGTCCTTTTTGGGAACGGGTACGATGTTGGCTAACCATTGAGGATATTCAGCTGTAGCGAGGAAACCCGCGTCGATCTGTTTCTGTACCTCCTCTTTGATTTTGATGGTCATGTCTGGGTGAGTGCGTCTCAACCTTTGCTTTACTGGCGGACATTCCGATTTCAATGGTAAGTGATGTTCCACGATGCTGGTATCCAACCCTGGCATATCCTGATAGGACCAAGCGAATACATCGGGAAATTCTCTGAGAAGCTTTATCAAACCCTCTCTAGCAGTTGGATTGAGCAATGCCCCAATCCTGATTTCTTTTCTCTCTTGCTCTGAACCCAAGTTCACCGTTTCCAACGGTTCTTTGTGAGGTTCAATGGACCTTTCCTCTTGTCTGAGTAGTCGGGAGATCTCTTCTGGAATTTCGTTGTCATTTTCTTCTTCAGCCTCGAATACCGGGAACTCAAAGTTGGGAGAAGGCATCGGATCGTATGTTTCAACGGGGTTTAAAACAAGCAATCTGCATGACGTGATGATTCGTGTTTAGAAGAGATAGAGAAAAATGCAAGCGTGTGCAGTGTTTTATTTTACTGCTTGTTTTTATTTGAATTGTTTTTTAGGATTACCATTTTCTTTGAAAAAGCAAAAAGAGAAAACAGCAATTAATGCGAAAATTACAAAACGACGTTATTTTATTAATGAACAAGTTGATCCTTGAAACTACAGCCCTATAAAACAAAACTCTGTCGCTTTGGGCAAAGCGAAGAGGGAAATTTACAGAAAGCGAGCCCTATCAAAACATCTGTTTCACCTGGGCAGGGTGAAAGGCTAAAGATGGTAATTACTTTGACTGATGAACGACCTTCGGAACAACGACAGCAACCCATTGGCGGCGAACTCCTCAGTGAATCACAAAGTCTGGCACCTTCCTTGATTTGTCTTCAGAAATGACGCTGATTTCTGGTGGAGCGGGATCATTGGAATCTGTCTCCCAGGCAGAGTTATCGTAGGAGGATTCCTCTGTTGTATTTTGCATAGCATTTATGCTCTCAGCTGTATCTCCCCATCCAGTAGGCTGGATGTCCTCGAGTCTGATACGAGAGCTTTCGGGAGCGGTGTACTTGACCATGAAGTCGAATTTTCCACTCGGTTGTCCCAAGGTGTCCCACACTTATTTGGAACTGGAGGAGTCATCTCTCTCGATGACGTTGACCTCGGGAAAAGCATAGTTGATGAACTCAAGTCCTGCAAACGTTGCGAATTCATCTTCATGTTGAGTAGTTTCAGAATGACCCGAGTGTTGATCCCATTACATGGTGGGGACACAGGTATTCTGTTAAATGACGGTCAGCTGAGTTTCATTACTCGGCTGACTTTCTTGCCCCAAGTTTCCTGGATAAGGTTGCCACATTGGCAGACCATCCTTTGGGCCATAGTAGGTGTAGTCAAAATTATCTTTCATTGGAGTGTCTTCCTCTAATGAATTTGGCGGAGCGCGGCATCCTTCCATATCACAATCCCCGTAGATCATTTCGACATCTGATCTTGGTATAAATCTCGGATTTTCTGTAGGAAAGCAAAAAGGTGTAGGCACCTCTTCCTGAGACATATAACCGTCCTTGTTAAGGTAGGACTTCCATTCTTCATCTGTGTCAGAGGGATCTTCCTCATTGATAGCATGAACTGTCTGAGACACTGGGTGAAGAAAACCTCCACTGTGGAACAAATTTTGAAGGGGATGAAGACTTTCATCGTTGGCAGTTGTCCGGGTACAGGTTGCAGAAAAACCAAGACCCTTCTTTGTTTTATTGTCAATAGGAATGACAAGTTGTCCCCTTCCTTTCGTATCGGTACTCTCGACCGCTTTAATAGCATCTTTGTATGAGGAAATTGAGGTTCCTCCTTTGAACTGATTGTTCTCGCCTACCGACAGTGCTTGGAACTGAGTTCCAATAACCTCCTCGGGTTCTATACCAGTAGACGATGACAAGTTACTCACAAGCAAGGCTTGTTCCCCACAAACCGTGACAAGTTGATCGTTCTTGACGAACTTTAGCTTTTGGTGGAGGGTCGAAGTGACCGCTCCAGCCTGATGTATCCAAGGTCTTCCTAATAAACAACTATATGTTGCCCGGATGTCCATGACCTGGAAAGTGACTTGGAAAGTGTGAGGACCAATAGTTATGGGAAGATCAACTTCGCCGAAAACCGTTTTTCTGGATCCGTCGAATGCTTTGACGACAACCTCGCTGACTCTCATCGGAGGGCCTTTGAATGATAATTGCATCAAAGTGGACTTTGGCATAACATTCAGGGCTGACCCTGTGTCTACCAGTACGCTGGCTAAAGCATCGTCCTGGCAGTTAACTGTAATGTTGAGCGCCATGTTATGAAGGCGACCCTCTTCGGGTAATTCCTCATCACTAAATCCCAAATTGTTGCAGGAAGTGATGTTAGAGACAATGCTATCGAACTGTCTGATTGTTACATCCTGTTCCACAAAGGCTTGCTCCAAGACTTTCTGTAGAGCCTCCCTGTGCGCTTCTGAACTGAGTAACAGTGATAATACCGAGATCTTTGACGGAGTCTGTAACAGTTGATCAACAATGTTGTATTCACTCCTTTGGATGAGCTTCAGCATCTCATCATTATTTTTCGAAAGATCGGGATTACTGGATTGACCGACTGGTGGATCAGGAGTTTCTGTCTGAAGTTCCTTTTCCTTGTTAAGTTCCCCAACCCCTCGGTTGAAGATTCTACCACTCCGTGTTACTCAGCTGATGTCTGCAATGTTCACAACGGAGGGTAACGAAATTTCCTTTCCATTTTCAATTATTGTTGCACCGTATTTGTAAGGGATCACCTTAGCTAATTCATACGGTAGAGGTCCTAGTAGATAGATTACTACAGGAGCCTTCTGATTTTTCTGACCATCATAAGTAATCTCGATTCGTTCCCGGTTGGGAACTTTAGATTCGTCAAGTAGAGGGATAATGGCGAAAACATCCCTGGTCCTGTGATGACCAGAGATCGTGACAACATCCTCAACTTGCTCGGCAAGGTAGTTCGGCGACCAGTTGATGGGTCCAGAACCCAAATATGGACGAATCTCTCCACGATCCACCTGACCCTGAAGAGGTGCTCTCACAAGGTAACACCCTTGGTTACTTTCCGAACAGATGTTACAACTGTCATAGTTGTGTGGTGGCACCTGGCCACGCCCACTTTGAATACAATGTAACCTCACTAGGTTAGCTTCCACTGATCGGACATCCTGACTCTGACGCCGAGTGGGGTTTCTATTACTGATACTAATCTGCTGAGTATCTTTATCCATGTAGATTGGCATCCACCAATGATTTAACAAGTGCTAAAGTGCCTCCTGGACAAGGGTACAACCTCGATCGTTTTCGCAACCCGCTTTACAACTTTGATAGTCATGTGATATTAAGAATCCGAGTCGGACCTGCTCAGCATGTAACTCTACCAGGTTGGTATTCATCACGCGAATATCGAAGATCTGAACCATGTTGATTTGATAGGCGTTCCTATCATGGTAGTCTTGGATCCATCCATGATCCATCTGACGCTGGAGGGCCTCTTGTATGAAAGAGCATCCCTGTTTGTTTACTGAGCAAATCAGACAAGAACTGTAATCGTGCCGCGGCAGATTATGATACTGGCTTTGCCTTCAGTGCATCACCACCAAGTTGACATTCATTGCACGGATGTCGTGGTTCTGAATGAGGTTAGAATTCATGTAGACCATGTTAACTCCACGAACTCGGTGCTCCTGGATCTATCCGATATCCATTTGTTCCTGTAGAGCTGCTTGCACTACCGAACATCCTTGATTGTCTTTAGAGCAGATATCACACTGGTGATAGTTATGAGGTGGCACATGGCCATATCCACTCTGTCTACAATGCATCTTAACCAGATTGGTTTTCAACAAGAGTACATCATAAATTTGATAGACATTGTTAGTCTCTCCTTCTATCAAATTGACTGCAGCCTTCTCGTGTTGAGGCAGCGGGTTCGTGAGAACATTAGGATTTGTATCTTTGAAGTATAAGACCCCGCTCCTAACAAGTTTTTGCACGTCGGATTTGAAATTGAGACAAGTCTCTATGTTATGCCCTGAACCTCCTTGATGATAAAGGCAAGTCTCTAAGTCTCTATGTTCTCCTTCTATCAAATCCTGGTGGCCGTGTTGTACGGTTGTTGTTATATGGAGGACGAGCCTGCTGAAGAGGTTGTGGTGTCCTTTGTTGATCAGGCTGGCTCTGCGCAACCTGAGGTTGATACGTAGGAATAGACGCAGGGTTGATAGCAAAAGTCACAGCTGCTACCGGTTGGTAACGTCGTCTTAGCTTTCCGGGGGAGATATTCCCAATATCTTGCTCTTTTTTCTTAGGGAGAGCACTACCGTATTTTTTAGTACCGCTCGTCGATCCAGTGTCTTTTACCAAACATCCTTCTCGGATGGCTTCCTCAAGACGTACGCCTATGCCGACCATTTCGGTGAAATCACTGGGTGCACTGGCAACCATTCGGTCATAGTAAAATGAGCTTAAGGTCTTTAAGAAGATCTTTGTCATCTCTTTTTCCTCAAGAGGTGGACAAATTTTAGCGGCAATTTCACGCCACCTTTGAGCGTACTCCTTAAAGGTTTCCTTGTCCTTTTGCAACATCGATCTGAGTTGATCTCTGTCGGGTGCCATGTCCAAATTGTATTTGTATTGTTGGACGAAGGCAGTGCCAAGATCTCTGAATGTACTGATCGTAGTACGGTTTAAACCCATGTACCATTTGAGTGCGGCACCGGTTAAACTATCCTAAAAGTAGTGAATCAGTAGGTCTTGATTCTCCGTCTGGGCTGACATTCGCCGAGCGTACCTCACCAGATGGCTTTGAGGGCAAGAGTTACCCTTGTACTTTTCAAAGTCGGGCACTTGAAATTTGTGCGGGACTTTTACATTTGGGACCAAGCAGAGATCTGTGGCGTCCTTTCCAAATAGATCCTGACCTCGAATGGCCTGCAGTTCCTTCTGCATTTCCAAGAACTGTTCCTGGAATTCCTCCATTCTGTCAAATATAGTTTCCTTCTTACTAGAAGGTGTCTGTGGAATCTGTCCTTCCGGGACAGTGTGCACCACAGGGGGTGGTACCGTGACTACGGCAGTGAGTCTTGGCGTCTCTCGAAGTTTGTAACCTTCAGGAGTCTTCAGTATGCCCCTGGCATCTTCGCTTTCCCGAAGTTTGTAACCTTCAGGCCCAGCGGCTTCTGTTGTG
Organism: Lathyrus tuberosus; assembly: GCA_022829125.1. NCBI lineage: Eukaryota > Viridiplantae > Streptophyta > Magnoliopsida > Fabales > Fabaceae > Lathyrus > Lathyrus tuberosus. Next base: position 11,088,200 of record JALAZF010000009.1, read on the forward strand.
ATTCCCTGATCTTCAGTGATCGGCGGGACATATCCTTCCGGGATATAGTTAACAGGCATGCCCCAAGGACGATCTTTCGGCATCTGATACCTAGGATCATACTTCTCCACTATGGGCGTTGAGGTGATCTCTGAGATCGCAGTTCTTTGTAGCTGAGCTTCTGCCATGGCTTGCATGTCGTTACGAAGCTTTCTCATATCCTCTCTTAGAGCGTCGATCTCTTATTTCAACTCTCTGTTTTCTTCCTCAAGATCATCCATCTTTTTCTGACGATTGGCCCGAGTATTATACGAATAAGACAGTTTGACTCTAGAACCGAGACACAAACGTGAGATTCGTAGGTAAGAAGAATACGCGATGTGAGAATAATGAATGCAATGATTATATTTATTGTTTAAGGTTTAATCAAAATAAACTTCGACAATTAGATTGCAAATATCAAACTGTGGGGAAACCCCTTTTGATTGAAATTCAAAGGATTACAGAAATGGAAATACAGTAGATTACAAAGTGCAGAAACAGAAACCTAAGCTAATGGGTCCCGAGTCCTCTCTGAAGAGAAACCGGGTGCTGATTCTGGTATCTTCCTTTTCTTTGACCGGGGCTCTTGGGCCGTTGTTGGGTTGTCATTCCTTTGCCAAGTGAAAGGAGCGAGCAAATTCCTTTGGTCATCCTGATTATCTACAGCATGTTGCTCCAAAATCTCAATCAGAGCGTCTTTCCCTTTTAGTAATTGTTGTATTTTGATGTACTCTACGTCGAGAGTGCGGTACTTGTTCTTCCAAGACCTTCTCTCCTTTTGAACTTTGTTGAGAGTAACCTGAAGCTTTTCAGTTTCCGTCATTAAGTACATGACAGATTCCTTTGGCAGAATAATTCCGTAACGAGGATAAGGCATTTTTAGCTTGAGAGCTCTAGTTTGTACCCAATGGAGATAAGGCTCCACCGAGACACAGTCTGGTTTTCCCAGAGACTCTCGTCCTTTCTTATGAACGTGTTTCCAAGCGTGCACTATTTTCGTCTTTAGTGCTCTGTCACTTTCTCCTTCCTTGAAGAAAAGACCTTCCAGATGAATACCCAGTGGGATGTGTCTCATCTGGTATCCAAATTGACGAAGAACCAATACTGGATGGTAGTTGATTCCTCCCTTAGTTCCTATAAGGGGTACGTTGGGGAAGTTTCCACAACGATCAATGATCCTGATTCCATCATAAATCCTATTACACCAATCTATATCGGAGTTGGTAAGAGACATGATCTTCTGCGACCAACGTAAGGCACTCTTGCAATCCCAAAAAGCAGCAGACTTGGGCAAGTGAGAGATAAACCATTTGTAAAGCAAAGGTACACAGCATGTGATCTCCCCTCCGCTGTAGAAATTTCCCAAGTGTACAGAATGATACGCATCTGTGAGCAAAGTCGGCACAGGGTTTCCAATGAGAAAAACCTTAATAGAGTTAATATCGACGAAGTTATTGATGTTAGGGTACAAAAATAACCCGTAGGTGAGCAAGACAAAGATGCTTTCAAAAGCAGTTATGTTCCCTATACTGGCGAAATACAGGGCTTTCTTTGTCAAGAACTGGGCTGGCAAACCTTGGATGCCACCCTTAGTGGTTAGGTGAGTCCTGACCTCAGACTCGTCCAAATGATTTGCTCTCGCAATGGTCTGATTCTTTGGAATTTCTTCCAGTCCAGAAAATGGAGCTCGATCTGTAATGTGTAAATCAATCAGGTGAGAATACTCCTCCAGTGTTGGTGTGAGCTGGTAATCCGGGAATGTGAAACAATGATAAACTGGATCATAAAACTGAATGAGCGCATCCATGATTCCCTCAATCACATGGACTCTTAACAGTGGTAGTAAACCTCTGTGCTTGGCTCTGAAAGCCTCTGGGTTAGTGATCATCCTCGCTAACCTTCTCAAATCCTCTAGTTTTGGAACCTTGAAGGTACACTGGTGAGTTCTCCTTCTACCGAAATCCATTAGTGCAATCTTTTTCTCTGATATTTGCAATCACAGTCTTAGTTTATTTTGAAAAAACAGAGAGACTAGAAGAGGAGATTTTTTTTGAATGTTTTTTAAATGTTTTATTAAATGAATGCATGAATGCAGCACACAAAAACATAGAAAAAACATGGGGTCAAAGGGTCGTTGTCATGAAGTCAAGGCTCTACCCATCCCCAAAGGTTTATACTAGGGTGATTTTTGTACCTGTACTCATTATCGTCAGCTCCTCCCAGGAAAGCAAAACAACAAGCAGATCGCCAGCGAGTTGTAGAGCAATCTTAGAGTAAGTGCCATTCACCGAGAATAGATCACCAGCCTCAAATGAGGGTAGTATCGCGTAACAAATATTTCCGATAGTTTCCGCACTACGAAAGGGGTTGGCTCCTCAGCTTCTCAGACTTAACAACCGGCCCATTGTCTAAGTGAGAGAATGGGTTGCGTTGGTCAGCCTCCACTGAGGTTGATGGTCGACCCCGTCGCCATCACTTATCTTAAGTGTATACTCAATCTTTCCACATGCGGCATCACACGCATTCCCATTAGCAGAAAAATAAACACGTATAGCAATTAGGAAAAGCGGGTATATATATTTGTCCTAAACATCCTAGATCTTTAAAGCTATGAATCCTAAGTTCCTGACAGAAAATGGGTTCCCCGGCGGAAGCCCCAATCTGTGGTTTCCACACAAGAGGTGAAAAGGAAGAAAAAACAGAGACGCCCCACGGTGTGCGCCACTTTTCTGTAGCGAGCGATTTTGGACGCGGTTCTTAAGCGTTGGTCGCTCTCTGCGGTTGAGCTTAAAACTACAGGTCGATTCATTTTTTATCCTATTAAAGCTGATGAAGGAAGGGAAATAGATGTCTCCAATTAACCCTGCTTTGCATACTGAGTTTAAACAGCGGTCTGTTAGGTTACGGATGCTATCAATGTGGGGGGCCTTTGTACTGGTTATTTGTATTTTCGCCAATACTGGTTTTTATCTAGACAGAAGGTTTCTGGCAGGGAACAAGGATTAGGATGTTAGGACTGATGCGTTTGATAGATACATGGGAGTATGGGATTTTGTTTAGTGTGCTCGCTAAGATCTTTTCTTTTGATCTTATGCCTACGTATTCCCGTTTACCGAAACAGGGAAATCAGAGCGTTCGTAGTTCCTCATACTCTATGGGAGGAAATGGTTGTTTTGGTGTCTTGTTCAAAGCCCAAGACGTGAAGCGAAAAGGTGGTTTGTATCTTGTTCAAAGCCCAAGATGTGAAGCTGAAAGGTCTATTTGTATCTTGTTCAAAGCCCAAGATGTGAAGCTGAAGGTCCCAACTTTAGAGAGAATTTGTCATCTCTAAAGAGGGGTTTGTCTGTTACGACTGTTTTATAAAGGAGAATTACTTTAACCAGGATTTGTGAATCCGGCAATGCCATAATTTCCTTTATAGGGGGTTTTAACCTGAAGGAGAAGACTTTAACTCAGTGTAGAGCAATGTTATCTTTCCTTAGGAATTGCTCATGCTAAAAGAGGGACAGTGGCATGGATATAGATGATCCAGAGGCTTGTCACTTACAGCGATTAGATGAAGAGGAAGGAGTTGTTGATGTTTGTGTACTGTGAACGAGGCACAACTTTGATGCTAAAAGGTTAATTGGATTAACCAGTGGTTTTCTTATACAAAGCCTAAGAGGAGGCTATTATGTGTCTCGTACAAAGCCCGAGAGAGAGGCTAAAAGGTTTTGACTCAACGATGGAATCTTTTGGTATCTCGTATAAATCCCGAGATGGAGGCTATTTGACTCAACAAGGGAGCTTTTTTGTATCTCGTATGAAGCCCGAGATATAGGTTGTTGCTTGTTTGGCTCAATAAGAACCTTTTTGTATCTCGTATAAAGCCCGAGATGGAGGCGAAAGGGGTGATTGACTCAACGAGGGAGTCTCTTATGTGTCTCGTACAAAGCCCGAGAGAGAGGCTAAATGTTGTCTTAGTTAAGTGACAGGTCCAGTATACTGATTTTGAAAGAGAAAATCAGTTCTTATATGAGCAACACTGTACTCAGGGATTTGATTCAAGGATCTGGGTTATTCCTGTTCTTTAAGGAAGCGGGAAATCCAAAGGGTATTGAGACTGTCCGAGTCTGCGGGTTTCCTTCCTATTTAACGAAGGGGTCACTTGAGAATGTCTTTGAGACTCAAGGAAGTTAGACTGTCCAAGTCTAGAGTTTCATCTTTCGTACTATGCTTTGAGAAATAGTAGTAGACTCTTTGAAAGGACTGTTCTATGCAGATGACTAAGTTCTGTTCCTATACCTCTAGGAGGTCGTCGGGACAATTTGTATGAAGCCCAAGAGGAGGCTGGAAACTTTTAAGAAGCCGACGGGTCCTTGTACTAAGCCCAAGAGAAGGCTATCATTCCCAGAGGAAGAGATCATTATACGAAACCTAAGAGGAGGCTGTGAATACTTCTAAGAAGCCGTAGGGTCCTTGTACTAAGCCCAAGAGGAGGCGGGGTTGCTTTTAGGAAGCCTGTGGGTCCTTGTACGATGCCCAAGAGGAGGCCGATGCTTTTAAGAAGCCCGTGGGTCCCCAAACCCCGAGAAATTCAAGGCAATGCTATTCACCGAGAATAGATCAAAGTCAGGAAAGTTCGAGAATTTGGAAGAAACTCAAAGATGCCCTTCATGGAGAATACATTCATCTTAGGGAGTAGAGCTTCTTGACAATTCCTAATGAGGACAGCCAAAGAGAAGACTGTATCTGGTGATCCTATTGGGGATCTAGTTGTCTATTTCTACGAATAAACGAAACGGCGTCACCTAGTTCTAGACGTAGTTGCCGGGGAAACTCGAAATATCTATACTATTATTACACAGTCGATATGAGTTTATGAAAGAAGACTTACAGTGAAACAACCCCACAATACAGTTATATGTATATGAAAGCGGTAAATGAAAGCGATAACCGCTTACTCGGTTGTAAAGCTTTTATGCTGTTTGGTTAGTTGTTCAACAAAGAAAGATTGAAAACAACAGTATATTCAAAATCAAAGGAGAAAGTGCTTTGAAAAAGAAAGATTTGGGGCTTACAGCTCAAGGAGAGGCCCAGGGTTTTATCAGTGAGCGCACTGTTTGAATTTGTACAGAGAGACTTATACAAGTGACTGAGGCCAAGAAAGGTTTTTTGTACAAAGGGATGGGTCTTACACTCTTTCAAGAGGCCCAAAGGGTTTAAAGAAAAAGAGTGGGGCTTATAACACGAGGGTAGGCCCAGATGATTTTTCCGTTTGAAATGGCGATCGCGCCGAGGTTTTCTTTTAACGCGGAGGGACTTATACAATAAGTGAGGCCCAAAGTGTTTTGGTTAAAAGAGGATTGGGTCTTACACTCTATTAGAGGCCCAAAGTGTTTTTGAATGGGTATTATAGCTCAAGGAGAGGCCCAAGGTTATTTTTCAAAAGGCGATGATCGTGTCGTTTATTTGAAAATGTACAGAGGGACTTATACAACGAATGAAGCCCAAAATATTTCTGTACAAGTGGGTTGGGTCTTACACTCTTTCAAGAGGCCCAAAGTGATTTGAAAATGATTTATGAGGGTTGAATTAATCCAAAAACCCTAATTTGTTTTCAAAAATGTATTTAATTGAATAAAAATTCAATTAAATATGATCAAAATTGTTTAACATATGAAAAACAAATTGTGATTTTGGATTAATGCTTCAAAAATTAAGTATTGACCTACAAAATAATTAGAAAGCATTAAAAGTTGCAAAATCAATGTAGAAAAAATATTTAAAATGTCAAAAACAATTAAAATATTAATTCTTTGCAAAAATATCAATTATATGAAATAAATAATATTTTTGGGACTTTTTTGATAAAATAAAATATTTTAACATTTTTGTGAATTATTAAAAAAAGAATCAACTCAAAATCATTAAAACTCAGAGAGAAATTAATTTTTGAATCAATTAAATAAAATCACAAAATTCAAATATTCAAATTTCTAAAAATGGCGCCAAGAACACGCGCGTGTTCTGGGCTTGGCCAGATTTGTATTTTCTATCCAATCTCCCTGAATACTTGATTATAACATGCAATCCACATATCATTATGCTCATCTCAACCTCACGATCATGTCTATGTCCATTAATTTCATTTAAATTAAACATATAACAAGAAATCATGAAAAATCCTCAAGAACCCTAATTTCTGCATGAAGGCTAGGATTTTTGATACACGATTCAAACAATGCAATTAATTGAGGGAAAACATTCCATGCATGATTATGAACATATGGCCAAATTATTTTGCAGCAAAAATTGCATGGATCATAGAGTTAGAAGAGCTCATGCTTACCACTTGCAGCTGGTGATCGTGATTTGTGTTGGAGGTGTTACAGCTAGGTTCCAATGATGTGGATAGCTTCCCTAGGTACCAAGTGATGTGTCTGAGTGCTTGGAATGGATTGAAATGGTTTGGAGTTGAAGATGGCACCTCAACTGCAAAACTGTCAAGAACTTGAGCAATTGGCTGGTGATTTTGTGAAATCAGTGTTCTAGATGTTATGTGAGTGTTTGGATCACTTCTATATGATGTATGTGAGGTGTGTGAGTGATTGGTTTGATTGGAAAAGCTCTCAAACTCAAAACCCGATAGCTACCTTGCTAAGAAAGGCATTTTTGCCAAGAGAAAGAGATTTTGAGGAAAGCATCTGTTAGATGGCTTTGGGTTAACTCAAACTGATCACAATTGAGCTCTATTTATAGTAGAGCAAGTTTGTTTTGCAAGGAATAGTGAATGGCAACTGGTAAGTAGGTTTGGCCAATGTTGTCCAATGGAAATCCAAGTCTCCTCTAGCTATTGACTAGAGGTTAGGGCACAGAGCTGTGGTTCCCTTGGTCTTGGATAAGTCTTGACTGATTTCAGATGAGAATGGCTCAGTCCATGCCACCTTGATGCTTCCATTGAATGCTTCAATCCAAATTTGGAGTCTTGTCCCTATTTTGGCCATTCTAGGTTCAACATGTTATTTCTTGTTCCATGGACTTTGGAGGCTTGGCTCAGTGATTGTCCCCTTTAGATTTAATCCTCAGATGTGTCCAAGTGGATAGGAGCATTTGAGTTTGGATGATTTTGGCAAATCGAGCAAAATTGCAAATTCTGCCTTGCCTTGACAGATTTCAGCAAGGCAACTTGCCAATGTCATATCTCATGACTCAAATGGAATTTGGCAGTGTTCTTGACCATTTTGGAAAGCCCTTACATGATATAACAACTGTTTGAACATATTTGGTTTTGATCTCTTTTGAATCCAAGTGAAAAATCCCTCTACATTTGGCAAAAAGTGAAGGCAGATTCTGACTTAGTGAAAATTTCACTAAGTGTTGGAAAAAGTGACATTTTCACTTTTCAGCCATTTTGATCACTCCATAACTCAAAATCCTTAATGAATTGGACTTAGGTCTAGTTGAAGTTTTTGTAGAGGGTAATGAGGGCTACAAATCCATCTTTGGATGAGAAAAAATGGCTTTGTGGTTTAGGAGTTATGGTCCTTCAAAGTTGGTACCTTTGTCACTTTATTTTTAACTTAGAAAATTTTCTAAGTTTTTATGGTTACCCCGTTTACAAGTTATCCCACTTTTCTTGATTTTTCTTGATGAATGATGATTCAAATCATACATTAACATCATTTTAGGGTTAAAAATCCATTTTGGTGAAAAATCTCAAAAAGTCAAAGTTGACTTTTCTGCACAGTTGACTTTTTATCACATGAATTCCAAACTGTGCAATTCTTCAAGAAATCATGTCCTTGACCTAAATAAAACTTGATGGACATGTTCCATGGGTGTCATAGGGTATATTGGGGCATGTCCTAGGGCTTGGGAGCATGTCCTGGTCAAAAGTCAAAGTTACAGTTGACTTTTTCCCTTAAAACCCTAATTGTGGTGCAGATGAAATTGAGACTTGTTGCTCAAGTTTCTTGGATTAATCCATTGTTACAAATGGATCAATATAGCTCATTAGAGACCCTCAAACCCTCTCTTCAGGTCTTGGTTCATGATTTGTCCCAAAAGTCAACTTAGGGGTGAATTAGGTCAAGAAACCCTAATTCCTTATTTTTGATGTATGCATCCCCTGAGGCAAAATTGACTTGATGAATGGGTCCATGAGGTTCCATTGAGTACATTAGGTTGTGTTTTGGATCATTGGCTTGTGCCCAGATGAAAAATTTCCATCTGGAGGCCATGGTCGACCAAAACCCAAATTTGGTGACACTGTCGATCTTGAGACTTGATCCACCTAGAAGGGAGCAGCCTTGTGTTAATCCTTGAAGTGGGAGTCCTTTTGATCCATTGTGGATATTTTAGAGGCTAGACAAGTTGAAGATCAAGTCATTCCTTGATTGATCCTTTGTCTAAGGCTTTGAGAGGGCTTAAAACCCTAATTTTGATTGTAGTGAATGCTCAATAACCCTTGAGGCATTTGATGAGGCATGATGGTTCATCCACATTGTGATGATGATTTGCACAATGATGGGAAATCTTATTGGTCAAAATTTGGGTTATGACATAGCGCAATCCTTTTCTCTTTGACATTTGCAATCATTGTCTTAGTTTAATTTGAAAAAGAGAGACTAGAAGAGAAAATTTTTCTTTGCTTAATGTTTTTTTAAAATGAATGCATAAATGCAGCACACAAAAACATAGAAAAACATGGGGTCAAAGGGTCGGTGTCATGAAGTCAAGGCTCTACCCATCCCAAAGGTTTATACTAGTGATTTTTGTACCTGTCTCTCAAAATCATTGATTCTTGTCGAGATAACATCAGCGGGCCGGGAACCGTGCTAGGTGATGTATTTCGAAGAATCTCAGAAGAGGGTAGTATCGCGTGACAACTATTTCCGATAGCTTCCGCACTACTGAAAGAGGTTTTTCCTAGGTGTATACTCAATCTTTCCACATGCGGCATCACACGCATTCCCATTAGCAGAAACATAAACACAGATATCAATTAGGAAAAGAAGTATATATATTTGTCTTAATGTCCTAGACTTTTTAAGAGCTATGAATCCTATTATCCTAACTAGAAATTGGCTCCCCGGCGGAGTCGCCATTCTGTGGTGCCTTCCCAACTTAAAGGTTTTTTACCTAAGATCCTAGTTAGGGTCGATCCTAGCAATAATGACATTCCCCAATGGAACCATCATTTGGTGATACCTTATTAACCTAAGGACTCGTCCTAAGAGAAGGTTTCAACCAGAGAGATAAGAGAGACAAGATTCCTTTGTTTGGCCCCACGGTGGGCACCATTTTTCTGTAGCGAGCGATTTTGGACGTGGTTCTTAAGCAATGTCGCTCTGGGGTACTGCAGGTCGATTCATTTTTTATCCTATTGAAGCTGATGAAGGAAGGGAAATAGATGTCTCCAACTAACCCTGCTTGCAAACTGGGGTTAAACAGTAAAAACTGTTGGTTTACAAATGCGGTTTTAGTTCGTGGGCCTCTCTCTGCTTATTTTATTCAGAACAAAATACCGGGACTATTCATGGGGAATTTGTTGGGATCCTGCGCCAGATTGGATGGAGGTAGGGGACTTTGGGGTTTTTTTATTAGTGTGCTCGCTAAGATTCTTTTTCAATCTTATGCCTACGTATTCCCAGGATAGGGAAATCAGAGCGATCGTAGTTCCTCCTATTCTATGGAAGGAAATGGTGTTTTGGTGTCTTATTCAAAGCCCAAGACATGAAGCTAATGGTGGTTTGTATCTTGTTCAAAGCCCAAGATGTGAAGCTGAAGGGTCTATTTGTATCTTGTTCGAAGCCCAAGATGTGAAGCTAAAAGGGTGTTGACTTTAGAGAGAATTTGTCATCTCTAAAGGGGTATGTTTGTCACAATTGTTGGGTGACTTATTATAAAGGAGAATTACTTTAACTAGGATATGCGAATCTAGCAATGTCATAATTTCCTTTATAGGGGATTTTTAACCTAGAGGAGAAGACTTTAACTCAGTTTAGAGCAACGCCATCTTTCCTTAGGAATTTCTCATGGTAAAAGAGGGACAGTGGCATGGATGTAAATAATCTAGAGGCTTGCCGCTTACAACAATTAGACAAGGGAAAAGGAGTTGTTGATATTTATATGCTGTGACCAAAGCATGATTTGATGCTAAAAGGTTGATTGAATCAAACGGGGATTTCTTTATACAAAGCCTAAGAGGAGGCTCTTGACACAACATGAGGATGCTTTTGTGTCTCGTACGAAGCCCGAGATAGAGGCTAAAAGGGTTGACTCAACAAGAGAGTGTTTTTATATGTGTCTTGTACGAAGCCCAAGACGGAGGCTAAAAGGGTTTGACTCAACAAGAGAGTCTTTTATACTCACCAAGAGAGTGATTTGTATCTCGTACGAAGACCGAGATGGAGGCTAAAGGTGATCGACTCAACAAGGGAGTCTTTTTATACTCAACAAGAGAGTGTTTTATATCTCAAACAAAGCCCGAGATGAAGCCTAAAAATGTTTGACTCAACAAGAGAGTCTTTTATACTCAATAAGAGAGTGATTTTGTATCTCGTACGAAGCCCGAGATGGAGGCTGTAAAGGTTTGACTCAACAAGAGAGTCTTTTATACTAAACAAGAGAGTGTTTTGTATCTCGTACAAAGCCCGAGATGAAGGCTGCAAAGGTTAACTCTGCTGGGGAGAATCATTGTACAAAGCCCAAGAGGAGGCTAGGGTTATTGTTTCAGTTGAGTGACAAGTCCAGTATGTTGGTTAGAAGAGAAAATCAGTTCTTATATGGGTAATGTTGTACTCATGGATTTGATCTAAGGACTGGGATTATTTCCTGTTCTTTAAGGGAACGGGGAATCCGAAGGGTATTGAGACTGCCCAAGTCTACGGGTGTTTTTTTCTATTTTTGAAAGGAACTTGAGAATGTCTTCGAGACTCAAGGAGATTAGACTGTCCAAGTCTAGAGTTTTATCTTTTGTACTATGCTTAAAAGAGATCAAGAGACAGTACGTTCGCCGTAGGAAGATCTAGACTATTTGAAAGACTATTCTATTAAGATGACTAATTTCTGTTCCTATACCTTTAAGAGGTCGTCGGGACAATTTTTCCGAAGCCCAAAAGGAGGCGAGAAAAACTTTTAAGAAGCCGAAGGGACAATTTGTACGAAGCCCAAGAGGAGGCTAGCTTCCCGGAGGAAGAATCATTATACGAAGCCTAAGAGGAAGATGTGAAAACTTATAAGAAGCCGACGGGTCCTTGTACAACGCCCAAGAGGAGGCGGGGATGCTTTTAGGAAGCCTGTGGGTCCTTGCACTAAGCCCAAGAGGAGGCTGATGAACAGTTCCAGAAGGGGTTTCACTTGGAACATTGGCCTTCTGTATATAAACTGTTCAAGAGGGAGATTTCTTAGATCTAGTTATCTAAAATTATTGTAAAAGAAAATTCCCATGGTTTAGGTTGTTAGTTCTGAATTGGCAGCAATTTTGGTAAAACAATGTGGTACATCAAGATGTCTTGCTTGATGTCTTGACATGTGATTCTAACATTCTGCAGGTGGTGTGTTTTTAGTATTGCAGGAATTGTGCATGATGTCAAACACGATGTTCTGACATCAGTTGACAGAAATTCCAGTTCTGGTTTTAGGTTTATTTGCTGCGCTATTTTTAGTAATCTTTTGTGTGTCTGTGTTGAGTGATTGCATGCGTAATTCTGGGAGTAAAATTATGTTGGAGTGATATTATTTGGAAGCAATCTGTTTGTGAAGAATAGGGTTGGCTATTTTCATGCATAAAGATTTGGAGAATAATTAGTTTTAATTATTAATTAAAACTAAGATCTGCTAATGCCCAAGCCCAATGTAAGGAATGTTTCTGGGAATATTATGTTATCCTATGTGGTGCTGTTTTATAGGTTTCAAGAAGAATATTGAAGAATAATGACTTTCTAATTATGGAGATAAATTAGGAAGGATTTGATTGAAGACCTATTATGTAGCAGATGTTTCTGCTGATTTGTAGCAGCTGTTAGGCTGTGATTTGAAGCCCAAATCCAGTTGGGAATAAGTTATAAATAGAATGCTTGTAACCTAGAAAAAGAAGGGGTCCAAGATGTAGATCATTAGGGTTTGTGTGAAATTATGAGCCACTCTGGTACTGTTTGGTACTTAGAGTTGGACTGTTTAGTTGAGTTATATTTTTCATACATCTATGAGCTTTTAAGCAATGATGATTGTGTTTCTTTGAAGTGTGTCTTCTACTTTTCTGTGATTGAAGAGTTGTTGGAAATCAAGCTGTTGATGCAGTGGCTGAGGTGGTGACTGCTAGACATCGTTGCGATGATTGGAAGAGAGATGGAGTCTCTTATCTAGGGAGAACTTAGGTAGAAGGGTCATTGGGTAGTTATTAAGTGAGTAGATCGTCAACGGGTGTGTTGGCTGTAGGGTCTATGAATTGATACTGCTAATAGTGGACTTCCTTCCTGGCTTGGTATGCCCCCAGATGTAGGTTGTTAGACCGAACTGGGTAAATAATTCTTGTGTGCACTTTACTTTTCAGCAACTTCTTTAACTGTCTATATCTTGTATATGTTGTTGATAACATACCAGATGTCTCGACATGTTTATTCGACATCTGGGACTGCTATACCAGAATTTCAATTGGTATTAGAGTAGGCATCCTGTTCTGTTTTCTAGGTGAGATCCTAGGGAAGATACTTTCTGGTCATGGGCAAGGTAGGTGGTACCTACTGAAAAGATGTTTTAACTTGGAGAAGTTCATTTTGTTGTTTGAATGGTCCCTAGAAGTGGAGGATGGACTGTTCATGACAGGGTGTGTATTGGATCTATCTATTGTTATCAGGCGTGCCTTGTGGGGTGATTTATTTTCAACCTATGCTGGCCTATTGCACCTGAAGTGTGGTTTTTGTACAAAGGTTATTAAGTTTTTTTTGAAGGTTGTTGAGGGGATTTCTTTTTCTATGTTCCGCTGCATTTGTATATGTCAGAAAACTCTTGGTGGTTTTGTGTGTTGTGGATGCAACACTCTGTTCTCCTCTGATGGTGTATCACATGGTGTGGTGATACTTGAGGATATCTTCAACTAGCTTGTTAGAGTTGCCCAAGATACTTGTGGTTCATCCCAAGTCCACTCATAAAGGAACTTTTATATGAGGGTGTTGAAAAGAGATCTGAAGAAAGTTAGAAGCAATTTATTCTTGCTTCCAACCCTACAAGGCCAATCTCTGGGCTTTGATAAAGGATATCTTTGTGTGTTTCTTGAGAAGGGAACTAATGTCCTACCAGATGTTGGAACATCAAACTAACAGATTGAGCAGAATCTTGTTGGATAAAGGTATGGCATAGCAGATGCTTGGGGGGCTAAACAAATGTGTGTTGATCACATCTGTTTGGAACCTACTCTTGGCTTGGAAGAGGAGGCATCTGGGTTGTGTGTCTAAGAAGTTTCTTAGATAAGTGTGTTGGTCAAGAGATGATTAACATATTGTCACTCATTGGATTGGTGTATTTCTGATCCAAGTAAGTAGGAGTACAAAGGATTTTTTTTTTGTGTGGAGGTCAAGCTCAAATGTTAAGGACATTCTCTCTGAAATCTGGAAGTTCCTTATATTCAAAGGAGCCATTGTATGGAATCTTGTTTATGGCCTTGGAGCAGATTCTGTTTGAAAGGAGTTATATGTGTGTACCAACCACATGATGTGCAGCTATTGGAGGGGAGAATGAATAGTTCCCTTAGGAGTTCTTAGCAGTTAATAAGGGGGAGTCCTTAATCTGATGCTGGAAGAACTCGAAGAAATGTTAGCATAATTTCTTGACATCTTTGTATTGAGAATTTATTTTTCTCAATATTTCTGGTGGTGTTTATCAAAAACAGGATGGAGGTTGTTTACTCAAACTTGATATCAATATCAAGTCTATGAGAGCATGGAACTCTTTTTCTAGTGGAAGAGAAACTCAAAGGGCTATGTACAAAGGAGATGTATTAACCTAACTGGTTGACTGGTGTCTTCATAGTTGGAATGTCATCCAAACCATCTAGGATGAGCATTTCAGATTTGTGTTTGGAGCAAGGAGGAGTTGGTGTTTTGGGACCAAAGGATTATGGTTCCCTGGTATCTGTATGAGAAGTTTCTTCTTAAGCTGGAGTTCAGTTATGTGGTGTCCTCACATAATGGGACATTTTTTTTGCAAGGATTGAAGGGCATCCTTGTAGGTTGAAGTGTTGGGAGAAGCATATTTTTTTTAACAATCAGGTTGAGATGACCAGTCAATGTTTTTTTTTGTATGCTCCAGAAACCTGTTAGAGGGAATCTCCTCTTTAGGTGCAGAAGGATGGCATCCAACATCTCAAAGTTAGACAAGAGGTCGGAACATTAGAAGTTTGAGAAGAAGATTCTTGAGATGTAGAGTATGCAAGTTCCTGCATGTGTGTATGAACTGGTTTTGAAGGTATATCAGCTACTGATGGTTGATCCTCTTATGTCCCTTGCAAGAGATGTGTGTGGATTACTATGGTTGTTGTCTCCAAAGCCATAGTAAATGTTTAAATCCATGTGATTCAGACTGATGTCGGAACTGATGTTGAAACATCATTTCAGTTCTTTGCTTCCTCAGCCAAGGAAGTTTGTTTAGCTCAGGGTAGAGTGAAAGGTCAAGACACTGACCTAATCTGGAATGATTTTGTGGTGTGAATGGGTGTCATGATGGTTTGTCATGAAGAAGAATCAGCAGATGCCTGATGTGTACGAAAAAAGAATGTCAGGCCAAATGTCCTACCTTGTGTGAGAAGGTAGTCTTATCTAACTAATGATAAATACTTTGACGGGAGCTAAGTATTTGTCTGATGTGAGTATGCAAGTCTGCAGTCTGAACTCTTTGCTTCAGAGAGGGTGTGCTAGTTTATTTCACTCTATGGTGTTCAGGTGTTTATGTTAACCTAAATAAGCTGCTCTGGCTGTGTTTTTTTGGGAGCTTCTTGAAGGACTTCTATGTGCAATGAGTCCTTTGAATGGTGATGGGAAGCTGATGTCCCAAATGATGAGTGTAACATCATGATTGTTGATGGTTATATTTGGAAGATGATTGAGATTGTGCACTTGGAGTTGGATGCTCAAGCATTTTTTTCAGAAGAGGTGTTTCTGACTATGTGGATTAGAATGTGGAGATTTTGATCTTGTTTTTAGTAGTATGTTCTGGAAAAGCATGACTACTATTTTTGAAGACCTCACTAGTATCAACAACTACTAGTGGATGTAATGGCAGAGGAATTGTGTCAGATGATGTGATCTGATCAGAAAGTTTTTTTAAGAGCTGTTCTTTCTTCTGCTGCAAGTATCTCTTGAAGAGATTGGATCTCAGTAAAGCTTTTAAGTAAGCTGAGAATTCGTGGAGTTTGTGAGCAGTGTCAAACCAGTCAGGGTACTTGGATGTGTTCTCTAGGAGTGAGAGTACAGTATGTGAATGTGCTCAGAAAGTGCGTGAAGATCTGGTGCTCAAATTTCCATCTCCATCTAGAGCATTGGTTATCCATGACAGGGGGAGTACTTGTCTATGGATTTTGCTGCAAAGGTGCATATATTGTGAAGCTTGCATGCTGATCAAGCTTGTGGAGTTTGGTTGCATCTTATGAGGATATAATGTCAGATAACATGTTATGAAATTCTTCTACTGGATGGCATTTTGGTGTGTTCTTAATAGTACATGTATGGTTCTAGCCATGTGAAGCTAATTGTTTGAATCACGTGCACACATGCTTCTGACGAGGAGTCTGAAGGACAGTTTTGTTTGTGTCTGGGAGAATTTATTTTTCTCTGTAGATTTTGGAAGAACTCTGTGAAGGTCTTTGTTGATGAGAGATGTCACACTTGTCTTGGTGTGTGTTATTAATTCTAAGTAAGAGGAGTTTACTTAGAGTTTAGTGGAAGGCAGTGTGTTTGTGCTTCAGAACTTGTGAATGATTGTGTGAAGCATTCCTGACTGGATGGTTGAAGCTGTGTTGGTCAAGCTTTTGTGCATACAAGATAAAGAAGACAATGTCTGATTGGATGTCAGGACATTTTTCAGGACATGTTTTCTCCTTGAGCCATACAAGGAAGTATTGTGGACGTTGCTGTCAGGAGGATGTGTAAAATGGAATGTTTGTCTTTGTATGCACGTGTATTGGAATTATGATGATAGTCATAATCTGTCTTGGACGGTGCATTGTTGTTGGATTTCTTCCTCAAATAACATTCTCATTGACCAAGATCGTTATTTCCTAAGAAAACTGTGTGGATGTTTAAAGAGGTCTCCATCACCTCTTTCATCTTGTGGTAGTTACTCCTTCTTTATCTTTATGACCTATGTCCGGGTGTGGATGTGTACATCGTGGGTATGGTCATGTGAGGGATTCTGGGATGTGTTTATCATGTGGGTATGACCTATATTTAAAGAATGATATATTTAAGACTGTCTTGGATCACAGGTTATTTATCTGGAAGACTAACTCTTGCTAAGGTTAGAATGCTTGTGGAGAGGTGGTTTCCTCTGCTACAAGTCATGCTAGAGAGAAGTGGATTAGTTTGGTGCTTGTGGAGTAAATAAGCTGAGGATTTCTGGAGCATGTGTTTGATGTCCTTCAAGCGTGAAGAACATCTGGGCGAGCTAGCAAACTAAGGGGCTCTGTATGTCTCTTGTTGAATGTGAAGCATTCCAGATTCAATTGGATTGTATCTCAAGGAACAAGAATGTCTATGGCTGTAAAATTCAAGGTGGATTTGTACAGGGTATGGATGGTTTCTGGATGAGAGGGATCAATGGTGATTTTGGTCTCAATCCAAGAGTTTGTTGGTTTTAGTACAAGGATATGATCCTGGTACTTTCTTTCTATATGATCATGAAGGTGTCATGGGATATCATTGGTGGTTTTGGGGTGTTTCTTGTTGAAGGAGCATCATTTGTGAAATATAGGGGGAGAACTTCTGTCTGTTAAATGTACTAGTGTGGTAAATGGATTGATTGAGGATCAAGCATTAAGTGAATGCGTTCAGCAGGTGTGTTGAACAGAGGGTGCGCTCTTGAAGACATGAAGATGAGTCTTATGTTTTCCATTCATTTAAGGTGTTCTTCTTGCAAAGGAGCACTGGTTATCTTAGATAGGGAGAGTTGAACTTTTGTTTTGGATATATTGTTGAAGTGGTACAGTTGTTTATCAAAATTGTTTGTGGCTTCAAGCAGTCTATGATAGAATACCTCTGGTGAGGGTATAATGTCAGATAAGATGTCGTGACATTGTGTTACTGGTGAAGTTCATGGTGGACTTGACAGTTTAGACCTGGTTCTATCGATTGGGGTGTCAATCGATTGAATCAGAAGTGTACATTTACCCCAATGTTTGTCAATTTTTGGCCAAAAAGGGGGAGAGAATGTTTGTTCAGCTATTGAGTCTAGATTTTGATTTTGAACCAGTCTCACAAGGATGCAGAATAGTCTGTTCTGTTCTGAGTATGTTGGTTGGATAATTCAGAGTTTGCCTTTGGAACTTTTTATGCTTGGTCTGTATTAATGTACTCTCTTTTCTATGGATTTGTTTTGAATGTTGCTTATTTGTTCTGGCTGCTATGGAAGTTTCCTAGTGGAGTTTGTCTAATTATGGCTAAAAAAGGGGGAGAGTAGTGTGGCTTAGTAATGTTGGCATAGTTATGATATGTGTGCATTGGATTTTCTGGAAGAGATGGGTTTTTTTTTTCGCTCCTTGGCTGATGTGGTTGTCTAGTGTGTGCTGTTTCTGCTGCAGGGATCTCTGATATGTTTTGTGATCATAAATTATTTTAGCCAAAATTTGCCAAAGGGGGAGATTGTTAGTTCTGAATTAGCAGCAATTTTGGTAAAACAATGTGGTACATCAAGATGTCTTGCTTGATGTCTTGACATGTGATTCTAACATTCTGTAGGTCGTGTGTTTTTAGTATTGCAGGATTTGTGCATGATGTCTGTAATACCTCAAATTTTGCCCTCTTATTTATTACCTTATAATAGTGGCTTATACTTCATTTGCATTTTAGCTAGGTCACCTGGCACATACATGCATATCATTTGGCTCTGTGGTTATGGGATCAAGGTTCTCTGTTCAAGCATCGTCAGGTTGCAACAGACGTTTATTTCGTCACTCGACACATGCGCAAAGTATTTCTCTGGGTTATGTAATCACCGGGTCAGCAAAGCTCTTATCAAACATAATTTTTCATGTCAAGAATCTCAGAGGAAGTGAAGTTTTCAGCCGATTCAGAACAGTTTGAGCAGAAAATCAGTTTGTTGTGCAAACATGCAAAATTCATAACTCTTACTCTGGAACTCGTTTTGGCTGGATATTCAACAGTTAGAACCGTCTTAGTATTCTCTACAACTTTTATGTTCGGCTCGGAAGTCAATTCATCAAGGAAAGTGGTGGGAATTATTTGTTTCTGGAACTTCGGTTTCGCTGGATAAATGCGTCAGTGGTATTCAAAAGGGCTTAACTTCTGATTGGATCATCAGTTCTGAGCTATTCCTATGCCAAAAAAGTTCCATATTAGAATTATCTACAACTTTAGTGTTCGGACCGAGGGCTGATTGTTTGAGGAAGATCTCCGAATACGCGAGTTTTCAGAGTCGATACAGTGCAAAAACAGTGGAAAATAGTGCTGAACCGTCATGTTTCGGTCACTAAAAAATTCATAACTCTCAGCTCGTTTACCAGATTGATGCTGTTCCGGTGCCTAAAATTCCATTTCGATGCCATCTTCGTGACGTAAGTTCAGTATGAGTCAGGTCCAAACAGAAAAACCCCGAAAGTGAGAATTACTGGAAGAATTCTTTGGCACAGTTCACTGTCTGTCAGATATTGGAAAATTCATAACTCGGTCAATTTTTATTAGATTGCGTCCGTTCTCGAAGCTATGATTCACAAATTTTGTGCTCTTCAAGATTGAAGACAAGCTCGAGTTCGAACGGTACTCCGAAGATGGTCGTTTTGGTTTATTTCGCAAAACTGACGTGTCGAACCGAAGAAAATGGCTAAAAGTTGTTTCACGAGAAAATTCATATCTCACTCGTCGTTTGTCTGATTGAGGTCATTTTCGAACACGAGGTCACTGACTCGTAGATTTACAACTTTTCTGACAAAGTCAAGTCGAGATTTTGCTCCCGAGCGCATGACCTTGTCACGTTTTTGAGTAGCAGACAGTCGCAAAGCTGAAAAAGGATGATTTACTCAGTACCGTCTCGCCATTCAAAAACTCGCAACTCACTCAATTTTTATCCGATTGCGTCCATTCTCGAAGCGTTACGACCGTGAGTCCGTCACGGATGTTTTCACGTGAGACGTAGAGTCAGAGATTAGCACCGAGCCAAGAGTTATTTTTTAATTGAGCAGTTTATTTTCAGGCGCAACCGAATTCCCCTTGCACTATATATTCAAGTCTAAGTGTTTTTCCCTCCAACTTGACAATTCATTACAAAAACTCTAAAATCAAACTCCAATTCTCTCCAAGATCAAAGTGAGGGTTTTCAACTTATTCATCAAGAAATTCAAGAACATCATCAACAAGTTCAAGAACTCAACAACAACTTGATCAATTTTCTTTCTCCGATCAACTTCCGACCGAACTCCGACCTCCCACCGGCCAGCCACGCGGCCTCCTCTTCCTCTCCTCTTCGTAATCGCGCGCTTCATTCTCCCTCCCTCCGTCGTTTTAATTTCTTCATCGATTCTTCATTCGGTTAGTTTCTTGAACTTTAATCCTTTAATTCTTGAATAATTGATTAATCGATTCTTGAACTTTGCATTGAATTGATTTTGTGAAGAATTGTTGAACATACTTGAATATTGTTTAATTAATCTTGTTGAATATTAAGGTTGATATAACATTTGTTGTGATAAAGTGATTCTAATGATTGTTATGGTTCATTAAATTGTGAATTCTTGTTGGAATTGTGTCATGATAATTGGTGCATGCTAAGTGTTTGACAAAAATCCTAGGAGAGTTAATTCTTGTGATTTAACATCCATTGAATTGCTCGACTCTTGAATTCATGCTTGTTACAATGTGCAAATCCAGAATATGATAGGTTGGTGATTAATTGTTGTTGTGAATTATGGCGCGTGTCGAGAACCTCGCGTTGTGTTTAATTGTTGAATTGTTGTGTTCATGTGCCACGTGTCGAGATTATGTGTTTTGGTCATAACTTCCTAACTGTGGCATGTTTTTGCGAATGTGAATAATGTAACTTGACTTTGTTGATGATTCCGGAGCTGTTGGTGGATTTTTTAGCCGATTTCGGACAACTTTTTTCTATTGTTTCGCTACTGCCAGCCGACAAAATCGACCTAAAAGTCCCACTTCCGAGCGGAATTAATTCAAACCGAGTTCGGTTTTGAGTTTGTTGGCACGTTTTCGGTCAACCATACGATTTTCGTTCAATTCCGAGTCGGTGATTTTTGACGCGTTTTTTCCATTTTGAGGCTTTTAAGCTCCGATTTTGTGCGGATTTTGCTTGTTGACTTGCATTTGATATGTGCTTATACTTAATTGTTCATGCATGATCATTGTACTTGCGTTTGTTCATTTCCAGATTGACTTGGTGCACGTTTTATGTTATTGCGTAGTTGCTGCCCCGTCTTGAAACTTTGTGTTCCGGTGCATGTTTGCGACTTGTGTGCTCATCATTATGCATGATTGGGAGTTATGATGCATAGGTGCAACTTCCGATTACACCTCTTTGTGGTTTCTAATATGTTTGTTGAGTATTTTTTCAAGGTTTTCGTGGAGATCCCGACGACGAGTATGCGCTTGGTGTTCCATTTTCATTTGTGGGACGCCGCTTTGCTTGTGACGCACTTGTTATGCTTTGTCTTGTTTGTTTGCCTGGATTGTATTCTATGCAGGGCATTTGTGTATTCGCATCCGACTTACACATTACGTGTGATTTATTTTCACACCGACGACTTGAGCTTATATTGGACGTGCAATTGCTAACTTGACTTCTTTGTGGATGCTAGTTTGTTCGAGCGGATCTCTGGGTTTCTTTACTGTTAGTTGCTGGTAATTCGGATCTATATCCGTGTGGTAGTATTTTGTTTCCCTTTTATGTCTTCACTTCTATTTAATGCTTTCAAATGCCATGAGAATTAAGAATAGTCGATGCCATGATAAGTAGGATTGTATGGAAAGCCCTCAAGTGAGGCCATGATTGTGCTTGTTTAATATTGTGCCTAAAGACCTCTAAAGAGGCATCCCATTCCCATATCCCCTTGTAAGACCGCAAAGAAGGCAATTGACGGAATAGGGTTCGCAATCGACCCTCGTTATTCCAGTGTGTCGTTCTTAGCTCTCATTACATGATTGAAGCTTTGAACTTTATCACTTTTGTTATCGAGTCGGTCCAAGTGGAATAGGGTTCCGCAATCGAATCCCCACACATTGTCATTAGCTCGCATCGGCCGATGTTGACGCTCATGTGATCTTCATCACATCCCTCTTCTTTTCTTTCTTCATCTGCTTTGATATCTCATATCATTGCATTGTTTGTTGTTAGCTTAGCTTTCTTAGGACACATATTCTAACTTATTCAAGTTAGATAGGTTAGAAACTATAACATAGGACTATTCATTGTATGATAGTGTTAGGTAGTCTTTCCCCTTTAACTCAACTATAGGGCCACCTTTGCATGACAACATTAGGATATAATTCCCCTTACTGTTTTCCAACCCCTTGAGTCTCTTTCTCATCTCAAAACAAAAATCAAAGCATCTAATAAAGGATTAACATGTATTGCATATGAGCCTTGCATGTGGGACGTAAGATAGAGGAGGATCTTCTTTCACTTTCTTAGAGTGTTTAGCGTACGTCCTATCTTGGGTCAATATGCGAGGCATTCGATCCTATGTCATAGACTTTAATGCAATATACGTTATAAACACGTCATAATCAAAACACTTCTCTTTAAAAGACAAAAACAAACAAACGATTCTCTTCTCATCTTCCTAACTCCACTCATAAAGGATGCGTCACTTCCGTTCTACCGCAAACAGGTAAATGCCTAAGACTCCGTACAACGAGCTGCGACACCTAACTGCTGGAACGTGAACCTTGGCGTCTTCCATTAAAAAACATAAACAAAGCAAAGTCATCCCTAGCAAGGGGAACTACGTCGCTCTGATTCTCGCGTGCGAGCGAGATACGTAGGCATGAGGTCGTGCGAGATCTCTCCGAGCACAATCCTTTCACCCTTCCTAAATCCATAGTCCGAACTACGTTGACTCTGACTTTCCCATTGCACGAGGGAATACGTAGGCCTAGGACTCCGAGGATGTCCTACCGAGTCTCTTCTTTTCCTTTTCTTCCCCGTTTCTTCATTCTTTCCCGTACCTGATCCTTTTCCTTTCCAGTAGCAGCGGAGTTCCAATTGACGACACCCTTTGATACAGACAGCAAGCGTGGGTCCCATCGAGTACGATGGACGCGAGGGAGTGCTAATACCTTCCCCTCACACAACCGACTCTCTTACCCGTTTCTCTTGGTCGCGAGACCATGCTCTTTTCCTTCCTTTCAGGTTTACGCAGTGTTTCCTTTCCCTCTCTTGGGATAAATACACATTGCTGGCGACTCTGTTTCAGCGCCACTTTCGCGTTTGTACTTGGATGAAAATCCCGGGAGCGACAGCTGGCGACTCTGCTGGGGAAAGATTGACCTCTTGCTGGTCCATCCCCTCTTGCGAGTCAATCCTAGTGCTTGTTTGTTTGTTTTCATTAGGTGTTTACTATTGTGCTTTATTTTGCTGTATATTACTGTGTATTACTGTTTTACTATTTTTACCGCATTTATTACATTGCATTTCATTATTGTGTTGGACTGTACTGTGCTGTGCTGGTTTTCTGTTTGGCAGGTTGGGATTCTCTGAGAGATAAGCCCATTACATAGGCTTGAGTGCACACATAGGACTAGAGTGGAAAGTAGTGTGGCCTACATAGCGTCTTGGTACGTTTGGTTTTCATGAAATCCACACCCTGATGAGGTTTTCTTGGGAGATGTTCTGATTTGCGCGTCTTGTGCATTTTGGAGTGTTAACCTAGAAAGCTGTTGACTTGGTGACCATTCCCGAGGACTCAGTTGAGGCACTCCTCCCGAGATATGTTAATTGCAGACCAGAAATGGCAAACCCATTACGCATTCTTGATCCGAGGACCCAATGTTGGGAACTCTTATAGGATATCCTTTTTCAGGGGAACCAGATGAGGCATCCTCGATTGATGATGATGCCAAACCAGAAATGGTGAACGTATCATCATTTCTTGACCTGAGAGCCTGTGATATTGAGGATCCTCACCTTTCTAGTACCCACATGTGAGAGGGACGGGTTGTTTACAGGTTTGCAGGTAACTTTGACCTTCAACCTACCCAGTATTTTGGTTTTCCTATCAGTGTGGACTCTTCAGCCTGGTATTATGGTATTCTGACATTCTGACCATCCCGGTATTCTGTTTAGGTCGGTACTCTGATTATGCCGATATTCTGGCATTCTGGTATTCTGATTATGTCGATATCCCGGCATCCTGGTATTCTGATTAGTCAGATATTCTGGTATTCCGGTATTTTCTTCAGAGCTGACTTGTGAACTTATTCATTCATCGGCACAGCACAGTCATTATTCAGACTATATGGAAGCTTTGATCCCATGTCTTATTGCATCCGTAACATTGCATTGCATTTGCATCTTGCATCATTTTGCATATTCTTTCTCCAGGCCAGACCAGTGAGCTCATCCATCCTTTTTCTGAACTGCAGTTTGATTTCCCTACTTTCGTATTGGACTTGAATTAGCTTCAGGAAGATCATGAACTCAGGAGAGCAGAATCAGTTTGTGACTCGGGCCGATGTTGAATTGATGAAGAGTCAGTTGGACCAACTGGTAGAAGCTATGAGAGCCATGACTAGGGGAGAGGCCAATGTTCAGAGGACTTCAGTTATTGGGAATGTCATTCCACCTCTGGTGAAGAATGTTGTCCAAGCTCAACCTGTACGAATTCCTGTTGAGAATCATGATATACACGAGCGTACCATCGTCCGAGACGGACATTCTTCTTCTCTTGATGCCACCGACTATTAGAGTTTTGCATTCTCTATGCCAGATGTCCAAGGCGTATTTCCAAAGATGAAACCTAATGACCCACGATCTGTTGATGAGGGAAAATACCGTGTATTGGAGGAAAAGCTTAAAGCCCTGGAGAGGCGTGATACTCTTGATTTGAATGCTTCGAGCATGTGTCTGGTACCTGGCCTTGTAATGCCTCCAAAGTTTAAGATGCCGAAGTTTGAGCAATACAAAGGGAATAGCTGCCTAAAACTACATTTGGTGATGTCTTGCCGAAGAATGACCTCTCATGCCCACAATGACAAGCTCATGATCCACTATTTCCAAGACAGTCTGAGTGGGGCATCACTGAGTTGGTATATACAGTTAGAAAGTGGTAGCATCAGATTATGGACAGGCCTAGCTAACGCCTTTGTGAAGCAATACAACTATAATCTTGACATGGCTCCCAGCCGAATGCATTGTGTAATACCTCAAAATTTACCTTCATGTTTCTCAACAAATTGGTCTATGATTTACTCATTTGCATTCCATAGTAGGTCATAGATTTCATAGCACGGCATTCAGCATAAGGCATGGGATCAAGGCACTTGGTCCATATTCTCAAGTCTCAAGATACAAGGTGGCTCATGGGGTTCATCATATCTCCTTAAGGTCAAGCATGGCAAAGGATTTCAAGTGGATCTCTTCCTCCTGATCAGAGGGACCAATTAGGGTTTGTGAATCAAGAGAGCTTCTTGAAGACTTTGGGGGTTCAAGCATGTTTTTGTGGTTTCCATGTGCTCACAAGTGTTCATGGATGGAGATTTGGTTGATGGTTCATGGTGAAGAATGTTCAGTGGACCAGTTGCTGGTGAAATGAGGAAAAGTCAACTGTAAAGGAGAAAGTCAACTGTGGAATTTTGAGGGTCTTTTCATGGTTTTCAAGGTCTCACATCCTCATATGGTCTTCAATTGTCAATATTCATGCCATTCTTCAAGAATCAAGAGTTTGTGCAAAAGTTACTAAATTTGAAAAATGACCTATAATGAAAACTTTCCATTTTTGGCAATTTTTCCACCACATTCAACTTGACTTTTCATCATCAAGGAAGCTCCAAATGAATTTTCCTCCAACATGAAAGTTGAATATCTTTCTCTCCCATTTCCAAAAAGTACTAGAACATCTACATATCATTTGTGGAACTCTAGTTATGGTCAAAACAATGCAAGGTGCTTTTCATGGATTCCTTATATGTCAAATTTTCCACCATTTATATTTTTACTCAAAAGGACTTGTAATGTTCCTAATTTCTTCATGTCACATTACAATATCAAAATACAAGTCAAGCAGATCATTTGTGGCCTTTGAATTAATTCATTCCATGCCATATTTCTCATTATTTTCACATTATTCAAAAATGCAAATTGATTCAAAACTTACAAACCAAGAAAGTGCAAGGCCCAAATTCAATTCAGAGGTGATACATGAGTAAATTGGAGGTGAATCATGCTGATTACAAGGGGGTTTACACGTGTGGTTTAAGAGTAGTAGCACAAAATGCATTTTTGCAATTTCACCCAAATCTCATTAACCAAGGTTCTAATCACTTCTTAATCCTAATCAGTGAACTAATGGGGAGTATATATGCTTACTCATACCCTCACTGCTAGGGTAGAGACTCTCATTTGCACAGTTTTGGTATTTTGCTCTCACACTTCCTCTCATTGAATCTCACTCTTCTTGGAGCTTCTTTGAGTTTTCTCTTCATATTCTTGATCAGTGAAGAGAATAGAGCAAGAATCAACTGCTATTTTGAGCTCATACTGAGGATTTCACCAAGTTCCATTCAAGAGGGTTCAAACTTAAACCTCAAGATCTAGCATGATTTCAAGCTCTAGTTGCATTTATTTTGCATCTAGAGGTTCCAAGGAGTGGATCTGCAGTTTTTGGAGGGATTTCTTGGAGGTTTTCAAGTTCTACAAGGTTCAGGTTGGTGAAATTTTCATACTCACAGAACTCCGTTTTCTTGTGTACATTATGATCTATGATGTTCACTAATTATCCTGATCTATTTTATTTGAAGTTTGGACGTGTAGTTTATGTGTATTGTGAGTTTAAAGTTTTGGATCTATATTTTATTCCCTTCGATTTGCATTATTGGTTGACTGTTTGTTGAAATGGATTGGATATTTGAGATCATTGCGTTTTTCTGGTCAAGATGATGTACACATACGTGTTTTCTGGAGAATTTTTTACTGCAGCTCACCGGAGAGGGTGGCCGGAGCCCTAGCTCCGGCGGCTGTGATGGTTCAGTCCGGCGAAAGAGTTAATTGAAGAAGAAGAAATCTCATCCGTTGATGAGCTTGATCCTACGTTCCTCAATTTGCCACGTCGCTTTAAATTTATGTTTTATTTTATGGTTTTGGTGTGTGTCTCTCCATGTGTGTTAGCGTGTACCTCACATCCTAACCTTTGATTTGGATTAACATTTGATGGTTTGATTTAATTGTACGCATTGATGTGATCTTATGGTGGAGATCTTGACAGCACATTAAGTGAATCATGTGCCAATCACGTGGGGTTCTATGGTGGGCTGAAGGTTTGTATGCGCGCGTGTGT
This sequence comes from Lathyrus tuberosus, assembly GCA_022829125.1. Taxonomy (NCBI): domain Eukaryota; kingdom Viridiplantae; phylum Streptophyta; class Magnoliopsida; order Fabales; family Fabaceae; genus Lathyrus; species Lathyrus tuberosus. The sequence continues at coordinate 11,114,931 of JALAZF010000009.1, forward strand.
TTTGGATTATGGTGTGCTTAGGGGATCTGGACCGTTGATCTTAATTACTTTTTAATCTTGTGGACTTTGCTTGATATGTTTTCACGCGTTGGATTGATCCTTTGGCTAATATTACATCTGAGTGTTTACTGATCCTTGTGTTCTCCATTGACTTTCACTGTTGGTGGACCTTTGGCCTTGGGCCTTTCTATTTGCACCCCCAATCTGGGCCTTGTTCATAATTCTAACGCATTTGCATTGCTGATGGCACCCCCATGCTTCTTTCATTTCTTTTTTTTATTTTTTTTATTTGTTTGTTTTGCATTTTAATTTCTAAAATCATTTTTATGCATCTAAAAATCATTAAAAAAAAATCATGAAGCTTCTTTTTAGTTTTATAAAATTTTTCCATATTTTATTTTCTCACTTTATTTTATTTTTGGCATCTGATTTAATTAATTGCTTAATTTTCTTTTTTTAATTGTTTCACTTGCACACTCCAACTTGTAAAATTTATTTCTCATCATCTATAAAACATTTTCAATCCATTCCTTTTGAATTTGTTAGATAACATTCTGAAGTGCATAAAAACATTTTTGTTTCATTTTTAAAACTTTTCCATATTGCATTTTGGTCCCTCTCTTTTGCATGTTGATACATATTTCTCACTTGATCCTTGCTTATTTGTTTGAATGGTTTAACTTGTGAATTTTTGGGAGATCTTTTAACATGTGATTGTATTCTGATCTATATCATTTGAGTTTAAATTTCACAATTTTAGAATGTAATTTGATGCATGTTTGATTATTTGTACTTAAGTGACTTATGCATGACTATATCTTGACACTTTTTTGCACACCTTGACTTGTGGATCACTTTTAGACAATCTCTTTAACTCTTTTTTATCCAATATTTTGCATATGTTACTTGACTGAGTTAAATTCCATTTGATTATTTTTTGGGATTTTATTGAGCCACTTTGCTATTTGTTATTGATTTTTATTTGTGATGTAAGTTGGATTGAGGTATACCTTGATTGCATGATCTAGTTTGAGTGTATTTGCTTACTTGTGATGGAGTGATGCTTGAGATGTTTTTATGGTATGAACATGTTCTGTTTGAGCTTGCTTGTGGCTTTGGAATTATCCTCATTTGATAATTTCTCAATTTGTTCTTGATTTTACAAGTTGATGTTGTTTTGGACTTGAATCTTGTGATATGTTCAACCTAATCTTGTGATGGCTTCTTTGTGTGAATTCACTCATGTATGAAACCTTTTGTTTGACCTGTATGATATGCTTGAGGTTCTGGTCCTCTTGATTTAAGGTTCATTATGTGATTTCCATTTCACTTTATGCCTCACACTTCTTTGCTTGCTTGCATGAATGATAAGTGAATGTCTTTCTCAATTTTGATACATGTTTTGAATGTGTTGCTTAATGATTAATCTTGTATGACTTGAGTTTGATCTTGGCATGATGCTAATGTGTATGCTACTGCCCTTTGGTTTCATTACTTGATTTTCATTTCACTTGTTCATCATGGTTTGAATTATGTGTTGCATATCATCCCCTTTGCTGTGTAACTTCTTTGGTGCATAATATTGCATAATGTGAATCTCTTTTGCACATGTGAATTGTTGATGATGATATGATGTGAGTTCTGGTCTTGTTTCATTTTCATCTTGCCTTTCTCATTTCACTATGTTATGAAGTCCATGTGTGTTTAATTGTGCATTTTATTCAAGCATTGCTTGCATCTTTTCATGTTTATTTTTGTATGCTTACTTGAATGGTTTTGCATTGATCTTTGAGACATGATTGTTGATTTGAGTTGGACATTTATGGTATGATATGCTTGCTGCCATTTATTATATCTCATTTCTTTTCTTTTCTTTTTCTTTTCTTCTCTTTCACTCTTTCTCATCCCATGAATCTCAAGACTTGTTCAAGTCTTGGATTCTTTTCCCCTTAGAGCTACGTAGTCCAACTTAATTTTTTATTAAGCTTGGAGTAGGATTAGCACTAGGTTAGGTAGCCTTTTCTCCTAACCCTCACTAACCATAGGACATCCATGCATGATAACGTTAGGACTCTTAGTTTCCCTTTAGAGTTTCCCTTGCGTCGTTTCTCTTCTCATCTCAAAAGAAAAGTAAAAAAACACTTAATAAAGGTTAACGTGTATTACGCTTAAGCCTTATATGTGGGAAGTGGGGAACGAGGGGCTTCCTCTCATTCTTCTAGGATACCTAGTGTATGTCCTATTGGGGACGATGCGCAAAAGTATTTGTTCCTGTATTTAAGACTTTGGTTCAATGCAAGTTACAAATAACTATAAAAAACACTTCTTGCTTAAAAAAATTCAAACAAACAATAACGTCTTTCCTTCAGGAATTCTTCTCTCACCTCACTCACTCTCAGCGTACAAACGTGCTCCTACTCGTTCTCTTGCAAGACGGTAACGCCTAAGTCTCCATACAGCGAGATGCAACACCTGAGCTAGAACGTAAGCCGTTCCCTAAAAAAACACACTCCATCCCTAGTGAGGGGAACTACGTCGCTCTGATTCTCATGCTCCCGATGAGATACGTAGGCAGTGGGGTAGGGCCCATGCGAGCACATTTTTTATTTTCCCTACATTTGTTTCTCTTTCTCTCTCCCTTCCTTTTCCGGTTCTCCAGCTAGCATTCCTTTTTCCTTTCCAGCAGCAGCGAGGTTCCAGTTGACGACACCCTTTGATCAAGACAAGCAAGCGTGGATCCCATCGGGTACGATGGACGTGAGGGGGTGCTAATACCTTCCTCGCGCGTAACTGACTCTCGAACCCAGTTATCTTGGTCGCAAGACGATGCTCTTTCCCTTCCTTCAGGTTTACGCAGTGTTTCCTTTCCCTCTCTTGGGATAAATACACATTGCTGGCGACTCTGTTTTCCGTGCCACTCTCGCGTTTGTACCGTTGGATGCAAATCTTTCGGGAGCGACAACTGGCGACTCTGCTGGGGACTCTAGTTGACCTCTTGCTGGTCCATCCCCTTTAGCGAGTCAATCCTAGTGTTTGTTTGTTTTCTTTCTTTGGGTGTTTATTCTGGTGCTTGGCTTTGTTGTATATTACTGTATTGCTGTTTACTGTATTTTTTGCTTTACCGCTTTACTATTTTTATAGCATTTTTACTGCATTACTATCATACTGGATATTACTGCGTTGTGCTGGCTGGTTTTCTGTTTAGTAGGTTAGGAAGTTCTGAGAGATGAGCCCAATACCCAGGCTCGAGCATACACCAAGGTTTTAGCGTGGGCAGGCGTGACGCTCCCGTGGTGTTGGCCACATGTGGGTGATCACGATCCCTACAATCAGACGAGGTTCTATCCGGAGCTATCTGCTACTGTATGTTGATACAGGCCAGTAGTTATTCTCTGGAGGGATTGTCGACTCTAATGACTATTCCCGAGGACTCAGTTGTGGCACTCCTCCCGAGATGTGATGGTGGCAGCCCACGTTCTGTGGCAAACCCATTGCACATTCTCGATCCGAGGACCCAATGCTGGGAACTTGCTATAGGATTCCCTTTTGAAGTGAATCAGCGGACGACCTCTTTGATTGGCGATAGCATTGTATCCTTCGGGCTGAATATGCTATTACTTCTCAAACCTCTGAAGCTGAGGATCTTTCCTCTTGGAGAATCAGTTGAGGCCTCCTCGATTGATGATGATGCCAAACCATAAATGGTAAACGTATCATCATTTCTCGACCTGAGAGCCCGGTATACTGAACATCCTAGTACCCACACGTGAGAAGGGCGGGTTTGTTTACAGGTTTGCAGGTAACCGTGACTTTCAACCTACCTGGTTTTCTGGTTCTATCACTATGGTGGTTATTGTTCTGAGTTTTGGTACAGAGCCTTGATTTGTTCAGTCAGCGCAGTGCAGCCAGTTTGTGTGGACACCTTGATCACATGCTCTGCATTGCATTCCTTTTTTCTGACATTCATGTTTGTGCATTTTCAGGTAGTATCTAGTTTTTTATTCCAGTCAGAGGGCATTCATAGGGATGGACACTAAGAGGGGTAAGAAGCACATCATCGTCTACAGGTTCCCGAAGATCACTCTTGGCCCGTTGAACAGTTTGCAGAGTATAGCTGGTCCAGAAGTTTTAGGAGCCTTTGAAGAGAAGTATGGTTGGATTTTATCCCTGGTTGTAGCGAGTGATTTTGGACGCGGTTCTTAAGCGCTGGTCGCTCTCTGCGGTTTGAGCTTTAAAACTACAGGTCGATTCATTTTTTATCCTATTGTGAGCTGAATAAGGAAGGGAAATAGATGTCTCCAATTAACCCTGCTTGCATACTGAGTTTAAACAGCGGTCTGTTAGGTTACAGATGCTATCAATGTGGGGGGGGCCTTTGTACTGGTTATTTGTATTTTCGCCAATACTGTTGTCTTTCTTTTTATCTAGGCAGAAGGTTTCTGACGGGGAACAAGGATTAGGATGTTAGGATTGATGCTTTTGAATTACTGCTTTTGATTGACTGGGATATGCGATTTGGGTTTTTTGTTGATTGCGCTCGCTAAGATCTTTTCTTTCGATCTTATGCCTACGTATTCCCGTTTACCGAAACAGGGAAATCAGAGCGTTCGTAGTTCCTCCTATTCTATGGGAGGAAATTGGTTTTTGGTGTCTTGTTCAAAGCCCAAGACATGAAGCGAAAGGTGATTTGTATCTTGTTCAAAGCCCAAGATGTGAAGCTGAAAGGTCTATTTGTGTCTTGTTCAAAGCCTAAGACGTGAAACTGAATGACCTTGACTTTAGAGAGAATTTGTCATCTCTAAAGAGGGGAGAAGGAGAATTACTTTAACTGGGATACGCGGATCCGAGCAATGCCATAATTTCCGAAGAAAGGGTTTTAACCTGAAGGAGAAGACTTTAACTCAGTGTAGAGCAATGCCATCTTTCCTTAGGAATTTCTCATGCTAAAAGAGGGATAGTGGCATGGATGTAGATGATCCAGAGGCTTGCCGCTTACAGCGATTAGATGAAGGGAAAGGAGTTGTTGATGTTTGTGTACTGTGAACGAGGCACAGCTTCGATGCTAAAAGGTTAATTGGATCAACCAGTGGTTTTCTTATACAAAGCCTAAGAGGAGGCTAATTTCCGCTAGGAAAATCATTATACAAAGCCTAAGAGGAGGCTATTTTCCACTAGGAAAATCATTATACAAAGCCTAAGAGGAGGCTATTTTGTGTCTCGTACAAAGCCCGAGAGAGAGGCTAAAAGGGTTCGACCCAGTGGGGCATATCGTTATACAAAGCCTAAGAGGAGGCTAACAAAGAGTTGACTCAGTTGGAGAATCTTTTATACTCAGTAAGAGAGTGTTTTTGTATCTCGTACAAAGCCCGAGAGAGAGGCGAAAAGGTTGTTTTGACTCTACTGGGGAGAATTTTGGTATCTCGTACGAAGCCCGAGATGGAGGCTATTGTAACTGTTTCAGTTGAGTGACAGATCCAATATACTGATTTTAAAAGAGAAAATTAGTTCTTATATGAGTAACACTGTACCCAGGGGTTTGATTTGAGGATCAGGGATATTTCCTTCTCTTTGAGGAAACAGGAAATCCAAAGGGTGTCGAGACTGTCCGAGTCTGCGGGTTTCCTTCCTATTTAACGAAGGGGGCTTGAGAATGTCTTTGAGACTCAAGGAAGTTAGACTGTCCGTGTCTAGAGTTTTATCTTTTGTACTATGCTTTGAGAAACAGTAGTAGACTCTATGAAAGGACTGTTCTATGAGGATGACTAGGTTCTGTTCCTATACCTCTAGGAGGTCGTTGGGACAATTTGTACGAAGCCCAAGAGGAGGCTGGAAACTTTTAAGAAGCCGACGGGTCCTTGTACGAAGCCCAAGAGGAGGCTATCATTCCCGGAGGAAGAGATCATTATACGAAGCCTAAGAGGAGGCTGTGAATACTTCTAAGAAGCCGTAGTGTCCTTGAATTATGTCCAAGAGGAGGCCGATGCTTTTAAGAAGCCCGTGGGTCTTATCATCTCCTTTCCATTAGGAGAGATAACTCTTTTAAAGATAAAAACCACTGGTAAACATGCGAGGTTTACTATCCAGTGACTTTTAACTTTTAAAGAGGGTTCCTTAGTTAAGGTCCAAGATTATGACCATAGTGGGTACCCAAATCCTGAGACATTCAAGGCAAGCTATCCACAAGGAATAGATCAAGTCAGGAAAGTTTGAGAATTGGGAAGAAACTCAAAGATGCCATTCACGGAGAATACATTCATCTTGGGGAGTAGAGCTTCTTGACGATTCCTAAGGAGGACAGCCGAAGAGAAGACTGTATCTGGTGCTCATATTGGGGATCTAGGCGTCTATTTCTACGAATAAGTGAAACGGCGTCACCTAGTTTTAGACGTAGTTGCCGGGGAAACTCGAAATATCTATACTATTACTACACAGTAGATATGAGTTTATGAAAGGAGACTTACAGTGAGCAGCCCCACAATACAGTTTATAATATGAAAGCAGTAAATGAAAGCGATAACCACTTACTCGGTTGGAGTGCTTCCACGCTGTTTGGTTAGTTGTTCAACAAAGAAAGATTGAAAACAACAGTATATTCAAAATCAAAGGAGAAAGTGCTTTGAAAAAGAAAGATTTGGGGCTTACAGTTCAAGGAGAGGCCCAGGGTTTTATCAGTGAGCGCACTGTTGAATTTGTACAGAGGGACTTATACAAGTGACTGGGGCCCAAAAAGGTTTTCTATACAAAGGGATGGGTCTTACACTCTCTCAAGAGGCCCAAAAAGGTTTAAAGAAAAGAGTGGGGCTTATAACACGAGGGTAGGCCCAAATGATTTTTCGTTTAAAAATGGCGATTGCGCCGAGGTTTTCTTTTAACGCAGAGGGACTTATACAATAAGTGAGGCCCAAAATGTTTTGGTTAAAAGGGGGATTGGGTCTTACACTCTAATAGAGGCCCAAAGTGTTTTGAATGGGTCTTATAGCTCAAGGAGAGGCCCAGATGATTTTTATTTTTAAACGGGCGACGATCGCGCCATTTACTTGAACAGAGGGACTTATACAATGAGTGAGGCCCAATAGGTTTTTGTACAAGGGGGGATGGGTCTTACACTCTCTCAAGAGGCCCAAAGTGTTTTGAAAATGATTTATAAAGGTTGAATTAATCCAAAACCCTAATTTGTTTTCAAAATGTATTTAATTGAATAAAAATCCAATTAAAATGATCAAAAATTGTTTAACACATGGAAAACAAATTGTGATCTTGGATTAATGCTTCAAAAATTAAGTATTGACCTACAAAATAATTAGAAAGCATTAAAAGTTGCAAAATCAATGTAGAAAAAATATTTAAAATGCCAAAAACAATCAAAATATTAATTCTTTGCAAAAATATCAATTATATAAAATAAATAATATTTTTGGGATTTTTTGATAAAATAAAATATTTTAACATTTTTGTGAATTATTAAAAAAAGAATCAACTCAAAATCATTAAAACTCAGAGAGAAATTAATTTTTGAATCAATTAAACAAAATCACAAAATTCAAATATTTGAATTATTCAAAAATGGCGCCAAGAACAGCTGAAGAACACGCGCGTGTTCTTGGTTTCTCAGATTTGCATTTTCTATCCAATCTCCATGAATACGTAATCATATCATGCAATCCACATATCATTATGCTCGTTTCAACCTCACGATCATGTCTATGTACTTTAATTTCATTTAAATTAAACATACAACAAGAAATCACGAAGAGACCTCAAGAACCCTAATTTCTGCATGAAGGCTAGGATTTTTGATACACGATTCAAACAATGCAATTAATTGAGGGAAAACATTCCATGCATGATTATGAACATATGGCCAAATTATTGTGCGAGGAAATATGCATAGATTGAGAGATGACCAAGTATGTGCTTACCTCCAAGTCGTGACAGCAAGTTCAAAGTGATTTTTGATTTGGAGGTGTTACAGACGAGTGGTGATGATCTGAACAGCTTCCCTACACCCTATGGATTGTGTTTGGATGGTTGGACTTGATTGAAATTGGCTGGATCATTTTGTGTTACCTCAGCTGCACTTTGGTTAAAACCTTGAGCAACCAGCTGGTGATTTCATGAAATTGATGTTTCAGAAGTTATGTGAGTGTTTGATCAGCTCATATGTGATGTATGTGAGGTGTGTGAGTGATTGGTTTGTGCAGAATTGCTCTCAAACTCAAAACCCGATAGCTACCTTGCTAAGAAAGGCATTTTTGCCAAGAGAAAGAGATTTTGAGGAAAGCATCTGTTAGATGGCTTTGGTGTACTTAAACTGACCACAATTGAGCTCTATTTATAGTAGAGCAAGTTTGTTTTGCAAGGAATAGTGCATGGCAGCTGGTAAGTAGGTTTGGCCAATGTTGGCAAATGAAAATCCAAGTCTCCTCTAGCCATTGACTAGAGGTTAGGGCACAGAGCTTTGGTCCCCTTGGTCTTGGATAAGTCTTGACTGATTTCAGATGAGAATGGCTCAGTCCATGCCACCTTGATGGTTCCATTGAATGCCTCATTCCAAATTTGAAGTCTTGTCCCTATTTTGGCCATTCTAGGTTCAACATGCTATTTCTTGTTCCATGGACTTTGGAGGCTTGGCTCAGTGATTATCCCCTTTAGATTCAATCCTCTGAGGTGTCCAAGTGGATTGGAGCAATTGAATTTGGCTGATTTTGCCAACTCGACCAAAGTTGCAAATTCTGCCTTGCCTTGACAGATTTCAGTAAGGCAACTTGGCAATGTTGTATCTCATGGTGTAGGTTGAATTTGGAAATGTTCTTGGCCATTTTGGAAAGCTCTTACATGATACAACAACTGTTTGAACAAGTTTGGTTTTGATCTCTTTTGATTCCAAGTGAAAAATCCCCCTACATTTGGCAAAAAGTGAGGCAGAATCTGACTTAGTGAAAATTTCACTAAGTGTTGGAAAAAGTGACATTTTCACTTTTCAGCCACTTTGATCACTCCATAACTCAAAATCCTTAATGAATTGGAATGACTTGTAGTTGAAGTTTTTGTAGGTGATAATGAGGGCTACAAATCCATCTTTGGATGAGAAAAAATGGCCTTGTGGTTTAGGAGTTATGGTCCTCCAAAGTTGGTACCTTTGCCACTTTATTTTTAACTTAGAAAATTTTCTAAGTTTTATGGTTACCCCTTTTACAAGTTATCTCACTTTTCTTGATTTTTCTTGATGAATGATGATTCAAATCATACATTAACATCATTTTAGGGTTAAAAATCCATTTTGGTGAAAAATCTCAAAAATTCAAAGTTGACTTTTGTGCACAGTTGACTTTTTATTAGATGAATTCCAAACTGTGCAATTCTTCAGGAAATCATGTCCTTGACCTAAATCAAACTTGATGGACATGTTCCATGGGTGTCATAGGGTATATTCAATCATGTATTAGGGTTTGGGAGCATGTCCTGGTCAAAAGTCAAAGTTACAGTTGACTTTTCCCTTAAAACCCTAATTGTGGTGCAGATGAAAATGAGACTTGTTGCTCAAGCTTCTTGGATCAATACATTGTTCCAAATGGATCAATATGGTATATTAGAGACCCTTAAATCATCTCTTGAGGGCTTGGCTCATGGTTTGTCCCAAAAGTCAACTTAGGGGTGAATTAGGTCAAGAAACCCTAATTCCTGATTTTTGATGAATGCATCCCCTGAGGCAAAATTGACTTGATGCATGGGTTCATGAGGTTCCATGAAGCATATTAGGTTATGTTTTGGATCATTTCCTTGTGCCCAGATGAAAATTTCCATCTGGAGGCCCTGGTCGACCAAAACCCTAATTTGGTGATACTGTCGATCTTGAGACTTGATCCACCTAGAAGGGAGCAGCCTTGTGCTTAATCCTTGAAGTGGGAGTCCTTTTTGATCCATTGTGGATGTTTAAGAGATTAGACAAGTTTAAGATCATGTCATTTCTTGATTGATCCTTTGTCTAAGCACTCAGAGAGGGCTTGAAACCCTAATTTTGATTGTATTGGATGCTCACCCATCTTTGGGGAGACTGATGAAGCATGATGGTTCATCCATATTGTGATGATGATTTTCACAATGATGGGAAATCTAAGTGGTCAAAATTTGGGGTATTACACTGGTTCGGAGTCTTAGTGAATATGAATACAATGGACTACACACCTTGATGTAGTTTTATGATCCTTCCTTGAGGTGCTTTGTGATGCCAGATTATGTGTTGGTTCCTACCCTGGAGGAATACTCCGACCTTTTGAAGATTCTTGTCAAAGAAGGTGTTCCTTTCTGTGGTTCCCAAGGAGATTGTGATTTCCAGGCAATGGTGAGGGCTCTTTATTTGAGCAGATCTACAGTGGAGGCTGACTTTTCTAAGAAAGGAAAATTCCGAGGTTATCACTTGGGGTACTTAGTGAAGAAGGCTCAAGAGGAAGCAAAAGAAAAAAGGTGGATGGATTTCAATGCAATATTGGCTCTGTGCATATATGGCATTGTGTTGTTCCCTAATGAGTCTGATTTCGTCAATACAGATGTTATTCAGATATTTACAGCTCAGAATCCGGTGCCGACTTTGTTAGGTGATCTCCACTACGCCCTATACAACAGGAATGAGAAAAGACGGGGTGGGGTGGTTTGTTGTTGCGCACCTCTCTTTTACAAGTGGTTTGCCAAATGTTTACCCCAATCTGGTGCTTTTATTGATTCAAAGACTTCTTTAGAGTGGAGTAAGTGTCTGATGGGCTTAGATGCTAAGGATATTCTTTGGGTTGACAAGGGATCGGTGGGGACTGATATTTTGCATAGCTGTGGTAGGTATCCTAATGTACCTTTGGTCGGAAGAAAGGGAGGTATTAACTACAATTCGTCTCTGGCTATCAGGCAGTTTGCATATGCACTAAAAGATCCTCCAGTTGGGAAAGATTTGGAAGAATCTTTGTACTTTAACATGACTGATGGTGTAGCTATTGCACAAGAAGCTTCTCAAGCTTGGCTCACCAGACAAAAGATAGGCAAAATTGTTCTGGGTAAGCCTAATAATCAAGCTTTCGCTCCATATGTTGAATGGGTGAAGAAGAGGGTAGAAGAGTTCTATTTGCCTTTTGATCGGGCGCCTCCCTTATATCCAGAGATTGTGGAAGAGAGACTCACTGTTTCGTTTGAAGAATTCGATAAGCAGCGTAAGTTGGTATCTGATCTAAAGGTGGAAAACTCCGACATGAGTAGTCAACTACAGAGTGCTCTACATGACAACTTGGAGTTGAAATGGAAGGTTCAGGACATGACTACGCATCTAGAGAAAAAAGAGAAGGATTTTACTGACAGGGCTCAACACTTCAAAAAGATCAGTATGGCTGCTGATTCGTCAGTCAAAGCTAAGAGGAAAAACAAGAAGCTTTTGACCAAAGCAGAGGATGAACTGGCCACGTATCAGGATATGTGGAAGGAAGCTAAGATTGAGAATGAAGAGCTGCAAGAAGAGCTTCAGGTAGTGAAAGCGAGGAAAGACCGTTACTTTGCCAAATGGAAAGAAGCCCAGAAAGAAATTGAAGAGCTTAAGCTGCAAGCGGGAATCAAGAAACCAAAGCACGAAGGCAACGATGTTGAAGAGCATATTGCTAGGCTGAATCAAGATGTTGAGAAGAGGAACAGGCTGATCAAGGGTTTGCTAGAAAGACCTACTCATCCAGATACTGTGAACCTTCTTGAGGAGATTGAAGCCGGTTTATTTGGAATTGACTTGTAGTAATTCTGTTGCTTGTTTTTGTTGTGATTACCATCAAGATTGTTGATGTAATCACTTTTGATTGTATTGAACCTATTTGTATGACTCCTTATGCTATGTTATTGCAACATTTGTTTCAATGGTTATCAGTTGTTTGAAAGGGGTGATCCTTTGATTAATTCTGCAGTATTTCTGGATTCGGATTTATTTTCCGATGTTGTGTCCGATCCCTTGCCCAAAGCTGGAATCAAAGAAGATTCGGCCGGGAAATGTTTAAATATGATTGTTTGCATTTTGCATTTGAATCCTCATAAGCATGAGCATTTTTTGCATAATAAGTACTTGCTGCAGGAGCTCTCTAACCTTTATTTGGTTTCAGGCACAATAGCTGAATCTCCCATTCACCGGTACGTAACTAGACGAAACCAGGCTAGAGCTATGGATCAGGTACAGACAGAGTTGGCTGAGTTGAGGGTACGTATGGAACAATTTATGAATCTGATGCAAGGGGTTGCTCAGGGGCAGCAGGACCTGAGAGCGGGGCAAGAAGACATGAGAGCTACCATCCAGAGGTTGGAGACTGAGATTCCTACTGGTGATCACGTTAATCCCCCTAGGGTTAACCCTCATGTGGTCAACCCTCCTGTGGTCAATCCTCTTGTGGTTACTCCTCCTCCGGTCGGAGTTAATATGGGTTTTGCTCCTGGCAACACTGGGCTGGTGGAAGATCGTCAAGATGACCAATTTTCTGTACTTAATGCTGATATGGGGTTCTACCATGATGAAAGGAAATACGAGGGATTGGCTGAGAGAGTGAAAGCTATAGAAAGTCAAAATCCTTTGGGAATTAATGTCGAGGATATGGGACTAGTACAGGGTGTTAAGATTCCCCCGAAGTTTAAACCACCTACTTTCGACAAGTACAATGGTAGCACTTGTCCCAAAACTCACCTCCAGGCTTACAACCGGAAGATAGCAGCTTATTTTGATGATCAGAAGTTATGGATGTATTTTTTCCAAGACAGCTTGTCTGGAGCCTCACTGGAATGGTACATAAAATTGGACAGGGCCCGCGTCAGAAGCTGGAAAGAGTTGTGCTTGGCTTTCTTAAAGCAATACCAATATAACATCGACATGGCACCGAATCGCACTCAGTTACAAAGCATGACATAGGACCCCAAGGAAGGTTTTAAGCAGTACGCCCAGAGGTGGCGTGAACTTGCTGCTCAGGTGCAACCTCCGTTGGCAGATAGAGAAATGGCTGACATGTTCATGAATACTTTGCAAGGTCTGTATCTTGACAGGCTAGCCGCTTGTCCATCTACTGGATTTGCCGACATAGTAATTGCTGGAGAGAGAATTGAGAGTTTGTTAAAGATGGGAAAATTCAGGACAGAAGTGGTACAAGTTCAGCTCCTGCAAAGAATTTTTTGGCAACAATAACAGAAAACGTGAAGGCGACGCTAATGCTGTGTATTCACAAGGGGGAGAGGTAGAGGCAACAGGGTGCACATCACCAGGCAGCATCTATAACTATTCCAACTCCGGGTAATGAGGCTCAACCTGCAGCTCAGAGGCAGTATCATCCAAGAAAGAGAATGAATGACAGACATTTTGATGTTTTCCCTGTGACCTATTCACAGATGCTACAGAATTTACTTCGTTTGAATTTGGTACAGTTAAGGACTTTGGCTCCCCCAGTGGGTAGATTACCCGCTGGATATGATGCAAATGAAAAGTGTGAGTTTCACTCCAATGTGCCAAGACACAATGTGGAAAACTGCAAGGCTTTCAAACATGTGGTGCAAGACCTTGTTGATTCAAAGGCTATTAATTTTGCTCCGAGACCTAATGTAATTCAAAATCCCATGCCCACGCATGGTGGACCGGGGGTGCATGCCATTGAAGAAGATAGAGGGCTGAATCTGGTAAGGGACATTAATGATGTCAAGACTCTGCTGAAAGTAGTGAAGGAACGCTTGCTGAAAGGGGCTGTATTTCCTGGTTGCTCAGAAAGTTGTGAGGATTGTTTGATTGCTGATAATGGTTGTGTAAAGTTGAAAACTGCCCTTCAGTGTATGATAGATCAAGGATGTTTGCAATTTGATCAGTTGAAAAAGAGTGATGATGAAGTTTCTACTATTACAATCTACTTTGATCCTGTGGAAATTCCGGTGCCTGCTCCTGTACAGATATCTGCACCTGAACGAGTAGCTCATATCACTATAAATGTTCCCAGCTACGTCCCAAATGAGAACAAGGTTGCTATCCCGTGGTACTATGGGACTAATAGTCAAAGACAGAGACAGGAGGTGCAGACTCCTAAAGAAAGTGGTTCAAGTGTCGGAAATGTTGGAGGAGTGGGTGGTTTTACTCGCAGCGGAAGGCTTTTCGCTCCTCAGACACTTAGGAAAGACAATACTGAAGCATTAGAGGGAGACAAAGGGAAGCGGGTACTGAATGATGAACCAACGGCAGGGGCTGAGCCGGTGCCAGGGGCAGAATCTGACAAGTCATTTGAGAGAGATGTTGAGGAATTCATGAGAATAATCAGAAAGAGCGATTATAAGATCGTTGACCATCTACATCAAACTCCTTCTAAGATTTTCATATTGTCATTGTTGCTATGTTCCGAAGCCCATCGGAATGCTCTGCTCAAAATTTTGAATATGGCATACGTACCGCAAGAAATATCAGTGAACCAGCTTGAAGGTGTGATCTCCAATGTTAATGCTAGAAACGGTCTAGGGTTCACAGATTTTGACTTAACGCCAGAAGGAAGGAATCACAATAAGGCTCTCCACATATCAATGGAATGTAAAGGTGCTATGTTATCTCATGTATTGGTGGACACTGGCTCGTCTCTCAATGTGTTGCCTAAGAAAGCATTAGCCAAGCTGGATGTGGAAGTGGTGATACTCAGATCTTGTGATCTAGTGGTGAAAGCGTTTGATGGTTCAAAGAGATCAGTGTTTGGAGAGATAGAGTTACCTGTCCAGATAGGACCCCAGGTCTTCAATACAGTGTTTTATGTGATGGACATCCAACCGGCCTATAGTTGTCTATTGGGTCGTCCCTGGATCCACGCTGCTGGGGCCGTATCTTCAACCTTGCATCAAAAGATAAAATTTGTAGTTGATGGTCAAGTTGTTACGGTATGCGGAGAAGAAGATATTTTTGTCAGCCATCTGTCATCCTTCAAGTACGTGGAGATAGACGGAGAGATACACGAAACTCTCTGTCAGGCATTTGAAACTATGAATATGGTGAAAGATTCTCCGTCTTCGTCTGGTGAGGCAAGAGTGGGAACCTCTATGACTTCATATAAGCAGGCTTTGGAGGTGGTGCAGTCTGGTCATACGGAAGGTTGGGGACAAATGGTTGAGATACCTTTCAAGGATGATAAGAGCGGAATTGGTTATAAACCTTCTCGGGTTCCACTACAGGGTCAAGAACGCCAAGGGCCAGTTTTCTTCTCAAGTGGAGGGGTCATATATCCAAGCCATACCTGTGCAGCAATTGAAGACGGTGAGGATAGTGACTGTGACCTGGACAACTGGGTGCGTCCATGTGCCCCAGGAGTGAAGCTGAATAATTGGTTTTCGGAGGATCTCAAGTTACTCTGCCAAATAAGTAATTTTCTTTGTTTTCTTTCATTAAGCATGCAAAAGTTCTATGCTCTTCCCAAGGCATAGTGACTTCATTGTAGGGCCCCCATTTTGTTTTCATACAAGTTTTTATCATTAATAAAAGGACGTTTGGTATTCAAATTGTGTTCCCTGTCTTTCTTTTTTATTTTTATCATTTAAATAAAAATGGCAATGTTTTCTTCACAGTTTTCTTGCATTTTTTCCCTTTTTCCTTTCAAAGATCAGTTTCTAAAGGCATGAGTTATCATTCATGCAGAAGTAATTCTCTGGATCTCATTGATGATGACTCTGTTATGGTTTATTATGACTTCGATAATCCAATATACCAAGCCGAAGAGGGGGACGAGGAAGACTGTGAACTTCCCGAGGAGTTGGCTAGATTATTGAAACAGGAAGAAAGAGCCATTCAGCCTCATCAAGAAGACGTAGAAGTTGTCAATCTTGGTACTGAAGAGGTAAGGAAAGAGGTTAAAGTAGGGGCAAGCCTGGCTGAGAATGTAAAGAAAGAACTTATTGAGATGTTGCGAGAGTATGTCGATATCTTCGCCTAGTTTTATCAAGATATGCCGGGGTTGGATTCAGACATCGTTGTGCACAGATTGCCGCTGAAAGAGGGTTGTTTTCCTGTCAAACAGAAGCTTCGGAGAACCAAACCTGAGATGGCCATCAAGATCAAAGAGGAGGTGCAAAAGCAGTTGGATGCGGGGTTTCTAGCTGTTACTAATTATCCGCCATGGGTCGCTAATATTGTGCTAGTACCGAAGAAGGATGGCAAAGTCAGAATGTGTGTGGATTATCAAGATTTGAACAGGGCGAGTCCAAAAGATGATTTTCCGTTACCACACATTGACGTGTAGGTGGACAATACGACTCAATTCTCTGTGTTTTCTTTCATGGATGGGTTTTCCGGATACAACCAGATTAAGATGGCGCTCGAGGATATGGAGAAAACTACATTTATTACCCCTTGGGGCACATTTTGTTATAAGGTGATGTCGTTTGGTTTAAAGAATGCTGGGGCTAATATCAGCGTGCCATGGTAACGCTCTTCCACGATATGATTCACAAAGAAATTGAAGTTTATGTGGATGATATGATTGCCAAGTCACAAACGGAAGAAGAACATTTGATAAATTTGAAAAAGTTGTTTGAGCGGTTGAGACATTTCAGACTGAGGCTGAACCCGAATAAATGTACTTTCGGGGTAAGATCTGGTAAGCTTCTGGGCTTCATTGTCAGTGAAAAGGGAATCGAGGTGGATCCAGCAAAGGTAAAAGCCATTCAAGAAATGCCGGAGCCGAGAACTGAAAAGCAGGTTCGTGGGTTTTTGGGAAGGTTGAATTATATTGCAAGATTTATATCTCATCTTACTACAACCTGTGAGCCAATATTCAAGTTATTGAGAAAAGATCAATCAATCTGGTGGAACAATGATTGTCAAAAGGCCTTTGATAAAATAAAAGAATACTTGCAAAATCCTCCGATTCTCATGCCTCCAGTTCCTGGGAGGCCACTGATTATGTATCTCACTGTACGTGATGGATCAATGGGTTGCGTTCTCGGTCAACACGACGAGACAGGTAGGAAAGAGCATGCTATATACTACCTGAGCAAAAAGTTCACCGATTGCGAGTCCAGGTATTCGATGCTTGAAAAGACGTGTTGTGCACTAGCATGGGCTGCTAAGCGATTGAGACAATACATGCTGACTCATACAACACTGCTGATTTCAAAAATGGATCCAATCGAGTACATCTTTGAAAAGCCAACTCTTAATGGAAGGGTCGTTCGGTGGCAGATGGTTTTGACTGAGTATGATATACAATACACTTCCCAGAAGTCTATCAAAGGGAGTGTGTCGTCTGATTATCTTGCCGAGTCGCCTATTGATGATTATCAGCCAATGAGGTTTGACTTTCCTAATGAAGACATTATGTTTCTCAAGGCTAAAGATTGTGAAGAGCCTCCGGTTGATGAAGGACCGGATCCTGATGACAAATGAAAATTGATGTTTGATGGGGCCGTTAACATGAATGGAAGTGGTGTTGGGGCAGTCTTGATCACTCCGAAAGGATCACACATACCTTTCACTGCCAGGTTAACTTTTAATGTCACCAACAATGAAGCGGAATATGAGGCATGTATCATAGGTATTGAAGAAGCCATTGATTTGAGGATCAAGACTCTTGAGATATTTGGTGATTCCGCTCTAGTGATCAACCAGATCAACAAAAATTGGCATACCAACCAACAGAACTTGATTCCCTACAGAGACTATGCGAGATAATTGTTGACCTTCTTTACAATAGTAAAATTGTACTATATACCTCGTGATGAGAATCAGATGGCAGATACTTTAGCTACATTGTCCTCCATGATTCAGGTGAATTGGTGGAACCATATCCCGAAGATTGATGTGATAAGATTAGACAGACCCGCTCATGTGTTTGCCGCTGATACTACGACTGATGATAAACCCTGGTATTTTGATATCAAGCGTTTCTTGAAGAGTCAAGAGTATCTAGTTGGGGCATGAAATAATGATAAAAAGACTCTGAGGAGGTTGGCAGGAAGCTTCTTTTTGAATGAGGATGTGTTGTACAAGCGAAACTTTGACATGGTCTTGCTCAGATGTGTGGATAGACACGAAGCAGACCTGTTAATGCAGGAAGTACATGAAGGATCTTTCGGTACCCATGCTAGTGGGCATGCTATGGCGAAGAAATTATTACGAGCAGGGTATTATTGGTTAACTATGGAGGCTGATTGCTTTAAGTACGCCCGAAAATGCCACAAATGCCAAATCTATGCTGATAAGGTGCATGTGCCACCAAACCCCGTGAATGTGATGAGTTCTCCATGGCCCTTTGCTAAATGGGGCATTGATATGATAGGGAAGATTGAGCCTACTGCTTCCAACGGACATCGATTCATTCTGGTGGCTATTGATTACTTTACCAAGTGGGTAGAAGCTGCCTCTTTTGCAAATGTTACCAGGCAGGTGGTAGCTCGATTCATTAAGAAGGAGATTATCTGCAGATATGGGGTGCCTGAAAGGATCATTACTGACAATGGTTCTAATCTCAACAACAAGATGATGAAAGAGCTATGCCAGAGCTTCAAAATTAAACACCACAATTCTTCTCCTTACCGCCCGAAGATGAATGGGGCCGTCGAGGCAGCCAACAAAAATATTAAGAAGATTGTGCAAAAGATGGTGGTGACGTATAAGTATTGGCATGAAATGTTGCCTTTCGCTTTGCATGGGTACCGTACTTCTGTTCGTACATCTACTGGGGCAACCCCGTTTTCACTTGTACATGGTATGGAGGCAGTGCTACCGGTTGAAGTGGAAATCCCTTCTTTAAGGGTCATGATGGACATTAAACTTGACGAGGCTGAATGGGTTCGAGCGAGGTTCAACGAGTTGAGTCTCATCGAAGAAAGACGGTTGGCTACAGTTTGTCATGGACAACTGTATCAGAGGAGAATGAAATGAGCATTTGATCAGAAAGTGCGCCCTCAGACTTACCAGACGGGCGACTTGGTATTAAAACGGATTCTTCCTCCAAATACAGATCACAGGGGCAAATGGACGCTTAATTATGAAGGTCCATATGTTGTTAAGAAGATTTTCTCGGGCGGAGCCTTGATACTTACAACAATGGACGGTGAGGATTTTTTGTCCCCTGTGAACTCAGACGCAGTTAAAAAATACTTCGCATAAAGAGACCCGCTGGACAATAAAAAGAGGGTCCAGGCAAAAAAGGGCATCCCGGCGAACCAAAAAAAAAGGGGGTTCGGGCAAAAGTTAGGGATAAAAAAAAAAAAAAAAGAAAGTACACCCGGTAAGTTGAAAACCCGCAAGGGCAACCTAGGCAAAAAAGGGTATCTCGGTGGATTGAAAACCCGTAAAGGGCGATCCAGGCAAAAGAGAGATTTAGCGAAAACTGCGATCTGAGTAATCTGTATTGCCTCGTCTCAATCAGTAAGCACTCTGAAGGTCAGGAATCAGTTCAATCATCCCCCTTTGAAGGCAAAGCAATTGGAGAATCTTGAAGATATATGAACCATAGCAGGGTTAAAAACTCAATGAAGTTCCATTTTCACATTGCCATTAGGACAGTTTCTTTTCTGTTTTGGAAATTACCTCTTTCCAGGAATTGCTTCTTGATGTAAATGCCTATTTTTCAGGCTCTTCAATCAATAAAATTGTCGTTATTCAGAATAATTCTATCTGTTTGTTTGTTTTGATTTTATTTGATTTGTTTACACAAACGTCCAAATTTTTTATAAACATTTGCATGCGAAAATCTTGGGGTTCTACAATAATGTGCATAAAGGAGAAAACATTTAAAATTGCTTTAAATGACACGTGTGCTTGGATGAATACTATCGAACCTCGTATTATTCTGGGGCATATGTGCACATTCTTTTGTTTGCAGGTGTGGAGATTTCACAAGATAGCTATGCAAAGATGTATGACGCCTTCAAGCCAAAATCCTTTACGAAGCGCAAATGATCGTTCCTCCCCAGGCAGAGAGGGCTTCTCAACAGGAGAGTTATTTTTGGAGGTGGGCATCCCCAGCGTATTTACAGAGCTTCATGATCCCTAACAGCGTTGTCAAAAGGGTAGTATTGTATCCTATTCAGTACTTCCAACAGCTACAAGCTTTTCTGTGTTGATAACGGTTGAAAACTCCCCAGTAGAGTTGCTTCACACGCCTTACAGTTGATGTTCAAGACTCAGTGAGTGTCCAGGAGTTTGGAGATGTCGAATCTTCTGTAAAATCCTCTTGGGACGTTTTCTCCAGATCAGACTTGTATCTTGGGGCAAAATCAAATGGTTGACCATCTCAAGTATGGAGCATCATGAAATTCCCCGACAGGAGTATTCCAGATATATTATCCCCAACAGGGTGGCCTCCCAACTACGGCGTCCTAGCTCAAGTCTCGGTATTAGTTTAAGAGTTGGAAGATGTCGGATCTTCTATAAAATTCTCTTAAGAAACATTCCCTGGCATGAGACACTTTGAAGTGATTCTCCCCAGTAGAGTTTGTTGTAAGCTTGGTTCCCCAGTAGAGTTTGAAGAGGCGTGGTCTTCTGTAAAATCCTCTCAAGGGACATCTCCCCAGCAGAGTTTGTTGTAAGCTCATTAATCCCCAGCGGAGTTCTATGGTTATAGTTATTCCCCAAGCAGACTGGTTCAGATGATGCCTCCTCAGCAAAGTTATCTTTTCCTACAGTAGCCTTAACAGGTTTGTCAGGTCAGTGCCCAGATCAGGAGGTCAGGTCAATTTTGCCTTCTCCAGTACGGTTTGCGATCGCGAGGTCAATCTAGCTTGTCATCCCCAGCGGAGTTGCTTTCCTTTCCTCAGCATTTATTTTGCTGAGGACCTCTTTGCATTTTGCATATAGTACGCATAGCATCCTCTAAAATGCGTAGCATTCCATTTCATATGGAGCATTACGGCAAAATTCAAACATGTGCATGTGAAGCATAGGCCAGTTTTGATAACTCGTGCGAGGGTCCAAAATTTTGCTCCTTATATCATTGACAAAGCCAGAAAGAATGCCTAGTGCATTTCCCCGCAGATATTTCAAAGCAGCGCAAAGGGTGCCATCAATTTTCTCCCCACATAGTCATATCTCTCAACTCTCGAGTTTCTTGGAACCATTCCCGATAGGATTCCTGCAGCCGTTCCCGACCGCTCCTTTGATTTTTAACCATGCCAGTTCCCGACAGGCCCCGTTACCCATTCCTGATAGGAAAGCCTTGGTTATAAACTGCAGCCGTTCCCGACCGCTCCCTTTTGATTTTTAACCATGCCAGTTCCCGACAGGCCCCGTTACCCATTCCCGATAGGTAAACCTTGGTTATAAACTGCAGCCGTTCCCGACCGCTCCCTTTGAGTTTTAACCATGCCAGTTCCCGACAGGCCCCGTTACCCATTCCCGATATGTAAGCTTTGGTTATAAACTGTAGCCGTCCCCAACAGATCCCTTTAGTTTGAACCTTGGCAGTTCACGACAGGTACACTTGCCCATTCCCGATAGGCAAAACAGGTCCTAACTCACCAGTTCCCGACAGGTATTTCACCAGTTCCTGACAGGTATTTCACTAGTTCCCGACAGGTATTTCACCAGTTCCCGACAGGTATTTCACTAGTTTCCGACAGGTACTTCACTAGTTCCTGACAGGTATTTCACCGGTTCCCGACAGGTTTCCTATGGGGTCCAATGGTTCCAAGGTCTTCTTCACCAACTTTTCTTCCTTACCTTTACAGCATTTTCTCTAACCACAATGCAAATTTTCTCGGTTATTTTTGTATTCAATCCCTTTGAATCTTGAATTCCTGATAGCCGTTGCTTTCATCCATTCAGATTCACAGTTGATTGAATAGGGGCAGCTGTAATACCTCAAAATTTACCTTCATGTTTCTCAACAAATTGGTCTATGCTTTACTCATTTGCATTCCATAGTAGGTCATAGATTGCATAGTATGGCATTCGGCATAAGGCATGGGATCAAGGCACTTGGTCCATATTCTCAAGTCTCAAGATTCAAGGTGGCTCATGGGGTTCATCATATCTCCTTAAGGTCAAGCATGGCAAAGGATTTCAAGTGGATCTCTTCCTCCTGATCAGAGGGACCAATTAGGGTTTGTGAATCAAGAGAGCTTCTTGAAGACTTTGGGGGTTCAAGCATGTTTTTGTGGTTTCCATGTGCTCACAAGTGTTCATGGATGGAGATTTGGTTGATGGTTCATGGTGAAGAATGTTCAGTGGACCAGTTGCTGGTGAAATGAGGAAAAGTCAACTGTAAAGGAGAAAGTCAACTGAGGAATTTTGAGGGTCTTTTCATGGTTTTCAAGGTCTCACATCCTCATATGGTCTTCAATTGTCAAGATTCATGCCATTCTTCAAGAATCAAGAGTTTGTACAAAAGTTACTAAATTTGGAAAATTACCTATAATGAAAACTTTCCATTTTTGGCAATTTTTCCACCACATTCAACTTAACTTTTCATCATCAAGGAAGCTCCAAATGAATTTTCATCCAACATGAAATTTGAAGATCTTTCTCTCCCATTTCCAAAAAGTACTAGAACATCTCCATATCATTTGTGGAACTCTAGTTATGGTCAAAACAATGCAAGGTGCTTTTCATGGATTCCTTATATGTCAAATTTTCCACCATTTGCATTTTTACTCAAAAGGACTTGTAATGTTCCCAATTGCTTCATGTCACATTACAATATCAAAATACAAGTCAAGCAGATCATTTGTGGCCTTTGAATCAATTCATTCCATGCCATATTTCTCATTATTTTCACATTATTCAAAAATGCAAATTGATTCAAAACTTACAAACCAAGAAAGTGCAAGGCCCAAATTCAATTCAGAGGTGATACATGAGTAAATTGGAGGTGAATCATGCTGATTACAAGGGGGTTTACACGTGTTGTTTAAGAGTAGTAGCACAAAATGCATTTTTGCAATTTCACCCAAATCTCATTAACCAAGGTTCTAATCACTTCTTAATCCTAATCAGTGAACTAATGGGGAGTATATATGCTTACTCATACCCTCACAGCTAGGTTAGAGACTCTCATTTGCACAGTTTTGGTATTTTGCTCTCACACTTCCTCTCATTGAATCTCACTCTTCTTGGAGGTTCTTTGAGTTTTCTCTTCATATTCTTGATCAGTGAAGAGAATAGAGCAAGAATCAACTGCTATTTTGAGCTCATACTGAGGCTTTCACCAAGTGTCATTCAAGAGGGTTCAAACTTAAATCTCAAGATCTAGCACGATTTCAAGTTCTAGTTACATTTATTTTGCATCTAGAGGTTCCAAGGAGTGGATCTGCAGTTTTTGGAGGGATTTCTTGGAGGTTTTCAAGTTCTACAAGGTTCAGGTTGGTGAATTTTTCATACTCACAGAACTCAGTTTTCTTGTGTACATTATGATCTATGATGTTCACTGATTATCCTGATCTATTTTATTTGAAGTTTGGACGTGTAGTTTGTGTGTATTATGAGTTTAAAGTTTTGGATCTATATTTTATTCCCTTCGACTTGCATTATTGGTTGACAGTTTGTTGAAATGGATTGGATATTTGAGATCCTTGCGTTTTTCTGGTCAAGATGATGTACACATACGCGTTTTCTGGAGAATTTTTTACTGCAGCTCACCGGAGAGGGTGGCTGGAGCCCTAGCTCCGGCGGCTGTGATGGTTCAGTCCGGCGAAAGAGTTAATTGAAGAAGAAGAAATCTCATCTGTTGATGAG
The DNA here is from genome assembly GCA_022829125.1 of Lathyrus tuberosus. Lineage (NCBI taxonomy): Eukaryota > Viridiplantae > Streptophyta > Magnoliopsida > Fabales > Fabaceae > Lathyrus > Lathyrus tuberosus. The sequence goes on from JALAZF010000009.1 coordinate 11,138,614, forward strand.
CTTGATCCTACGTTCCTCAATTTGCCACGTCGCTTTAAATTTATGTTTTATTTTATGGTTTTGGTGTGTGTCTCTCCATGTGTGTTAGCGTGTACCTCACTTCCTAACCTTTGATTTGGATTAACATTTGATGGTTTGATTTAATTGTACGCGATGATGTGATCTTATGGTGGAGATCTTGACAGCACATTAAGTGAATCATGTGCCAATCACGTGGGGTTCTATGGTGGGCTGAAGGTTTGTATGCGCGCATGTGTTTTGGATTATGGTGTGCTTGGGGGATCTGGACCGTTGATCTTAATTACTTTTTAATCTTGTGGACTTTGCTTGATATGTTTTCACGCGTTGGATTGATCCTTTGGCTAATATTAGATCTGAGTGTTGACTGATCCTTGTGTTCTCCATTGACTTTCGCTGTTGGACCTTTGGCCTTGGGCCTTTCTATTTGCACCCCCAATCTGGGCCTTGTTCATAATTCTAACGCGTTTGCATTGCTGATGGCAACCCCATGCTTCTTTCATTTCTTTTTTTATTTTTATTATTTGTTTGTTTTGTATTTTAATTTCTAAAATCATTTTTATGCATCTAAAAGTCCTAAAAAAAATCATGAAGCTTCTTTTTAGTTTTATAAATTTTTTCCATATTTTATTTTCTCATTTTATTTTATTTTTGGCATCTGATTTAATTAATTGCTTAATTTTCTTTTTTTAATTGTTTCACTTGCACACTCCAACTTGTAAAATTTCTTTCTCATCATATATAAAACATTTTTAATCCATTCCTTTTGTATTTGTTAGATAACATTCTGAAGTGCATAAAAACATTTTTGTTTCATTTTTAAAACTTTTCCATATTGCATTTTGGTCCCTCTCTTTTGCATGTTGATACATATTTCTCACTTGATCCTTGCTTATTTGTTTGAATGGTTTAACTTGTGAATTTTTGGGAGATATTTTAACATGTGATTGTATTCTGATCTATATCATTTGATTTTAAATTTCACAATTTTATAATGTCATTTGATGCATGTTTGATTATTTGTGCTTAAGTGACTTATGCATGACTATATCTTGACACTTTTTTGCACACCTTGACTTGTGGATCACTTTTAGACAATCTCTTTAACTCTTTTTGATCCAATATTTTTGCATATGTTACTTGACTGAGTTAACTTCCATTTGATTATTTTTTGGGATTTTATTGAGCCACTTTTCTATTTGTTATTGATTTTTATTTGTGATGCAAGTTGGATTGAGGTATACCTTGATGTGTAACTCCCCAATTTTGCCAATTTTATTTTATTGAGTCTTTTGATTATTTTATTATTATTTTATTTTATTTTCGACTTTTGTGTGAAAATATGTTATTTTTAGTCGTGAATATATTTTATCGCGTTTCGGAAACATTTGCGAGATATTTGAGTGTGGGGGTATTTTGGACATTTCATAGATATTTGGATAAGTTAGTAAGAAAAGAAAATAGAAAAGGGAAAGAATAATAGAGAGAAAGAAAGAAGAAAGAAGGAAAAAGAGAAGAAAAGAGTAGAAGAGAGAAAATTGGAGAAAGTGGAAAAATCATCAAGATCAAGTTCTAGAGTCGATTAAATCGGGTAAGGGTGCGAAACTCGATTATTCTATGATTATATACGATTATGTATGTGTGTTTGTTGTTGTTTTGGATTGAATTGGAAGAAAATGAGTAAAACCCATATTTAGTATAATTGATTAGAAATTGATTTGAATGTGTCAAAACTTGTGTTGATTGTGTTTTAGATTGTCTATACATGTTGGTTGTGTGTTATTGCAATTCAAATTGGTCATTTTCTGAGTTTTAGGTGAAAAATTGGTTGATTGGATTTGGAAAACGCAGAAATTGTTCTGCAGAATTTTTCTGGGTTTGTCCTGGCAATACGCGTAAGGGACATGCCAATACGCGTATGGGCCAAGGCGATACGCGTAACATTGCGTTGTTTTTGGGGCATTACGTGTATGAAATGCATGTTTTACCGGCCCTCTGGTGATACGCGTAAGGACTATGGGCGTACGCGTATGGATTTTTGAAACGTGATTTTGTGAAGAGAAATTGTTCTATCAATACGCGTATGGGAATAGGTGTTACGCGTATGGACAGGAGAATGTTAAAAATGTGAATTTTCAAAATGTGTTTTCGGTTTCGGCCGTAACTTTAGTTCCGATTATCCGATTTTTGAATTCTTGGTGTCGTTGGAAAGGTATCGAGTTGTACTTTATGATTATGATGTTTTGAGAATTGTTAGCCGATTAAATTATGTCGGGAAATGTGAATAGTGTCGGTTATCAACTTTTGTCGTTTTAATGGTGTGGAATTGACGTGTATTATGCCGTATGTTGTTGTTTTGTACGTGAGATGACTTATGAGCTGTTGGGATGATGATTTGTGGTCGAAAGGCAAGTAAACGAAATGTGTTATGTTTTAAGGTGATATGCATGTATGTGGTTGTATATATGTGTGCATTTGATGTCATGGGTCATTGTATGCCAAGCATCATGATGTGCATTGTTGAACGTCCTGAGTGGCGGTTTAATTCCTGAGAGAAATTGCTATAACATCGTGTGCCTCGAAAATATGAGGCGATGCCTGAGGACTTAAAGCGATGGATATAGACGATTGTGGGCTCCTTTGGAGACTTAAAGCAATCCTTAACGCCGTGTGCCTCGAAAATATGAGGCGATGCCTGAGGACCTAAAGCGACGGGTGAACATCGTAGGCCCGACGGGGAGTTACTTGAGATTCTTAGTAACGAGCGATGGTTCCAATAGTTCCTGAGTGAACTGATGATGAGACATGAGAAACAATGGAAGTCGGTACCGCATGGCATGTGCATAGAGTCGTTGTGTCGGTCTCTATGCATTTGCATAATCATGGATTGACTGTGCATGTTAATTGTGTGTGTGAATAATGTGATGGAATATGTGTAATTGTATTGTGAATGATTGATGTGCAGTGGTATGTGATACGTGAGAATTGCATTGTATTGTGTTATATCTGCTTGTGGTGCATTTGTGGTGAGAAGATGTTCTTTGTACATTCCTGGTGTTAATATATAATTTTATGCAATTATATTATGGTTGTTTTTCTCACCCTTCTGCTGTTTTATAACGCTCTATGAGGCGTTACAGATTAGAGTTGCTGGAGGTATTCTTTTTGTGAAGCTTTGCGTCTTCATTCTTTTGTTGGTCGGCTCTGATATGTGACACGGGTAGCTAGGGTGGCCGTTGTGATTATTTTCTATATCTGACGATATATTTTAGTTGTACATGTATAACTTGATGTATGGCAGACATGTTTATATGTATATATGTATATATGCTATTCAGATTTTAGATTTTTCCGCTTTAATTCTAATTTCTGAGAAGTGGGTGTAAGGAACTGAGTTTCCTCTGTATGATTGCTACCCCACTGTTGCATATCTTCATGGGCAGGTGTTGTATGTTCTGTATATGTTACTTTGATGTGATTTCCCCGTCTATGCCGTGATTCAATTATACTCTGATCAAATTTTGAATTTTCTTTTATTGCTTTAAATGCATGTTATAACTGTGGGGGTATAGATTGGGGGCGTCACATGATGCATGATCTAGTTTGAGTGCATTTGCTTACTTGTGATGGAGTGATGCTTGAGATGTTTTTATGGTATGAACATGTTCTGTTTGAGATTGCTTGTGGCTTTGGAATCATCCTCATTTGATCATTTCTCAATTTGTTCTTGATTTTACAAGTTGATGTTGTTTTGGACTTGAATCTTGTGATATGTTCAACCTAATCTTGTGATGGCTTCTTTGTGTGAATTCACTCATGTATGAATCCTTTTTATTTGACTTGTATGATATGCTTGAGGTTTTGGTCCTCTTGATTTAAGGTTCATTATGTGATTTCCATTTCACTTTATGCCTCACACTTCTTTGCTTGCTTGCATGAATGATAAGTGAATGTCTTTCTCAATTTTGATACATGTTTTGAATGTGTTGCTTAATGATTAATCTTGTATGACTTGAGTTTGATCTTGGCATGATGATAATGTGTATGCTACTGCCCTTTGGTTTCATTACTTGATTTTCATTTCACTTGTTCATCATGGTTTGAATTATGTGTTGCATATCATCCCCTTTGCTTTGTAACTTCTTTGGTGCATAATATTGCATAATGTGAATCTCTTTTGCACATGTGAAGTGTTTATGATGATATGATGTGAGTTTTGGTCTTGTTTCATTTTCATCTTGCCTTTCTCATTTCACTTTGTTATGAATTCCATGTGTGTTTAATTGTGCATTTTATTCAAGCATTGCTTGCATCTTTTCATGTTTATTTTTGTATGCTTACTTGAATGGTTTTGCATTGATCTTTGAGACATGATTGTTGATTTGAGTTGGACATTTATGATATGATATGCTTGCTGCCATTTATTATATCTCATTTCTTTTCTTCTCTTTTTCTTTTCTTCTCTTTCACTCTTTCTCATCCCATGAATCTCAAGACTTGTTCAAGTCTTGGATTCTTTTCGCCTTAGAGCTACCTAGTCCAACTTAATTTTTGATTAAGCTTGGAGTAGGATTAGCACTAGGTTAGGTAGTCTTTTCTCCTAAACCTCACTAACCATAGGACATCCATGCATGATAACGTTAGGACTCTTAGTTCCCCTTTAGAGTTTCCCTTACGTCGTTTCTCTTCTCATCTCAAAAGAAAAGTAAAAAAACACTTAATAAAGGTTAACGTGTATTGCGCTTGAGCCTTATATGTGGGAAGTGGGGAACGAGGGGCTTCCTCTCATTCTTCTAGGATACCTAGTGTACGTCCTGTTGGGGACGATGCGCGAAAGTATTCGTTCCTGTATTTAAGACTTTGGTTTAATGCAAGTTACAAATAACTGTAAAAAACACTTCTTGCTTAAAAAACTTCAAACAAACAATAACGTCTTTCCTTCAGGAATTCTTCTCTCACCTCACTCACTCTCAGCGTATGAACGTGCTCCTACTCATTCTCTTACAAGACGGTAACGCCTAAGTCTCCATACAGCGAGCTGCAACACCTGAGCTAGAACGTAAGTCGTTCCCTAAAAAACACACTCCACCCCTAGTGAGGGGAACTACGTCGCTCTGATTCTCATGCTCCCGATGAGATACGTAGGCAGTGGGGTAGGGCCCATGCGAGCACTTCTTTTATATTCCCTACATTTGTTTCTCTTTCTCTCTCCCTTCCTTTTCCGATTCTCCAGCAAGCAGTCCCTTTTCCTTTCCAGCTGCAGCGAGGTTCCAGTTGACGACACCCTTTGATCGAGACAAGCAAGCGTGGATCCCATCGGGTACGATGGACGTGATGGGTGTAGCACCCCAAAATTTGCTCTCTTACTTTAGTACAAACTGCCTTAGGTTTCATTTCATTTTTTGCATTATCATGTGTGCATATCATTGGTTCTTAGCATGGGATCAAGGTATTTTGGTTCTCAAGGAGAAGAGCATCTATTCCAAAGGCAAGCTTGAGTTTATCTTTCAATCTTGGGGCTCCCTCAAAGCCTCAAGGCCCTCACCTCATCAATGCATGACTCATAATCAAGAAAAGTCAAAAGAATCATCAAAAATCAAGAATAGAGGAAACTTACCTAATTTGGCAAGTTAGGGTTTTCTAAAGTTTCCATTTTTGGGAATCTCATGCAAATACTCATCATGCAAAAAGTCTTCATAAAAGTCATGCTTATGAAATCATTCGCATGGTGACTCAAAAGAGATTTTTATGGTACAAGAGTGGTATAATTTTGTGGCATGTATATTATGGTTTCATACAATGTACCATGCATGTCATGAAATTCAAATAATTTGCCATATTGAAAAAATTCCCAAATTCACCAAAAGCTCCCACTTTCCATTTGCTAATTCCACCACACCCCATCATATAATTTTACTACACAGCGTACATAACCACATATATCATCATCATCTTTTTGCCCAAAATGATCAAACATACACCATACACCATGCACCATGCACCATATTTCAAATAAATGGCCAAAAGTGGAGAACCACAAAACTCACCAAACTTGTTTCCATATGGTACTACCTCATTCTATGATTCTCACACCTCCATTGTGCTCATTGCCCATAAAAAAAAACACTACCAACACACCTCTCCATGCCAAACCCGTATTACTATTCACCCCATTTTTGACCAAATTTCCAAACTATTTTTTCTTTGGTTTGGGCCTCTAAAAACCACCACAATCCATCATATATAAGGAGAGAACAAACCCTAAGGGGGGAGGGCTTCATTCTGCCGTTTTGACATCCAAAACCCTACTTCTCTCTCTAGTTTCTCTCTCTTCGAATTTTGGTTTTGCTCCAAGTTTCTTCCATTCTCTTGCTCATTCAAGATCCAGTGAGGTACTAGGAGGCTAATAGAAGGATTTATTTGAAGCTCTAACGTCATTTGAACGTCATTTGAAGGGCTAACGGAGCTCCTCCGTTAGGTAACACCATGATTCCTTCTTGTTGTTCATACTAGTTTTTTTTTAAGTGATAAACATGTTCATGCATCTGCATCTGAAGTCCTACATGGTAGGCATTGGTTAAACTTGAGTATATTTGGTTTTCATGGAGTTTTTCTTTTTTAGGGTTTACTTTATTGCTTGCTTTCATGTGTTTCCTTTGGTTGTTTTTAAAAATGGTTGGCATATTTGGAATCTACATTAAATTTCCTTGAAGATAGTACCATGGTTGTCTTGATTTAATGAAATGAAAGTTTGTGTGTATTTCGTTCATGGTTGTATTTCTTGGTGTTAGAGGCTTTAAAATTGAAAAATAATGTCAAATTTGGAATCTACGCGAAAAATCGGGTGGGGTATTCCCCCCCTTTGTTTTTTTTTCCAGCGACCGGACCACCTCATGTGGTGGCCGGCGCCGGCGCGGTGTTCGGAGGTTTTTCCAGCGGGGTGGGTGTCTTGGGGAAGAAGATGATGAGGTGGCGCATTCTCATTGGTCTTTGCATTTTGTTTTTTTTCTTTTTTATTTTTCTTATTTCCTTTTTGTCTTTTATGACTTAAGTTGGAATGACCAATTGATAACATGTCACATAACTTTTGTTACACCTTTAATAACTATTTTTATTTTCTTTTTATTTTAAAATTCTGAACATAAGTGACTTCATCTTGGGCCCAACGAATTCCTTTTCACACCCCCACTACCAGCCCAAATCGTGTGGCATTCTTTTTGAGTTACTAATACACCCTCTGTTTTATTACTTTTTTTTTTCCTTTTTTCGTTTTTGTTTTAATTATTAAAAATACTTCCTTTAATTAAAAAATTCCAAAAAAAATCATGAACGTATTTTAATGTCTTATTTAATTATCTTTGAATTTTATTTTAATTTTTCATTTGTCTTGATAATTAATTCTGATTTTCTTTTCCAAGGTGTATTCCATGTTTACCCTTGTGGTTAATGCTTGTGTTTGATGACTTTTCCATGCCTTCTTGAGCCGATTTTTTTGTCATGTATTTACACTTAAATTATGAATGTTTGAATGTCATGTTTCTGTCTTGGTGATCAATTTTTGATTACTTTCCATGTGGTTCTCTTTACTCCTCGATTATTGCTTCGTTAGCTTGATACGTGTGATGTTTGGATCCATTTGGTGATGCAACTTTGTGGTTCTTGGTGAGACCTTTTTCACATACATTCTTGACGGATATGACGTGATTTTGACAATTTATTCAGATTCTTATAAGGCATGTTTCTATTTTTGGTTGATATTTAAATGTGACTCAAACTTTGAATGGAATATTTTGGGTACGTGACCTAGTTTGGATCTTTTTGACCATTTGTGTTTAAGTGAAGCTTGGAATAATTATATGTTGTGATCATATACTGGCTTGGTTTGTTTTTGGCTTTGGAATCTTTTTCATTTAATCATTTTTCTGTTTATGGTGGATTTTCCAAGTTGACAATGTTTTGACACAACTCTTTGGATGTTTTGAACTAGTTTCTTTGAGATGCCTTCTCATAAGATCTCATAAATGTTTGGTGACTCTTATTTACTTTGAATGACATGTGTGAGGTTCTGATCCCCTTGATATGGTTTCCATTAAATGACATTTTCTCACTTCTTGCCTCACATGATCTTTTGTTGCTTGCATGAATGACATAAGTGGACGTTTTGCCTAGTTTTGGCACATGTTTTGAGTGTGACGGATGATGTTCCTTCTTTTATGATTTGAGCTTACTATGACATGAAGTGTTTGCTTCCCTAACTTGTTTCTTATCTCTTGTGTCATCTTCTTCTTCATCTCCCTCACTTCTTTTCTTCCCTTTTGGATCTCAAGACTTGTTTAAGTCTTGGATTCACTTTTGCGTGTTCCCTTAGGGTTTCCTAGTCCAACTTAATCCTTGATTAAGCTTGGAGTAGGATAGACATTAGGATTCAAACCATGCATGCTAACTTAGGTAGATGTTCCCCTTTCAAACTCAACCTTAGGGCCACTTTTGCATGATAACATTAGGATAGATTTCCCCTTAGTGTTTTCTTTTATTTTGAGTCCCTCTTCTCATCTCTTAACATCTCTAAGATACTTAATAAGGTCAACTTGCCTTGCACAAGAGCCTTAAACATAGGAAATAAAGATTGAGGGGTCCCCCTTCTCTCTTTTAGAATGTTGAGCAGACGTCCCATTGGGGGCGACCATGCGACGCATTCGCTCCCGTGTCATAGACTTTGGTTCAAGTTGAGTCATGAACTAACTCAAGTCACTTCTGTCCTAAAAAATACAAACAAACTTCAAACCTTTTTGTCCTTCGGGATTGTCAAACTAAAGGCTATTTTCAAAAAGGGCACGTTACTTTCCGTCTGAGTCGCAAACAGGCATCGACCCTAACTGCCGGACGCGAACTTAATGTTGATCATAAAAAACACAAAAAGAACTTGGTCCGAACTACGTTGACTCTGAATTCCCCATTTCACAAAGGGGGTACGTAGGCCTAGGACGTCGACGTCCTACCGAGTCTGTCTTTGTTTTCCCCTTCCCCGTTTTAGTACAGCCATAGATGATAGGATAACTCACCCTTAGAATAGACAACAAGCGTGGATCCCATCGAGTACGATGGACGCGTGAGGTGCTAGTACCTTCCCCTCGCGTAACTGACTCCCGAACCCAGGCTATGGTTGCGATGACCATTCCTTTCCCTCTTTCTCAGGTTTATGCGGTGTTCCCTTTCCCTCTCTCGGGATAAATTTACACGGCTGGTGACTCTGTTTTCCGCGCCACTCTCACGTTTGTACCTGGATGAAAATCCTGGGAGCGACAGCTGGCGACTCTGCTGGGGACTCTGGTTGACCTATGCTGGTCCATCCCCTTTAGCGAGTCAATCCTAGCGTTTGCTTGTCTTTGTTCTCTTTGGGTGTTTTTGTTTTTGTTTTTGTTTTGTTTTTCTTTATTTGTTGTATTTTTATTTTTACCGCATTTTCTGCATTGCATATTATTATTATCTGCTGCAATGTTCTTCTGTTTGGTGGGTTGGGGTTCTGAGAGATAAGCCCAATACCCAGGCTTGAGCATACACGTAGGATTAGCGTGGCAAGTAGTGTGACTCGTGTGGCATTTGGCCAGACGTAGTATACATGAAAACTCCACATCCAGACGAGGTTTTCTTTGGTAATGTTTTATCCTGCGCATTGGTGCAGATGATTGAATGAACTTGGAAAATTGTCGACTCTGGCGGCCATTCCCGAGGACTCAGTAACGGTACTCCTCCCGAGACGTGATCATGGCAGACCATAAATGGCAAACCCATTACACATGTCGATCCGAGGACCCAATGCTGGGAACTTGCTATAGGGTTCCTTTTGGAAAAGAATCAGTGGAAGCACTCCTCGATTGGCGATAGTACTGTACCCCGAGGGATGAATGTACTATTGCTTCTCAACCTCAGTGCCGAAACTGAGGACTTGCCATAGGATGTTTTCTTTTTAGGGGAATCAGTTGAGGCCTCCTCGATTGGTGATGATGCCAAACCAGAAATGGTGAACGTATCATCATTTCTCGACCTGAGAGCCCGGGATATTGAGGATCCTCGACTTTCTAGTACCCACATGTGAGAGGGCAGGGTGTTTACAGGTTTGCAGGTAACCTTGACCTTCAACATACCCAGTTTTCTGATCAGTAGATTTGTCAGTGTGGTACTATAGTTATTCCGGTATTCTGGGTATTTGGGCAAATATTTGAGATGGTTCAGTTGGTTCAGTGCATCAGTTGTCCAGTCTGTGTGGCATCCTTGATCCCATGTGTGTATTTGCATCATCATTTTGCATCCCAACATGTTTATTCATTTGTAGGGTTGCATCCTAACTTTGATTCTGGTTTTTGAAATTAAACTGGAATCAAGGGGTGGATCGCCCTGCGAATTTTTAAACATGTTCATTTGCATTCGTATATCCATAATCATTTTGCATAACAGGTGTTTATCTCTGGCGTTCTTACTTGGTTCTCCTCCGCAGTACAGGATTACAGATCAACACATTCACCGGTATTCTACCAGACAAAATCAGAAAAGACTCATGGATCAACTACAAGCTGAGATGACTGAGATGCGGACTCTCATGAACCAATTCATGGATTTAATGCAAGGGTTGCTCAGGGCCAAGAGCAGTTAAGAACTTTTGTCCAACCACTGATTGCAAGGATTGATGACGAAGCTGTCCTTCATGGAGGAGTCCATACTGGTGTTACTGGTACTAATGTTCATAATAGCCCTTCGGGCGGAGGTATTCCTGTTTCTGGTGTTGTGATCCCTCCGGGCGGGGCTGAAAATTTTTGGGGGAGGTGGTATTGGTGTCTGTGCTATTCATGGCCGTCAGTTTGATGATATTCAAGATGATGTATTCTCTGTGCCAAGTGGGGATGCTGGTTCCCAGATTGACACTGATCAGAGATTTAGGTTGATTGAGGAACAACTAAGGGGTGTTGTAAATCAGGATTCTGTGGGTATGGATCTGGAGGATTTGGGGCTGGTTCCAGGCGTTGTTATCCTGCGCAAGTTTCAGACTCCTACCTTCGAAAAGTACAATAGTATGACTTGCCCAAGGACCCACGTCAGGGCATACACGAGTAAAATGGCTGCTCACGCAAAGAACGAAAAGTTAATGATGCATTGCTTTCAGGATAGCCTATCTGGGGCATCCCTGGAATGGTATATGCAGCTAGAGAGGAAAGACATTTGTAGTTGGAAAGATCTGGCGGGGGCATTTATTAGACACTATCAATATAACACTGACATGGCTCCCAATCGTGCACAGCTACAGAATATGTCTCAAAAGAGCAATGAAAGCTTTAGAGAGTACACCCAGAGGTGGCGTGAATTGGCTTCCCGAGTTCAACCTCCAATGTTGGAAAGAGAGCTCGTTGATATGTTCATGGATACGCTTCAGGGGCATTATTATGAGAAATTGGTTGGATGTTTGTCAGGTGGATTTTCAGGTCTTGTATTGGCAGGAGAAAGAGTTGAAAACGACATCAAAACGGGAAAGATTCGAATTGCTGCTGAAGATGCAAAGAAACCTTATGATGGGTCCTCCAAGAGAAAGGAAGGAGAAGCTAATGCTGTGTATATTCCTCCTGTTGTTCAACTGTCTGTTCAGCATCAGCGACCTTATGCTCCTCGGCAACAGAAACAAAAAAGACCAAGAAGGCCTGCGAGAAGTTTCGATCCACTCCCTATTCCTCATAGGGATGTTCTTTCCTGTCTACTTGAGAGTTCTCTGGTTGAACTAAGGGATCCAAGCCTGTTCCTGACCTTATTCCTCCTGATTATGATCTAGAGGCCAGATGTGAATATCACTCAGACACACTGGGTCATTCAATTGAGAATTGCAACGTGTTCAAGCACAAGGTGCAGGACCTGGTAGACTCAGAGATCATTGCATTCACTGAAGATGATATGTACATCAATTGAAGCCTCCCTTCTCAAGTGAGCACTCAGTCTGCAAGTACGTCCAGGTGGAATCAAGCTTCCTCAGCAATGGCAATCTTCAGCTTCTTTATTGCATTTTCATTTGTAGTTTTTCATTTCTTGTTAAAGCATTGTATGCATGTAAGACTTGCTTGTTTTTAATGACGATATTAATGCAATGAATATGTTTTTCTTGAAGTAATCCATTCGTGTTCACTCTTAAATGTTTATATGCACTGCAATACCAATTTTCTTGTCTAGAACTCTCGAGGGAGGATGATGAGACGAAAACGCAAAATCTCTAGTTGTATGTTCAAGGATAGAACCCTGTTGAGGATGTACAGGCATTGTTTCAAACCCCTAAACACTGGAGATATAAGGGAGATAGACCCTTGTTAACCCCTTTTGAGCCTTGAAGTAGGAGTTTCTTTCGTACGAAAAAACCCTCATACTTAACCCAGGGGCAGGGTAGGCGTCAGTTAGTTTGACTGAGCGTTCAAATTTCAAGGAGAGTGTGCATCTGAGGATCCATTACCTTCTATCCCACCGTCAAGAGGTCAAGAGATGTGAAACCACAATGGTTATCCATCAACAATCAAGGAGTGAGGCAGTCACAACCCTTTCAAGCAAGTAAGACAACCAGTGTCACACGCTTTGTTCAAAAAGGGGAATAAAAAAAGGAAAGCCCGCTAAGTCGAAACTTGAAAACAAGCGACTTAGGCAAAAGTTAGGGCATCCCGCTGGACTTCAAAATCGAAAAAAACTCAAAAGAGTCAGTCCAGGCAAAAATTAGGGATCAAAAAAGGCAAAAGAAAGAAAAAGCGAAAAGCGAAAAGGATTACAAAAGAAAATCCTCGATAAGAACAAATTCGTGTGATTACAGACACAAAAGATAAAAAGGGGTGACTGTCACTCCAAAACCTCCTTAGGTGTCAAACCATTAGTTGCATGGGTTCCTTAAAGATCATAAACCTTTTGAGAGATGAGCGTTTGTGTCAGATTAACTGAACATAGGACTGGAGAACATCACGAAGAGTGGGTGGGCACCGATAAATTTTGAGCCATAAATCCTTTTTCTGAAACTGTGAATCAGACCACGTTACAACCCTTAAAAGTCCTAATTGAAACAGGGTTTATTCCAAAAGCGTACTTCAACAGGACAGCGTTCCTGACTCCTATGAGTTGTGCTAATAAGATTTGTTGGTATTGCATGTGCGCATTGTTTTGCCATTCAAAATCAAGGTCGTATCCCAGCTAGTGATTCATTCACAGGGCTTAGCGACGCATTTTCAATAAAACTTCAAGGTTAACATGAGTGTTGCATTAGAATTATCATTCTCATAATAAACTTGTTCTGCTTGCCTACATGTGCCTAAGCATCAATGCAGCTTACATAGTGAACGTCAGTCAAGAAGCTTGATTCTGCCAAGTTGGGATGCTTGAAAATTCTGAAGGACAGTCATATCAAAGAGCATGCTGCCAAGAGACTCAGTGTAGAGTGGGCTCTCCCCAGTAAGTCGTGTTAAGATGTAGCCAATCTGGGGCAGTCACGTCGAGAAATCTCTCCAAAATTCAGTTATTCTGGGGCATTCATTCTAAGATCAGGGGCAAAGTCACTTCAAAGCTCATATTGGGGCAGGCCACCTCTAGAGCGTGGGAGATTGTCCACTCCTGAAAATGGTTAATTGAAAACACCTCCTCAAGGTTCAAAATACTAAAGCAGAGTATTTTCAAGTCATTACAATCCCTTTCGAGGTAATGTACTTCATGGATTATGAAGACTGGGGCAGTTATGTCGAGATATGATAAATCTCTCCAAGAGTTTGAAGACCCTGAGGCAGTGCGAACGCCCGATCTTCTATAAAATCCTCTTGAGATGATTTCTTCAATTAGACCTGGTGGTCTGGGGCAAGTGAAAAGTTCAAAGAGCCGCTTATGACCATAAAGACAAGTCAGGTTGCAGGGCAACAGGATTGTACTTCCCCAGCATTAAGATTGCTCCTTCCCCAGCAGGGAAAACTTTCCTCAGCAGAGCAGACTTTCCCCAGCAGGAAACTCAGGGAATTTGTTCTCCGGAACAGGACGTTGTCTCCCCACAAAATCAGGATGTATCATCGCACCAGCCAGGCAGGAAGCGCACTTTCACCGACAATGTTATGTTCTAATCCCCAGCAAGGTGAGGGTAAAGTCATTCTCCCCATCAGCAGGTTAAGTTCAGCAGTATCCCCAAGCAGGATGGTATTATGGACTGTTTTCCCCAAGCAGGGTCTGGTAGCAATCTGCACCGTTATTCGTGCAGTGGTGGTTGGCGTGCCCAGCAGGTTCTAAGCCCAATTGTGGTTGGCAATTTTCAGTAACAGACTTCTGGTCCCGTTATTGGCATTCATTCTCAACTCCCCCAGCAGAGGAGAAATCTCAGGTTTTGGATGTTACCTTCAGTAAAGGACATGTGTAATCCCCGGTAGTGTGGATGTTCTTTTGGGATTTCATCCCCAACAGAAATGGCTGATCCAAAGAGTCGGTCAGTGTGATCCTCCTCAGCAGAGTTCCTGGACTCAGAGGACAATTTATTTTTGTCATCCCCAGCTAAATTGGTCTCTTCTCTCCAGCATTTATTTTGCTGGAGGGGCCCTTTTGCATATCATCATCATTGCATTGCATCCTCAAAATGCGTAGCATTTCCATTTCGTATGGAGCATTACGCCATAGAAAAAATTCAAACATGCATCGAAGCATAAGTCAGATTTGGTACCTTGTGCGAAAGCCCAGATCAACCCTTAATACAGTGATCCCAACCTTAGAGCTAACGCTTATCTTCCCCAACTTCAAAGTTGTTGTATACCTTTTCTCGACCTCAGAGTTGATGAAATATCCTTTCTTCCCCAACTTCAAAGTTGTTGTACACCTTTTCTCGACCTCAGAGTTGATGAAATATCCTTTCTTTCCCAACTTCAAAGTTGTCGTATACCTTTTCTCGACCTCAGAGTTGATGAAATATCCTTTCTTCCCCAACTTCAAAGTTGTTGTACACCTTTTCTCAACCTCAGAGTTGATGAAATATCCTTTCTTCCCCAACTTCAAAGTTGTCGTATACCTTTTCTCGACCTCAGAGTTGATGAAATGACCTTTCTTCCCCAACTTCAAAGTTGTTGTATACCTTTTCTCGACCTCAGAGTTGATGAAATATCCCTTCTTCCTCAACTTCAAAGTTGTCGTATACCTTTTCTCGACCTCAGAGTTGATGAAATGTCCTTTCTTCCCCAACTTCAAAGTTGTCGTATACCTTTTCTCGACCTCAGAGTTGATGAAATGTCCTTTCTTCCCCAACTTCAAAGTTGTTGTATACCTTTTCTCGACTTCAGAGTTGATGAAATATCCTTTCTTCCCCAACTTCAAAGTTGTCGTATACCTTTTCTCGACCTCAGAGTTGATGAAATATCCTTTCTTCCCCAACTTCAAAGTTGCCGTATACCTTTCCTCAACCTCAGTGTTATTGTTTACTTCAAATTTTCTCAATCTCGGAGCAAATGCCATTTTTCCTCAACTTCAGAGTTGATGGTCTACCTTCTTATCCCCAGCGAAGTCCACTTTCTGTAGGTCTTCCTTTGCGGGTGCGGTTGAGGTCGTATTCATATTTTCTTTATGTGTAGAGTGATCGAGGTCAGTCTTCCTTTGTGGGTACGGTTGAGGTCGTATTCGCTATTCTTCAGCACGCTCCATTTCGTTATCCTCACCATTAGCAAATTTCTGGGTTCTTTTGGTATTCAATCCCCGTGTATCCTGGAATGTCTGAAAGTCGTCGCTATCATACCTTCTGGACCAAGTTGATTGAATAGGGGCAGTTGTAGCACCCCAAAATTTGCTCTCTTACTTTAGTACTAACTGGCTTATGTTTCATTTCATTTTTTGCATTATCATGTGTGCATATCATTGGTTCTTAGAATGGGATCAAGGTATTTTGGTTCTCAAGGAGAAGAGCATCTATTCCAAAGGCAAGCTTGAGTTTATCTTTCAATCTTGGGGCTCCCTCAAAGCCTCAAGGCCCTCACCACATCAAGGCATGACTCTGTCATACCCCAAATTTTGACCACTAAGATTTCCCATCATTGTGCAAATCATCATCACAATGTGGATGAACCATCATGCCTCATCAAATGCCTCAAGGGTTGTTGAGCATTCACTACAATCAAAATTAGTGTTTTAAGCCCTCTCAGAGCCTTAGACAAAGGATCAATCAAGGAATGACTTGATCTTCAACTTGTCTAGCCTCTAAAATATCCACAATGGATCAAAAGGACTCCCACTTCAAGGATTAAGCACAAGGTTGCTCCCTTCTAGGTGGATCAAGTCTCAAGATCGCCAGTATCACCAAATTAGGGTTTTGGTCGACCAGGGCCTCCAGATGAATAATTTCATCTGGACACAAGCCAAAGATCCAAAACACAACCTAATATACTCCATGGAACCTCATGGACCCAATCATCAAGTCAATTTAGCCTCAGGGGATGCATTCATCAAAAATCAGGAATTAGGGTTTCTTGACCTAATTCACCCCTAAGTTGACTTTTAGGGCAAATCAAGAGCCAAGACCTCAAGAGAGGGTTTGAGGGTCTCTAATGAGCTATATTGATCCATTTGTAACAATGGATTTATCTAAGAAACTTGAGCAACAAGTCTCAATTTCATCTGCACCACAATTAGGGTTTTAAGGAAAAAGTCAACTGTAACTTTGACTTTTGACCAGGACATGCTCCCAAGCCCTAGGACATGCCCCAATATACCCTATGACACCCATGGAACATGTCCATCAAGTTTGATTTAGGTCAAGGACATGATTTCCTGAAGAATTGCACAGTTTGGAATTCATCTGATAAAAAATCAACTGTGCACAAAAGTTAACTTTGACTTTTTGAGATTTTTCACCAAAATGGATTTTTAACCCTAAAATGATGTTAATGTATGATTTGAATCATCATTCATCAAGAAAAATCAAGAAAAGTGGGATAACTTGTAAAAGGGGTAACCATAAAAACTTAGAAAATTTTCTAAGTTAAAAATAAAGTGACAAGGATACCAACTTTGAAGGATCATAACTCCTAAACCACAAAGCCATTTTTTCTCATCTTAAGATGGATTTGTAGCCCTCATTACCCTCTACAAAAACTTCAACTATACCTAAGTCCAATTCATTAAGGATTTTGAGTTATGGAGTGATGAAAAGGGCTGAAAAGTGAAAATGTCACTTTTTCCAACACTTAGTGAAATTTTCACCAAGTCAGAATCTGCCTTCACTTTTTGCCAAATGTAGAGGGATTTTTCACTTGGATTCAAAAGAGATCAAAACCAAATATGTTCAAACAGTTGTTGTATCATGTAAGGGCTTTCCAAAATGGCCAAGATCATTACCAAATTGAACTTACACCATGAGATATGACATTGGCAAGTTGCCTTTCTGAAATCTGTCAAGGCAAGGCAGAATTTGCAACTTTGCTCGATTTGCGAAAATCAGCCAAATTCAAATGCTCCTATCCACTTGGACACATCTGAGGATTAAATCTAAAGGGGACAATCATTGAGCCAAGCCTCCAAAGTCCATGGAACAAGAAAAAGCATGTTGAACCTAGAATGGCCAAAATAGGGACAAGACTCCAAATTTAGATTGAAGCATTCAATGGAAGCATCAAGGTGGCATGGACTGAGCCATTCTCATCTGAAATCAGTCAAGACTTATCCAAGACCAAGGGAACCACAGCTCTGTGCCCTAACCTCTAGTCAATGGCTAGAGGAGACTTGGATTTCCATTGGACAACATTGGCCAAACCTACTTACCAGTTGCCATTCACTATTCCTTGCAAAATAAACTTGGTCTACTATAAATAGAGCTCAATTGTGATCAGTTTGAGTACACCAAAGCCATCTAACAGATGCTTTCCTCAAAATCTCTTTCTCTTGGCAAAAATGCCTTTCTTAGCAAGGTAGCTATCGGGTTTTGAGTTTGAGAGCTTTTCCAATCAAACCAATCACTCACACACCTCACATACATCATATAGAAGTGATCCAAACACTCACATAACATCTGGAACACTGATTTCACAAAATCACCAGCCAATTGCTCAAGTTCTTGACAGGTTTGCAGTTGAGGTGCCATCTTCAACTCCAAACCATTTCAATCCATTCCAAGCATTCAGACACATCACTTGGCACCTAGGGAAGCTATCCACATCAATGGAACCTAGCTGTAACACCTCCAACACAAATCACGATCACCAGCTGCAAGTGGTAAGCATGAGCTCTTCTAACTCTATGATTCATGCAATTTTTGCTGCACAATAATTTGGCCATATGTTCATAATCATGCATGGAATGTTTTCCTTCAATTAAGTGCATTGTTTGAATCGTGTATCAAAAATCCTAGCCTTCATGCAGAAATTAGGGTTCTTGAGGATTTTTCATGATATCTTGTTATATGTTTAATTTAAATGAAATTAATAGACATAGACATGATCATGAGGTTGAGACGAGCATAATGATATGTGGATTGCATGTTATAATCAAGTATTCAGGGAGATTGGATAGAAAATGCAAATCTGGCTAAGCCCAGAACACACGCGTGTTCTTGGTGTGTTCTTGGCGCCATTTTTAGAAATTTGAATATTTGAATTTTGTGATTTTATTTAATTGATTCAAAAATTAATTTCTCTCTGAGTTTTAATGATTTTGAGTTTATTCTTTTTTTAATAATTCACAAAATTGTTAAAATATTTTATTTTATCAAACAATCCCAAAAATATTATTTATTTCATATAATTGATATTTTTGCAGAGAATTAATATTTTAATTGTTTTTGACATTTTAAATATTTTTTCTACATTGATTTTGCAACTTTTAATGCTTTCTAATTATTTTGTAGGTCAATACTTAATTTTTGAAGCATTAATCCAAAATCACAATTTGTTTTTCATATGTTAAACAATTTTGATCATATTTAATTGAATTTTTATTCAATTAAATACATTTTTGAAAACAAATTAGGGTTTTTGGATTAATTCAACCCTCATAAATCATTTTCAAATCATTTTGGGCCTCTAATAGAGTGTAAGACCCAATCCTTTTTTGACCAAATCATTTTTGGGCCTCAATGTATTGTATAAGTCCCGATACCGTCAAAAACAAACGGCGCGATCGTCGCCTTTTCAAAATAACCTTGGGCCTCTCCTTGAGCTATAAGACCCATTCAAACTTTTTGGGCCTCTTGAGAGAGTGTAAGACCCAATCCCATTTTAACCAAAACATTTTGGGCCTCACTTATTGTATAAGTCCCTCCGCGTTAAAAGAAAACCTCGGCGCGATCGCCATTTCAAACGGAAAAATCATCTGGGCCTACCCTCGTGTTATAAGCCCCACTCTTTTTTCTTTAAAACTTTTTGGGCCTCTTGAGAGAGTGTAAGACCCATCCCTTTGTACAGAAAACATTTTGGGCCTCAGTCACTTGTATAAGTCCCTCTGTACAAATTCAAACAGTGCGCTCACTGATAAAACCCTGGGCCTCTCCTTGAGCTGTAAGCCCCAAATCTTTCTTTTTCAAAGCACTTTCTCCTTTGATTTTGAATATACTGTTGTTTTCAATCTTTCTTTGTTGAACAACTAACCAAACAGCATGGAAGCTCTACAACCGAGTAAGTGGTTATTGCTTTCATTTACCGCTTTCATATACATATAACTGTATTGTGGGGCTGTTTCACTGTAAGTCTTCTTTCATAAACTCATATCAATTGTGTAATAATAGTATAGATATTTCGAGTTTCCCCGGCAACTACGTCTAGAACTAGGTAACGCCATTTCATTTATTCGTAGAAATAGACAACTAGATCCCCAATAGGACCACCGGATACAGTCTTCTCTTTGGCTGTCCTTATTAGGAATTATCAAGAAACTCTATTCCCAGAGATGAATGTATTCTCCGTGAATGGCATCTTTGAGTTTCTTCCAAATTCTCGAACTTTCCTGGCTTGATCTATTCCTCGTGAATAGCCTGTCATGAATTTCTCGGGGTTTGGGGACCCATCGGCTTCTTAAAAGCATCGGCCTCCTCTTAGGCATCGTACAAGGACCTACAGGCTTCCTAAAAGCAACCCCGCCTCCTCTTGGGCTTAGTACAAGGACACTACAGCTTCTTAGAAGTATTCACAACCTCCTCTTAGGCTTCGTATAATGATCTCTTCCTCCGGGAATGATAGCCTTCTCTTGGGCTTCGTACAAGGACCCGTCGGCTTCTTAAAAGTTTCCAGCCTCCTCTTGGGCTTCGTACAAATTGTCCCGACGACCTCCTAGAGGTATAGGAACAGAACCTAGTCATCTGTATGGAACAGTCCTTTCAAAGAGTCTACTACTGTTTCTCAAAGCACAAAAGATAAAACTCTAGACGCGGACAGTCTAACTTCCTTGAGTCTCAAAGACATTCTCAAGTGACCCCTTCGTTAAATAGGAAGGAAACCCGCAGACTTGGACAGTCTCAATACCCTTTGGATTTCCCGCTTCCTTAAAGAAAAGGGAATAACCCAGATCCTTGAACCAAATCCCTGAGTACACATTGCTCATATAAGAACTGATTTTCTCTTTCAAAATCAGTATACTGGACCTGTCACTCAACTGAAACAGCCACCCTAGCCTCCTCTTGGGCTTTGTACAATGATTCTCCCCAGCGGAGTCAAACGTCGTTTAGCCTCTCTCTCGGGCTTTGTACGAGATACATAAGAGACTCCCTCGTTGAGTCAATCACCCTTTTCGCCTCCATCTCAGGCTTTATACGAGATACAAAAAGGTTCTTATTGAGCAAAACAAGCAACAACCTCCATCTCGGGCTTCATACGAGATACAAAAAACTCCTTTGTTGAGTAAAATAGCCTCCATCTCGGGCTTTATACGAGTTACCAAAAGATTCCATCGTTGAGTCAAAACCTTTTAGCCTCTCTCTCGGGCTTTGTACGAGACACATATTAGCCTCCTCTTATGCTTTGTATAAGATAACCACTGGTTAATCCAATTAACCTTTTAGCATCAAAGCTGTGCCTCGTTCACAGTACACAAACATCAATAACTTCTTCCTCTTCATCTAATTGCTGTAAGAGGCAAGCCTCTGGATCATCTATATCCATGCCACTGACCCTCTTTTAGCATGAGCAATTCCTAAGGAAAGATAGCATTGCTCTACACTGAGTTAAAGTCTTCTCCTTCAGGTTAAAACCCCCTATAAAGGAACTTATGGCATTGCCGGATTCACAAATCCTGGTTAAAGTAATTCTCCTTTATAAAACAGTTGTGACATGCAATCCCCTCTTTAGAGATGACAAATTCTCTCTAAAGTTGGGACCTTCAGCTTCACATCTTGGGCTTTGAACAAGATACAAATAGACCTTTCGGCTTCACATCTTGAGCTTTGAACAAGATACAAACCACCTTTTCGCTTCACGTCTTGGGCTTTGAACAAGACACCAAAACAACCATTTCCTCCCATAGAGTAGGAGGAACTACGAACGCTCTGATTTCCCTGTTTCGGTAAACGGGAATACGTAGGCATAAGATCAAAAGAAAAGATCTTAGCAAGCACACTAAACAAAATCCCATACTCCCATGTATCTATCAAACGCATCAGTCCTAACATCCTAATCCTTGTTCCCCGCCAGAAACCTTCTGTCTAGATAAAAACCAGTATTGGCGAAAATACAAATAACCAGTACAAAGGCCCCCCACATTGATAGCATTTGTAACCTAACAGACCGCTGTTTAAACTCAGTATGCAAAGCAGGGTTAATTGGAGACATCTATTTCCCTTCCTTCATCAGCTTTAATAGGATAAAAAATGAATCGACCTGTAGTTTTAAGCTCAACCGCAGAGAGCGACCAGCACTTAAGAACCGCGTCCAAAATCGCTCGCTACAGAAAAATGGCGCCCACCGTGGGGCCTATCAAAGTTAGATCTAGGCACAGACTACCTTTTCACCTCTTGTGTGGAAACCACAGATTGGGGCTTCCGCCGGGGAACCCATTTTCTGTCAGGAACTTAGGATTCATAGCTTTAAAGGTCTAGGATGATTAGGACAAATATATATACCGTTTTTCCTAATTGCTATACGTGTTTATTTTTCTGCTAATGG
This sequence comes from Lathyrus tuberosus, assembly GCA_022829125.1. Classification (NCBI taxonomy): domain Eukaryota; kingdom Viridiplantae; phylum Streptophyta; class Magnoliopsida; order Fabales; family Fabaceae; genus Lathyrus; species Lathyrus tuberosus. The sequence continues at coordinate 11,160,732 of JALAZF010000009.1, forward strand.
GAATGCGGGTGATGCCGTATGTGGAAAGATTGAGTATACACTTAAGATAAGTGATGGCGACGGGGTTGACCATCAACCTCAGTGGAGGCTGACCAACGCAACCCATTCTCTCACCTAGACAATGGGCCGGTTGTTAAGTCTGAGAAGCTGAGGAGCCAAACCCTTTCGTAGTACGGAAACTATCAAAAATAGTTGTTACGCGATACTACCCTCATTTGAGGCTGGTGATCTATTCTCGGTGAATGACACTTACTCTAAGATTGCTCTACAACTCGCTGGCGATCCGCTTGTTGTTTTGCTTTCCTGGGAGGAGCTGATGATAATGAGTACAGGTACAAAAATCACCCTAGTATAAACCTTTGGGGATGGGTAGAGCCTTGACTTCATGACAACGACCCTTTGACCCCATGTTTTTTCTATGTTTTTGTGTGCTGCATTCATGCATTCATTTAAAAAAAACATTTAAAAAACATTCAAAAAAAAATCTTCTCTTCTAGTCTCTCTGTTTTTTCAAAATAAACTAAGGTTGTGATTGCAAATATCAGAGAAAAGGATTGCACTAATGGATTTCGGTAGAAGGAGAACTCACCAGTATACCTTCAAGGTTCCAAAACTAGAGGATTTGAGAAGGTTAGCGAGGATGATCACTAACCCAGAGGCTTTCAGAGCCAAGCACGGAGGTTTACTACCACTGTTAAGAGTCCATGTGATTGAGGGAATCATGGATGCGCTCATTCAGTTTTATGATCCGGTTTATCACTGTTTCACATTCCCGGATTACCAACTGGCACCAACGCTGGAGGAGTATTCTCACCTGATTGATTTACACATTACAGATCGAGCTCCATTTTCTGGACTGGAAGAAATTCCAAAGAATCAGACCATTGCGAGAGCAATTCATTTGGACGAGCCTGAGGTCAGGACTCACCTAACCACTAAGGGTGGCATCCAAGGTTTGCCAGCCCAGTTCTTGACAAAGAAGGCCCTGTATTTTTCCAATATAGGAAACGTGACTGCTTTTGAAAGCATCTTTGTCTTGCTCACATACGGGTTATTTTTGTTTCCCAACATTAATAACTTCGTCAATATTAACTCTATTAAGGTTTTTCTCATTGGAAATCCTGTGCCGACTTTGCTCGCAGATGCGTATCATTCTGTAGACTTGGGAAATTTGTACAGTGGAGGGGAGATCACATGTTGTGTACCTCTGCTTTACAAATGGTTTATCTCTCACTTGCCCAAGTCTGCTGCTTTTTGGGATTGTAAGAGTGCCCTACGCTGGTCGCAGAAGATCATGTCTCTTACCAACTCTGATATAGATTGGTGTAATAGGATTTATGATGGAATCAGGATCATTGATCGTTGTGGAAACTTCCCCAACGTACCCCTTATAGGAACTAAGGGAGGAATTAACTACCATCCGGTATTGGTTCTTCGTCAATTTGGATACCCAATGAGACACATCCCACTGGGTGTTCATCTGGAAGGTCTTTTCTTCAAGGAAGGAGAAAGTGACAGAGCACTAAAGATGGAAATAGTGCACGCTTGGAAACACGTTCATAAGAAAGGACGAGAGTCTCTGGGAAAACCGGACTGTGTCTCGGTGGAGCCTTATCTCCATTGGGTATAAACTAGAGCTCTCAAGCTAAAAATGCCTTATCCTCGTTACGGAATTCTTTCGCAGAGGGAATCTATCATGTACTTCATGACGGAAACTGAAAAGCTTCAGGTTACTCTCAACAAAGTTCAAAAGGAGAGAAGGTCTAGGAAGAACAAGTACCGCACCCTCGACATAGAGTGCATCAAAATACAGCAATTACTGAAAGAAAAAGATGCTCTGATTGAAATTTTGGAGCAACATGCTGTAGAGAATCAAGATGACCAAAGGAATTTGCTCGCTCCTTTCACTTGGAAAAGGAATGATAACCCAACAATGGCCCAAGAGCCCCGGTCAAAGAAAAGGAAGATTCCAGAATCAGCACCTGATTTCTCTTCAGAGAGGACTCGGGACCCATTAGTTTAGGTTTCTGTTTCTGCACCTTGTAATCTACTGTATTTCCATTTCTGTAATCCTTTGAATTCAATAAAAAGGGGTTTCCCCACTGTTTGATATTTGCAATCTAATTGTCGAAGTTTATTTTGATTAAACCTTAAACAATTAATATAATCATTGCATTCATCATTCCCACATCGCGTATTCTTCTTACCTACGAATCTCACGTTTGTGTCTCGGTCCTAGAGTCAAACTGTCTCGTTCGTACAATACTCGGGCCAATCGTCAGAAAAGGATGGATGATCTTGAGGAAGAAAATAGAGAGTTGAAAGAAGAGATCGAGGCTCTAAGAGAGGGTATGAGAAAGCTTCGTAACGACATGCAAGCCATGGCAGAAGCTCAACTACAAAGAACTGTGATCTCAGAGATCACCTCAACGCCCATAGTGGAGAAGTATAATCCTAGGTGTCAGATGCCGAAAGATCGTCCTTGGGGCATGCCTGTTAACTATATCCCGAGAGGATATGTTCCGCCGATCACTGAAGATCAGGGAATCACAACAGAAGCCGCTGGGCCTGAAGGTTACAAACTTCGGGAAAGCGAAGATGCCAGGGGCATACTGAAGACTCCTGAAGGTTTCAAACTTCGGGAGACGCCAAGACTCACTGCCGTAGTTACGGTACCACCCCCTGTGGTGCACACTGTCCTGAAAGGACAGATTCCATAGACACCTTCTGGTAAGAAGGAAACTATGTTTGACAGAATGGAGGAATTCCAGGAACAGTTCTTGGAAATGTAGAAGGAACTGCAAGCCATTCGCGGTCAGGATCTATTTGGAAAGGACGCCGCAGATCTCTGCTTGGTCCCAAATGTGAAAGTCCCGCACAAATTTCAAGTGCCCGACTTTGAAAAGTACAAGGGTAACTCTTGCCCTCAAAGCCATCTGGTGATGTACGCTCAGCGGATGTCAGCTCAGACAGAGAATCAGGACCTACTGATTCACTACTTTCAGGATAGTTTAACCGGTGCCACGTTAAAATGGTACATGGGTTTAAACCGTACTACGATCAGCACATTCAGAGATCTTGGTACTGCCTTCGTCCAACAATACAAATACAATTTGGACATGGCACCCGACAGAGATCAACTCAGATTAATGTCGCAAAAGGACAAGGAAACCTTTAAGGAGTATGCTCAAAGGTGGCGTGAAATTGCCGCTCAAATTTGTCCACCTCTTGAGGAAAAAGAGATGACAAAGATCTTCTTAAAGACCTTAAGCTCATTTTACTATGACCGAATGGTTGCCAGTGCACCCAGTGATTTCACCGAAATGGTCGGCATGGGCGTACGTCTTGAGGAAGCCGTCCGAGAAGGACGTTTGGTAAAAGACACTGGATCGACGAGCGGTACTAAAAAATATGGTAGTGCTCTCCCTAAGAAAAAGGAGCAAGATATTTGGAATATCTCTCTCGGAAAGCAAAGGCGACGTTATCAACCGGTAGCAGCTGTGACTCCTGCTATCAATCCTGCGTCTATTCCTATGTATCAACATCAGGTTTCGCAGAGCCAGCCTGATCAACAAAGGACACAACAACCTCTTCAGCAGGCTCGTCCTCCATATAACAACAACCGTACAACACGGCCACCAGGATTTGATCCTATACCCGTGACGTACGCAGAATTGTTTCCGTTACTACTAGCCAAGGGGCACGTTCAGACTAAGTCTCCTCTTACAATACCGGAAAATCTGCCTTTTTGGTTCAAGGTGGATCAGACATGCCCTTATCATCAAGGAGGATCAGGGCATAACATAGAGACTTGTCTCAATTTCAAGTCCGACGTGCAAAGGCTTGTTAGGAGCGGGCTCTTATCTTTCAAAGATACAAATCCTAATGTTCTCACGAACCCGCCGCCTAAACACGAGAAGGCTGTAGTCAATTTGATAGAAAGAGAATTTAACAATGTCTATCAAATTCACAATGTACTCTTGTTAAAGACCAATCTGGTAAAGATGCATTGTAGACAGAGTGGATATGGCCATGTGCCACCTCATAATTATCACCAGTGTGATATCTGCTCTAAAGACAACCAAGGATGTTCTGTGGTGCAAGCAGCTCTACAGGAACAAATGGATCTCGGATGGATCCAAGAACACCGAGTTCGTGGAGTTAACATGGTCTACACGAATTCTAACGTCATTCAGAACCACGACATCTGTGCGATGAATGCCAACTTGGTGGCAATGCACTCAAGGCAAAGCCAGTATCATAATCTGCCGCGGCACGATTACATTTCCTGTCTGATTTTCTCGGAAAACAAACAGGGATGCTCTTTCATACAAGAGGCCCTCCAGCGTCAGATGGATCTTGGATGGATCTAAGACTACCATGATAGGAATTCCTATCAAATCAACATGGTTCAGATCTTCGATATTCGCGTGATGAATACCAACCTGGTAGAGTTACACGCGGAGCAGGTCCGACTCGGATTCTTAATATCACACGACTATCAAAGTTGTAAAGCGGGTTGTGAGAACGATCGAGGTTGTACCCTTGTCCAGGAGGCACTTCAGCACTTGTTAAATCATTGGTGGATGCCAATTTATATGGATGAAGATACTCAGCAGATTAGTATCAGTAACAGGAATCCTACCCGGCGTCAAAGTCAGGATGTCCGATCAGTGGAAGCTAACCTAGTGAGGTTACATTGTATTCAAAGTGGGTGTGGCCAGGTGCCACCACACAACTATGATAGTTGTAGCATCTGTTCGGAAAGTAACCAAGGGTGTTACCTTGTGAGAGCAGCTCTTCAGGGTCAGGCGGATCGTGGAGAAATTTGTCCATATCTGGATTCTGGACCCATCAACTGACGCCGAACTACCCTGCCGATCAAGTCGAGGATGTTGTCCCAATCTCTGGTCATCACAGGACCAGGGATGTTTTTTCCATCATCCCTCTACTTGACGAGTCTAAGGTTCCCAACCGGGAACGAATTGAGATTGCTTAAGATGGTCAGAAAAATCAGAAGGCTCCTGTAGTCATCTATCTACCAGGACCGCTACCGTATGAATCAGCTAAGGCGATCCCTTACAAATAAGGTGCAACAATAATTGAAAATGGAAAGGAAATTCCATTACCCTCCGTTGTGAACATTGCAGACATCAGTCGAGTAACATGGAGTGGTAGAATCTTCAACCGAGGGGTTGGGGAAGTTAACAAGGAAAAGGAACTTTAGACAGAAGCTCATGATCCACCAGTCGGTCAATCCAGTAATCCCGACCTTTCAAAAATGATGATGAGATATTGAAGCTCATCCAAAGGAGTGAATACAACATTGTTGATCAGCTGTTACAAACTCCTTCAAAGATCTCTGTGCTATCACTTTTACTCAGTTCCGAGGCTCACAGGGAAGCTCTGCAGAAAGTCTTAGAGAAAGCCTTTGTGGAACAGGATGTGTCAATACGATAGTTCGATAGCATCATCTCTAACATCACTTCCTGCAACAACTTAGGATTCAGTGATGAGGACTTGCCAGATGGGGGAAAACGTCACAACATGGCGCTCAATATCACAGTTAACTGCCGGGACGATGCTTTAGCCAGCGTACTGGTAGACACAGGATCGGCCATCAATGTTATGCCAAAGTCCACTCTAATGCGACTATCATTCAAAGGATCCCCGATGAGGGGCAGTGAGGTCATCGTCAAAGCATTTGACGGATCTCGGAAAGCAGTTATCGGCAAAGTCGACCTTCCTATAACTATTGGTCCTCACACTTTCCTAATCACTTTCTAGGTCATGGACGTCTGGGCAGCATACAACTGTTTATTAGGAAGACCTTGGATACACCAGGCTGGGGCAGTCACTTCGACGTTGCACTAGAAATAGAAGTTCGTCAAGAACGATCAACTCGTCACGGTCTGTGGAGAACAAGCCTTGCTCGTTTGTAACTTATCATCGTCTACTTGTGTAGAACCCGAGGAGGTTGTTGGAACTCAGTTCCAAGCACTTTCGGTGAGCAATGAGAATTAATCAGAGAAAGAAACCTCGATTTCCTCATACAAAGATGCTCTCGAAGTGATCAAAAGTAACAATACAAAAGGGTGGGGACAACTTGTCATTCCCACTGATAACAAAATAAAGAAGGGTCTTGGTTTTTCTGCAACCTGCACCCAGACAACTGCTAACGATGAAAGTCTTCATCCCATTCAGGATTTCTTCCATAGTGGAGGTTTCCTTCACCCAGTGCCTCAGGAAGTCCACACTATCAACGAGGAAGATTCCTCTGACACATATGAGGAATGGAAGTCCTATCTTAACGAGGACGGCTATATGTCTTAGGAAGAGGTGCCTACGCCATTTTGCTATCCCGCACAGAGTCCGAGATTTATACCCAGGTCAGACGTCGAAATGATATATGGAGATTGTGATCTGAAAGGATGCTGTGCTCCACCAAACTCATTAGAGGAGGACACTCTAATGAAAGACAACTTTGACCACAACTATTATGGCCCAATGGATGGCCTGCCTATCTGGCAGCCGTACCCAGGAGACTTGGGGCAAGAAAATCAATGGAACAATGAAAATCAGTTGAGCATCATTGAACAGAATACCTGTGTCCCCACCATGTCATAGGATCAACACTCAGGTCATTCAGAAAATATCCAACACGACGATGAATTGGAAAAGCTTGCCGGACTAGAATTCATCAATTATGTTTTTCCCGAGGTCAACGTCATCGAGAGAGATGACTCCTCCAGTTCCACGGAATTATCGGACACCTTGGGACAACCAAGTGGAAAATACAACTTCATGGTCAAGTACACTGCTCCTGAGAGCTCTCGTATCAGACTCGAAGACATCCAGCCAACTGGATGGGGAGATTTGCCTGAGAGCACAAATACTATGCAAAATACAACGGAAGAGTTCGTCTACGACAACTCTGCTTGGGAAACAGATTCCAATGATCCTGCTCCAGCAGAAATCAGCGTTATTTATGAAGACAAATCAAGGAGGGTACCAGACTTTGTGATTCACCGAGGAGTTTGCCGCCAATGGGTTGCTGTCGATGTTCCGAAAGTCGTTCATAAGTCAAAGTAAATTGCCGTCTTTATCTTAACCTTTCACCCTGCCCAGGTGAAACGGATGTTTTGATAGGGCTCACGTTCTATAAATGTACCTCTTCGCTTTGCCCGAAGCGACTGAGTTTGTTTTATAGGGGTGTAGTTTCAAGAATCGACTTATTCATTAATAAAATAACGTCGTTCTGTAATTTCTGCATTTATTGTTGTTTTCCCTTTTCGCTTTCTAAGAAAATAGTAATCCTACAACACAAATAATAATAAAAAAACAAACAGTTTTCCAAAGAAAATACACTGCACACACTTGCATTCTCGCTATCTCTTCTAAACACAAATCATCACGTCATGCAGATTGCTTGTTTTAAACCCCGTTGAAACATACGATCCAATGTCTTCTCCCAATTTTGAATTCCCGATATTTGGGGCTGAAGAAGAAGTTGACGACGAAATTCCAGAAGAGATCTCCCGATTACTCAGACAAGAGGAAAGGTCCATTGAACCTCACAAAGAGTCGTTGGAAACGGTAAACTTAGGTTCAGAAAAAGAGAGAAAAGAAATCAGGATTGGGGCACTGCTCAGTCCAACTGCTAGAGAGGGTTTGATAAAGCTTCTCAAAGAAATTCCCGATGTATTCGCTTGGTCCTATCAGGATATGCCAGGGTTGGATACCAGCATCATGGAACATCACTTACCATTGAGATCGGAATGTCCGCCAGTAAAGCAAAGGTTGAGACGTACTCATCCGGACATGGCCATCAAAATCAAAGAGGAGGTACAGAAACAGATTGACGCGGGTTTCTTCGCTACATCTGAATATCCTCAATGGTTAGCCAACATCGTACCTGTTCCGAAAAAGGATGGAAAGGTCAAAATGTGTGTTGATTACAGGGATCTGAACAAGGCAAGTCCAAAGGACGACTTTCCTTTACCACACATTGACATGCTGGTAGACAGCACAGCAAAGTTCAAAATTTTCTCCTTCATGGATGGATTCTCGGGCTATAACCAGATCAAAATGGCGCCGAAAGACATGGAGAAAACTTCGTTCATTACCCCATGGGGTACCTTTTGTTACAAGGTAATGTCGTTCGGTTTTAAGAACGCCGGGGCAACCTATCAAAGGGCCATGACTACTCTGTTTCATGACATGATACATAAGGAAATCGAGGTATATGTCGATGATATGATTGCAAAATCAAAAATAGAGAGTGAGCACGTTGAACATCTGTCAAAATTGTTCGAACGTCTAAGAAAATTCAAGCTCCACTTGAATCCCAACAAGTGCACCTTCGGTGTCCGTTCAGGTAAACTACTAGGGTTCATCGTCAGCCAGAAAGGAATTGAGGTTGATCCTGACAAGGTCAAGGCCATTCAAGAAATGCCTTCTCCGAAAACTGAAAAACAAGTCAGAGGATTCCTGGGACGTTTGAACTACATCTCCAGATTCATATTCCTTATGACCGCCACGTGTGCGTTGATTTTCAAATTACTGAAAAAGAACCAGGATTGCGTTTGGACAGAAGATTGCCAAACCGCATTCGACAGTATCAAGGAATATCTGTTGAATCCTCCGATTCTATCACCTCCAGTGGAAGGAAGACCACTGATCATTTACCTCACAGTTCTAGAGGACCCAATGGGATGTGCACTTGGCCAACAAGACGAAACAAAAAGAAAAGAGTCTGCCATCAACTATTTGAGCAAGAAATTCACCGACTGCGAGACGGTACACGATGCTTGAGAAAACTTGTTGTGCTTGGGCAGCCAAACGTCTTCGCTAATACATGATTCGTCATACTACTTGGTTGGTCTCCGAGATGGATCCAATCAAGTACGTCTTCGAAAAACCTGCTCTTACGGGAAGAATTGCCCATTGGCAGATGTTGTTATCAGAATATGACATAGAGTACCACGCTCAAAAAGCCGTTAAGGGAAGTATTTTAGCCGATCATTTGGCTCATCAACCGATTGACGATCAAGAATCAATCGGGTTTGACTTCCCAGACGAAGATGTCATGTATTTAAAAATGAAAAACTGCGATGAACCGCTACCCAGTGAAGGACCAGAACCAGGTTCCCAGTGGGGACTAATCTTTGACGGAGTAGTTAATTACTACGGAAACGGAATTGGGGCAATCATTGTTACCCCTCAGGGTACCCACATTCCTTTCACCGCTCGACTTACGTTCAAGTGTACGAACAACGAGGCCGAATACGAAGCTTGTATTATGGGTCTCGAGAAAGCGATTGATTTAAGGATCAAAAACTTGGACGTATATGGCGACTCAGACTTGGTCATCAATCAGATAAAAGGAGATTGGAACACATACCAATCAGGATTGATTCCTTACAAAGACTATGCAAGAAGGTTGTTACCCTTCTTCAACAGAATCGAGTTTCATCACATCCCTCGTGATGAGAATCACATGGCTGATGCATTAGCCACTATCTCTTCCATGATTAGTGTAGGTCAATGGAATGACATACCTAAGATCGACATAATGCTCCTTGAACGGCCCGCTTACGTCTTCACGATTGAAGCAGTCATAGACAACAGACCTTGGTATCACGATATCAAATGCTTCCTTCAGAAATAAGAGTACCCACCTGGGGCACTCAGAAAAGACAGAAAAACCCTCAGAAGATTGGCTGGAAACTTCTTCCTGAGCGGTGACACTCTCTATAAGAGAAATTTTGACATGGACTTGCTCCGATGCGTCGACAGACCAGAAGCAGACATGCTTATGAAAGAAATTCATGAAGGATCCTTTGGCACTCATGCCAACGGACACACAATGGCGAGAAAAATTCTGAGAGCAGGGTACTATTGGTTGACCATGGAATCCGACTGCTACAAGTACATGAGGAAGTGTCACAAGTGTCAGATATACTCCGACAAAATTCATGTACCGCCATCACATCTCAAAGTTCTTTCTTCCCCGTGGCCTTTTTCCATATGGGGAATCGACATGATCGGCTTGATCGAACCTAAGGCTTCAAACGGACATCGGTTCATCCTGGTAGCCATTGATTACTTCACCAAGTGGGTCGAAGCAGCATCATACGCTAATGTAACTCGACAAGTGGTGGTCCGATTTATCAAAAACAATATCATCTGCCGTTATGGTGTTCCAAGCGAGATCATTACTGATAATGGATCTAACTTGAACAATAAGATGATGAAGGAGTTGTGTGCAGAGTTCAAGATTGAACATCATAACTCATCTCCCTACCGACCAAAGATGAACGGAGCGGTAGAAGCGGCTAACAAGAACATCAAGAATATTGTTCAAAAGATGGTTGTAACCTACAAAGACTGGCACAAGATGCTACCCTTTGCTCTTCACGGTTATCGCACATCTGTTCACACTTCAACAGGGGCTACCCCTTTCTCTCTAGTGTATGGCATGGAGGCAGTTCTCCCCATAGAAGTAGAGATCCCATCAATCCGAGTACTGATGGAAGCTAAGCTCACCGAAGCTGAATGGTGTCAAAGCCGACACCACAAATTAAACCTGATCGAAGAGAAACGAATCACGGCTCTATGCCACAGTCAGTTGTATCAGCAGAGAATGAAGAAGGCGTTCAACAAAAAGGTCTGACCTCGTGTCTTCAGAAAAGGGGACCTCGTGCTCAAGAAGATACAATCTTTTCTCACTGATTCCCGGGGCAAGTGGACTCCGAATTATGATGGCCCCTATGTGGTCACAAAAGCTTTCTCAGGAGGCGCCTTGAGACTTGCAACCATGGACGAAGAGGAATTTGCCTACCCCACAAATGTTGATGCAGTCAAGAAATACTTCGCCTAAAAAAAACGTCTCGGTGGATTGAAAACCCGAAAGGGCGGTCCAGGCAAAAGTTAGAGACATATAAAAAAATCATCCCGATGGATTGGAAACATCATAGTACAATCCAGGCAAAAATTAGGGATAATGGCAAGTAACTATGTTCAACAGAGGCAAGTCCCTCAGCAGCAGCAGTTACATCATCCATCAGAGGAAAACTCCAGTCAAGGTCATCTTCGACAGAAGCTCAGGATGCCCCCGAATTCAATGTTGGTAGAAGGATAGTGGTCGTTATGTTTCAACGTAGTCCTTTTCCCTGTAAATTACCATTTTCAAACTTTGTATATACTCTTTGGAATCACGCGTTTGGCTGATCTCCATCCTATCAATAAAATTTGAGCCCTTGTGCTTTTGTTTGCAATTCTTATTTGTTTTAGCTTTACAGAACGACGTTGTTAACATGACTAACGATTCTTGAAATAAAACAAAAATGAATTTACTTGTTAAAACTTTTTCTGCTTTTTAATAAAGACGGCAATTTCTTTTGACTGTTGAACATCAGAAGAGCATCAACTGCTTCTACAGAAGTAAGCGAACTTCAAAGTGCAGAATCAAAGTACTCCTTCTACACCAGTGCGCCTGAATGAAGGATCAACAACGTCGGATGCAACTATTCCATCTGACATCTTCGGCCGAGTTCTTATCTCCTAAGCCCGATCAACGGTATTCCCCGCAGGGACTATCTCTCCTAAGCAAGGTGGAATTGCTATTCTGAATCAACGGTACTTCTTCGCCCCGCCGTGGTCGAGTATCCAGTCATGTTCATCTACTAGTCTGTATGTCGCGTCAGTTTTGTCAGCATATACATACATCATGCATTTTTATTTGCATTCGCATTCATATTACATCACTATCACTCTAGTCGGTCTTATCCCCTAGTGATAAAAGTTCTCTCAATCGAGTTGTCAGTTTTTTCCTCGTCAAGAAATGTTGCGTCTGAACAATCTCTCTCCTCCAGTTTATTTTTGGGATGAAGTTGGGTCCTCGACCACTTTGATAACTCGAACCTCTGAAAGACCAGAGGAACCTTCAGTCAGCATCACTCTTCGCCATTGAAGATGATATCCTTGCTTTCCCGGATTAAAGAAAAAATCCCCCAGAGAAAGCCTCCTAAGCAGAGATTTGGCAGTACAGCTGCCATTCTCCGAAAGACACACCGATGAAAAGGTCATCGGCACCTCAAAATTGGACCCCATCACATGGCATTTCTCCGGGAAGATCCCGAGAAAAGTATGATGTAAGATCCCAAGTGGAAACAGTCTCTCAAGAGACTCGCTTTCCCCCAGTAGAATCGAAAAATGGCGTCTCTAAACAGAGAAGTTTGTGTACCTCTAAAATTCAGACGACTGGGTTCCCCAGCGAGTCTGACATCAAAGTTTTTCTATCAAATGGCATCTCCCCAGGAAAATTCGGCGAGAAGTTTGAGGAAAACCGCTACGCATAGCGTCCCTTGTCAATTAAGTTTATTAACAAAAGAAACTAAGACCAGTTCCTCGGTAGGAAACCAGGATCGAGGGGAAATTTACATCAGAAACTAAGACCAGTTCCTTGGTAGGAAACCAGGATCGAGGGGAAGTTTAAATCAGAAACTAAGACCAGTTCCTTGGTAGGAAACCAGGATCAAGGGGAAGTTTATTTCAGCAACTGAGACCAGTTCCTTGGTGGGAAACCAGGATCGAGGGGTAGTTTACAACAGAAATTGAGACCAGTTCCTTGGTAGGAAACCAGGATCGAGGGGAAGTTTGTTTCTGCAACTAAGACCAGTTCCTTGGATGAAGACCAGGATCGAGGGGAAGTTTACCTTTTCTAAGCATCATTGCTTAGCAAAAGAAGATGAATGCGTAAGCTACCATTCATAACCACCATCAAAATTTCGGGTATTCCGATATTTAATCCTCTTGCACCCCGAATGCCCGAATACCTTCGTCATTCACACCTTCGGGTCCAAGAAGATTAAATAGGGGCATCTGTCATACCCCAAATTTTGACCACTAAGATTTCCCATCATTGTGCAAATCATCATCACAATATGGATGAACCATCATGCCTTATCAAATGCCTCAAGGGTTGTTGAACATTCACTACAATCAAAATTAGGGTTTTAAGCCCTCTTAGAGCCTTAGACAAAGGATCAATCAAGGAATGACTTGATCTTCAACTTATCTAGCCTCTAAAATATCCACAATGGATCAAAAGGACTCCCACTTCAAGGATTAAGCACAAGGTTGCTCCCTTCTAGGTGGATCAAGTCTTAAGATCGCCAGTATCACCAAATTAGGGTTTTGGTCGACCAGGGCCTCCAGATGAAAAATTTCATCTGGACACAAGTCAAAGATCCAAAACACAACCTAATACACTCCATGGAACCTCATGGACCCAATCATCAAGTCAATTTGGCCTCAGGGGATGCATTCATCAAAAATCAGGAATTAGGGTTTCTTGACCTAATTCACCCCTAAGTTGACTTTTAGGGAAAATCAAGAGCCAAGACCTCAAGAGAGGGTTTGAGGGTCTCTAATGAGCTATATTGATCCATTTGTAATAATGGATTAATCTAAGAAACATGAGCAACAAGTCTCAATTTCATCTGCACCACAATTAGGGTTTTAAGGAAAAAGTCAACTGTAACTTTGACTTTTGACCAGGACATGCTCCCAAGCCCTAGGACATGCCCCAATATACCCTATGACACCCATGGAACATGTCCATCAAGTTTGATTTAGGTCAAGGACATGATTTCCTGAAGAATTGCACAGTTTGGAATTCATCTGATAAAAAATCAACTGTGCACAAAAGTCAACTTTGATTTTTTGAGATTTTTCACCAAAATGGATTTTTAACCCTAAAATGATGTTAATGTATGATTTGAATCATCATTCATCAAGAAAAATCAAGAAAAGTGGGATAACTTGTAAAAGGGGTAACCATAAAAACTTAGAAAATTTTCTAAGTTAAAAATAAAGTGACAAGGATACCAACTTTGAAGGATCATAACTCCTAAACCACAAAGCCATTTTTTCTCATCTTAAGATGGATTTGTAGCCCTCATTACCCTCTACAAAAACTTCAACTAGACCTAAGTCCAATTCATTAAGGATTTTGAGTTATGGAGTGATCAAAATGGCTGAAAAGTGAAAATGTCACTTTTTCCAACACTTAGTGAAATTTTCACTAAGTCAGAATCTGCCTTCACTTTTTGCCAAATGTAGAGGGATTTTTCACTTGGATTCAAAAGAGATCAAAACCAAATATGTTCAAATAGTTGTTGTATCATGTAAGGGCTTTCCAAAATGGCCAAGAGCATTACCAAATTCAACTTACACCATGAGATATGACATTGGCAAGTTGCCTTGCTGAAATCTGTCAAGGCAAGGCAGAATTTGCAACTTTGCTCGATTTGCCAAAATCAGCCAAATTCAAATACTCCTATCCACTTGGACACATCTGAGGATTGAATCTAAAGGGGACAATCACTGAGTCAAGCCTCCAAATCCATGGAACAAGAAAAAGCATGTTGAACCTAGAATGGCCAAAATAGGGACAAGACTCCAAATTTGGATTGAAGGATTCAATGGAAGCATCAAGGTGGCATGGACTGAGCCATTCTCATCTGAAATCAGTCAAGACTTATCCAAGACCAAGGGAACCACAGCTCTGTGCCCTAACCTCTACTCAATGGCTAGAGGAGACTTGGATTCCATTGGACAATATTGGCCAAACCTACTTACCAGTTGCCATTCACTATTCCTTGCAAAGATAACTTGCTCTACTATAAATAGAGCTCAATTGTGATCAGTTTGAGTACACCAAAGCCATCTAACAGATGCTTTCCCCAAAATCTCTTTCTCTTGGCAAAAATGCCTTTCTTAGCAAGGTAGCGATCGGGTTTTGAGTTCGAGAGCTTTTCCAATCAAACCAATCACTCACACACCTCACATACATCATATAGAAGTGATCCAAACACTCACATAACATCTGGAACACTGATTTCACAAAATCACCAGCCAATTGCTCAAGTTCTTGACAGTTTTGCAGTTGAGGTACCATCTTCAACTCCAAACCATTTCAATCCATTCCAAGCACTCAGACACATCACTTGGCACCTAGGGAAGCTATCCACATCATTGGAACCTAGCTGTAACACCTCCAACACAAATCACGATCACCAGCTGCAAGTGGTAAGCATGAGCTCTTCTAACTCTATGATTCATGCAATTTTTGCTGCACAATAATTTGGCCATATGTTCATAATCATGCATGGAATGTTTTCCCTCAATTAATTGCATTGTTTGAATCGTGTATCAAAAATCCTAGCCTTCATGCAGAAATTAGGGTTCTTGAGGATTTTTTATGATTTCTTGTTATATGTTTAATTTAAATGAAATTAATGGACATAGACATGATCATGAGGTTGAGACGAGCATAATGATATGTGGATTGCATGTTATAATCAAGTATTCAGGGAGATTGGATAGAAAATACAAATCTGGCTAAGCCCAGAACACGCGCGTGTTCTTGGTTTGTTCTTGGCGCCATTTTTAGAAATTTGAATATTTGAATTTTGTGATTTTATTTAATTGATTCAAAAATTAATTTCTCTCTGAGTTTTAATCATTTTGAGTTGATTCTTTTTTTAATAATTCACAAAAATGTTAAAATATTTTATTTTATCAAAAAATCCCAAAAATATTATTTATTTCATATAATTGATATTTTTGCAAAGAATTAATATTTTAATTGTTTTTGACATTTTAAATATTTTTTCTACATTGATTTTGCAACTTTTAATGCTTTCTAATTATTTTGTAGGTCAATACTTAATTTTTGAAGCATTAATCCAAAATCACTATTTGTTTTTCATATGTTAAACAATTTTGATCATTTTTAATTGAATTTTTATTCAATTAAATACATTTTTGAAAACAAATTAGGGTTTTTGGATTAATTCAACCCTCATAAATCATTTTCAAATCACTTTGGGCCTCTAATAGAGTGTAAGACCCAATCCTTTTTTGACCAAATCATTTTTGGGCCTCAATGTATTGTATAAGTCCCGATACCGTAAAAAATAAACGGCGCGATCGTCGCCTTTTCAAAATAACCTTGGGCCTCTCCTTGAGCTATAAGACCCATTCAAACTTTTTGGGCCTCTTGAGAGAGTGTAAGACCCAACCCACTTGCACAGAAATATTTTGGGTCTCATTCGTTGTATAAGTCCCTCTGTACATTTTCAAATAAACGGCACGATCATCGCCTTTTGAAAAATAACCTTGGGCCTCTCCTTGAGATATAAGACCCATTAAAAAACACTTTGGGCGTCTAATAGAGTGTAAGACCCAATCCCCTTTTAACCAAAACATTTTGGGCCTCACTTATTGTATAAGTCCCTCCGCGTTAAAAGAAAACCTCGGCGCGATCGCCATTTCAAACGGAAAAATCATCTGGGCCTACCCTCGTGTTATAAGCCCCACTCTTTTTTCTTTAAAACTTTTTGGGCCTCTTGAGAGAGTGTAAGACCCATCCCTTTGTACAGAAAACATTTTGGGCCTCAGTCACTTGTATAAGTCCCTCTGTACAAATTCAAACAGTGCGCTCACTAATAAAACCCTGGGCCTCTCCTTGAGCTGTAAGCCCCAAATCTTTCTTTTTCAAAGCACTTTCTCCTTTGATTTTGAATATACTGTTGTTTTCAATCTTTCTTTGTTGAACAACTAACCAAACAGCATGGAAGCTCTACAACCGAGTAAGTGGTTATTGCTTTCATTTACCGCTTTCATATACATATAACTGTATTGTGGGGCTGTTTCACTGTAAGTTTTCTTTCATAAACTCATATCAATTGTGTAATAATAGTATAGATATTTCGAGTTTCCCCGGCAAATACGTCTAGAACTAGGTAACGCCGTTTCGTTTATTCGTAGAAATAGACAACTAGATCCCCAATAGGACCACCGGATACAGTCTTCTCTTCGGTTGTCCTCATTAGGAATTGTCAAGAAACTCTATTCCCAGAGATGAATGTATTCTCCGTGAATGGCATCTTTGAGTTTCTTCTAAATTCTCGAACTTTCCTGGCTTGATCTATTCCTCGTGAATAGCCTATCTTGAATTTCTCGGGGTTTGGGGACCCATCGGCTTCTTAAAAGCATCGGCCTCCTCTTGGGCATCGTACAAGGACCTACAGGCTTCCTAAAAGCAACCCCGCCTCCTCTTGGGCTTAGTACAAGGACCCTACGGCTTCTTAGAAGTATTCACAGCCTCCTCTTAGGCTTCGTATAATGATCTCTTCCTCCGGAAATGATAGCCTTCTCTTGGGCTTCGTACAAGGACCCTTCGACTTCTTAAAAGTTTCCAGCCTCCTCTTGGGCTTCGTATAAATTATCCCGACGACCTCCTAGAGGTATAGGAACAGAACTTAGTCATCTGCATAGAACAGTCCTTTCAAAGAGTCTACTACTGTTTCTCAAAGCACAAAAGATAAAACTCTAGACGCGGACAATCTAACTTCCTTGAGTCTCAAAGACATTCTCAAGTGACCCCTTCGTTAAATAGGAAGGAAACCCACAGACTTGGACAGTCTCAATACCCTTTGGATTTCCTGCTTCCTTAAAGAAAAGGGAATAACCCAGATCCTTGAACCGAATCCCTGAGTACACATTGCTCATATAAGAACTGATTTTCTCTTTCAAAATCAGTATACTGGACCTGTCACTCAACTGAAACAACCACCCTAGCCTCCTCTTGGGCTTTGTATAATGATTCTCCCCAGCGGAGTCAAACGTCATTTAGCCTCTCTCTCGGGCTTTGTACGAGACACATAAGAGACTCCCTCGTTGAGTCAATCACCCCTTTCGCCTCCATCTCGGGCTTTATACGAGATACAAAAAGGTTCTTATTGAGCCAAACAAGCAACAGCCTCCATCTCGGGCTTCATACGAGATACAAAAAACTCCCTTGTTAAGTAAAATAGCCTCCATCTCGGGGTTTATACGAGATACCAAAAGATTCCATCGTTGAGTCAAAACCTTTTAACCTCTCTCTCGGGCTTTATACGAGACACATATTAGCCTCCTCTTAGGCTTTGTATAAGAAAACCACTGGTTAATCCAATTAACCTTTTAGCATCAAAGTTGTGCCTCGTTCACAGTACACAAACATCAACAACTCCTTCCTCTTCATCTAATTGTTGTAAGCGGCAAGCCACTGGATCATCTATATCCATGCCACTGTCCCTCTTTTAGCATGAGCAATTCCTAAGGAAAGATAGCATTGCCCTACACTGAGTTAAAGTCTTCTCCTTCAGGTTAAAACCCCCTATAAAGGAAATTATGGCATTGCCGGATTCACAAATCCTGGTTAAAGTAATTCTCCTTTATAAAACAGTTGTGACATACAACCCCCTCTTTAGAGATGACAAATTCTCTCTAAAGTTGGGACCTTCAGCTTCACATCTTGGGCTTTGAACAAGATACAAATAGAGCTTTCAGCTTCACACCTTGGGCTTTGAACAAGATACAAACCACCTTTTCGCTTCACGTCTTAGGCCTTGAACAAGACACCAAAACAACCATTTTCTCCCATAGAATAGAAGGAACTACGAACGCTCTGATTTCCCTGTTTCGGTAAACGGGAATACGTAGGCATAAGATCGAAAGAAAAGATCTTAGCGAGCACACTAAACAAAATCCCATACTCCCATGTATCTATCAAACACATCAGTCCTAACATCCTAATCCTTGTTCCCCGCCAGAAACCTTCTGTCTAGATAAAAACTAGTATTGGCAAAAATACAAATAACCAGTACAAAGGCCCCCCACGTTATTAGCATCCGTAACCTAACAGACCGCTGTTTAAACTCAGTATGCAAAGCAGGGTTAATTGGAGACATCTATTTCCCTTCCTTCATCAGCTTTAATAGGATAAAAAAGAATCGACCTGTAGTTTTAAGCTCAACCGCAGAGAGCGACCAGCGCTTAAGAACCGCGTCCAAAATCGCTCGCTACAAACTCATAATCAAGAAAAGTCAAAAGAATCATCAAAAATCAAGAATAGAGGAAACTTACCTAATTTGGCAAGTTAGGGTTTTCTAAAGTTTCCATTTTTGGGAATCTCATGCAAATACTCATCATACAAAAAGTCTTCATAAAAGTCATGCTTATGAAATCATTCGCATGGTCACTCAAAAGATATTTTTATGGTACAAGAGTGGTATAATTTTGTGGCATGTATATTATGGTTTCATACAATGTACCATGCATGTCATGAAATTCAAATAATTTGCCATATTGAGAAAATTCCCAAATTCACGAAAACTCCCACTTTCCATTTGCTAATTCCACCACACCTCATCATATTATTTTACTACACACCGTACATAACCACATATATCATCATCATCTTTTTTCCCAAAATGATCAAACATACACCATACACCATGCACCATGCACCATATTTCAAATAAATGGCCAAAAGTGGAGAACCACAAAACTCACCAAACTTGTTTCCATATGGTACTACCTCATTCTATGATTCTCACACCTCCATTTTGCTCATTGCCCATAAAAAAAAACACTACCAACACACCTCTCCATGCCAAACCCGCATTACTATTCATCCCATTTTTGACCAAATTTCCAAACTCTTTTTTCTTTGGTTTGGGCCTCTAAAAACCACCACAATCCATCATATATAAGGAGAGAACAAACACTAAGGGGGGGAGGGCTTCATTCTGCCGTTTTGACATCCAAAACCCTACTCCACTCTCTAGTTTCTCTCTCTTCGAATTTTGGTTTTGCTCCAATTTTGTTCCATTCTCTTGCTCATTCAAGATCCAGTGAGGTACTAGGAGGCTAATAGAAGAATTTATTTGAAGCTCTAACGTCATTTGAACGTCATTTGAAGGGCCAACGGAGCTCCTCCGTTAGGTAACACCATGATTCCTTCTTGTTGTTCATACTAGTTTTTTTTAAGTGATAAACATGTTCATGCATCTGCATCTGAAGTCCTACATGGTAGGCATTGGTTAAACTTGAGTATATTTGGTTTTCATGGAGTTTTTCTTTTTTAGGGTTTACTTTATTGCTTGCTTTCATGTGTTTCCTTTGGTTGTTTTTAAAAATGGTTGGCATATTTGGAATCAACATTAAATTTCCTTGAAGATAGTACCATGGTTGTCTTGATTTAATAAAATGAAAGTTTGTGTGTATTTCGTTCATGGTTGTATTTCTTGGTGTTAGAGGCTTTAAAATTGAAAAATAATGTCAAATTTGGAATCTACGCGAAAAATCGGGTAGGGTAGTCCCCCCCTTTGTTTTTTTTCCGGTGGCCGGCGCCGGCGCGGTGGTCGGAGGTTTTTCCAGCGGGGTGGGTGTCTTGGGGAAGAAGACGATGAGGTGGCGCATTCTCATTGGTCTTTGCATTTTGTTTTTTTTCTTTTTTATTTTTCTTATTTCCTTTTTGTCTTTTATGACTTAAGTTGGAATGACCAATTGATAACATGTCACATAACTTTTGTTACACCTTTAATAACTATTTTTATTTTCTCTTTATTTTAAAATTCTGAACATAAGTGACTTCATCTTGGGCCCAACGAATTCTTTTTTGCACCCCCACTACCAGCCCAAATCGTGTGGCATTCTTTTTGGGTTACTAATACACCCTCTGTTTTATTACTTTTTGTTTTCCTTTTTTCGTTTTTGTTTTAATTATTAAAAATACTTCATTTTATTCAAAAATTCCAAAAAAAATCATGAACGTATTTTAATGTCTTATTTAATTATCTTTAAATTTTATTTTAATTTTTCATTTGTCTTGATAATTAATTCTGATTTTCTTTTCCAAGGTGTATTCCATGTTTACCCTTGTGGTTAATGCTTGTGTTTCATGACTTTGCCATGCCTTCTTGAGCCGATTTTTTTGTCATGTATTTACACTTAAATTATGAATGTTTGAATGTCATGTTTCTATCTTGGTGATCAATTTTTGATTACTTTCCATGTGGTTCTCTTTGCTCCTCGATTATTGCTCCGTTAGCTTGATACGTGTGATGTTTGGATCCATTTGGTGATGTAATTTTGTGGTTCTTGGTGAGACCTTTTTCACATACATTCTTGACGGATATGATGTGATTTTGAGAATTTATTCAGATTTTTATAAGGCATGTTTCTATTTTTGGTTGATATTTACATGTGACTCAAACTTTGAATGGAATATTTTGGGTATGTGGCCTAGTTTGGATCTCTTTGACCATTTGTGTTTAAGTGAAGCTTGGAATGATTATATGCTGTGATCATATACTGGCTTGGTTTGTTTGTGGCTTTGGAATCATTTTCATTTAATCATTTTTCTGTTTATGGTGGATTTTCCAAGTTGACAATGTTTTGACACAACTCTTTGGATGTTTTGAACTAGTTTCTTTGAGATGCCTTCTCATAAGATCTCATTAATGTTTGGTGACTCTTATTTACTTTGAATGACATGCGTGAGGTTCTGATCCCCTTGATATGGTTTCCATTAAATGACATTTTCTCACTTCTTACCTCACATGATCTTTTGTTGCTTGCATGAATGACATAAGTGAACGTTTTGCCTAGTTTTGGCACATGTTTTAAGTGTGACGGATGATGTTCCTTCTTTTATGATTTGAGCTTACTATGACATGAAGTGCTTGCTGCCCTAACTTGTTTCTTATATCTTGTGTCATCTTCTTCTTCATCTCCCTCACTTCTTTTCTTCCCTTTTGGATCTCAAGACTTGTTTAAGTCTTGGATTCACTTTTGCGTGTTCCCTTAGGGTTTCCTAGTCCAACTTAATCCTTGATTAAGCTTGGAGTAGGATAGACATTAGGATTCAAACCATGCATGCTAACTTAGGTAGATGTTGCCCTTTCAAACTCAACCTTAGGGCCACTTTTGCATGATAACATTAGGATAGATTTCCCCTTAGTGCTTTCTTTTCTTTTGAGTCCCTCTTCTCATCTCTTAACATCTCTAAGATACTTAATAAGGTCAACTTGCCTTGCACACGAGCCTTAAACATAGGAAATGAAGATTGAGGGGTCCACCTTCTCTCTTCTAGAATGTTGAGCATACGTCCCATTGGGGGCGACCATGCGGCGCATTCGCTCCCGTGTCATTGACTTTGGTTCAAGTTGAGTCATGTACTAACTCAAGTCACTTCTGTCCTAAAAAATACAAACGAACTTCAAACCTTTTTGTCCTTCGGGATTGTCAAACTAAAGGCTATTTTCAAAAAGAGCACGTAACTTTCCGTCTGAGTCGCAAACAGGCATCGACCCTAACTGTCGGACGCGAACTTAACGTTGCTCATAAAAAACACAAAAAGAACTTGGTCCGAACTACGTTGACTCTGAATTCCCCATTGCACAAAGGGGGTACGTAGGCCTAGGACGTCGACGTCCTACCGAGTCTGTCTTTGTTTTCCTCTCCCCCGTTTTAGTACAGCCATAGATGATAGGATAACTCACCCTTAGAATAGACAACAAGCGTGGATCCCATCGAGTACGATGGACGCGTGGGGTGCTAGTACCTTCCCCTCGCGTAACTGACTCCCAAACCTAGGCTATGGTTGCGATGACCATTCCTTTCCCTCTTTCTCAGGTTTATGTGGTGTTTCCTTTCCCTCTCTTGGGATAAATTTACACGGCTGGCGACTCTGTTTTCCGCGCCACTCTCGCGTTTGTACCTGGATGAAAATCTTGGGAGCGACAAGGGGGTACTAATACCTTCCTCGCGCATAACCGACTCCCGAACCCAGTTCTCTTGGTCGCAAGACCATGCTCTTTCCCTTCCTTCAGGTTTACGCAGTGTTTCCTTTCCCTCTCTTGGGATAAATACACATTGCTGGCGACTCTGTTTTCTGCGCCACTCTCGCGTTTGTACCGTTGGATGCGAATCTTTCGGGAGTGACACATTGCAAGACTTGTCTCAAGCAGATAATGAGTCATTCCGAGGGTATGCTCAAAGATGGAGAGAGTTAGCCACTCATGTTCAACCGCCACTTTCGAATAGAGAATTAGTTGATTTGTTCATGGATACCTTACAAGGTCCGTACTTGGAAAAGATGATTGTCAATGGGGCAGTAAAATTTTCTGACCTGGTGATGGTGGGAGAACGTATCGAGAGTCTGATCAAGTATGGAAAGCTCCAAGGCGTCTCGAACTTCCAAGCTAATGAAAATGAATTAGTTGTCAGTTCCCAGGAAGAATTCGAGGAAGAAACTAGTTCCATTCAGGAATCTTCAGCACCTCGTTCTCGGTGTTCAGACATATCAACTGTTCAGAGTCAACAATCTTATGGGTCTTCATATCAGGGACAATATTCTTCTGCAAATCAGAGACCTCCTCAGAGTCAACGATCATATCGTCGTCAGCCGCGTCAACACGCCCGACAAAGACCAAGGAAACCAAAGAGGCATTTCGCTCAATTGCCAATGTCGTACAGTCAAATACTGCCAGATTTGATCGAAGGTGGATTAATAGTGCCAAAGGATTTGAAGCCGGTGCCTTTTTCATATCCACCCGGTTTTGATGTTAACGCCCGTTGTGAATACCATGCTGGGGCACAGGGGCATTCAACTGAAGACTGTAAGGTGCTCAGGAGAAAAATTCAGACACTCCTTGACTCCAATATGTTCTCGTTCACGCCTCAGGGTATTCAAATCAACAATCCTCCTTCATCCAGTCAGGTGGGTTCATCCATCCAGGTTATGGAAGAAGTCACCGAGAGCAGTTGTGCAGATGAGTATCAGGCTGGCTTTGATGAGCAATTCTAAAGATGGCTAGCATTTGCAAATCAAGCTTGGAAAGCCCAGTTCCTCGAAGCTGGCAATCATTTAGATCATGTCATTTCTTTGCATTTGTAGTTTCTTTTCTGTTAAAATGTACGAACTCATTTGTAAAACTTGTTGTTTTCGATTAATAATGATAATGAAATGAATATGCATGTTTTGATTAAATCCAGTCGTGTTCACTCATACTTTTTATCGATATCATATGCTTGTTTAAGTAGGATCCAAGGGAGGATGACGAAATTGAAGACGTAAAACTTCCGATTGTATGCTTTTGAACGAAACCCTGCTGATGATGTACAGGCATTGTTTCAAATTCCCAAACACCGGAGACATAAGAAAGATAATCCCTTGTCAACCCCGTGAGCCTAGAAGCAGGAGTTTCTTTCTGAAAACGAAAAACCCTCAATCTTAACCTGGGGCAGGGTAGGTGTCAGTTAATTTGACCGTGCGTTCAAATTTCAAAAGGAGTGTCCCGTTCGAGGATCAATTACATCCACGGTTATCCCTCACCAACCGAAGAGTGAGACGGTCACAACCCTTTACAAGTCAAGACAAACCTGTGTCACACGATTAGTTCAAAAAAAATCAATCAAAAGAAAAAAAAGAAAGCCCGCTAAGTCGAAACTTGAAAACAAGTGACTTAGGCAAAAGTTAGGGCATCCCGCTAGACTTCAAAATCGAAAATTCAAAAAGAATCAGTCCAGGCAAAAATCAGGGAAATCAAAAAGAAAAAGAATGAAAAACAAAAAGGATTACAAAAGAAAAATCCTTGAGCAAGAATAAGTCGTATGAATACAGACACCAAGGACAAAAGGGGTGACTGCCACTCCGAAAACCGTGTGGGTTCCTTTTATCCTCCTACCATTCATTAACCTTTTGAAAGGAGAGCGCTTGTGTCGAGTTAGTTGAACGTAGGACCAGAGAACATCAAGGAGAATGGGTGGGTTAAAATAAAACTTTGAGCCTTATATCCTTTCTTTCTTAAACCGCGAACCAGGCCACGTTACAACCTTCAAAAGACCTAATTGAAGCAGGGTTGTTTCGAAAGCATACATCGGTTAAAATCGCGTCAGTTCTGACTCCCAAAAGGACTTTCTTACCATTCATGTTGGTATCGATGTGACATTCTAATAAGTGATTCGTTCACTACAGGCAACAAAATTTTTCCAGTGAACAAACTTGAATTTCAAAATTGTCATATGCATTGCGTCAAAATTATCTTTTCAAAACGAATTATTTTACTTGCGAGTTAGTACTTGACATCAGGAAAGTTTCTACAATGGAAAGATGGATTAATCTAAGGTGCAAAGTGCCCGAGTACTCCGTTGAGCTAGGGCATGGCATATCAAATGGGTAATACATTCCAAGATTCAGCCAATCTGGGGTAATCAAGTCGAGATTCAACAAATCTCTCGAAGGTCAGTTAAAGGTATTCCTTCACAGATCAATCAGTCAGGGGCAAAATCACTTCAAAGCTGGGGCAGGCCACCCCAAAAGCAAGAAGTTATTTTCTCCAGAGGACGGTTAATCAAAGTACTGAGACAAGATATGTCAGATCTTCACGATATTTCTTGAAGACATGTTCATTTACAAATTATGCTGCATCAATGCACTTCTTTTGTCATCTCACATCTGCAGGGTTCATGTTGATAGTTAACACGTGACGTCCCTAGTAGAGTTTCTCTCCTCGACAGAGATAACTGAAGTTTAATCACTCAGCAGAGCTTATGAAGATTGTGAATCATTCTCCCTAGCAAGAACTCAGGGGTTCGCTCTCCCCTAGCCAGCTTGGCGAAGTTTACTGCTCGTCAGCAAGAGTTCATATTCCTGTACAGGATAAGAGTGTTGGGTTTGTGCTTCCCTGGTGCGGTAAAGTTGTGTCCGTCACCCCAACAGAGTAAGGGTAAAAGATAGGACCCCAACAGAGGAGTAAGTCTGATCTTGTCCCCTAGCAGAGTTGATGTCATCAACCATTGTCCCCAAGCATATTTTTGGGTGGTGGTTAGCTTTCCCCAACAATTCAAAGACTTGTCATTGGCACTTTTCTCCAACAGATTCCTGGAATGTTTCTCCAGCAGACGTTTGTTGATCGTACTTTCCTGCAGAATGGAGGTTTAGTTGGGATCTCGAGCAGTTATGACACTGAAGGTGATTCAGTTTGTTATCCCCAGCGGAGTTGGCCTCGTTTCTCCAGCATTTATTTTGCTGGAGTGGTCTTGTTGCATATCATACACATTGTAGCATAATCATCACCATGCATAATCATCAGCATAGCATTTCCTGAAACCGTGTAAAACTGAACAGAAATATATAGTCGAACCTTGCTCGGCATCCTTCCGCAACCCACTTTGCTGGCATCTTTCAAAAACCTGAAGCCTTATTCCTATTGGCGTCCCATTTAAAGCAAAGTCCAATCCCTATTGGCACCTCATTTCAAAGTCCAATCCCCATTGGTGCCCAGAAAGATTTCTCCTTTGAAAAAACAATCACCGTCAGGTTTCACCTATCCTTGCCAGCAAAGTCCAATCGAACTTGGCACATTCTTCTTCCCCGGTAGCCCGAGCATACGTCTGCATTTTGCATATAGCAATAATAGCATCCTAAAAACGTGTAGCATTTCCATTTCGTGTGGAGCATTACGCCATAGAAAGAAAATTCAAACATATGCATGCGAAGCATAAGCCAGATTTGGTACCTTGCGCGAAAGCCTAAATCAATTTTCAGTCAAGACGGTGACATATCCTCAGCAGACATTACAATTAACCCATACGCTTACTCTGTTCCCGAGTCATAGATCATATGTAGATCTTACCCTCAACCAGTCATTGTCCATCAACCCCTTGATGACGACATTTAAGTCTGATTTTTCTTTCTGCCATCCCCATGACAATGTGTTACCCTCGACCAAGTCTTCTTTTTGTCATCCCTATGACAATGTGCTCCCTAAGTCAGATTTTTCTTTCTGTCATCCCTATGACAATGTGCTCCCTAAGTCAGGTCCTCTTTCTGTCATCCCTATGACAATGTGCTCCCTAAGTCAGATTTTTCGTTCTGTCATCCCTATGACAATGTGTTACCCTCGGTTCGGTCTTCCTTCTGGCATCCCTATGACAATGTGTTTCCTTTGGTCGGGTATTCTTTCTGTCATCCCCATGACAATGTTGTCCCTAGGCCAGGTTTTCTTTCTGTCATCCCCATGACGATGTGTTTCCTCGGTCGGGTTTTCTTTCTGTCATCCCTATGACAATGTGCTCCCTCGGTCGAGTCTTCTTTCTGTCATCCCCGTGACAATGTGTTTCCTTTGGTCGAGTCTTCTTTCTGTCATCCCTATGATAATGTGTTCCTTCAGTTGAGTCTTCCTGCCGTCAAATTACTTTGATGATGTGCCCTTTCGGTGGGTTTCCATTTTTCTTTCCATCAAATCCCTTTGACGATGTGGTTCGCTGGGTATGTTGCCTTTCCGTCAGATTCCTTTGCAAAGTGGGACTGGGCTCTAGTTTATATGGTTCCTTTACAAAGGGGGAGATTGTTAGTTCTGAATTGGCAGCAATTTTGGTAAAACAATGTGGTACATCAAGATGTCTTGCTTGATGTCTTGACATGTGATTCTAACATTCTGCAGATGGTGTGTTTTTAGTATTGCAGGATTTGTGCATGATGTCTGTAATACCTCAAAATTTGCCCTCTTATTTATTACCTTATAACAGTGGCTTATGCTTCATTTGCATTTTAGCTAGGTCATAGGGCACATACATGCATATCATTTGGCTATGTGGTTATGGGATCAAGGTTCTCTGTTCAAGCATCGTCAGGTTGCAACAGACGTTTATTTCGTCACTCGACACATGCGCAAAGTATTTCTCTGGGTTATGTAATCACCGGGTCAGCAAAGCTCTTATCAAACATAATTTTTCATGTCAAGAATCTCAGAGGAAGTTGAAGTTTTCAGCCGATTCAGAACAGTTTGAGCAAAAAATCAGTTTGCTGTGCAAACTTGCAATATTCATAACTTTTACTCTGGAACTCTTTTTGGCTGGATATTCAACAGTTAGAACCGTCTTGGTATTCTCTACAACTTTTATGTTCGGCTCGGAAGTCAATTCATCAAGGAAAGTGGTGGGAATTATTTGTTTTTGGAATTTCGGTTTCGCTGGATAATTGCGTCAATGGTATTCAAAAGGGCTTAACTTCTGATTGGATCATCAGTTCTGAGCTATTCCTATGCCAAAAAAGTTCCATATTGGAATTATCTGCAACTTTCATGTTCGGACCGAGGGCTGATTCTTTGAGGAATATCTCCGAATACGCGAGTTTTCAGAGTCGATATAGTGCAAAAACAGTGGAAAATAGTGCTGAACCGTCATGTTTCGGTCACTAAAAAATTCATAACTCTCAGCTCGTTTACCGGATTGATGCCGTTTCGGTGCCTAAAATTCCGTTTCGATGCCATCTTCATGATGTAAGTTCAGTATGAGTCAGGTCCAAACGGAAAAACCCCGAAAGTGCAAATTACTGGAAGAATTCTTTGGCACAGTTCACTGTCTGTCAGATATTGGAAAATTAATAACTCGGTCAATTTTTATCGGATTGCGTCCGTTATCGAAGCTACGGTTCACAAATTTTGTGCTCTTCAAGATTTAAGACAAGCTCGAGTTAGAACGGTACTCCGAAGATGGTCGTTTTGGTTTATTTCGCAAAACTGACGTGTCGAACCGAAGAAAATGGCTAAAAGTTGTTTCACGAGAAAATTCATATCTCACTCGTCGTTTGTCCGATTGAGTTCATTTTCGGACACGAGGTCACTGACTCGTAGATTTACAACTTTTCTGACAAAGTCAAGTCGAGATTTTGCTCCCGAGCGCATGACCTTGTCACATTTTTGAGTAGCAGACAGTCGAAAAGCTGAAAAAGGATGATTTACTCAAAACCGTCTCGCCATTCAAAAACTTCCAACTCACTCAATTTTTATCTGATTGCGTCCATTCTCAAAGCGTTACGACCGTGAGTATGTCACGGATGTTTTCATGTGAGACGTAGAGTCAGAGATTCGCACCGAGCCAAGAGTTATTTTTTAATTGAGCAATTTATTTTCAAGCGCAACCGAATTCCCCTTGCACTATATATTCGAGTCAAGTGTTTTTCCCTCCAACTTGACAATTCATTACAAACACTCCAAAATCAAACTCCAATTCTCTCCAAGATCAAAGTGAGGGTTTTCAACTTATTCATCAAGAAATTCAAGAACATCATGAACAAGTTCAAGAACTCAACAACAACTTGATCAATTCTCTTTCTCCGATCAACTTCTGACCGAACTCCGACCTCTCACCGGCCAGCCACACGGCCTCCTCTCCCTCTCCTCTTTGCAATCGCGCGCTTCATTCTCCCTCCCTCCTTCGTTGCAATTTCTTCGTCGATTCTTCATTCGGTTAGTTTCTTGAACTTTAATCCTTTAATTCTTGAATAATAGATTAATCGATTCTTGAACTTTGCATTGAATTAATTTTGTGAAGAATTGTTGAACATACTTGAATATTGTTTAATAGATCTTGTTGAATATTAAGGTTTATATAACATTTGTTGTGATAAAGTGATTCTAATGATTGTTATGCTGCATTAAATTGTGAATTCTTGTTGGAATTGTGTCATGATAATTGGTGCATGCTAAGTGTTTGACAAAAATCCTAGGAGAGTTAATTGTTGTGATTTGACATCCATTGAATTGCTCGACTCTTGAATTCATGCTTGTTACAATGTGCAAATCTGGAATAGGATAGGTTGGTGATTAATTGTTGTTGTGAATTATGCCGCGTGTCGAGAACCTCGCGTTGTGCTTAATTGTTGAATTGTTGTGTTCATGTGCCACGTGTCGAGATTTTGTGTTTTGGTCATAACTTCCTAACCGTGGCGTGTTTTTGCGAATGTGAATAATGTAACTTGACTTTGTTGATGATTCCGGAGCTGTTGGTGGATTTTTTAGCCGATTTCGGACAACTTTTTTCTACTGTTTTGCTACTGCCAGCCGACGAAATCGGCCTAAAAGTCCCACTTTCGAGCAGAATTAATTCAAACCGAGTTCGTTTTTGAGTCCGTTGGCACGTTTGCAGTCAACTATGCGATTTTTGTTCAATTCCGAGTCGGTGATTTTTGACGCGTTTTTTCCGTTTTGAGGCTTTTAAGCTCCGATTTTGTGCGGATTTTGCTTGTCGACTTGCATTTGATATGTTCTTATACTTACTTGTTCATGCATGATCATTGTACTTGCGTTTGTTCATTTCCGGATTGACTTGGTGCACATTTTATGTTATTGCGTAGTTGCTGCCCCATCTTGAAACTTTGTGTTCCGGTGCATGTTTGCGACTTGTGTGCTCATCATTATGCATGATTGGGAGTTATGATGCATAGGTGCAACTTCCGGTTACACCTCTTTGTGGTTTCTAATGTGTTTGTTGAGTATTTTTGCAAGGTTTTCGTGGAGATCCCGACGACGAGTATGCGCTTGGTGTTCCATTTTCATTTGTGGGACGCCGCTTTGCTTGCGACGCACTTGTTATGCTTTGTCTTGTTTGTTTGCCTGGATTGTATTTTGTGCAGGGCATTTGTGTAGTCGCATCCGACTTACACATTACGTGTGATTTATTTTCACACCGACGACTTGAGCTTATATTGGACGTGCAATTGCTAACTTGACTTCTTTGTGGATGCTACTTTGTTCGAGCGGGTCTCTGGGTTTCTTTACTGTTAGTTGCTGGTAATTTAGATCTATATCCGTGCGGTAGTATTTTGTTTCCCTTTTATGTCTTCACTTCTCTTTAATGCTTTCAAATGCCATGAGAAGTAGGAATAGTCGATGCCATGATAAGTAGGATTGTATGGAAAGCCCTCAAGTGAGGCCATGATTGTGGTTGTTGAATATTGTGCCTAAAGACCTCTAAAGAGGCATCCCATTCCCATATCCCCTTGTAAGACCGCAAAGAAGGCAATTAACGGAATAGGGTTCGCAATCGACCCTCGTTATTCCAGTGTGTCATTCTTAGCTCTCATTACATGATTGAAGCTTTGAACTTTATCACTCTTGTTATCGAGTCGGTCCAAGTGGAATAGGGTTCCGCAATCGAATCCCCACACATTGTCATTAGCTCGCATCGGCCGATGTTGACGCTCATGTGATCTTCATCACATCCCTCTTCTTTTCTTTCTTCATCTGCTTTGATATCTCATATCGTTGCATTGTTTGTTGTTAGCTTAGCTTTCTTCTTCCTTAGGACACCTATTCTAACTTATTCAAGTTAGATAGGTTAGAAACTATAACATAGGACTATTCATTGTATGATAGTATTAGGTAGTCTTTCCCCTTTAACTCAACTATAGGGCCAACTTTGCATGACAACATTAGGATAGAATTCCCCTTAGTGTTTTCCAACCCCTTGAGTCTCTTTCTCATCTAAAAAACAAAAATCAAAGCATCTAATAAAGGATTAACATGTATTGCATATGAGCCTTGCATGTGGGAGGTAAGATAGTGGAGGATCTTCTTTCACTTTCTTAGAGTGTTTAGCGTACGTCCCATCTTGGGTCGATATGCGAGGCATTCGATCCTATGTCATAGACTTTAATGCAATATGCGTTATAAACACATCATAATCAAAACACTTCTCTTTAAAAGACAAAAACAAATAAACGATTCTCTTCTCATCTCCCTAACTCCACTCATAAAGGATGCGTCACTTCCGTTCTACCGCAAATAGGTAAATGCATAAGACTCCGTACAACGAGCTATGACACCTAACTGCTGGAACGCAAACCTTGGCGTCTTCCATTAAAAAACATAAACAAAGCAAAGTCATCCCTAGTGAGGGGAACTACGTCGCTCTGATTCTCGCATTCGAGCGAGACACGTAGGCAGGAGATCGTGCGAGATCTCTCCGAGCACAATCCTTTCACCCTTCCCAAATCCGTAGTCCGAACTACGTTGACTCTGACTTTCCCATTGCACGAGGGAATATGTAGGCCTAGGACTCCGAGGATGTCCTACCGAGTCTCTTCTTTTCCTTTTCTACCCCGTTTCTTCATTCTTTCCCGTACCTATTCCTTTTCCTTTCCAGTAGCAGCGGAGTTCCAGTTGACGACACCCTTTGATACAGACAGTAAGCGTGGGTCCCATCGAGTACGATGGACGCGAGGGGGTGCTAATATCTTCCCCTCGGGTAACCGACTCCCTTACTCGTTTCTCTTGGTCGTAAGACCATGCTCTTTTCCTTCCCTTCAGGTTTACGCAGTGTTTCCTTTCCCTCTCTTGGGATAAATACACATTGCTAGTGACTCTATTTCAGCGCCACTTTCACGTTTGTACTTGGATGAAAATCCCGGGAGCGACAATGTCAAACACGATGTTCTGACATCAGTTGACAGAAATTCCAGTTCTGGTTTTAGGTTTATTTGTTGCGCTATTTTTAGCAATCTTTTGTGTGTTTGTGTTGAGTGATTGCATGCGTAATTCTGGGAGTAAAATTATGTTAGAGTGATATTATTTGGAAGCAATATGTTTGTGAAGAATAGGGTTGGCTATTTTCATGCATAAAGATTTGGAGAATAATTAGTTTTAATTATTAATTAAAACTAAGATCTGCTAATGCCCAAGCCCAATGTAAGGAATGTTTCTGGGAATATTATGTTATCCTATGTGGTGCTGTTTTATAGGTTTCAAGAAGAATATTGAAGAATAATGACTTTTTAATTATGGAGATAAATTAGGAAGGATTTGATTGAAGACCTATTATGTAGCAGATGTTTCTGCTGATTTGTAGCAGCTGTTAGGCTGTGATTTGAAGCCCAAATCCAGTTGGGAATAAGTTATAAATAGAATGCTTGTAACCTAGAAAAAGAAGGGGTCCAAGATGTAGATCATTAGGGTTTGTGTGAAATTGTAAGCCACTCTGGTACTGTTTTGTACTTAGAGTTGGACTGTTTAGTTGAGTTGTATTTGTCAATCATCTATGAGATTTTAAGCAATGATGATTGTGTTTCTTTGAAGTGTGTCTTCTACTTTTCTGTGATTGAAGAGTTGTTGGAAATCAAGTTGTTGATGCAGTAGCTGAGGTGTTGACTGCTAGACATCATTGTGATGATTGGAAGAGAGATGGAGTCTCTTATCTAGGGAGAACTTAGGTAGAAGGGTCATTGGGTAGTTATTAAGTGAGTAGATCGTCAACGGGTGTGTTGGTTGTAGATGTCTCGACATGTTTATTCGACATCTAGGACTGCTATACCAGAATTTCATAGGTTATGTTGAAATATTCGGGAGAACGTCGGATGTAAGGAGACAAGGTTTTATCTAGTTCTAGACGTAGTTGCCGGGGAAACTCTAAATATCTATAATAGTATTACACAGTCGATATGAGTTTATGAAAGAAGACTTACAATGAAACAGCCCCACAGTACAGTTATATACATATGAAAGCGGTAAATGAAAGCGGGTAAATACTTACTCGGTTGTAGAGCTTCCATATTGTATTGTTAGTTGTTCAACAAAGAAATTGAAAATAACAGTATGTTACAAAATCAAAGGAGAAAGTGCTTTTGAAAGGAAAATTGGGGCTTACAGCTCAAGGAGAGGCCCAGGGTTTTATCAGTGATCGCACTGTCATTTTGTACAGGGATTTATACAAGTGACTGAGGCCCAAGAAAGGTTTTCTATACAAGGGGATGGGTCTTACACTCTCTCAAGAGGCCCAAAATGATTGGAAGTGAACAAAGATGGGTCCTATAGCTCAAGGAGAAGCCCAGGGTTTATTTTGAAAAGGGCGACGATCGCGCCGAGGTTTTGATAACGCCGTGGGTCTTATACAATGACTGAAGCCCAAAAGTTTTTGGTTTCAAAAGGGGATTGGGTCTTACACTCTATTAGAGGCCCAAAATGGTTTTGAATGGGTCTTATAGCTCGAGGAGAGGCCCAGATGGTTAATTTTAAACGGGCGATGATCGCGCCGAACTTTTGAAATACAACGGGACTTATACAACATTTGAGGCCCAAAATAGGTTTGTATTTACAAATGATTGGGTCTTACACTCTATTAGAGGCCCATGAGTGTTCGGAAAAATTTGTTAGGGTGAAAATCAATAAAACCCTAATTTCATCATTTTTTAATATAAGTATTCAAATAAAATTAATACAAATGATAAAAATTCTGTTAGTTCTATTATTGGCTACAATTTGGGTAAAACAATGTGTTGGTTCAAGATGTCATGTCTGATGTCTTAACATGTGTTGCTAACATTCTGCTTGTGGTGTATTACTTAGGGTTGCAGTTTTGTGCATGATGTCAAGACTGATGTCTTAACATCTGTTGACAGAACATTGTGTTCTGTCTGTTATGTTTTAGGGCTGCGCGTTTTTGTTATGTTTGAGAGATTGCAGGCGAAAATCTTGGAGAAGATCTGTTCTGATGCAATCATTTCTGGAGTATATATTGTTACTGTTTTATGGCGAAAAGATTTGAAGATAAAATCATTTTTAATTGTGAATCAAATATGAGATTTTCAAGGAGTCCAAGCCCAAGAATAAGTTTCTATTTAAAGCAGCCTCAACCCTACTTGGAAGACACGAAGACAAGAGATTATGTACTGAGTGTCAAGTATTAGGGTTTGTGTTTTCGTCTGTGTATTGTGATCCATTCATTCATCTATTTTGATGTTTGAATTGGACTGTTTTAGTTGAGTTGTATGTTGGCCACTCTAAGCTTTTAAGCACGAGTGTTTGTTCTTGATTGAAGCTTTTAAGCAAGATCAAGGTATTGTCGTTGAAGTATGTATTCTACTTTATTATTTTCTATTTTCATCACTGCTGTG
This sequence comes from Lathyrus tuberosus, assembly GCA_022829125.1. Lineage (NCBI taxonomy): Eukaryota > Viridiplantae > Streptophyta > Magnoliopsida > Fabales > Fabaceae > Lathyrus > Lathyrus tuberosus. The sequence goes on from JALAZF010000009.1 coordinate 11,195,308, forward strand.
ATTGAGGGGGAGTGAGAGGTGTCTCATATCTAAGAGTGTATTAGGTAGAAATGTCATTGGGTAGTGATTAAGTGAGTAGATTATCAACGTGTATGTTGATTGTAGAGTCTATGAATTAATACTACTAATAGTGAATTTCCTCCCTGGCTTGGTAGCCCCCAGACGTAGGTTGTTAGACCGAACTGGGTGAACAATTCTCTGTGTTTATTTATTGCTTTTAAGTGCTATTCCTTTATTGTCTTGTTCATATAGCAGATATTGATGTTGTGACATCTCACTCAACATCACATATCTGATACCAGAATTTTAATTGGTATCAGAGCAGGTCATCCTGCTCTGTATCTGGGTGAGATCTAGGGTTGTTACTTTCTGGTACAATGGACAAGGAGAGTGGTGGATTTGTGAATAGACCCCATATTCTAGATGGATCAAATTATGACTATTGGAAACCTCGCATGGTTGCCTTTTTGGAATCTTTAGACAGCAGGGCTTGGAAGGCTGTTCTGACAGAATGGAAATATCCTGTCATTGTGGGAAAAGATGGTGTGTCAAAGCTGAAACCTGAGGAGGAGTGGACCAAGGAAGAAGATGAACTCACTCTTGGGAACTCTAAGGCCTTGAATGCTCTATTTAATGGTATTGACAAGAACATTTTCAGGCTGGTCAACACATGTGAAGTGGCTAAGGAGGCTTGGGATATCCTGAAGACAACTCATGAAGGAACTTCCAAGGTCAAGATGTCAAGACTTCAGCTGCTAACAACAAAGTTTGAAAGTTTGAGGATGAAAGAGGAAGAGACCATTCATGACTTTCACATGAATATACTTGAACTGTCTAATGCTTCTAGTGCCCTAGGAGAGAGGATGTCTGATGAGAAGCTGGTAAGAAAAATTCTCAGATCTCTTCCCAAGAGATTTGATATGAAGGTGACTGCTATAGAGGAAGCTCAAGACATCATCCAGATGAGGGTAGATGAATTGATTGGTTCACTTCAGACATTTGAATTAGGGTTGAATGACAGATTTGAAAAGAAGGTCAAAAGCATAGCTTTGGTGTCTAGTACAGAAGATGATGAGAAAGAGTGTGGTCCTGAAACTCAGGAAGAGCTATGCAATGCCATTGTTCTGCTGGGAAGACAGTTTAATAGGGTTTTGAAAAGAATGGACAGGAGCTATAAACCTAATGTCAAGAACATCACATCTGACATCAACAGGTCAGGTGATCAGATGAAGAAAACAAGAACTGAGGAGAAGCCTAATTATGACAAAGGAATGTCATGGATGTGAGGATTATGGTCATATCAGAGCTGAATTCCCTACATATCTTAAGAATCAGAAAAAGGGCTTATCTTTGTCCTGGTCTGATACTGAAAGTGAGGAAGATGAAGAGACTGCCAAGCAGGTTAGGGTATTGACTGGAAGGTGTACATCTGATGATGATTCTAGGGATGAAGAGAGCACATATGATGAGGTTACTGATTCTTATAAAGAGCTATACATTAACAGTACAGAAGCCTGTCAAGAAGGGGAGAGGCAGAAGAAGATCATTGCTCAACTCAAGGCTGAAAAGACAGAGCATCTGGAAACCATTGCCAAGCTGGAAGATGAAGTATTTGTGCTGAACTCTAAACTTGAATCTATGTCCAAGTCTATCAGAATGCTGAATAGTGGAACTGATGTTCTAGACAAGATTCTTGATGTTGGAAGAACTGCAGGAGACAAAAGTGGGTTGGGATTCAACAGTGGATCTGCTTCAAATGATGTTATTCCTAGTTCCAAGCCAGTGATGTTGAAACATCCTGACAGAACTCCCTCTAGGAAGAAAGTTAGGCGCTGGAGATGCCATCATTGTGGGGGCTTTGGGCACATAAAGGTTTTCTGTTATAAGTTGCATGGGTATCCTAAGAGTACTTCTAATTGTGCACCCAGACAGGTTATTCATAAAGGTAATTAAGTCATCAAGTAAAAGAAGTAATGGGTCTCCAAACCTGATGTTGTCAGCTTGATAGCCCATACTTCTCTTAGAGTCTCTGCTAAAGAAGACTGGTACTTTGACAGTGGTTGTTCAAGACACATGACAGGAGTGAAGAATTTGCTGGTGGATGTTAAACTTCATTCTTCTGGCCATGTGACCTTTGGTGATGGTGTCAAAGGAGAAATCAAGGGTGTGGGAAAGCTGAATTGTGAAGGTACACCTAGACTTGATGATGTACTGCTAGTCAAGGGGTTGACAGAAAATTTGATCAGTATTAGTCAACTATGTGATCAAGGACTCATAGTTAATTTTACAAAAACTGAGTGCATTGTCACAAATGAGAAAGGTGAAGTTATTATGAAGGGTGCTAGGTCTAAGGACAACTGTTACTTATAGGTGTCACAAGGCTCAAGTCCCTCCACATGTGTTCTTGCTAAAGAAGATGAAGTCAAAGTCTGGCATCAAAAGTTGGGACATTTACATCTGAAGGGAATGAAGAGAATCATATCCACAGAAACAGTAAGAGGAATCCCTAAGCTCAAAATTGAAGAGGGAAAAGTCTGTGGAGATTGTCAGATAGGGAAACAGACCAAGATGTCACATCCAAAGCTTCAACAATTCACTACTTCTAAAGTTTTGGGACTTCTTCATATGGACTTAATGGGCCCTATGCAGGTGGAAAGTCTAGGTGGGAAGAAATATGCTTATGTTGTTGTAGATGACTATTCCAGGTACACTTGGGTGAACTTCATCAAAGACAAAATAGAAGTGTTTGATGTGTTTAAAGATCTATGTCAAAGACTCCAAAGAGAAAAGGAGAGCAATGTCATAAGAATAAGGAGTGATCATCGGAGAGAGTTTGAAAATAGCAAGTTTGCTGAGTTTTGTTCTGCTGAAGGCATCAGTCATGAGTTTTCTTCTCCCATTACCCCTCAGCAAAATGGAGTAGTTGAAAGGAAGAACAGAACCATTCAAGAATCTGCTAGGGCAATGATTCATGCCAAAAAGCTTCCTTACCATTTATGGCCTGAAGCTATGAATACTGCCTGTTACATTCACAACAGAGTGACTTTGAGAAGAGGTACTTTAGCTACCTTGTATGAACTATGGAAGGGAAGAAAACCAAGTGTGAAGTACTTTCATGTATTTGGTAGTAAGTGTTATATCCTGACAGATCGTGAACAATGGAGAAAAATGGATCCAAAAAGCGATGAGGGAATCTTTCTGGGATACTCTACAAACAGCAGAGCTTATTGGGTTTTCAATTCCAGAACCAAAGTCATGATGGAATCTATAAATGTGGTTGTTGATGACAATGGAATAAAGGAATATGTTGATGTCCTAGATGATGTTGGAACATTTTTTTATGATGTATCAACAGAAGCTGAAGACAGAAGTGTAAATCCCAGTCCTGTTGCTGCCGAACCTGATCCTTAACAACCTAACAAGGAACCATCTATCAGAGTGCATAAGGACCATCCAAAAGAGCTTATCATAGGTGATCCAAACTCAGGAGTTACCACTAGGTCAAGAGAAGTTGTGTCAAATTCTTGCTTTGTATCCAAAATTGAGCCCAAAAATGTGAAAGAAGCCTTGAAAGATGAATTTTGGATTAATACCATGCAAGAAGAGCTGGGACAATTCAAGAGGAATGAAGTGTGGGAGCTTGTACCAAGGCCTGATGGAATAAATGTGATTGGCACCAAGTGGGTTTACAAGAATAAATCTGGTGAACAAGGAGTGGTCGCCAGAAATAAGGCTAGACTGGTTGCCCAAGGTTACACTCAGGTAGAAGGAATTGATTTTAATGAGACTTTTGCTCCTGTGGCCAGACTGGAATCTATCAGGTTGCTCTTAGGTGTGGCTTGTAATCTCAAGTTTAAGCTATTTCAGATGGATATGGAGAGTGCTTTCTTGAATGGGTACTTAAATGAAGAAGTTTATGTAGATCAACCAAAAGGATTTATTGATCCAACATTTCCTAACCATGTCTACAAATTAAGGAAAACTCTCTATGGTTTGAAGCAAGCACCAAGAGCTTGGTATGACAGACTTACTGAATTCTTGGTTGTGAATGGTTACAGAAAAGGGGGAATTGACAAGACCTTGTTTGTCAAAGAGGAAGGAGGAAAACTGATGATAGCTCAAATATATGTTGATGACATAGTATTTAGTGGGATGTCAGATGCTATGGTTAAACATTTTGTGAAGCAGATGCAGTCTGAGTTTGAAATGAGTCTTGTTGGTGAGCTCAACTATTTTCTGGGTCTACAAGTCAGACAAATGGAAGACTCAATATTTATCTCTCAGAGTAAGTATGCAAAGAACATTGTCAAGAAGTTTGGTCTGGAGAATGCTAATCACAAGAGGACACCTGCTCCTACTCACCTCAAGCTGTCCAAGGATGAACATGGTGTGAGTGTGAATCAAAGCCTATACAGAAGCATGATTGGCAGCTTACTGTATCTCACATCCAGCAGACCTGATATCTCCTTTGCTGTAGGAGTTTATGCCAGATATCAATCTGAACCTAAGGTTAGCCACATGAATCAAGTGAAGAGAATTCTGAAATATGTGAATGATACTAGTGACTATGGTATACTATACAGTCATGGATCAGGTACTGAACTGAGTGGATATTGTGAATCTGACTGGGCATGGAGTGCTGATGATAGAAAAATTACTTCTGGAGGATACTTCTTCTTAGGGAACAATCTTATCTCGTGGTTTAGCAAAAATCAGAATTGTGTGTCTCTCTCTACTGCTGAGGCCGAGTACATAGTAGCAGGAAGTAGTTGTTCACAACTGGTTTGGATGAAGCAAATGTTAACTGAATACAATGTCAAGCAAGATGTCATGACATTGTACTGTGATAATCTGAGTGCTATCAATATCACCAAGAACCCAATTCAACATAGCAGGACTAAGCATATTGATATCCGTCATCACTTTATAAGAGATCTGGTTGAAGACAAAGTGGTTATTTTGGAACATGTTGCTACTGAAATGCAGTTAGCTGATATTTTTACAAAGGCTTTAGATGCAAATCAATTTGAAAATTTGAGAAGAAAACTAGGGATTTGCATATATGAGGGTTAGTTTTATTTTGGTTGCAGGAAGGTGGTTTGTGGTGCAGTTGTCTTATGTGTGTGAGCTTATCTAGTTGGTGAAAGTGACAAAATAAGAATGTCTGGAAACAAACAAGAACATTTTTATTACTGGAAGTACTCAACATTACATTTTTTTAAACAGAAACTACAACCAAAGCGGTTTATTATTTGGATTCAGCTACTCATTTCAACCACCTGAGTTAATGAAATTAACCCAGTCTTCATCTGCTTCATCATCGGAAGCATGTAGTAGCACTGGAGGTTTCTTGATGGTCTTCAGTCTTGTTTCTGTCTTTCTGCCTGTTCTTGTTGCTCCTGTAGAAGATCCTGCTGTTGTCAATTCTTTGGACTTCATCTCATTTGGTTTGGTGGTCTTGTTTTTCTGTTCGTGCTTCAACTGACCCTTGTGTGCATCATCCTTTTTGTAGGTCTGAATAATGATTCTATCCTAGTTCAGTTGTTGTTAAGGACGGCTTGGTTTTATAATACAATAGGAGGACATTGTTTGTATCGCCTGACCAGTCAAAGTTTTTGGTTTTGGAACTTGTTTCTTTGGGAAGCTAGTTGTTTGACCTTGACTCTTGGATGTCAGAACCTTGTGCTTGCTGCTGTTGGTAGGTTCTGAGTTTGTCTAATTATGGCTAAAAAGGGGGAGAGACAAACCTAGTTGAGTGTGGTTGTGCTGTGGTTTTCTGAGTTTCTGGGAGAGTTTCTGCTGGTTATGTATGGTTCTTTGCTTGAGGGGGAGTTTGAATTTTGTTTGCTGTTATTGCTAAATGTTTTATGGTGTACGTCCGCTGCAGGTATCTCTGATGTGCGCTGTGTTGTTTTAGCCAAAATTAGCCAAAGGGGGAGATTGTTAGTTCTGTTATTGGCTGCAATTTTGGTAAAATAATGTGTTAGTTTAAGATGTCATGTCTGATGTCTTAACATGTGTTGCTAACATTCTGCTTGTGGTGTGTTACTTAGGGTTGCAGTTTTCTGCATGATGTCAAGACTGATGTCTTAACATCTGTTGACAGAACATTGTGTTCTGTCTGTTATGTTTTATGGCTGCGCGTTTTTGTTATGTTTAAGAGATTGCAGGCGAAAATCTTGGAGAAGATCTGTTCTGATGCAATCATTTGTGGAGTATATATTGTTACTGTTTTAGGGCGAAAAGATTTGAAGATAAAATCAGTTTTAATTGTGAATCAAATCTGAGATATTCAAGGAGTCCAAGCCCAAGAATAAGTTTCTATTTAAAGCAGCCTCAACCCTACTTGGAAGACATGAAGACAAGAGATTATGTACTGAGTATCAAGTATTAGGGTTTGTGTTTTCGTCTGTGTATTGTGAGTCATTCATTCATCTATTTTGATGTTTGAATTGGACTGTTTTAGTTGAGTTATATGTTGTCCACTCTAAGCTTTTAAGCACGAGTGTTTGTTCTTGATTGAAGCTTTTAAGCAAGATCAAGGTATTGTCGTTGAAGTGTGTCTTCTACTTTGTTATTTTCTGTTTTCATCACTACTGTGATTGAGGGGGAGTGAGAGGTGTCTCATATCTAAGAGTGTATTAGGTAGAAGTGTCATTGGGTAGTGATTAAGTGAGTAGATTATCAACGTGTATGTTGATTGTAGAGTCTATGAATTAATACTACTAATAGTGAAATTCCTCCCTGGCTTGGTAGCCCCCAAACGTAGGTTGTTAGACCGAACTGGGTGAACAATTCTCTGTGTTTATTTATTGCTTTTAAGTGCTATTCCTTTATTGTCTTGTTCATATAGTAGATATTGATGTTGTGACATCTCACTCAACATCACATATCTGATACCAGAATTTCAAATTCCAAATAAGTTTGAATAAACAACTTGTGATTTTGGTTTTAGGTTTGAAAAATGAGGCTTTCATCACAAGATGAATTAAAACCTACTTGGTTTTGATTTTCCAAAATGGATATTTATTTTTAAAAGGTTTAAAAACAAATAAAAGACATTTATTCACAAAAATACTAATTATATTAAATAAATAATATAAATCTAATTTTTTTTGTGGAATAAAATATTTCAACATTTTTGTGATTTTTTGCAAAAAGAACCAATAAAAAATAATTAAAATTGAGGGAGTTATTGATTTTTCAAACTATTAAAAATAATATGGAAAATAACAAAAAGTGGGAAAATAGCAAAAAGAGGATCTGGGGCGAGGGGGATTCGAACCCCAGACCACTTGTGTATAGGGCGCGCGCCTTACCACTGGGGTGGTGATACATTCGTTGATTGAAACACAACCATAAATATACAAGGCTTGCCTTGCTTTTGGCTTGGCCCAAGGCAAGGCAAGGCAAGTTTTGGCAAGAAACGGGAAGGTCCATAACTTTCTCATTTCTCCATGGTTGGGGACAAAATTTATATGCATCTGGCCTAGAATTTCACAAGGAATCCAATGGTTATGGTATTTTTTTTAGATCATGATCCCTCCTCAAAATCGGATAGTGGTTTTAAAATAGACCATATTTTGCATTTTTTGTGCTACATCTTGGTACAGGTATGAATTACATGATAAATTAATGCAAACACAACACATATGACATGTAGAAGAGATGCATGATCAGTGGACTTCAAAGCAATGCATATTTTGGAAAGTTCAAGTCATGATGCTTACCTCTTTTTGAGCTTTTGGAGTTTTTTTTGCAATCTGCCAAGTTTCTTGTTCCAGAAATAGTTTGATGCTTTGGACACTCTCAAATGATCCCTTAGAAGCTTTTAGGATGATTGGAATCAGCTGGAACCTGCAAAAACAAAAACAGACCCTTTCTCGCAAAAGGGGTTAAAATGGCTAAAATAGCAACTCTCTCAAATGGTGTTCCAGATGTTGGGAGCCATTTGGGACAATTCAAGGATGATATTTGGAGTGTGTTTGAGGCTTTATCTGGTTTGGAAAGTGACTGAATCAAGCCATGTCTTAAAAAATGCACAAAAAGCTTATTTTAAGGTTTTGAGAGGTGACTTTGAGATTTAAAGATTACATGTTACTTGTGTGAGTTTGGACAGCTTAGATATGACATATTGGATGTGTTCGGATCATGAGCTGTGATGGAAATGCTCTCTAACTCAAAAACTCAGAGTTACCTTGCTAAAGAAGGTATTTTTGCCTAAAGAAAGTGATTTTGAGGAAAGCATTTGTTTGATGGCTTTGGTGTACTCAAACTGAGCACAAATGAGCTCTATTTATAGTAGAGCAAGTTTGTTTTGGGATCAATAGTGAATGGCAACTGCAGCAGAGGTTTGGCCAATGTTGATCAATGAGAATCCAAGTCTCCTCTAGATATTGACTAGAGGTTAAAGCATAGAGTTGTGGTTCCCTAGTTGTTGGATCATTCTTGACTGAATTCAGTTGCAAATGTGTCAGTCCATGCCACCTTGGTGCATCCCTTAAATGCTCCAATCCAAAATTGGAGTCGTGTCCCTCTTTTAGGGATTTCTAGGTTTGCCATGCTACTTCTTGTTCCAAAGACTTTGGAGGCTTGAATCAGTGTTTGTTCCCTTTAGATTTGATCCTCAGATGTGTCCAAAGTGATGACAAGGCTTGGAATTATCTGATTTTGCCAAATCGAGCAAAAGTGCAAAATTCTGCCTAGCCTTGGCAGTTTTCAGCAAGGCATATTGCCATTATCATATCTCATGGCTCAAGTGGAATTTGATGGAGTTCTTGGCCATTTTGGAAAGCCCTCATATGATATATTAACTGTTTGATCATAATTGGTTTTGATACTTTTTGGATCCAAGTGAAAAAGGCCCCTACATTTGGAAAAAAGTGAAGGCAGATTCTGACTTAGTGAAAATTTCACTAAGTGTTGGAAAAAAGTGACATTTTCACTTTTCTTGATTTTGATCATTCCATAACTTGAAATCCATGGGGAATTGGAATGAGTGGTAGTTGAAGCTTTTGTAGAGGGTAATGAGAGCTATAAATCCAGCTTTGGATGGGAAAAAATGGCCTTATGGTTTAGGAGTTATGATCCTCCAAAGTTGGTACCCTAGCCACTTTGTTCCATAACTTAGAAATTTTTCTAAGTTTTTTATGGTTACCCCTTTTACAAGTTATCCCACTTTTCTTGATTTTTCTTGATTAATGATGATTCTAATCATACATTAACATCATTTTGGAGTCAAAGAACCATAATTGTGAAAAATCTCAAAAAGTCAAAGTTTGACTTTTGTGCACAGTTGACTTTTTGTCAGATGAATTCCAAACTGTGCGATCCTCTATGAAATCAAGTCCTTGACCTAAATCAAACTTGATGGATTGATTTCATAGATGTTATAGGGTGTATTGAATCATGTCTTATGGTTTGGGAGCATGTCCTGGTCAAAAGTCAAAGATACAGTTGACTTTTCCGCGAAACCCTAACTGTGGTTCTGATGAAATTGAAACTTGTTGCTCAAGCTTCTTGGATCAATCCATTATTTCAAATGGATCAATGTGATGTATTTGAGACCCTCAAATCCTTTCTTGAGGTCTTGGCTCATGTTTTGTCTCAAAAGTCAACTTAGGGGTGAATTAGGTGAAGAAACCCTAATTTCTGATTTTTTGATGAATGCATCCCCTGAGGCTAAATTGACTTGATGATTGGGTTCATGAGATCCCTTGGAGCATCATAGGTTATGCTTTGAAGCATTGGCTCATGCCCAAAGGAAAATTTCCATCTGGAGGCCCTGGTCGACCAAACCCTAATTTGGTGACACTGGCGATCTTAAGGCTTGATCCACCTAGAAGGGAGAAGCCTTGTGCTTAATCCTTGAAGTGGGAGTCCTCTTGATCCTTTATAGATATTTGAGAGGCTAGACAATTTGAAGATCATGTCATTTCTTGATTTATCCTTTGTCTAAGAGCTCTGAGAGGGCTTGAAACCCTAAGTCTGATTGTAGTGGATGCTCACCCATCTTTGGGGAGACTAATGGTTCATCCATATTATGATGATGATTTGCACAATGATGGGAAATCTTAGTGGTCAAAATTTGGGGTATGACAGCACCAGACAGAGATCAACTCAGATTAATGTCACAAAAGGACAAGGAAACCTTTAATGAGTACGCTCAGAGATGGTGTGAAATTGCCGCCCAGATTTGTCCACCTCTTGAGGAAAAAGAGATGACAAAGATCTTCTTGAAAACCTTAAGCTCATTTTACTATGACAGAATGGTTGCCAGTGCGCCCAGTGACTTCACCAAGATGGTAGGCATGGGAGTCCATCTTGAGGAAGCAGTCTGATAAGGACGTTTAGTTAAAGACGCTAGATCGTCAAGTAGTACAAAATGATACAGTAGTACTCTCCCTAAGAAAAAAGAGCAGGATATTGGGAATATCTCTCTCGGAAAGCAAAGGCGACGGTACCAACCAGTAGCAGCTGTAACTCCTGCTATCAACCCTGCGCCTGTTCCTACGTATCAACCTCAGGTTGCTCAAAGCCAACCGATTCAACAGCAATATCCGCAAAGGACACAACAGCCTCTTTAGCAGGCTCATCCTCCATATAACAAAAACCGTACAACTCGACCTCCAGGGTTTGATCCTATACCAATGTTGTACGTAGAACTGTTTCCACTCTTACTGGTCAAGGGACACGTCCAAACCAGGTCTCCTCTTACACTACCCGAGAATCTGTCTTTTTGGTTCAAAGCGGATTAGACTTTCCCTTACCATCAAGGAGGACCAGTGCATAACATAGAAAACTGTCTCAGTTTCAAATCTGATGTGAAAAAGCTTGTTAGGAGCGGGGTCTTATCTTTCAAAGATACGAATTCGAATGTTCTCACGAACCCGCTGCCTTAACACGAGAAAGTTGCAGTAAATTTGATAGAAGGAGAGTCTAACAACAGCTATCAAATTCATGATGCACTCTTATTGAGGGCCAACTTGGTCAAGATGCATTGTAGACAGAGTGGATACGACCACGTGCCACCTCATAACTATCACCAGTGTGATATCTGCTCTAAAGACAATCAAGGATGTTCTGTGGTGCAATAAGCTCTACAGGAACAATTGGATCTCGGATGGATCCAAGAGCATCGAGTTCGTGGAGTTAACATGACTTATGCAAGTTCCAACATCATTCAAAACCATGGCATCCGTGCGATGAATGTCAACTTGGTGGCAATGCACTCAAGGCAAAGCCAACATCATAATCTGCCACGGCATGATTACAATTCCTGTCTGACTTGCTCAGTAAATAAATAGGGATGCTTTTTTATACAAGAGGACCTCCAACGTCAGATGGATCTTGGATGGATTCAGGATTACCATGATATAAATCCTTATCAGGTTAACATGATTCAAATTTTTGATATTCGTTTGATGAATACCAGTTTGGTGGAGTTACACGCCAAGTAAGTCCAACTCGATTTTCTCACTTCACATGATTATCTGACCTGTAAAGTATGTTGTGATAGTAACCAAGGGCGCGCTCTCGTTCAAAGAACTTTACAACACTTGTTAAACCATTGGTGGGTTCCGATCTATATGGATGAAGACACGCAACAAATCATTGTGGTTAATGGGAACCCTACTAGGCATCAAAGTCAGGATGTTTGATCTATGGAAATAGACCTGGTAAGGTTGCACTGCATTCAAAGCGGACGTGGCCAGGTGCCACCACACAACTACGAGTGTTGTAGAGTCTGCTCGGAAAATAATCAAGGATGTTACCTCGTGCGAGCAGCCCTTCAAAGTCAGTTGGTTCCCAAAGAGATTCAACTGTGTCCAAGTTCTGGATCAATCAACTGGACGCCAGACTATTTCGCTGATCAGATTAAGGATGTTGTCGTGATCTCTGATCACAAAGGGAACAAATATGTTTGTACCATCATCCCTCTACTTGAAGAATCAAAGGTTCTTAACCAGGAACTGATTGAAGTTACCTACGACAGTCAGAAAAATCAGAAGGCTCATGTGTTATCTATCTACCAGGATCGTTACTGTATGAATTAACTAAGGCTATCCCTTAAAAATACGGTGTAACAACAATTGAGAATGGGAAGGAAACTCCATTACCCTCCGTCGTAAATATTGCAGACATCAGTAGATTAACACGGAGCGGCCGAATCTTCAACAAAGGAGTTGGAGAACCTAACTGAGAAAAGGAACCTCACACAGAAGCTCCCAATCCACCAGTCGGTCAATCCAGTGATCCCGACCTTTCAAAGAACGATGATGAGATGTTGAAGCTCATCCAAAGGAGTGAATACAACATTGTTGATCAGCTGTTACAAACTCCTTCAAAAATCTCAGTGTTATCGCTTTTGCTCAGTTCCGAAGCCCACAGAGAGGCTCTACAGAAAGTCTTAGAATAGGCCTTTGTGGAAAAGGATGTTTCGATAAGGCAATTCGACAGTATAGTCTCTAACATCACTTCCTGCAACAACTTGGGGTTTAGTGATGAGGAATTGCCAGAAGAAGGCAAAAGCCACAACATGGCGCTCAATATCACAGTCAACTGCCAGGACGATGCTTTAGTCAGCGTACTGGTAGACACCGGATCGACTCTCAATGTTATGCCAAAGTCTACCCTAATGTGACTATCATTCAAAGGATCTCAGATGAGAGGCAGTGAGGTCACCGTCAAAGCATTTGACGGGTCCAGAAAAACAGTTATCGGCGAAGTAGACCTTCCCATAACTATCGGTCCTCACACTTTCCAAGTCACTTTCTAGGTCATGGACATCCGGGCAACATACAGCTGTTTGTTGGGAAGACCTTGGATACACCAGGCTGGGGCAGTCACTTCGACACTTCACCAGAAGCTGAAGTTCGTCAAGAATGACCAACTCGTTACGGTTTGTGGAGAATAAGCCTTGATCGTGAGTAACCTATCATTGTCCACCTGTGTAGAACCCGAGGAGGTTATTGGAACTCAGTTCCAGGCGCTTTCGGTGAGCATTGAGAATCAATCAGAAAAAGGAACATTGATTTCCTCGTACAAAGATACTCTCAAAGTAATCTAGAGTAACAATGCAAAAGGATGGGGACAGCTTGTCATTCCTACGGATAACAAGACAGAGAAGGGTCTTGGCTTTTCCTCAACCTGTACCCAGACTACTAAAGCGCACAAAGTCTGAGATTTATACCAAGGTCAGATGTCAAAATGATATACGGAGATTGTGATCCGGAAGGATGCCGTGCTCCACCAAATTCATTAGAGAAGGACACTCCGATGAAATACAACTTCGACCACGACTATTATGGCCTGATGGATTGCCTGCCTATGTGGCAGCCATACCCAGGAGACTCGGGGCAAGAGAATCAGCCCAACGATGCTTATCAACTCAGCATCATCGAAAAAGAATACCTGCGCCCCCACCATGTCATGGGATCAACACTCAGGGCATTCTAAAAATATCCAGCACGACGATGAATTTGCAAAGTTTGCAGGACTAGAATTCATTAACTATGCTTTCCCTGAGGTCAACGTCATTGAAAGGGATGACTCCTCCAGTTCCAAAGAGGTGTGGGACACCTTGGGATAACCAAGTGGTAAATACGTCTTCATGGTCAAATACACCGCTCCTGAAAGCTCTCATATCAGGCTCGAAGACATCCAGCCAACTGGATGGGGAGATCTGCCTGAGAGCACAAATACTATGCAAAATACAACTGAGGAATCCTCCTACGACAACTCTGCCTGGGAGACAGATTCCAATGATCCTGCTCCACCAGAAATCAGCGTTATTTCTGAAGACAAATCAAGGAAGGTATCAGACTTTGTGATTCACCAAGGAGTTCTCCGCCAATGGGTTGTTGTCGATGTTCCGAAGATCGCTCATAAGTCAAAGTAATGGCCATCTTTGTTTTAACCTTTCACCCTGCCCAGGTGAAACGGATGTTTTGATGGGGCTCACTTTCTCTAAATATACCTCTTTGCTTTGCCCAAAGCGACAGAGTTTTGTTTTATAGGGCTGTAGTTTCAAGAATCGACAAAATCATAAATAAATAATCGTCGTTCTATAATTTCCGCATTAATTGTTGTTTTCTCTTTTCGCTTTTTCAGAAAATGGTAATCCTAAAAAAACCAACAAATAAAAACAAGCAGTTTCAGAAAAACACTGCACACACTCTTGCATTTCTCTCTATCTCTTATAAAAAACAATCATCACGTCATGCAGATTGCTTGTTTTAAACCTCATTGAAACGTACGATCCAATGCCTTCTCCCAACTTTGAATTCCCGGTATTTGAGGTTGAAGAAGAAGATGACAAAGAAATTCCAGAAGAGATCTCCCGATTACTCAGACAAGAGGAACGGTCTATTAAACCTCACAAAAAGCCGTTGGAAACAGTCAACTTGGGCTCAGAGGAAGAAAGAAAAGAGGTCAGGATTAGGGCACTGCTCAGTTCAACTATCAAAGAAGGTTTGACATAGCTTCTCAAAGAGTTTCCCGATGTATTTGCTTGGTCCTATCAGGATATGCCAGGGTTGGATACCAGCATCGTGGAACATCATCTACCGTTGAGATCAGAATGTCCACCAGTAAAACAGAGGTTGAGATGGACTCACCCAGACATGGCCATCAAAATCAAAGAGGAAGTACAGAAACAGATTGACGCAGGTTTCCTCGCCACATCAAAATATCCTCAATGGTTAGCTAACATCGTACCAGTTCTGAAAAAGGATGGAAAGGTCAGAATGTGTGTGGATTACAGAGATCTAAACAAGGCTAGTCCAAAGGACGACTTTCCTTTACCACACATTGACATGCTGGTAGACAGTACAGCAAAGTTCAAAGTCTTCTCCTTCATGGATGGATTCTCGGGCTATAATTAGATAAAAATGGCGCCGAAAGACATGGAGAAAACTTCATTCATTACCCCATGGGGCACTTTTTGTTACAAGGTAATGACGTTCAGTTTGTAGAACGTCGGGGCAACCTATCAAAGGGACATGACTACTCTGTTTCATGACATGATACACAAAGAAATCGAAGTATATGTCGATGACATGATTGCCAAATCTAAGACGGAGGAGGTGCATGTGACCCACCTATCAAAACTGTTCGAACGGCTGAGAAAGTACAAACTCTGCTTGAATCCCAATAAGTGCACATTTGGTGTTCGTTCAGGGAAACTTTTAGGGTTCATCGTCAGCCAAAAAGGAATTAAGGTTGATCCTGACAAGGTCAAGGCCATTCAAGAAATGCCTTCTCCGCGGACTAAAAAATAAGTCTGGGGATTCTTGGGACGTTTGAATTACATTTCCAGACTTATATTTCTCATGACCGCCACGTGCGCGGAAATCTTCAAATTGCTCAAAAAGAATCAGGACTGCGTTTTGACAGAAGACTGCCAAACCGCCTTCGACAGTATCAAAGAATACATGTTGAACCCACAGATTTTATCACCTCAGTGGAAGAAAGGCCACTAATCATTTACTTAACAGTCTTGGAAGACTCAATGGGCTGTGTACTTGGCCAACAAGACGAAACAAAAAGGAAAGAGTCTGTCATTTACTATCTGAGCAAGAAATTCACCGACTGCGAGACTCGGTACACTATGCTTGAGAAAACTTGTTGTGCTCTGGCTTGGGCAGCCAAACGTCTGCGCCAGTACATGATTCGTCATACTACTTGGTTAATCTCCGAAATGGATCCAATCAAGTATGTCTTTGAAAAGCCTGCTCTCACGGGAAGGATTGCCCATTGGCAGATGTTGTTATCAGAATACGACATCGAGTACCATGTCCAGAAAGCCGTTAAAGGAAGTGTTTTAGTCAATCATTTGGCTCATCAACCGATTGACGATCAGGAATCGGTCAGATTTGACTTCCCAGACGAAGATGTCATGTATTTGAAAATGAAAGATTGCGATGAACCGCTACCCAGTGAAGGGCCAGAACCAGGTTCCCAATGGGGACTTATCTTTGACGGAGTTGTCAATCATTATGGAAATGGAATTGGGGCAATCATCATAACACCTCCGGGTACCCACATTCCTTTCACCGCCCAACTGACGTTCAAGTGTACAAACAACGAGGCCGAATACGAAGCTTGTATCATGGGTCTCGAAGAAGCGATCGACTTAAGGATCAAAAACTTGGATGTATATGGTGACTCAGCCCTTGTTATCAATCAGATCAAAGGAGATTGGAACACATACCAATCAGGACTGATTCCTTACAAAGACTACGCGAGAAGGTTGTTACCATTCTTCAACAAAATTGAGTTTCATCATATCCCTCGTGAAGAGAATCATATGGCTGATGCATTAGCCACTCTCTCTTCCATGATTAGTGTGGGTCAATGGAACAACTTACCTAAGATTGACATAATGCGCCTTGAGCGGCCCGCCTACATCTTCACAATTGAAGCAGTCATAGACGACAAACCATGGTATCATGATATCAAGTGCTTCCTTCAGAAACAAGAATACCCACCTGGGGCATTACGAAAAGACAGAAAGACCCTTAGAAGGCTGGCTGGCAGCTTCTTCCTGAGCAGCGATACCCTCTATAAGAGGAACTTTGACATGGTTTTGCTTCGATGTGTAGACAGACCAGAAGCAAACATGCTGACAAAAGAAATTCATGAAGGATCCTTTGGCACTCATGCCAACGGACATACAATGGAAAGAAAGATTTTAAGAGCAGGGTACTATTGGTTGACCATGGAATCCGACTGCTACAAGTACATGAGAAGATGTCATAAGTGCCAGATATACTCAGACAAAATCCATGTATCTCCAACACATCTCAAAGTTCTCTCTTCCCCGTGGCCTTTTTTCATATGGAGTATTGACGTGATTGGCATGATTGAACCCAAGGCTTCTAACGGACATTGGTTCATCCTGGTACCCATCGACTACTTCACCAAATGGGTCGAAGCAGTGTCATACGCCGATGTAACCAGACAAGTGGTGGTCCGATTCATCAAAAACAATATCATTTGTCGTTATGGTGTTCCAAGCTAGATCATTACCGATAATGGATCCAACTTGAATAACAAAATGATGAAAGAGTTATGCGCTGAGTTCAAGATCGAACACCTTAACTCATCTCCCTACCGACCCAAGATGAATGGAGCGGTAGAAGCGGCTAACAAGAACATCAAGAGGATTGTTCGAAAGATGGTTGTAACCTACAAAGATTGGCATGAGATGCTGCCCTTTTCCCTTCACGGTTATCGCACATCTGTCTGCACTTCAACAGGGGCAACCCCTTTCTCTCTAGTATATGGTGGAAGCAGTCATTCCCATAGAGGTAGAGATCCCATCAATCCGGGTATTGATGGAAGCTAAGCTAACAGAGGCTGAATAGTGTCAAAGTCGACACGATGAGCTGAATCTGATCGAAGAGAAATGACTAATGGCACTATGCCATGGTCAGTTGTATCAATAGAGAATGAAGAAGGTGTTTGACAAAAAGGTCCGACCTCGCGTCTTCAGGAAAGGAGACCTTGTGCTCAAGAAGGAACAATCATTTCTCACTGATTCCCGGGGCAAATGGACTCCGAATTATGACGGCCCCTATGTGGTAAAGAAAGCCTTCTCAGGCGGTGCCTTGAGACTCACAACCATGGATGGAGAAGAATTTGCCTACCCCGCGAATGTTGATGTAGTCAAGAAATACTTCGCCTAAATAAAAAAAATGTCTCGGTAGATTGAAAACCCGAAAGGGTGGTCCAGGTAAAAATTAGAGACACGGTAAAAAAATCATCCCGGTGGATTGGAAATATCAAAGTACAATCCAGGTAAAAATTATGGATTCATGGCAAGTAACTATGTCCAACACAGGGGCAATTTCCCAGCGACGGTTATGCCATCCATCAGGAAAACTCCAGTCAAGGTCATCTTCGACAGAAGCTCAGGATTTCCAGAATTCAAAGTTGGTAGAAGGATAGCGGTCGTTATGTTTTAATGTAGCCCTTTTCCCTTAAATCACCATTTTCTAGGCTTTGTAAATACTCTATGGAATCACGCGTTTGGCTGATCTCCGTCCTGTCAATAAAATTTGAGCCCTAGTGCTTTTATTTGCAATTCTCATTTGTTTTAGCTTTACATAACGACATTTCAATATGATTAACGATTCTTGAAATAAAACAAAAATGAATTTACTTGTCAAAATTTTTCTGTTTTTCAAGATAAAGATGGCAATGTCTTTTGACTGTTGAGCATCGAAATAATATCGATCGCTTCTCTAGAAGTAATCGAACTTCAAAGTGCAGAATCAAAGTACTCCTTCTAAACTAGTGCACCTGAATGAAGGATCAGCTGTGTCAGATGCGAATGTTCCATCTGACACCCCCCGACAGAGTTCTTATCTCCTAAGCCCGACCAACAGTGTTCCCCACGGGGACTATCTCTCCTAAGTAAGGAAGAATTGCTATTTTGAACCCAGTGGTACCTCTTCGTCCCCTGCGGTGGCCGAGTATCCAGTCGTGTTCATCTACTAGTCTGTATGTCATGTCAGTTTTGTCAGCATATACATACATACATCATGCATTATTGATTTACATTCACATTCATATTGCATCACTATCACTCTGGCCAGTCTTATCCCCAAGTGATAAAAGTCCTCTCAATCGAGTTATCAGTTATTTCCTCGTCAGGAAGTGAATCATCTAAACGATCTCTCCTCCAATTTATTTCTGGATTGAAGTTGGTCCTTTGACCACTTTGATAACTTGAACCTCTGAAAGGCAAGAAGACCTTCGACAAACATCACCTTTCGCCATCGAATATGATATCTCCGTTTTCCTGGATTAAGGAAAATCCCCAGAGAAAGCCTCTTAATCAGAGATTCGGCAATACAACCGTTTTTCTCTGAAAAATCCGCTGACGAAAAGGTCATTAGCACCTCAAAATTGGATCACATCATATGGCATTTCTTCGAGAAGATCCCGAGAAAAGTATAATGTAATACCCCAAGCGAAAGCGGTCTCTCAAGAGACTCGTTTTCCCCCATAGATTCAACGAATGGCATCTCTAACAGAGAAGTTTGTACACCTCTACAATCAGACGACTGGGTTCCCTAGCAACTCTGACATCAAAATTTTTTCTATCAAACGGCGTCTCCCCAGGAAAATTAGGCGAGAAGTTTGAGGAAAACTGCTACAAATAACGTCCCTTGTCAAGAAAGTTTATTGACAAAAGAAACTGAGACCAGTTCCTTGGTAGGAAACCAGGATCGAGGGGAAGTTTATTTCAGAAACTGAGACCAGTTCCTTGGTAGGAAACCAGGATCGAGGGGAGGTTTATTTCAGAAACTGAGACCAGTTCCTTGGTAGGAATCCAGGATCGAGGGGAAGTTTATTTCAGCAACTAAGACCAGTTCCTTGGTAGGAAACTAGGATCGAGGGGAAGTTCATTTCAGAGACTAAGACCAGTTCCTTGGTAGGAAACCAGGATCGAGGGGAAGTTTACCTTTTCTAAGCATCATTGCTTAGGAAAAGAAGAAGGATACGTGAACTACCATTCCTAACCACCATTAAAATTTTGGGTATTCCAATATTTAATCCTCTTGCACCCCGAATGCCCGAATACCTTCGTCATTCACACCTTCGGGTCCAAGAAGATTAAATAGGGGCATCTGTTATAGCCCAAATTTTGACCACTAAGATTTCCCATCATTTTGCAAATCATCAGCACAATATGGATGTACCTTGGTGCCTCATCAATCTCCTCAAGGGTTGTTGAGCACTCACTGCAATCAAACTTAGGGTTTCAGGCCCTCTCAGAGCTCTTAGACAAAGGATCAATCAAGGGATGACATGATCCTCAACTTTTCTAAGCCTCTCAAACATCCCCAATGGATCAAGAGGACTCCCACATCAAGGATCAAGCACAATGTTGCAGCATTCCAGGTGGATCAAGCCTTAAGATCGCCAGGGTCACCAAATCAGGGTTTTAGTCGACCAAGGCCTCCAGATGGAATTTTTCCTCTGGGCTTGAGCCAATGCTTCAAAGCATAACCCCAAAATACTCTAAGGGACCTCATAAACCCAATCATCAAGTCAATTTAGCCTCAGGGGATGCATTCATAAAAAATCAGGAATTAGGGTTTCTTGACCTAATTTACCCCAAAGATGACTTTTAGGACAAAACATGAGCCAAGACCTCAAGACATAATTTAAGGGTCCCTAATACACCACATTTATCCATTTACAACAATGGATTGATCCAAGAAGCTTGATTCACAAGTTTCAAGTTCATCAGAACCACAGTTAGGGTTTCGTAGAAAAAGTCAATTGTGCCTTTGACTTTTGACCAGGACATGCTCCCAAACCTTGAGACATGATTCAATACACCCTATAACACCTATGAAATCAATCCATCAAGTTTGATTTAGGTCAAGGACTTGATTTCATAGAGGATCGCACAGTTTGGAATTCATCTGATAAAAAGTCAACTGTGCCCAAAAGTCAAAGTTTGACTTTTTTATTTTTTGATCAATCATGCTCCCCTAACCCTAAAATGATGTTAATGTGTGATTGGAATCATCATTCATCAAGAAAATCAAGAAAAGTGGGATAACTTGTAAAAGGGGAAACCATAAAAAACTTAGAAATTTTCTAAGTAATGGAACAAAGTGGCTAGGGTACCAACTTCCAAGGATCATAACTTGAGATCCAAGCAACCATTTTGGCTGATCCAAAGATGGATTTGTAGCTCTCATGGCATACTTTAAAAGTGTCAACTACACCTCATTCCAATTCATCATGGATATTGAGTTATGGTTGGATCAAAATGGCTGAAAACATGAAATGTCATTTTTTCCAACACTTAGTGAAAATTTCAATAAGTCAGAATCTGTTTGACTTTTTCCAAAATGTAAGGGCATTTTTCACTTGGATCCAAAAAGTGTCAAGACAAACTATGATCTCACATATGTTGTATCATATGAAAGCTTTCCAAAATGGCCAAGAGCCCCATGAAATTCCATTTGAGCTAAGAGTTATGACAGTGGCAATATGCCTTGCTGCAATTGTCATAACTAGGCAGATTTGTGCATTTTACTCGATTTGTGCAATTTGTACAAATGACAAACAAATTTTTCCATCTGAACACCTCAGGGAGAGACCAAGGAGGGACAAACACTGATCCATAAGCCTCTCAAGACTTTGGAACTAAAAATAGCATGCCAAACCTAAAAAACCCTAAAGAGGGGACAAGACTCCAATTTTGTTTTGGAGCATTCAATGGATGCACCAAGGTGGCATGAACTGAGCCATTTCCAACTGAATGAGTCAAGGATGATCTCTGAACTAGGGAACCAAAGGCTTGTGCTCTAACCTCTAGTCAATGGCTAGAGGAGACTTGGATTCCTATTGATCAACATTTGCCAAACCTCTGCAGCAGTTGCCATTCACTATTGCAGCCAAAACAAACTTGCTCTACTATAAATAGAGCTCATTTGTCCTCAGTTTAAGTACACCAAAGCACTACAACATTTGTTTTCCTCAAAATCTCTTTCTCTAGGCAAAAAAGCCTTCTTTAGCAAGGTAACTCTGAGTTTTCGAGTTAGAGAGAAATTTCACCACAGCTCATGATCCAAACACATCCAATATGTCATATCTAAGCTGTCCAAACTCTCACAAGTGAGCTGTAACACCAAAATCACAAAGTCCCCTCTCAAAACCTCAAAATAGGTTCCCCACATCTGGAACACCATTTGAGAGAGTTGCTATTTTGGTCACTTTTGCCCCTTTTACAAGAAAGAGCCTGTTTCCATTCCTGAGGTTTCCAGCTGATTCCAATCATCCTAAAAGCTTCTAAGGGATCATTTGAGAGTGTTCAAAGCATCAAAACATTTCTGGAACAAAGCCCTTGACAGATTTCCCAAAAAGCTCCTAAAGAGGTAACCTTCTCAACTTGAACTCTTTAA
This sequence comes from Lathyrus tuberosus, assembly GCA_022829125.1. Lineage (NCBI taxonomy): Eukaryota > Viridiplantae > Streptophyta > Magnoliopsida > Fabales > Fabaceae > Lathyrus > Lathyrus tuberosus. The sequence goes on from JALAZF010000009.1 coordinate 11,217,243, forward strand.
AATATGCATTTCTTTGAGATCCACTGCTCATGCACATCTTCTACATGTTATATATGTTGTGTTTAAACCAATTCATCATGTAATTCATACCTGCAACAAGAGTTAGCACAGAAAATGCAAAGGGGGGCCTATTTCAAAACCACTATCGGTTTTAAAATGGGGACCTCATCTGAGAAAACCACCACCACCATTGGATTCCTTATGAAATTCTAGGCAGGATATACCTAAATTTTGTCCCAATCCATGGAGAAATGAGAAAGTTACAAGCTTCACGTTTTTGGCCAAAATCTTGCCTTGCCTTGCCTTGACCAGGCCAAAAACAAGGCAAGCCTTGTATATTTATGGCTGGGGTTTGATACACGGATGTATCACCACCCCAGTGGTAGGACGCGCGCACTGCACACAAGAGGTCTGGGGTTCGAATCCCCCTCGCCCCAGATCCTCTTTTTTACCACTTTTTCATATTTTATTATTTTTCTTATTATTTTTAATGATTTGAAAAATTAATAACTCCCTCAATTTTAATTATTTTTTATTGGTTCTTTTTGCAAAAAATCACAAAAATGTTGAAATATTTTATTCCACAAAAAAATAAAATTTATATTATTTATTTAATATAGTTGGTATTTTTATGAATAAACTCATTTTTAATTGTTTTTAAACATTTTAAAAGTGGATATTCATCTTGAAAAATCAAAACCAAATGAGTTTTAATTCATCTTGTGATTAAAACCTAATTTTTCAAAACTTAACCAAAAATCACTAGTTGTTTATTCAAGCTTATTTGGTGTTTTTAACATTTTTTATCGATTTTCTTTAAGAATTCACTTTTAAAAAATGATGAAATTAGGGTTTTGATTGATTCCACACTCATCAATCATTTTCCAACACTCATGGGCCTCTAATAGAGTGTAAGACCCAATCCCCTTTTAACCAAAACAATTTTGGGCCTCAGATATTGTATAAGTCCCTCTGCGTTAAAAGAAAAATTTAGGCGTAATCGCTAGTTCAAAAATCAAATCATCTGGGCCTACCCTCGTGTTATAAGCCCCATTTCTTTTCTTTAAATTTCTTTGGGCCTCTAATAGAATGTAAAACCCAACCCCTTTTTGAAACCAAAATGATTTGGGCCTCAGATATTGTATAAGACCCACTGTGTTTTCAAAAACCTCGGCGTGATCGTCGTTGCCAAACAAATAACCATGGGCTTCTCCTTGAGTTGTAAGTCCCATCTCTTGTACAAAAATAAATCTTTGGACCTCTAATAGAGTGTAAGACCCAACCCTTTTTTGAAACCAAAATGGTGTGGGCCTCACATATTGTATAAGTCCCTCTGTATAGTTTTCAAAACAACGATGCGGTCATCGTTAAAACTTGGGACTCTCCTTGAGCTGTAAGCCCCAAAAATCTTTTCAAAGCACTTTCTCCTTTGATTTTGAATTCAAATATATGTTGTTATCAAAACTTTCTTAATTTCTTTGTTGAACAACTAACAAAATAGCATGGAAGCTCTACAACGGGTAAGTGTTTATCCGCTTTCATTTACCGCTTTCATATGTATATAACTGTATTGTGGGCCTGTTTCACTGTAAGTTTTTTTTCACATCCTTTTATATACTTGTCACATATCCATTGTGTAATACTAGTATAGTTATTTAGAGTTTTCCCCTGCAACTACATTTAGAACTAGGTAAAGCCTGTTGGTCACTCTTAAATACAAACAAAACTAGATCTCCCGTAGGATTCCAGATACAGTCTTCCCTTCTCTTGGGGTTAAACAATATGGAACAAAGAGAAAGGCAGTATTCTCGGTGAACCTTTTCTTAGACTGTCACCCTTAGAAATTGTCAAAGAAACTCTAACTCCCCAAAGATGACCTTTTCTCCGTGAATGTTATCTCTTGAGTTTCTTCCAAATTCTCGAACTTTCCAGGAATAATCTCTTCTCTGTGAATTGCATTTCTTGAACTTCTCTTGGTTTGGGGACCCACATGCTTCCTAAAAGCATCCCCGCCTCCTCTTGGGCGTCGTACAAGGACCCTTCGACTTCTTAGAAGTTCTCATGCCTTCTCTTGGGCTTAATACAAGGACCCTGACGACCTCTTAAAGGTATAAGACATAACTTAGTGATCCTTTGCTATCATCCCTTAATGCTCACACCTCTTCTTGGGCATTGTACAAAAGATAAAACTCTAGACTTGGACAGTTTAAAACTCTTGAGTCTCAAAGACATTCTCAAGTTCCTTTCAAACATAGGAAAAAACACCGATCACTATGGATCAATCTCCAGCGGAAACCCGGTCTCTCTCATGAGAGTTCCCCATACTTGGACCTGCTTCAGGATCTAAATAATCCTCAACAGTAAGTTCGCCTCCTCTTGGGCTTTGTGCAAATGATTCCCCCTAGCAGAGCTAACCTTTTCAGACTCTCTTGTTGAGTCAATCACTTTTAGCCTCCTTCTTGGGCTTTGTATAAGACATATAAAAACACTCTCTTGTTGAGTATAAAAGACTCTCTTGGTGAGTCAATCTCTCTTTAGCCTCAATCTCGGGCTTCGTACAAGATAGAAAAACACTCTCTTGTTGAGTATAAAAGACTCTCTTGTTGATTCAATCTCCTTTTAGCCTCAATCTTGGGTTTCGTACGAGACAGCAAATCACTCTCTTGTTGAGTATAAGAGACTCTCTTGTTGTGTCAAACAACCTTCAGACTCTCTTGTTGAGTCAAATCACCTGTTCAAGACTCTCTTGTTGAGTCAACCTTTTTAGCCTCCGTCTTGGGCTTTATACAGGACAGATAAAAGTACTCTCTTATTTAGTCAAACCATTTCAGCCTCCATCTTGGGCTTTATACAAGATACATTCTCACCAACGGAGTCAAAATACCCTCTAGCCTCAATCTTGGGCGTTGTACAAGACAGAAAGAACATTTTCCCCAGAAAAGTCAAACTTCTCGCCTCCTCTTAGGCTTTGTATAAAGAAACCCCCGGTTGAGTCAATCAACCTTTTAGCATCAAATTTGTGCCTTGCTCATAGCATACAAACATCAACAACTCCTCTTTAGAGATGACAAATACTCTCTCATCCAAAACCCTTTAGCTTCACATCTTTGGCTTTGAACAAGATACAAACCACCTTTAGCTTCATGTCTTGGGCTTTGAACAAGACACCAAAACAACCTTTTTCCTCCCATAGAATAGGAGGGAACTATGATCGCTCTGATTTCCCTGTTTCGTTAAACGGGAATACGTAGGCATAAGATTGCAAAATCTTAGCGAGCATACTAATCAAAAACTCAAAATCCCGTACCTTCATACATCCATCAAAAGCATCAGACCTAACACCTTACCAGAAACCTAGCAAATAGTCTAGACACTGTTTTTAAGCAAATAACCCTAAAGACCGACCCCCCTATTTTGATAGCATCTGTAAAAAAATAGTTTTGATTGTTCAACCTCAGTTTGCAAGCAGGGTTAATTGGAGACTTCTATTTCCCTTCCTTAATCAGCTTAACAGGATAAAAAATGAATCGAACTATAGTACCAAAGCGATAGTGATTCAAAACCACAAAAATGACGCTACACGTCCCCAACAAGACATATGCTAAACATCCTAGAAGAATGAAGGGAGACCCCCCATTCCCCATTTCCCATGCTTAAGGCCTGTGTGCAATACATGTTGTCCTTATTAAGTGTTTTAGAATTGTTATGAGATGAGAAGAGATAACTCAAAGGAGAAGAAAACACTACGGGAATTCTATCCTAACGTTATCATGCAAAGATGGCCCTAAGGTTGAGGTAAGAGGGGAAGATTCTACCTAATGTTAGCATGCATGGTTTGAATCCTAATGTCTATCCTATTCCAAGCTTAATCAAAGATTAAGTTGGACTAGGAAGTCCTATGGGAACATGCAAAAGCAACGAAAAAACAAGAAAATAAACCAACATCAGCAGCTACAACAGCGCTCCAGCACCTGTACAGCGGTAAATTCCAGCCAATACACCAAACAGCATTCAACAGCTCACATTTCAGCACAAAAATAAGTGTAAGAAGGCAAGCAACAGCATATACAACAACACACGTGCAAAGAAATAGCAGTGAAAAATAGGGCAGCATGTAATTTGGTTAATCGATTAACCAATTTGCATTGCAAATGGTTAATCGATTAACCCTGTACCAGCAGCAAAAAATCAAGTTCGAAAATCACTTTTCAGCAGCAAAATCACTTATCCAAACATCCAAATGATCATGTAATCACTTATGCATGAAAAAATACATTGAAATACATCATTCAACATCAATTAGATCCAACAATCATCAACAATAATGAATTAAATTCAAGAAAATGAATCAAATCACATGCAAAACCAAGGATCTACATTGTATAAGTTGGAATTAAGCTAGATTAAGCATAGATCACAGAAAAACCAACCTACAAAACTGAGAATTGCTTTGGTAAGTGTTGTAAATGAAAATTGATGAATCCAAACAAGAAAATCCAAGATCTATGAGCTCCTTGCAAGCAAAACCTGAAAATCCAAGCAATAAGCTAACAATGCTCCAAAATCACTTCCAATAAGCACTTCTGAAATTCCAGATCTAGATCCAAACGAAAATCACCGATGAAATCAAGTAATGGAATGGTAATGAGAGGCTTAAGCTCAAGAATTAACAAGTTCCAATGAAGAACTTGTTAATCTCTATGGAAGAGCTTTGAGTGAGGTTGAAAATGGAGGTTGAGAGTGAAAAAGTGAGAGAGAATTGAGAGAATTCTAAAAATTGAGAGTGAAAAATGATCTAGGCTTTTTTGAGGTTTGGAATGAATTGGTTTAAATATGGACTAGGTTAGGAATTAAGCTTGGGTTTGGAATGAGGTTTAGTGGGTGGAAATGGGAGTGAAAATGAACTAGGAAAGGGAATGTGGGATTAGAGTGGAAATTGGGTGGAAAATAATTCAAATTAGAAGCCTCTCTAGATCCTTCTACGGATGTGAAAATGAAATGGTGATTAAAATTTGAATTCAAAAAGTGCAGTGCTGAAAAATAAGGTATTTGGGCAAGTTTTGCTTGGTTAATTGATTAACCATTTTCAGTACAAAATGTGTTAATCGACTAACACAAGGAAAATTTAAATTTGGCGCCTTTTGGAGGGAAAGCTAGATACCCACTCGATTTCAATTATTCTGAGCCCCATTAAGCCTCTGAAACTCAAAAATTGACATTGCTACTGAGTAACACCTGAAATATGCTGTGAATTCCGTTTCGCACTCGAAATATCTTACTGAAAAATATCGTCCGGTGCTGAATCACTGATAAAAAATGACTACCGGAGCTTCTGACCATCAAATCACCTAATGAGCGAAATAAATGCTCGAAAAGACTTTGAAAACCATCTGTTAGGCTCTGGATACTGCTGAAAATGACACCGAGACTGATGACACCATGAGCTGCTGGAAGATACCTTGATCCCATGCCCAAAAGAACAATGCAAATGCAAAATGACGATGCAGAATGAAAAGAAACATAAGCTAGTTAGAGTTAGAAACAAAAGGCAAATTTTGAGGTGTTACACTGTGGACACGATAAATTCCTGGAAAAATACTTCCAAAAACTTTTGATGGATTGATGTTATGAATAAGGTACAAGTTACAAATGAGCTTTTTATATTGCCATAATACTCAGAACAATCTTGCATCCTACATCTCTAAGCATACAAACATGTTTTAAAATTAATTCATTTGATATCATGTGGTTGCAAGCAGGTTTTTAGATTGTCAAACAGCTGTAACCAGTTACACTAATATGTTAACTGGATACATGAACGAAAAACTCTGTATTTTTGGAAAACATAATGGATGTAATAGTTAACTAAACCCTAACGGGTTACAACCATGAAATATTTGAAAATTTCATTTTTCTGGTTTATTTGTAATTTGTTACGATAATGTGTTAATCGGTTACCACTGAAGTAGTGACACTTTTTTATTTTCAATTTGATTCTAACGAATTCCAAACTTCATCTATCAATCATGGAAATCATTCAAGGTATTATACTCATTCCAAAAGGTATAATTCAAGTATAAATAGTTGTGGATTCATATTTTCAAATTTCACCTATTTCTAACAATTCAAATTCATATCTTTCTCAATTTTCATCAAAGTGACTTGAACCAAAAACTTAGTGAAACTTTCACTAATACGGAAAAGACATTTAATAACGGTTGGGAAAGATATATAACCATGCAGGACCAGGCGTTGTTATGTAGAGTGTGGTTGTATATATGATACTTACAATTACGGCCATGTAACCGTTGTAATAAACTAGAAAGTGCGCGCCCTATCACAATTGTTTATCCAAAAAACCGTTGTGATAAAGTGATAGTCCTAGGTTCGATTCCCAGTTGCGCAGTTTTTCTTTGTTTTTTTCTGGACAGCCCGCGAGTTATTGTAACAGTTATGATAAATAACCGTTGTTAAATTTTCTGCAGATTTTACAATTATATCCTGCTTTTATAATTTATACCAAATTTTAACCTATATTATTGTTCACCATATCACAGCAAAAAATACAACACAGATTTGGATAAAGTTATAATAATATTAATTGTATCATATTCATGATACACCATAACATTATCACATGAATCTTATGTAACAAATACATCAACCATTACACCATCAGTAAACATACAAACCTAATCAACTATAACATAATTTGTCATTACAACAAATGCAATGAACACTAAAAATAAAAATAAAATCCGAGTAATCTTTAACTGTTTCTTCAGGATCTTCACCTTCAACATCAATTCGTCCTCCTTGGCTTTGTAGGTGTTAACCATTTCCTTCTCCTCATTCAAGTTCTTTACTACTGAAAAAATTATTTGTTTTGCTCTAGGATCCATCTCGTCATCCAACCAAGCAAAGTGAGAGCATTGTTTGTGTAATTGAATCTTATACATCACACAACCATAGAAACGGTAGCCTGGGTTCGAGTCAGTCCATGTTGTCATCAACGGAGCATTGAGACCACACTTGCATACGTACCTTGAACGATTTGACGACCTGCTTCCATGGCTACAACCAGAATGCTGAGACATTTTAATGGAAGGATTTGATGGAAATTTTATGAAAAGAAGACGTAAAACAATTCAAAAGGATTTGATGGAAACTTTAATCTTTTGTCTTGTTAATTTCATATTTCATTTATTTCATGAAGTTATGAAAAAAAGTATAAGGTGAATGAAGTTAACACAATGGCTTCATACTTCTTGTATTTTTCTTCATAGCTACACAAACCATATGTAACATAGCGAAAGTATACACTTTGTTAAGGTGGTGATGATGAATCTGAAAAAATGAGAACATTCACGGAAAAAAAAAATTAGAACCCATTTTTAACAAGACAAGTAAACGAAATTGAAGCATAAGTATAATGAAAGAACCTCAAGTTAGCGATTAGTGAAGACGCATCTGAAGAGTTATCTGAACGTTGAAGTATGTTTAGAGTTATGTTATGAGAGGGAAGAGTGAAAGATGATAGGGTTTTCTTTTGAGAGAAATGGCTACTATGTACTAAATGATAGATACTTTCGCTTATATACTAAAAAATATCACTTTTCATCACGGTTAGAGATTAAAACCGTCATGCAATTTTCAAATTTTACAACGGTTGTTTACTAACACCGTGGTTAAATATCTTGGTTAAATAATTTTCAATATTCTATTTGTTTAAAAGTCCTATAACAACGAATGGTTTTTAACCATTGTAAAATCATTTACAATTTAATTTTTAAATAATGGACTTAAGTGACACACGCTTAATGTAGTCTAAAAAATTGAAAACGTTTATTTGCTGGGGATCGAAGCTTGATACAAATCATATATTACTACGATGTTATAAGACAACCGTAGTAATAAATCCAGGTCCTCATTGATGCGCGAACATTATAACCTATTACAACTGATTGTTGTGCCGAACATAGTGAACACATATTCATAAATAGATTTTCTGGAATCCATACAACTTGCATAATCATATTCCATATATCCTTCAATTTCGACTTTGCTATCATCACCACAGGCTCCACCATAAATTAGGACTCGACTCAGAGACCCATTTATGTACCTGAGAATCCACTTCAAAGCTTGCCAGTGCGCCTTTCCAAGATTGTCCATATACCTACTTACAAGGCTCACTCCGTACGCTATGTATGGCCTCGTACAAACCATAGCATACATCAAATAACCTACTATACTAACAAATGGAATTCTACTCATATAGATTCTTCCGGCTTCAGTACTCAGACTTTGAGTAGTACTAAGCTTAAACTGAGGATTTGTCGAAGTCATAACAGGCTTTGAATTCAACATACCAAACTTTTCGAGAATCTTTCGTTGGTATGTCTCTTGAGATAAGCATAACTTCGACTGCTTTCTATCTCTCCGAATGTCAATCCCAAGAATCCTGGTGGCAGCTCCTAGATCCTTCATTTCGAACTCCTTACTGAGTTCAGCCTTCACCTTCATTACATCGTCGACACTGTTGTTAGCTATGAGGAAATCATCCAAATAAAGCAACAAAATAACAAGTGAGTTTCAAGGTCAAAATCTGAAGTAAACACAGTGATCGAACTGGCTCCTAGTGAAACCAATGTGTGCCATGAACTTGTCGAATCTCCTATTCCATTGTTGAGGAGATTGTTTTAGGCCATACAAAGACCTATTCAGCTTGCACACATAATCTTCCTTATCCTTTTCTGCATACCCTTCAGGTTGCCGCATCAGGATCGTTTCATCTAGATCACCATACAGGAAGGTTGTTTTCACATCCATTTGTTCAAGTTCTAGGTCGAACTTTGCCACCATGGATAAGAAGATTCTAATGGATCTATGCTATACGAAAGGTGAGAACACATCATTGAACTCGACACCTTTTTTCTGAGTGAACCCCTTAGTATCTAACCTTTCCTTAAAGTGCTTCGACATCACTCCTTTGATTCCTACCTTGACCTTGAAAATCAACTTACAACTGACTAACCTTGCTCCTGCAGGTTTCTCAATCAGCTCTCAAGTGTTATTATTATGAAGAGATTTCATCTCGCCATCCATGGCTTTTCACCACTCAGTTTTATTTCGGCTCCTCATAGCTTCCTTGTAGTCTCTAGGTTCTTCTTCAAGTACCTCATTTGCAGAGATTAAGGTAAAAGCTATAAGATCTGCATAACTAAGTCTCTAAGGTGGCTTGATAACTCTTCTCAGCCTATCTTTTGCCAGTAGGTAGTCATCGACAGTTTCCTCAGTCTCTTCAACATCTTGCTCTTCTTCTTCGACTTCATCTGGGTTATGCACTTCAGCATCACTATGCTCCATCTCAACAGGAATCTCTACTTGTTCCAGCTCCTCTTCAAAGATTTTTGCATTTCGACCAGCATCACCAATTTTCTTGAACGCCATCTCGACTTCATTGAAAACTACATCACGCCTTGTGATACATCTTCTATGACCTGGTTCTAGGCACCACAACCTATAGCCTTTTTCTCCCTCGGGATATCCAAGGAATGTGCATCTCAGAGTCCTAGGTTTAACCTTGGCTTGCCTAATGTGAGCATAGGCTAAACAACCAAATACTCTGATTTTGTCGAGATCTAGTGGTTGACCTAACCAAACTTCTTCAAGTGTCTTCATTCCCAAGGTAGTTGAGGGACATCTATTTATCAGATAAGCTGTTGTCTAAACAGCCTCCGCCTAAAACACCTTCTTCAATCCAGCACTAACCAACATGCATTTAACCCTTTCAAGGATTGTTCGATTGAATCTCTCAGCTAAGCCATTTTGTTGAGGAGTACTTGCTACAGTCTTATGCCTTGCAATCCCAGACTCGACACAATAATTGTCGAAAGCTTCATTGCAAAATTCAAGGCCTTTGTCGGTCTCAGCCTCTTGACCTTTCTGCCAGTTTGAGTTTCGACCAAAACCTTCCAACTTTTGAAATTCTCAAAAGTTTCATCCTTAGTCTTCTTAATGAAAACCCATAAATTTCTGGAATAGTCATCAACTATGGATAGAAAATACCTTGCACCTGAATATGAAGGATTCCTTGCAGACCCCTAAAGATCATCATGAATGTAATCAAGGGATCCATGTGTTCTTTATTTACCTTTGTTAAACTTCACTCTACAGGATTTGCCAAAAACACAAGGTTCACAAAACTCCAACTTCTCGACTTTGTCACCACCTAGCAGGTTCTGTTTCCCCAGTTTGACCAGGCCTCTTTCACTGACATGGCCCAATCTTATGTGCCATAATTCTATCTTCGACACCGGTTTTATGGATCTAAAATCTATTAAACCACTTACAACCTCACCCTCAAGGGTATACAAGCCTTGTTTCTTCACGACTCTCAAGACTTCCTTCGACCCCTTCATGACTTTCAGGATACCTTGCTCTCCTTGGAAGACACATCCTTTCTTGTCGAATTCACCAAGATAAATAAAATTTCTCTTAAGATCAAGTACATACCTAACACTAGTTAATAGCCTTATTGACTCTTCATGGAGCTTGAATCTCACAGATCCAATACCTGCAAGCTTTATTGTTTCCCAACAGCACTGATCCACCATCTTGATCACATAATTCTTAAAACACATTCTTGTTTGGAGTCATATGCCAAGTACATCCTGAATCCATAATCCACTCTTTGCAAGAGTTGCTACTCGACACCACAAGGACATCAGATAATTCATAACCATCTTGCACAATAGCTGCATTGCCATTGTCCTTACATCCATGATTATTCAGGCGCTCAGGACACATCTTTCTTGTGTGACCCTCCTTCTTACAATTATAACACTTAATACCAGAAATATCACCACCATAAGACTTCTGCTGAGTTTTACGTTTCTTTTTCTCGAACCTACCATCTCTTTTTTAGAATTTTCCTTTAACGGACAACCCTTCACCAACTGATGATGGTTTCTGCTCCTTTCTTTCGTTCAAATCCTTAGAATACAAGGATGCTTGAACTTCTTCAAAGGTTAAGGACTATCTTCCATACAACGCTTGATCTTCGTCATTGATGGTAACATCAATATTTTCAAGATCAAAAATTAGCTTGTTGAACGTATCCAGCTGCTCTCTCAACGCTTTATCTTCATTAATCTTGAATGAATACAAAGCTTGCTTCAAGTACAAACGATTCACCAAGGACTTTTTCATATACAATCCTTCGAGTTTCAGCCAAACACCAGCTGTCGTCGTCTCCTTTGAAACCTGTCTGAGAACCTTATCACCAAGACTCAAATCAATGGCACTCTGGGCTTTCTCGATCATCGTTGCCTTATCCTTCTCCGTTAATGCAACATCCATGGCTTCTTCTCCGTTTAACGCTTCTAGCAAACCCTGTTGAACAAGAAGGGCTCGCATCTTCAAGCGCCATAAACCGAAATCATTAACTCCGGTGAACTTCTCAATTTCAAACTTTGTTGACGACATCTTTCTCCACGCTCAACGCACCAGTTTATTGTGACAAACGATACTAATTAACAAATTCTTAATTGAGAAATAGAGTTTCTTGGGTGAACAATGAATCAGTTAGAGTAGAGAGAGAGATAGAGATAGAGATAGAGATAGAGATAGAGAGAGAGAGAGTGAGAGAATAGGATTTTGGGCAAACTATTTTCTATTCACTTTCTCATTTAGGATTTACAAATGATTACAAATGAATAACACAATTGACCTCTCTCAACAACCTGAGAGATCTAGCCTATTTATAGACTAACTAGCTAACTTACACAACTAGCTAACTAAACAATTGGATCTTTAACACAAGGCCCAATTCTACAATACAATTTGACAATACCTACTATAACTAACTTCTACTACAGTATGTAACCCTTCGACATCAGTATGTGAACCATCTTCGACTTCTTACTTGTCTCATGTCGAAACCTGAAAGTTATCCATGTTGACAACATCCCTGTCGACAACACTAGAGTTGGATCCAATATCTCACAACTCTTTTTAAAATTGTTTGTTTAAGTTTGAGATAGAGGCTGAAAATGAAATCGAGAAAGTTAAAAACAAGATAAATTCGAAATCGAAATTGAAGTCGAGTGTGAGTTTGCAAAAAAAAGTGTTTTATAAAATCAATTTGAAATTATAGATTTCACAATAGTAGTTTGAAAAAAAAAACGTTTAGATTTAGTATTTTGTAATCTCATTTAGTAATTTAGTAATGGAATGTAGAAATGTTAATAATATGTGATAATGTATGCAACGCAATATAATTGAAAAATTAAATATATTTATCTTTCTTTTTTACATAGAATTTATTTAATTTGTTGAATTTGTTAAAAAAGTTTTTTTTTTTTTTTTTTTATAAAATTGGAAAAAGAGTTCATAACAATTTGAACCAGTTTTTAAAGCCAGTTAAATTAATCGAATTGATTAAAATAAATAATTCAGTTTATTAACCATTTAAATTATTCAAGTTTTATATGGTTCAATTCAATTCAAATTGAGTATTTAATTTAGTTAATCAGATTTTTGAACATTCTTAATATAAATGAAGTTATTCAAAAAAAAAAAAAACCTCATCTAAATGTGATCGATCAACAAGAGATTCTTAAAGTCTTGTGAAAAATAATTCACCACCTCTTGCTGGATCTTAATCAATGTTATTCAATAATATAGATTAGTTTAAATAGTAAAAGATTTGATTATGTAATATTCAAATAATTTTAAATTTAACAATATAGTTAAATAATACTACTCTTAATATTATGGTTATTAATAATAATTCTCTTTTTAATTTATATATATTTAAAAAACGTGTTTAATGATGTGCATGCAATGTAATAATGATCAGAAATGAATGATTTGACAAGACAGAGTAGTAGCATGTGAAGATGCGATGGAGACATTTGACCTGACTTTTCAAGATAAGGCAATATAGAGGAAGTAAGTTGTTCTTCCATACTCTCTCGTGTCTTGTGTTATCCTTGCTGGCTCAGGCAGGCCCTCACTCTCAGCCAAAATCACTGACATAGTCACAGACTCGCAATGCATGCCACTATCAGTATCTGTATATCGTACATTTCTCCCAAATTTATCTTAAATTATAAGGCATTTTACATTTTTAATGTAATATAAATGATATTTTTTTTAATATACCCTCAAATATTTATTATTATTTATTTTTTTAACTTTTTTAATTTCTCTCTCCTATATAATTATGAGAGACATTACTGTAAAGTTATACTCCCTCCGTTCCTTTATAAGTGTCACTTTTGAAATAATTTTTTGTTTCTTTTTAATTGTCACTTACAAAGTTCAAGGTAGTATTAAATGTATTTTTGATAAAATTACCCCTATATAATTATTACAGAGAGAGAAAAAGTGAAATGAATGTAATAAATAATTAAGGGTATTATAGGTAAAAAGATAATTATTGTATGAAAAGTGACAATATTGATTAACTTTCTTGGTATGTGTAAAAATCTTAAAAGTGACACTTATAAAGGAACAGAGGGAGTACATAGTTTGTCTTTCTTATAAAGTAATAATTAAGTTGCTTAATTTGTGTGAAAAACCCAAAACATTTTATAATTTGGGACGGATGAAGTACTTGTCTGTATTTCTGTATAGACATTACCTATTTGAGATTTAGGTTCTTGATTTTTTTACCCATATGCCACTGTTTAAAATTAAAATCACCAAAATGCCACACTTTGAAAAAAATTTACCAAAATACCACACTTTTTTTTGGGTTCGGCCAATAGTTAGACGACCTATTAAAAAAAATTTTGAACATGTATGAGCTCGACTAATGGTTGGCCGAACCATTGCAGAAAAAGAGAAAAAGAAGTGGCAGAGAAAGAGAAAGCGAAAGAGAAAGAAAAAATAATAAAAAAAATAAAACTCTTCAATGGTTCGGCCAACCATTGGCCGAGCCCATTCATGTTTGGAAAATTTTTCAATGGATCGTTCAACTATTGGCCGAACCCAAAAAGAAAGTGTGACATTTTGGTAAATTTTTTTTAAAATGTGACATTTTGGTGTTTTTAATTTCAAACAGTGACAAATGGGTAAAAAAATCTACGTTCTTCATTAATTTCTTCTTTCGCTTTATACACATTTATTTTACTAATTCCTGAAGAGGAAAAATAAACTACAAACACTATTTTGGAGGAGCCCAACTTTAAAAGCAAGCATTTATCGTTCGCATGCAAGGCACTGTCTTGCACGTGCGGTTTCTTTACGGTGCATATCATTACTTGTCAATGAGACCCACGCGTGGTGATCCAGTGTACGTACCCTACCCTACTCTCAAATTGAAAATTGAAAATTGAATATTAGACGGATATGAGAAATTTTACCTTCTACCTCACACTTATTTCCCTTTTTAAAATTTTTTAAATTTTTGTTTTTAATTTCACTTTAATTTTTTTAACTTTTACCCTCCAACTTAATATTTCAAAATTGGATATTATGTACTTTATTTTTGTGAATAGGATAATTTGAACCGAAGACATTCAATAGATTGATTTATTAAACTTGAGAACTTAAAGTCATGATTTTCGATTTATATATATTTCACACCGGATAATATGTTGTCTAGTTATCTGATTTGACCATTTTTTAATATACCATCCATGTTTCTTATATACCACGTGAAATTTCGTTTTTGCCCCCCAGTTCTGGATGTGCACATTCGGACGCACCGTTTTTTTAAAAAACGTTGCCTTTTTCCGGATGTGCAAATCCGGAATGACAATTTACACGTATTTCATATGTGCACATCCGGAAAAATGGGATATTTATTTTTAAAAAAAATAATAATATGTATTTTAACAGAGTAACGATCATCCAATAATCGTGCCAAACATGACCTCTGTAACCATACGTTATATATCCAAAAAATGCACTGTGTGTAACACCCTTCTAACCCAACATAAATATACGCAATAGTATACTTAAATAAATCAAAGTACATCACATAAGGTGTCACATTTCTTCATATAACATCAAATTAACCATCCTGCTCCGTAACACGGGTTTAACACATAGAAAATAGCAACTCAATTTTAATTAACATCTTTTTTAAAACAAAACATCACAGCGGAATTATCACCATAAAAGAACAACTCATCACATTTTCATCAAATCAAAATTTGGAGTTTAAAACAACTCAACGTCCTCAAAATTCTCAATAAAACAAGTTAATCAAAATAACACAAATTTCCAAAAATAGAAACGTTCCCAACCCCGATGTTACATAATCAGAGCAAGACATACCCTCTAATCAACTAAAAGGAAAAGACTCCAAGCTAACTCTTCACGTACCACGAACTAGTCTTGGTTATCTGCATGTTACCCACGTAGAGGCAACATTCAAACAGGCAAGGTGAGTAATCACAATTCAATATAATTCATATAAAGAAAAGATATTAGCAAGTTAACATTCATCTCAAACAAACATCATAGTAATTCACCCCAACTCAGCATATAGATCACAAAGTCCTCAACATCACGAACATGCAATCATGTAATGCCACCAAGAATGAAATGCAACTTCCTAATATGCATGTGGTACCAAATCGTCATAGTAATGAACACCAGGTCATCAACCCTCCACAAGGGAGCGCGTCACAAAATACTCCAATCCGCACAATGGGATTAAAGTCACCACCGAACCGAAGTCCTAACATCGTCACTGGACCGAAGCCCTAAATGCTATGAATGCATGATGCACAACATCAAATTCATCAATATCCACAAAGGTAATAAAGTGCATCATCATTCACCAGAACACCATATAAATCATGTCATCATTAATTCATCAACGTCATGTAAATCATATCATCATTAGTTCATCAAACTTCATATGCATAATCATATTGAAAATCATCAATTTATCATCATATAACACGTCAACACGCAGTAACAAGTCATGGCATCATAATAACATTAATACAACATAACACGGACAATTTCCCACAATTTTAAGAACTTAAAAATAATAATTTCAACTTCCAGGTAACGCAAAGCGGGCTAAGCCCGCGCTGAGCGCGCTACTCACTGCCTCGAGGAGGCGAGAATTCTCCAGACCGCGTTAAACGCGCTAGGCCGCGCTAAGCGGGCTCTGCGATTTTGGCAGAAAAACCCTGCGATAACAACATCATCCCTCCTACAATTCTACCCTCCAAAAACACATTTTATCCATCAATTACTTCAGAATATGCCATTACAACCTACAACTATCACACATGCATCAACAACAACAATCATCTCATCTCAATTCATCAAATTCCATTATCCCTAACCTCTAAATTCCCAAGTTTCCCCAAAACCCCAATCACCCACCAACATCAAATCCTTATATTAAGAATATTGTAAAGTAATACTCCCCCTCATACCTTAAAATATCGTCTCCTTCGACTTCTCTTGAAATTTCTCCGGAATTCTCTTATGCCCTAGCCTCCTTCTCACTTGTTCCTCAGAGCACTTTTGCCTTTTCCTCCAAATAGTAGAATAATGAATTCCTTTTCACTATTCCCACTTAAATACCCCTAATTGTGCTCTTACCATTATATCCTCGCTTATTCCTTTTAAAAGACCAATATACCCTCAACGCTCTTACTTCTCTTATTTTAAATAAAAAATAATAATTTGAATAATATACTATGATTTATTCTTACTATTATTATTACTAAAATAATTTCCACCCAAAAATGTCCATGCAACACAACCTCATGTCATCAAATTGCCTTATTTTCACAAATAATTAATAAATAATTAAAATATGAACTTGGGGCGTTACAACTCTCCCCTGCTTAAGGAATTTTCGTCCTAAAAAATTTACCTGAAGCAAATAGAGTCAGGTACGACTCCCTCATCTGATCTTCACGTTCCTAAGTCCAACTCTCTCCAACTGGTCCTCCCCACAAAACCTTCACCAAAGCAATCTCCTTACCTCGCAGCTGCTTCATTTCTCGACCATCGACACGCACAGGCAATGCTTCCACAGTCAGATTATCTCTCACTTGTACATCATCCATCTGAATCACATGCGACGGATCCAGAATGTACTTCCTCAATTGAGACACATAGAACAGGTCATGCAAATTCGCAAGTGACAGTGGTAAAGCAATTCGATAGGCTACCACTCCTATCCTCTGCGATATCTGATAAGGACCAACAAAACATGGAGTGAGCTTCCTAGACTTCAAAGCTCGACCCACACCAGTCACTGGCGTCACTCTCAAAAACACGTGATCTTCCTCTTGGAATTCAAGTGCTTTCCTCCTCTTATCATGGTAACTCTTCTGACGACTCTGCGAAGCTTTCATCCTTTCTTGCATCTTCTTAATCTTCTCAGTCGTCTCTTGCATAATTTCAGGTCCGAGTACAGCACTCTCGCCCGATTCATACCAACACAACGGAGTCCTACACCTTCTTCCATACAAAGCTTCATAAGGCGCCATTCCAATACTAGCATGAAAACTATTATTGTACGTGAACTCAATCAACAGTAAATGGCTATCCCACGATCCTCCATGATCCAACACACAAGCCCTCAACAAATCCTCCAAAGATTGGATAGTCCTTTCTGTCTGACCGTCCGTCTGCGGATGATAGGCATAACTCATCCTCAACTTAGTGCCCAAAGCATCTTGCAAACTTTTCCAAAACCTCGATGTAAACCTCGGGTCTCTATCCGACACAATACTCGAAGGTACCCCATGTAACTTCACAATCTCCTCAATATACATCTCGGCTAGCTTCTGCATGGAATAATTATCTTCATCGGCAAGAAATGAGCCGACTTAGTTAATCTATCCACGATCACCCAAATTGAATCATTCCCCTTAGCAGTCTTCGGCAATCCCACCACAAAATCCATGGAAATACTATCCCATTTCCATTCTGGAATCCTCAACGGCTGCATCATACCTAAAGGCTTCTGATGCTCGACTTTCGACTTCTGGCAAGTCAAACACGCATAAACAAACTCTGCAATATCCTTCTTCTTACTTGGCCACCAAAACAACTTCTTCAGTTCCTGGTACATCTTCATAGCACCGGGATGAATGCTCAACCTACTTCGATGTCCTTCTTCAAGAATGTTCTTCTTAATATCTGGGACATCTGGGACACACCCTGTCTCTGAACATCATTAGACCATTCTCATCAATTCGGAAATCTCCTCCGTTACCTTGGTTAATCCAAGTCAATTGGTCAACCAACCTTAAGTCAGATTGTTGCCCCGCTCTAATTTCTTCCAGAATACTACTAGTCAACCTCAACATCCCCAATTTCACACTGTTAGAGGTCTCTTCACATACCAAACTCAAATCTCTGAATTGTTCAATTAGTTCCAACTCCTTCACCATAAGCATCGACATATGCAATGACTTTCTGCTCAACGCATCGGCCACTACATTTGCTTTGCCCGGATGATAACTCAAATCAAAATCAAAATCTTTCAACAGCTCTAACCACCTTCTCTGCCTCATATTCAGTTCCTTCTGATCGAATAAATACTTCAGACTCTTATGATCACTAAACACTTCAAATTTAGAGCCAAACAGATAATGTCTCCAAATCTTCAACACAAACACCACCGCGGCCAATTCCAAGTCATGTGTAGGATAGTTCCTCTCATGAACTTGCAATTTTCTTGAAGCATAGGCGACAACTTGTCCATTCTGCATCAATACTCCACCAAGACCCATCTTCGACGCATCACAATACACCACAAAAGATTTGCGCGGATTAGGAAAAATCAACACTGGAGCAGTCGTCAACTTCTTCTTTAATTCCACAAAACTCTCTTCACAAGCTACATCCCACACAAAAGCTTGACCCTTTCGAGTCAACTGAGTCAAAGGTAATGCCAACTTAGAAAAGCCTTCGATAAACTTGCGGTAGTAACCCGCTAATCCCAGAAAACTCCGTATCTCAGTAGCAGACTTCGGAGTCTCCCACTATAACACAGCATCGATCTTAGAAGGATCAACAGCAACACCACCACTTGAAATCACATGGCCAAGAAAGCTTACTTACTTCAGCCAGAACTCACACTTAGACAGCTTTGCATACAACTTCTTCTCCTTTAAGACTTGCAACACAGTCCTCAAATGCTCAGCATGCTCTTCTTCAGATCTAGAATATATCAAGATATCATCGATAAACACCATAACAAACTTATCCAAATACTCATGGAAAATCCGATTCATGTACTCCATGAACACACCAGGTGCATTAGATACACCAAACGACATCATAGTGTATTTATAGTGTCCATATCTCGTTCTGAAAGTTGTCTTCGGAATATCATCAGGCTTAACACGAATCTGATGATAACCTGACCTCAAATCAATTTTGCTAAACACACAAGCACCTACTAGCTGATCCATCAAATCGTTGATTCTCGGAAGTGGATACTTATTCTTGATCGTCACTTTATTCAACTGCCGATAATCAACGCACAACCTCATACTTCCATCCTTCTTCTTCACTAACAACACAGGAGCACCCCACAGAGAAACACTTGGTCGAACAAACTTCTTCTCAAGCAATTCTTCCAACTGTTTCTTCAATTCGCTTAACTCAGAAGTTGACATCCGATAAGGAGCCATCGACATTGGACTCGTACCTGGTATTAAGTCCACTGCAAACTCTACCTCACGCTCTGGAGGCAAATCACTGATGTCATCTGGAAACGCATCTGGGAATTCACAGACAACCAGAAACTCCACACTCGCAGCTTCACGCTCAATCTGGAACGATGCAAACATTGCAAACACCAAAGCTTCATCCTCCACAAGTTCGTCTACTTGCTTAGCAGATAAGAACATTGACTCCCCACTGGAATCAATTTCAGGAAACTCTACAGCCTTAGTATAACAATTGATGTGAACCCGGTTGAACTCTAACCAGTTCATTCCAAAGATCACGTCAATCTGGTGCAAGGGTAGGCATACCAAATCCATTACAAAACTCTTCTCAAATATCGCCACAGGACCTCTTAAACACAAAAGGGTAGTAGTAACAGAACCATTAGCTGGAGTTTCTATTACCTTATTCCCATTCATGTCAGATAACTTCAAAACCAATCTATTAGCACATTCGAGCGAGATAAAATAATGAGTAGCACCAGTATCAATAATAGCAACCAACTCAATATTATTAATAAAACAAGTACCTCGAATCAGGTTGTCCTTCTCTAGAGCTTCTGCACCACTCAAAGCAAACACACGGCCACTGGTCTGGGCAGCAGTAGCAGTCTTCTTTGGATTTTGACATTGAGTACTGATATGACCTTTCTCACCTCAATTGAAACAGGTCGGACCCTCATCTTTGCAATCAGTAGCTCGATGACCTTTCTTACCGCATATATAGCACCTCAACACATTGTTGGTACACACATCAGCACGGTGACCTTGCTCGCCACACTTATGACACTTCCTAGAAACGGAAACTGCTCCCCCACTTGTCTTTTTCCCATATGAAGCCTTATGCTTCCCTTTGTCAGCTGAAGTTGTATAAGGCTTACCCCTATACCGCCCTTTCTTCTCACTCAACTGCTTGTAGTGAGCAGATCGAGCTCAGCTATCCTCGTTGTAGATTCTGCACTTGTCAACCAACTCAGCATACCTGCAGATCTGCTGATACCCAATACCCTGCTTAATATCTGGTCTCAGCCCATTCTCGAACTTGAGGCATTTGGACGCCTCAGCATCAGCACGATTATAGTGCGGATAAAACTTCACCAACTTCTCAAACTTCGCGGCATACTCTGCCACAGTCATATCTCCTTGTTTCAGCTCAAGGAATTCCACTTCTCTCTTCCCACGAGCATCCTCTGGAAAATACTTCCCCAAAAATTCCTGCTTAAACACAGCCCAAGTTATCACAGTGCCAACATCCGTGAGTCTCTGACGGGTGTTATCCCACCAGTCCTCAGCCTCTTCTTCTAGCATATACGTTCCAAACTGCACCTGTTGCTCATCAGAACACCCCATCACCCGGAAGATCTTCTCGACCGCCTTCAGCCACTTGTGTGCACTTGCTGGATCATGCGTACCCACAAAAGTCGGTGGATTATTCCTTTGAAACTTCCCCAAAGCCCAAAACTCATCAGGAGCTCCACCATTCGAATTCAGTTGCGCCACCACGTTAGCCACTGATTCCAACGCATCAGCAATCGCACGATCGTTTCTTCCGGCCATCCTGTACACCACCAACAAGGTTAGAAGAACTAAAACATCGACAGTGTACACACACTCGTCGACATACAGGGACAGACATCAAGTAAAAACCTGGCCGGAAGGACCAACCTGCTCTGATACCACTAATGTAACACCCTTCTAACCCAACATAAATATACGCAATAGTATACTTAAATAAATCAGAGTACATCACATAAGGTGTCACATTTCTTCATATAATATCAAATTAACCATCCTGCTCCGTAACATGGGTTCAACACATAGAAAATAGCAACTCAATTTTAATTAACATATCTTTTAATACAAAACATCGCAACGGAATTATCACCATAAAAGAACAACTCATCACATTTTCATCAAATCAAAATTTGGAGTTTAAAACAACTCAACGTCCTCAAAATTCTCAATAAAACAAGTTAATCAAAATAACACAAATTTTCAAAAATAGAAACGTTCCCAACCCCGATGTTACATAATCAGAGCAAGACACACCCTCTAATCAACTAAAAGGAAAAGACTCCAAGCTAACTCTTCACATACCACGAACTAGTCTTGGTTATCTGCACGTTACCCACGTAGAGGCAACATTCAAACAGGCAGGGTGAGTAAATACAATTCAATATAATTCATATAAAGAAAAGATATTAGAAAGTTAACATTCATCTCAAACAAACATCATAGTAATTCACCCCAACTCAGCATATAGATCACCAAGTCCTCAACATCACGAACGTGCAATCATATAATGCCACCAAGAATGAAATGCAACTTCCTAATATGCATGTGGTACCAAATCGTCATAGTAATGGACTCCAGGCCATCAACCCTCCACAAGGGAGCACGTCACAAAATAATCCAATCCGCGCAATGGGATTAAAGCCACCACTGGACCGAAATCCTAACATCGTCACTGGACCGAAGTCCTAAATGCTATGAATGCATGATGCACAACATCAAATTCATCAATATCCACAAAGGTAATAAAGTGCATCATGATTCACCAGAACACTATTTAAACCATGTCATCATTAATTCATCAACGTCATGTAAATCATATCATCATTAGTTCATCAAACTTCATATGCATCATCATATTGAAAATCATCAATTTATCATCATATAACACGTCAATACGCAGTAACATGTCATGACATCATTACAGCATTAATACAACATAACACGGATAATTTCCCACAATTTTAAGAACTTAAAAATAATAATTTCAACTTCCAGGTCGCGCTAAGCAGGCTAAGCCCGCGCTGAGCGCGCTACTCACTGCCTCGAGGAGGCGAGAATTCTCCAGACCGCGCTAAGCGCGCTAGGCCGCGCTAAGCGGGCTCTGCGATTTTGGCAGAAAAACCCTGCGATAACAACACCTTCCCTCCTATGATTCTACCCTCCAAAAACACGTTTTATCCATCAATTACTTCAGAATATGCCATTACAACCTACAACTATCACACATGCATCAACAACAACAATCATCTCATCTCAATTCATCAAATTCCATTATCCCTAACCTCTAAATTCCCAAGTTTCCCCCAAACCCCAATCACCCACCAACATCAAATCCTTATATCAAGAATATTGTAAAGTAATACTCCCCATACCTTAAAATATCGTCTCCTTCGACTTCTCTTGAAATTTCTCCGGAATTCTCTTATGCCCTAGCCTCCTTCTCACTTGTTCCTCAGAGCACTTTTGCCTTTTCCTCCAAATAGTAGAATAATGAATTCCTTTTCACTATTCCCACTTAAATACCCCTAATTATGCTCTTACCATTATATCCTCGCTTATTCCTCTTAAAAGACCAATATACCCTCAACGCTCCTACTTCTCTTATTTTAAATAAATAATAATAATTTGAATAATATACTATGATTTATTCTTACTATTATTATTACTAAAATAATTTCCACCCAAAAACGTCCATGCAACACAACCTCATGTCATCAAATTGCCTTATATTCATAAATAATTAATAAATAATTAAAATATGAACTTGGGGAGTTACACCGTGAATATCCGAACTCCCAAATCTATCCTCGAAGATTGTAGGACAAATCAAGATCAACAGTAAAACATTACTTCTTTGACGTTATCCAAGATAAATGACACCAGAGTCGACACAAAATTGGTGGTACTCCTATTACCACTTGCAGAACCAATGGACTGACTTTGGGTCACAAGATACAGAGGAATTGTTTCTTCTCAGGTTCATATATTATAACTTGTATATTAATGATACAGTTCCTCCTGCTTATTATGCACACATGCTAGCTTTTCGCCCTCGATACTGTGAGTGCAAGAATTGTCTCTACAAGTCAATCTATGTTTTGATGATAACAATAAGTATTTGTGAAAGAACCATTTTATGGTCTAACGTGTGTTGTGTGCAGATCATAAGAACTAAAGACATCAGAACCAACATGCACCAGCTAGATGTACTATGATTGAATATATACATATGCGAAGTTACTATGTGTGACTAAAGTCGCGAGAAGGAAGAACGCTTCTTTATCTAGTCATGATCAGCCAGATCCAAGGATGCCAAGATTGTTGTTGCAATGCTCTCGTGGATGCTCTCTGAAAGTGATTGAGATTTTGAAGATAGCGAAGCTTCTGAAGAAGTACACTCTGAAAGAACCAAAGTGCGGAAGACTCCTATGACTTGAAGTTCTGATGGCTGAAGGCGCTGAAGACCAATTGCGGAAAGAATCTGAAGACTTATGGGTTCTGAAGATCAAGGTTTCAAATATCAAGTTCTGAAGACTATGAAGACAGGTTCTGAAGATTCGGAAGACTTGAAGCAAAAAAGAATAACGTTTTTAAAGACCAAGTGCTAAAGTTCTGAAGACTGATTCCTAATGGACTTCTTCAATCGACTGAAGACTTGGAGCATCAGATGTTTTGCTAAGAAGACTTTACTCATGCTTCATCAGATTAACATTAGAAGCCACTGAAGTTTTGAAGTCTAGATATTACCGTTGTGAGTTAAATGTACACACTGCCCAAGAAAAGATGTCCGACCACTTCTCCCTCTACAAAAAGGAGATGTGTCAGTACAACTCATTATATCACAACGTCTCTTTTCCAAACAGCCAACAGTATTCTCAAACGGCTATACTCCTACTGGCTATTTAATGGAAAGAGTTTTTGCTTCTGATGTGTCGATCACTTGTAGAATCACGAACTGAATGTTTATCTACAAAATTGACCAAGTCATTGTGAAGATAGCCACAACGATGAGTTCTCGTTGTAACACTCAGAATATTCAAAAGCTATCATTATTTCACTAATGACAATTGTTGTTGAAACTCAAGAAGACGAATCAACACAACAACAACAATTAAGAACAAAAGCTGTTGATGAAGAAGACAACATTGAAGATCTGTCAAGTCATCAACCTACCTTCTCGTCAGGACTACATTGAAGATCTGAAGCAAGGAGTTGTTGCTCAAAGCTTGCTCAACCAAGAAGACGAAGAAGAAGAAGATCTACAAGATGTCAACAATTGTAATATCCAAATACATCTTTGTAGTTTCTTAGGAAAGTAAGGAGTTGTTGCTCAAATCTTGCTTGAACACATGTATGTGTTCTTTGTACTTAAACTTAGGAGAAACTTGCTTATTAAGAAGCACAATTTGTAATCTCCAGTTTGCCAATTCAACTAAAGGAATTGAGACTCCTCCAGTGAACGTTATATCCTGATGGATCCCTGAACGGTTCAGCTGTGAGTTGAGGCCCTTGAGTAGATCACGTGGTGATCAGATACTTGAGATGAAAATGGCTGAGGGTCATTATGGAAAATCCTGAAATATGGTCAGTAGCGTTATATTCATTGAGATGAATCCCTGAACAGCTAGCTGTGAAATCCCAGCAGTGGGTCTGCTCGGTCAATGAACGTTATATCCTGTTGGATCCCTGAACGGTTCATTGGATTGTTAGTCACAGTGCGGCTGTGCAAGTAGTTAGTCATAGTGCAGCTGTGCAAATGGTTAGTCACCGGCGTTGCCCGTGCAAGTGTAATCATGATTTGGTTATAGTGGATTAAGTCCTTGTGTTCAAGGCGAAATCACCTGAGGAGGGTGGACTGGATTAGCCCACGTGGTGAACTTGGATATATCGTGTGTCATTTACTCTCTTTCTTAGTATCTCTATTTATGTTTCTGCATTGAATATCAGAACCTCAAATTAAGCAAAGTCAGAACCTTGCAGCCTATCTCTGATAAGCTTCCGCACTGCAAGTTCTGAGTATCGTATCTTATGAATGGAACCTATATGGTTCTCATGCTCCATAGTTAAGAGATCAGAATCTCTCAATGAACATTGAAAGTTCTTGAGCATCTCTTTAACAAAATACGAAAAGTTTTAGAAGAGTAAATTCATAATTCAAACCCCCATTTCTTGTGTCTTTCTCGCACCTTCAGATATTACATAAGTGAAGTCGAAAATTCTGATTCTGGTTCTGCAAGTGGTAATAGGAGTACCACCAACTTTGTGTCGACTCTGCTACCATTTATCTTGGATAACGTTAAAGAAGTAATGTTTTACTGTTGATCTTGATTTGTCCTACAATCTTTATATAATCCTTTTAAGCTTAAACCTAGTTGATTTATAGAAAGCCACACGCCACTCCCTGAAAACCAAAATGGTAAATAATAATGAGTTATTTATGCATTCAAACACTTTTCTTGTATCGTGTAAGTCAGTAAGTAATCTCATTCTTAACTTCTGATGACATTACTGCTACTGGTGCACCAGCCACATTACTTATTTTCAATATCGAAAAGGGTTTATCTCCGAAAAATATTGAGTCCATCTGTAGTGTTGGAGGATCAACAAAGAAATATAACAGGAGCAGTGGTTACACTGGAGAGATACAAAGAACAAAGTTTTATATTGGAGAGATACAGAGAACAAAGTTTTCTATTGGAGAGATACGGAGAACAAAGTTTTCTATTGGAGAGATACGAAGAACAAAGTTTTCTATTGGAGAGATACGAAGAACAAAGTTTTCTATTGGAGAGATACTAAGAACAAAGTTTTCTATTAGAGAGATACGAAGAACAAAGTTTTCTATTGGAGAGATACGAAGAACAAAGTTTTCTATTGGAGAGATACGAAGAACAAAGTTTTCTATTGCAGAGATACGAAGGACAAAGTTTTCTATTGGAGAGATACGAAAAACAAAGTTTTCTATTGGAGAGATACGAAGAACAAAGTTTTCTATTGGAGAGATACGAAGAACAAAGTTTCTATTAGAGAGATACGAAGAACAAAGTTTTCTATTGGAGAGATACGAAGAACAAAGTTTTCTATTGGAGAGATACGAAGAACAAAGTTTTCTATTGGAGAGATACGAAGAACAAAGTTTTCTATTGCATTGATACGAAGAACAAAGTTTTCTATTGGAGAGATACGAAGAACAAAGTGTTCTATTACAGAGATACGAAGAACAAAGTTTTCTATTGGAGAGATACGAAGAACAAAGTTTTCTAACCCTTGACTCAAGATCTTCATCATGCTATCAAGACCTTCTCGCTCCCCTCATTCGAATGTACATTAACTTGCGATGATATATTAACGTATGCGACCAACTAACAAAACCGATTTAAAAAAAAATAAAGTTATGCTATTTTTCGGATCTGCAGATCCAAAATTTTAAAAAATAAAGCTATGCTATGTTTCCGGATGTGCACATCCGGAACACATCAGCGTTTTTAAAAAAAACGGTGCGTCCGGATGTGCACATCCGGAATCTGGGGGCAAAAACAAAATTTCACGTGGTGTATAAGAAACATGGGTGGTGTATTAAGAAATGGTCATAAATTTTTCATGTAATTTTCAATTTAAGTTTTTCTACTAATTGAATAACTTGCATCTAAGTGTTCCGGTGATATTTTTTTACAAATCAGATTTCTTACTTCTAAGTATTCTGATACGTATTTTTAAATTTTTATTTATGTTTTATTAATTTTTTTACATTTATATTTAACAAGTATGAATATTCCTTTGATGATATGCGATAAAAATTAGATATGTGTAGAAATCACCAAGATATTCTCAACTACAAAAAAAAATTGCTATCCGAGAAGAGGCGATAAAGTGGATTAGGGAGGTTGGAATCGAGAATAAAGTGACAATTATAATAACTCGTTCAGATACTAAAACAGGCAAGAGTGGAAGACGTAACATAGTAATATTTGGTTGTGATAAACGTGGAAAATACAAAGAAGGAGATAGTGTAACACAAAGTGATACTAAGAAATGTGGTTGTCCATTCAAAATTAGGTCAATATTATCAAAAGATGTTCTGGTTGGAAGATTGATGTAAAATGTTGAGTGTGACAAGTGCAACTGCCCCCAACTATATCAACCACATACAGCCAAGTACCTAAATAGTGATAAATATTTTGCCTCTACAAAAGTAAAAGTTTTTTCGACAAAAATGGTTCAACCTACCAACAACAGCATATGAAATTTTTTTGAAGTCTAAATATTTATACAAAGGTATTTTGATCCAAACTCATAATTTATAGGAGGTAGAGGGATAAATGAAGGGGCATCAGGTAAAAATTTCACCGTTATGTAATCCTAGTCATGTTAATATAACCTACAGTTTTGAGTCTCTGTCCAAATTCGTCATAAGTTCAAAAGATAATTTCCCCTTTGATTGAGTTATGATATGACTTTCAAATTTTCTCAATTTCAAAAAATAAAGATAAAGGTAATGGAGAGTTTATAATTCACTTTGAATCCATTTAAATTGAATATGTTTAAATTAAAGTTGGTGTTGACCACCTTATTATGATCAAATATTTCAATCATGTTGTTACAATATATTATTGGAAATAAAGCCTTTTGTTTTTATGAAAAGTGTTTAGGAATATTAGAGGCTTGAATAGAAATTTGATAGGTAGAAGAATTCTTTATGGAAGAGAGAATTTTATATTTTACTTGATAAAAAAGTGTAGGATTACATTCCTACTTATAGTACTCTAAGGAAAATTCTAGACACAAATTTTAGAGAATTCTCAACTCTATAAATCTCAAGAGTATTTTAGAAAATATTGTAGCCATAAGAAATATCTAAATACTCCGACCACTACAAGATTTTTCTTGAAATATTATCCAAAATTACCTAAGCCCAAAAAAATCAAAATACAAATAATAAGGTTAAACCCAAATAAAGTTTAATATTCTCATATCCTCCTTAAACTTGATTTGTGACTCCAAACATACTCCTTAGCTTCACCAAAATTTCCAACTTGAGTGGCTTGGTAAAAATGTCGGCATACACTAGTGCAAAACGAAGAATATAATTTGAGAATTTACACTCGTTGTACTAAAAGCGGATGTAAATAAAAAACACAGTGACAATTTTATAAATAAAGTCTCATTTTAAGTTTTAGCGTTACAATAGACACTCTATTTTAAAAAATGAGTGTGATATTGAAAGATTATTTGTCATTAAACTATATTACACCCATTATATTAAAAGAGGGTATAAATTTTAGTCTAAGCTCACACACGAAATCCATTCAAACAAAATGAACCCACTCATAGAACCCTTTCACCTCCATAACCAACTTCATAGAAAATATTATAGGTCCAAAGGTTCGGGTAGTCCATTCTAATGGTTAGTAATGGAAAGAAGCTGAACAAAAGATCCACCAAGTAGGGTGGTAAAGGGAATGCAAGGAAGTCGCTAGACCCAAACCTGTTGCTCATTGTAACACCCCAAAATTTGCCTTTTTGTTTCTAACCTAATCTGGCTTATGCTTCATTTCATTTGCATCATCATTTCTGCATTTGAATGGTTCTCTTAGACATGGGATCAATGTATTCTCTCACATCTCAGCATTTTCTCTAGTTCAGGGTCATTTCAGCAGCAGTTAGAGCTAAAAGGATAGCCGTCAAAGTCATTTCGAGCATTTATTTTGCTCGCTGGATGATTTGGTTATCAGAAGCCTTGCCAGTTATTTTTGTTCAATGATTCGGCACCAGACAGTTTTTTTTAGCAGGACATTTCGAGGGCGGAACGAAATTCACAACTTATTTCAGGCATGATTCAGTAGCAATATCAAAGGACAAGTTTCAGAGGTCTAATATGGCCTAGAACAGATGGAAGTAGGCGATTCCACAAGTTTCCCTCCATTTGGCGCCAAGAATTTGAATTTTTGAAGGTGGTAATCGATTACGACATCTGGGTAATCGATTACCTTGGGCGAATTTTGCCAGTCTGCTCATTTTTCAACACTGTAGAATTTGGTTCCAAATGGTGGTCATGTGATTTCCTTGTGCATCAGTTAGAAGAATATAGAATTGTTTCATTTTCATAATTTAATTGCATTTCCCTCCAAAATTCAAACACTCTCATTCCTAATTCCACTCCTAATTTCGATTCCTCTCACTAACCCACACTCTAAACCACATTTGAATTCCTAACCTAGGGGTTATTTAAATCAAACTGCTTTAAACCTCACTGATGCATTCTCATTTACTCTCATTTTCACCATAATTTTCAGAATTTGCTCTACATTCTCTCTCAATTTTTTTCATTCTTCATCTTCATCTTTAACCTCACTCCAAAGCTCTTCCATAAGAGTTAACAAATTCTTCCTTGGAATTTGTTAATCCTTGAGATAAAGCCTCTCATTACCATTCCATTACTTGATTCCATTGTTGATTTTCGTTTGGATCTAGATCTGGAATTTTGGAAGTAATTATTTGAAGTGATTTTGAAGCATTTCTAGCTTATTGCTTGGATTTCCAGCTTTTCTTGCAAGAAGCTTTTGGATCTCTGGCTTTCTAGATTGGATTCATTGATTGCAGCTTAACAACACTTACCAAAGCAATTCTCGGCTTTGTAGGTTGGTTAAATTCAGATCTAAGCCTGTTCTAGCTTATTTTCAGCTTTTACAATGTAGATCATTAATTTGTTGTTTTGGATCTGTTCATTGATTGTTTTGATCTTTGATTTAGTTGTTTGGTTGTTGCAATTGATGTTTAGTGGCTATGATTTAATGTGATTTTCGTGCACAATTGAATATGTATGCATATGGTTGATTGAAGTAGAGAATTGCTGATGAAAAGTGCTTATGAACTGGTTTTTTTTGCCACTGTCTCAGTGGTAATCGATTACCATATATGGGTAATCGATTACCCCGCCCTTTCCACGTGTATTTTTGCAAGTTTTCAAAGGGTAATCGATTACCAGGAGGAGGTAATCGATTACCACTGGGACTAATTGCCTTTTTCTTGCATTTTCAAGCTTGTTTAAGTTCTATTTCACCTCTAAACTTCATGGATTTTGTTCTGGACTGGGCCAGCGCCTGCTGTAACACCCCAATTCGCATCTAGCTTATAAATAATGCATAATTAAATCAGAGTGAATAAAAATTTTTCGACAGAAATAAGGATGCCACATTTGAGAAAAACATCATTCACCTGCTCATCACTTTGATACATAACACAAATGGAGTAAATAATAACAAGAAACTTTTTCCAACAAAAGGGAAGTTCAATTATGGAATAAAGTGGAACGATCCATAACTGACTCGTTTTATAAAATAAGTTGTTTCATAACATCAAAATATACATACAAGTTATCCAAAATATATACATATATATATATATATATATATATATATATATATATATATATATATATATATATTCACATATATAAACATAAATAACAAAACGTTTTCCCCCCGACTCTCGTGTTACGTATCAGAGCACACACCAACGATCTAAGCAAAATAAAGATCTACCTCTTCCACTTGCCTCCACGCCTCTACAGCGGCTAATCTGCACTATGCCATAAAAGCATATTCCAGCAGAAGGGTGAGAAATAACAACATAAATCAAGATTGCATAATAATATGTAATAAGATAATTCACATATATTCTTCAACTCACCCACACCCCACATGCTAACACATATAGCATACAACGGTATCATATATTCATATACACAAGTTATAACATATATATATACAAACACACCAACGCATCACATATATTCATTTTCACAGACATGACATATATGTCTCACACCAAAACACAACATATATTCATATTCATAGATATGACGTATAAATAACACATCAAGAGTGGTCTTCAAGAACCCACCAATTTCCGCAGGAAACATAGATACATCGCTATACTCCCCACTGGGCTCACGATGATTCTGAACAACCAACATAATATTGCAATGCAACTCAATGACACGATGCAATGCAAGGGGTACCACACACACAGTTCATTCAATCGAACCCGGATAAATCACATACACCCCTACTTGGCAATGATTTATCTCCAAAACAACTCCACATTGGAGTCTGGATAAATCACATACACTCCTCCTGAGCAATGATTTATCCCCACCACACTCCACAATGGAGTTCGGATGAATCACATACACTCCTCCTGAGAAATGATTCATCACCACCGACACCATGAATGCACGACAGTAAATATGCATACAACACACATGTATGACAACAATCATATATCTTCACGATCCTCCTAATCACACGTGAGATACACACTCACCGTAATACACAATAGTATTACCAAACCTGTCCAATCAATTCAACATAACACATTCATAACAAGAATTTTGCACAAAACACACGCATGACAATCACTTATACATTTACACGATCCTCCTGATCACACTAGTATTACTACAACTGTCAAATTTATTCCTCGTAATACACACAATTAAGGGAAATACCTCACGAGGCATTAATTAGTTAATTATCTAATTAATCCACCTAAATTCAATTTTTAATTATTCCGACTACCAATCCAAGGTTCAACAAGTTCTGGCACTTACCTCAACCTCTCAGACCAAAAAGGAACCGTGTCGGACGCGAAATCAGGAAAGAAATCGCGAACGGCAAAACTCTGCACTCTCACTGGTCATACGCGTATTGCCTAAACCCATACGCGTACGTATTGCCCAAAGTGTTACGCGTATGAGCATAGACTGATTTCTCTCAAAAATTCCATCTTGATTCCATATTAAATCCATTACACGTAATGCCTACCTCCTTACGCGTAATGCCTTGCCCCTTACGCGTACCATTACGCGTTTCAGCAGAGGGCCGTGTAAAATGGATTCCATATGCGTAACGCCCACAGTTTGCCCTTGCCATACTTGTATTGCCCTACCCAATACGCGTATTGCCATGCCCATTATGCGTATGGGCAGCGAAACACCCAGAATTTTTCTGCATAATTTCTGCTACGGGTTTCACTCAATTTCACTACAAAACTCATCTAAACATCACCATACTGCAAAGTAAATGCTAAGCAACCTATAACTATCATGTATCAACAATTAGGAACCTTAACTCATGATTTCCACTCAATTTACGAACTCAAACAAACGTTAAAACTCTAACATTTCACCCAAAATCCAACCAAACAAACACATGCATATACATATACAATCGAGATATAATTGAAACTTCTCACTCTTACCCGATTAATCGCGATTGAAACGGAGATTTTCTTCAATTTTCCTCTTCCTCCTCTTCTCTCTTTTCCTTCTCCTTCTTCTTCTATCTTTTTCTTTCTTTTCTAAAAAAATATATACATATAATACTTATTATATAATATAATCCAACAGGGTAAAATACCTCCAATTGATATTTTGTCATCTCAACACAATTGATCAATTATTAGAGTTACCTTAAAATACTCTCTTGGACTAATAATTATTGATCCGTCTCTTTCATTTAATAATAGATCTCTTCAGAGTTCTCCAGTTGCTCTATTGATCCCAATCCGTTAAGGACACTACACCTCCGCGCTCAACTACACACCCTAAACAGGCCAAACAAATAAAATAACACACGACGATTAAATAAATTAAAATAGGGTGTTGCAACTCTCCCCCACTTGAAATATTTTCGTCCTAGAAAATGGAGTTGAGAGAACAACTCTGGATACGAGTTTCGCATCCGAGTAACCAACTATCATGCCAACACTAGGCACACCACGAATAACACAAACTGACGAGCCACCTTGCTAACTGCAACAACAACAACGACAAGATGCAATGCCCATATACTGCATTTGACGATTAACTCACGACTCAAAGAATACTCAAGTTACGAACACATAGGTTCACTCTAGAACCCGAACACAACCAGATTGTTACCCTCACCATAGGTAACCCTCCCCTAATTCCCCACATAGGAATTAGCTACTTACACTCGAACCATCACAATGGAAACGAGGCAACAACAAAACAAGAACATAAAGTTCCACGACACAACATCGCTTCAACAACCTCTACCTAACCATAATACCAACATCCTTGCCATACCACATTATTACACAATGCTACGATTCACCAATCGAACATATAGTAGCCCATGAATAATATTTAAACCTTTTTCCTAACACTTCCATTATGAAACGTCCAATGGTCTCATCATTCCTACATGTTTCCAATGTTCAACCTATGAACTCTTACAAGTCACACTTGCAATAAATGAAATGTGCCACATCACGCTTTCGATGCGCACTCTGATTACTCGGAACAATCAAATCTACCAATTTCATATCCAACTTCTGACTCTCTTTAGTATTCACCAGAAAAATCATAGTCCATTTCTAATATACCCAACTTCACACTCTACTGTGTTATCTCACACACCAGACACAAGTCTCTAAACTGCTCAAATAATTCTAATCCCCTGATCCTCAAAACAGACAGGTATAAAAACTTTCGACTTAACTCATCAGGCACGACATTAACTTCACCCATAGGATAATCCCAGCTAAAGTCATAACTCATTCAGGAATTCTAACCATCCTCGTTGTCTCATACTCTCTTATTCTCGACCCAACAGGTATTCACTATTCTTTTGATTTACTAAACACCTCAAACTCAAAACCATAAAAATAATACCTCCAAATTCTCAACACAAAAGTAACCGTCGCCATCTTGAAATCATCAATCCTCTATTCTCGTAAAGCATCAGCCACAAATTTACCATCTTGCATCAACACAATGACCAAACTCGTCATAAACGCATCCTAATACCTCACAACCGGTTTGTTAGGATCACGCAGATTCGAAACTGGAGCCGTAGACAAAGTCTACTTTAGCCCTCTCAAACCTTCCTCACAATGAACATCCAAGGCAAACGACTTACCCTTTGCAAGTCAACCGAAGTAACGAAAATGCTAACTTAGAAAAGTCTTCCACAACCTCCGGTAATAACCAACTAAAGTCCAAAAAGTCTCTAATCACCTTAACTGACTTCGGAGCCTCTCCTTGTAGAACTGCATCTACTTCTGATGGATTCATAACAATATCCTCATCGAAAATAACATATCCAAGAAAACTAACCTTTTCAACCAAAATTCTCACTTGAATAATTTAGCATAAAAATTCCTTTCTTGTCAACGCTTGCAGCTCGATTCTCAAACACCCTACATACTCTCCTTCTGATTTTATAATAGATCAGAATATCCCCGATGAACACCACTCCGAATTTATCCAATTAAATATGGAAGATACGATTCATATACTCCACAACTATTCCAGACGCATTACTAACACCGAACCACATTACTGAACATTGTAATGCCCAACCAAACCAAACCTCATCCAACTTGTCCAGACTCACATACAAGCTTAATCAAGTAAATAATAACTTATTCCGATGATAACAAACATAACCTGTCACATGAAACCGATCCAAGCCTTAACTCACACAAATTCACCACTCTTATCAAACGTTCCAAACAATTATAATTTCAATTAAACTCAACCAAACCATTCCAATCATCTATTCTTGAAAGTGGACACTTATTTGCAATCGTTACCTTATTCAACTAACAGTAATCCATACACAATTTCATTTTATGGACAATCCAAATTCCACAAATGCCACCAGGTATCAACCATCAACCAAAAAGAACTCTCAACACTCATCAAAACTCTAAGTTTTGCTTTCCATAGCCTTAATACCATTACACCCATCTTGCTTGTTATTCCATCTAGAAACACATTTGGAAATCACACACCACTGGCAGCCCTTCACTGTGGCTTTCCTGTCAATTCCAAAACACTATTATCACAAACATCTTAGTCTCATCTTCTAAGAGTTTCTCTACTTACTTAGTAGATATAAACCATAACTATTCACCTTCGTCCAATTTAAGTTCACTTTCTAGTTTCTGAGGAGCAACCATTAATAATACCCGATCGTTTTCCCTCAGAGACATCCCGACTTGACCAACATACCAAAGCCTCTAATCCACCTCATCTTCCGATATAAGAATCTTCATCGACTCATCAAAACAATCCATAATCATTTTCTTAACTCCCAATAATTCATTACACACACTATCAAAGCCGAAAAGACACGCCCATTCCATTCAACATAATTCTGTCTACTATCAACAAGAGATTAAGGGTGATTAGTTCCTCAATTTGTCAATAGACAGCTGACAATCATGATGGGGCATAGACCATATTTACCAGACCATAATAGCATTTCTTGCATCTTGTGCACAAAACTACCTAAGGCACAAATCCTTAGTCAACATAAACCATACCTCCGCATTCCCCCCGGAATCAGAAACAACACTGTCCAAACAACACGTATAATCTTGCAACCAATGCTCCACCAGTGAAGCAACATGGAGAAGCACCAGCTTCTCCCTCACTTAACTCATACTCAATCCTGAAGACAAAGATTAGAAGGCAAAAAGCACTAACAGTGTTTCACACACATATCACGTACTAAGGAACAAACAGCATCGACAGTATTCAACTGTCATGCCACACCAACTCAACAACTTGGCCGAACGGACCGACCTGCTCTGATACCAATTGTAACACCCCAATTCCCAACTAGCTTATAAATAATGCATAATTAAATCAGAGTGAAAAAAAATTTTTCGACAAAAATAAGGATGCCACATTTGAGAAAAACATCATTCACCTGCTCATCACTTTGATACATAACACAAAATGGAGTAAATAATAACAAGAAACTTTTTCCAACAAAAGGGAAGTTCAATTATGGAATAAAGCGGAACGATCCATAATTGACTCGTTTTATAAAATAAGTTGTTTCATAACATCAAAATATACATACAAGTTATCCAAAACATATACATATATATTCACATATATAAACATAAATAACAAAACGTTTTCCCCCCGACTCTCGTGTTACGTATCAGAGCACACACCAACGATCTAGGCAAAATAAAGATCTACCTCTTCCACTTGCCTCCACGCCTCTGCAGCGGCTAATCTGCACTATGCCATAAAAGCATATTCCAGCAGAAGGGTGAGAAGTAACAACATAAATCAAGATTGCATAATAATATCTAATAAGATAATTCACATATATTCTTCAACTCACCCACACCCCACATGCTAACACATATAGCATACAACGGTATCATATATTCATGTACACAAGTTATGACATATATATATATACAAACACACCAACACATCACATATATTCATTTTCACAGACATGACATATATGTCTCACACAGAAACACAACATATATTCATATTCATAGATATGACGTATAAATAACACATCAAGAGTGGTCCTTCAAGAACCCACCAATTCCCGTAGGAAACATAGATACATCGCTATACTCCCCACTGGGCTCACGATGATCCTGAACAACCAACATAATAATGCAATGCAACTCAATGACACGATGCAATGCAAGTGGTACCACACACACAGTTCATTCAATCGAACCCAGATAAATCACATACACCCCTACTTGGCAATGATTTATCTCCAAAACAACTCCACATTGGAGTCCGGACAAATCCCATACACTCCTCCTAAGCAATGATTTATCCCTACCACACTCCACAATGGAGTTCGGATGAATCACATACACTCTCCTGAGCAATGATTCATCACCACCGACACCATGAATGCACGACAGTAAATATGCATACAACACACATGTATGACAACAATCATACATCTTCACGATCCTCCTGATCACACGTGAGATACACACTCACCGTAATACACAATAGTACTACCAAACTTATCCAATCAATTCAACATAACACATTCATAACAAGAATTATGCACAAAACACACGCATAACAATAAGTTATACATTTACACGATCCTCCTGATCACACTAGTATTACTACAACTGTCAAATTTATTCCTCGTAATACACACAATTAAGGGAAATACCTCATGAGGCCTTAATTAGTTAATTATTTAATTATTCCACCTAAATTCAATTTTTAATTATTCCCACTACCAATCCAAGGTTCAACAAGTTCTGACACCTACCTCGACCTCTCAGACCAAAAAGGAATCGCGCCGGACGCGAAATCGGGAAAGAAATCGCGAACGGCAAATTCTGCACTCTCGCTGGTCATACGCGTAGTGCCCAAACCCATACGCGTATTGCCCAGCTCGCTCGCCCTCCATACGCGTATTGCCCAAAGTGTTACGCGTATGAGCAGAGACTGATTTCTCTAAAAAATTCCATCTTGATTCCATATTAAATCCATTACGCGTAATGCCTACCTCCTTACGCATAATGCCTTGCCCCTTACGCATACCATTACGCGTTTCAGCAGAGGGCCGTGTAAAATGGATTCCATACTCGTAACGCCCACAGTTCGCCCTTGCCATACGCGTATTGCCCTACCCAATACGCGTATTGCCATGCCTATTACGCATATGGGTAGCGAAACACCCAGAATTTTTCTGCATAATTTCTGCTACGGGTTTCACTCAAGTTCACTCCAAATCTCATCTAAACATCACCATACTGCAAAGTAAATGCTAAGCAACCTATAACTATCATGTATCAACAATTAGGAACCTTAACTCATGATTTCCACTCAATTTACCAACTCTAACAAACGTTAAAACTCTAACATTTCACCCAAAATCCAACCAAACAAACACATGCATATACATATACAATCGAGATATAATTGAAACTTCTCACCCTTACCCGATTAATTGCGATTGAAACGGAGATTTTCTTCAATTTTCCTCTTCCTCCTCTTCTCTCTTTTCCTTCTCCTTCTTCTTCTATCTTTTTCTTTCTTTTCTAAAAAAATATATACATATAATACTTATTATATAATATAACCCAATAGGGTAAAATACCTCCAATTGATATTTTGTCTTCTCAACACAATTGATAAATTATTAGAGTTACCTTAAAATACTCTCTTGGACTAATAATTATTGATCTGTCTCTTTCATTTAATAATAGATCTCTTCAGAGTTCTCCAGTTGCTCTATTGATCCCAATCTGTTAAGGACACTACACCTCCGCGCTCAACTACACACCATAAACAGACCAAACAAATAAAATAACACACGACGATTAAATAAATTAAAATGGGGTGTTACACCTGCCCCTCAGTCGGGCAGGCCCAACCCAACATCATGCTAAGCGGCCCATTAAGGCCCAATTCACCTCCTCGTCGGGCTCACCCAGCGACATGACCCGTCGAGCAGACGCTACACGTGCCGAGGAGAGTTTGCGGCTCCCCCCCACGTTCTCCACGTGTTCCTCCCGCGGGGACACTTATCAGGTAACTACCCTCCTACGAAAGAGTCGGTCTGCCCACCTTCCGGAGATCTCGAGACAGTTACTCCAGGACGAAGACCACGCGCTGGTCTCTACGCCACGTAAGCCCTGACAGTTATCTGCATTGGACCTAGCAATCCAACCCAGTGCAGACGACCGTTAGCCCAGCGCTGGGAGCACAATATAAATACCCTTTCTCATGAGAGGGTCAGGTTACATTCTATTCTAACTCTTACTCTCACTTTCTGTACTTGCTTTCTCCAGTCCTAACTTTGGCATCGAAGTACCTTGTAGATACACCCCCCCACCGTCTCATCACCACCGGATTTACGGAGCTCACGACGTTGCTGGCCACTAGTCTACTTTCTAATTAGGTACGATCAGATTTATATGATGTTGATTTGTGGATTATTCTTGAGTTGTTTCACCTCACGTGATGCTATGGATGTGATTCTTTGACACGCGACTTTTGGTTTCCGTAACTAATGTGCACGATTCTTTTGTTTTACATTCTTGGTGTGATGATCATGTTGCAGAATCCTTTGTGCCACTGTAATTGCTCGTTCCATGGTGTTTATCTTGCTGGATATATGATTCATGTTCATGTTTGCTTTCGATTCCATGATTGCGTGTTCGTTCCAAGCAATTAATTGTTAATTTGTTGAATTGTCTGTGATGCTTTTGGAGAATGTTCAAGTATGCAATGTCTTTGATTTCGTTCATGCTTAATCGCTTTGTGCTTAATTTTTATATGCATGTTAAGCATTCATTCTTGCATGGTGGTTGTGAATGTTTGCAAGTCATATGTTTCCATTTAAATATGAAGGCGTGTTTGTGTGCGATTCTTTTGATACGTGATTGTGCTTAGATATTTGACATGTTCACATTGTTTAGTCAACCTTGGATGCATATTTGATATTGTGTTGTTACATGATTTTGCACGATTGATGCCTTTCCATATGCATTTGTCTTGATGTATTGCTGCCTGAGGTTATACACCTGCTGTTTTGGAGTTTCACATGCTGTTAATTGTGCATCCATTATGTTTGTTGCCTTTTACACCTGTTTCTACTTGAAAATATGTGCTGTTAAAAGCTGTCTTGCTTGTATGCTGGGTTTTACTGCTGTATTGGTGCTGAAGCTTTGTTGTAGCTGCTGATTTTAGCTTGTTTCTCTTGGTTTTGGTTTGCTTTTGCATGTCCCTTTATGATTCCCTAGTCCAACTTAATTTTTGATTAAGCTTGGAGTACGATAGACATTAGGAGTTAATCCATGCATGATAAAAATTAGGATAGTCCCTTTTAAACCTTAACTTTAGGTCTATCTCTTTGCATGCTAACATTAGGTAGAATTCCCTTTCTATCTCAAATTTTGGGCCATTGTGCATGACAACATTAGGATCTAGTTTTCCTTAGTTGTTTTCTTTTCAACCTTTGAGTCCTCTCTCTTCTCATCTCATAACAAAATCAAAACACTTAATAAATACAACGAGTAGTGTGCGCCATGAGCCTTAAGTACATGGGAAGTGATAAGCGGGAGTCCCTCCTTACCTTGTCTAGGGTGTTTTGCATAGGTCCTGTCTTGGTTCGATGTTGCAACGCATTCGATCCTATGTCATAGACTTTAGTGCGACACGAGTTTCAAACTAAATTAACTCACTTCTGTCTAAAAAACACAAACAAAATGCAAATCTTTTGTTCTTCGGGATGGGTCTCAAATCATTTTCAGAAAAAGAGCACGTTATTTCTGTTCTACCGCAAACAGGACTCGACCCTAACTGCTATCGTACCTCGAAAAAATTGTTTCATCGAAGACACGACCCTCGCGTGAAAGGCGCGGAACGGTTCAACAGAGTCGCCGCCAAACTTTATTTATCCCAAAAGAGGGAAAGGAAAATATCGAGAAAACCTTTAAGGGAGGATAAGTACATGGTCGTCGCAACCACATTCCGGGTTCGGGAGTCGGTTACGTGAGGGGAAGGTACGTACACCCCCTCATGCCCGTTGTACTCAACGAGAACCTCTTGTTTTGAATCACGATGCTCGTTGGCTAAGCTTGTTTGTTTTCTTCTAAAAAATAAATGTAAAACGATAAGATAAAAGGAAAAGATGCTAAAAGGAAAATGGGTGGTTCAAGGTTAGGGTGCTCGGCAAGGATTGGGGCCCTTGTGCCTACGTATGGTCATTCAGATGAGAATGAGTAATCAGAGCAATCGTAGTTCAACTATGAGGTTTAACTGAAAAAGATGGAAATGTGGACGAAAAAGGTGGAAAAAGAAAAAGTGTGCTCGCCAAGATCATCGCAATCTTGTGCCTACGTATCTTTACTCGGACGAGAATAAAGAATCAGAGCAGTCGTAGTTCGTGGTACGCCCACAAAAAGAGGAGAGTTGAAGTGTTTTAGAGGCGTCAATTGCTCACACACGAGTAAGAGAACTCTCACCTAAACAACCGAAGGGAGATCAAAGACTTGAACCTCCATGTTTCACCTTGAGAAAGAGTTGCGATAATTGTTAATTGTTTTGAGGTTTATTTGTGAAAATCTGCTTGACGTTGGATGAAGGGTTTATTGTATGCGAAGAGGTTAGTTTGAAAAGAGTTTGGTTAGAGGTTGATTTTGAAAATGGCTCGACGGCGAGTCGAGGGTTTGGTTGAAAAAAGGTTTGTTTGAAAATGGCTCGACGACGAATCGAGAGTTTGATTGAAAATGGGTGAGAATCGATCATAGTCCCTAGGGATGCTCCTAGTAACGAAACCACGACGAAAGGTGCAGAAGGTTGATGGCGATGCTAATGAGCAATCGACTTACGGAGGGTGTTTTGAAAATGGTTCGACGACGATCCGAGAATTAGTTTGAAAATGGTTGTCTATGCTAGTCCATAGGGGTGCTCCTACTAAATAAACCACAATCAAAGCAACACAAATGCGTACATCGGATTGAGAGCGGGGTACATGTAAAGTACAGGGGATGACATGAAATAAAAGGTCTCATTGTAAGGTAGCCCAAGAGGAAGCCGGGTGTGTGCGGAGTATCCTAAACTAATCCTTGAGCAAGAGTCGGATAAAACCTCTATTGTTAGGGTTTCTGTACAAGGTCCAAGTAACCAACAACAGTCCACCAATTGAGTTTTTTATTGTTTCGATATTTGTTAGTGTGTTTTGATTAAGGTATGAACAACGAAACAAGAAGAGGGTTAGATAAACAAGTATGAATATGATATAAACAATATGAATATGACAAGTATAATTGATAATAAAGTAAAGTAAGATAAATGAGCGGAAATTAAAGTTAGTTGTTAGTGATTAGTTAATAATTACAAATGATCCACGATGGTTAACCATCCTTGGGCTTGCAAACATAGGTTTGGGCCACGAAGAATCATTTTCCGATACGGGACATGTAGCGCTAAACCTCCGTAACACGATCTATGACGAAGATCATACTATAGGAAGTTGCGCAATTGATCTTTGTGCTAAAAACACGATAGAGAAATGATACTGAGGATCATTCTCCAATGAAATCATGCCACACGAAAAGAAAAGGTGACAATCTCGTCTTAATCGCAAACTTACATCGATTAATCGAAGGTAACCTATCACGATCCCAAAGTATAGAAATTAATCTCGATGATTACTTACTACAGATTTGAAATAATAAACGTTAATCGCTTCTGTCGCAACCGGCAAAATGACAGAGTCACCATCATCCTTTATTCGTCTTAAGGGATAGGAAAATAATGATAAAACCTAAATCCTAAGGGAGAGACGCTAAGTTCGGGAGTCAGTTAAGTGAGTGGAAGGTGTTAGGCACCACTCACCTCCATTGTACTCTATGGGATCCTCCTTAAGTTCCAGGGTACGTTTGCTTGTTACTTGAATGTTTAACTTTTTATTTTTATTTACAAAAATTCCTATTATTATACATAGAAGACTTAGATGTAAGAGGGGGACCCTAAGTTTTTTATTATTATTGTACGCACTAGGGTTTACAACCCTATGCCTACGTACCCTCAAATTTGAAGGATCAGAGTTTCCGTAGTTCACCTCCCTAATTTTGGTTGGTTGATTTTATCCCTTACCCCTTTATGTTTAAGTTGTAATTATCCCCTATCCCTTATCCCTAATCCTTTATTTATACTCTCAGATTTTGAGTTTTATCCCAAAGTTTCTATTCCAATTCTATCCTTTGAAAAGAAGTGAGTTAGATATTTTTTGTCCCTTTATCCCTTTGAATTTTGAAAAATATCCCTTTAGGTTTGATTATAAAAGATGATATAACATTTATTATAAAACCCCTATCCCATATCCCTAGTCCTATGTTTATACTCTCGGATCTTAAGAGTTTTATCCCCTATCCCTAGTCCTATATTTATACTCTTGGATCCTAAGAGTTTTATCCCCTATCCTTAGTCCTATATTTATACTCTTGGATTATAAGAGTTTTATCCCTTATCCTTAGTCCTATATTTATACTCTTGGATCTTAAGAGTTTAATCCCATATCCCTAGTCCTATATTTATACTCTTGGATCTTAAGATTTTTATCCCATATCCCTAGTCCTATATTTATACTCTTGAATCTTAAGAGTTCTATCCCATGTCCCTAGTCCTATATTTATACTCTTGGATCTTAAGAGTTTTATCCCATATCCCTTATCCTAAATTTTATACTCTTTGGACCTAAGAGTTTTATTCCAAACCTTTATCCCTTATCCTAAATTTTATACTCTTTGTACCTAAGAGTTTTATCCCAAATTTTTTCCCCTTATCCCAAAAAAATTAATTATAATAATCCCAAAACTATAAGTTAATCTCATATTTAATTAAATAACTTATAATATCCCAAAAATGTAAATTAATCTCAATTATTAATTATAAAAATAAATAACCTTTTAATATCCCATAAATATAAATTAATCTCGGTTATTAATTATAAAATGTGTAATATCCCAAAATATAATCATATAATTATTTAATCAAATAATAACTTCCCAAAATATAAATTAAATTTTATTCCAAAAATTGAATTAATCCCAATTATCCCAAAAATATAGAAAGGTATCCCAATTATTTATACATATGAAATAAATCCCCATTATTTAATCCAATCATCTATAATATAAAATTCCAATTATTTAAGAAATATAGAATAAAATCCATGTATTTAAATAAAAGCTTATATTATCCCATAAATATCAATAATCCAATTTATTAAATTATAGAATATAAATCCTAATTTTTCATTAAATAATCCCAATATAATGTAAATCCCAATCATTTGAAAATGTAGAATGAATTCTATTATTTAAATAATTATATAAAAACCCCTTTAATTACTTTATTAAATAATTTTATAATATCCCAAAATAATACAATAACCATTAATTATTTAATTTACAATATCCCAAAAAGAATAACCCTTAATTATACTCCTAATACTAATTGTAGTTTATTAATTTAATTCCATGTTTATGATAATTATAATTTCTCAAATAATTATCTAATTATTTTAATAATCCAATTATTATGTTAATTACCTAGACCGGTTGATTATCCCAATTAATCAAAATATAATCCTAATCATCCTATTTATTATAATTAATCATATACGTAAATAATAAAATAAATCTTTTATCCCAAATTTATAATAATCCCAAAAATATAGTTTAAATCCGAAGTTTTATTAATAAATCCCAATTCATTATAATAACCCCAAATTTTAAATTAAATCCAACATTTTATTACTAGATCCCAATTTATTTAAATAATCCCAAAACTTTATAATAACCCTAAAAATATCAATAATCCATTAATCTCTAAATCATTAAAATTAAAAAATATTTTAATTGAATAATTCAATTTCTAATCCTAATATTTGTTATCCTTAGTTAATGCATCTTAAAAATTTATTTATTTAATTCATAATCCTGATAATGGTTGTGTTGTGAATGGTCGTTGAGATCATTACACAGTGATCTTGAGTTCACATGGATATACCAACTTGGGTAAAAACACGTTTTTCCTTTTTATTTATTATGTTAATAGTCATATTAACCATAATAAGACTTTACTAAAATTAACCATATACTCCAAACAAAATATATACAAACCCCGAATTATACATAT
The DNA here is from genome assembly GCA_022829125.1 of Lathyrus tuberosus. Taxonomy (NCBI): domain Eukaryota; kingdom Viridiplantae; phylum Streptophyta; class Magnoliopsida; order Fabales; family Fabaceae; genus Lathyrus; species Lathyrus tuberosus. The sequence continues at coordinate 11,262,201 of JALAZF010000009.1, forward strand.
ACACAGTAATGATTCCAATCCTCAAATTGCAAGTCAAACAAAATTACAAGAGTGAATATATACAATAGATAATGATACCAACCTGGCGTGCCGTGACCCACTTAAGTTGTTTCCTCCCTTCTTTTCTTTTCGTTCCTCGCGTTCTCCTTTTCCTCTCCCTTCTTTTCTTTGATTTCTTTGTGTATTTCTTTTTCCCTTGGTGATTTCCTTGTATCCCATTTCTCCTTTGTGTATCCCTTTTCTTCTTTGTGTGTTCCTTTGCTCCTTGATAATTTCCTTGTATCAATTTTCCCTTGGTATTTCTCCTTGGTACTTTTTTTGTTCCACTAGTGATGGAGGTTAGGATTTGGTTATTGTTGTTCTTCAGTTTGAAGAACAATAATTTTTAGGGTAGGATTTGTAAATTGTGGGTCGTCCCTTCAGGTTAGAAAAATATTATCTATTTATATTATTTAGAAATTAGGTTAAACTTTAGTTGCAATAAGAAAGGTAAATCAAGGAATAAGTAAATAAATTTAATGTTAATGATTCCTAATTAAAATTAAAATGATTTTTGATTTAGTGTAAAAAAAAGCATATTCTCCTTTTATGATTTTCTTTATTAAAAGTTACCAATAACTAAATAAAACATAAAAATTAAAATTAAAATTAAAATTTAAAATAAAATGTAATATAAAAATCGAAAAATTAAAAATTAAACCCCTTATTTTAAACTTGTTTAATTACCCATAATAATTATTTAAAAAGGAAAAATATAATCCTAAAAATAGAATAATCTAAAAGAGAATAACAATCTTTAAATATTGTTGTATATTTTTATACAAAAAATCAATTGAAATGTTAAATGACATTAAATTGCTATTTTAATTGTGAACAAAATATTTCCAAATCTTTCTATTTTATGATTTTTTTGAGATTTTTTCCATAAAAACATTATTTTAATGAAAAAAACAATTTTTTTTAAAATATTCATTAAATAAAATACGAAAATTAATATTAAAATAATAAAAAAACTATTTTTTATGATTTTTTTATGATTTAAAAGTTTAATAGAAAAGTTAGTAGTATAGAAATAAAAAGTTAAAAGTGGAAGAGGTAGGACTCGAACTCATGCACTCTCCCTTATAATCTTTAAGCCTATTTCTCTACCAAATGGACTACTTTGTTTGATCAAAATGAAATTACATCCAAAGAGTGACATATTAATTAAAATCTAATTACTAATTTGCACTCTTCTTACTATATTTTTTATTTTCTCTCTCCCTTTTTTTAATGCATAGAAATGGTATTAAAATTTTTAAACGGAAAATTAGAAATACAAACCACTTATTATCACTTATTTTTTATTTATACAAGTAATAAAAAGGCGAAAAAAAGGAAAGAAATGTGGTCAAAATTTGGGGTACGACAGTTGCCCATATTTATTCAGCTTCGAATCAGAAAGATGATGTCGACGAGCCTTCGTCTTTGTGAAGAGGAAACGATTAAATACAAGAAGGGACCTAATTTTGACCGCGGAGCCTGATAGGCGCGGGCCAATCTATGGTACTCTGTTAATATCCCAATATCCCATGCATAATATCCATAGTTACAAAAGTCAAGCAGGATTCTGGATATCCTCTTATTCCGTTTTGGTAAACCCTAGTAGAACACCCGATAAAACCATTGGTAATATCTTGATACAACCCCTGTGACATATTTTGGTGGAACCCCTGATAAAAAACCTGGACAAAAATGTCTGACAAACCCCTGATGGAACCCCTTGATTAACCTTGATGATATGTTTCAACCCTTTCGAGTGGGTCTTGCCTATGATTCCTATGATCCTCCGACCAGGCTACTGGAATCAGGTAGGACTTTTAGTGATACCCTGATCACTCTGGATGAAACCCATTTGCTAAAAACCTAGTGAAACCCCTTTTGGATGAAAATCCCTTGATAAAACCCCTTGGATAAAAATCCGATATAACCCCTTGATAAAAAATCGGTAGAACCCCTTGATAAAATTTTGGTGAAACCCCTTTTGTAAATCCCTTAGAAATATTTTGATAGAACCCCTTGAAATTTTTTAGTAAAACCCCTTTGAAAAAATTTGATAGAACCCCTTGGATAAAAATCGGGTAGACCCCCTAGATAAAATTCTGATGAAACCCCTTTTGACAAATCCCTTGGTAAAACCCCTTTTGTAAGTCCTTTGATGAAACCCTTTTTGGTAATATCACTTTGTTGAAACTTCATGGTAAAACCCTAGTGAACCTTTGGTGGATAATACTCCGATGAAACCCCTTGATTGCACCCAATAGATAAAATTCTCTTGATAAAACTCTATTGACAAAAATTCTTGATAATATCCTTTGACAAAACCCTTGATAAAACCTTTAGATGAAACCTTTGTATGAAACCTTAGTGAAGCCGTCGATAAAACCCTGGTAAAACCCGTTTGATAGAAATCTGATGGAAGCCCCTAACAGAATCCTTGATAAAAAACCCTTAATGGAACCCTTGAATAAAAAACCCTTAATGGAACCCTTGATAAAAACCCTTAGATATTTGATGGAACTTATCCCTGTGCGTGGGGTAGGTTACTGCATTGAAGATGTGAGAGATGATGGCCTGCTCACTAGTTGATAATGATTATTCAGGATGATCGATCACTGGATATATCCCTTTGAAGACTCACGGTGAGTGAGGTTGCTGGGGAAGTCCTTTGTTGAAAAGTGATTGTGGGAAGGTTACTTACTGGGAAAGGCTAATGAGTACCCCTACTTGGGAATTGTATTGGTACGGTTGGGGATTGGACCTCTAGAAGCGGTCACAAATCCTGTGTCATGTATGTATGCTCATGTATTCATGTGATGCTATGTTATGATAGAGCTTAGCAAAGTGATTAATGAATGAAAATGATTTGAATGTTTCAACAAATTCCCCTCTAGTGAGCAATGGAATGGTTAAGACCTTGAGAGATTGCTTGTGTAACAAGGATATTTGTCCCAAAAAAAATGTAGTGGGTATTGAGCTAGGATGGTCTCCCGATACTAGTTTTGAACTTGACGATTGTAGATGTAGGAGAGGGCTTCATTAGTGACCGTGATAGTATGAAGAGAGTTTTCCCTTTTGTGTCTTGTCTTTCCCCAATATGTTGGATTTTTGAAGGAGCCTTGCCTCAATATGTTTTTTGAAGCAGCTTGACTATACCCTGCACTTAAGACGGCTTGCCATTGTATTAGCCTTGGAGAGATTCGTCCTTGACTAATCAACCATTGGAATGATATGCCCCAGATGAACCATTTTTTCAAACAATTTCTTTTTATCAATCCTTGTAGCGGTCTGCCCCAGATTGATTGTGTTTCAGAGGGTATTTCCCGAGTTTTGAGGGATATGCCTGAAAAGGAACTTAGATCCCCCATTCTTTGATATGACCTTGAGATGAATTGCCCTAGTATTTGACTCTTCACAAAATATGCCCCTGATTAATTGAGGTATGAAGGAATGGCTTGAAAAGGAACTTGGATCCCAACATGCTATGATATGACCTCGAAAAGGACTGCCCCTATTTTTTGAATCTTGAAAAGTGTATCCCAGTGTTTGAATCTTTGAAAGGTATGCCCCTGATTAGATTGACTATTGGAGTGGTTGGTTTTACTGTGCTCTTGAGGTGGTCTGCCCCAGTATGAGACTCTTGAAAGGTTTACCACATATTATTAGAGTCATGGAGGTAATTTGACATCGATGTGTCAAATCTTGAAATATTTTACCCTTAATCAGTAAGATCTTCCGATGATATGCCCCTATGGTCATTAGAATTTTCCCCTTGATTGAAAGGATTCCTTGGTAATTTTCCCCATTACCAGAAGTGTCTTGAGTCACTATGCCCCTGATCATACCATTGCTGATATTTCCCTGATGCAAAGTATTGATTTGTGAGAAAAATGTTCCCTTTAAAAAGTAATTATAACGCCATGTTCATGCAAATTTTGAAATCGGAAATTTAGAGGAGGTTTATGATAGATGATATTCGGCCATGAGGTTGGCACAAATGATGATGTGAGAATATGGTTAGCGATGTTCAAACAACCATTCGGATTCGGAGTCAATTTAACAACGACTTTTCCGAGTATGCTTTTATAGTTCCCCTAGCTTCAATTAGGAATTTTAAATGTTGTAACGTGGCCTGGTTCACGGTTTAAGAAATAAAGGATACAAGGCTCAAAATTTTGAAATTTAACCCACCCCATTCTCCTTGATGATCTCCATTCCTAAATCCAAATAACCCAATAGATGCGTTCATCCTGCAAGAGAATTTATTCAGTCATGGTGATAATGGTTTAAGCACTTGATGAGATCTTTCAAGTGGCAATCACCCACTTCAGTTTATAATATTGTTCCATTTTTCCCTTTTTCTTTGCTTTTAATCCCTTATTTTTGCATGGACCAATTCTTTTGAGTTTGTTGTCCATTGGGATACCTTAATTTTTGCCTAAGTCAAAGTCAACTTTTTCAGTTTTTTTCTTGACTTAGCGGGCTTTTTCCTTTCTCTTTTTTTGGAACAATTCTTGAGTGATCTTGCTTTTAACTTAGAAAGGGTGTGACTTCCATATTATATATTATGAGCTATTATCCCTTTTTCTTCCTAAATGTTGAATGGTGTGAGGAAGAAGGTGTGCTTTAAACCTCTTGGTTAGATAGATGATTCTCTTGAAATTAGAATGTATCATTAAATTAATTGAAATCTATCTGCCCCTGGTTGAGATTAAGGTTTTTTCCTCGAAAATAGAAAGAACACCGACTTCTGGCTCGAGGGGGTTGACTACAGATTATCTCCTTATTTCTCCAGTGTTTAGGGAGTGAAACAATGCCTTACATCGTCAGCCAGGTCTTACTATTAAAACATACATCAACAAATTCGTTTGTTTATTACATCATTCTTCTCCTAAGTTTGTTAATGGTGAAGAAGCGAAATGGAAAAGCTTTGATTTTATTTTTTTCATTTTTATGGCATAAGAAAGAGAGTGGAAACGAATGGATTGATTCCAAAATCATGCATGCTCATCTTATTAAAATTATTTCCCAAAAAGTACATCTTTTAATTACAAACAACACTTAGCAAAAAAGAAAATACAACTGGAAATGATAATGGCCTAATGATCCTAGAAGCGAGCTTCCTTGATGATCCACCAGCTTTAGGAGACACTTTTTGAAGTTCTTGCACTTTTTTAAAGTAAGGGTGACCGATCACCAATGGGACTCCTCCTTTGAAAGTCAACTACAAGCCTTGTACTCTGTGCTCATAACTTGTAGGATCTGATTAGGATCAAGTAATTACAGCTTCACTAAGGCACCTTCGAGTAAGTCATGAGACATTGGTGTAGGATCCAGTTTCCTTCCCATGTTTCCTTTGTTGTGATTGATAAAGTGCATGGGGCTGTTGCTGAAGTAGTTAATATTGGAGACCTTGTTGTAGAGGTATCGTCCGAGGTTGTTGTATTTGAGGCTCTAGGTAGGCCTTTGGCTGGCACAATGAAGGGTTACCTTCTCTCTTCAATGGTACTTTCCCTTCTTTGAGTTGATCTATAGCTTCTTAAGATATCCTTTAAGTTCGTTCGTGAGTATCGGGAAACCTCTTAGCACTTTGTAGTTGGACAAGGGCAAAAGCGGAAAGGATACGCAAAGGTATGTGTATGTATGCGAATGCATGAAAATGCACGGGGATGCAAAAAAGATTTTTTTTCATTTATTTTGAAGGTATGCTAAAATATTTTTGATGTAATGCAAGTGTCACATTAGGATAGTGACAGATAAAAGGAAACCCTTGCGGGTTTAGGATAATTATGTACATACTGAATCCTTATCTTGGAAGGTTCCATAGGGATAATGGTAGGTATGGGAAACCCCACAGGTTTAGAATAGTGATGGATATAAAACCCACATACTGGTTTAATGATAATGCCAAATATAAGAACACATTGTTTAAGAGGGCTCCTTATAGATAGGGATAACGATCGACATGTGAAACCCAAACGGTTTAGGGATGTGTAAGGTAAAATGTAAGCATGACCTAGCTTAGGTAGGCTCCCTATAATTTGGCTAGGTCTAAGTTTTGTCTACCCAATCCCCTCACATGTAGGATATACATTTTTTGACAGCATAACAACCCTAGAATTTACAGACTATACCCTTGTTTTACCATGAGAAGGAGCAAGCCTTCTTACAGTAATCCTTACGGATAAGTCTCATCTAGGCGGGACCTTAGTAACAGCCCTTGAAGGTTGAATACATAAGGTCCCATGAGTTGATAAGGGTAGCCTAAAGGTTCCCAAAGTCATGGACCACATCCAAATCATCATCTATGTTAGGCGCTAGCCCTACCATGAAGACACCTTTGGAGGATCTCTTCTGAGTGTAGCATCAATGAATTATTGGGATGTCATATCCCTCCAAAACATTTCCATTCTACGTCCTAATATAGGGTTGTATTCCAAGCTTGGGTTTTAGCTTCACACAAAATCATACCCCAACCAATGTATGATGACAATAATATATGATATTATAGCGTGCAATTTTTGTCGGTGACGCGACCACCTTATCGCCATTTGGTTTCTCCTCACCGCAATGGTAGGGATTGGGTGCTACTTTCTGATTTCTTATTTATCCTATGAAGCTGGAAAGGAAAGGGAAGCTATCTAAAACTAACCTTGCACGCAAACGTTTTACTGAACAAATGCTAAGAGATTAGGGAGTTCGGGGTCAGGTTATACAATGGGAGTTGTCAATTACCAATCCTATATGTGGTTATCCACAGGTTATTAGCAATTTCTATACTATTTTCTACTTACTGGTGTTTATCTGTCGGGGGTTGGGAAAGTTTATCCTTTGCGAGTGTTTGAGAGAGTGTTTTTGTTGTTTTCGGGTTTTTCCGATGCTTTTGGTAAGGTATTGGACCTAAAGTTTTGTTATGTGTGTGAAGGTACTAGACCTAAAGTTTTTGATTGGTGTGCTCGCTAAGATTTTGCAATCTTATGCCTACGTATTCCTGTAATGATAACAGGGAAATCAGAGCAATCATAATTCCTCCTATTCTATGGGAGGAAAAGATGTTTTGGTGTCTTATTCGAAGCCCAAGATTGAAGCTAAAGGTTTTTTGTTTGTGTCTTATTCAAAGCCCAAGATTGAAGCTAAAAGTTTGACTGAAAGAGAATTTGTCATCTCTAAAGGGAGACATATCGTCTGTTTATCACAACTGTTGGGTGACTGATTATAAAGGAGAATTACTTTAATTGGGATATGTGAATCCAGCAATGCCATAATTTCCTTTATAGGGGTGTTGTCCTGAAGGAGAAAACTTTAACTCAGTGTTGAGCAATGCCATTTTTCCTTAGGATTTTTTCATGCTAAGAGAGGGAGATTGGCGTGGATGTAAATAATCCAGAGGCTTGCCACTTACAGCATTTAGATGAAAGAATGGGGATTTACCAGGATAAGAGATGGGCTATAGCTTGGATTTTTGAATCAACAAGTGTGCCACTTATAGCAGTTATCTTGGATTAGGTTTGTTTTGAATGTCTGTTTTGATGTACAAAGAAATGTCTTCCTACCGAGAGTTTTTGTTTTCCTCTGAGGGGATTTTGATTTTTGTATGCCTTGATCAAAGCCCAAGGTTGAAGCTAAAAGGTTGATTGATTCCACTTGGGAGTTTATTATTTGTCTTGTATAAAATCCAAGATTGAGGCTAAAAAAGAGACTGACTCTTTGGGGGATATCATTATACAAATCCTAAGAGGAGGATGAAAGTTGACTTTTTCGGGGAAATATTTTGTCTGTCTTGTACAAAGCCCAAGATTGAGGCTAAAAAAGGATTTTTTGACTCCACTGGGGAGGTTTTATATGTGTCTTGTACAAAGCCCAAGATTGAGGCTGAAAGGGGAAACTGACTCTACTAGTGAGAGGTTTTATCTGTCTTGTACAAAGCCCAAGATTGAGGCTAAAAGAAGATTGACTCTAGTGGAGAGTATGATTTGTCTTGTACAAAGCCCAAAATTGAGGCTGAAAAGAGAATTGACTCTGCTTAGGGAGATTTATATGTGTCTTGTATAAAGCCCAAGATTGAGGCTAAAAGATATTTGACTGACTTAGCTAAAGATATCTATGTGTGTCTTGTACAAAGCCCAAGATTGAGGCTGAAAAGAGACTGACTCAACAAGAGTGTTTTTATCTGTCTTGTACAAAGCCCAAGATTGAGGTTGACTTTTGCTGAGGAAAAGAATGATCATTATACAATGCCTAAGAGGAGGCTGAAAGTGATTGACTCAACAAGAGAGTGAGGAAAGAGCCTTATACAAAGCCTAAGAGGAGGCTAGAAGTGATTGACTCAACAAGAGAGTGGGGAAAGATCCTTATACAAAGCCTACGAGGAGACTAGTTCCTGCTGAGGATTATAGAAGACCCTGAGGTAGGTCCAAATTGGGGAATCAACTCTTTCCAAGGATTACAGAAAAGTTGAGATAACAGATGCCTTGAGGTTCTGATAAAGGTTTATTGATAGTGATTTGACCCTAGTTGGGGAAATTTAGAAGTGAAAAGTTTGAACTCTATTGGTGATTAATTAAATGATCAGGGTTTATCTCGTACTTTTGGGAAACTTGAGGGTTTCTTTGAAAACCAAGAGGAGATGAGACTATCCAAGTCTGTTGGTATGGGAAGGTTTATCTTTGTACGATGCCCAAGAGGAGGCAGGTGTTTTAAGGGATGAGAATCAACCCTAAATTGGTTTGATGTTTTGACTCTTTGGAAAGACTACTCTAACAAAGGATGACTAGGTTCTGTCTTATACCTATAAAAGGTCTCTGGGTCCTTGTACTAAGCCCAAGAGGAGGCATGAGAACTTCTAAGAAGCCTGAGGGTCCTTGTACAAAGCCCAAGAGGAGGCTGGGGATGCTTTTAGGAAGCCTATGGGTCCAAACTTAAGAAAAGTTCAAGAAAAGTTTCACCGGGAATAATATTTTCTTTAGTGAACAGTTCTAGGGTTTGAAGAAATTCAAGAGAGGTTTCACCGGGAATTAATCCTCTCTGAGGGGAAATGAATTTCTTTGACAATTTTCTAATAGTTACAGTCTGAGAAAAGTTTCACCGAGAATAATACCTTTCTCTTTGTTCCATATTGTATAAGCCCAAGAGGAGGTAACAATGTATCTGGAATTCCTATGGGGAACTAGTTTTGACTGTGTTGAAAGAGTGACCACCGACTTTATCTAATCCTAGACCTAATTGTCGGGGACAACTCTAAGCAAGATATATACAAGCATATATACAGATGAAATATATACTGTATGTAAAAGAGGGTAGGAGGACTTACAGGTGAGCAAGCTTCCAGCACAAACATATATATATATATATATACACACAAATGTGTGCAAGTATGTAAAAGAAAGCTGATAAAACTTACAGGTGAGCAAGCTCCCATTGTAACAGCTGTATGGTTAGTTGTTCAAGAAATTAAAGAAAGTTTTGATAACAACTATGAGTTTGAATCTAAATCAAAGGGGAAAGTTATTTTGAACAGAAGATTGGGGCTTATACTCAAGGAGAGGCCCAGATGAAAAACAATAATCGTACTGTTGATCTGAAAATTGTATCAGGACTTATACAATGACTAAGGCCCAAATTATTGCATTTACAAGGAGGTTGGTTCTTACACTCTATTAGAGGCCCAAATCTTATTTTTTACAAGAGATGGGGCTTACAACTCAAGGAGAGGCCCAGTAAAAGACATTGATCGCACCGTCGTTTTAAGAATCGCAGAGGGACTTATACAATGACTGAGGCCCAAAAAAGGTTTTCTGTACAAAGGGACGTGACTTACACTCTATTAGAGGCCCAAAGTGATTGAAAAAGAAAATAAATGGGACTTACAAAACAAGGGTATGCCCAGATGATTTTGTTTGAAAACGGCGATCGTGCCGAGATTTTTGAAATCGTATCGGGACTTATACAATGACTGAGGCCCAAAAAGGTTTTTATTTACAAGGGATGAGTCTTACACTCTATTAGAGGCCAAAAAGTGTTTTTTGTGAAGTTTGAAAAATCAAGAATTAGAGAAAACCTAATTTTTGCATTTTTTTAATATAATTTTCAAAGGAAATTAAATAATAAATGATATAAAATACCAAATATATTCAAAAACAAGTTGTATACTTTGAAATATCACGTTTAAACAGATGAAAGTTTGAAATTCATTTGAAGTTGAAAAAATCAAGAGAAAGAAATATTTTCAAATGTTTAAAAACAAATAAAACATAATTCTTTACAAAAATACCAAATATGTGAAATAAATAATATTTTTGTGAAATTTTTGTAGAATAAAATATTTTAACATTTTTTGTGAATTTTCAAAAAAAGAACCAATAAAAAATGATTAAAATTGAAAGAGAAATTAATTTTGGAATTAATTAATAAAAACCATAAAATATGTGAAAAATAGCAAAATATGCAAAAATGGCAAAATGGTCTGGGTGGGTCTTGAACCCACGACCTACCAAACAAACACACATGCGCGCTACCACTTGGGTGGTGATACATCCGTGTATCAAAACCACCCCATAAACATCATATATGGGCGACTTGGTTTTTAAAACTGGCCAAGGCAAAAAACCAAGTTTTGGTGGATTTGCAAGAAGGCTCTAACTTCCTCAATTCTCCATGGATTTGGACAAAATTTAGGTGCATCCTGCCTAGAATTTCATGAGGAATCAAATGGTGCTTTTAGATTTTTCAAAAGATGTCCCTATTTTAATATCCGATAGTGATTTCAAAATAGGCCTAGATTTGCATGTTTTATGCTATCTCATTATACAGGCCACAAAAGCAGGGCAAATTGGTTCAAACACAACATATATGATATGCATGAGATGTCCATAATCAATGGACATCAAAGCAATGCATGATTTAGAGAGTTCAAGTTGTGATGCACTTACCTCTTGAAGCTCCTTGTGCTAACTGTCAAGATCCTTGTGCCCGAAGTGATTTAATGCTTTGTACAATTTTTGATTGATCCCTTTGAAGCTTTTAGGATGATCAAAACCAGCTGGAATCATCAGGAACAAGTATTGGCTCTTTCTTGCAAAAGTGGTAAAAGTGACCAAAATGGTAACTCTCTCAAATGGTGTTCCAGATGAGGGAAACCAATTGGGACAGTTTGAGGATGATATTTGGAGTGTGTTTGAGGCCTTGTTTGGTTTTGAAAGTGATTGAATCAAGACATGGCTTGAAAAATGCAGAAAAGTCAAAATTTGAGGTTTTGGATGTTGACTTTCTGATTTTGGTGTTTCAGATCAAGGGTGAGTGTTTGAACAACTTATATACGATACATTGGATGTGTTTGGATCATGAGTTGTGGTGGAATTGCTCTCTAACTCAAAAACTCAGTGGTGAATTGCAAAAGAAGGCATTTTGGCCTAATGAGAGAGATTTTGAGGAAAACAAGTATTGTAGTGCTTTGGTGTACTCAAACTGACCATAAATGAGCTCTATTTATAGTAGAGCAAGTTTGTTATTCAAGCAATAGTGAATGGCAACTTGGACAGTCCCTTGGCCAATTGTAGCAAAAGGCATCTTTAGTCTCCTCTAGCCATTGACTTGAGGTTAGGGCACAAGCCTATGGTCCTTTGATTCAGAGCTGAATCTTGACTCATTCAGTTAGATTTGCTTCAGTCCATGCCACCTTGATGTATCCATTGAATGCTTTGAAACAAAATTGGAGTCTTTGAGATTTTTAGCCTTTTTAGGGCATTTATGGCTACATGTAGTTCCTTGGACTTGGGAGGCTTGTGGATCAGATCATTCCTCTTTGATTTTATCCCTTGAGGTGTCTAAATGGATGACAAGGCTTGGAATTATCTGATTTAGTTAAATCGAGCAAATGACCTATAATCTGCCTTGAACAAAATCAGTCCATGATGCCATGTTCCAAGGGTTGGAACTCCATACTCAAATTGAATTTGGAGATGATCTGGTACTTGTTGGAAAGCCCTCATGGCATACTTAAACTTTGATGTCCAACATTGGTCCTGGTTTAGATTGGATCAAAGTGAAAATTGCCTCTACATTTGGAAAAAGTAAGACAGATTCTGACTTATTGAAAATATCACTAAGTGTTGGAAAAAGTGGCCATTTTCACTTTTTGTGATTTTGATCAATCCATAACTCAAAATCCATGAGGATTTGGAATCTCTTGTAGTTGACATATTTGAAGTATTTCAGATGGACTTTCATTTGAGCTTTAAATGGGAGAAAAAGGCCTTGTGGTTTAGGAGTTATGACCTTGCAAAGTTGGTACAAAATCACTTTTGTTCCATAACTTAGAAAAATTTTGGTTTCTCATGGCTGCCCCTTTTGCAAGAAACCTCACTTTTCTTGATTTTTCTTGATGGATGATGATCAATACCATATATTAACATTATTTTTGACTTAGGGGAACAATATTTGTGAAAAATTCCAAAAAGTCAAACTTGATTTTGTGCTCAGTTGACTTTTTGTCAGATGAAATCCAAACTGTGTGATTCTTTGTGCAACCAAGTTCTTGAACCAATTCAAACCTAATGGATGGATTCCATAGGTATTTTAGGGTGTATTGAATCATGTCCCAAGGTTTGGGAACATGTCTTGGTCAAAATTCAAAGATACAGTTTACTTTTTCTTCAAAACCATAATTGTGGTCCAGATGAAAATGAAACTTGTGAGTCAAGCTTCTTGGATCACTCCATTGTTGTAAATGGATCAATGTAGTGTATTCAAGGCCCTCAAATCATGTCTTGAGGTCTTGGCTCATGTCTTGCCTCAGAAGTCAACTTAGGGGTGAATTAGGTCAAGAAACCCTAATTCTTGAATTTTTATGAATGCATCCCCTGAGGCTAAATTGACTTGATGATTGGGTCCATGAGGTCCCTTGGAGTATCTTGGGTTGTGCTTTGAAGCATTGGCTCATTCCCAGATGAAAAATTTCCATCTGGAGGCCTTAGTTGACCAAAACCCTAATTTGGTGACACCGGCGATCTTGTGGCTTGATCCACTTGGAATGTTGCAACTTGGTGCTTTATTCTTCATATGGGAGTCATCTTGATACCTTATGGGTGTTTGAGAGGTTACCCAAGTTGAAGATCATGTCATTTCTTGATAGATCCTTTGTCTAAGTGCTCTGAGAGGGTTTGAAACCCTAAGTCTTGATTGTGGTGAATGCTCAACCATCTTTGAGGAGATTGATGAGGCATGAAGGTACATCCATATTGTGGTAATGATTTACACAATGATGGGAAATCTTCGTGGTCAAAATTTGGGGTATGATAGATGCCCCTATTTAATCTTCTTGAACCCGAAGTTGTGAATGGCGATGATATTCGGACATTCAGGGTGCAAGAGGATTAAATATTGGAATACCCAAAATTTTGAGTGTGGTTATGAATAGCAGTTTGCTCATCCATCTTCTTTTGCTAAGAAATGATACTTAGAAAAGGTAAAAACTTCCCCTCGATCTTGGTCTTCAGCAAAGTAACTGATCTTAGTTTCTGAAATGAACTTCCCCTCGATCCTGGTTTTCAGCCACGGAACTGGTCTCAGTTTCTGAAATAAACTTCCCCTCGATCCTGGTCTTTAGCCAAGGAACTGGTCTCAGTTTCTGAAATAAAATTCCCCTCGATCCTGGTCTTCAGCCAAGGAACTGGTCTTAGTTTCTTGATAAACTTCCCCTCGATCCTGGTCTTTAGCCAAGGAACTGGTCTTAGTTTCTTTTTGTCAAGTTCCTTCCTTGACAAGGGATGCTATTTGTAGCGGTTTTCATCAAACTTCTCGTCGAGTTTTACTACGGGGGATATGCCATTTGGTGGAAAACGTTTTGTCATCAGACTCGCTGGGGAAACCCATTTGTCTGAGCTGTAGAGGTGTACAAACTTCTCTGTGGGAGATGCCATTTGTCGACTCTATTGGGAAAAATGAGTCTCTTGAGAGACTGCTTTTCGCTTGGGGATATTACATCATACTTTTCTTCGAGATCTCTTCGGAGAAATACCATGTGATGTAATCCAATTTTGAGGTGTTGATGACTTCATTAATATTGACTTTCTTGGGAGAAAAACCAATACGTTGTTGAGAGTCTTTGGTTGAGAGGCTTTCTCTGGGGATTTTCTTTAATCCGGGAAAGCGAAAATATCATCTTCAATGGTGAAGAGTGACGTTTGTCGAATGTCTTCTTGCCTTTTAGAGGTTCAAATTATCAAAGTGGTCGAGGACCGTCTCCAATCAAGAAATAAACTGGGGGAGAGAGATTGTTCAGATAAAAAATTTCCTAACGAGGAAAGAACTGACAACTCGACTGATAAGAGGACTTTATCACTTGGGGATAAGACTGACCAGAGTGATAGTAATGCAATATGATTATGAATATGAATCAATAATGCATGATGTATGTATGTTTATGCTGACAAAACTGACGCGACATACAGACTAATGGATGAACATGACTGGATACTCGGCCACTACGGGGGATGAAAAGTATCACTGGTTCAAAATAGCAATACTGCCTTGCTTAAGAAAGACGGTCCCTGTGGGGAGAAAGAATTGCTCAATCGGTCTTAAGAGGTACGAACTCTGTCGGGGATATCAGATGGGACATTTGCATCTGACACGGTTGATCCTTCATTTAGGTGCACTAGTTTAGAAGGAGTACTTTGATTATGCACTTCGAGGTTTAATCACTTCCAGAGAAGCTATCGGTGTTCTTTTTGATGCTCACAGTCAAAAGGAATTGCCATCTTTATTTTAAAAGCAGAAAAATTTTGACGAGTAAATTCATTTTTTGTTTTATTTCAAGAATCGTTGATCATGTTTAAAATGACTTTCTGAAAACCAAAAATAAATGAGAATTGCAAACAAAAGCACTAGGGCTCAAATTTTATTGATAGAATGGAAATCAGCCAAGCGCGTGATTCCATAGAGCATTACAAAGTTTAGAAAATGGTAATTTAAGGGAAAAGGGCTATATTGAAACATAACAACTGTTATCCTTCTACCAACTTTGAATTCTGGACATCCTGAGCTTCTGTCGAAGATGACCTTGACTGAAGTCTTTTGACGGATGGTATTACCGCTGGGGATTTAACCTTGTCGGACGTAGTTACTTTCCATGAATCCCTAACTTTTGCCTGGATTGTCTTTTGAGGTTTCCAATCCATCGGGATGATTTTTGCTTATGTCTCTAATTTTTGCCTGGACCGCCCTTTCGGGTTTTCAATCCACCGAGACGTTTTTTTTATATTTAGGCGAAGTATTTCTTGACTACGTCAACATTCGTGGGGTAGGTAAACTCCTCTCCATCCATGGTTGCGAGTCTCAAGGCGCCGCCTGAGAAGGCTTTTTTGACCACATAGGGGTCATTGTAATTCGGAGTCCATTTACCCCAGGAATCAGTGAGGAATGATTGTATCTTATTGAGCACGAGGTCTCCTTTTCTGAAGACACGGGGTCGGACCTTTTTGTCAAACGCTTTCTTCATTCTTTGCTGATACAACTGACCATGGCATAGAGCCGTTATTTGATTTTCTTCGATTAGGTTCAGTTCATCGTGTTGACTTTGACACCATTCAGCTTTTGTTAGCTTAGCTTCCATCAATATTCGGATCGATGGGATCTCTAATTCTACGAGAAGCACTGCCTCCATGCCATATACTAGAGAGAACGGGGTTGCCCCTGTTGAAGTGCAGACAGATGTACGATAACCGTAAAGAGAAAAGGGTAGCATTTTGTTCCAATCTTTGTAGGTTACAACCATCTTTTGAACAATCTTCTTGATGTTCTTGTTAACCGCTTCTACCACTCCGTTCATCTTGGGCCGGTAGGGAGATGAGTTATGGTGTTCGATCTTGAACTTAGCGCATAACTCTTTCATCGTCTTGTTGTTCAAGTTATATCCATTATCAGTAATGAATAGGCTTGGAACACCATATCGGCAGATGAGATTGATCTTGATGAATTAGACCACCACTTGTCTGGTTACATTGGCGTATGACACTGCTTCGACCCATTTGGTGAAGTAGTCAATGGCTACCACGATGAACTGATGTTTGTTTGAAGCTTTGGGGTCGATCATGCCAATCATGTCGATTCCCCATATGGAAAAAGGCCATAGGGAAGAAAGAACTTTAAGATGCGTTGGCGGTACATGGATCTTGTCTGCGTATATCTGACACTTGTGACACTTCCTCATGTACTTATAGCAATCGGATTCCATTCTCAACCAAAGTACCCTGCTCTCAGAATTTGTTTTTGCCATCGCATGTCCGTTGGCATGAGTGCCAAAGGTTCCTTCGTGAATTTCTTTGATCAGCATGTTTGCTTCTGGTCTGTCTACGCATCGGAGCAAGACCATGTCAAAGTTTCTCTTATAGAGTGTATCACCGCTCAAGAAGAAGTTGCCTGCCAGTCTTCTGAGGGTCTTCCTATCTTTTCTTCATGCCCTAGGTGGGTATTCTTGTTTTTGAAGGAAGCACTTGATATCATGATACCAAGGTTTGTCGTCTATGACTGCTTCTATCGTGAAGATGTAAGCGGCCCATTCAAGGCGCATTATGTCAATCTTAGGTACGTTGTTCCATTGACCTATACTAATCATGGAAGAGAGAGTGGCTAGTGCATCAGCCATGTGATTTTCTTCACGAGGGATATGATGAAACTCGATTCTGTTAAAGAATAGCAACAACCTTCTCGCGTAATCTTTGTAAGGAATCAGTCCAGATTGGTATGTGTTCCAATCTCCTTTGATCTGATTGATAACCAGGGTTGAGTATCCATACACATCCAAGTTCTTAATCCTCAAATCAATCGCTTCTTCGAGACCCATGATACAAGCTTCATATTCTGCCTCGTTGTTTATGCACTTGAACGTCAGTCGAGCGGTGAAAGGAATTTGGGTACCCTGAGGTGTTACGATGATTGCCCAATTCCATTTCCATAATTGTTGACAGCTCCGTCAAAGATTAGTCCCCATTGGGAACTTTGTTCTAGCCCTTCACTGGGTAGCAGTTCATCGTAATCTTTCATTTTTAAGTACATGACATCTTTGTCTGGGAAGTTAAATCCGATGGATTCTTGACCGTCAATCGGTTGATGAGCCAAATGATCAGATAAAATACTTCCTTTGACGGCTTTCTGAGCATGGTACTCGATGTCATATTCTGATAACAAGATCTGGTAACGGGCGATCCTTCCCGTGAGAGCATCCTTTGTTTCATTGACGGACATTCTGATCTTAATGGTAAATGATGCCTCACAATGCTTGTATCCAACCCTGGCATGTCCTTTTAGGACCAAGAAAACACATATGGAAACTCTTTGAGAAGTCTTATCAAACTTTCTTTGATAGTCGGACTGAGCAGTGCCCCAATCTTGACTTCTTTCCTCTCTTCTTCTAAACCCAAGTTGACCATTTCCAACGGCTCTTTGTGAGGTTTAATGGACCTTTCCTCTTGTCTGAGTAATCGGGAGATCTCTTCTGGAATTTCTTCGTCCTCTTCTTCTTCATCTTCAAATACCGGGAATTAAAAGTTGGGAGAAGGCACTGGATCATATGTTTCAATGGGGTTTAAAACAAGCAATCTGCATGACGTGATGATTTGTTTTTTAGAAGAGATAGAGAGAAATGCAAGAGTGTGTGTAGTGTATTTTCTGAAAAATGCTTGTTTTATTTTTGAGTTGTTTTAGTATTACCATTTTCTGAAAAACGAAAAGTGAAAACAACATTAAATGCGGGAGTGACAAAATGGCGTTTATTTATTTATGATTTGTCGATTCTTGAAACTACAACCCTATAAATCAAAACTCTGCCGCTTTGGGTGAAGCGAAGAGGGACATTTACAAAAAAGTGAGCCCTATAAAACATCTGTTTCACCTGGGCAGGGTGAAAGGTAAAGAAGACAATTACTTAGACTTATGGATGACTTTCGAGACATCGACAGCAACCTATTGGCAATGAACTCCTCGGTGAATTACAAAGTCTGGTACCTTCTTTCTTAGTTTGTCCTAAAAAATGACGCTGATTTCTGGCGGAGCAGGATTATTGGAGTCTTCCTCCCGTGCAGAGTTGTCGTAAACGAACTCTTCTGTTGTATCTTTCTTAGTATTCTCACTCTCAAGAGGATCTCCCCATCCAGTTGGCTGGATGTCCTCGTATCTGATGCGAGAGCTTTCAGGAGCGGTGTACTTGACCAAGAAGTCGTACTTGCCACTCGGCTATCCTAAGGTGTCCCAAACTTCTGTGGGGATAGAGGAGTCATCCTTCTCAATGACGTTGACCTCAGGAAAAGCATAGTTGATGAACTCTTGTCCCACAATCTTTGTAGATTCATCGTTGTGTTGGATATCTTCAGAATATCCTGAGTACTGATCCCGTGATTTGGTGGGGACGCAGGTATTCTTTTCAATGTTGCTCAGCTGATAAACATCATTGGGCTGACTCTTTTTCCCCGAGCCTTCTGGGTATGGCTGCCAGATAGGCAAGTCATCTAGTGAATCAAAATAGTCATAGTCGAAGTTGTCTTTCATCGGAGTGTCCTCCTCTTATGAGTTGGGCGGAGCGCGACATCCTTCCAGATCACAATCTCCATACATTATCTTGACATCTGATCTTGGTATATATCTCGGACTCTGCGTGGGAAAGCAAAATGGCGTATGTGCTTCCCCCTGAGACATATAACCGTCCTTATTGAGATGGGACTTCTACTCCTCGTCCGTATCGGAGGAGTCACCCTCATTGATGGTGTGTACCTCTTGAGACACTGTGTGGAGGAAGCCTCCACTGTGGAAGAAGTCCTGAATGGGATGAAAACTTTCATCTTTCTTGACAGTCTGGATACAGGTTGAAGAGAAACCAAGACCTTTCTTTGTCTTGTTATCAGTAGGATTACAAGTTGTCCCCATCCTTTTACGCCGTTACCCTTGATCACTTCGAGAGCATCTTTGTATGAGGAAATCGTCGTCCCTCTCTCTGATTGATTCTCATTGCTTACCGAGAGTGCTTGAAACTGGGTTCCAACAACTTCCTCGGGTTCTACATAGGAGAATGATGATAAGTTGCTCACTATTAAGGCCTGTTCTCTGCATACTGTGACTAACTTGTCATTCTTGACGAACTTCAACTTCTGGTGAAGTGTCGAAGTGACTGCCTCAGCTTCGTGTATCCAAGGTCTTCCTAATAAACAACTGTATGCTGCCCGGATATCCATGACCTGGAAAGTGTCTTGGAAAGTGTGAGGACCGATGGTTATGGGAAGATCAACTTCGCCGATAACTATTTTTCTGGATCCGTCAAAGGCTTTGACGATGATCTCACTGCCTCTCATCGGGGCTCCCTGAAATGATAGTCGCATCAGGGTTAATTTTGGAATCACATTCAGAGCTGATTCAGTGTCTACCAGTATGCTAACTAGAGCATCGTCCTGGCAGTTGACTGTAATGTTAAGCGCCATATTTTTATTTTTTTCCTTCTTCCGACAGTTCTTCATCACTGAATCCTAAGTTATTGTAGGAAGTGATGTTGGAAATAATGCTGTCAAACTGTCTTATCGTCACATCTTGTTCCAAAAAGGCTTGCTCTAAGTCTTTCTGTAGAGCTTCGCTGTGAGCTTCAAAACTGAGCAAGAGAGATAGCACAGAGATTCTAGATGGAGTTTGCAACAGTTGGTCTACAATGTTGTACTCGCATTTCTGGATGAGCTTTAGCACCTCATCGTTGTTTTTTACCAGTTCTAGATTACTGGATTGTCTAACTGGTTGATTGGGAACTTCTATTTGAGGTTCCTTTTCTTTGGTGGGTTCTCTAACTCCTTTGTTAAAGATCCAGCCGCTTCTTGTCAATCGACTGATGTCGGCAATGTTTACGACGGAGGGTAATGTAGTTTCCTTTCCATTTTCGATTGCTGTTGCACCGTACTTGTAAGGGATAGCCTTATCGAATTTGTACGGTATTGGTCTTTGCAGATAGCTAACTGAAATTCTGGTATCAGATATGTGATGTTAAGTCTGATGTCACAACATCAATATCTGCAGTATGAACAAGACAATAAAAGCACTGAATAACACACAAGGATTGTTCACCCAGTTCGGTCTAACAACCTACATCTGGGGGCATACCAAGCCAGGAAGGGAGTCCACTATTAGTTGTATCAAATTACAGACTCAACAAACCAGTTGACAATCTACCTAATTTAATCACTACCCAATGACCCTTCTATCTAAGTCCTCCCTAAATAAGAGACTCCATCTCACTCCCAATCATCGCTATGATGTCTAGCAATCAACATCTCAATCACTGCATCAACAACTTGATTTCCAAAAACTCTCCAAACAGTAAAAGTCACACTTCCATGACACATCTTGGAGTTGCTTCAAAGCTTTCTCCAAGAATAATACAAAACTCATTACCTACAGGTTTCTGAGTAAGAACACAGTGACCATCTCACAACCCGAGTGGTTCACTTAGACAAAGCCCTAATGATCTACATCTTGGACCCGTGCCTATTCTAGATTACAAGCATTCTATTTATAACTTTTTCCCAACTGGATTTGGGCCTTCAAATCACAACAAATCTTCTGCACCAAATCTGCAAAAGATTCTGCTACTAAATAGATCTTCAATTAAATCTTCAATCAACTCTTCATAATTAACTCTGATTATTCTCCATATCTTTTTGCATTAAATTAGCAACAAACTAATCTTCTTCATAAATGATTTCAACAGAATATATCTAACCCATGATATTCGCCTGCAATCTCTGATTTTCTTCAGCAGAATATCTCTTTAAAACCAGAAACACGCGCAGCCCTAATAAATCATCTCAGACTGATGTTCACAACTAATGTCAAGACATCGGGTTTAACATCAGCACACACCTGCAACCCTTACAACTTTAACAAAACCAGAATGTTAACTAAACATAACAATAATGTTAGAATCTCATGTTGAAACATCAACCATGACATTAACATTGTTTTACCAAAATTTCAGCCAATCACAAGAACTAACAATCTCCTCCTTTGGCTAATTTTGGCTAAAACAAATATATAAACATTACAACTCAGATTACAACCGCAATTACACCCCTATACTACTATTAGTAGTCATCAGCAACTACTGAACCTAACAGTGACCATCAATAGCTACTGTGTACAGCAACCAAGGAGAATCATCTTCTTGGGAGATTTTGAATGATGTTAGGACATCATGTTTGACATAACATCACCACAGCACAACAACTTCAGGCAGCACATAAGGACCTAAGAAGTAGAAAGTCCTGAAGTCATTTGGTGCACATGAGGAAGAAGATATCTGACACTCCCCCTCAATACAACACATTTCTTTTTCCTTCCAGGACATACCCAGAACAAATGTAGAAGATTCCTCCAGAAAAGAAATGTCTGTCTATACATAAAAGACCAATGGTGGCATAAGAGAATTCTGCACACCTTCTTTGATCAGACACCCCTAGTTAATCTGTGGCATAAGATGAAACTTAAGAAGTGCCATTCTGCCAACCCAGGTAACTCAGAACACAAGTCACAACTGTGTTCATAACTCAGGACACAAGTCACAAAGACTCAACACCAACTTAAGGATAGGACATCCTTTTCGACATCTGGAACTGCAGACTCCAGACATAGCATCTGCGCAAACCATTTAGCAAAACCCTTTCCTTTCTCCCCCTTTTTAGCCACAAATTGGCAAAGAAAGCCCTCACAGAACCAGACCCAAGTAGTGCTCACCCAAAATCGAACAAACGCCATAAGACTTATGAAACAAGAACACTCACTAGCTGAAGGAGCAAAGAATAACCTCTATAAATAGCTGACCAGTTACTTTGGAATTAATGAACCTTGAATAGTCAAAGTTCTTGGTCATAGAAACACTATTTTAGGAACTAAAAACTCCATCCAAATTCAATGTCTACCATCCAAAATAGTCTTGACCACCTTTATTGCTTCTAAACTGATTCTTACCATAAATTGTGCCAAAATAGTTCCATGCATAGTCGAAGACACATGTTTCACCTTATCCTTACACCACCGTCCAGAATAAATCCTTGTTTGGCTCAAGAAAAACATGTCCTGTACCATGTTCTGACATCTTATCACACAATGTCTGCTTGCTCACAACATTATCAACCCAAGACTTCCACAGAAGATTATACATTCCAAAACAATAAAATTGTCTTCAGACTTCTCCTCAGAAGTATGTGCACACATGATTCAAATACTTAGCTTCACATGGCTAGAACCATCCAATGCCCACCAACAGCCTAATGTCATTACATGTTATATGACATTATATCCTCATAAGAGGCAGCCAGTCTCCACAAGCTTGATCATCACGCAAGCTTCACAATATATGCACCTTTGCAGCAAGATCCATAGACACGTACTCCCCCTGTCATGGTTAACTAATGCTCTAGATGGAGATAAACATTTAAGCACACTTGCTGAGCACATTCATTTTGGTACCACTGTCCCTTATGACCATACACAGCAGTCACTCACACATGAAGTCACAATTAGGCTATTCAAAAGGATCACCAACCTCCTTCAAACAAACAGTTAGATAAAGATCAAAGTCACATAGATCACCCAACTCTCCAAAGGCAGTCATTCTCTATCATACTCTTCACCTTCAGACTTTCAATCAATACCTGATCTACTTCAGTCTTCTCTACAATATCCATCCAAGGTAGACCTTCTACTTCATCATTCTGCCGTATGACTATGTAGACGCTCCTTAGGCATAATGTAGGCACCAAGCTCCTGAACCAGAGCAAAATCATCCTTCACCAAGGATATTCAACCATATAATGTCCCAACACAAGTTGGAACATCTGCTGCACACCAAGATATCATCACCATGATTCTTGATATGCTCCACCAACTGGACTTACTATAACATAATAATCCTAGTAACTAGAGAAATCAACTCTCATCCACCTTCAAGAAGAATAATCTCCTTGAGTCTTCAACTCATCACCCTTCTGTCTAAGAGTAACTTGTTTCAAGCAATCCTCAAACATAACCAGCTCCCACACTCTGATTATCTTGATTCTTCGAATCCACTTCTGAGACCAACCAGATGCCACAGTTTGATCACCTCATTCATGAATCCTCATATGAAAACAATCAAATGCCACATTTTGACCTTTTCACGTTTGTCAAACCTCTCCTAAAGATATCTTGATCCACCAAGGAAACTTGATCTTTAAGTCACATGTTCCACTTGCTCAAAAGCAAACACACTTAGACTCCCTAAGCCATGGTCATGTAACATCTTCTCCTTCCTGCAGCTCCTGCAAACTGCCATGAGAATGATCTTTTTGAAGCATCCTATTGTTCATTCCTGTAGATCACCCTATCATTAGCTGATGTGCCACATCACTGTCGCTACTCAAAAAATAGTCGACGGGAGGCGAAAAGGAAAGAAACAGAAGAGTCGCCATCAAACTTTATTTATCCCATGAGGGGAAGGGAAAACATCGAGAAAACCCAAAGAAGGAAGGATAAGATGGTCTCGCAACCAAATTAACGGGTTCGGAAGCCGGTTATGCGGAGGGAAGGTATTAGCACCCTCCACATCCATCGTACTCGATGGGAACCATTTGCTTGTCTATGTGTAAGGATGTTCGCTAAAGGATTGCTTTTTAAAAGAGTGTTCTAAGAGGGAGAGAGGAAGGTGAGAACAAAGAATGTGAAAGAAAATAAAAGAAAAGGTGGGGAAAAGAAAAGGAGAGAAGAAAAGGAGACTCGATAGGACTTCACGATCCTATGCCTACGTATTCCCTAGTGCAATGGGAAAGTCAGAGTCCACGTAGTTCGGAGGAGTACGGGTGAAGAAAATGGAAGGGGGCTCGCCAAGATCATCACAATCTTGTGCCTACGTATCTTACATTCGGACAAGAATGAAGAATCAGAGCAATCGTAGTTCGACCTACGATTTATTGGTGTTTTTTATGGACGATGTTAACGTGCGGGTTCTAGCAGTTAGGTGTTTTGTGGCTCGCTCGTGGAGTCTTATGCGTTACCTGTTTGCAGTAGAACGGACGCAACATGTCCTTTTTGAAAAGGTTTAGATTTTCGCCATCAAGGCAGGATGTCACATTTGATTTGTGAAATTTGATTTTAAGGGGTGAAATAAGTCCTCGGATAGGAACCCATTCGGGTAGTACCCAATTCTTTATCTCGAAGGATTTATTATGAAAGTTGTGTGGCGAATATAGTCACGTCTTCGTATTGAAAGACGAGTATCGAGACCACACACTCTAAAGTGAGCATCCTAATACTCGAAGAGGAAGAGGCCTTCACCCAATCCTCTCTTTCTAGTTCAATACAAAGAGAACTTTATTCTCTTATTAAAAGTGTTTTTGGTTTTAGATGGTAAGTGCTTTACGACAGTGAACCCTAAAGGTAATGTCAAGCACTCGGGATAGGAGAAGGCCTTCACCTAACCACTCCACGACCATCTAAGTTTATTAAGAAAATGTTTTAAAAATGCACTTGGTACAAGACCAAGGTTTTTAGACACCAGGAGATGAAATAAAGAGAGAAGAAGGTTTTTGAAAGAAAGAGTGGTGAATATAGCCACGTCTTCGTATTGAAAGACGAGTATCAAGACCACACACTCTAAAGTGAGCGTCCTAATACTCGAAGAGGAAGAAGTCTTTACTCAATCCTCTCTCCTTAGTTCAATACAAAGAGAAAATTTGAAAATGAGCACTTGGTACTAGACCAAGGTTTTTGACTTAAGAAGAGAATGAAAATGAGAAATGAAATCGAAATGGAAATAAAAAAAAGAAAATGGCCTCATATTGATCAAGATTTTGAATCGATTGAAGGAAATCAACTAATCATGATTTTTGTTATATCATTGGCCAAAATAAAGAAAATGGGCTCGAAATGAAATAAAATTTGGTCTAGTCTAAATCAAGATTTTAAATCGATGAAATCGATAATCTTTAATTAAACTCTCATTGACCAATAAAATAGAAAATGGACCTCATGTTCATCACAATTTATTGATTCAAATAAATCAACAAAAATCATGATTTTCCTATATCATAGGCCCAAATTAAAATAAAATCGAAGTGAAATAATTGAAGGAAATATGAAATAAACAAGAAATCTTAAAATAAAATAAAAAAGAAAATATTAATAGTAAATAAAATCTTTGAAGAAAAAGAAATTAAGAGAGGGTGTAGCGTTTGAATGGTGGTGCAGGTGGTGTAGAGATTCATTACGGGCTTTAAACCTACAGCCCAAGATCAGAAGGAAAACAAACTTGGGTCAATATTAAAACAAGGTTTAAAAAAAAAGAAGAAAGAAAAAAAATAAAAATAAAAGTTAATGCCCAAAAAGAAAACGCAGAGCGGTCATCCCTCTGAACAAAACGCGACTTAGGTTTCGTAGAAGCGACATCAGACACATCTAATTCGTTAACGATGAAGAGCAGAAGCTAACGACGAGATAATCGCTGTAAGAAATGACATCAGATGCAGAAGCTAACGATGAAGAACAAAGATTTCATTCCAACCTTCTCAACAGATCTCGTCTTCACTCCGTTTCAATCTCTTCAGGTTCGCGTTCTAATTCGTTATCGCGTTCAGATTCATCACCTTGGATTAAAACAGATCAACACAGCCATCAAAACAACATTGAAAGCGAAGAACATCAACAAATAACACGGCCTCGTAAACTCAGGTTCTTATTGTTCGTTTCGATTTTGCGTTTTGGTTTCTCTATCCACTTCTATTTCATCTTCTTCTACTCTATTTCTCTGGTTTGATTTTAGATTTGTTGGTTTCTGGGTTTGAGGTTTGTATTTGGTTGTTTTGATTTGGAAAAGGTTGTTGATGAAGAAGGTTTTTGAGGTTGTTGTTTGCTGTTGAGGATTTGGAGATTGTTTGAAGGAGAAGGTTGAAGACGGAGCGGAGGTGGGTTGTGAGTGGCTTAGTTGTTCAAATCAGGTTTGTGTTTTTGGTTTGGATTTCAATGTCTTCTTCTCCTTCTGTTTTCTGGTTCTGATTCTCTCTTGTTCTGTGATTTGGATTGTGGTTTTAGGTGACGGTGAGGGTGTGGTGGTGAAACCGCAGAACTCAAGGGAGGTTTGGAGTGGTGTTGCTGGGTTCAGAAGGATTGAAGGGTTTGAAGAATAATTTGAAAAGTGTTTAAAGTCGAAGATGAAGAAGAAGGTTTTTGTGATGTGTATCGGAGGAAAGGATTGGAGAGTGAAGGCTGAAGGTTTAAAAGTTTTAAGTGGAAGGAGAAGATTGGGAAATGTCTTCGTTTAAAATGGGGAAAAACGGGAATGATGAAGCGTTTTACATGAAGATGGACGCAGGTTCTTTTTGTGAGGATTGAAGGAGTTTGGAAAGAATTGATACTAGGATTGAAGATTGAGAATATTTCATATGCGACCCAGGTTTTTCTCTCTGTTGGTGTATAGTTCTTTTTTTCTTCTTACTGTCGTTCTGGCTATTGGTTCCTCTTTTTTTAAAACAAAATGAACTTGTTCATTAAGTTTTCTTTTGTCTTGTATTATTGTGTGATGTCCCTTTCCACTGCTTTCAGGTTGCAGGCTTGGTTGTGTATTGGCATTGTCTGGTACGGTTGTTGCAGGTTTAGGCAAAGGTTATTGTTGGTTTTCATTTGGCAAGCTTCGTTGGAGTGTACAAATTGTGTATTACAGTCGTGGCTGCTGCTGTTCATTTTTTTGTACAGGCCTTTGTTGGTTGGTGATAGCTAACAGGAGGTGCTTGTCCTTTTCACGCATGACTTAGGATGTGGGGACTTTTTCTCTGTTTTTTTTTTTTTTGTAATAATGTAAAGAAAGTGTGATGGGCTTGCTAATTGTAAATGGACTAAAGAAGTATTTATGTTAATATTTTTTGGATGTTTTTGAATGAATGGACTTTATTTGGATATTTGAAATGAGTTTTTAAGTGGATAACTGTATTTGGATAAAATTGAATGGATATGAAATGAAAATTGGTTTAGGAATGGATTTGGACAAATGGATATGAATTAAATTGGAAATGATATTGAAATCTAATTTGGAATTAATTGAATAGAAATGGTTTTTATGTAATATGGTAATGGATAATATAAATAAATAACTAGTAAATGGTCTTGATAACACTAAAAATAAAATGGGTTGAATATAATATAAATGGATTAAGAAAAATTATCTAAGGAAAGGTTATGGAAAAATGGGTTTAATATGGATTATGGATAATGGGTATTTGGTTAAAAAAGGTTTATACAAAAAATGGATATGGTTTATGAATGTGAGATTGGTTAGAAAAATGGATAATGGAAGGAAATGGACTAGAATGGACTATGAACTCAGTTTAAAGAATGAACAACCAAATGAGCCCAAAACCTATTTCGAACTTTCTACAAACATCCAATTAAAGGTACACAACTACCACTGAGTTACTTGCAACATAAACAACAACCATCTGAGTCAATTTGAAACCTTACGGTGATTATTGAATCCACTATGAGGAAAATAATTCAGCAGATGAACCACCAATGAACTGATGAACCTGATGAAAGAACCAAACTCCACATGAATTAAAATTTGGTGACCTGATGACCTCCACACCACATAACTCAATCTTGGGTACACACCGGCTGAGAAATAGTCCACTTTATCTTTGAATGCACACTGATACTCCTCTGAATACGGAAGACTCGAACCATAGGAAAACGCCTTGATCCTATGTCATAAAAGCTTATGCAAATGGATGAATGCAAGGATGAGTTGATGACCTCATGGAGATGCAGAGATGATGGAAATGCTATGAAAAGGGTAGGGTGAAAATGAGGGTGTGACAGATGTCCCTATTTAATATTCTTGGACTTGAGGGTGAGAATGGCTAAGACTTTCTTACAACTAAGGTACGAGGGAATTAAATATAAGAATACCCAAAATTTTCAGCCAGAAAGGTATGGAATGAAAGGCGTTGAATCAGTGGAATGGCTTAAAAAGCATCTGTCAGGGAAGAGATAATTGGTTATGAGGGATATGAAAATATGCTTGAGATGCAATGCAGAATGAACATGAATTCTAATGATGCGGAAATGTATGCAAAACATTGGGGATATGAGGATATGAGAGTCTGGACCTTGCTGGAATAATGGTAGACCAACTCAGGGGTTGAGACTAACAAACAGACAATCGACTCGGGGGTCCTGAACAAATCCAAAAACGAGTCAACTCGGGGGTTAAATAAATAAAATGATACATTGTCATCAACTCGGGGATTGAAAAAAAGGTAAAGGTAACAACACCGACTCGGGGGTCAAGATAAAGACAATATCGACTCGGGGGTCAAGAATAAGAACAAGATATCAACTCAGGGGTTGAAAAGGTGAAGACAATATCGACTCAGGGGTCAAAAAAAATAAAGACAAGATTGACTCAGGGGTCAAAAACAAAAACAAGGTATCAACGCAGGGGTTGAGAGAGGAAATGATTATGATATTGACTCGGGGGTCAAGAAAATAAAGACAGCATTGACTCAGGGGTCAAGAGAATAAAGACAGCATTGACTCAGGGGTCAAGAGAATAAAGACAACATTGACTCAGGGGTAAAAAACAAATCAAAATATCAACGCAGGGGTTGAGGAAGGAAATTGATGATATCGACTCGGGAGTCAAGAAAAATATCAACGCAGGGGTCGAGGAACGACATGATTATGTTATGTATGCAATGTATATGTAGATGCAAGCAGGTGATCAGTTTATGAAGGTGCCAAGGAAGGTTGGGCTTTGGTTTCAGGGTGCCAAGGAAGGTTGGGCTTTTGGTGGTTGGTTACCAAGCAGGGTTGGACTTTAGGTGATAGGATTTGACTTCCCGATACTCGGTATTTGACGGTGTGATGATCAGAAGACAGATGTGGATGCTTCTGGTGCTCCAAACTTAACGCTTTGCAGAAGTTGCGTGCTTGTTCCTGAGAGAACCTCGCTTCTAGCTAATGTGCCAGGATGGCTTGCAAATGATTGTGTGAGCGTAGCGACTTATCTAATGCATGTTGATCGTGCTTTTGCTCTGCCCCAAGGCTTTTTGACACTTGTTGAACTCCAAGGTTGCTTAGTGTATGACATGGTCAGCTTGACCAACTTGAAAGCGTGGAGGGAAACTGTCCCTTTGCAACCTGTCTGCCCCTAGTCGGTAGGGTATTTGAAGGTTTCTCCCTTGAAAGATTTATGCCATGACATAGTCTGAGATGATTTGCCCCAGTGTCTGAATCTTGCAGTGGTCTGCCCCCATTCTTGGCCTTTGAAAAACTTGCCCCAGATCCATAAGGTCACGAGAAAGTCTTGATTCATGTTAGCACCAACAGATGTTCAAGTTCCTCTTTGATTTCTCTTAGTTGGAATTTCCATAATGTCAGGTACTAATTTGCAGTTAAAATTGATCATTCAGAAATGGTAATTTTAATGCGACATTCATGCAAGTTTTGAAAAGTCATTTATTAAAATGATGTGAAAATGTGTGACAAGTGGACCATTAGTCCAAACGTAGTGTTGATTTTGATGGTGTGAAAGATATAGCAAGGAGAATGACACCAATGCTGAAGATTAGCAACTATGGGGAGTCCGTTTACGCAACATTGCTGTAGTATGCTTTCTGAATAAACCCCGCCTCAATTAGGTCTTTTAAGGGTTGTAACGTGGCCTGGCTCGCGGTTATTGAAACAAAGGATATTAGGCTCAAAACTTACTTTGGTACCCACCCCTTCTTCATGATGATTCTCCAGTCCTACATTCAGTTAAATTGACACACACATCTAGAGTTTGACGGTGTAAGAGTGAAGATGATGATTCAAGATTTTCGTGAGATGACAGTCACCTTATTTATTTTTGTGGATGGATATCAGTGACCTTTTGATGGTGATCACTGAATTTTATTCGGTTCTGCTCGAGGATTTGAGGGCCTCTTTTGCTTTATTCATTTTTTGATCCCTAACTTTTGCCTAAGTCGCCTCTTTGGGTGTTCGACTTAGCGGGTTTTTTTCTTGTTTTTTCTTTTTCGGAAAGGCTTGTGACTGCTAAGTCTTTGGTCATTGAATAACAATCGCCATAACAGGAGGTTTCATCTTGAAAATATGTGTAATCAGGATAACTGAACACTACCCATGCCCCAGGTTAAGCGTAAGGGTTTAGAAATCTAAAGGAAACTCCTACTTCTAGGCTCGAAGTGATTGACTAGGGAATAACTCCTTATCTCTCCGGTGTTTAGGGGATTTGAAACAATGCCTGTACATCATCAGCAGGATTTTATCCGAAAGCATACAGTTTGCAATTATGGGTATTTTGTTTTCATCATCCTCCCTCGAATCTTCGCTACAATAACAATGATAAAGGAAGTGAAGTGGAGAAATATTTTTTTATTTTGATTTTTTTTTTTGCAATAAATGGGAAAAGATGAGTGAATACGAATGGACTTGTTCAAAACATGCATGATCATTACATTAAAAATACCATTAATAAACAACAATGTCTTAAAAGCAAATAACACTGAACAAAAGGAACTACAAATGCATAGTAAAAAAATTTCCAACATTGAGGAGCTGCGATTTTCTCTCTTGATTCACTGTTGGGCTAGCATTCTTGCTCATCGAGACCAGTATTGTAGCCCTCTTCATACCTGCTCTCAGCAACTTCTTCCATAACATGGGCGGATGACGGACCTGCCTGACCAGATGAAGAATTGATATTGATATGAAGACCTTGAGGCGTAAATGAGATTAGCTTGGACTCAATCAAATCTTGGATCTTGTTTCGGAGCTGTTTGCAATCTTCGGTCGAATGCCCCATCGCGCCAGCATGGTAACCACATCGTGCATTGGCGTCAAAGCCTGGTGGGTATGGAGGGATCACAGGGTCCAAGTCCTTTGGCACTATCAGTCCACTATTGATTAAGCGTGGTAGTATACGACTGAATGTCATTGGCAACGAATCAAAATGCTTTTTTGGCTTTTTATTATAGTAGCGTCAGCGTTGCGGAGCATGCTGCCGTGCAATCTGTTGTTGATGAGGGGGACCTCTATTGACAGGAGGATATTGACCATGTGGAGAGGATGGAGTCACACAGGTAGACCCATAGGATTGCTGACTTTGAACAGATGAGATGCTCGGGCGATAAGGTAATGGAGGTGGGACATGTGGAGCTTCCCAAATGGAGTTAATTTCACCCTCCTCTTCTTCCTCTTGGGAACTGGCAAATGATTCACTTTCGCTAGATGGGATGTTCAAGGAGCCTTGGATCTTTCCACTCTTGAGGATGCACTCGAGGCGTTCTCCAGCTATTACCAGGTCAGAGAAGTTTGATGTCCCAGTGCCAACCATCTTTTCCAAGTACGGACCTCGCAAGGTATTCAAGAACAGATCAACCAATTCTCTATCTAAGATTGGTGGTTGAATACGAGCAGCTACCTCTCTCCATCTCTGAGCATATCCTCTGAAGGATTCGTCGTCCTCTTGAGACAAGCCTTGCAATTGCGTGCGACTGGGAGCCATGTCAAGATTGTATTAGTACTGCTTTACAAAGGCGTTACCTAGGTCTGACCATGATTTGATGTGGCTGCTCTCTAGATGCATATACCAACTCAGTGATGCCCCACTCAGACTGTCTTGGAAACAGTGAATCATAAGTTTGTCATCATGGACATGCGAGGTCATTCTTCTGCAATACATCACCAAATGTTGCTTTGGACAACTATCCCCTTTATACTTCTCAAAATTCGGTGTGTTGAACTTTGGAGGTATTACAAGGTTGGGTACCAAACACATGCTTGAGGCATTAAGATCCAAAGTGTCACGACCCTTTATGGCGTTAATCTCCTCTTCCAGCACTTGACACTTTTCCATAAGCTCATCAGCTTGCGGATCCTTGGTTTTCATCACAGGGACTGCCCCTTGGAGATTTGGATCAGAGAATGCAAAACTATGATATTCCATGGCGTCAAGAGAAGAAGAACTTCCATCTTGGACAATGGTATATTCACGTATAATAGGATCCTCAACGGGGATATGCACGGGCTGAGCTTGAGCAACATTGTTCACTCGAGGTGAAATGACATTTCCAGTGGCTGAAGTCCTTTGAATGTTGTCATCTCTCCTTGCCAAGGCTGTCATAGCTTCCACAAGTTGGTCCAACTGGCTCTTCAT
The DNA here is from genome assembly GCA_022829125.1 of Lathyrus tuberosus. Classification (NCBI taxonomy): domain Eukaryota; kingdom Viridiplantae; phylum Streptophyta; class Magnoliopsida; order Fabales; family Fabaceae; genus Lathyrus; species Lathyrus tuberosus. The sequence goes on from JALAZF010000009.1 coordinate 11,294,446, forward strand.
CAAATCAACATTCGCTCTTGTCACAAACTGGTTCTGCTCTTCGGAGGCCATGATCCTTCAAAAGCTACTTCAAGTCCAATACGGGCTTCAGGAAGTCAACAGCGGGTTATGGACAAAGGATGGATGAGTTCTCTGGTTTAAGGTTGGAGAATGATATGCAAAATGATGCAAAAGATGCTGATGCAAATGCAATGTTATGAGTGCAACAAGACATGAGATCAAAGATCGCTGAATCAAGGGTTCGCAACAGGTATCACGGTCACAGATTCTGCCGGACAACACAACAAGATATCCCTCACCTCGGGTAGGTTATCTATTGGTTTATAACAGGGCATTCCACGGGCATTCAAACAAGGTCCCATGCACTAGCCCTCAAAAGTTTTCCATCATAACGACAATTCGTAAGATGGTAATCCATTCAAAGGATGAGCACATAGTTATGTCTTAATAACATTTGGAATAGGGTTCTAAAGAGATCCTCAGAATCACGGACTCCCAGGTCGGAAACAAAGACGCCATTACGACTGATCGTAAGACATAATAATTCCCAAAGGGGCCTCATCTGAGCGGTGGAAGTCAAACCAACTCGACGAGTCCTAAGTCTCGCAAATCAATAAACAACCACCTCCTAGCTTAGTGTATACTCAAAAAGCTCAGGTAGAAACCCTTTCTCCTCACAAACCATCCCCAATATACCCAACAAATAAGAGAAGCATAAGATAATAAAGCAATAATAAAGCAAACAAAAGCACACATGCGACAAACAAATTAGGTTTGGCTTACTTAGGGATTTCCATATTTTCCCCAGCAGAGTCGCCAGCTGTCGCTACTCGAAAAATAGTCGACCGGAGGCGAAAAGGAAAGAAACAGAAGAGTCGCCATCGAACTTTATTTATCCCATGAGGGGAAGGGAAAACATCGAGAAAACCCAAAGAAGGAAGGATAAGATGGTCTCGCAACCAAATTAACGGGTTCGGAAGCCGGTTATGCGGAGGGAAGGTATTAGCACCCTCCACATCCATCGTACTCGATGGGAACCATTTGCTTGTCTATGTGTAAGGATGTTCGCTAAAGGATTGCTTTTTAAAAGAGTGTTCTAAGAGGGAGAGAGGAAGGTGAGAACAAAGAATGTGAAAGAAAATAAAAGAAAAGGTGGGGAAAAGAAAAGGAGAGAAGAAAAGGAGACTCGATAGGACTTCGCGATCCTATGCCTACGTATTCCCTCGTGCAATGGGAAAGTCAGAGTCCACGTAGTTCGGAGGACTACAGGTGAAGAAAATGGAAGGGGGCTCGCCAAGATCATCAAAATCTTGTGCCTACGTATCTTACATTCGGACAAGAATGAAGAATCAGAGCAATCGTAGTTCGACCTACAATTTGTTGGTGTTTTTTATGGACGATGTTAACGTGCGGGTTCTAGCAGTTAGGTGTTTTGCGGCTCGCTCGTGGAGTCTTATGCGTTACCTGTTTGCGGTAGAACGGACGCAACATGTTCTTTTTGAAAAGGTTTAGATTTTCGCCATCAAGGCAAGATGTCACATTTTATTTGTGAAATTTGATTTTAAGGGGTGAAATAAGTCCTCGGATAGGAACCCATTCGGGTAGTACCCAATTCTTTATCTCGAAGGATTTATTATGAAAGTTGTGTGGAGAATATAGTCACGTCTTCGTATTGAAAGACGAGTATCGAGACCACACACTCTAAAGTGAGCATCCTAATACTCGAAGAGGAAGAGGCCTTCACCCAATCCTCTCTTTTTAGTTCAATACAAAGAGAACTTTATTCTCTTATTAAAAGTGTTTTTGGTTTTAGATGGTAAGTGCTTTACGACAGTGAACCCTAAAGGTAATGTCAAGCACTCGGGATAGGAGAAGGCCTTCGCCTAACCACTCCACGACCATCTAAGTTTATTAAGAAAATGTTTGAAAAATGCACTTGGTACAAGACCAAGGTTTTTAGACACAAGGAGATGAAATAAAGAGAGAAGAAGGTTTTTGAAAGAAAGAGTGGTGAATATAGTCACGTCTTCGTATTGAAAGACGAGTATCAAGACCACACACTCTAAAGTGAGAGTCCTAATACTCGTAGAGGAAGAAGTCTTTACTCAATCCTCTCTCCTTAGTTCAATACAAAGAGAAAATTTGAAAATGAGCACTTGGTACTAGACCAAGGTTTTTGACTTAAGAAGAGAATGAAAATGAGAAATGAAATAGAAACCGAAATGAAATCGAAATGGAAATAAAAAAAAGAAAATGGCCTCATATTGATCAAGATTTTGACTCGATTGAAGGAAATCAGCTAATCATGATTTTTGTTATATCATTGGCCAAAATAAAGAAAATGGGCTCGAAATGAAATAAAATTTGGTCTAGTCTAAATAAAGATTTTAAATCGATGAAATCGATAATCTTTAATTAAACTCTCATTGACCAATAAAATAGAAAATGGGCCTCATGTTCATCACAATTTATTGATTCAAATAAATCAACAAAAATCATGATTTTCCTATATCATAGGCCCAAATTAAAATAAAATCGAAGTGAAATAATTGAAGGAAATATGAAATAAACAAGAAATCTTAAAATAAAATAAAAAAGAAAATATTAAAACTAAATAAAATCTTTGAAGAAAAAGAAATTAAGAGAGGGTGTAGAGTTTGAATGGTGGTGTAGGTGGTGTAGAGATTCATTACGGGCTTTAAACCTACAGCCGAAGATCAGAAGGAAAACAAACTTGGGTCAATATTAAAACAAGGTTTAAAAAAAAAAGAAGAAAGAAAAAAAAATAAAAATAAAAGTTAATTCCTAAAAAGAAAACGCAGAGCGGTCATCCCTCTGAACAAAACGCGACTTAGGTTTCGTAGAAGCGACATCAGACGCATCTAATTCGTTAACGATGAAGAGCAGAAGCTAACGACGAGATAATCGGTGCAAGAAACGACATCAGACGCAGAAGCTAACGATGAAGAACTAAGATTTCATTCCAACCTTCTCAACAGATCTCGTCTTCACTCCGTTTCAATCTCTTCAGGTTCGCGTTCTAATTCGTTATCGCGTTCAGATTCATCACCTTGGATTAAAACAGATCAACACAGCCATCAAAACGACATTGAAAGCGAAGAACATCAACAGATAACACGGCCTCGTAAACTCAGGTTCTTATTGTTCGTTTCGATTTTGCGTTTTGGTTTCTCTATCCACTTCTATTTCATCTTCTTCTACTCTATTTCTCTGGTTTGATTTTAGATTTGTTGGTTTTTGGGTTTGAGGTTTGTATTTGGTTGGTTTGATTTGGAAAAGGTTGTTGATGAAGAAGGTTTTTGAGGTTGTTGTTTGCTGTTGAGGATTTGGAGATTGTTTGAAGGAGAAGGTTGAAGACGGAGCGGAGGTGGGTTGTGAGTGGCTTAGTTGTTCAAATCAGGTTTGTGTTTTTGGTTTGGATTTCAATCTTTTCTTCTCCTTCTGTTTTCTGGTTCTGATTCTCTCTTGTTCTGTGATTTGGATTGTGGTTTTAGGTGACGGTGAGGGTGTGGTGGTGAAACCGCAGAACTCAAGGGAGGTTTGGAGTGGCGTTGCTGGGTTCAGAAGGATTGAAGGGTTTGAAGAAGAATTTGAAAAGTGTTTAAAGTCGAAGATGAAGAAGAAGGTTTTTGTGATGTGTATCGGAGGAAAGGATTGGAGAGTGAAGGCTGAAGGTTTAGAAGTTTTAGGTGGAAGGAGAAGATTGGGAAAGGTCTTCGTTTAAAATGGGGAAAAACGGGAATGATGAAGCGTTTTACATGAAGATGGACGCAGGTTCTTTTTGTGAGGATTGAAGGAGGTTGGAAAGAATTGATACTAGGATTGAAGATTGAGAATATTTCATATGCGACCCAGGTTTTTCTCTCTGTTGGTGTATAGTTCTTTTTTTCTTCTTACTGTCGTTCTGGCTATTGGTTCCTCTTTTTTTAAAACAAAATGAACTTGTTCATTAAGTTTTCTTTTGTCTTGTATTGTTGTGTGATGTCCCTTTCCACTGCTTTCAGGTTGCAGGCTTGGTTGTGTATTGACATTGTCTGGTACGGTTGTTGCAGATTTAGGCAAAGGTTATTGTTGGTTTTCATTTGGCAAGCTTCGTTGGAGTGTACAAATTGTGTATTACAGTCGTGGCTGCTGCTGTTCATTTTTTTTGTACAGGCCTTTGTTGGTTGGTGATAGCTAACAGGAGGTGCTTGTCCTTTTCACGCATGGCTTAGGATGTGGGGACTTTTTCTCTTTTTTTATTTTATTTTTGTAATAATGTAAAGAAAGTGTGATGGGCTTGCTAATTGTAAATGGACTAAAGAAGTGTTTATGTTATTATTTTTTGGATGTTTTTGAATGAATGGACTTTATTTGGATATTTGAAATGAGTTTTTAAGTGGATAAATGTATTTGGATAAAATTGAATGGATATGAAATGAAAATTGGTTTAGGAATGGATTTGGACAAATGGATATGAATTAAATTGGAAATGATATTGAAATCTAATTTGGAATTAATTGAATAGAAATGGTTTTTGTGGAATATGGTAATGGATAATATAAATAAATAACTAGTAAATGGTCTTGATAACACTAAAACTAAAATGGGTTGAATATAATATAAATGGATTAAGAAAAATTATCTAAGGAAAGGTTATGGAAAAATGGGTTTAATATGGATTATGGATAATGGGTATTTAGTTAAAAAAGGTTTATACAAAAAATGGATATGGTTTATGAATGTGAGATTGGTTAGAAAAATGGATAATGGAACAAAATGGACTAGAATGGACTATGAACTCAGTTTAAAGAATGAACAACCAAATGAGCCCAAAACCTATTTCGAACTTTCCACAAACATCCAATTAAAGGTACACAACTACCACTGAGTAACTTGCAACAGAAACAACAACCATCTGAGTCAATTTGAAACCTTACGGTGATTATTGAATCCACTATGAGGAAAATAATTCAGCAGATGAACCACCAATGAACTGATGAACCTGATGAAAGAACCAAACTCCACATGAATTAAAATTTGGTGACCTGATGACCTCCACACCACATAACTCAATATTGGGTACACACCGGCTGAGAAATAGTCCACTTTATCTTTGAATGCACACTGATACTCCTCTGAATACAGAAGACTCGAACCATAGGAAAACGCCTTGATCCTTTGTTATAAAAGCTTATGCAAATGGATGAACGCAAAGATGAGTTGATGACCTCATGGAGATGCAGAGATGATGGAAATGCTATGAAAAGGGTAGGGTGAAAATGAGGGTGTGACAATCACCAGCTGAGAATCCTGATGTTAAGCTAGATGTCAGAACATTATGACATCCAACTGTTGAATTCAGCTCCTCCTTCTGCCACTCAGAAGAACCTCATCCCTTTGCAGAAACAGATTTCCATGCTCTCATAGACTTGATTCAACAATCAAGTTTGAGTAGACAACCTCCATCCTGCTTAGAAACTCCAAAGACTTCCAACCTACCACATCTGAATCTTCAGAAAATAAGTAGTCCAAGACTACCCCATAGCAATACTAAAGAAAGTCACTTCCATTAGTAGAGCCGTCAGTAGAAAGCCAGAGATAACTGCCACTTATCCTCGACCTTCACAACCAGAGCAAACACCATACTCCAAACCACTTAGATCAGAAATAAACTGATCCAAGCTGTAACCATCAAGATTATGATGTCTTCATAGTCTTCCATCTTCATCTTCAACAGCACCATCATCTGGACAAGTCATTCACAATACTTTCTAGGAACAAATGCTAAGCAATAATCCCAGGTCAACACCTAGGCGACTTGTGAGCGAATGTAGAACCCCTCCCATGATTCTCCAAACCTCTGATGAAAAGATGTTAAAACAATTGACAGAACATCCTTAATCTTGTCTTTTAAGGATAATCAATTAAATACTTGTGAATATCACAAATAGCAATTGATCTTAAATCCCTGTGGTTTAACCCTTCTTCAGATTCTAGCATCTTCTGAATCTTCTTCATGACAACCATTATGACAACCATTCATACCACAAAAGCCTTACAGGTTAGATCAGTGTCTTGATCTTTCACTCCACCCTGAGCAAAGAACTGAAATGATGTTTCAACATCAATTCCGACATTAGTCTAAATCACATTAAACATCTCCTATGGATTTGGAGACTACAACCATATTAATCCACACGTATCTGTTGTATGGAACACACGAGAACATATCAACATCTGATCAACTTCCAAGATCAGACCAACAAAACTGCAGTAACTTGCATAACACACTCTTCCAGAAGCTTCTTCTTACAAGCACAAGGTTCAGACCTCTTGTCTAACTTAAGAGTGATAACTGCCATACTTCTGCATAAACATACCATAGACACTCTGCTACTTTGAATCCTTCAAGGCACAAAACTGAAAGAGCTCATGCAAACACCAATTGACCATAGGCTGAATTACCCTGCTACTGCACACAAACTCTTGGATGCATTTTCCCTATAAAATTGTCCTCAGACATTTTGGTTTAAACAAGGATCATATCCTTCTCTTCTGCTATCAAGATAACTACCTTTTCTTCAACCAGCTCCTGCTGAAATGTTATGACATTATGAACAGCATTTCAACAGCTACACTCTAATAGGTCTTTGAATTTGCATTTACCATAACCTGCTGATGTGTAGCGCGATGTCGAGATATTAGAATTGACATATTAAGCTCAGCTTCTTTCTTGATGAAACTTCCTCCAGTTCATGATCAGAAACATGTATCTTATCATAACCAGGAAGATCCTCCTAATTAGGTCAGCACAACTAAGTTTAAGAGGTAACTTATCAAGATCTTCACTCCCGCATGAAAGATTTGACAGATATACTCTTTTGCTTTGGCTCCACCCTCTTATTTCACCATCAAGAAAATTGATAAAGAAGGAAACACTGTTCTGGACAGATTGGTCTTCAATGCCTGATTTGAAATATATTCTTCTTCTAAAAAAACTGAAACTTCCATGTCATACAGTCTTTAATAAGATCCATTCACCTTTTGATCACTTCTTTCCCAAAACAAAGATATGAGATAATCCTCAAGTATCTTTGGCATCTCTAACCTAACGGTTGAAGCTGTCTTGCATAAACTACAACATCATAGAATATCCTGCTGAGGAGACCAAACCCTAATGTCTTTCCAAGAGAATACCTTCCTAGAATCTCACCACCAGAGATACAAGAACCAACCAGGGTTACATCAGATACCAAGCAGCGGAACACACACCAACTCCTCAACAACCTTTAGGCACTACTCAATACTCCTTGCACACCATCACCATAAACCAAGTGCCAACAAATCAAACTCACAACAGCAGTTCTCCTTATAACAACAGACAGATCCAATACATACTCTATCATGAATAGCCCATCCTTCACTCCAAGAGATCATACAAACAACTATAAGAATTGAACAAGTTCAAAACTCAGCAAAACTATCTTCCTTGCTCATGAACCAGAAGGTATTTTCCCTAGATCTCATCCAGAAACAGACCGGATGCCTGCTCTGATACCAATTGAAATTCTGGTATCAGATATGTGATGTTAAGTGTGATGTCACAACATCAATATCTACAGTATGAACAAGACAATAAAAGCACTGAATAACACACAAGGATTGTTCATCCAGTTTGGTCTAACAACCTACATCTGGGGGCATACCAAGCCAGGAAGGAAGTCCACTATTAGTAGTATCAAATTACAGACTCAACAAACCAGTTGACAATCTACCTAATTTAATCACTACCCAATGACCCTTCTATCTAAGTCCTCCCTAGATAAGAGACTCCATCTCACTCCCAATCATCGCTATGATGTCTAGCAGTCAACATCCCAGTCACTGCATCAACAGCTTAATTTCCAAAAACTCTCCAAACAGTAGAAGTCATACTTCTATGACACATCTTGGAGTTGCTTCAAAGCTTCCTCCAAGAACAATACAAAACTCATTACCTACAGGTTTCTGAGTAAGAACACAATGACCATCTCACAGTCCGAGTGGTTCACTTAGACAAAGCCCTAATGATCTACATCTTGGACCCGTGCCTATTCTAGATTACAAGCATTCTATTTATAAATTTTTTCCAATTGGATTCGGGCCTTCAAATCACAACAAATCTTCTCCACCAAATCTGCAAAAGATTCTGCTACTAAATAGATCTTCAATTAAATCCTCAATCAACTCTTCATAATTAACTCTGATTATTCTCCATATCTTTTTGCATTAAATTAGCAACAAACTAATCTTCTTCATAAATGATTTCAACAGAATATATCTAACCCATGATATTCGCCTGCAATCTCTGATTCTCTTCAGCAGAATATCTCTTTAAAACCAGAAACACGCGCAACCCTAATAAATCATCTCAGACTGATGTTCACAACTGATGTCAAGACATCGGGTTTAACATCAACACACACCTGCAACCCTTACAACTTTAACAAAACCAGAATGTTAACTAAACATAACAATAATGTTAGAATCTCATGTTGAAACATCAACCATGACATTAACATTGTTTTACCAAAATTTCAGCCAATCACAAGAACTAACACTAACCATAGGAGCCTTTTGATTTTTCTGACCATCATAGCCGGCCTCAATTGGTTCGAGGTTGAGAATCTTTCTACTATCAAGAGGAACTCTTGATTCATGGAGTAGATGGATTATGGCGCATATGTCTTTGGCCATTTCGTGATTAGAGATTATGACAACGTCTTTTCTTTGATAAGGAAGATAGTCTTGCATCACATTGATCGAACCATAACTTAAACATGGTAGAATCTCTTTCTGGTCCAACTGATTTTGAAGAGCTGACCGTACGAGGTAACATCCTTGGTTATTTTTTGAGCAAACTTTACAGCGCTCATAATTATGTGGTGGCACCCGACCACGTCCACTTTGTTTGCAGTGCAACTTTACTAGATCTGTTTCCATTGAGCGGACATCTTGACTTTGATGCCTATCAGGATTCCCGTCAGTCATACTGATTTGTTGTGTAGCTTTATCCAAGTAGATTGGAAGCCACCAGTGCTCCAACAAGTGTTGAAGTGTTCTTTGGACAAGTGCACACCCTTGGTCGTATTCACGACATTCTTTACAGTTTTGATAATCGTGTGAAGCCAGAAAGCCGAGCTTGACTTGCTTAGCGTGTAATTCTACCAGACTGGTATTCCTTAAGCGTATGTCAAAGATCTGAACCATATTGACTTGATGGTTATTTCTTTCACGGTAGTCCTGGATCCATCCGAGATCCATCTGACGTTGAAGGGCCTCTTGTACAAAAGAGCATCCCTGATTTCTGGTTGAGCAGATCGGACAGGTATTGTAATCGTGCCGTGGAAGATTATGATGTTGACTTTGCCTTGAGTGCATCGCCACTAAGTTGACGTACATCGCAAGAATGTTGCAGTTCTGAACAATGTTGGGATACGCATGGGCCATGTTGACTTCCCAGATTCGGTGATCTTGGATCCAACCGAGATCCATTTGTTCTTGTAGAACTGATTGCACTACGAAACATGCTTGCTTATTCTTTGAACAAATATCACTTTGGTGATAATTGTGAGGTGGTACATGACCGTACTCGCTCTGTCTACAATGCATCCTGACCAGATTGGTTCCTAATAGGAGTACATCGTGAATTTGATAACTGCGGCTAGATTCTTCCTCTATTAAATTTACTGCAGTTTTCTCATGTTGTGGCAACGGGTTCGTCTGAACATTCGGATTAGTATCTTTGAAAGATAGGACCCCGTTCCTGACAAGCTTCTACACATTAGACTTGAAACTGATACAGTTCTCAATGCTATGCCCCGGTCCTCCTCGATGGTAAGGGCAAGTTTGATCTGCTTTGAACCAAAAAGGCAGATTATCTGGTACTGTAAGAGGAGACCTGGTTTGTGTCATACCCCAAATTTTGACCACTAAGATTTCCCATCATTGGGCAAATCATTACCACAATATGGATGAACCAACATGCCTTAACAAATATCCTCAGAGATGTTTGAGCATTTACCACAACAAAAAATTAGGGAGCCCTCTCAGAGCCTTAGACAAAGGATCAATCAAGAATTGACATGATCTTCAACTTGTCTAAACCTCTCAAACATCCACAATGGATCAAGAGGACTCCCACAGCAAGAATCAAGCACAAGGTTGCAGCATTATAAGTGGATTAAGCCTCAAGATCGCCAGTGTCACCAAATTAGGGTTTTGGTCGACCAAGGCCTCCAGATGAAAATTTTCATCTGCACATGAGCCAATGCTTCAAAGCATAACCTAATATGCTCCATGGAACCTCATGGACCCAATCATCAAGTCAATTTGGCCTCCGGGGATGCATTCACTAAAAATAAGGAATTATGGTTTCTTGTCCTAATTCACCCCTAAGTTGACTTTTGGGACAAAACATGAGCCAAGACCTCAAGGCATGGTTTGAGGGTCCATAACACACTACATTGATTCATTTGCAACAATGGATTGATCCAAGAAGCTTGAGCAACAAGTTTCAAATTCATCAGAACCACAATTAGGGTTTCGCGAGAAAAAGCCAACTGAGCCTTTGACTTTTGACCAGGACATGCTCCCAAATCCTAGGACATGATTCAATACACCCTATAACACCTATGAAATCAATCCATCAAGTTTGATTTAGGTCAAGGACTTGATTTCATAGAGGATCGCACAGTTTCAAATTCATCTGACAAAAAGTCAACTGTGCATAAAAGTTAACTTTGACTTTTTTAGATTTTTCACAATTATGGCCCTTTGACCCTAAAATGATGTTAATGTGTGATTGGAATCATCATTCATCAAGAAAAATCAAGAAAAGTTGGATAACTTGTAAAAGGGGTAACCATAAAAAACTTAGAAATTTTCTAAGTTATGAAATAAAGTGGCTAAGGTACCAACTTTGGAGGATCATAACTCTTAAACCACAAGTCCATTTTTCCCCATTCAAAGCTGGATTTGTAGTTCTCATGGCCCTCTACAAAAGCTTCAAACACAACTCATTCCAATTCCTCATGGATTTTAAGTTATGGAATGATCAAAATCACAAAAAGTGAAAATGTCACTTTTTTCCAACACTTAGTGAAATTTTCACTAAGTCAGAATCTGCCTTCACTTTTTTCCAAATGTAGGGGGATTTTTCACTTGGATCCAAAAAGTATCAAAACCAACTATGATGAAAAAGTTGTTGTATCATATGAGGGCTTTCCAAAATGGCCAAGAACTCCATCAAATTCCACTTGAGCCATGAGATATGACAATGCCAATATGCCTTGCTGCAAACTGTCATGGCAAGGCAGATTTGGGAGTTTTGCTCGATTTGCTCAAATTTTTCAAAGGGCAAGCAACTCTATCCATCTGAATACCTCAAGGGGGCACCAAGGAGGAACCAACTCTGATCCCAAGCCTCCCAAGTCTTTGGAACCAAAAGTAGCATGCCAAACCTAGAAATGCCAAAAAGAGGGACAAGACTCCAATTTTGGATTGGAGCATTTAATGGATGCACCAAGGTGGCATGGACTGAGCCATTCCCACCTAAATTCAGTCAAGACTTATCCAAGACCAAGGGAACCAGCAGCCTGTGCCCTAACCTCTAGTTAATGGCTAGAGGAGACTTGGATTCTCATTGCTCAACAAAGGCCAAACCTCTGCTGCAGTTGCCATTCACTATTACAGCCAAAACAAACTTTCTCTACTATAAATAGAGCTCAATTGTGTTCAGTTTGAGTACACCAAAGCACTACAACACTTGCTTTCCTCAAAATCTCTTTCTCTAGGCAAAAATACCTTCTTTAGCAAGGTAACTCTGAGTTTTTGAGTTAGAGAGAAATTCCACCATAACTCATGATCCAAACACATCCAACATGTCATATCTAAGCTGCCCAAACTCTCATGGGCGTTGTACAAGGACCCGTCGGCTTCCTAGAAGTTCTCATGCCTTCTCTTGGGCTTAGTACAAGGACTCGGATACCTCTACAGGTATAGGAACAGAACCTAGTCATGAATTTTCTAGAGCTGTCTTTTTGAATCAACTGTCAGACCAGCTAACGGGTTGACCTTCATCCCTTAACATACCAGCCTTCTCTTGGGCATCATACAAAGATCATTCACTTATCCGAGAATCGATTTCTTAAAATACTAGTAGACTTGGACAGTCTCAATACCCTTTGGATTTCCCCTTTCCTTAAAGAACTGGAAATAACCCTGATCCTTTGATCAATCCCAAAGTACAACACAAATCCACATAAAAACTGATTTTCTCTTTTATCCAACACACTGGACCTGTCAGTCAACTGAAACAATCACCAGCACAAATAGCCTCCTATTGGGCTTTATACAAATGATTCTCCCCAGCGGAGCTAACCTTTTCAGACTCTCTTGTTGAGTCAAATCTCCTTTAGCCTCCATCTCAGGCTTCGTACGAGATAGAAAATCACTCTCTTGTTGAGTATAAAAGACTCTCTTGTTGAGTCAAACCCTTTAGCCTCCATCTCGGGCTTCGTACGAGATAGCAAAACACTCTCTTGTTGAGTATAAAAGACTCTCTTGTTGAGTCAAATCCTTTAGCCTCTATCTCGGGCTTCGTACGAGATAGAAAATCACTCTCTTGTTGAGTATAAAAGACTCTCTTGTTGAGTCAACCCTTTAGCCTCCATCTCGAGATTCGTACGAGACAGAAAATCACTCTCTTGTTGAGTATAAAAGACTCTCTTATTGAGTCAACCCTTTAGCCTCCATCTCGGGCTTCGTACGAGATATAAAACACTCTCTTGTTGAGTATAAAAGACTCTTTTGTTGGGTCACAAACCTTTTAGCCTCCGTCTTGGGCTTCGTACAAGACACATGTAAAAACACCCTCTTGTTGGGTCAATAGCCTCCTCTTAGGCTTTGTATAAGGAAAACCCCGGTTGAGTCGATCAACCTTTTAGCATCAAATCTGTGCCTTGCTCACAGCACACAAACATCGAATATCCCCCTTTAGAGATGACAAATTCTCTCTCAAGCCAAACCCCTTCAGCTTCACATCTTAGGCTTTGAACAAGATACAAATCGACCCTTCAGCTTCACATCTTGGGCTTTGAACAAGATACATATACTCCCTTTAACTTCACGTCTTGGGCTTTGAACAAGACACCAAAACAACTTTTTCCTCCTGTAGAATAGGAGGAACTACGATCGCTCTAATTTCCCTGAACGGGAATACGTAGGCATAAAATTGAAAAATCTTAGCGAGCATACTAATAAAAAAAAACCAAAATCCCATACCTTCCTACCTCAATAAAAAAGCATCAGACCTAACATCCTGCCTAGATATTGTTCTTAAGAAAAATAACCTAAGAGAGACCCACAATCTTAATAGCATCTGTAAACCAACAGTCATATGTTTAAACTCAGTTTGTAAGCAGGGTTAATTGGAGACATCAATTTCCCTTCCTTCATCAGCTTCAATAGGATAAAAAATGAATCGAACTGTAGTACCCTAAAGCGATAGTGCTTCGCAACCACACAAAAATTCACGCTACAGTTTGGACGTGCCCCTTAGCCAGTAGCAGTGGAAATAATTCTTCAAACAACATCGGTATAGGGTCAAACCCTGGTGGTCATTTCGTACGATTGTTGTTGTTGTACTGCGGACGAGCCTGCTGAAGAGGCTATTGTGTCCTTTGCTGATACTGTTGTTGATTTGGTTGGCTATGAGCAACCTGAAGTTGATATGTTGGAGCCGGCGCAGGCTTGATAGCGGGAGTTACCGCAGCTACTGGTTGATACCTTCGCCTTTGCTTTTCGAGAGAGATATTACCAATATCTTGCTCTTTTTTCTTTGGAAAATCACTACCGTATCTTTTGGTACTGCTTGATGGCTCTGCATCCTTGACCAATCGTCCTTCTCGGACTACTTCTTCAAGACGCACTCCCATTTTCACCATTTTAGTGAAGTCACTAGGCGCACTGGAAACCATTCGGTCGTAATAAAATGAACTTATGGTTTTCAAAAAGATCTTTGTCATCTCTTTTTCCTCAAGAGGGGGACAAATCTGAGCGGCAATTTCTCGCCATCTCTGAGCATACTCTTTGAAAGTTTCTTTGTCCTTCTGAGACATTGCTCTAAACTGATCCCTGTCTGGTGCCATGTCCAGGTTGTATTTATACTGCTGAACGAAGGCAGCGCCGAGATCTCTGAAAGTATTGATCTTGGTGTGGTTTAAACCCATGTACCATTTGAGTGCAGCACTGGTTAAACTATCTTGGAAGTTATGGATTAGTAGATGTTGGTTCTCTGTCTGAGTTGACATTTTTCGAGCGTACATCACCAAATGATTTTGAGGGCAAGAGTTTCCCTTATATTTTTCAAAGTCAGGCACCTTGAATTTGTGCGGGATCTTTACATTAGGGACCAGACAAAGGTCTGCGGCGTCCTTTACTAATAAATCCTGACCGCGAATGGCATGCAGTTCCTTATGCATTTCTAGGAATTGCTCTTGGAACTCATTCATTCTTTCGTACATGTCTTCGTTTCCACCAGAAATTACTTGTGGAATCTATCCTTTCGGGACAGTGTGTACCACTAGTTGTGGTATAGTCATTACGGCGGTGACTCTTGGTGCTTCCATGCCCCTAAGTTTGTAACCTTCATGGGTTGCCGTCATAACTCTTGCGTCTTCGCTTTCCCGAAGTTTGTAACCTTCAATCCCAGCGGTTCCTGCTGCAATTTCTGGGTCTTCAGTGACCGGCGGGATGTATCATTCAGGGACAAAGTTGATAGGCATGCTCTAGGGGCGACCTTTAGGCATGTTGTACTGAGGATCTTATGTCTCCACTACAGGCGTATATGTGATCTCTGAGATCACAGTCCTTTGTTGTTGCCTCTGAGCTACTGCCAGGGATTGCATGTCATTGTGAAGTATTTCCAAACTTTCTTTTCGAGCGTTGACTTCTTATCTCAGCTCTCTGTTCTCTTCCTCGAGATCGTTTATTTTGTTTTGTCGATTGGCCCGAGTATTGTATGAGTGAGACAGTTTGACTCTAGAATCGTGACACACACGTGAGACTCGAAGATAAGAAGAACGCGTTATGTGAAAATGATGAATGATATGCAATGATATTTTTTTTTTGTTTTAATAAAAAATAAACGTCAACAAATAGATTGCAAATATCATACAGTAGGGTGAAACCATGTTTTTTTTGAATTTGAAAGATTGCAGTATGTTAAAAAGAAAAGTATAGTATTTTACAAAGTTCTGTAAGGAAAATGTCTAAGCTCATGGATCCTGAGTCCTCTTTGAGGAGATCTCAGATGCTGGTTCTGGTATTTTCCTTTTCTTTGATCAGGGTTCTTCACTCGTTGTCAGTCCTTTGCCAATCAAAAGGAGCGAGCAAGTTCCTTTGATCTTCAATAGATTGCTATTCTAGAATCTCAATCAGAGCATCCTTTTCTTTTAACAGTTCCTGAATTTTGGTACACTCCACATTGAGGATTCGGTACTTGTTTTTCCAAGAGCTTTTCTCCCGTTGAACTTTGTTGAGAGCGACCTGGAGTTTTTCTGTATCAGATATAAAATAAAGGACATATTCCTTTAACGGAAGAACTTCTTGACGAGGGTAAGGCATCCTCAGCTTGACGGCTCTAGTTTGTACCCAATGGAGATAAGGTTCCATGGAGGTACAGTCTGGTCTTCCTAGAGACTCTCTTCCTTTCCTGTGAATATGTTGCCACGTATGCACTATTTCCTTCTTTAGTGCCCTGTCATTTTCCACTTCCTTGAAGAAAAGACCTTCCAGATAAATACTATGCGGGATATTCTTCATCGGGTATCCGAGTTGACGACGAACTAAAATTGGATGATAGTTGATTCCTCATTTAGTTCCTATGAGGGGTACGTTAGGGAAGTTTCCACATCTGTCGATGATCCTTATCTCCTCATAAATCCTATTGCACCAATCTATGTTCGAGTTGGTAAGAGACATGATTCTCTGTGACCAACATATAGTACTCTTATGGTCCCAAAATGCAGCCGACTTGGGTAAATGGGAAGTGAACCATTTGTAAAGCAGGGGTACACAGCATGTGATCATTCCTCCGCTATACAAATTCCTTAAGTGTACAGAATGATAAGCATCTGCGAGCAATGTTGGTACGGGGTTTCGAATCAGAAATATCTTAATGGCATTGGTATCAACAAAGTTATCGATGTTGGAAAAAAGGAATAACCCATATATGATTAAAACAAAGATATCTTCAAAAGCAGTTATGTTTCCTATACTGTCAAAGTATAGAGCTTTCTCCGTCAGGAATTTAGCTGTTAAACCCTGGATTCCTTCCTTAGTGGTTATGTGAGTCCTGTAACACCCCCAATCTATAACCCAAAAAGAAACAAAGCGATAAATAAAATTCAAAATTTCATCAGAGTATAATTAAACAAGCACGGCATAGACCGAGGAAAATCCGTAACTGAATCTCATATATATATATATATATATATATATATAAAGTGTATCTGTCAAATACAACCATACATGTACAATCCAAAAGATACATATACATAATACAAATAATCACAAACAGCCTCCCTAACTACCCGGTGTCACATATCAGAGCCGACCAACAAAAGAATGAAGACCCTAGCTTCACAAAAAGACCTCCAGCAACTCTAATCTGCAATGCCTCATAGAGCATTATAAAACAGCAGAAGGGTGAGAAACACAATCATAATATAATTGCATATCATTATATAATAACACGAAAATACACATATAAAATATTCTCACCACAACGTATACCAGAATTCCAACACAAAGCAACACAATGTATATTTCATATATCCATCCCCAAGGTATATCAACCATACACAATACACATATCTCCAACATATATACATATATCAACTCATCAATTTCATTCACAATTCCACACACAATCACACCATTCATGATTTATGCAAATGTACAGAGACCGACACAACGACTCTATGTAATGCATATGCGGTACCGACATTCATCATCTCAACACCAGTTCACTCAGGAACTATTGGAACCATCGCTAGTTACATCACTGTAACTCCCCCTCGGGCATACGATGTTCCCTGTTGCTCACACCTCTTTTGTATAAGGCACACGACGTTTATGGATCGCTCACACCTCTTTGTATAAGGCACACGACCCGATCGCTCACACCTCTTTGTATAAGGCACACGATCGTCTATAATCGTCGCTCACACCTCATTCACAATTACTCCCTCTGGAATCGATTCGTCACTCACACCTCTTTGTATAAGGCACACGACGTTATAAGAATGCATATCATGATGCTCAGCATACAATGACTTACGACATTCTAAATGCACACACATACACAACCATAATCATGTATATATCATCAATTACCACACATTGCATTTTCTTGCCCTAAGGCCATCAATCATCATTACAATATGTATTTCATGCACTTTCATCACACAACAGTACACAGGTCATACAATATCCACACCAACAGCATATGGCATATACACATCAAGTTCACACAACTAAAACGGCAAAAGTCGACAAAACAACATATTTTCTAATTCCCGACCTAATTTAATCGGCCAACACTCTCAAAACCATCATCATCTGAAAGAACATTTTATAAGCTTTCTAACGCATCAAACCACGCCTCAAACCGAACCACAGATCAAAAGTTAGTAAGAAAACAAAATTGTACAAACAGCCATGTTCGCTAGGCGAACCCTCTAGCGAGCATTCGCTACCACCTTCGCTAGTCGAATGTCCAGCGAACCCACTATCAGCTGAAAAACAGACACAAAGTTCGCTAGGCGAACCCCTTGGCGAACCAAGGCAGCAACCACCAAAACCCAAAACATACAAAGTTCACTAGGCGAACAACGTAGCGAACCTTCGCTGACCTTCGCTAACTGGTTCGCTAGGCGAACCCGCAAAAATTCATTCGCTACCACCTTCGCTCCAGGTTCGCTAGGCGAACCAAGGAAAACCCAGAATTCTGCAGCGCTGTTTGAAAACCCAAAACCCATATTTTCCACCAAAATCTCTTTCTAATCAAAACATACCCATCAGAATATAACCCCATCATGGTAACAAGCATTCTACAACATTTACATCACATTTCAACAGCTAAAACCTCGATTTCTATCATTTTATCATTTTCAACCTAGAAGTGAAAAACATGGAAAAGCAAGAGAATCATCCAAACACACACATACATAATCATACACAAACATAGTATAATCGAGTTTTGCACCCTTACCTAATTTAATCGTGTTTGATAAAGTCGAGAGATTGATTTCTTCTTTCTCAAGTTTTCCTCTCTTTTTCTTCTCTTCTTCTTTCTCTCTACTTTTCTTCTTCTCTTTTTCTTTCCTTTTCTATTTTTCTCTCTATCTATTTCTATCATATTTTTAGCTTAACAAAAATAAAGTGAAATGCCCAAAATACCCCTACACTCAAATATCTCGCAAACTCTCCCAAAACGCGATAAAATATAATCACAATGAAAAATAACATATTTTCACATAAAAGTCATAAATATAATAATATAATAATCAAATACTCAAAACGACCCAATTAATTAAAAAGACAAAACTGACAAAACTGACTGGGGCGTACAACTCTCCCCCACTTAGAAATTTTCGTCCTCGAAAATATTACCTGAGACGAACAACTCTGGATAGGACTCCCGCATCCGACTCTCCAACTCCCAAGTCAAATTGCCCTCAGCAGCGCCTCCCCACGCTACCTTCACAAGTGCAATATCCTTTCCCCTTAACCGCTTCAACTCGCGATCCAAAATCCTCACCGGTAAAGCCTCGACCGTAAGGTTCTCCCTTACCTCAACCTCATCCATCGGAATAACATGCGACGGATCCGGAATATACTTCCGAAGCTGTGAAACATGGAACACATCATGCAAATTTGACAGATTCGGCTGCAACGCCACCCTATAAGCCACAACACCCACTCTCGCAGATATCTGGTAAAGACCAATAAACCGAGAAGTAAGCTTCTTCGACTTCAATGCACGACCAACACCCGTTACCGGCGTAACTCTCAAAAATACATGATCGCCCTCTTGAAACTCAAGATCTTTCCTTCTATGATCATGATAACTTTTTTGCCTACTTTGAGAAGCCTTCAATTTCTCACGAATAAGCTTGACTTTTTCCGTAGTCTGCTGCACCAACTCCGGTCCCACCACCGTCCTCTCACCAGATTCGTGCCAACACAACGGTGTTCGACACCTTCATCCATATAACGCTTCAAACGGTGCCATTCCAATACTCGAATGGAAACTTTTATTATACGTGAATTCAATCAACGCAAGATAACTATCCCACGCACCACCTTGTTCCAAAACACACGCTCGCAACAAATCTTCCAAAGACTGAATCATCCTCTCCGTCTGACCATCTGTCTGAGGATGATAAGCTGAACTTAACCTCAATTTAGAACCTAACGCCTTCTGTAAACTCTCCAAAAATCTCGAGGTAAACCTTGGATCTCGATCCGAAATAATACTCAATGGAACCCCATGCAATTTCACAATCACACTGATATAAATCTCTGCCAACTTCTCCAAAGAAAAACTGATGTCAATCGGAATGAAATGAGCCGATTTAGTCAGCCTATCCACAACCACCCAAATAGCATTATGCCCCCTCAGTGTATTCGGCAACCCGGTTACAAAATCCATAGAAATGTTATCCCATTTCCATTCTGGAATATCCAACGGTTGCAACAAACCACTAGGCCTCTGATGCTCCACTTTCGACTTCTGGCACGTCAAACAAGCATACACAAACTGAGCCACATCTCTTTTCAATGTAGACCACCAGAAAATCTTCTTCAAATCTTGGTACATCTTGTTCGCTCCCGGATGTATACTCAAATTACTCCGGTGTCCTTCTTCCAAAATCATCCGTTTCAAATCCGAATCATCCGGAATACAAATTCGCCCACAGAACCTCAACACACCATTAACATCCACTCCAAAATCACTACTCGCATCTTTTCCGCCAACCAACATCAAATCTACCAACTTCACATCCAACTTCTGTTTCTCACTTACCGTCATCAGAAAATCATTAGTAACCTTCAACATTCCGAGCCTTACACTATCCGACGTCACTTCACATACCAAACTCAAATCTCTAAACGATTCCAAAAGTTCCCACTCCTTAACCATTAAAGCGGACATATGCAACGATTTCCGACTCAACGCATCGGCTACCACATTAGCTTTACCAGGATGGTAATTCAAGCCAAAGTCGTAGTCCTTCAAAAATTCCAACTATCTTCGTTGCCTCATATTCAGTTCCTTCTGATCAAACAAATATTTCAAACTTTTGTGATCACTAAAGACTTCAAACCTCGCTCCAAAAATATAATGCCTCCAAATCTTCAATACAAACACCACAGTCGCTAATTCTAAATCATGCGTAGGGTAATTCTTCTCATGCACTCTCAACTGCCTCGAAGCACACGCCACGACCTTACCATCTTGCATTAGCACCCCACCTAGACCAATCAAAGACGCATCACAATACACCACAAATGGTTCAGTAGGATTCGGCAAAATCAAAATCGGAGCTGTCGTCAATCTTCTCTTCAGCTCATTAAAACTTTCCTCACACCGAATATCCCAAATGAACGCTTGCCCTTTACAAGTCAACTAGGTCAAAGGAAGTGCTAGCTTAGAAAACCCTTCAATGAACCTTCGATAATAACCGGCCAACCCCAAAAAGCTTCAAATTTCAGTAACAGATCTCAGAGTCTCCCAT
The DNA here is from genome assembly GCA_022829125.1 of Lathyrus tuberosus. Lineage (NCBI taxonomy): Eukaryota > Viridiplantae > Streptophyta > Magnoliopsida > Fabales > Fabaceae > Lathyrus > Lathyrus tuberosus. The sequence goes on from JALAZF010000009.1 coordinate 11,315,295, forward strand.
TGTAGAACTGCTTCTACTTTAGATGGATCCACAGCGATACCATTACCTGAAATTACGTGCCCAAGAAAACTCACTTCCGACAACCAGAATTCACACTTGGACAATTTGGCAAAAAGCTTCTTTTCCTTCAAAACCTGCAAAATAATACGCAAATGCTCCGCGTGCTCCTCCCGAGACTTAGAATAAATCAATATGTCGTCAATAAACACAACAACAAATCGATCCAAATGCTCGTGGAAAATACGATTCATGTACTCCATTAACACACCTGGAGCATTAGAAACCCCGAACGGCATCACCGAATATTCATAATGACCGTATCGTGTCCTAAAAGCCGTCTTCTGAATATCTTCCTCCTTCACCCTAATCTGATGATACCCTGATCTTAAATCAATCTTACTAAACACATAAGCACCAACCAACTGATCCATCAGATCATCAATTCTCGGAAGAGGATACTTATTCTTAATCGTCACCTTATTCAACTGGCGATAATCAATACACAATCGCATACTTCCATCTTTCTTTTTCACCAATAAAACTGGAGCACCCCAAGGAGATACACTTGGTCTCACAAACCTCTTCTCCAACAATTCATTCAACTGTTTCTTTAACTCCACCAACTCAGATGCCGACATACGATAAGGTGCCATAGAAACAGGTCTAGTACCAGGAACTAGATCTATCGAAAACTCCACCTCTCTCTCTGGCGGCATATCCGAAATATCCTCAGGAAACACTTCCGGAAATTCACACACATCAAGTGAAACTTGACTATCCACAGTCGACGATGCAAACAACCCAAACAACTGAGCTTCCTCCTCCAAAAGTTTCTTCAACTCTTTGGTAGATAAGAAACTCGAGTCCTCGTCTTCTCCAAGAGAAGGGAACCTTACCAGCTTATGATAACAATCAATATGAACCCGATTAAACTGCAACCAATTCATTCCCAAAACCACATATAATCCCTCCAACGGCAAATACACTAAATCCATCTCAAAGTCTTTACCATAAATGGTCAAAGGACAACTTAAACAAACCAAAGAAGTAGTTACTGACCCCATTGCTGGAGTATCAATAACCATCTCACCATCCATCGAAGATAACACAAGATTCAAACGCTTCGCGCACTCAGACGAAATAAACGAATGAGTCACTCCAGTATCAATAATAGCAACTAAAGGCGTACTATTAATAAAACAAGTACCTCTGATCAGACGATCTGCATTAGTAGTCTGAGTTCCCGCCAAGGCAAAAACTTTCCCACAAGCTGGAGCTTGCTTCGGTTTCAGACACTTCGTGCTAACATGACCAGCTTCATCACAATTGAAACACTTCACCACCTTCCTTTTACAATCAGCTACTACATGTCCCATACCTCCGCAATTGGAACACTTCCTAAAATCTTTCTTACATTCAAACTGACGATGTCCCACATCACCACACCTATAACACCTCAGAGGACTAGACATACCTCCACCACTGGACCTTCGATCAAAAGTACCCCTCTATTTACCCTTATCAGCTGGTGTAACATACGGACCACTACGGAACTGTTGCTTCCCTTTTCTGTCACTCACACTCTTATAGTGAGTAGAACGAGCTTTACTATCTTCTTCATAAATCCTGCAGCAGTCCACCAAATCAGAAAACCTTCGAATCCTTTGATAACCGATAGCCTGCTTAATCTCAGGACGCAATCCGCTCTCATACTTCACACACTTAGAAAACTCCACAGTCGCTTCAACATAATGAGGATAAAACTACACAAGTTCCACAAACTTAGCAGTATAATAAACAACAGACATATTACCTTATTTCAATTCCAAGAACTCAAATTCCTTCTTTCCTCTAACATCCTCAGGAAAATACTTCCTCAGAAACTCCCGGCTAAACAATTCCCAAGTAACTTCTTCATTCCCAGCTTCCAACACCTGACGAGTATTAACCCACCAATCATCAGTTTCCTCCTGCAACATGTGAGTACCCAGTCTCACCTTCTGGTCCTCAGCACAATCCATAACTCGAAAAATCATTTCAATCTCTTTCAACCAAATCTGTGCACCATCAGGATCATGTCTTCCTTTGAAGACAGGCGGTTTGTTCTTCCTAAACTCATCATTACCAGCAGCATGAGGTGCACCCTGCACAGCCCGAGCCATAGCTTGCATCGCAGCAGCCAAAGCAGCATCATTCCTACCAGCCATATTCTGTTCATTTCCAATAACAGAAACTATGGTTAAACAAACAGCTCACTCCAAACGCCAACACCAACAAAGGGCTGACACAAACTTACACGAACTGACACGGACTGGCTCTGATACCACTTAATGTAACACCCCCAATCTATACCCCAAAAAGAAACAAAGCGATAAATAAAATTCAAAATTTCATCAGAGTATAATTAAACAAGCACGGTATAGACCGAGGGGTCACATCAATTTGAAATAAACATACAATAACCCTGCTCATACAGATATGCAACAATTCAGGTAGCACAACAAAGGAACTGAGTTCCTAACACCCACAATCCAATTACAGAATAAAAACGGAAAATCCGTAACTGAATCTCATATATATATATATATATATATATATATATATAACCCCAAAAGATACAATCCAAAAGATACATATACATAATACAAATAATCACAAACGGCCTCCCTAACTACCCGGTGTCACATACCAGAGCCGACCAACAAAAGAATGAAGACCCTAGCTTCACAAAAAGACCTCCAGCAACTCTAATCTGCAATGCCTCATAGAGCATTATAAAACAGCAGAAGGGTGAGAAACACAATCATAATATAATTGCATATCATTATATAATAACACGAAAATACACATATAAAGTATTCTCACCACAATGTATACCAGAATTCCAACACAAAGCAACACAATGTATATTTCATATATCCATCCCCAAGGTATATCAACCATACACAATACACATATCTCCAACATATATACATATATCAACTCATCAATTTCATTCATAATTCCACACACAATCACACCATTCATGATTTATGCAAATGCACAGAGACCGACACAATGACTCTATGCAATGCACATGCGGTACTGACATTCATCATCTCAACACTAGTTCACTCAGGAACTATTGGAACCATCGCTCGTTACATCACTGTAACTCCCCGTCGGGCATACGACGTTTATGGATCGCTCACACCTCTTTGTATAAGGCACACAACCCGATCGCTCACACCTCTTTGTATAAGGCACACGATCATCTATAATCATCGCTCACACCTCATTCACAATTACTCCTCTTTGTATAAGGTACACGACGTTACAAGAATGCATATCATGATGCTCAGCATACAATGACTTACGACATTCTAAATGCACACATATACACAACCATAATCATGCATATATCATCAATTACCACACATTGCATTTTCTTGCCCTAAGGCCATCAATCATCATCACAATATGTATTTCATGCAATTTCATCACACAACAGTACACATGTCATACAATATCCACACCAACAGCATATGGTATATACACATCAAGTTCACACAACTAAAACGGCAAAAGTCGACAAAACAACATATTTTCTAATTCCCGATCTAATTTAATCGGCCAACACTCTCAAAACCATCATCATCGAAAAGAACATTTTATAAGCTTTCTAACGCATCAAACCACGCCTCAAACCGAACCACAAATCAAAAGTTAGTAAGAAAACAAAATTGCACAAACAGCCATGTTCGCTAGGCGAACCCTCTAGCGAGCATTCGCTACCACCTTCGCTAGGCGAATGTCCAGCGAACCCACTATCAGCTGAAAAACATACACAAAGTTCGCTAGGCGAACCCCTTGGCGAACCAAGGCAGCAACCACCAGAATCCAAAACATACAAAGTTCGCTAGGCGAACAACGTAGCGAACCTTTGATGACCTTCGCTAAATGGTTCGCTAGGCGAACCCGCGAAAATTCATTCGCTACCACCTTCGCTCCAGGTTCGCTAGGCGAACCAAGGAAAACCCAGAATTCTACAGCCCTGTTTGAAAACACAAAACCCATATTTTCCACCAAAATCTCTTTCTAATCAAAACATAACCATCAGAATATAACCCCATCATGGTAACAAGCATTCTACAACATTTACATCACATTTCAACCGCTAAATGGTCGATTTCTATCATTTTATCATTTTCAACCTAGAAGTGAAAAACATGGAAAAGCAAGAGAATCATCCAAACATACACATACATAATCATACACAAACATAGTATAATCGAGTTTCGCACCCTTACCCGATTTAATCGTGTTTGATAAAGTCGGGAGATTGATTTCTTCTTTCTCAAGTTTTCCTCTCTTTTTCTTCTCTTCTTCTATCTCTCTACTTTTCTTCTTCTCTTTTTCTTTCCTTTTCTATTTTTCTCTCTATCTATTTCTATCATATTTTTAACTTAACAAAAATAAAGTGAAATGCCCAAAATACCTCTACACTCAAATATCTCGCAAACGCTCCCAAAACGCGATAAAATATAATCACAATGAAAAATAACATATTTTCACATAAAAGTCAGAAATATAATAATATAATAATAAAATACTCAAAACGACTCAATTAATTAAAAAGACAAAACTGACAAAACTGACTGGGGCGTTACAAGTCCTGACTTCTGACTCGTCCAAATAGATTGCTCTTGCAATGGTTTGTTCCTTTGGAATTTCTTCCAGTCCAGAAAAGGGAGTTTGGTCAGTGATGGGTAAATCAGTCTGATGAGAGTACTCCTCCAGTGTTGGTGCTAGTTGATAATCCGGGAATGTGAAACAGTGATAAACAGGATCATAAAATTGAATCAGCGTAGACAGGACTACTTCAACTATGTGGACCCTTAACAGAGACAACAGTCCTCCATACTTAGCTCTGAAAGCATCAAGGTTGGTAATCATCCTTGCCAACCTTCTTAAATCCTCTTGTTTTGGAGCCTTGAAGGTGTATTTGTGCGTCATTGTTCTATTGAAATCCATAGCGCAATCTCTCTGATATTTGCAATTATTGTTTTAGTTTATTTTGAAAAGGAAAGAGAAGATAAAAGAGAAGAAATTTTTCTTTGTTTAAGAGTGTTTTAAATTAATGCATGAATGCAGCACACAAAAACATTGAAAAAACATGGGTTCAAGGGTTCAACGTCATGATCATGGAGTCATGGCTCTACCCATCCCCAAAGGTTATATTCTGGTCAATTTTTGTACCTGTAGAACGGGTTAAAGGTTCCCAAAATCATTGACCCCCCTAGGGATATCAACAGCAATCTGGTTCACCCGAGCGAGCTGTAGCATCCTAGGGTAATCTTATTTGAGTGTAGTATCGCGTATCAACTATTCCTGATAGTCACTGCACTACTAAGTGGTCATATGGTTAATGTCTACTAAATCCTCAGGGTCACGGGTGTCACACCAAGATAGCGTCTGTTTTCACAATGAACGGTCGTTCAACATAGTATCCACACGGGCCCTCGCCTGATTTGGTGGTCTACCAGGATCGCTTATTCGGGAGTCACTCCCTGTAAGTCCACCCTAAAATTCTAGTACAGATGTGTGATGTCATAGTGCAATGTCACAACATCGCAATCTGCTGAACAAGGCAATAACAGAAACAATAAATAACACACTGAATTATTCACCCAGTTCGGTTCAACAACCTACATCTGGGGGCATACCAAGCCAGGAAGGAAGTCCACTATTAGTAGTATCAAATTACATACTCAACAGACCAGTTGACAATCTACCTAATTTTATCACTACCCAATGACCCTTCTACCTAAGTCCTCCCTAGGTAAGAGACTCCATCTCACTTCCTATCATTACTATGATGTCTAGCAGTCAACTACACCGTCACTGCATCAACAACTTGATTACCAACAACTTTACTATCATAGAAGACACCCTTCCATGACTCCCTTTGGAGTTGCTTCAAAGCTTCCTCCAAGAACAATACCAAACTCAAACACATTACCTACAGGTTTCTGAGTTACACCCGGTGACCATCTCACAACCCGAGTGGTTCACTTTGACAAAGCCCTAAAGATCTACATCTTGGACCCGTACCTCTACTTAGGTTACAAGCATTCTATTTATAACATAATCCCAACTGGATTTGGGCCTTCAAATCAGATCATATCTTCTGTAACAAATCTGCTTCTAAATAGATCTTCAATTAAATCTTCAATTATTAACTCTGAATATTCTCCATATCTTTAAGCTTTAAATGCGCAACAAACTGATCTGATTGTAACAGAATATCTCTCCCTTGATCTTCGCCTATATTCTCTGATTCTCTATAGCAGAATTTCTCATTCACACCAGAAACACGTGCAGCCCTAATCACATAACTGTCTGATGTTTTAATGTTCTGGTATAGTGATGTTAAGACATCGCATGTGACATCACTCTTCAGTACTTTAACTCTTCAGCAATAAACCAGAATGTTAGCTATACTGTTAGAAGATCATGTTGCAACATCAACCATGACATCAACATTGTTTTAACAAAATTTCAGCCAATTACTAGAACTTACAATCTCCCCCTTTGTCTAATTTTGGCTAAAACAACTATATAACCATTACAACTCAGATTACAGCAGTTATTACAACTCTATACTACTGTCAGGAGTTATCATTAACCACTGAATCTAACAGTAACCATCAATAGCTCATGAGCGCAGCAATCCTTGAGATCCATCTTCTAGGGAATAATTGAATGATGTTAAGACATCATGTCTGACACCTTCTTTTGGCAGCACAGCCCACCACAATCACTTCAGGCAGCACATCAGGAGGAAGAAGTAGAAAGTCCCAAAGTTATGCACTCAGATTACAGAGATCTGGTGTACATGAGGAAGAAGATTTTAGACACCCCCCCTTGATGTAGCACATTTCTTTTTCCTTTCAACTCAGACCTGGAATCATTGTGGAAGACTCCCCCATAAAAGAAGTGTGTGTCTATTCACCAAAGACCAATGGTGGCATGAGAGAATTCTGCACACCTTCTTTGATCAGACCCCCTGGTCAATCTGTGGCATAACATGACACGTTGAGAAGTGTCAATCTGCCAGCCCAGGTAACTCAGAACACAGGTCACATCTGTGTTCATAACTCAGGACACAAGTCACAAAGACTCAACATCAACTCAAGGATGTACCATCCTCTTCTGTTGCATCAGGAATTGTAGGTTCCAAGCAAAACCACTGCGCAACCCATATAGACCACCTCTCTCCTTTCTCCCCCTTTTTAGCCACAAATTGGCAAAGGAAACCCTCACAAAACCAGACCCAAGAAGTGCTTACCCAAACACGAATAAAAGCCATAAGACTTATGATATACAAACACTCACTGGCTGAAGAAGAACAAACTAACCCCTCTAAATAGCTGACCAGTAACTTAGAAATTAACGAGCCTTGAATATGTCAATGTTCTTGGTCAAACAAACGCTATTTTAGGTATCAAAAACTGCATTCAAATTCAATGCCTACCTTCCAAAAACTGCCTTGACTGCCTTAAATAATTCACAACTGAATCTTACCATAAATTAGGCCAATAACGCTCCATGCACAGTCTAAGCCACGTGTTTCACTTTATCCTAACACCACCATCCAAAATACCACCCTGTTTGGCTCAAGCAAAAACATGTCTTATATCATGTTCTGACATCTCTTCAGACATTGCCTGCTGGCTCATTAACCACATCTTCTTATTTAATAGATGCAACTTCTCACAACTTCTTCTAGATTGCTTCCAACCATCAGCCAAGTACACCACTTTTTCTTTTCAGACCTCTCCTGTATCGGCACTATCTTTACACAGCTATGACAGGTCCCATCATCACACTGCACAAGTTTGATCAGTACACATGCTGTTATAGGCTCTAGTAATAAGTTCAACGCCCTTCATGATATCCTACCAATAATGCCACATTCCTCATGGGGATTATAGGTACAAGATATGCCAAGTCCAAAGGACAACAGCCCATTTGATTGGAAAATTTTCACACACGATAAACACCTTTCTGTCCTTACATACACCAGCTCCTAATGAAGTCTTCAACATGATAGTAGCCATGTATTTCCTGAACTACTTACCATCAAGATTAGAATCTGCCCATTCTAATCCACACTATGTCAGAACTGCCACTTCAGACTATAATGCTGCTTCTTCAAACTCCATAAGTATGGTACATACCCAACCATAATGTTGTAACAACATGTAGGACATCAGCACGAGACAAACGACCACCCCACTTAATCAGCACCAGTAGTTATACCCGAAGGAATAACATCAGACAATGAGACAAGACCTAGCCTCATCCTACTAGGACCACTTCCACCCAGGCACAAAGTACGAAGTTCTGGTAACCACTATGTCAAGAAAAACAGGTTCCCAAGAAAAACAGATTCCCACACCAAAGACTACTCTGACTAGTCAGACGATACAAACAATGCCATATTATCCTTTATAAATACCAAACCTCCTTGCTCCTATCAGCACACCAAGGAAGGAAAGATGAGTCAGTCTAACAAGAATGCAGCAAAGAGACACATGCAGGAGGACAAGAAGCCAGATCCTCAGAAGTTGAAGGACACAACACTGTCCATAGCTGGAGCATCTTCTGGAGCAACAAGAACCCGCAAGACATCAGAAACCAGGATGAAGACTATCAAGAAAAACCAAGTGCAACTTCAAGCATTTGATGATGAATGGGATGAAGATTGGAAGACTTTTCTTGATTCGGGGGGTTGGGATAATCTTTAGACACTTTGTTTGTTGTTTTTACTAATCTTGTAAGCTTTCATCAATGCAATAAATTTCTGGTTTACATCTGTTCCATTTACACAGCTGTACAAGACACTAAATCCTCATGTAAACAACTTCCCAATTTGCTTCAATCTAAGTCCCAACACCAAAAGCTCCAGTAATATCATTCTCCCCCTAAAACGAACACCTTCCATCAACACAAACCCCTACTGAGTTCTTCCAAAACTTGCATAGAAGCGCAAATTTTCCACAAACAAAGCTGTCCTTCAGACTCCTCCTCAGAAGCATGTGCACATATGATTTAAACAATTAGCTTTACAAGGGTAGAGCCATTTATGTCCACACCCACATGCCATCCAACAGCCTAATGTCATAACATGTTATCTGACATTATCTCAATGCAATCTTCACAATATATATACCTTTGCAGCCAAAATCCATAGACAAGTATTCCCCCTATCATGGTTCACTAATGCTATAGATGAGGATGAACATTTGAGCACACTTGCAGAGTACATGCATTATGGCACCATTGTCCCTTTCTCCAAAGGCATTCATTCCTTCCCATGCTCTTCATCTTCAGACTTCCAATCAATACCTGAACTACATTTTCCATCCAAGGTAGACCTTCTACTTCATCATCCTCCCGTATGACTATGTAGACGCTCCTTAGGCATAATGTAGGCACCACGCTTCTGAACCAGAGCATAATCATCTTTCACCAAGGATATCCAACCTGATAATGTCCCAACACACTTTAGAACATCTGCCACCCACCAAGACATCATCACCATGATTCTTGATATGCTCCACCAACTGAACCATGCTGTAACCATCAAGATGTGATGACTTCATATCTTACAGCCTCAGTCACTGTCTGTCATCAACATTCCAGAATCTATCTGCCTCTCACCCCAGACAATATGGATAAAACTCCATCAACTCCACCAGATGATTCAACTCCAGGATGCTTAACCCTTGAAAATACTTTCATAAAGTAAATTTTCAAATCTTCTGCAGTCCTCAGACAAATACATAGTCTCCCGTCAATGTTTATTGTCATCAGTTGACTGCACAACTCTATCCAAAGCAGACAAATATACAACTATTGTCATGCAAGATACAATATTTTATCTGGTCTGACATCCTTTTTCTGCAGACTTGAGGCACTGATTGATCCTTCTTTTGCTAATCCACCCCACTGATCACATTAGATTAGGTAAGTGGCTTGACCAGATACTTCACCGTGAGCATAATGTTTCAACATCACCAGTCACATGACCCAGCATACTCTAATATTCTAAGAATCTTCAAACTTTTGCTGCCATCCTCAATAGGTTACCACAACTAAGCTTAAGAGATAACTTATCAAGATCTTCACTCCCGCATGAAAACTTTGACAGTGATACTCTTTTGCTTTGGCTCTTCCTCCTTCTGATCCTTCCAGCCATACCAATTCCAATTGACCGAAGACTGATTGAATCTTCACACAACCCAGATGCCTCCTCTTCCAAGTCAGGAGTAGGTTCCAAACAGATGTGATAAACACATTTGTTTAGCCCCCAAGCATCTGTTATGTCATAAGTTCTCTTCATACCCAGAAGATCCTTTAACACAACCCAGAGATTGACCTTGTAAGGTTGGAGGAAAAATAAATTACTTCTTTCTTCAGACCTCTTTTTAACATGCTCATATAAGAGTTCCTTTATGAGCTAGTTGAAGATGTCCTCATGTATCACCATACCATGTGATACATCTTCAGAGGAGAACAGAAAGTTGTAGCCTTGACACAAAACCACCAGGAATTTTCCATCAGACATATATATATGCAGCGGAACATACACCAGAAAACTCCTTTACAACCTTCAGGCAACACATAATAACCCATGCATAAACACGACACTCCAAGAGCACTAGGTCATCATAGGTTTGAAAATAAGTAAAACCACACATCAGCGCACCACTAAAGCTACAAGCTTGATAACTTCATTCTTCACTCCAAGGGCTGACTATCTTCCTTGCTCATGAACCAAAAAGTATCTTCCCTAGATCTCATCCAGAAACAGACAGGATGCCTGCTCTGATACCAATTGAAATTCTGGTACAGATGTGTGATGTCATAGTGCAATGTCACAACATCGCAATCTGCTGAACAAGGCAATAACAGAAACAATAAATAACACACTGAATTGTTCACCCAGTTCGGTTCAACAACCTACATCTGGGGGCATACCAAGCCAGGAAGGAAGTCCATTATTAATAGTATCAAATTACAGACTCAACAGACCAGTTGACAATCTACCTAATTTTATCACTACCCAATGACCCTTCTACCTAAGTGCTCCCTAGGTAAGAGACTCCATCTCACTTCCTATCATTACTATGATGTCTAGCAGTCAACTACACCATCACTGCATCAACAACTTGATTACCAACAACTTTACTATCATAGAAGACACCCTTCCATGACTCCCTTTGGAGTTGCTTCAAAGCTTCCTCCAAGAACAATACCAAACTCAAACTCATTACCTACAGGTTTCTGAGTTACACCCAGTGACCATCTCACAACCCGAGTGGTTCACTTTGACAAAGCCCTAAAGATCTACATCTTGGACCCGTACCTCTACTTAGGTTACAAGCATTCTATTTATAACATAATCCCAACTGGATTTGGGCCTTCAAATCAGATAATATCTTCTGTAACAAATCTGCTTCTAAATAGATCTTCAATCATATCTTCAATTAAATCTTCAATTATTAACTCTGAATATTGTCCATATCTTTAAGCTTTAAATGCGCAACAAACTGATCTGATTGTAACAGAATATCTCTCCCTTGATCTTCGCCTATATTCTCTGATTCTCTATAGCAGAATTTCTCATTCACACCAGAAACACGTGCAGCCCTAATCACATAACTGTCTGATGTTTTAATGTTCTGGTATAGTGATGTTAAGACATCGCATGTGACATCACTCTTCAGTACTTTAACTCTTCAGCAATAAACCAGAATGTTAGCTATACTGTTAGAAGCTCATGTTGCAACATCAACCATGACATCAACATTGTTTTAACAAAATTTCAGCCAATTACTAGAACTTACAATCTCCCCCTTTGTCTAATTTTGGCTAAAACAACTCTATAACCATTACAACTCAGATTACAGCAGTTATTACAACTCTATACTACTGTCAGTAGTTATCATTAACCACTGAATCTAACAGTAACCATCAGTAGCTCCTGAGCGCAGCAATCCTTGAGATCCATCTTCTAGGGAATAATTGAATGATGTTAAGACATCATGTCTGACACCTTCTTTTGGCAGCACAGCCCACCACAATCACTTCAGGCAGCACATCAGGAGGAAGAAGTAGAAAGTCCCGAAGTTATGCACTCAGATTACAGAGATCTGGTGTACATGAGGAAGAAGATTTTAGACACTCCCCCTTGATGTAGCACATTTCTTTTTCCTTTCAACTCAGACCTGGAATCATTGTGGAAGACTCCCCCATAAAAGAAGTGTGTGTCTGTTCACCAAAGACCAATGGTGGCATGAGAGAATTCTGCACACCTTCTTTGATCAGACCCCCTGGTCAATCTGTGGCATAACATGACACGTTGAGAAGTGTCAATCTGCCAGCCCAGGTAACTCAGAACACAGGTCACATCTGTGTTCATAACTCAGGACACAAGTCACAAAGACTCAACATCAACTCAAGGATGTACCATCCTCTTCTGTTGCATCAGGAATTGTAGGTTCCAAGCAAAACCACTGCGCAACCCATATAGACCACCTCTCTCCTTTCTCCCCCTTTTTAGCCACAAATTGGCAAAGGAAACCCTCACAAAACCAGACCCAAGAAGTGCTTACCCAAACACGAATAAAAGCCATAAGACTTATGAGATACAAACACTCACTGGCTGAAGAAGAACAAACTAACCCATCTAAATAGCTGACCAGTAACTTAGAAATTAACGAGCCTTGAATATGTCAATGTTCTTGGTCAAACAAACGCTATTTTAGGTATCAAAAACTGCATTCAAATTCAATGCCTACCTTCCAAAAACTGCCTTGACTGCCTTAAATAATTCACAACTGAATCTTACCATAAATTAGGCCAATAACGCTCCATGCACAGTCTAAGCCACGTGTTTCACTTTATCCTAACACCACCATCCAAAATACCACCCTGTTTGGCTCAAGCAAAAACATGTCTTATATCATGTTCTGACATCTCTTCAGACATTGCCTGCTGGCTCATTAACCACATCTTCTTATTTAATAGATGCAACTTCTCACAACTTCTTCTAGATTGCTTCCAACCATCAGCCAAGTACACCACTTTTGCTTTTCAGACCTCTCCTATATCGGCACTATCTTTACACAGCTATGACAGGTCCCATCATCACACTGCACAAGTTTGATCAGTACACATGCTGTTATAGGCTCTAGTAATAAGTTCAACGCCCTTCATGATATCCTACCAATAATGCCACATTCCTCATGGGGATTATAGGTACAAGATATGCCAAGTCCAAAGGACAACAGCCCATTTGATTGGAAAATTTTCACACACGATAAACACCTTTCTGTCCTTACATACACCAGCTCCTAATGAAGTCTTCAACATGATAGTAGCCATGTATTTCCTGAACTACTTACCATCAAGATTAGAATCTGCCCATTCTAATCCACACTATGTCAGAACTGCCACTTCAGACTATAATGCTGCTTCTTCAAACTCCATAAGTATGGTACATACCCAACCATAATGTTGTAACAACATGTAGGACATCAGCACGAGACAAACGACCACCCCACTTAATCAGCACCAGTAGTTATACCCGAAGGAATAACATCAGACAATGAGACAAGACCTAGCCTCATCCTACTAGGACCACTTCCACCCAGGCACAAAGTACGAAGTTCTGGTAACCACTATGTCAAGAAAAACAGGTTCCCAAGAAAAACAGATTCCCACACCAAAGACTACTCTGACTAGTCAGACGATACAAACAATGCCATATTATCCTTTATAAATACCAAACCTCCTTGCTCCTATCAGCACACCAAGGAAGGAAACATGAGTCAGTCTAACAAGAATGCAGCAAAGAGACACATGCAGGAGGACAAGAAGCCAGATCCTCAGAAGTTGAAGGACACAACACTGTCCACAGCTGGAGCATCTTCTGGAGCAACAAGAACCCGCAAGACATCAAAAACCAGGATGAAGACTATCAAGAAAAACCAAGTGCAACTTCAAGCATTTGATGATGAATGGGATGAAGATTGGAAGACTTTTCTTGATTCGGGGGGTTGGGATAATCTTTAGACACTTTGTTTGTTGTTTTTACTAATCTTGTAAGCTTTCATCAATGCAATAAATTTCTGGTTTACATCTGTTCCATTTACACAGCTGTACAAGACACTAAATCCTCATGTAAACAACTTCCCAATTTGCTTCAATCTAAGTCCCAACACCAAAAGCTCCAGTAATATCATTCTCCCCCTAAAACGAACACCTTCCATCAACACAAACCCCTACTGAGTTCTTCCAAAACTTGCATAGAAGCGCAAATTTTCCACAAACAAAGCTGTCCTTCAGACTCCTCCTCAGAAGCATGTGCACATATGATTTAAACAATTAGCTTTACAAGGGTAGAGCCATTTATGTCCACACCCACATGCCATCCAACAGCCTAATGTCATAACATGTTATCTGACATTATCTCAATGCAATCTTCACAATATATATACCTTTGCAGCCAAAATCCATAGACAAGTATTCCCCCTATCATGGTTCACTAATGCTATAGATGAGGATGAACATTTGAGCACACTTGCAGAGTACATGCATTATGGCACCATTGTCCCTTTCTCCAAAGGCATTCATTCCTTCCCATGCTCTTCATCTTCAGACTTCCAATCAATACCTGAACTACATTTTCCATCCAAGGTAGACCTTCTACTTCATCATCCTCCCGTATGACTATGTAGACGCTCCTTAGGCATAATGTAGGCACCACGCTTCTGAACCAGAGCATAATCATCTTTCACCAAGGATATCCAACCTGATAATGTCCCAACACACTTTAGAACATCTGCCACCCACCAAGACATCATCACCATGATTCTTGATATGCTCCACCAACTGAACCATGCTGTAACCATCAAGATGTGATGACTTCATATCTTACAGCCTCAGTCACTGTCTGTCATCAACATTCCAGAATCTATCTGCCTCTCACCCCAGACAATATGGATAAAACTCCATCAACTCCACCAGATGATTCAACTCCAGGATGCTTAACCCTTGAAAATACTTTCATAAAGTAAATTTTCAAATCTTCTGCAGTCCTCAGACAAATACATAGTCTCCCGTCAATGTTTATTGTCATCAGTTGACTGCACAACTCTATCCAAAGCAGACAAATATACAACTATTGTCATGCAAGATACAATATTTTATCTGGTCTGACATCCTTTTTCTGCAGACTTGAGGCACTGATTGATCCTTCTTTTGCTAATCCACCCCACTGATCACATTAGATTAGGTAAGTGGCTTGACCAGATACTTCACCGTGAGCATAATGTTTCAACATCACCAGTCACATGACCCAGCATACTCTAATATTCTAAGAATCTTCAAACTTTTGCTGCCATCCTCAATAGGTTACCACAACTAAGCTTAAGAGATAACTTATCAAGATCTTCACTCCCGCATGAAAACTTTGACAGTGATACTCTTTTGCTTTGGCTCTTCCTCCTTCTGATCCTTCCAGCCATACCAATTCCAATTGACCGAAGACTGATTGAATCTTCACACAACCCAGATGCCTCCTCTTCCAAGTCAGGAGTAGGTTCCAAACAGATGTGATAAACACATTTGTTTAGCCCCCAAGCATCTGTTATGTCATAAGTTCTCTTCATACCCAGAAGATCCTTTAACACAACCCAGAGATTGACCTTGTAAGGTTGGAGGAAAAATAAATTACTTCTTTCTTCAGACCTCTTTTTAACATGCTCATATAAGAGTTCCTTTATGAGCTAGTTGAAGATGTCCTCATGTATCACCATACCATGTGATACATCTTCAGAGGAGAACAGAAAGTTGTAGCCTTGACACAAAACCACCAGGAATTTTCCATCAGACATATATATATGCAGCGGAACATACACCAGAAAACTCCTTTACAACCTTCAGGCAACACATAATAACCCATGCATAAACACGACACTCCAAGAGCACTAGGTCATCATAGGTTTGAAAATAAGTAAAACCACACATCAGCGCACCACTAAAGCTACAAGCTTGATAACTTCATTCTTCACTCCAAGGGCTGACTATCTTCCTTGCTCATGAACCAAAAAGTATCTTCCCTAGATCTCATCCAGAAACAGACAGGATGCCTGCTCTGATACCAATTGAAATTCTGGTACAGATGTGTGATGTCATAGTGCAATGTCACAACATCGCAATCTGCTGAACAAGGCAATAACAGAAACAATAAATAACACACTGAATTGTTCACCCAGTTCGGTTCAACAACCTACATCTGGGGGCATACCAAGCCAGGAAGGAAGTCCATTATTAATAGTATCAAATTACAGACTCAACAGACCAGTTGACAATCTACCTAATTTTATCACTACCCAATGACCCTTCTACCTAAGTGCTCCCTAGGTAAGAGACTCCATCTCACTTCCTATCATTACTATGATGTCTAGCAGTCAACTACACCATCACTGCATCAACAACTTGATTACCAACAACTTTACTATCATAGAAGACACCCTTCCATGACTCCCTTTGGAGTTGCTTCAAAGCTTCCTCCAAGAACAATACCAAACTCAAACTCATTACCTACAGGTTTCTGAGTTACACCCAGTGACCATCTCACAACCCGAGTGGTTCACTTTGACAAAGCCCTAAAGATTTACATCTTGGACCCGTACCTCTACTTAGGTTACAAGCATTCTATTTATAACATAATCCCAACTGGATTTGGGCCTTCAAATCAGATAATATCTTCTGTAACAAATCTGCTTCTAAATAGATCTTCAATCATATCTTCAATTAAATCCTCAATTATTAACTCTGAATATTGTCCATATCTTTAAGCTTTAAATGCGCAACAAACTGATCTGATTGTAACAGAATATCTCTCCCTTGATCTTCGCCTATATTCTCTGATTCTCTATAGCAGAATTTCTCATTCACACCAGAAACACGTGCAGCCCTAATCACATAACTGTCTGATGTTTTAATGTTCTGGTATAGTGATGTTAAGACATCGCATGTGACATCACTCTTCAGTACTTTAACTCTTCAGCAATAAACCAGAATGTTAGCTATACTGTTAGAAGCTTATTTTGCAACATCAACCATGACATCAACATTGTTTTAACAAAATTTCAGCCAATTACTAGAACTTACAATCTCCCCCTTTGTCTAATTTTGGCTAAAACAACTATATAACCATTACAACTCAGATTACAGCAGTTATTACAACTCTATACTACTGTCAGTAGTTATCATTAACCACTGAATCTAACAGTAACCATCAGTAGCTCCTGAGCGCAGCAATCCTTGAGATCCATCTTCTAGGGAATAATTGAATGATGTTAAGACATCATGTCTGACACCTTCTTTTGGCAGCACAGCCCACCACAATCACTTCAGGCAGCACATCAGGAGGAAGAAGTAGAAAGTCCCGAAGTTATGCACTCAGATTACAGAGATCTGGTGTACATGAGGAAGAAGATTTTAGACACTCCCCCTTGATGTAGCACATTTCTTTTTCCTTTCAACTCAGACCTGGAATCATTGTGGAAGACTCCCCCATAAAAGAAGTGTGTGTCTGTTCACCAAAGACCAATGGTGGCATGAGAGAATTCTGCACACCTTCTTTGATCAGACCCCCTGGTCAATCTGTGGCATAACATGACACGTTGAGAAGTGTCAATCTGCCAGCCCAGGTAACTCAGAACACAGGTCACATCTGTGTTCATAACTCAGGACACAAGTCACAAAGACTCAACATTAACTCAAGGATGTACCATCCTCTTCTGCTGCATCAGGAATTGTAGGTTCCAAGCAAAACCACTGCGCAACCCATATAGACCATCTCTCTCCTTTCTTCCCCTTTTTAGCCACAAATTGGCAAAAGAAACCCTCACAAAACCAGACCCAAGAAGTGCTTACCCAAACACGAATAAAAGCCATAAGACTTATGAGATACAAACACTCACTGGCTGAAGAAGAACAAACTAACCCCTCTAAATAGCTGACCAGTAACTTAGAAATTAACGAGCCTTGAATATGTCAATGTTCTTGGTCAAACAAACGCTATTTTAGGTATCAAAAACTGCATTCAAATTCAATGCCTACCTTCCAAAAACTGCCTTGACTGCCTTAAATAATTCACAACTGAATCTTACCATAAATTAGGCCAATAACGCTCCATGCACAGTCTAAGCCACGTGTTTCACTTTATCCTAACACCACCATCCAAAATACCACCCTGTTTGGCTCAAGCAAAAACATGTCTTATATCATGTTCTGACATCTCTTCAGACATTGCCTGCTGGCTCATTAACCACATCTTCTTATTTAATAGATGCAACTTCTCACAACTTCTTCTAGATTGCTTCCAACCATCAGCCAAGTACACCACTTTTGCTTTTCAGACCTCTCCTATATCGGCACTATCTTTACACAGCTATGACAGGTCCCATCATCACACTGCACAAGTTTGATCAGTACACATGCTGTAATAGGCTCTAGTAATCAGTTCAACGCCCTTCATGATATCCTACCAATAATGCCACACTCCTCATGGGGATTATAGGTACAAGATATGCCAAGTCCAAAGGACAACAGCCCATTTGATTGGAAAATTTTCACACACGATAAACACCTTTCTGTCCTTACATACACCAGCTCCTAATGAAGTCTTCAACATGATAGTAGCCATGTATTTCCTGAACTACTTACCATCAAGATTAGAATCTGCCCATTCTAATCCACACTATGTCAGAACTGCCACTTCAGACTATAATGTTGCTTCTTCAAACTCCATAAGTATGGTACATACCCAACCATAATGTTGTAACAACATGTAGGACATCAGCACGAGACAAACGACCACCCCACTTAATCAGCACCAGTAGTTATACCTGAAGGAATAACATCAGACAATGAGACAAGACCTAGCCTCATCCTACTAGGACCACTTCAACCCAGGCACAAAGTACGAAGTTCTAGTAACCACTATGTCAAGAAAAATAGGTTCCCAAGAAAAACAGATTCCCACACCAAAGACTACTCTGACTAGTCAGACGATACAAACAATGCCATATTATCCTTTATAAATACCAAACCTCCTTGCTCCTATCAGCACACCAAGGAAGGAAACATGAGTCAGTCTAACAAGAATGCAGCAAAGAGACACATGCAGGAGGACAAGAAGCCAGATCCTCAGAAGTTGAAGGACACAACACTGTCCACAGCTGGAGCATCTTCTGGAGCAACAAGAACCCGCAAGACATCAAAAACCAGGATGAAGACTATCAAGAAAAACCAAGTGCAACTTCAAGCATTTGATGATGAATGGGATGAAGATTGGAAGACTTTTCTTGATTCGGGGGGTTGGGATAATCTTTAGACACTTTGTTTGTTGTTTTTACTAATCTTGTAAGCTTTCATCAATGCAATAAATTTCTGGTTTACATCTGTTCCATTTACACAGCTGTACAAGACACTAAATCCTCATGTAAACAACTTCCCAATTTGCATCAAACTAAGTCCCAACACCAAAAGCTCCAGTAATATCATTCTCCCCCTAAAACGAACACCTTCCATCAACACAAACCCCTACTGAGTTCTTCCAAAACTTGCATAGAAGCGCAAATTTTCCACAAACAAAGCTGTCCTTCAGACTCCTCCTCAGAAGCATGTGCACATATGATTTAAACAATTAGCTTCACAAGGGTAGAGCCATTTATGTCCACACCCACATGCCATCCAACAGCCTAATGTCATAACATGTTATCTGACATTATCTCAATGCAATCTTCACAATATATATACATTTGCAGCCAAAATCCATAGACAAGTATTCCCCCTGTCATGGTTCACTAATGCTATAGATGAGGATGAACATTTGAGCACACTTGCAGAGTACATGCATTATGGCACCATTGTCCCTTTCTCCAAAGGCATTCATTCCTTCCCATGCTCTTCATCTTCAGACTTCCAATCAATACCTGAACTACATTTTCCATCCAAGGTAGACCTTCTACTTCATCATCCTCCCGTATGACTATGTAGATGCTCCTTAGGCATAATGTAGGCACCACGCTTCTGAACCAGAGCATAATCATCTTTCACCAAGGATATCCAACCTGATAATGTCCCAACACACTTTAGAACATCTGCCACCCACCAAGACATCATCACCATGATTCTTGATATGCTCCACCAACTGAACCATGCTGTAACCATTAAGATGTGATGACTTCATATCTTACAGCCTCAGTCACTGTCTGTCATCAACATTCCAGAATCTATCTGCCTCTCACCCCAGACAATATGGATAAAACTCCATCAACTCCACCAGATGATTCAACTCCAGGATGCTTAACCCTTGAAAATACTTTCATAAAGTAAATTTTCAAATCTTCTGCAGTCCTCAGACAAATACATAGTCTCCCGTCAATGTTTATTGTCATCAGTTGACTGCACAACTCTATCCAAAGCAGACAAATATACAACTATTGTCATGCAAGATACAATATTTTATCTGGTCTGACATCCTTTTTCTGCAGACTTGAGGCACTGATTGATCCTTCTTTTGCTAATCCACCCCACTGATCACATTAGATTAGGTAAGTGGCTTGACCAGATACTTCACCGTGAGCATAATGTTTCAACATCACCAGTCACATGACCCAGCATACTCTAATATTCTAAGAATCTTCAAACTTTTGCTGCCATCCTCAATAGGTTACCACAACTAAGCTTAAGAGATAACTTATCAAGATCTTCACTCCCGCATGAAAACTTTGACAGTGATACTCTTTTGCTTTGGCTCTTCCTCCTTCTGATCCTTCCAGCCATACCAATTCCAATTGACCGAAGACTGATTGAATCTTCACACAACCCAGATGCCTCCTCTTCCAAGTCAGGAGTAGGTTCCAAACAGATGTGATAAACACATTTGTTTAGCCCCCAAGCATCTGTTATGTCATAAGTTCTCTTCATACCCAGAAGATCCTTTAACACAACCCAGAGATTGACCTTGTAAGGTTGGAGGTAAAATAAATTACTTCTTTCTTCAGACCTCTTTTTAACATGCTCATATAAGAGTTCCTTTATGAGCTAGTTGAAGATGTCCTCATGTATCACCATACCATGTGATACATCTTCAGAGGAGAACAGAAAGTTGTAGCCTTGACACAAAACCACCAGGAATTTTCCATCAGACATATATATATGCAGCGGAACATACACCAGAAAACTCCTTTACAACCTTCAGGCAACACATAATAACCCATGCATAAACACGACACTCCAAGAGCACTAGGTCATCATAGGTTTGAAAATAAGTAAAACCACACATCAGCGCACCACTAAAGCTACAAGCTTGATAACTTCATTCTTCACTCCAAGGGCTGACTATCTTCCTTGCTCATGAACCAGAAAGTATCTTCCCTAGATCTCATCCAGAAACAGACAGGATGCCTGCTCTGATACCAATTGAAATTCTGGTACAGATATGTGATGTCATAGTGCAATGTCACAACATTGCAATCTGCTGAACAAGGCAATAACAGAAACAATAAATAACACACTGAATTGTTCACCCAGTTCGGTTCAACAACCTACATCTGGGGGCATACCAAGCCAGGAAGGAAGTCCATTATTAATAGTATCAAATTACAGACTCAACAGACCAGTTGATAATCTACCTAATTTTATCACTACCCAATGACCCTTCTACCTAAGTCCTCCCTAGGTAAGAGACTCCATCTCACTTCCTATCATTACTATGATGTCTAGCTGTCAACTACACCATCACTGCATCAACAACTTGATTACCAACAACTTTACTATCATAGAAGACACCCTTCCATGACTCCCTTTGGAGTTGCTTCAAAGCTTCCTCCAAGAACAATACCAAACTCAAACTCATTACCTATAGGTTTCTGAGTTACACCCAGTGACCATCTCACAACCCGAGTGGTTCACTTTGACAAAGCCCTAAAGATCTACATCTTGGACCCGTACCTCTACTTAGGTTACAAGCATTCTATTTATAACATAATCCCAACTGGATTTGGGCCTTCAAATCAGATCATATCTTCTGTAACAAATCTGCTTCTAAATAGATCTTCAATCATATCTTCAATTAAATCTTCAATTATTAACTCTGAATATTCTCCATATCTTTAAGCTTTAAATGCGCAACAAACTGATCTGATTGTAACAGAATATCTCTCCCTTGATCTTCGCCTATATTCTCTGATTCTCTATAGCAGAATTTCTCATTCACACCAGAAACACGTGCAGCCCTAATCACATAACTGTCTGATGTTTTAATGTTCTGGTATAGTGATGTTAAGACATCGCATATGACATCACTCTTCAGTACTTTAACTCTTCAGCAATAAACCAGAATGTTAGCTATACTGTTAGAACCTCATGTTGCAACATCAACCATGACATCAACATTGTTTTAACAAAATTTCAGCCAATTACTAGAACTTACAATCTCCCCCTTTGGCTAATTTTGGCTAAAACAACTATATAACCATTACAACTCAGATTACAGCAGTTATTACAACTCTATACTACTATCAGTAGTTATCATTAACCACTGAATCTAACAGTAATCATCAGTAGCTCCTGAGCGCAGCAATCCTTGAGATCCATCTTCTAGGGAATAATTGAATGATGTTAAGACATCATGTCTGACACCTTCTTTTGGCAGCACAGCCCACCACAATCACTTCAGGCAGCACATCAGGAGGAAGAAGTATAAAGTCCCGAAGTTATGCACTCAGATTACAGAGATCTGGTGTACATGAGGAAGAAGATTTTAGACACTCCCCCTTGATGTAGCACATTTCTTTTTCCTTTCAACTCAGACCTGGAATCATTGTGGAAGACTCCCCCATAAAAGAAGTGTGTGTCTGTTCACCAAAGACCAATGGTGGCATGAGAGAATTCTGCACACCTTCTTTGATCAGACCCCCTGGTCAATCTGTGGCATAACATGACACATTGAGAAGTGTCAATCTGCCAGCCCAGGTAACTCAGAACACAGGTCACATCTGTGTTCATAACTCAGGACACAAGTCACAAAGACTCAACATCAACTCAAGGATGTACCATCCTCTTCTGCTGCATCAGGAATTGTAGGTTCCAAGCAAAACCATTGCGCAACCCATATAGACCATCTCTCTCCTTTCTCCCCCTTTTTAGCCACAAATTGGCAAAGGAAACCCTCACAAAACCAGACCCAAGAAGTGCTTACCCAAACACGAATAAAAGCCATAAGACTTATGAGATACAAACACTCACTGGCTGAAGAAGAACAAACTAACCCCTCTAAATAGCTGACCAGTAACTTAGAAATTAACGAGCCTTGAATATGTCAATGTTCTTGGTCAAACAAACGCTATTTTAGGTATCAAAAACTGCATTCAAATTCAATGCCTACCTTCCAAAAGCTGCCTTGACTGCCTTAAATAATTCACAACTGAATCTTACCATAAATTAGGCCAATAACGCTCCATGCACAGTCTAAGCCACGTGTTTCACTTTATCCTAACACCACCGTCCAAAATACCACCCTGTTTGGCTCAAGCAAAAACATGTCTTATATCATGTTCTGACATCTCTTCAGACATTGCCTGCTGGCTCATTAACCACATCTTCTTATTTAATAGATGCAACTTCTCACAACTTCTTCTAGATTGCTTCCAACCATCAGCCAAGTACACCACTTTTGCTTTTCAGACCTCTCCTGTATCGGCACTATCTTTACACAGCTATGACAGGTCCCATCATCACACTGCACAAGTTTGATCAGTACACATGCTGCAATAGGCTCTAATAATCAGTTCAACGCCCTTCATGATATCCTACCAATAATGCCACATTCCTCATGGGGATTATAGGTACAAGATATGCCAAGTCCAAAGGACAACAACCCATTTGATTGGAAAATTTTCACACACGATAAACACCTTTCTGTCCTTACATACACCAGCTCCTAATGAAGTCTTCAACATGATATTTGCCATGTATTTCCTGAACTACTTACCATCAAGATTAGAATCTGCCCATTCTAATCCACACTATGTCAGAACTGCCATGTCATAAGATCCATTCACCTTTTGATCACTCAATCCTCAAGTATCTTTGAAGCTGTCCTGCAGAGAATATCCTGCTGAGGAGACCAAACCCTAATGGCTTTCTAAGAGAATCATTCCTGGAATCTCACTACCAAAAATCAACCAGGGTTACATCAGATACCATGCAGCAGAACTACTCCTCAACAACCTTCAGGCATTATCCAAAAATCCTTGCACACCACGTGTCAACAATATTCTATCATGAATAGTCCATCCTTCACTCAAAGGGATCACACAAACAACTGACCAAGTCCATAACACAGCAAAACTATCTTCCTTGCTCATGAGCCAGAAAGTATCTTCCCTAGATCACATCCAGAAACAGACAGGATGCCTGCTCTGATACCAATTAAAATTCTGGTACAGACATGTGATGTCAAGTGCGATGTCACAACATCAATATCTGTTGTATGAACAAGACAATAATAGTAATCAGAAAAAGCAGTAAACAACACACAGAATTTGTTCACCCAGTTAGGTCTAACAACCTACATCTGGGGGCATACCAAGCCAGGAAGGAAGTCCATTATTAGTAGCATCAAATTACAGACTCAACAAACCAGATGACAATCTACCTAATTTAATCACTACCCAATGACCCTTCTATCTAAGTCCACCCTAGATAAGAGACTCCATCTCACTCCCAATCATCGCAATGATGTCTAGCAGTCAACATCTCTGTCACTGCATCAACAACTTGATTACCAATAACTCTTCAAACACAGAAAAGTAGAAGACACACTTCCATGACAATACCTATACATGACCCTCATGACTAAGAACAATACTTAGAGTTGCTTAACAGCTTCCTCCAAGACCAATACATCTCTTACCTACAGGCTTCGAGATAAACACGATGACCATCCCACAAACCGGGTGGTTCATCAACCTACACAGCCCTTATAATCTACATGATGGTTGGCTTGAAAACTAGGTTACAATGCTTCTATTTATAACCTATTCCCAACTGGATTTGGGCTTCAAATCACAGCATAACAGCTGCTACAACTCAGCAAAAGATTCTCCTACAAAATAGGTCTTCAATCAAATCTTCCTAATTTATCTCCATAATTAGAACTATTTATTCTCCATATCTTTTTGCACAAAAATAGTAACAAACTATTCTCCATATCTTTTTGCATTAAAATAGTAACAAACTAATCTTCAATAATTTTAATTCAACTGCAAGATCTTCTCCACAAAAATAGCTGATTTGATTTGAATTTAGAAACAGATTTTATCTTCAAATCTTTTTAAATCTTCAGCCCTTAAACATAGCAACAAATATGCACACAATCTGATTGCAACAGAGAATATTTCTCCCAAGATATTCGCACACTAAATCTCTAACAGATCTGATCAAATCAACCTAATGCGCACAACCCTAAAAACATCACAACCTGATGTTTTAATGTTCTGGTATAGTGATGTCAAGACATCGCATGTGACATCACTCTTCATCACTTTAACTCTTCAACACCTTAACATTCACTAACACCACCTGCTAAAGATTAACACATCCTACAGTGATGTTCTACTCTGATGTCAAGACATTCTTCATAACATTTTCCTGAGCAACATGTTTTGCAAAAAATGCTGCCAACTCAGAACTTACAATCCCCCCCTTTGGCATATTTTTGGCCAAAACATAATTTGATCATACACATCATACAGAAGTCAGAACATCGTTTTAGGCATATATCAATCACAATCAGTTTTACCAAAATTAATGCCAACACCAAAAGTTGCAGAACTATCAATCTCCCCCTTTGGCTAATTTTGGCTAAAACAATCTCAGCTAACATCAGCAGCAAAAACCAACAAGCTGCATAAACTCACTTTCACATCAGCATAGGGCAAACTCCCCCTCAAACCAAGAACCAGCTCAAAGCTGCTGCACCATATCAGAAAAGGCTTCACAACCACACCTTGGCAACTCTCTCCCCCTTTTTAGCCATAATTGGACAAACTCCGAATCTGCCAACCAACATACTCAGAACAAGATCCAGACTCAACAGCTACTACTGAACATTCTCTCCCCCTTTTTGGGCAACAATTGACAAACATTGGGGTAAATGTATACTTCTGATTGACACACAAATCTATAGAACCAGGTCCAAACTGTCAAGAACACCATGAACTTCACCAGTAACATCTTGTCTGACAACTACTTTAACAAAAGATCAACTCCCCCTATCTAAGATAACCAATGCTCATTTGCAAGAAGAACACCTTAAATGAATGGAAAACATAAGACTCATCTTCATGTCTTCAAGAGCGCACCCTCTATTCAACACACCTGCTGAACGCATTCACTTAATGCTTGATCCTCAAACAATCCAAATACCAAAACTCACATGATTCCCTCTTGGTTTGTTATCTTTTCATGCTCTAAAACTCACATCTTGCCAAGCTGATCAACTTCTCTCTGTAATATCTACAGGAATGATCCCAATGAACTCCTTGATCATAACACAGTCATTCCCTATCATACTCTTCATCTTCAGACTTCCAATCAATACCTGATCTACTTCAGTCTTCTCTACATTCTCCATCCAAGGCAGACCTTCTACTTCATCATTCTCCCGTATGACTATGTAGATGCTCCTTAGGCATAATGTATGCACCAAGCTTCTGAACCAGAACAAAATCATCCTTCACCAAGGATATTCAACCAGATAATGTCCCAACACAAGTTAGAACATTTGTCACACACCAAGATATCATCACCATGATTCTTGATATGCTCCACCAACTGGACTTACTATTGCATAGTAATCCAAAGAACTAGAGAATTAAACTCTCATCTATCTTCAAGAAGAATAATCTCCTTGAGTCTTCAACTCATCACCCTTCTGCCCAAGAGCAACTTGTTCCAAGACAATCCTCAATAATAACCAGCTGCCACACACTGATTCTCTTGATTCTTCGAATCCACTTTTGAGATCAACCAAATGCCACAGTTTGATCACCTCATTCATGAATCCTCATATGAAAACAGCCAAATGCCACATTTTGACCTTTTTCACATTTGTCAGAACTCTCACACAGATATCCTGATCCACCAAGGAAACTTGATCTTCAAGTCACATGTTCCACTTGCTCAAAAGCAAACACACTTAGACTCCCTAAGCCATGGTCATGTAACATCTTCTCCTTCCTGCAGCTCTTGTAAACTGCCATGAGAATGATCTTGTTGAAGCATCCTATTGTTCATTCCTGTAGATCACCCAATCATTAGCTGAGACTTCTGATGTTAAGCTAGATGTCAGAACATTATGACATCCAACTGTTGAATTCAGCTCCTCCTTCTGCCACTCAGAAGAACTTCCTCCCTTTACAGAACCAGATTTCCATGCTCTCATAGACTTGATTCAACAATCAAATTTGAGTAGACAACCTCCATCCTGCTTAGAAACTCCAAAGATTTCAAACCTATCACATCTGAATCTTCAGAAAATAAGTAGTCCAAGACTACCCCATAGCAATACCAAAGAATGCCAATTCCCTTAGTAGAGCCGTCAATAGAAAGCCAGAGATAACTGTCACTTATCCTTGACCTTCACAACCAGAGCAAACACCATGCTCCCAACCACTTAGATCAGAAATAACCTGATCCAAGCTGTAACCATCAAGATGATGATGTCTTCATCTTCAACAGCACCAACACACCACGAATAGAAATAAACAGCCACACAGAGAAAAGTATATTCTCAAGACTTCAACAGACTTGCACTTTTACATCAGACATATACATAGTCTCCCATTAATGTATTTTGTCATTAGTTGAATGCACATCCTTATCAAAAGCAGACATATACTTAACTCCTGTCAAGGTAAACTTCTCACACAACCGCCATCTGCTGATTCTACAACCATTCATACCATAAAAAGCCTTCCAGGTAACGTTAATGTCTCGATCTTTTACTCCACCCTGAGCAAAGAAATGAAATGATGTTTCAACATCAGTTCTGACATTTAATCACAACTCCTAATCATATTCATCCACACATATCTCTTGCAGGGAACATAAGAGAGCATAGCAGCATCTTCCAAAATTAGGCCAACAAAACTGCAGTAACTTGCATAACATACTCTTACAGAGGCTTCTTCTAATAAGCACAAGGTTCAGACCTGCCACCCTTCTGCAGAACCATACCACAGACAATCTGCACCTTTGAATCCTTCAAGGCACAAAACTGAAAGAGCTCAAGCAAACACCAATTGACCACCGGCTGAATTACCCTGCTACTACACACAAACTCTTGGATGCCTTTTCCCTTCTCTTCAACCAGCTCCTGCTGAAATGCTATGACATAATGAACAGCGTCTCAAAAATTGTTCAACTTCACAGCTTCAGTGATCCTTCTAAGCAGCTACACTCTAATAGGTCTTGACTTAGCATTTACCATAAACTGCTAATGTAAAGCACGATGTCGAGACATTAGAATTGACATATTAAGCTCAGCTTCTTTCTTGATGAAACCACAAATAAGCTTAAGAGATGACTGATCAAGATCTTCACTCCCGCATGAAAGATTTGACAGTGATACTCTTTTGCTTTGGCTCTACCCTCTTCTTTCACCATAAGGAATCACTATTCCGGATAGATTGATCTTCAATGTTTATTTTGAACTGAAACATCCATGTCATAAGATCCATTCACCTTTTGATCACTCAATCCTCAAGTATCTTTGAAGCTGTCCTGCAGAGAATATCCTGCTGAGGAGACCAAACCCTAATGGCTTTCCAAGAGAATCATTCCTGGAATCTCACTACCAAAAATCAACCAGGGTTACATCAGATACCATGCAGCGGAACTACTCCTCAACAACCTTCAGGCACTATCCAAAAATCCTTGCACACCACGTGTCAACAATATTCTATCATGAATAGTCCATCCTTCACTCAAAGGGATCAGACAAACAACTGACCAAGTCCATAACATAGCAAAACTATCTTCCTTGCTCATGAACCAGAAAGTATCTTCCCTAGATCACATCCAGAAACAGACAGGATGCCTGCTCTGATACCAATTAAAATTCTGGTACAGACATGTGATGTCAAGTGCAATGTCACAACATCAATATCTGTTGTATGAACAAGACAATAATAGTAATCAGAAAAAGCAGTAAACAACACACAGAATTTGTTCACCCAGTTCGGTCTAACAACCTACATCTGGGGGCATACCAAGCCAGGAAGGAAGTCCACTATTAGTAGCATCAAATTACAGACTCAACAAACCAGTTGACAATCTACCTAATTTAATCACTACCCAATGACCCTTCTATCTAAGTCCACCCTAGATAAGAGACTCCATCTCACTCCCAATCATCGCAATGATGTCTAGCAGTCAACATCTCTGTCACTGCATCAACAACTTGATTACCAACAACTCTTCAAACACAGAAAAGTAGAAGATACACTTCCATGACAGTACCTATACATGACCCTCATGACTAAGAACAATACTTAGAGTTGCTTAACAGCTTCCTCCAAGACCAATACATCTCTTACCTACAGGCTTCGAGATAAACACGATGACCATCCCACAAACCGGGTGGTTCATCAACCTACACAGCCCTTATAATCTACATGATGGTTGGCTTGAAAACTAGGTTACAATGCTTCTATTTATAACCTATTCCCAACTGGATTTGGGCTTCAAATCACAGCATAACAACTGCTACAACTCAGCAAAAGATTCTCCTACAAAATAGGTCTTCAATCAAATCTTCCTAATTTATCTCCATAATTAGAACTATTTATTCTCCATATCTTTTTGCACAAAAATAGTAACAAACTATTCTCCATATCTTTTTGCATTAAAATAGTAACAAACTAATCTTCAATAATTTTAATTCAGCTGCAAGATCTTCTCCACAAAAATAGCTGATTTGATTTGAATATAGAAACAGATTTTATCTTCAAAACTTTTTAAATCTTCAGCCCTTAAACATAGCAACAAATCTGCACACAATCTGATTGCAACAGAGAATATTTCTCCCAAGATATTCGCACACTAAATCTCTAACAGATTTGATCAAATCAACCTAATGCGCGCAACCCTAAAAACATCACAACCTGATGTTTTAATGTTCTGGTATAGTGATGTCAAGACATCGCATGTGACATCACTCTTCAGCACTTTAACTCTTCAACACCTTAACATTCACTAACACCACCTGCTAAAGATTAACACATCCTACAGTGATGTTCTACTCTGATGTCAAGACATTCTTCATAACATTTTCCTGAGCAACATGTTTTGCAAAAAATGCTGCCAACTCAGAACTTACAAATCGCATTCCCATTGATAGAAAAATAAACACGGATATCAAGTAGGAAAAGAAACATATATATATATATATATATATATATATATATATATATATATAATATAGTATGTAGTAAAATTTCTAACAACCTCGACCTCTTAGGAATTCTTATCCTAGTTTGGCTCCCCAGCAGAGTCGCCATTTTCCTGTAGTGTGCAATTTTTGTCGGTGACACGACCACCTTATCGCCATTTGGTTTCTCCTCACCGCAATGGTAGGGATTGGGTGCTACTTTCTGATTTCTTATTTATCCTATGAAGCAGGAAAGGAAAAGGAAGCTATCTAAAACTAACCTTGCACGTAAATGTTTTACTGAACAAATGCTAAGAGATTGGGGAGTTTGGGGTCAGGTTATACAATGGGGAGTTGTCAATTACCCATTTTATATGTGGTTATCCACTGGTTATTAGCAATTTCTATACTATTTTCTACTTACTGGTGTTTATCTGTCGGGGGTTGGGAAAGTTTCTCCTTTGGATGTGTTTGAGAGAGTGTTTTTGTTGTTTTTCGGGTTTTCCCGATGCTTTTGGTAAGGTACTGGACCTAAAGTTTTGTTTTGTGTGTGAAGGTACTAGACCTAAAGTTTTTTATTGGTGTGCTCGCTAATATTTTGCAATCTTATGCCTACGTATTCCCCTAATAATAACATGGAAATCAGAGCAATCGTAGTTCCTCCTATTCTATGGGAGGAAAAGATGTTTTGGTGTCTTGTTCGAAGCCCAAGATTGAAGCCAAAGGTTGTTTGTTTGTGTCTTATTCAAAGCCCAAGATTGAAGCTAAAAGTTTGACAGAAAGAGAATTTGTCGTCTCTAAAGGGAGACATCTCGTCTGTTTATCACAACTGTTGGGTGACTGATTATAAAGGAGAATTACTTTAACTGGGATATGTGAATCCAGCAATGCCATAATTTCCTTTATAGGGGTGTTGTCCTAAAGGAGAAAACTTTAACTCAGTGTTGAGCAATGCCATTTTTCCTTAGGAGTTTTTTATCCTAAGAGAGGGACATTGGCGTGGATGTAAATAATCCAGAGGCTTGCCACTTACATCATTTAGATGAAAGAAAGGGATTTACCAGGAGAAGAGATGGACTACAACTTGGATTTTTGAATCAACAAGTATGCCACTTATAGCAGTTATCTGGGATTAGGTTTGTTTTGAATGTCCGTTTTGATGTACAGAGAAATGTCTTCCAACAGAGAGTTTTTGTTTTCCTTTGAGGGGATTTTTATTTTTGTATGCCTTGATCAAAGCCCAAGGTTGAAGCTAAAAGGTTGATTGACTCCACTGGGGAGTTTATTATCTATCTTCTATAAAGCCCAAGATTGAGGCTAAAAAAGAGACTGACTCTTTGGGGGATATCATTATACTAAGCCTAAGAGGAGGTTGAAAGTTGACTTTTTCGGGGAAATATTTTGTCTGTCTTGTACAAAGCCCAAGATTGAGGCTAAAAAAGGATTTTTTGACTCCACTGGGGAGGTTTTATATGTGTATTGTACAAAGCCTAAGATTGAGGCTGAAAGGGGAAACTGACTCTACTAGTGAGAGGTTTTATCTGTCTTGTACAAAGCCCAAGATTAAGGCTAAAAGAAGATTGTTTTTGCTGGAGAGTATGATTTGTCTTGTACGAAGCCCAAGATTGAGGCTGAAAAGAGAATTGACTCTGCTTAGGGAGATTTATATGTGTCTTGTACAAAGCCCAAGATTGAGGCTAAAAGATATTTGACTGACTTAGCTGAATATATTTATGTGTGTCTTTTACAAAGCCCGAGATTGAGGCTGAAAAGAGACTGAATCAACAAGAGAGTGTTTTTATTTGTCTTGTACAAAGCCCAAGATTGAGGCTGACTTTTGCTGAGGAAAAGAAGGATCATTATACAAAGCCTAAGAGGAGGCTGAAAGTGATTGATTCAACAAGAGAGTGAGGAAAGATCCTTATACAAAGCCTAAGAGGAGGCTAGAAGTGATTGACTCAACAAGAGAGTGAGGAAAGATCCTTATACAAAGCCTAAGAGGAGGCTAGTTTCTGCTGAGGATTATAGAAGATCCAGAGGCAAGTCCAAATTGGGGAATCAATTCTTGCCGAGGATTACAGAAGAGTTGAGATATCAGATGCCTTGAGGTTCTAATAAAGGTTTATTGATATTGATTTGACCCTATTTGGGGAAATTTAGAAGTGAAAAGTTTGAAATCTGTTGGTGATTGATGAAATGATCAGGTTTATCCCGTACTTTTAGGAAACTTGAGGGTTTCATTGAAAACCAAGAGGAGATGAGACTGTCCAAGTCTGCTGGTATGGGAAGGTTTATTTTTGTATGATCCCTAAGAGGAGGCGGGTGTTTTAAGGGATGAGAATCAACCCTAAATTAGTTTGATGTTTTGACTCTTTGGAAAGACTACTCTAACAAAGGATGACTAGGTTATGTCCTATACCTGTAAGAGGTCTCTGGGTCATTGTACTAAGCCCAAGAGGAGGCATGAGAACTTCTAAGAAGCCTGAGGGTCCTTGTAGAAAGCCCAAGAGGAGGCAGGGGATGCTTTTAGGAAGCATGTGGGTCCAAACTTAAGAAAAGTTCAAGAAACGTTTCACTGAGAATAATCTTTTCTTTAGTGAACAGTTCTAGGGTTTGAAGAAATTCAAGAGAGGTTTCACCGGGAATTAATCCTCTCTGAGGGGAATTGAATTTCTTTGACAATTTTCTAATAGTGACAGTCTGAGAAAAGTTTCACCAAGAATAATGCCTTTCTCTTTGTTCCATATTGTATAAGCCCAAGAGGAGGCAAGATTATATCTGGAATTCCTAGTAGGAACTAGTTTTGACTGTGTTAAAAGAGTGACCACTGGCTTTATCTAATCCTAGACCTAATTGTCGTGGACAACTCTAAGCAACATATATACAAGCATATATATACAGATGAAATATATACTGTATGTAAAAGAGGGTAGGAGGACTTATAAGTGAGCAAGCTTCCAGCACAAACAAATATATATATATATATATATATATATATATATATATATATATATATATATACAAGTATGTAAAAGAAAGCTGATAAAACTTACAGGTAAGCAAGCTTCCATTGTAACAGCTGTATGGTTAGTTGTTCAAGAAATTAAAGAAAGTTTTGATAACAACTATGAATTTGAATCTAAATCAAAGGGAAAAGTTGTTTTGAAAAGAAGATTGGGGCTTATACTCAAGGAGAGGCCCATATGAAAAACAGTAATCGTATCGTTGATCAGAAAATTGTATCGGGACTTATACAATGACTGTGGCCCAAATTATTGTATTTATAAGGAGGTTGGGTCTTACACTCTATTAGAGGCCCAAAGCTTATTTTTGTACAAGAGATGGGGCTTACAACTCAAGGAGAGACCCAGTGAAAGACAGTGATCGCACCGTCATTTTAAGAATCGTAGAGGGACTTATACACTGAGGCCCAAAAAAGGTTTTCTGTACAAAGGGATGGGAATTACACTCTATTAGAGGCCCAAAGTGTTTGAAAAAGTAAGTAAATGGTACTTACAACACAAGGGTAGGCCTAGATGATTTTGTTTGAAAATGGAGATCGTGCCAAGATTTTGAAATCGTATCAGGACTTATACAACGACTAAGGCCCAAAAAGGTTTTTATTTACAAGGGATGGGTCTTATACTCTATTAGAGGCCCAAAAGTGTTTTTGTGAAGTTTGAAAAATCAAGAATTAGAGAAAACCCTAATTTTTGCATTTTAAATATAATTTTCAAAGGAAATTAAATAATAAATGATATAAAATACCAAATATATTCAAAAACAAGTTGTATACTTTGAAAAATATTTTGAAAAATCATGTTTAAACACATGAAAGTTTGACATTCATTTGAAGTTGAAAAAATCAAGAGAAAGAAATATTTTCAAATGTTTAAAAACAAATAAAACATAATTCTTTACAAAAATATCAAATATGTGAAATAAATAATATTTTTGTGAAATTTTTGTAGAATAAAATATTTTAACAGTTTTGTGAATTTTCAAAAAAAGAACTAATAAAAAATGATTAAAATTAAAAGAGAAATTAATTTTGGAATTAATTAATAAAAACCATAAAATATGTGAAAAATAGCAAAATATACAAAAATGGCAAAATGGTCTGGGTGGGTCTTGAACCCACGACCTGCCAAATAAACACACATGCGCGCTATCACTGGGTTGGTGATACATCTGTGTATCAAAACCACCCCATAAACATATATTGGTGACTTGGTTTTTAGGCATGGCCAAGGCAAAAAACCAAATTTTGGTGGATTTGCATGAAGGCTCTAACTTCCTCAATTCTCCATGGATTTGGAAAAAATTTAGGTGCATCCTGCTAAGAATTTCATGAGGAATCTAATGGTGCTTTTAGATTTTTCAAAAGATGTCCCTATTTTAAAATCTGATAGTGATTTCAAAATAGGCCTAGATTTGCATGTTCTATGCTATCTCATTATACAGGCCACAAAAGCAGGGAAAATTGGTTCAAACACAACATATATGATATGCATGAGATGTCCATAATCAATGGACATCAAAGAAATGCATGATTTAGAGAGTTCAAGTTGTAATGCACTTACCTCTTGAAGCTCCTTGTGCTAACTGTCAAGATCCTTGTGCCAAAAGTGATTCAATGCTTTGGACACTTTTGATTGATCCCTTATAAGCTTTTAGGATGATCAAAACTAGCTGGAATCCTCAGGAACAAGTTTGGCTCTTTCTTGCAAAAGTGGCAAAAGTGACCAAAATGGTAACTTTCTCAAATGGTGTTCCAGATGAGGGAAACCAATTGGGACAGTTTGAGGATGATATTTGGAGTGTGTTTAAGGCCTTGTTTGGTTTTGAAAGTGATTGAATAAAGGCATGGCTTGAAAAATGCAGAAAAGTCAAAATTTGAGGTTTCGGAGGTTGACTTTCTGATTTTGGTGTTTCAGATCAAGGGTGAGTGTTTAAATAACTTATATATGATACATTGGATGTGTTTGGATCATGAGTTGTGGTGGAATTGCTCTCTAATTCAAAAACTCAGTGGTGACTTGCAAAAGAAGGCATTTTGGCCTAATGAGAGAGATTTTGAGGAAAGCAAGCGTTGTAGTGCTTTGGTGTACTCAAACTGACACAAATGAGCTCTATTTATAGTAGAGCAAGTTTGTTTTGCAAGCAATAGTGAATGGCAACTTGGACAGTCCCTTGGCCAATTGTAGCAAAAGGCATCTTTAGTCTCCTCTAGCCATTGACTTGAGGTTAGGGCACAAACCTATGGTCCTTTGATTTAGAGCTGAATCTTGACTAATTCAGTTAGATTTGCTTCAGTCCATGCCACCTTGATGTATCCATTGAATGCTTTGAAACAAAATTGGAGTCTTTGAGCTTTTTAGCCTTTTTAGGGCATTTATGTCTACATGTAGTTCCTTGGACTTGGGAGGCTTGTGGATCAGATCATTCCTCTTTGATTTTATCCCTTGAGGTCTCTAAATGGATGACAAGGTTTGGAATTATCTGATTTGGTCAAATTGAGCAAATGACCTATAATCTGCCTTGAACAAAATCAGTCCATGATGCCATGTTCCAAGGGTTGGAACTCCATACTCAAATTGAATTGGAGATGATCTGGTACTTGTTGGAAAGCCCTCATGGCATACTTCAACTTTGATTTCCAACATTGGTCCTAGTTTAGATTGGATCAAAGTGAAAAATGCCTCTACATTTGGAAAATGTGGTCATTTTCACTTTTTGTGATTTTGATCAATCCATAACTCAAAATCCATGAGGATTTGGAATCTCTTGTAGTTGACATATTTGAAGTATTTTAGATGGACTTTCATTTGAGCTTTGAATGGGAGAAAAAGGCCTTGTGGTTTAGGAGTTATGACCTTGCAAAGTTGGTACAAAATCACTTTTGTTCCATAACTTAGAAAAATTTTGGTTTCTCATGGTTGCCCTTTTTGCAAGAAACCTAACTTTTCTTGATTTTTCTTGATGGATGATGATCAATACCATACATTAACGTTATTTTTTACTTAGGGGAACCATATTTGTGAAAAATTCCAAAAAGTCAAACTTGATTTTGTGCACAGTTGACTTTTTGACAGATGAAATCCAAATTGTGTGATTCTTTGTGCAATAAAGTTCTTGAACCAATTCAAACCTAATGGATGGATTCCATAGGAATTTTAGGGTGTATTGAATCATGTCCGAAGGTTTGGGAACATGTCTTGGTCAAAAGTCAAAGATACAGTTGACTTTTTCTTCAAAACCCTAATTGTGGTCCATATGAAAATGAAACTTATGAATCAAGCTTCTTGGATCAATCCATTGTTGTAAATGGATCAATGTAGTGTATTTGAGGCCCTCAAATCATGTCTTGAGGTCTTGGCTCATGTCTTGCCTCAGAAGTCAACTTAGGGGTGAATTAGGTCAAGAAACCCTAATTCCTGATTTTTTTATGAATGCATCCCCTGAGGCTAAATTGACTTGATGATTGGGTCCATGAGGTCTCTTGGAGTATCTTGGGTTGTGCTTTGAAGCATTGGCTCATGCCCAGATGAAAAATTTCCATATGGAGGCCTTGGTCGACCAAAACCCTAATTTGGTGACACTGGCGATCCCGAGGCTTGATCCACTTGGAATGTTTCAACTTTGTGCTTTATTAATGATATGGGAGTCCTCTTGATACCTCATAGGTGTTTGAGAGGTTAGAAAAGTTGAAGATCATGTCATTTCTTGATTGATTCTTTGTCTAAGTGCTCTGAGAGGGTTTGAAACCCTAAGTCTTGATTGTGGTGAATGCTCAACCATCTTTGAGAAGATTGATTAGGCATGAATGTACATCCATATTGTGGTAATGATTTGCACAATGATGAGAAATCTTGGTGGTCAAAATTTGGGGTATGATAGATATAAATATATTATAAACATGAATATATATATATATATATATATATATATATATATAATAACATAAACAAAAATATATATGAAAACATCGAAGATATCTATTTAAAAACAATAAACAAGCAGGGTAAACAAACAAGAACCCTAAAACCCAAGGTTAGGATGGACTCTCTTTTTAGGGAAGTATAAGAACGTCCCAAGCAGAGTCGCAATCATCCTTTATTCGTCCTAAGGGATAGGAAAATAATGATAAAACCTAAATCCTAAGGGAGAGACGCTAAGTTCGGGAGTCGGTTAAGTGAGTGGAAGGTGTTAGGCACCACTCACCTCCATTGTACTCAATGGGATCCTCCTTATGTTCTAGGTTACGTTTGCTTGTTACTTGAATGTTTGACTTTTTATTTTTATTTACAAAAATTCCTATTATTATACAGAGAAGACTTAGATGTAAGAGGGGGATCCTAAGTTTTTTATTATTATTGTACTCGTTAGGGTTTACAACTCTATGCCTACGTACCCTCAAATTTGAAGGATCAGAGTTTCCGTAGTTCACCTCCCTACTTTTGGTTGGTTGATTTTATCATTTACCCCTTTATGTTTAAGTTGTAATTATCCCCTATCCCTTATCCCTAATCCTTTATTTTTACTCTCATATTTTTAGAGTTTTATCCCAAAGTTTTTATCCCAATTCTATCCCTTGAAAAGAAGTGAGTTAGATGTTTTTTTATCCCTTTATCCCTTTGAATTTTGAAAAATATCCCTTTAGGTTTGATTATAAAAGATGATATAACATTTATTATAAAACCCTTATCCCATATCCCTAGTCCTATGTCTATACTCTCGGATCTTAAGAGTTTTATCCCCTATCCCTAGTCCTATATTTATACTCTTGGATCTTAAGAGTTTTATCCCCTATCCTTAGTCCTATATTTATACTCTTGGATTATAAGAGTTTTATCCCTTATCCTTAGTCCTATATTTATACTCTTGGATCTTAAGAGTTTTATCCCATATCCCTAGTCCTATATATATACTCTTGGATCTTAAGAGTTTTATCCCATATCCCTAGTCTTATATTTATACTCTTGGATCTTAAGAGTTCTATCCCATATTCCTATTCCTATATTTATACTCTTGGATCTTAAGAGTTTTATCCCATATCCCTTATCCTCAATTTTATACTCTTTGGACCTAGGAGTTTTATCCCAAACTTTTATCCCTTATTCTAAATTTTATACTCCTTGGACCTAAGAGTTTTATTCCAAATTTTTACCCCTTATCCCTAAAAAATTAATTATAATAATCCCAAAAATATAAGTTAATCTCATATTTAATTAAATAACTTATAATATCCCAAAAATGTAAATTAATCTCAATTAATTATTATAAAAATAAATAACCTTTTAATATCCCATAAATATAAATTAATCTCGTTATTAATTATAAAATGTGTAATAACCCCAAATTATAATCATATAATTATTTAATCAAATAATAACTTCCCAAAATATAAATTAAATTTTATTCCAAAAATTGAATTAATCTCAATTATCCCAAAAATATAGAAAGGTATCCCAATTATTTATACATATGAAATAAATCCCCATTATTTAATCCAATCATCCATAATAGAGATGGCAATGGGCAGGGTATGGGTAGGATACTATAGTACCTGTCCCCATACCCGCAGTTGAAAAAAATCCCCGTACCCGAGCCCATACCCGCTTGAGTATCAAAATTGGCACCCGTCTCCGTACCCTATGGGTATATAAGTGCCCGTACCCGTACCAGTTACCCGCATTTCTAATATAAATAAATATATCAAGTATAAAATATCATAATATTTTAAGTTTTTAAAAATATTAAAAAGTTTTAATAAAATTTTATTATTGAATTATGAAATAAATGATCACGTATATTAAATATGTAGTAATTTAAAATTGATGTTTTTTTTAAATTTCATAAATATTTATTTTTATATAATAATATAAATTAAAATATATAAATATATATTGTGCGGGTATGTGGCGGGTTGGGTACTAAGGTGCCAATCCCCGCATACATCCCCGCTTATTTAAGTGGGTAATTACCCGAGCCCGTACCCATACCCATTTTTGCGGATTTTTACCCTACCTGTTATGGGTAATTTTCTGGGTACCCACTGGGGATGGGCCAAATTGTCATCCCTAATCTATAATATAAAATTCCAGTTATTTAAGAAATATAAAATAAAATCCAAGTATTTAAATAAAAGCTTATATTATCCCATAAATATCAATAATCCAATTCATTAAATTATAGAATATAAATCCCAATTTTTCATTAAATAATCCCAATATAAAGTAAATCCCAATCATTTGAGAATGTAGAATGAATTTTATTATTTAAATAATTATATTAAAAACCCTTTAATTACTTTATTAAACAATTTTATAATATCCCAAAATAATACAATAATCCTTAATTATTTAATTTACAATATCCCAAAAAAAATAACCCTTAATTATACTCCTAATACAAATTGTAGTTTATTAATTTAATTCCATGTTTATGATAACTTTAATTTCCCAAATAATTATCTAAGTATTTTAATAATCCAATTATTATGTTAATTACCTAGACAATATCCCAATTAATCAAAATATAAGCCTAATTATCCTATTTATTATAATTAATCATATACGTAAATAATTAAATAAATCTTTTATCCCAAATTTATAATAATCCCAAAAATATAGTTTAAATCCGAAATTTTATTAATAAATCCCAATTCATTATAATAACCCCAAATTTTAAATTAAATCCAACATTTTATTACTAGATCCTAATTAATTTTAATAACCCC
This sequence comes from Lathyrus tuberosus, assembly GCA_022829125.1. NCBI lineage: Eukaryota > Viridiplantae > Streptophyta > Magnoliopsida > Fabales > Fabaceae > Lathyrus > Lathyrus tuberosus. Next base: position 11,355,608 of record JALAZF010000009.1, read on the forward strand.
AAAACTTTATAATAACCCCAAAAATATCAATAATCCATTAATCTCTAAATCATTAAAATTAAAAATATTTTAATTGAATAATTCAATTTCCAATCCTAATATTTGTAATCCTTAATTATATGCATCTTAAAAATTTATTTATTTAATTCATAATCCTGATAATGGTTGTGTTGTTAATGGCTGTTGAGATCATTACATAGTGATGTTGAGTTCATATGGATATACCAACTTGGGTAAAAACACGTTTTCCCTTTTTTTTATTATGTTAATAGTCATATTAACCATAAGAAGCTTAACTAAAATTAACCATATACTCCAAACAAAATATATACAAACCCCGAATTATACATATACACAGTAACGAATCCAATCATCAAATTGCAAGTCAAACAAAATTACAAGAGTGAATATATACAATAGATAATGATACCAACCTGGCGTGCCGTGACCCACTTAAGCTGTTTCCTCCCTTCTTTTCTTTTCGTTCCTCACATTCTACTTTTCCTCTCCCTTCGTTTCTTGGATTTCTTTGTGTATTCCTTTTTCCCTTGGTGATTTCCTTGTATCCCAACTTGAACTCATGCACTCTCCATTATACTCTTTAAGCCTATTCCTCTACCAAATAGACTACTTTGTTTGTTCAAAATGAAATTACATACAAAGAGTGACATACTAATTAAAATCTAATTATTAATTTGCACTCTTCTTACTATATTTTTTATTTTCTCTCTCCCTTTTTCTTAATGCATAGAAATGGTATTAAAATTTTTAAACGAAAAATTAGAAATACAAACCACTTATTATCACTTATTTTTTATTTATACAAGTATTAAAAAGGTGAAAAAAGGAAAGAAATGTGGTCAAAATTTGGGGTACGACAGCTTCAACAATAAACATTTGTAAATAGAAAGACTTCATCGATCAAAAATGAAAATTGAAGAAGAAGATAATGTGAAAATGAAATCAAAATCGAAATGAGATAAAAATGGTCTCTCTTAATCAAGATATAATCGAGAAATCGATAATCTATGATATTTGACTTTCATTGACCAATAAAAAAAAATGACCTCATATTGATCAAGATTTTATTGATTTGAATAAATCAACCAATCATGATTTTTTGTTATATCATTGGCCCAAATATAATAAAAAAATGTAAAATAACATAAAAGATCCATAAAACCAAACAAAGTTCAAAAATGAGAGAAATACTAAAAAAATAAAATAAAAAACTAAAAGAGAAATGAAATACTAAATCAAAGGGAAGGGAGGTGGAAAATTAAAAGAGGATGTGAAATCATGGAATCATTATGGGCTTCATACAAAATAACATGACATGGATGGAAAATAAAAGGGTGGTAATATGAAATCCAAACGGGCCTCAAGCCCAACCACCACATACCAGCCGGATAAAAAACTTGGTTGAAAGCAATTTTTTTCCTCACATTGAAATGTGACATTCCAAAAAAAAGCAGACCATGGGTTTTAAAGGAACATACGGTCAACAACGATTATCTCAAAACTAGGGATGACAATGGGCAGGGTATGGGTAAGGTACTATAGTACCCGTCCCCATATCCGCAGTTCAAAAAAATCCCCGTACCCGAGCCCATACCTGCTTGGGTATCAAAATTGGCACCCGTCCCCGTACCCTATGGGTACATAAGTGCCCGTACCCGTACCCGTTAGCCGCATTTCTAATAAAAATAAATTTATCAAGTATAAAATATCATAATATTTTAAGTTTTTAAAAATATTAAAAAGTTTTTAAAATTTTTTATTGTTGAATTGTGAAATAAATGACCACTTATATTAAATATGTAGTAGTTTAAATTGATTTTTTTTTATAAATTTTATAAACATTTATTTTTATATAATAATATAAATTAAAATATATAAATATATATTGTGCGGGTATGGGGCGGGCTGGGTACTAAGGTGCCCATACCCGCACCCATCCCTGTTTATTTAAGTGGGTAATTACCCGAGTCCGTACCCGTACCCATTTTTGCGGGTTTTTACCCTACCCGTTGTGGGTAATTTTATGGGTATCCACTGGGGATGGGCCAAATTGCCATCCCTACACAAAACCCAATCAGCAAAAGCAAAACAAATAAATCAAAATGAGGAACACACGGTTAACAACGACGTATTCCAGCATCAAAACCAATTTTCATGTAAAGAAACAGTGAAACATCACGCGACAAATTGACTGGATTCAACCTTCTTTTGCAAACAAATCTCTCTCATCGTCGAAGCTCGCCGAACCAGGTTCGTGTAGTTTTAATCGTTTTCAATCTCTCAGTTCTGGGTTTATCTGGATCCTCTTCCTCTTCTATTCTGGTTTTCTTTCTGGTTTGATTTCTGGGTTGGATTTGAATGGGTGTTGTTTAAGTTTGTGATGTTTGGTTGATTTGATTTTGGAGTTGTGAAAAGTTGTTGGGTGATGGTGAATTGAAAAATGAAACAAGGTTAAAGAGTGGTTGTTGGAGTGAGGGAGGATTTTTGTAGAGAGTTCTTGGCTCACTGAGCTTGAAAAAATGAGTGAAGACAGAGCTTTATTTATAGGAGAATGGAGAGGAATTTGGTTGTCGTTTATGTATTTTTTGTTGCATTTTGTATTGATGTTACGCATGACCTGCTGCTGAATTTCTCATGTGTTATTTTGATCATTTTCATTTGCATCCTACGTATGTTGCCTTCCTTTTCAATTGTTGTCACGTGAGTTGGTTTATGTATCATGGAGCACAAGAAGCTTATGACTTGGAGTTATACGGTTTGATGCTGAGTAAAATCATGTGGCTGTTGAAAATGGTTTGGAAAATTTTTTATTTTGTGGGATCCTTTTTTGCAGGTTTCGCGTTGGCGTATGCTGCATGGGATCGGGTCATTTGCAGCAGCAGTGTGGGTATTGTGTGATGCTAATCCTTGGACATGGCTAGGCTGATGGTTTTCTCGTGTAGATGGTGTATGGAGTGACTCAAGATTGTAGCAATGTATTTTCATAGTCTTGTCATTGTAGCATGGACTTGGGCTTCCAAAATATTTTTTATGTTTCATGAGTTTTACTTCTTGCCAGGGGCTTTGGACTTTTACATTTCATGGGCTTGTAATCCTTATTTTTGGCAATTGATGTAAAAAAATGGACAATGGACCTTCATGCCATACCTTTTTTGTAGAACTTGTTTTTGTATGAATGGGCTTATATCGTTTTTGCACCTCCACTTTTATTCTTGAATTCTTGAACAATCAAATTCCACTTTACTTGAAATAAATGAAACTGGAATTGATCCTTGAAACTAAATTTAACCCTGAATCCATCTTGGCCTTGGAATGAACTTTGAATCATAGATCAATCTCGAATTCATCATGAACTTAGAATGGATTAGATTAAAATTCCAAATCAATAAATCGATCTTGAATTAATCCTGAACTGGGAATGAACTGGTGCCTTGAATCAATAAGTCCACCTGAATCTTATCACTTGAAAAATGATAAACCCAAGAATTTATTGTGAAACTTCTTGAACAAGAACATGCCTTAAAATCATAGAATCATGACTTGAAATATGAACCTCAATACACTGCACACACCCTTACCCTGATGAACCTCAAATCTAACCTAATTCAACCTTGCAACACCTGGATTTGAACAACTGAAAGAAAGTAACTACATATTTTTTTTTTAATTTTCTGAATAAAATTTAGTAGATGGAAGTACAGATGAGGGTAATGTACAAGTAAGACAAATTTGGGGTATGACAACTACTGGAACGCGAACTTAATACCGCTCATAAAAAACACTTAACCAATCTGTGATTTCGTAGGTCGAACTACGACTGCTCTGATTTCCTCTTTCTTGTTCGATTGAGGATACGTAGGCACAAGACGACGATGTCTTGGCGAGCAACTTCCCCCTTTCACCCGTAGTCCTCTGAACTACGTTGACCCTGACTTTCCCATTGCACGAGGGAATACGTAGGCCTAGGACGGCAAAGTCATATCGAGTCTCCTTTTATCTTTCTCTTTTTGTCTTTCCGTTTAGCAGTAGGCTTTAGATAACACACCCTTTGATTAGACAACAAGCGTGGATCCCGTTGAGTACAACGGACGCGAGGGGGTGCTAATACCTTCCTCTCGCGTAACCGACTCCCGAACCCAGACTATGGTTGCGATGACCATGTATTCTCCCTTTTTGAGGTTTTCTTCGATCGTTTCCTTTCCCTCATTAGGATAATTTACGTTCAGTGGCGACTCTTCTGTTTTTCCGCCGGTTGTTTTTCGCAGTTGCGACAACTGGCGACTCTGCTGGGGACTCTGGTTCCCTATGCGAGTCAAACCTAGCGCTTGTCTGTTTTTGTTTCACTGGGTGTTTATTTATGTGCATTTATTTTTTGTATATTACTGTATTTTACTGCATTTATTGCATTTGCATTAATGTTATCATATTGCTCTGTTGTTGTTGTGTTGTTGGGTGGGTTGGTTCTATGAGAGATAAGCCCAATACCCAGCCTTGAGTATACACTTAGGATTAGAGTGGAAAGTGTCATACCCCAAATTTTTACCACTAAGATCTCCCATCATTGTGAAAATCATCATCACAATATTAATGAACCATCACACCTCATCAGTCTCCCCAAAGATGGGTGAGCATTCACTACAATCAAAATTAGGGTTTCAAGCCCTCTCAGAGCTCTTAGACAAAGGATCAATCAAGAAATGACATGATCTTCAACTTGTCTAAACCTCTCAAACATCCACAAAGGATCAGGAGGACTCCCACTTCAGGGATTAAGCACAAGGCTGCAACATTCTGAGTGGATCAAGCCTCAAGATCAACAGTGTCACCAAATTAGGGTTTGGTCGACCAGGGCCTCCAGATGGAAATTTTCCTCTGGGCATGAGCCAATGCTTCAAAGCATAACCTATGATGGCCCAAGGGAAATCATGAACCCAATCATCAAGTCAATTTTGCTTCAGGGGGTGCATTCACTAAAAATCAGGAATTAGGGTTTCTTGACCTAATTCACCCCTAAGTTGACTTTTGGGACAAAACATAAGCCAAGACCTCAAGGGAGGATTTGAGGGTCTCTAACATACTACATTGATCCATTTGCACCAATGGATTAATCCAAGAAGCTTGAGCAACAAGTTTCAATTTCATCTGAACCACAGTTAGGGTTTCGCGAGAAAAGTCAACTGTAGCTTTGACTTTTGACCAGGACATGCTCCCAAACCTTGGGACATGATTTAATACACCCTATAACACCTATGAAATCAAACCATCAAGTTTGATTTAGGTCAAGGACTTGATTTCATAGAGGTTCGCACAGTTTGGAATTCATCTGACAAAAAGTCAACTGTGCACAAAAGTCAACTTTGACTTTTTTGAGATTTTTCACAATTATGGTTCTTTGACCCTAAAATGATGTCAATGTGTGATTTGAATCAACATTCATCAAGAAAAATCAATAAAAGTGGGATAACTTGTAAAAGAGGTAACCATAAAAACTTAGGGCTAGGGTACCAACTTTGGAGGATCATAACTCCTAAACCACAAAGCCATTTTTCCCCATTCAAAGCTGGATTTGTAGCCCTCATGGCCCTCTACAAAAGCTTCAACTACACCTCATTCCAATTCATCATGGATTTTGAGTTATGGAATGATCAAAATGGCTGAAAACATGAAATGTCACTTTTTCCAACACTTAGTGAAATTTTCACTAAGTCAGAATCTGCCTTCACTTTTTTTCCAAATGTAGGGGCATTTTTCAATTGGATCCAAAAAGTATCAAGACCAACTATGATCACACATATGTTGTATCATATGAGAGCTTTCTAAAATGGCCAAGAACTCCATCAAATTCCACTTGAGCCATGAGATATGACAATGCCAATATGCCTTGCTGCAAACTATCATGACAAGGTAGATTTTGGAGTTTTGCTCGATTTGCCCAAATTTTGCAAAGGGCTGTAGCGAGCGATTTTTGGACGTGGTTGCGAAGCACTACCGCTCTTTGGTATCTACAGCTCGATTCATTTTTTATCATATTAAAGCTAATGAAGGAAGGGAAATAGATGTCTCAAATTAACCCTGCTTGCAAACTGAGTTTAAACAGTCAAAACTGTTGGTTTACAGATGCTACAAAGATTCGGGGTCTCTATTAGGTCTATTTTGTTAAAAGTGGTGTTTGGTCAATTGGTGGGAGGTTTAGATATTAGGACGGAAATATGAAAGTATGGGATTTTGGGTTTTTGTTTAGTGTGCTCGCTAAGATCTTTCTTTCAATCTTATGCCTACGTATTCCCGTTTACCGAAACAGGGAAATTAGAGCGTTCGTAGTTCCTCCTATTCTATGGGAGGAAATGGTGTTTTGGTGTCTTGTTCAAAGCCCAAGACGTGAAGCGAAAGGTGTTTGTATCTTGTTCAAAGCCCAAGATGTGAAGCTAAAGAGTCTATTTGTATCTTGTTTAAAGCCCAAGATATGAAGCTAAAAGGGTTTGACTTTAGAGAGAATTTGTCATCTCTAAAGAGGGGTTTGTATGTCACAACTGTTTATAAAGGAGAATTACTATAACTGGGATGTGTGAATCCGACAATGCCATAATTTCCTTTATAGGATATTTTTAACCTGAAGGAGAAGACTTTAACTCAGTGTAGAGCAATGCTATCTTTCCTTAGGAATTTTTCATGCTAAAAGAGGGACAGTGGTGTGGATGTAAAAAATCCAGAGGCTTGCCGCTTACAGCGATTAGATGAAGGGGAAGGAGTTGTTGATGTTTGTGTACTGTGAACGAGGCACAACTTTGATGCTAAAAGGTTGATTGGATCAACCAGTGGTTTTCTTTTACAAAGCCTAAGAGGAGGCTATTGGCCCAACAAGTGGGAGTTTTTATGTGTCTCGTACGAAGCCCGAGAGAGAGGCTAAAAGGGTTGACTCAACAGGAGAGTCTTTTATACTCAATAAGAGAGTGTTTTTGTATCTCGTACAAAGCCCGAGATGGAGGCTAAAATTTGTTTGGCTCAATAAGAACCTTTTTGTATCTCGTATAAATCCCGAGATGGAGGCGAAATGGGTGATTGACTCAACGAGGGAGTCTCTTATGTGTCTCGTACAAAGTCCGAGAGAGAGGCTAAATGTTTGTTTAACTCAACGAGGGAGTCTTTTGTACCTCGTACGAAGCCCGAGAGAGAGGCTAAAATTGTTAGCTCCGCTGGGGAGAATCATTGTACAAAGCCCAAGAGGAGGCTATTGTAACTGTTTCTGTTGAGTGACAAATCCAGTATGCTGATTTTAAAGAGAAAATCAGTTCTTATATGAGTAACACTGTACTCAAGGATTTGATTCGAGGACCAAGGGTATTTCCTTTTCTTTGAGGAAACGGGAAATCCAAAGGGTATTGAGACTGTCCGAGTCTACGGGTTTCCTTCCTATTTAACGAAGGGGTCACTTGAGAATGTCTTTGATACTCAAGGATATTAGACTGTCTGAGTCTAGAGTTTCATCTTTTGTACTATGCTTTGAGAAACAATAGTAGACTTTTTGAAAGGACTGTTCTATTAAGATGACTGAGTTCTGTTCCTATACCTCTAGGAGGTCGTCGGGACAATTTATACGAAGCCCAAGAGGAGGCTGGAAACTTTTAAAAAGCAGAGTGGTCCTTGTACGAAGCCTAAGAGGAGGCTATCATTCCTGGAGGAAGAAATCATTTATACGAAGCCTAAGAGGAGGCTGTGAATACTTCTAAGAAGCCGAAGGGTCCTTGTACAACGCCCAAGAGGAGGCGGGGATGCTTTTAGGAAGCATGTGGGTCCTTGTACGATGTCCAAGAGGAGGCCGATGCTTTTAAGAAGCTCGTGGGTCCCCAAACCCCAAGAAATTCAAGACTGGCTATTCACAAGGAATAGATCAAGCCAGGAAAGTTAGAGAATTTGGAAGAAACTCAAAGATGCCATTCATGGAGAATACATTCATCTCTGGGAGTAGAGTTTCTTGACAATTCCTAATGACGACAGCCGAAGAGAAGACTGTATCTGGTGATCCTATTGGGGATCTAGCTGTCTATTTCTACGAATAAACGAAACGGCTTTACCTAGTTCTAGACGTAGTTGCCGGGGAAACTCTAAATATCTATACTATTATTACATAGTTGATATGAGTTTATGAAAGAAGACTTACAGTGAAACAGCCCCACAATACATTTATATGTATATGAAAGCGGTAAATGAAAGCGTATAAACACTTACTCGGTTGTAGAGCTTCCATGCTGTTTGGTTAGTTGTTCAACAAAGAAAGATTGAAAACAACAGTATAATTCAGAATCAAAGGAGAAAGTGCTTTGAAAAAGAAAGATTTGGGGCTTACAGCTCAAGGAGAGGCCCAGGGTTTTATCAGTGATTGCACTATTTGAATTTGTACAGAGGGACTTATACAAGTGACTGAGGCCCAAAAGGTTTTCTGTACAAAGGGATGGGTCTTACACTCTCTCAAGAGGCCCAAAAAGTTTTTAAAGAAAAAGAGTGGGGCTTATAACACGAGGGTAGGCCTATATGATTTTCCTTTAAAGATGGCGATCGCGCTGAGGTTTTCTTTTAACGCGGAGGGACTTATACAATAAGTGGGGCCCAAAATTGTTTTGGTTAAAAGGAGGTTGGGTCTTACACTCTATTAGAGGCCTAAAAGTTTTGAATGGATCTTATAGCTCGAGGAGAGGCCCAATTGATTTTTTTAAAAAGGCGAAGATCGCGCCGTTTACTTTTACAGAGGGACTTATACAATAAGTGAGGCCCAAAATATTTCTGTACAAGTGGGTTGGGTCTTACACTCTAATAGAGGCGTAAAAATGTTTGAAAATGATTTGTGAGGGTTGAATTAATCAAAAACCCTAATTTATTTCCAAAATGTATTTTAATTGAATAAAAATTCAATTAAAATGACCAAAAATTGTTTAACATGTGGGAAACAAATTATGATCTTGGATTAATGCTTCAAATATCAAGTATTGACATACAAAATAATTAGAAGTCATTAATCTTTTCAAAATCAAGAGGGAAAAAATATTTTAAATGTTAAAAACAATTAAATTATTAATTCTTTGCAAAAATATCAATTATATGAAATAAATAATATTTTTGGGATTTTTTTGGGAAAATAAAATATTTCAACATTTTTGTGAATTATTAAAAAAAGAATCAACTCAAAATCATTAAAACTCAGAGAGAAATTAATTTTTGAACCAATTAAATAAAAATCACAAAATTCAAATATTCAAATGTTCAGATTTGCATTTTCTATCCAATCTCACTGAATACTTAATCATATTATGCAATCCACATACCAATCAACTCGTTTCAACCTCACGATCATGTCTATGACAATTAATTTCATTTAAATTAAACATAAAACAAGAAATCATGAACAATCCTCAAGAACCCTAGATTCTGCATGAAGGCTGGGATTTTTGATACACGATTCAAACAATGCAATTAATTGAGGGGAAACATTCCATGCATGATTATGAACATTTGGCAAAAGTATTGTGCAGCAAAAATTGCATGGATCATAGAGTTAGATGAGCCCATGCTTACCACTTGCAGCTGGTGATCGTGATTTGTGTTGGAGGTATTACAAATGAGTTGTGATGATCTGAACAGCTTCCCTACACCCTATGGAGTCTGTTTGAATATTTGGGCTTGATTGAAATTGGCTGGATCACTTCATGGCATCTCAACTGCAACTTGGTCAAAACCTTGAGCAATTGACTGGTGATTCTGAGAAATCAGTGTTCCAGTTGTTGTTTAAGTGTTTAATCAGCTCATATGTGATGTATATGAGGTGTGTGTGTGTGTGATTGGTTTGAGTGGAATTGCTCTCTAATGAAAAACCCGATAGTGACTTGCTAAGAAAGGCATTTTTGAGAGTGAGAAATGGTTTTTGAGAAAGGCAAGTGTTGTAGGCCTTTGGTGTACTTAAAATGATCACAATTGAGCTCTATTTATAGTAGAACAAGTTTGTTTTGCAAGAAATAGTGAATGGCAACTGCTGAGTAGGTTTGGCCAATGTTGGCAAATGAAAATCCAAGTCTCCTCTAGCCATTGACTAGAGGTTAGGGCACAGGCTGCTGGTCCCCTAGGTCTTGGATAAGTCTTGACTGAATTCAGTTGCTAAGAGCTCAGTCCATGGCACCTTGATGCTTCCATTGAATGCTCCAATCCAAAATTGGAGTCTTGTCCCTATTTTGGCAATTCTAGGTTCAACATGTTATTTCTTGTTCCAAAGACTTTGGAGGCTTGGCTCAGTGATTGTCCCCTTTAGATTCAATCCTCAGAGGTGTCCAAGTGGATAGGAGTATTTGGATTTGGCTGATTTTGGCAAATCGACCAAAAGTGCCAAAATCTGCCTTGCCTTGGCAGATTTCAACAAGGCAACTTGCCAATGTCATATCTCATGGCCCAAATTGAATTTGGTAATGTTTTTGGTCATTTTGGAAAGCCCTTACATGATACAACAACTGTTTGAACATGTTTGGTTTTTATCTCTTTTGAATCCAAGTGAAAAATCCCCCTACATTTGGAAAAAAGTAAAGGCAGATTCTGACTTAGTGAAATTTTCACTAAGTGTTGGAACAAAGTGACTTTTCTTGATTTTGATCACTCCATAACTCAAAATCCATGAGGAATTTGGACATAGGTCAGTATGAAGTTTTTGTAGAGGGCAATGTGATCTAGAAATCAAGCTTTGGATGGGGAACAATGGCCTTGTGGTTTAGGAGTTATGGTCCTCCAAAGTTGGCACATTAGTGTCACTTTTTCCATAACTTAGAAATTTTTCTAAGTTTTTATGGTTACCCCTTTTACAAGTTATCCCACTTTCTTTGATTTTTCTTGATGAATGATGATTCAAATCATACATTAACATCATTTTAGGGTTAAAAATCCATTTTGGTGAAAAATCTCAAAAAGTCAAAGTTGACTTTTGTGCACAGTTGACTTTTTATCAGATGAATTCCAAACTGTGCAATTCTTCAGGAAATCATGTCCTTGACCTAAATCAAACATGATGGACATGTTCCATGGGCGTCATAGGGTATATTGAATCATGTTTTAGGGTTTGGGAGCATGTCCTGGTCAAAAGTCAAAGTTACAGTTGACTTTCCTCGCGAAACACTAATTGTGGTGCAGATGAAATTGAGACTTGTTGCTCAAGCTTCTTGGATTAATCCATTTTTGTAAATGGATCAATATAGTGTATTAAAGCCCCCCAAATCATGTCTTGAGGTCTTGGTTCATGATTTGTCCCAAAAGTCAACTTAGGGGTAAATTAGGTTAATAAACCCTAATTCCTGATTTTTTGTGAATGCATCCCCTTAGGTCAAATTGACTTGATGATTGGGTCCATGAGGTTCCATGGAGTATATTAGGTTATGTTTTGGATCATTGGCTTATGCCCAGATGAAAAATTTCCACCTGGAGACCCTGGTCGACCAAAACCCTAATTTGGTGACACTGTCGATCTTGAGAGTTGATCCACCTAGAAGGGAGCAGCCTTGTGCTTAATCCTTGAAGTGGGAGTCCTTTTGATCCATTGTGGATATGTTAGAGGCTAGACAAGTTGAATATCAAGCCAATCCTTGATTGATCCTTTGTCTAAGGCTCTGAGAGGGCTTAAAACCCTAATTTTGATTGTAGTGAATGCTCAACAACCCTTGAGGCATTTGATGAGGCATGATGGTTCATCCATATTGTGTGATGATTTGCACAACGATGGGAAATCTTAGTGGTAAAAATTTGGGGTATGACAGATGCCCCTATTTAATCTTCTTGGACCCGAAGGTGTGAATGACGAAGGTATTCGTGCATTCAGGGTGCAAGATGATTAAATATCGGAATACCCGAAATTTTGATGGCTATGAATGGCAGCTTGCGCATTCATCTTCTTTTGCTAAGCAATGATGCTTAGAAAAGGTAAACTTCCCCTTGATCCTGGTTTCCTACCAAGGAACTGGTTTAAGTTTTCTTTTGAAATAAACCTCCCCTCGATCCTGGTTTCCTACCAAGGAACTAGTCTAAGTTTCTGATTTAAACTTCCCATCGATCCTGGTTTCCTACCAAGGAACTGGTCTAAGTTTCTTTTATCAACTTCCCCTCGATCCCGGTTTCCTTCCAAAGAACTGGTCTAAGTTTCTGATTTAAACTTCCCCTCGATCCTGGTTTCCTACCAAGGAAATGGTCGCAGTTTCTGATTTAAACTTCCCCTCGATCCTAGTTTCCTACCAAGGAACTGGTCTTAGTTTCTTTTGTCAATAAACTTTATTGACAAGGAACGCTGTTTGTAGCGGTTTTCCTTCAAACTTCTCGCCGAATTTTCCTGGGGAGATGCCATTTGAGTGGAAAAAGTTTTGATGTCAGACTTGCTGGGGAACCCATCGTCTGAGTTGTAGAGGTGCACAAACTTCTCTGTTGGAGATTCCATTTGTCGACTCTATCTGGGGGAAATGAGTCTCTTGAGAGACTGCTTCCGCTTGGGGTCTTACATCATACTTTCCTCGGGATCTTCCCAGAGAAATGCCATATGATGGGCTCCAATTTTGAGGTGCCGATGACTTTTTCATCAGTGGTCTTTTGGAGAAAGGCAGTCGTACTGCCAAATCTCTGCTTAGGAGACTTTCTCTGGGGATTTTTCTTTAATCTGGGAAAGCAAGGATATCATCTTCAATGGCGAAGAGTGACATTTGTAGAAAGCTTCTCTGGCTTTTCAGAGGTTCAAGTTATCAAAGTGGTCGAGTGCCGACTCTAATCCAGAGATACACTGGAGGCGAGATTGTTCAGACGCAACACTTCCTGATGAGGAAAGAACTGACAACTCGATTGAGAGCACTGTTATCACTAGGGGACAAGACCGACTAGAGTGATAGTGATGCAATATGAATATGAATGCAAATCAAATGCATGATACATGTATGTATGTATATGCTGACAAAACTGACCCGGCATATAGATTGACGAGTGAACTCGACTGGATACTCAACCATCGCGGGGCGAAGAAGTACCGTTGGTCAAAAAAGTAGCAATTCTTCCTTGCTTAGGAAAGATAGTCCCTGCGGGGAATACCGTTGATCGGGCTTAAGAGATAAGAACTCGGCCGAGGGTATCAGATGGGAAAGCCGCATCTCATACAGTTGATCCTTCGTTTAGGCGTACTGAGTACTGACCTAGAAGGAGTACTTTGATTCTGCACTTTCAAATTCAAACGCCTTTGGAGACGCAATCGACGTTTTTTCGATGTTCAACAGTCAAAAGCAATTGCCATCTTTAATTTAAAAGCAGAAAAAGTTTTAACAAGTAAATTCATTTTTGTTTCATTTCAAGAATTGCTAATCATGTTAAAACGCCATTCTGTAAAGCTAAAACAAATAAGAATTACAAACAAAAGCACAAGGGCTCAAATTTTATTGATAAGATGGAGATCAGCCAAACGAGTGATTCCAAAGAGTATATACAAAGTTTGAAAATGGTAATTTACAGGGAACAGGACTACGTTGAAACATAACGACCACTATCCTTCTACCAACTTTGAATTCGGGACATCCTGAGCTTCTGTCGAAGATGACCTTTACTGGAGTTTTCCTCCGATGGATGATGTAACTGCTGCTGAGGGACTTGCCTCTGTTGAACATAGTTACTTGCCATTATCCCTAATTTTTGCCTGGATTGTACTTTGAGATTTCCAATCCACCGGGATGATTTTTTTTTCATGTCTCTAACTTTTTCCTGGACCGCCCTTTCGGGTTTTCAATCCACCGAGACGTTTTTTTTTAGTTTAGGCGAAGTATTTCTTGACTACATCAACATTTGTGGGGTAGGCAAATTCTTCTCCGTCCATGGTTACAAGTCTCAAGGCGCCGCCTGAGAAAGCTTTCGTGACCACATATGGGCCATCATAATTTGGGGTCCATTTGCCCCGAGAGTCAGTGAGAAACGATTGTATCTTCTTGAGCACGAGGTCTCCTTTTCTGAAGACACGAGGTCGGACCTTTTTTTCGAACGTCTTCTTCATTCTCTGCTGATACAACTGACCGTGGCATAGTGCCGTGATTCGCTTCACTTCGATCAGGTTTAATTCGTCGTGTCGACTTTGACACCATTCAGCTTCTGAAAGCTTAGCTTCCATCAATACCTGGATTGATGGGATCTCTACTTCTATGGGGAGAACTGCCTCTATGCCATATACTAGAGAGAAAGGGGTTGCCCCTGTTGAAGTGCGGACAAATGTTCGATAACCGTGAAGATCAAAGGGTAGCATATCGTGCCAATCTTTATAGGTTACTGTCGCTCCTGGGATTTTCATCCAGGTACAAACGCGAAAGTGGCACCGAAACAGAGTCGCCAGCAATGTGTATTTATCCCAAGAGAGGGAAAGGAAACACCTCATAAACCCAAAGGAAAGGATAGAGCATGGTCTTATGACCAAGAGAACTGGATTCGGGAGTCGGTTACGCGAGAGGAAGGTATTAGCACCCCCTCGCGTCCATCGTACCCGATGGGATCCACGCTTGCTTGTTTCGATCAAAGGGTGATAGAAAAAGATACTGGAAAAAGGAACTGCTAGCTGGAGAACTGGAAAAGGAAATGAGAAAGAAAGAGAAACAAATGTAGGGAAAATAAAAGAAGTGCTCGCATGGGCCCTACCCCACTGCCTACGTATCTCATCGGGAGCATGAGAATCAGAGCGACGTAGTTCCCCTCGCTAGGGATGAATTGTGTGTGTTTTTTAGTGGAATACGTCAACGTTCGCGTCCTAGCAGTTTAGGCGTTGCAGCTCGCTGTAGGGAGACTTAGGCGTTACCTGTTTGCGGTAGAACGGAAATGACGCATCCTTGAGGAATGAATGAAGGAGATGAGGAAAGGATTCCCGAAGGAAAGACGTTATTGTTTGTTTTTGTCTTTTAAGAGTTTTTTATTTGTTTGCATATGATAGTGTATCCAAATCTTAGCCATTGGAATGTATACATTCTCACATTCCAAGATGGAATGGGTAAGAAAGCACACTAAGGGTGAAGAAGACCCCCACACTTAGTTCCAATTGTTAAGGTTCAAACACACTAGCATACTTGTGTTTATTAAGTGTTTTTGTTGATTAAGAAATGAAGAAGTGTTTTTGATTTGTACCTTCAACAAGTATTGCATTTAAGTCCCTTATACAAGATCAAATGTTTAACACATTGACCCAAGATGGGCTATATGCTACACATTCTAAGATTATAAGAGAAAACCCCTTTATAATCCCTTCTTTATATGAAAGGCCAAAGTGCAATAACTGCCTACCTTTATTAAGTATTTTGAATTTTCTTTGAGACGAGAAAAGAGACTCAAGAGAGGAGAAAAGGTAAAAGTCTATATGAACTAAGACTCAATCCTAATTGAAAATTAAAGGGAGTGGTCCTAATGGTTGGTGAGGTTTCAACCTAAAGTCTAAAGAAAGAATGAATTAAACAATTCACTTCTAAGTTAGAAGATGAATTGTAATTCAAAAAGGGAAAGTGGCGAGTTATTAAGAAAAAGCACATAAGTGCTCAACAAAACACAAGATGGAATTGTAAAAGATGAGGGGAAAGAAGTTTGAATGTGGATTCCTTATCCACACTCAATTGCAACTTACCAAAGCCCCTACATGGTTAGTAAACATGTATAAGAAGTATAAGAAGTAAAAGAACATTTAATGCACCATAAAACTCAAAAGAATTAGATGAGAAATTGGTTATAACCAGAATGTACATCACATGGAAAACAAATGATCATTATCATGCAAGTCCAAGTGGATAGGCAACAAACATCATCCATGACATTAGAACATGCTACCATAAGAAAAGGGAGAATGAAAGATGAAAAGAAATGGAAGAAACATGCCTAAATGGAACATGTAATCCAAGGATCAGAATTGAAATGAAATGAAGAATGATATATAAACACATCACAAGCATTCATGAAACACCTATCAAGCCATTCAAGAAGCAATAGAAGAAGAAAGGAAATGGACACTCAAAAGATAACACAAGTACTTCATATTAAGGACACACAAAGTTCAAATGAAAGTGAACATGCAATGATGACACATAACATGTACCAATGACCTATAATGTCAAATGAATGGTTCACAAAGTAGGCAAATGATCATGCAAGTATGTACAAAAGAAATCATGTAAACATGCACAAAGATTACAAGGATATGACATGTTATAATGCTTCAAATGAAATGTTTTAAAAAAAAATCAAATGAGTTCATGAAAATTATGAAAACATGGTATTGAGGTTCACAAATCAGATATGAATCACATATCAAAGTAGCATGCAAGAAACCAAGGCAAAATGATGTCAAACAATGCACTTAGGTCAAGTATACACATCATACAAAGTAGCACAAAAATGAACACCAAACATGCCATAAACTGTCCTAAAAAAATCAAATAAAAATCACTTAACATACCTCAAGATGATAATGACTCAATGCAAAAAGAAGAGCACCAAAACAATTTTTAATGATTGAGAACAAAAATGCACAAATTTATGTATCACATTAAGCATGCATACAAATTGAAATTCAAAGAATATTATAGAACCGGGGCAAAAAGGTCATAAAACCAAGAAATAAAATCATGAAAAATTTTCTAAATGTTTTAAGAAGGCTCATGAATTTTTGTGGAATTTTATGATGAAGTTTGGTATTTTTAAAATTCAATTATGAAACGTGTAGAAAAAATGAAAATAAAATAAAAATGCAATATGAAAGGGGGTGTAAACATAGCAAAATATCAGTTCAATATTGATTGGGCCTTTGAAAGAGAGGTGTGGATAGCAATCTGATTAGGTCCAATTACGCGCAAAACACCATAATAAGCATGCACTTCCGTCAACAAAATTGACTCATTAATAGCCACTAGATGGAGTCAAGGTCAAGCCAAAGTCAAAGTAATCAGATCAAACGCTCACACACGCATGTCCACGTTCCATACCATATGCCACAACACACAATGTTTAAAATAAAATCAGAAGCAACACGTGAGAGGCATGTGAGTTTTTTATGTGCTGGCAAGCTTCAAGCCACACGATGAGGAAAAATGGACGGTTATGATTAAAACGTGAGTAAACCCTAGCAATCAAACTCAACGGCCGGAGGTGACTTCCGGTCACCTTCTCCGGCGAACCACCACCCTCTGCAACCTTTGGATCTCACAGAAATGCACAAATATTACACCAAAATTATGCTGAACTTATGTAGAACACGAATCCAAAGACAAAATGCACAAAACATTCATGAGATGAGAGAATCGAACAGAGGAAGATTTGCCCTAACATTTCAACTATGCCTCTAAAGGCCTATCAACTAGCCAGAAAAGTTCTTGAGCTTATACGAAGCATCAAGAACCTGATAACATCTTCACATTATGTCTATAATGGAAGAAATTCGTACCTGAAGATTTATGATCTTGATGTGTTCTTCAGAAAACCAGAGATGTTGCTTCCTCTTTGAGCTTCTTTTGGCCAAATAAAGGCTTAGATACAAAAATGGATGATGCTTTAGTGGAGAAGAGCTGAAATCCAAGCTTCAAAACAGTTGCAATGTGATGAAAATGGAGAGAGAATCAGAGAGATTCTGAGATGAAGATGGAGCTCGAAAATCAGTTGCAATGTGGAGAAATTGAGAGAGAATAGAGAGAGTTTCTGAGTTGAATGTGAGAAAATGAAGTTAGAAATGAAATTTGAGAGAGTGATTTTTATTTATAATGTGAGCTAACCATGGTTAAACTGAGTGAGTCAACTGAGTCATGGTTGAGTTAAGTGAGTCATCCCTAACTAACTGAGTCAAGTTAGTTAGGGAGAGCAATGGTATGGTGATGGCAACTCATGATATGCTATGGTGGAGGTGAAAAGAAAATGAAGGCACGGCTGGTTGTAGCAGAAACTTGCTCAGCAAGTTTGTTTCTTTCCATTCTCATGTATGCCAAGGCAAGTGTGCAAGGTGTAAGTCATGTGTGTTTGGTTTAATGTGGAAAGCTGATGTGATGAAGTGTTTGTGGTGTGTGTGAACCAAAAATCGTGCACCACTGTTAATGCATCAATGTCATTCATGGTGATTTGCAAGTGGAAATCTCTCTACTTAGTGAATGGTTGAATGAGTTTTTGGATTCATTTGAAAGAGGGGATGTAATGATACAAGTTTGGTTTGAAATTTGAGTTGAAATGATGCTTGGAAGAGGTTGGAAAATGACTTATAACATCCATAAATGGAACTTGGTACAAGGGTGTGGTGATGAGGTAAATTGGCAAGGCATCTTGGCATGAAATCTCAGCACGATGATCCTAACTTGAGACCATTATTTCTCCCTCATAACTTGATCAAACCAAATTTTGCCCAACATGAAACTTGAAGAGGACATTCCAAGGAACATTTTTTATGTTGCCAAGTTTTGCAAATGAAGCCTTTATCATTGAGAAAAATAGGTGTACATTTGGCCCACCAACTGTTTGAAGAAATGATGCGCGCGTGTCCTGAAAATCTTGGTCATGACCTAGTTTTTTTGCCCTACTTTCCTCCAACTTTGATCATCCATATCTCTCTCAATTTTTATCCAATGGAGATGTTCTACACATGGATTTGAAGCTTAAAGAAAGAACTTTTGTTGTGGCCGAGTGGAATTTTCATTTTGTGCTTCAATTTTAAATGGCCTTGGTTCAAACTCTGATGCAAAAATGGCCAAAACTTGCTATTTTTAGTAACCCTTCTTCATCCAAAAATGGCAACTTTCCACATCTTGATTTTTTCATGATTCCTTTGGAGTTTCTTGATCAAATTTTGCACATTGGTCACATATAACATGAATTTCATGAATTTGGCCTCAAAATGTCAAGAGTTGACTTTTTCTTCTGATTATTTGACTTGGCCCCAAATTTCCTGATTTTTTATCCTTCTTCCAATTGAACCACTTCTAAAACCAATTGAGAGGTGATTTTCCACATACATACACTTAGGGACATATAGAATACCATGACATCAAGTTTTGTCCAAAAAATCAAAGATATCCTGATTTTATTAGAAACCCTAGTTTTGACCTCCTCTAGTTAGGAGGGAAAAGTGCAGTCTTCAATTTCCAATTCCTCAGGGTATGTTGTGCATCCTTTTAAAGGATGATGGGATATGCCATTTGAGGATGATTTTGGATCAATGAGCTATCTCTTTTTGAGGGTTTTCCTTCAGTTTTTGAACCTCTTGCATGTTGAAGTATGTATTGTTTCAATCTCCCATTGGATCTCACTTCCTTGAGATTGTGGATGATCAATTGAGATGGTATGAGACATGAGAGACTCTTGGCTTGCCTTGAGGCAACTTGATTGACCTTTTTGTGCTTTGAATGATCCCTTGATTGTCCATCTTTCCCCTGATCACATGCCCTGATGGTAAGAGGGATGCTATGCTCTATTTTTCTATGTTAAATGCAATGCAATGCAATGCTAATGAGATGGATATGATATGATAGATGATAATGCTATGCTAAGATGACAAAAAGGGAGAGCAAATTTTGGGGTATTACAGCTGCCCCTATTCAAACACTGTAGACCTGAATGTCTGAAAGCGAATGCTTTCAGACTTTCAAGGTATATAGTGATTGAATACCAAATATAACCAAAAATTTGCTCTGGATGATGGAAAAGAAAAGGGATATAAACCCAACGTGATTGTTGGATTGAATCTTCAAGTGAAACGTTGTCGGAGAAATCTGTCTTTTGAACGACGCCAGGCGACTACTGGCTTGCCATACTGTTGATGGACTTTAACAAATGTCTTTTTAAACGACGCCAGACGACTACTGGCTCGCCACACTGCTGGTGGACTTTAGAAATGTCTTTTTGAACGACGCCAGACGACTACTGGCTTGCCACACTGCTGGTGGACTTTAGAAATGTCTTTTGGAACGACGCCAGACGACTACTGGCTTGCCACACTGCTGGTGGACTTTAGAAATGTCTTTTTGAACGACGCCAGACGACTACTGGCTTGCCACACTGCTGGTGGACTTTAGAAATGTCTTTTTGAATGATGCCAGATGACTACTGGCTTGGCACACTGCTGGTGGACTTTAGAAATGTCTTTTGGAACGACGCCAGACGACTACTGGCTTGCCACCCTGATGGTGGACTTTAGAAATGTCTTTTTGAACGACGCCAGACGACTACTGGCTTGCCACACTGCTGGTGGAATTTAGCTGCTCTGCCATTCTAAACAATGGACTTTTACCAGTTCGTGCTGGATTTTTTCCAATCTGTCGTTGGACTTCAATGATTACCAAACAGGCTTTGGAATCTCAAAATTGCCATCCTCAGATGGACTTTTGCAGCCTTGCCAAATTAATATTGGACTTCGATGCTTACCAAACCGGCTTTGGAAGCTTTGCTATGATCATTCCACATGCTGGAAAAACCATCTGCAATATTATCCCACCTGCTGGAATAATATGAACGATTGTATATAATGATCATCCCACTGGCTGGAACAACCATCTGCCATACTATTCCACCGGCTGGAATAATATGAACAAACTGTATACCAAAAATAAATTGGACTTTGAGCTGTAAATGAGCACTGCTGAGAATTACACCACCGGCTGGGTAATATCATATGCTGACACTTTGCTGAAAAAGAGATTCTGTTGATCCATATAGACCAAGTTGGGGAAATTACCGCGACTCGGCTGGGGAGTATAGCGGACAAGATTCAATGCTGAAATCTGTGGGGTATCATTACCAAAGATATGATCTTGTCGGGGACCAGGGCTACTTTACGGGGGATATCCAAATCTTGGCTGAAAGACAATCCGTTGCAACATACTGAGAAAGAGTCCCTAGAGATCTGCTGAGGAAACCCAAAGCAATTCCTCGGTAATCTGCTGAGGAAAATGACTGTCGAGCTTAGGGTAAATGTCACAATGCCCCCTGTTGGGCGAACTTTCCCTTTGACGACTCCGCTGGGAATAATGAGTTTATAACACACTCTGCTGGAGAAAAAAAACCGCTTTAAAGCGTCTCTTGTTGGGGCTGCCCTTCGAGAGGATTTTACAGAAGACCAAATGTCCTCAAACTCTACTGGGGATTATAGATCGGGGAAATCCTTTGCTGGGGAGATAACAGATAACATGCCCCATGCATGGGATGGTCAATAACTCCGCTGGGGATTATTCTTTGACAAATTTCCTATGCCGAAACCTGCGGGAGACATGATACTACCACTTGCTGGTACATCCTGCCAAGAGTAAACTCCACAAGGGATGTTAGTACTAAAAGTTTCGTCTCTTAAGAGGATTTTATAGAAAACCAAGCGTTTTCAAACTCTTAGGCAAACACTCTGCCTTGAACTACCTTTCACATCGTCTGCAAGGTACTGGAGGATTGGCACTTGTTGTCAACCTGGAGTATTCACTGCATTAATAACCGCTATCAACACAGAAGAAATCCATCTTCGAACACCGTTGCCGTCACGAAACTTAGTGGGAACTCTTGAATGGAAGAATCGACTTAATAAGATACAACAGTATCAGGTCGTAGCAAATATCTGCTCGTGGTTACGATCATGCTGTTTGGATCGATCGTGCTCATTACCTGCAACAGAAAAAGAATATGCACATGCCCCAGGATATTGCGTGGTCTTTTGGGTCCACCATCCAAGGTTGTCCAACCAGCAAAGTAATTTCAATTGTTTTTGTGCATGTTTTTGCAAGGCCAAGATATTTTCAAAGTAACGTTTTATTATCAAAAATCGGACGTTTTTGCAAACAAGACAGTAAAATGAAAATAAAAGCTCGTGACTGAATATCCAATTTTATTGATGAAATGCCAAAAATTGGCGAATTTACAATCAGAAGCAAACCCCTGAAAGAGGCGATTGCCATAAAATTGAGAAAAGAAATCTATCCTAATGATAATACGGAAATTGGATTCCAACTGATTTCTGATTTTGTTATAGCCAGTATGTATTCCAACTCTCCTAATTATCTTCGCCTCCGGAAGCTCGTGATTGGACCAATTCTTCCTTTGGAATTTTGCCAGTTTGCTGAAGAGTAGAAAACGTACAGATTAATTCAGACTGCAGTCATTCGCTTTAATCCCTCTTTTGTGTGGATCACCTTTTCAAGTTTTCAATCCACCGGGATACCCATTTTTGCCTAAGTTGCCCTTTCGGGTTTTCAACTTACCGGGTGTACAATTCTTTTCAATTATATCCCTAATTTTTGCCCGAACCTTTATTCTGTTTTTGGTTCGCCGGGATGCCCTTTTTTGCCTGGATTCTTTTTTTTTTATCCAGCGGGTCTCTTTATACGAAGTATTTTTTAACTGCATCTGAATTAACAGGGGATGAAAAATCTTCACCATCCATGGTTGTCAGCAACAAGGCTCCACCTAAGAAAACCTTTTTTACCACGAACGGACCTTCATAGTTAGGAGTCCATTTGCCCCTGTGATCTGTACTCGGAGGAAGTATTCTCTTGATTACCACATCCCCGACCTTGTAGACTTGAGGTCGAACCTTTTGATCGAATGCCCTCTTCATTCTGCGCTGATATAGCTGGCCATGGCATACCGCTGCTAAACGCTTCTCCTCAATAAGGCTCAGCTAACCAAATCTGGATCGTATCCATTCAGCTTCATCTAGCTTAACGTCCATCAATATTCGAAGAGAGGGAATCTCCACTTCTATCGGTAGAACTGCCTCCATACCATATACAAGCGAGTATGGTGTTGCCCCAGTGGACGTGCAGACTGATGTTCGATACCCATGCAAAGCCAGTGGTAACATCTCATGCCAATCCTTGTACGTAACAACCATCTTCTGCACAATCTTCTTAATATTTTTGTTGGCCGCTTCAACCGCGCCATTCATTTTCGGGCGGTACGGAGAAGAATTGTGGTGCTCGATTTTGAAGTCCCGGCATAGCTCAGCCATCATCTTGTTGTTCAAATTAGAACCATTATCAGTAATGATTCTTTCGGGCACTCCATATCGACAAATGATATCTCGCTTCAAGAAACGAGCCACTACTTGCTTAGTGACATTGGCGTAAGATGCTGCTTCAACCCATTTAGTGAAGTAATCAATGGCGACCAAGATGAAACGATGGTCGTTTGAAGCAGTAGGCTCAATTTTCCCGATCATATCAATGCCCCACATTGCAAATGGCCACAGAGAGGACATGATACTCATCGGATTGGGAGGAACGTGCACTTTGTCTGCATAGATCTGGCATTTGTGGCACTTACGAGCATACTTGCAGCAATCTGACTCCATGGTCAGCCAATAATACCCTAATCTCAACAATTTCTTAGCCATCGCATGTCCTCCGGCATGGGTACCGCAAGAGCCTTCGTGCACTTCAATCATCAACAGGTCTGCCTCGTGTCTATCCACACATCTGAGCAGAACCGTGTCAAAATTCCTTTTATACAGCACACCATCTTTGTTCAAGAAGAAACTAACAGCTAGCCTTCTTAATGTCTTCTTGTCATTGGAAGATGCCCCAGGCGGGTATTCTTGATTTTTTAAGAAGCATTTGATGTCATGGTACCAAGGCTTATCGTCAGACACTGCATCAACCTCAAACACAAAAGCAGGCCTATCAAGACGAGATACATCAATCCTGGGCACAAAGTTCCAACCATGCACTTTGATCATCGAAGAGATAGTGGCCAAGGCGTCTGCAAACTTATTCTCATCTCGGGGAACATGGTATAACTTGACGGTTGTAAAGAATGTCAGCAATCTCCTCGTATAATCTCTATACGGAATCAAATTCTGCTGATGTGTGTGCCAAGTTCCCTTTACTTGATTGATTACCAGTGCTGAATCACCAAAGATATTGAGGGTCTTGATTCATAAATCAATAGCTTCCTCGATCCCTAGTATGCTCTGCTTCATTGTTGGTACACCCGAAAGTTACTCGGGTAGTGAAGGGCATGTGAACACCCTCTGGCGTAATAAGGACTGCACCAACTCCGCACCCATTCATATTAACTGCCCCATCAAACATCAAACTCCATTTGGATTCAGGGTCAGGCCCCTCCTCCAGAAGTGGTTCCTCGCAGTCTTTCGCTTTGAGAAACATGATGTCCTCATCAGGGAAATCAAATCTCATGGGCTTGTAATCATCAAGAGGCTGTTGCGCAAGATAATCTGACAGTATACTTCCTTTGATTGCCTTTTGCGAAGTAAATTGAATATCGTACTCTGTCAGTACCATCTGCCACCTTGCAACTCTGCCTGTAAGTGCTGGTTTCTCAAAAATATACTTGACTGGATCCAATTTAGAGATCAACAGGGTTGTATGTGTGAGCATGTATTGTCTCAATCGCTTGGCGGCCCACGTGAGTGCACAGCATGTCTTCTCAAGCATTGAATAACGCGATTCACAATCTATAAATTTCTTGCTCAGGTAGTAGATAGCATGTTCTTTCCTACCTGTCTCGTCGTGTTGACCGAGAACACAACCCATGGATCCTTCGAGCACTGTCAAGTACATAATCAGTGGTCTCCCTTGAACTGGAGGTATCAGAATTGGAGGTTCCTGCAAATATCTTTTTATTTTATCGAATGCATTTTGACAATCATCATTCCACCTGACCGTTTGATCTTTTCGTAGCATTTTGAATATCGGTTCGCAAGTGGCAGTTAGGTGAGATATGAACCTTGAAATGTAGTTCAATCTTCCTAGAAAGCCGCAAACTTCTTTCTCAGTCCTTGGTACAGGCATATCTTGTATAGCTTTCACCTTAGCAGGATCAACCTCTATCCCTTTTTCACTGACAATGAAACCAAGCAATTTTTCGGAAAGCACGCCGAAAGTACACTTGTTAGGATTCAGTCTCAACCTGAATTTCCTCAGCCTCTCAAACAACTTCTTCAAGTTGATCAGATGTTCCTCTTCTGTCTTTGATTTAGCAATCATGTCATCCACATAGCACTCGATCTATTTATGAATTAGATCGCGGAATAACGTCACCATTGCTCTTTGATAAGTTGCCCCTGCGTTCTTCAACCCAAAAGGCATTACTTTGTAACAGAAGGTACCCCACGGGGTAATGAATGTCGTCTTCTCCATGTCCTCAGGCGCCATCTTTATCTGATTGTACCCAGAGAATCCATCCATAAATGAGAACACTGAAACTGAGCGGTATTATCAACCAGCACATCAATATGAGGGAGTGGAAAATCATCTTTAGGGCTCGCCCTGTTGAGATCTCTGTAATCCACACACATTCTGACCTTGCCATCTTTCTTCAGCACCGGTACTATATTGGCCACCCAGGGAGGATAGTTGGTTACTGCCAGAAAACCTGCATCCAACTGTTTCTGTACTTCTTCCTTGATCTTCAAAGCCATTTCTAGTTTTGTCCTGCGCAGCTTCTGCTTGACCGGTGGGCAGTCCTCTTTCAATGGTAGTCTATGCACAACTATGTCTGTATCTAAACCTGGTATATCTTGGTATGACCAAGCAAAGATGTCAACGTATTCACGTAGCATGACTATCAGCTCTTGCTTTACATCAGCCCGCAGACTCGCACCAATCTTGATCTCTTTCTTGCTTTCCTCTGACCCAATATTGATGATCTCAAGAGCTTCCTGATGAGGCTGAATGGTCTTCTCTTCCTGTTTCAACAACCTAGCCAACTCTTTCGGGAGTTCATAGTCTTCATCACTTTCTTCCTCAGCTTGATAGATCGGATTGTCGAAATCATACGTGGGCATAACGGAATCATTTTCAGAGAAATCCACAGAATCCAGTCTGCATGATTGGGTTTATGCTTTATTTTAGATTATTTTTTTGCTTGAAAACAAAAGAAAAGAAAGTGCATTATCATTTTTTTTAATTTTCTTTGTGCAAAAATAAAATAAAGAAAGAGTAAAGGAACACAAATTTGTAAACAAAACGTCCTTTTATTGATATTTGAACATTATATGAGAAAATATGGTGGCCCTACAAATGGATCATCACACCTTGGGCAGAGTGTGGGATTTCATGCATTATGAAAGACAAGAATTATTACTCTGAATGGTGAACAACATGAACGATTTCTTCACTAGACCAATTTTGCAACGCCTTGCCTGGAGCCAGCGCATATACCCATCTGTCCAGATAATCTGAGCTTTCAGCGCCATCTTCTACTGCTGAGCAGGACTGGTTGGGATTGATAATTCCTCCACTGTTGAAGTTGATTGGCCCACAGAATCGAGGAACTGGCATCCGGCCCGACTGGTATCCAATGCCAAACTTATCTTCTTTCACGAACACATCTATAGCTTTACCCCAACCTTGGGCATTTCCGCTTTCGACCACTTCTCTGGCCTGCTTGTATGACGCAATTGATGCACTCGGCCCACCTGGCACATTTGACACCACTGCTGCTGAAGTAGACTCTGGTAAGTTATTGATATTCAGGACTTCAAAAGATTGCCACAAAGTTTCATGAATCTCTCCATCCATTTCCACATATTTAAAAGTGGATAGATGACTCACGAATATATCTTCCTCGCCGCAAACAGTAACCACTTGACCCTCGAACACATACTTGAGCTTCTGATGAAGTGTGGAGGTAACTGCGCCTGCTGCGTGAATCCACGGTCGTCCCAACAAACAGCTATAAGCAGGCTGAATGTCCATAACATGAAAGGTCGTCTTGAATATCTGTGGACCAACCTGTATTGGTAATTCAACCTCCCCTAACACCGATCTTTGGGATCCATCGAAAGCTCTCACAATCAGATCGCTGGGTCTCAGAACCAATCCATCTACTTCAATTTTCATCAGGGCTTTTTTGGGTAACACATTTAAGGAAGAACCTGTGTCAACCAGCACATGCGACAAAACTGCCCCTTTGCATTCAAGTGTGATGTGCAGTGCTTTGTTGTGGTTACGTCCGTCCGGTGTCAAATCCCTGTTCGTAAATCCCAACCCATGGCTCACATTCACATTAGAAATTACTCCCTCCAACTGATTCACTGTAATCTCTTGGGGAACGTATGCCATATTCAGAACTTTCAACAAAGTAGCCCGGTGTGCATCTGAACTCATTAACAGGGATAATATCGAAATTTTAGAGGGTGTCTGATTAAGTTGGTCAATGATCTTGTAATCACTCTTTTTGATAACCCTCATAAATTCCTCAACATCATTATCAAAATTGACTTTAGGGTCCTCTTCCTGAGCAGGCACCTTGTCATCAACAACTTGTTTTCCTTTTGCTCTTGCAGCGACTTCAGCCTCACTCCTTAAAGTCTGGGGAGCAAACAGTCGACCACTTCTGGTGAAACCACTTGGTCCACTGACATTCTCAATGCTAGTACCAACAGCCTCTGCCTTCTGCCGACTTCCTCCTTGACGAGTATCAGTTCCATACTGCCACAGAACTGCCCTATTAGACACATAAGCAGCCGATTCAGGAACTATAATCGTAACTGGTCTCGGCCTCTCGAGCACGATGATAGCGACAGGCTCCTCAACAGGAACCTGTATCTCGACTGGATTATAGTAAATGGTAACGGCAGAAACATCCTGTTCTTTCTCTACTTTATCAAACTGAAGACTTCCCTCATCCATAAGATCCTGCAGTCCAACTCTCAACTTACTGCAGCCATTAACCTGCTTTGAACAATCCTCGCAATCAGAGGCGCATCCAGGAAATACCTTTCCTTTTAACAAACGTTCTTTTACAATCAACAGCAGAGTCTTCACCAAATTAACATCAGTAATCAAATTCAACTTCTCGCCATCAAAAATGGCATTTGTGCCTGCACCTCCATGATGAGGCATTGGATTGTCACGAACATTCGGCAGCCTAGAGAAGTTGATAGCTTTTGCGTCAATCAGATCTTGAACCTTATGTTGAAAGGTCCAACACTTTTCTATTGAATGACCTGGCGCACCAGAATGATATTCACATCGAGCATTAGCATCGTAACCTTGAGGCAATTTTTCAGAATCCAGCGGCTTCATAGTCCGAAGTTCAACCAACTTCTCTTTGAGCAGTTGTGGTAACAAAGCAGCATATGTCATAGGCAAGGGATCAAACTTACGGTCCCTTTGTCTATTGTTCTAAAATCGGGGTCTACCTTGCTGATCTGGCGTTTGCTGTCCAGCTGGAACCGGAATGGTTACCGCATCCACCTGATGATAGGACTGACTCCTTCCTCTGCCCCCTCCTCTATACACAGCGCTGGACTCCCCTTCTCGTTTCCTTGGTCCATTGGCAAAGGGTTTCTTCGAACTTGAAGCAACATCTTGAATCTTACCCAATTTCAGCAGACTTTCTATTCGTTCCCCAGCAACGACAATGTCGGCAAACCCTGTGGAAGGACATGCAGCAAGTCTATCCAAATACGTCCCTTGAAGTGTGCTCATGAACATATCAGCCATCTCACGATCACCCAAGGGTGGTTGAACTCGAGCAGCCAATTCTCTCCATCTCTGTGCGTACTGCTTAAAGCCCTCCTTGTTATCCTGAGTCATACTCTGCAATTGAGTACGATTAGGTGCCATGTCCAGATTATATTGATACTGCTTCAGAAACGCATCGCAAAAATCTTTCCAACTCCTTATGTGAACCCTGTCCAGCTTAATGTACCATTCCAGGGAAGCGCCTGACAGGCTATCCTGGAAAAAATACATCCAGAGCTTTTGGTCCTCGGTGTAAGCGGCAATCTTGCGATTGTAAGCTTGCAAATGTGTTTTGGGACAGGTACTGCCGTTGTACTTATCCAAAGCAGGAAGCTTGAACTTGGGAGGAATTCGCACACCCTGTACGAGACCCATGTCTTCTACATCAATTCCAAGAGGATTTTGGCTCTCAATAGCCTTGAGTCTTTCATCCAGCCCTTCATACTTCCGGTCGTCATTGTAGAAACCCATGTCATTGTTGAATGCAGTGAACTGGTCCTCCTGACCATCCTCATTGTTATCAAAGCCCATATGTACCCCACCAGCAGGGATTGTGCCAACGGGAGGAGTGCGCACATTGCGATTTGGGATTTCAGTTTCCAGCCTCTGGATAGTGGTTCTCATAGCTTCTTGTCCAATCCTCATGTTTTCTTGACCAGTCCTCAGCTCTTGCTGACCTTGAGCAATCCCCTGCATGAGGTTCATGAACTGTTCGATCCTTCCCCTCAAATCGGCTAACTCTGTCTGAACTTGCTCCATTACTCTTATTTGATTGCGTCGGGTAGAATATCGGTGAACTGGGGTATCAGCTATCGTGCCTGAAACCAAATAAAGGTTAGCAGGCGCCTGCAAAAGGAAAACCTGCGATGCAAAAATGATATGCAAATGCAAATGCAAAGTTATGTTTGTCATTTCAAAATACTTTTCATATCCTGATTCCAATCGTAACCAAAAATTCCTGAAGACCAGGAGTCATGATTACTGAGTTTTGCCATGAAGAGATATTCATATACATCGATCACAGATGTCTGAAGACCAGAAATAGTGATTTTGTAGTGTGCTAGTGTGCAGATATCACATCACATATATCTGAAGATCAGAAATTGTGAACAGAAGTAACCCATTTCATACAAATTCCCAAAACTTCTCAAGCACGTTTGTCGTAGTTTCAGCAACAAAATAAGAAACAGGCAGTCAAATGGATCCATCAACAATTTTGATGGTAACCATTACAAATTACAAAGAAATGACAAAAATCACTAATCCGACAGCTCTACATCCTTCAGCTTCTGGCTGGAGTACTTAATCTCCTCAAACAGGATGCGGGTACGCTGATGATGCGGCTTCTCAATCAGCTCTTTAATCACTACGTCCCTTTTTTCCAATGCATCCTCTAATGACCCCACGTGCATCAGCAAGGCTTCATCTTCATTGGCTCCTTTACGCCTCTTGATTCCAGCTTGAATTTTAACCAGTTTCAGCTCTGCTGTGACATCTTCAAGCTCCTTGTTGGTGATTCTCAGCTTACCTTCAGCATTTCTCAGCTCTGCTCTAACCATTTTCTTCAATTTCTCGTACTCCTCGGCCGGTACCATGGAATGTTGACCTGGACATAAGAGAACTTCTCGGGAAAAGGGTAACAACAGCTTTTTGACCTTCATCTCAACCCAAGCATCGTAGTCAGGGTATGATCTACAGTCTCCTTTGTCGAAAGTCAATTTTCCCTCTCTTTGCCTAAATTTCCAAGCATTTATTACTTCCCGCACTTTTTCATTCTTGGTCCCTACGAAAAACAGAGAAGCGCTAATCTCTTCATCAGCAGAAGGATGTCTCGAGGCATAACCAAATTGTCTAACTGCCAACACTGGGTTGTAATTAATCCCACCTCTTCTTCCAAGTAGAG
Organism: Lathyrus tuberosus; assembly: GCA_022829125.1. NCBI lineage: Eukaryota > Viridiplantae > Streptophyta > Magnoliopsida > Fabales > Fabaceae > Lathyrus > Lathyrus tuberosus. The sequence goes on from JALAZF010000009.1 coordinate 11,385,983, forward strand.
GCACATTAGGAAAACTTCCACACTTGACAGTAAGCTCTACCGTCAGTAATTTGGGATCAAACCAAATAATATTATTGGCAGTCAAACCTATCAGTCTTTTGGACCACTTCATTGTCTCAGCAGTTTCTACAAACGCACCAGTCCGGGGTAAATGTTTGAAGAGCCAATGGCATAACGATTGGGTGCAACAACTGACCAAACTCCCTCTTGCCTTCTCATTTTTGTAGTGTACGGAGTGATAAAAATCCCCTAGCAGGGTAGGAATCGGATTCTTCGAGACAAACACTTTCAACGCCTGCATATCAACAAAATCAGGCTGACCGGGGAAAAGCACCAAGCCATAGATACAAAGAGCTAACACAGCGTTGTAAGTAGTCCAATTGTTAGCCTTGGCAGCTTCCTGAGCTTGTCGAAAAAGAAACTCCAAGTGAAATCCTTCATCTTCTTTGAGTCTTCTTAGGCCATTTTTCACAACAAACAGGTCCAGATGCAGGACAGCAGCGATTACTTCAGGGGCAAGAGCACCTTCAGAAAAGTACGGTATAGCAGACGTGATTGGAATTCCCAAAATAAATGAGAATTCCTCCAGAGTGGGCATCAAAATGTAGTCAGGGAATAGGAAACATCTCATTGATGGCTCATAGAACTGTAAGAAAGTATGCAACCCATCCTTCTCATACTTTATGAATGCACATACCATCTTAATCAGCTCTCCATACTCCTTCTGAAAAGTGCTGAGAACATCAGAACCAGCCATACCTATCATCTTGTTCAATACATCCAGCTTAGGATCAGGGAATTTGTATGACACATTATTCTTCCTTTTAACCTCAGCATCTTGGGAACTCATGATTGGAATCAGACAATATGGTAAGTACCTGAAAATGACAAACATAACCTGTTATGATATGATTATGCAAATGCAAAAGGCAAGTGATCAGGTATCCAGGTGTCGGTGTCTGTGTTGAACTGTGTGCACTGTGTCTCTGTACTGAATCTGGCAATATATCTGAGATGAATACTTAAACCACTGTCATAGGATACACTGTCTGTAATAATCATAGAATCACAAGTACGGTACGTAGGAGGCTGGGTTACCTGCAAACCTGTAAACATCCCACCCATACTCACATGTGGTTCCTAGAAAATAAGGCTTGTCAGCTTCGGAGGTTTGAGAAGCGATAGCACATTCAGCCCGTAGGATACAATGCTATGCCAATCAAAGAGGTCGTCCACTAACTCACCTTAGAAAATGAAGGTCATCCTATGCAAGTACCAAAGTGGGCTCTCGGGTGCGAGCGGGTTTGCCACAGAATGTGGTCTGCCACTGTCACCGCTAAAGAGAGATGTTTCCACTAAGCTCCTCATGATCGGTCACTAGAGTCGACAGCTCTCTAGATCGACATCCTGGAATACGCAAGATGCGCACGCCATGATGGGTCCCAAGATAGCCTCGTCTAGCTGTGAATTCCGTGATTACCCACGTACACAGATGGCACGTAGGTCCCACTACTCTCCACTCTAAGTCTAAGTGTATACTCGAGCCTGTGTACTGAGCTCATCTCTCAGAAATCCCATCCCGCCAAACAGACAGAACAGTGCAACACGGTATAATATATGAAATATAAATGCTAACATGCTGTAAATATGGTACAAGTAATAAAATACAGTAAACAGCAAATACAAAACAACAGTAAACACCCAATGAAAGAAAAGCAAACAAGCGCTAGGATTGACTCGCTTAGGATGGACCAGCAATAGGTCAACCTGTCCCCAGCAGAGTCGCCAACTGTCGCTCCTGGGATTTTCATCCAGGTACAAACGCGAAAGTGGCACCGAAACAGAGTCGCCAGCAATGTGTATTTATCCCAAGAGAGGGAAAGGAAACACCGCATAAACCCGAAGGAAAGGATAGAGCATGGTCTTACGACCAAGAGAACTGGATTCGGGAGTCGGTTACGCGAGAGGAAGGTATTAGCACCCCCTCGCGTCCATCGTACCCGATGGGATCCACGCTTGCTTGTTTCGATCAAAGGGTGATAGAAAAAGATACTGGAAAAAGGAACTGCTAGCTGGAGAACTGGAAAAGGAAATGAGAAAGAAAGAGAAACAAATGTAGGGAAAATAAAAGAAGTGCTCGCATGGGCCCTACCCCCACTGCCTACGTATCTCATCGGGAGCATGAGAATCAGAGCGACGTAGTTCCCCTCACTAGGGATGGATTGTTTGTGTTTTTTAGTGGAATACGTCAACGTTCGCGTCCTAGCATTTTAGGCGTTGCGGCTCGCTGTAGGGAGACTTAGGCGTTACCTGTTTGCGGTAGAACGGAAATGACGCATCCTTGAGGAATGAATGAAGGAGATGAGGAAAGGATTCCCGAAGGAAAGACGTTATTGTTTGTTTTTGTATTTTAAGAGTTTTTTATTTGTTTGCATATGATAGTGTATCCAAATCTTAGCCATTGGAATGTATACATTCTCACATTCCAAGATGGAATGGGTAAGAAAGCACACTAAGGGTGAAGAAGACCCCCACACTTAGTTCCAATTGTTAAGGTTCAAACACACTAGCATACTTGTGTTTATTAAGTGTTTTTGTTGATTAAGAAATGAAGAAGTGTTTTTGATTTGTACCTTCAACAAGTATTGCATTTAAGTCCCTCATACAAGATCAAATGTTTAACACATTGACCCAAGATGGGCTATATGCTACACATTCTAAGATTATAAGAGAAAACCCCTTTATAATCCCTTCTTTATATGAAAGGCCAAAGTGCAATAACTGCCTACCTTTATTAAGTATTTTGAATTTTCTTTGAGACGAGAAAAGAGACTCAAGAGAGGAGAAAAGGTAAAAATCTATATGAACTAAGACTCAATCCTAATTGAAAATTAAAGGGAGTGGTCCTAATGGTTGGTGAGGTTTCAACCTAAAGTCTAAAGAAATAATGAATTAAACAATTCACTTCTAAGTTAGAAGATGAATTGTAATTCAAAAAGGGAAAGTGGTGAGTTATTAAGAAAAAGCACATAAGTGCTCAACAAAACACAAGATGGAATTGTAAAAGATGAGAGGAAAGAAGTTTGAATGTGGATTCCTTATCCACACTCAATTGCAACTTACCAAAGCCCCTACATGGTTAGTAAACATGTATAAGAAATATAAGAAGTAAAAGAACATTTAATGCACCATAAAACTCAAAAGAATTAGATGAGAAATTGGTTATAACCAGAATGTACATCACATGGAAAACAAATGATCATTATCATGCAAGTCCAAGTGGATAGGCAACAAACATCATCCATGACATTAGAACATGCTACCATAAGAAAAGGGAGAATGAAAGATGAAAAGAAATGGAAGAAACATGCCTAAATGGAACATGTAATCCAAGGATCAGAATTGAAATGAAATGAAGAATGATATATAAACACATCACAAGCATTCATGAAACACCTATCAAGCCATTCAAGAAGCAATAGAAGAAGAAAGGAAATGGACACTCAAAAGATAACACAAGTACTTCATATTAAGGACACACAAAGTTCAAATGAAAGTGAACATGCAATGATGACACATAACATGTACCAATGACCTATAATGTCAAATGAATGGTTCACAAAGTAGGCAAATGATCATGCAAGTATGTACAAAAGAAATCATGTAAACATGCACAAAGATTACAAGGATATGACATGTTATAATGCTTCAAATGAAATGTTTTAAAAAAAAATCAAATGAGTTCATGAAAATTATGAAAACATGGTATTGAGGTTCACAAATCAGATATGAATCACATATCAAAGTAGCATGCAAGAAACCAAGGCAAAATGATGTCAAACAATGCACTTAGGTCAAGTATACACATCATACAAAGTAGCACAAAAATGAACACCAAACATGCCATAAACTGTCCTAAAAAAATCAAATAAAAATCACTTAACATACCTCAAGATGATAATGACTCAATGCAAAAAGAAGAGCACCAAAACAATTTTTAATGATTGAGAACAAAAATGCACAAATTTATGTATCACATTAAGCATGCATACAAATTGAAATTCAAAGAATATTATAGAACCGGGGCAAAAAGGTCATAAAACCAAGAAATAAAATCATGAAAAATTTTCTAAATGTTTTAAGAAGGCTCATGAATTTTTGTGGAATTTTATGATGAAGTTTGGTATTTTTAAAATTCAATTATGAAACGTGTAGAAAAAATGAAAATAAAATAAAAATGCAATATGAAAGGGGGTGTAAACATAGCAAAATATCAGTTCAATATTGATTGGGCCTTTGAAAGAGAGGTGTGGATAGCAATCTGATTAGGTCCAATTACGCGCAAAACACCATAATAAGCATGCACTTCCGTCAACAAAATTGACTCATTAATAGCCACTAGATGGAGTCAAGGTCAAGCCAAAGTCAAAGTAATCAGATCAAACGCTCACACACGCATGTCCACGTTCCATACCATATGCCACAACACACAATGTTTAAAATAAAATCAGAAGCAACACGTGAGAGGCATGTGAGTTTTTTATGTGCTGGCAAGCTTCAAGCCACACGATGAGGAAAAATGGACGGTTATGATTAAAACGTGAGTAAACCCTAGCAATCAAACTCAACGGCCGGAGGTGACTTCCGGTCACCTTCTCCGGCGAACCACCACCCTCTGCAACCTTTGGATCTCACAGAAATGCACAAATATTACACCAAAATTATGCTGAACTTATGTAGAACACGAATCCAAAGACAAAATGCACAAAACATTCATGAGATGAGAGAATCGAACAGAGGAAGATTTGCCCTAACATTTCAACTATGCCTCTAAAGGCCTATCAACTAGCCAGACAAGTTCTTGAGCTTATACGAAGCATCAAGAACCTGATAACATCTTCACATTATGTCTATAATGGAAGAAATTCGTACCTGGAGATTTATGATCTTGATGTGTTCTTCAGAAAACCAGAGATGTTGCTTCCTCTTTGAGCTTCTTTTGGCCAAATAAAGGCTTAGATACAAAAATGGATGATGCTTTAGTGGAGAAGAGCTGAAATCCAAGCTTCAAAACAGTTGCAATGTGATGAAAATGGAGAGAGAATCAGAGAGATTCTGAGATGAAGATGGAGCTCGAAAATCAGTTGCAATGTGGAGAAATTGAGAGAGAATGGAGAGAGTTTCTGAGTTGAATGTGAGAAAATGAAGTTAGAAATGAAATTTGAGAGAGTGATTTTTATTTATAATGTGAGCTAACCATGGTTAAACTGAGTGAGTCAACTGAGTCATGGTTGAGTTAAGTAAGTCATCCCTAACTAACTGAGTCAAGTTAGTTAGGGAGAGCAATGGTATGGTGATGGCAACTCATGATATGCTATGGTGGAGGTGAAAAGAAAATGAAGGCACGGCTGGTTGTAGCAGAAACTTGCTCAGCAAGTTTGTTTCTTTCCATTCTCATGTATGCCAAGGCAAGTGTGCAAGGTGTAAGTCATGTGTGTTTGGTTTAATGTGGAAAGCTGATGTGATGAAGTGTTTGTGGTGTGTGTGAACCAAAAATCGTGCACCACTGTTAATGCATCAATGTCATTCATGGTGATTTGCAAGTGGAAATCTCTCTACTTAGTGAATGGTTGAATGAGTTTTTGGATTCATTTGAAAGAGGGGATGTAATGATACAAGTTTGGTTTGAAATTTGAGTTGAAATGATGCTTGGAAGAGGTTGGAAAATGACTTATAACATCCATAAATGGAACTTGGTACAAGGGTGTGGTGATGAGGTAAATTGGCAAGGCATCTTGGCATGAAATCTCAGCACGATGATCCTAACTTGAGACCATTATTTCTCCCTCATAACTTGATCAAACCAAATTTTGCCCAACATGAAACTTGAAGAGGACATTCCAAGGAACATTTTTTATGTTGCCAAGTTTTGCAAATGAAGCCTTTATCATTGAGAAAAATAGGTGTACATTTGGCCCACCAACTGTTTGAAGAAATGATGCGCGCGTGTCCTGAAAATCTTGGTCATGACCTAGTTTTTTTGCCCTACTTTCCTCCAACTTTGATCATCCATATCTCTCTCAATTTTTATCCAATGGAGATGTTCTACACATGGATTTGAAGCTTAAAGAAAGAACTTTTGTTGTGGCCGAGTGGAATTTTCATTTTGTGCTTCAATTTTAAATGGCCTTGGTTCAAACTCTGATGCAAAAATGGCCAAAACTTGCTATTTTTAGTAACCCTTCTTCATCCAAAAATGGCAACTTTCCACATCTTGATTTTTTCATGATTCCTTTGGAGTTTCTTGATCAAATTTTGCACATTGGTCACATATAACATGAATTTCATGAATTTGGCCTCAAAATGTCAAGAGTTGACTTTTTCTTCTGATTATTTGACTTGGCCCCAAATTTCCTGATTTTTTATCCTTCTTCCAATTGAACCACTTCTAAAACCAATTGAGAGGTGATTTTCCACATACATACACTTAGGGACATATAGAATACCATGACATCAAGTTTTGTCCAAAAAATCAAAGATATCCTGATTTTATTAGAAACCCTAGTTTTGACCTCCTCTAGTTAGGAGGGAAAAATGCAGTCTTCAATTTCCAATTCCTCAGGGTATGTTGTGCATCCTTTTAAAGGATGATGGGATATGCCATTTGAGGATGATTTTGGATCAATGAGCTATCTCTTTTTGAGGGTTTTCCTTCAGTTTTTGAACCTCTTGCATGTTGAAGTATGTATTGTTTCAATCTCCCATTGGATCTCACTTCCTTGAGATTGTGGATGATCAATTGAGATGGTATGAGACATGAGAGACTCTTGGCTTCCCTTGAGGCAACTTGATTGACCTTTTTGTGCTTTGAATGATCCCTTGATTGTCCATCTTTCCCCTGATCACATGCCCTGATGGTAAGAGGGATGCTATGCTCTATTTTTCTATGTTAAATGCAATGCAATGCTAATGAGATGGATATGATATGATAGATGATAATGCTATGCTAAGATGACAAAAAGGGAGAGCAAATTTTGGGGCATTACAGTTACAACCATCTTTTGAACGATCCTCTTGATGTTCTTGTTAGCCGCTTCTACCGCTCCGTTCATCTTGGGTCGGTAGGGAGATGAGTTATGGTGTTCGATCTTGAACTCAACGCACAACTCTTTCATCATCTTGTTGTTCAAGTTAGATCCATTATCTATAATGATCTGGCTCGGAACACCATAACGGCAGATGATATTGTTTTTGATAAATCAAACCACCACTTGTCTGGTTACATTAGCGTACGACGCTGCTTCGACCCACTTGGTTAAATAGTCAATGGCTACCAGGATGAACTGATGTCCGTTTGAAGCCTTAGGTTCGATTAAGCCAATCATGTCGATTCCCCATATGGAAAAAGGCCACGGGGAAGAAAGAACTTTGAGATGTGATGGCGGTACATGAATTTTGTCGGAGTATATCTGACACTTGTGACACCTCTTCATGTACTTGTAGCAGTCGGATTCCATGGTCAACCAGTAATACCCTGCTCTCAGAATTTTTCTCGCCATTGTGTGTCCGTTGGCATGAGTGCCAAAGGATCCTTCATGAATTTCTTTCATAAGCATGTTTGCTTCTGGTCTGTCTACGCATCGGAGCAAGACCAAGTCAAAATTCCTCTTATAAAGAGTGTCACCGCTCAGGAAAAAGCTTCCAGCCAACCTTCTGAGGGTTTTCCTATCTTTTCTGAGTGCCCCAGATGGGTACTCTTGTTTCTGAAGGAAGCATTTGATATCGTGATACCAAGGTTTGTTGTCTATGACTGCTTCGATTGTGAAGACGTAGGCGGGCCGTTCAAGGCGCATTATGTCGATCTTAGGTAGGTCATTCCATTGACCTACACTAATAATGGAAGAGAGAGTGGCTAAAGCGTCAGCCATGTGATTCTCATTACGAGGGACGTGATGAAACTCGACTCTGTTAAAGAAGGGTAACAACCTTCTTGCATAGTCTTTGTAAGGAATCAGTCCTGATTGGTATGTGTTCCAATCTCCTTTTATCTGATTGATAACCAAGGCTGAATCGCCGTATACGTCCAAGTTTTTGATCCTTAAATCAATCGCTTCTTCGAGACCCATAATACAAGCTTCGTATTCGGCCCCATTGTTTGTACATTTAAACGTAAGTCGAGCAGTGAAAGGAATGTAGGTACCCTGAGGGGTAACAATGATTGCCCCAATTCCATTTCCATAATGATTAACTGCTCCATCAAAGATAAGTCCCCATTGGGAACCTGGTTCTGGCCCTTTACTGGGTAACGGTTCATCGCAATCTTTCATTTTTAGATACATGACATCTTCGTCTGGGAAGTCAAACCCGGTTGATTCTTGATTGTCAATCGGTTGATGAGCCAAATGATCGGCTAAAATACTCCCCTTAACGACTTTCTGAGTGTGGCACTCTATGTCATATTCTGATAACAACATCTGCCAACGGGCAATCCTTCCCGTGAGAGCAGGTTTTTCAAAGACGTACTTGATTGGATCCATTTCGGAGATTAACCAAGTAGTATGACGAATCATGTACTGACGTAGACGTTTGGCTGCCCAAGCCAAAGCACAGCAAGTTTTCTCAAGCATCGTGTACCGAGTCTCGCAGTCGGTGAACTTCTTGCTTAGATAGTAAATGGCAGACTCTTTCCTTTTGGTTTCGTCTTGTTGGCCAAGTACACACCCCATTGAGTCTTCCAAGACTGTGAGGTAGATAATCAGTGGTCTTCGTTCCACTGGAGGTGATAGAATCGGAGGATTCAATAGATATTCCTTAATACTATCGAAGGCGGTTTGGCAATCTTCTGTCCAAACGCAGTCCTGGTTCTTTTTAAGTAATTTGAAAATCGGCGCACATGTCGCGGTCATGAGGAATATGAATCTGGAGATGTAGTTCAAACGTCTCAGGAATCCTCTGACTTGTTTTTCAGTTTTCGGAGAAGGCATTTCTTGAATGGCCTTGACCTTGTCAGGATCGACCTCAATTCCTTTCTGGCTGACGATGAACCCTAAGAGTTTCCCCGAACGGACACCGAAGGTGCACTTGTTGGGATTCAAGCGGAGTTTGTACTTCCTCAAATGCTCGAATAGTTTCGACAGGTGGGTCACATGCTCCTCTTCTGTCTTAGATTTGCAATCATATCATCGACATATACCTCGATTTCCTTGTGTATCATGTCATGAAACAGAGTAGTCATGGCCCTTTGATAGGTTGCCCTGGCGTTCTTCAAGCCGAACGGCATCACCTTGTAACAAAAGGTACCCCATGGGGTAATGAACAAAGTTTTCTCCATGTATTTCGGCGCCATTTTGATCTGGTTATAGCCCGAGAATCCATCCATGAAGGAGAAAATTTTGAACTTTGTTGTGCTGTCTACCAGCATGTCAATGTGTGGTAAGGGAAAGTCGTCCTTTGGACTTGCCTTGTTCAGATCCCTATAATCAACACACATTCTGACTTTTCCGTCCTTTTTGGGAACGGGTACGATCTTGGCTAACCATTGAGGATATTCAGATGTAGCAAGGAAACCTGCGTCGATCTGTTTCTGTACCTCCTCTTTGATTTTGATGGCCTTGTCCGGGTGAGTCCGTCTCAACCTTTGCTTTACTGGCGGACATTCTGATAGGACCAAGCGAATACATCGGGAAACTCTTTGAGAAGCTTGTTCAAACTCTCTTTGGCAGTTGGACTGAGCAGTACCCCAATCCTGATTTCTTTTCTCTCTTTTTCAGAACCCACATTGATCATTTCCAACGGCTCTTTGTGAGGTTCAATGGACCTTTCCTCCTGTCTGAGTAGTCGAGAGATCTCTTCTGGAATTTTGTTGTCAACTTCTTCTTCAGCCCCAAATATCGGGAACCCAAAGTCGGGATAATGCATCGGATCGTATGTTTCAACTAGGTTTAAAACAAGCAATCTGCATGACGTGAGGATTCGTGTTTAGAAGAGATAGAGAAAATGCAAGAGTGTGTGCAGTGTATTTTTTTTATTACTGCTTGTTTTTATTTGAATTGTTTTTTAGGATTACCATTTTCTGAAAAAGCAAAAAGAGAAAATAGCAAATATTGCGGGAATTACAGAACGACGTTATTTTATTAATGAACAAGTCGATCCTTGAAACTACAACCCTATAAAAACAAAACTCTGTCGCTTTGGGCGGAGTGAAGAGGGAAGATTTACAGAAAGCGAGCCCTATTAAAACATCCGTTTCACCTGGGCAGGGTGAAAGGTTAAAGATGGCAATTAATTTGATTGGCGAACGACCTTCGGAGCATCAACTGCAACCCATTGGCGGCGAACTCCTCGGTGAATCACAAAGTCTGGCACCTTCCTTGATTTGTCTTCAGAAATAACGCTGATTTCTGGTGGAGCAGGATCATTGGAATCTGTCTCCCAGGCAGAGTTGTCGTAGGAGAATTCCTCTGTTGCATTTTGCATAGCATTTGTGCTCTCAGCTGTATCTCCCCATCCAGTTGGCTGAATATCTTCGAGCCTGATACGAGAGCATTCGGGAGTGGTGTACTTGACCATATAGTCAAATTTTCCACTTGGTTGTCCCAAGGTGTCCCACACTTCTTTGGAACTGGAGGAGTCATCCCTCTCGATGACGTTGACCTCGGGAAAAGCATAGTTGATGAATTCTAGTCCGGCAAACATTGCAAATTCATCGTTATGTTGATTAGTTTCTGAATGTCCTGAGTGTTGATCCCATGACATGGCGGGGACACAGATATTCTGTTCGATGACGGTAAGCTGATTTTCATTGTTCGGCTGACTCTCTTGCCCCAAGTCTCCTGGATAAGGTTGCCACATTGGCAGACCATCCATTGGTCCATAGTAGGTGTAGTCAAAATTGTCTTTCATCGGAGTGTCTTCCTCTAATGAATTTGGCGGAGCACGGCATCCTTCCGGATCACAATCCCCGTATATCATTTCGATGTCTGACCTGGGTATAAATCTCGGACTCTGTGCGGGATAGCAAAATGGCGTAGGCACCTCTTCCTAAGACATATAACCGTCCTTGTTAAGATAGGAGTTCCATTCCTCCTCTGTGTCAGAGGGATCTTCCTCATTGATAGCATGAACTGCTTGAGGGACTGGGTGAAGAAAACCTCCACTGTGGAAGAAGTTCTGAATGGGATGAAGACTTTCATCGTTAGCAGCTGTCCGGGTACAGGTTGCATAAAAACCAAGACCCTTCTTTGTTGTATTGCTAGTAGGAATGACAAGCTGTCCCCATCCAGTTGTATCGGTACTCTCGGCTGCTTTGATAACATCTTTGTATGAGGAAATCGAGGTTCCTCCTTGGGATTGATTGTCCTTGCCCACCGACAGCGCTTGGAACTGCGTCCCAATAACCTCCTCGGGTTCTACACAAGTAGACGATGATAAGTTACTCACTAGCAAGGCCTGTTCTCCATAGACTGTGACAAGTTGGCCGTTCTGGACGAACTTTAGCTTTTGGTGGAGGGTCGAAGTGACCGCTCCAGCCTGATGTATCCAAGGTCTTCCTAATAAACAACTGTATGTTGCCCGGATGTCCATGACCTGGAAGGTGACTTGGAAAGTGTGAGGACCAATAGTTATGGGAAGATCAACTTCGCCGATAACTGTTTTTCTAGATCCGTCAAACGCTTTGACGACGACCTCGCCGATAACTGTTTTTCCAGTATGCTGGCTAAAGCATCGTCCTGGCAGTTAACTGTAATGTTGAGCGCCATGTTATGACAGCGACCCTCTTCGGGTAATTCCTCATCACTAAATCCCAAATTATTGCAGGAAGTGATGTTAGAGACAATGCTATCGAACTGTCTGATTGTTACATCCTGTTCCACAAAGGCTTGCTCCAAGACTTTCTGTAGAGCCTCCCTGTGGGCTTCTGAACTGAGTAACAGTGATAATAGTGAGATCTTTGAAGGAGTCTGTAATAGCTGATCAACAATGTTATATTCACTCCTTTGGATGAGCTTCAGCATCTCATCATTATTTTTCGAAAGACTCCTCGATTAAATATTTGACCGCTCCGTGTTACACGACTGATGTCTGCAATATTCACGACAGAGGGTAATGGAATTTCCTTTCCATTTTCAACTGTCGTTGCACCGTATTTGTAAGGGATAGCCTTAGTTGATTCATACGGTAGTGGTCCTGGTAGATAGATGACTATGGAACCTTCTGATTTTTCTGACTATCATAAGTAATCTCGATCCGTTCCCGGTTGGGAGCTCTAGATTCGTCAAGTAAAGGGATGATGGCAAAAACATCCCTGGTCTGGTGACGACCAAAGATTGTGACAACATCCTCGACTTGATTGGCAAGGTAGTTTGGTGTCCAGTTGATGGGTCCAGAACCCGGATATGGGCGAATCTCTCCACGATCCACCTGACCCTAAAGAGCTGCTCTCACAAGGTAACACCCTTGGTTACTTTCCGAACAGACACTACAATGGTCATAGTTGTGTGGTGGCACTTGGCCACACCCATTTTGAATACAATGTAACCTCACTAGGTTAGCTTCCACAGATCGGACATCCTGACTTTGACGCCGAGTGGGATTCCTGTTATTGATACTAATCTACTGAGTATCTTTATCCATATAGATTGGCATCCACCAGCGATTTAACAAGTGCTGAAGTGCCTCCTGGACAAGGGTACAACCTCGATCATTTTCGCAACCAGCTTTACAGCTTTGATAGTCGTGTGATATTAAGAATCCGAGTCGGACCTGCTCAGCATGTAACTCTACCAGGTTAGTATTCATCACGCGAATATCAAAGATCTGAACCATGTTGATCTGATAAGGGTTCCTATCATGGTAGTCTTAGATCCATCCCAGATCCATCTGACGCTGGAGGGCCTCTTGTATGAAAGAGCATCCCTGTTTGTTTACCGAGCAAGTCAGACAGGAACTGTAATCGTGTCGTGGCAGATTATGATACTGGCTTTGCCTTGAGTGCATTGCCACCAAGTTGACATTCATTGCACAGATATCGTGGTTCTGAATGACGTTGGAGTTCGTATAGACCATATTAACTCCACGAACTCGGTGCTCTTGGATCCATCTGAGATCCATCTGTTCCTGTAGAGCTTATTGCACCACAGAACATCCTTGACTGCTTTTAGAGTAGACATCACATTGATGATAATTATGAGGTGGCACATGGCCATATCCGCTCTGTCTATAATGCATCTTGACCAAATTGGTCCTCAATAAGAGTATATCGTGAATTTGATAGACATTGTTAGACTCTCTCTCAATCAGGTTGACTGCAGCTTTCTCGTGTTGAGGCAGCGGGTTCGTGAGAACATTGGGATTCGTATCTTTGAAAGATAAGAGCTCGCTCCTAACAAGCTTTTGCACGTCAGATTTGAAATTGAAACAGTTCTCTATGTTATGCCCTGATCCTCCTTGATGATAAGGGCGTGTTTGATCCACCTTAAACCAAAAAGGCGGATTTTCCGGTACTGTAAGAGGAGACTTATTCTAGATGTGCCCCTTAGCCAGTAGTAACAGAAATAGTTATGCGTACAACACGGGTATAGGATTAAACCCTGATGGTCATGTTGTACGGTTGTTATTATATGGAGGACGAGCCTGCTCAAGAGGCTGTTGTGTCCTTTGCTGATTAGGTTGGCTCTGCGCAACCTGAGGTTGATACGTAGGAATAGGCGCAGGGCTGATAGCAGGAGTTACAACTGCTACCGGTTGATAACGTCGCCTTTGCTTTCCGAGAGAGATATTCCCAATATCTTGCTCTTTTTTCTTAGGGAGAGCACTACCGTATCGTTTTGTACTACTTGATGATCCAGCGTCTTTTATTAGACGTCCTTCTCGAACGGCTTCCTCAAGACGAACTCCCATACCGACCATCTCGGTGAAGTCACTGGGCGCACTGGCAACCATTCTGTCATAGTAAAATGAGCTTAAGGTCTTTAAGAAGATCTTTGTCATCTCTTTTTCCTCAAGAGGTGGACAAATCTGAGCGGCAATTTCGCGCCATCTCTGAGTGTACTCCTTAAAGGTTTCCTTGTCCTTTTGTGACATTGATCTGAGTTGATCTCTGTCCGGTGCCATGTCCAAATTGTATTTGTATTGTTGGACGAAGGCAGTACCAAGATCTCTGAATGTACTAATCGTAGTACGGTTTAAACCTATGTACCATTTGAGTGCGGCACCGGTTAAACTATCCTGAAAGTAGTGAATCAGTAGGTCCTGATTCTCCGCCTGAGCTGACATTCGCCGAGCGTACATCACTAAGTGACTCTGAGGGCAAGAGTTACCCTTGTACTTTTCAAAGTCGGGCACTTGGAACTTGTGCGGGACCTTCACATTGGGGACCAAGCAGAGGTCTGCGGCGTCCTTTCCAAATAGATCCTGACCGCGAATGGCTTGCAGTTCCTTCTGCATTTCCAAGAACTGTTCCTGGAATTCATCCATTTGGTCAAACATAGTTTCCTTTTTACCAGAAGGTATCTGTGGAATCTGTCCTTCTGGGACAGTGTGCACCACAGGGGGTGGTACCGTGACTGTGACAGTGAGTCTTGGCATTTCCCGAAGTTTGTAACCTTCAGGAGTCTTTAATATGCCTCTGGCATATTCACTTTCCCGAAGTTTGTAACCTTCAGGACCAGCGGCTTCTGTTATGATGCCCTGATCTTCAGTGATCGGTGGAACATATCCTTCTGGGATATAGTTAACAGGCATGCCCCAAGGACGATCTTTCGGCATTTGATACATAGGATCATACTTCTCCACTATGGGCGCTGAGGTGATCTCTGAGATCACAATCCTTTGTAGCTGAGCTTCTTCCATGGCTTGCATGTCGTTACGAAGCTTTCTCATATCCTCTCTCAGAGTGTCGATCTCTTCTTTCAACTCTCTGTTTTCTTCCTCAAGATCATCCATCTTTTTCTGACGATTAGCCCGAGTATTGTACGAATGAGACAGTTTGACTCTAGAATCGAGACACAAACATGAGATTCATAGGTAAGAAGAATACGCGATGTGAGAATGATGAATGCAATGATTATATTAATTGTTTTTTGGTTTAATCAAAATAAACTTCGACAATTAGATTGCAAATATCAAACGGTGGGTAAACCCCTTTTTATTGAAATTCAAAGGATTGCGGAAACGAAAATACAGTAGATTACAAAGTGCAGAAACAGAAACCTAAGCTAAGGGGCCCAGAGTCCTCTCTGAGGAGAAACCGGGTGCTGACTCTGGTATCTTCCTTTTCTTTGACCGGGGCTCTGGAGCCGTTGTAGGGTTGTCATTCCTTTGCCAAGTGAAAGGAGCGAGCAAATTCCTTTGGTCATCTTGTTTCTCTACAGCATGTTGCTCCAAAATTTCAATCAGAGCGTCCTTATCTTTCAGTAGTTGCTGTATTTTGGTACACTCCACATTGAGAGTGCGGTACTTGTTCTTCCAAGACCTCCTCTCTCGTTGAACTTTATTGAGAGTAACTTGAAGCTTTTCAGTTTCCGTCATGAAGTACATGACAGATTCCCTCGGCGGAAGAATTCTGTAACGAGGATAAGGCATCTTTAGCTTGAGAGCTCTAGTTTGTACCCAGTGGAGATAAGGCTCCACCGAGACATAGTACAGTTTTCCTAGAGACTCCTGTCCTTTCTTATGAACGTGTTTCCAAGCGTGCACTATTTCCGTCTTTAGTGCTCTGTCATTTTCTCCTTCCTTGAAGAAAAGACCTTCCAGATGAGCATTTCGGGGAACATGCCTCATCGGGTAGCCAAACTGACGGCGAACCAATATCGGATGATAGTTGATTCCTCCCTTAGTTCCTATAAGGGGTACGTTGGGGAAGTTTCCACAACGGTCAATGATCCTAATTCCGTCATAAATCCTATTACACTAATCTATGTCAGAGTTGGTGAGAGACATGATCTTCTGCGACCAGCGCAAGGCACTCTTATGATCCCAGAAAGCAGCAGACTTAGGTAAATGGGGGATAAACCATTTGTAAAGCAAAGGTACACAACATTTGATCTCCCCTTCGCTGTACAAATTCCCTAAGTGTACAGAATGATACGCATCTGCAAGCAAAGTCGGCACAGGGTTTCCAATGAGAAAAACCTTAATAGTGTTGATATCGACGAAATTATTAATGTTGGGCAACAAAAATAATCCTTAAGTGAGTAAAACAAAGATGCTTTCAAAAGCAGTCTCGTTCCCTATACTAGCGAAGTACAGAGCTTTCTTTGTCAGAAACTGGGCTGGCAAACCTTGTATGCCACCCTTGGTAGTCATGTGAGTCCTGACCTCAGACTCGCCCAAATGAATTGCTCTTGCAATGGTCTGATTCTTTGGAATTTTTTCCAGTCCAGAAAATGGAGCTTGATCTGTAATGTGTAGATCAATCAGATGAGAATACTCCTCCAGCGTTGGTGCTAGCTGGTAATCTGGGAATGTAAAGCAGTGATAAACCGGATCGTAGAATTGAACGAGCGCGTCCATGAATCCCTCAATCACATGGACCCTTAACAGAGGTAGCAGACCTCCGTACTTGGCTCTGAAGGCCTCTTGGTTTGTGATCATTCTTGCCAAACCTCTCAAATCCTCTAGTTTTGGAACCTTGAAGGTGTACTTATGAGTTCTCCTTCTACCGAAATCCATTAGCACAATCCTTTTCTCTGATATTTGTAATCACAGTCTTAGTTTAATTTGAAAAACAGAGAGACTAGAGAGAAATTTTTTGAATGTTTTAATGTTTTTTTTAAATGAATGCATGAATGCAACACACAAAAACATGGGGTCAAAGGGTCGTTGTCATGGAGTCAAGGCTCTACCCATCCCAAAGGTTTACTAGTGACTTTTGTACCTGTCTCTCATCATCATCAATTCTTGTCAAGAAAACACCAGCGGGCCGGGAACCGTGCTAGGTGGTGTTTTTTGAAGAGTCCTCAGAAGAGGGTGGCATCGCATGACAACTATTTCCGATAGCCTCTGCACCACTAATTTGCTCCTCAGCTTCTCAGACCCCACAATCGACCCATTGCCTGTGAGAGGGAATGGGTTGCATTGGGAAGCCTCCACTGAGGTTGATGGTCGACCTCGTCGCCATCACCTATCTTAAGTGTATACTCAATCTTTCCACATGCGGCATCACACGTATTCCCATTAGCAGAAAAATAAATACATATATCAATTAGGAAAAGCAGTATATATATTTGTCCTAATCATCCTAGACCTTTAAAGCTATGAATCCTATGTTCCTGACAGAAAATGGGTTCCCCGGCGGAAGCCCCAATCTGTTGTTTTCACACAAGAGAAGAGAAAAAAGGTTAGAAGAGCCCCACGGTGGGCGCCACTTTTAAAGTTTCCACCTAATAGATGGGAAGAGAACAAGATCTCACTACAAAGGTGAGATAGATCCTAATGACACTAATCCCCAGCAGAGTCACCATTTTTCTGTAGCGAGCGATTTTTGGACGTGGTTGCGAAGCACTACCGCTCTTTGGTATCTACAGCTCGATTCATTTTTTATCCTATTAAAGCTGATGAAGGAAGGGAAATAGATGTCTCAAATTAACCCTGCTTGCAAACTGAGTTTAAACAGTCAAAACTGTTGGTTTACAGATGCTACAAAGATTCGGGGTCTCTATTAGGTTTATTTTGTTAAAAGTGGTGTTTGGTCAATTGGTGGGAGGTTTAGATATTAGGACGGATATATGAAAGTATGGGATTTTGGGTTTTTGTTTAGTGTGCTCGCTAAGATATTTCTTTCAATCTTATGCCTACGTATTCCTGTTTACCGAAACAGGGAAATCAGAGCGTTCGTAGTTCCTCCTATTCTATGGGAGGAAATGGTGTTTTGGTGTCTTGTTCAAAGCCCAAGACGTGAAGCGAAAGGTGTTTGTATCTTGTTCAAAGCCCAAGATGTGAAGATAAAGAGTCTATTTGTATCTTGTTCAAAGCCCAAGATATGAAGCTAAAAGGGTTTAACTTTAGAGAGAATTTGTCATCTCTAAAGAGGGGTTTGTATGTCACAACTATTTATAAAGGAGAATTACTTTAACCGGGATGTGTGAATCCGACAATGCCATAATTTCCTTTATAGGATATTTTTAACCTGAAGGAGAGGACTTTAAGTCAGTGTAGAGCAGTGTTATCTTTCCTTAGGAATTTTTCATGCTAAAAGAGGGACAGTGGCGTGGATGTAAATAATCCAGAGGCTTGCCACTTACAGCGATTAGATGAAGGGGAAGGAGTTGTTGATGTTTGTGTACTATGAACGAAGCACAGCTTTGATGCTAAAAGGTTGATTGGATCGACCAGTGGTTTTCTTATACAAAGCCTAAGAGGAGGCTATTGGCCCAACAAGTGGGAGTTTTTATGTGTCTCGTACGAAGGCCGAGAGAGAGGCTAAAAAGGTTGACTCAACAGGAGAGTCTTTTATACTCAATAAGAGAGTGTTTTTGTATCTCGTACAAAGCCCGAGATGGAGGCTAAAATTTGTTTGGCTCAATAAGAACCTTTTTGTATCTCATATAAATCCCGAGATGGAGGAGAAAGGGGTGATTGACTCAACGAGGGAGTCTCTTATGTGTCTCGTACAAAGCCCGAGAGAGAGGCTAAATGTTTGATTGACTCAACGAGGGAGTCTTTTGTATCTCGTACGAAGCCCGAGAGAGAGGCTAAAATTGTTAGCTCCGCTGGGGAGAATCATTGTACAAAGCCCAAGAGGAGGCTATTGTAACTGTTTCTGTTGAGTGACAAATCCAGTATGCTGATTTTAAAGAGAAAATCAGTTCTTATATGAGTAACACTGTACTCAAGGATTTGATTCGAGGACCAAGGGTATTTCCTTTTCTTTGAGGAAACGGGAAATCCAAAGGGTATTGAGACTGTCCGAGTCTACGGGTTTCCTTCCTATTTAACGAAGGGGTCACTTGAGAATGACTTTGATACTCAAGGATATTAGACTGTCTGAGTCTAGAGTTTCATCTTTTATACTATGCTTTGAGAAACAGTAGTAGACTCTTTGAAAGGACTGTTCTATTAAGATGACTGAGTTCTGTTCCTATACCTCTAGGAGGTCGTCGGGACAATTTGTACAAAGCCCAAGAGGAGGCTGGAAACTTTTAAGAAGCCGAGTGGTCCTTGTACGAAGCCCAAGAGGAGGCTATCATTCCTGGAGGAAGAAATCATTTATACGAAGCTTAAGAGGAGGCTGTGAATACTTCTAAGAAGCCGACAGTTCCTTGTACAATGCCCAAGAGGAGGCGGGGATGCTTTTAGGAAGCCTGTGGGTCCTTGTACGATGCCCAAGAGGAGGTCGATGCTTTTAAGAAGCCCGTGGGTCCCCAAACCCCGAGAAATTCAAGACAGGCTATTCACAAGGAATAGATCAAGCCAGGAAAGTTCAAGAATTTGGAAGAAACTCAAAGATGCCATTCACGGAGAATACATTCATCTCTGGGAGTAGAGTTTCTTGACAATTCCTAATGAGGACAGCCGAAGAGAAGACTGTATCTGGTGATCCTATTGGGGATCTAGCTGTCTATTTCTACGAATAAACGAAACGGCTTTACCTAGTTCTAGACGTAGTTGCCGGGGAAACTCTAAATATCTATACTATTATTACACAGTTGATATGAGTTTATGAAAAAAGACTTACAACGAAACAACCCCACAATACAGTTATATGTATATGATAGCGGTAAATGAAAGCGTATAAACACTTACTCGATTGTAGAGCTTCCATGCTGTTTGGTTAGTTGTTCAACAAAGAAAGATTGAAAACAACAGTATAATTCAAAATCAAAGGAGAAAGTGCTTTGAAAAAGAAAGATTTGGGGCTTACAGCTCAAGGAGAGGCCCAGGGTTTTATCAGTGATTGCACTGTTTGAATTTGTACAGAGGGACTTATACAAGTGACTGAGGCCTAAAAGGTTTTCTGTACAAAGGGATGGGTCTTACACTCTCTCAAGAGGCCTAAAAAGTTTTTAAAGAAAAAGAGTGGGGCTTATAACACGAGGGTAGGCCCAGATGATTTTTCGTTAAAAATGGCGATCGCACCGAGGTTTTCTTTTAACGCGGAGGGACTTATACAATAAGTGAGGCCCAAAATTGTTTTGGTTAAAAGGGGGTTGGGTCTTACACTCTATTAGAGGCCCAAAAGTTTTGAATGGGTCTTATAGCTTGAGGAGAGGCCCAATTGATTTTTTTAAAAAGGCGACGATCGCGCCGTTTACTTGTATAGAGGGACTTTACAATAAGTGAGGCCCAAAATATTTCTGTACAAGTGGGTTGGGTCTTACACTCTAATAGAGGCCCAAAAATGTTTGAAAATGATTTGTGAGGGTTGAATTAATCAAAAACCCTAATTTATTTCCAAAATGTATTTTAATTGAATAAAAATTCAATTAAAATGATCAAAAATTGTTTAACATGTGGGAAACAAATTATGATCTTGGATTAATGCTTCAAAAATCAATTATTGACCTACAAAATAATTAGAAGTCATTAATCTTTTCAAAATCAAGAGGGAAAAATATTTTAAATGTTAAAAATAATTAAAATATTAATTCTTTGCAAAAATATCAATTATATGAAATAAATAATATTTTTAGGATTTTTTGGGAAAATAAAATATTTAAACATTTTTGTGAATTATTAAAAAAAGAATCAACTCAAAATTATTAAAACTCAGAGAGAAATTAATTTTTGAATCAATTAAATAAAAATCACAAAATTCGAATATTCAAATGTTGGAAAATGGGGCCAAGAATAAGGGCAAGAACACGCGCATGTTCTGAGTTTCTCAGATTTGCATTTTCTATCCAATCTCACTGAATACTTAATCATATCATGCAATCCACATACCAATAAACTCGTTTCAACCTCACGATCATGTCTATGACAATTAATTTCATTTAAATTAAACATAAAACAAGGAATCATGAACAATCCTCAAGAACCCTAGATTCTGCATGAAGGCTGGGATTTTTGATACACGATTCAAACAATGCAATTAATTGAGGGGAAACATTCCATGCATGATTATGAACATTTGGCAAAAGTATTGTGCAGCAAAAATTGCATGGATCATAGAGTTAGAAGAACTCATGCTTACCACTGCAGCTGGTGATCGTGATTTGTGTTGGAGGTATTACAGATGAGTTGTGATGATCTGAACAGCTTCCCTACACCCTATGGAGTGTGTTTGAATGTTTGGACTTGATTGAAATTGGCTGGATCACTTCATGGCATCTCAACTGCAACTTGGTTAAAACCTTGAGCAATTGACTGGTGATTCTGAGAAATCAGTGTTCTAGTTGTTGTTTAAGTGTTTGATCAGCTCATATGTGATGTATATGGGGTGTGTGAGTGATTGGTTTGAGTGAAATTGCTCTCTAATGAAAAACCCAATAGTGACTTGCTAAGAAAGGCATTTTTGAGAGTGAGAAGTGGTTTTTGAGAAAGGCAAGTGTTGTAGGCCTTTGGTGTACTTAAACTGATCACAATTAAGCTCTATTTATAGTAGAGCAAGTTTGTTTTGCAAGGAATAGTGAATGGCAACTGCTGAGTAGGTTTGGCCAATGTTGGCAAATGAAAATCCAAGTCTCCTCTAGCCATTTACTAGAGGTTAGGGCACAGGCTGCTGGTCCCCTTGGTCTTGGATATGTCTTGACTGAATTCAGTTGCTAAGAGCTCAGTCCATGGCACCTTGATGCTTCCATTGAATGCTCCAATCCAAAATTGGAGTCTTGTCCCTATTTTGGCAATTCTAGGTTCAACATGTTATTTCTTGTTCCAAAGACTTTGGAGGCTTGGCTCAGTGATTGTCCCCTTTAGATTCAATCCTCAGAGGTGTCCAAGTAGATAGGAGTATTTGGATTTGGCTGATTTTGACAAATCGACCAAAAGTGCAAAAATCTGCCTTGCCTTGGCAGATTTCAACAAGGTAACTTGCCAATGTCATATCTCATGGCCCAAATTGAATTTGGTAATGTTCTTGGTCATTTTGGAAAGCCCTTACATGATACAACAACTGTTTGAACATGTTTGGTTTTGATCTCTTTTGAATCCAAGTGAAAAATCCACCTACATTTGGAAAAAAGTAAAGACAGATTCTGACTTAGTGAAATTTTCACTAAGTGTTGGAACAAAGTGACTTTTCTTGATTTTGATCACTCCATAACTCAAAATCCATGAGGAATTTGGACATAGGTCAGTGTGAAGTTTTTGTAGAGGGCAATGTGATCTACAAATCAAGCTTTGAATGGGGAACAATGGCCTTGTGGTTTAGGAGTTATGGTCCTCCAAAGTTGGCACATTAGTGTCACTTTTTCCATAACTTAGAAATTTTTCTAAGTTTTTATGGTTACCCCTTTTACAAGTTATTCCACTTTCTTTGATTTTTCTTGATGAATGATGATTCAAATCATACATTAACATCATTTTAGGGTTAAAAATCCATTTTGGTGAAAAATCTCAAAAAGTCAAAGTTGACTTTTGTGCACAGTTGACTTTTTATCAGATGAATTCCAAACTGTGCAATTCTTCAGGAAATCATGTCCTTGACCTAAATCAAACTTGATGGACATGTTCCATGGGTGTCATAGGGTATATTGAATCATGTCTTAGGGTTTGGGAGCATGTCCTGGTCAAAAGTCAAAGTTACAGTTGACTTTCCTCGCGAAACCCTAATTGTGGTGCAGATGAAATTGAGACTTGTTGCTCAAGCTTCTTGGATTAATCCATTGTTGCAAATGGATCAATATAGTGTATTAAAGCCCCCCAAATCATGTCTTGAGGTCTTGGTTCATGATTTGTCCCAAAAGTCAACTTAGGGGTGAATTAGGTCAAGAAACCCTAATTCCTGATTTTTTGTGAATGCATCCCCTGTGGTCAAATTGACTTGATGATTGGGTCCAGGAGGTTCCATGGAGTATATTAGGTTATGTTTTGGATCATTGGCTTGTGCCCAGATGAAAAATTTCCATCTGGGGGCCCTGGTCGACCAAAACCCTAATTTGGTGACACTGTCGATCTTGAGACTTGATCCACCTAGAAGGGAGCAGCCTTGTGCTTAATCCTTGAAGTGGGAATCCTTTTGATCCATTATGGATATGTTAGAGGCTAGACAAGTTGAATATCAAGTCAATCCTTGATTGATCCTTTGTCTAAGGCTCTGAGAGGGCTTAAAACCCTAATTTTGATTGTAGTGAATGCTCAACAACCCTTGAGGCATTTGAGGCATGATGGTTCATCCATATTGTGATGATGATTTGCACAATGATGGGAAGTCTTAGTGGTCAAAATTTGGGGTATGACAAGGGCAAGCAACTTTATCCATCTGAACACCTCAAGTGGGGACCAAGGAGGAACCAAATCTAATCCCAAGCCTCCCAAGTCTTTGGAACCAAAAATAGCATGCCAAACCTAGAAATCCCTAAAAGAGGGACAAGACTCCAATTTTGGATTGAAGCATTTAATGGATGCACCAAGGTGGCATGGACTGAGCCATTCCCAACTGAATTCAGTCAAGACTTATCCAAGACCAAGGGAACCAGTAGCCTGTGCCCTAACCTCTAGTCAATGGCTAGAGGAGACTTGGATTCTCATTGCTCAACATTGGCCAAACCTATGCAGCAGTTGCCGTTCACTATTCCTTGCAAAACAAACTTGCTCTACTATAAATAGAGCTCAATTATGATCAGTTTGAGTACACCAAAGCCATCAAACATATGCTTTCCTCAAAATCTCCTTCTTGACTCCAAATTTACCTTCCAAAGCAAGTCACTATCGGGTTTTGGGTTTGAGAGCTATTCCAACCAAACCAATCACACACACACCTCATAAACATCATATAGAAGTGATCCAAACACTCACACAACATCTGGAACACCAGATTCTCAAAATCACCAGCCATCTGCACAAGCCTTTGACAGATTTGCAGTTGAGGTACCATCTCAAGTTCCAGATCATTTCCATTTATTCCAAGCATCCATACACACTCCATGGCACCTAGGGAAGCTGTCCATATCCTTGGAACCAAGCTGCAACACCTCTAACACAAAACACGATCACCAGCTGCAAGAGGTAAGCATGAGCTCTTCTAACTCTATGATCCATGTATTTTTTGCTGCACAATAATTTGGCCATATGTTCATAATCATGCATGGAGTGTGTTCCCTCAATCAATTGCTTTGTTTGAATCGTGTATGGAATTTCTGAACCTTCATGCAGAATTTAGGGTTTTTGAGGTTTCTCTTTGATTTCTTATTCCATGATTAAAATAAATGAAATTAAAGACCATAGACATGATCATGAGATTGAAACGAGTAGATTGATATGTAGATTGCATTATATAATCAAGTATTCAGTGAGATTGGATAGAAAACGCAAATCTACAGAAACACAGGAAGGGCGCGTGTTCTTGCCATGTTCTTGGCGCCCTTTTTCAAAAATTCAAATATTTGAATTTTGTGATTTTATTTAATTGATTCAAAAATTAATTTCTCTCTGAGTTTTAATTATTTTGAGTTGATTCTTTTTTTAATAATTCACAAAAATGTTAAAATATTTTATTTTCCCAAAAAAATCCCAAAAATATTATTTATTTCATATACTTGATATTTTGTAAAGAATTAATATTTTAATTATTTTTGACATTTAAAATATTTTCTCCCTCTTGATTTTTCAAATTTTAGTGATTTCCAATCATGTTGTGGATCAAAACCTGATTTTTGAAACATTAATCCAAGATCACAATTTGTTTTCCACATGTTTAACAATTTTGATCATTTTGATTATTTTAATTGAATTTTTACTCAATTAAAATACATTTTGAAAACAAATTAGGGTTTTTGATTAATTCAACCCTCATCAAACTTTTTCAAACACTTTGGGCCTCTAATAGAGTGTAAGACCCGATCCTTTGTAAATACAAACCATTTTGGTCCTCAAATGTAGTATAAGTCCCGTTGTATTTCAAAACGTTCGGCGCGATCATCGCCCGTTTAAAATAAATCAACTGGGCATACCCTCGTGTTATAAGCCCAATTTCTTTTCTTTAAGTTTATTTGGGCCTCTAATAGAGTGTAAGACCCAATCCCCTTTTAACCAAAACAATTTTGGGCCTCAGACATTGTATAAGTCCCCCTGCGTTAAAAGAAAATCTCGGCGCGACCGCCAGTTCAGAAATCAAAACTTTGGGCCTACCCTCGTGTTATAAGCCCCATTCCTTCTCTTTAAAACTTTATGGGCCTCTAATAGAGTGTAAGTCCCAACCCCCTTTGAAAACCAAAACCCTTTTTGGCCTCAGTCATTGTATAAGACCCACTGCGTTTTCAAAAAACCTCGGTACGATCACCGTTTTCAAACAAACTCTGGGCCTCTCCTTGAGCTGTAAGCCCCACCACTTGTATAAAAATAAACCTTTGGGCCTCTTGAGAGAGTGTAAGACCCATCCCTTTATACAGAAAACATTTTTGGGCCTCAGTCACTTGTATAAGTCCCTCTGTACAAATTCAAAACAACAGTGCAATCAATGATAAAACATTGGGCCTCTCCTTGAGCTGTAAGCCCCAACAATTCTTTTCAAATCACTTTCTCCTTTGATTTATAATATAATATTATTATCAAAGCTTTCTTTGTTGAACAACTAACCAAACAACATAGAAGCTCTACAACCGAGTAAGTGTTTACCCGTTTTTTTATCCGCTTTCATATATATATATATATATATATATATATAATTGTATTGTGGGGCTGCTCACTGTAAGTCTTCTTTCACAAACTTTTATATGCCTGTCAAATATCCATTGTGTAATACTATTATAGCTATTTAGATTTTTCCCCGGCAACTACGTCTAGCACTAGGTAAAGCCCTGTTGGTCACTCTAAAATACAAACAAAACTAGATCCCCATAGGATTACCAGACACAGTCTTCCCTCCTCTTGGGGTTAAACAATATGGATACGTGAAAGGCAGCATTCTCGGTGAACCCTTTCTCAGACTGTCACTCTTAAAAATCGTCGAAGAAACTCTACTCCCTAGAGATGATCTTTTCTCCGTGAATGGCATCTATTGAGTTTCTTTCAAATTTTCGAACTTTCCTGGCTTGATCTATTCTCTGTGAATAGCATGTCTTGAACTTCTCGGGGTTTGGGGACCCACAGGCTTCTTAAAAGCATCCCCGCCTCCTCTTGGGCGTTGTACAAGGACCCTTCGGCTTCTTAAAAACTCTCATGCCTTCTCTTGGGCTTAGTACAAGGACTAAGAGACCTCTACAGGTATAGGAACAGAACCTAGTCATCAATTTGCTAGAGCTGTCTTTCTGAGTCAAGTATCAGACCTGTTAATGGGTTGACATTCATCCCTTAACATACCCGCCTTCTCTTGGGCATTATACAAAGATCATTCACTACCTGAGAATCGACTTCTCAAAACACCCGTAGACTTGGATAGTCTCAATACCCTTTGGATTTCCCATTTCCTTAAAGAACAGGAAATATCCCTGATCCTCTCATCAATCCCAAAGCCCAAGAATACCTTTAATCGTTCCCTTTATAAGAACTGATTTTCTCTTCTATCCAACATACTGGACCTGTCACTAAAATGAAATAGTCGCCAACGGATAGCCTCCTCTAAGGCTTTGTATAATGATCTTTTCCTCAGGAAAGTTAGTCTCCTTTTGGGCTTTGTACAAATGATTCTCCCCAGCGGAGCTAACCTTTTCAGACTCTCTTGTTGAGTCAAAAACCTTTTAGGTTCCATCTCGGGCTTCGTACGAGATACAAATCACTCTCTTGTTGAGTATAAAAGACTCTCTTGTTGAGTCAAATCCCTTTTAGCCTCCATCTCGAGCTTCTACGAGATAAAAATCACTCTCTTGTTGAGTATAAAATACTCTCTTGTTGAGTCAAACCCATTTTCAGCCTCCATCTCGGGCCTTGTACGAGATACAAAATTACTCTCTTGTTGAGTATAAAAGACTCTATTGTTGAGTCAAACCCTTTTAGCCTCCGTCTTGGGCTTCGTACAAGACACATACAAAAACACTCTCTTGTTGAGTATAAAGGACTCTCTTGTTAAGTCAATCCCTTGTAGCCTCTCTCTCAGGCTTCGTACGAGACACATAAAAGCACCCTCTTATCATGTCAATAGCCTCCTCTCAGGCTTTGTATAAGGAAACCTCGATTGAGTCAATCAACCTCCTAGCATCAAAGTTGTGCCTTGTTCATAGCATACAAACATCAACAACTCCCCTTTAGAGATGACAAATTCTCTCTAAAGTCAAAACCCTTTAGCTTCACATCTTGGGCTTCGAACAAGATACAAATAGACCCTTCAGCTTCACATCTTGGGCTTTGAACAAGATATAAATCTCCTTTAGCTTCACGTCTTGGGCTTTGAACAAGACACCAAAACAACTTTTCCTCCCATAGAATAGGAGGAACTACGATCGCTCTGATTTCCCTGTTTCATTAAACGGGAATACGTAGGCATAAGATTGCAAAAAGTCTTAGCGAGCACACTAATAAAAAAACCCAAAATCCCATACCTTCACACATCAATCGAAAAGCATCAATCTTAACCTCCCACCAATAGTCCAAACACTGTGTTTTTTTAACAAAATAACCTAAGAGAGACCCACAATCTTTGTAGCATCTGTAAACCAACAGTCATCTGTTCAAATTTAGTTTACAAGCAGGGTTAATTGGAGACATCTATTTCCCTTCCTTAATCAGCTTTAATAGGATAAAAAATGAATCGAACTGTAGTACCCCAAAGCGATAATGCTTCGCAACCACGTTCAAAATTTGCGCTACAGAAAGATGGCGACTTCACTGGGGACGACTAGATCTTGTTCTCTTCCCATTTCTTAGGTAGAAACCTTGAGTTCACATTCATGTCACAGAAATGGCGACTCTACTAGGGAGTCATGGTCTGTATAGGATCATAAGGCTAGAGGTCTAGGATGATTAAGACAAATATATATACTGCTTTTCCTAAATGATATCTGTGTTTATTTTTCTGCTAATGGGAATGCGTGTGATGCCACATGTGGAAAGATTGAGTATACACCTAAGATAGGTGATGGCAATGTGGGTAGTCTTACTGGTAGTGAATTCCAGTTAAGAGCCCCCGATCGACCATCAAACTCAGTGGAGACTCCCTTTACAGATACATTGCCTATACGACTTCAGTTGTTGAAAGTAGTGTGGTCGACTAGGTTATCTGAGAAGCTGAGGTTTTTAGTAGACTTAAGCCATTTTGTAGTGCAGAAGCTATCGAAAATAGTTGTTACGCGATACTACCCTCATTTGAGATCACTCTAGGATACATCAGCTCGCTGGCGATCCGCTTGTTGTTGTTATCCCAGAGGGGTCAATGATTTTGCGGACAGGTACAAAAAATCACCAGTATAAACCTTTGGGGGGGGGGGGGGGGTAGAGCCTTGACTTCATGACACTGACCCTTTGACCCCATGTTTTTTCTATGTTTTTGTGTGCTGCATTTATACATTCATTTAAAAAACATTCAAACAAAGAAAATCTTCTCTTCTAGTCTCTCTTTTTAAAATTAAACTGAGACAATGATTGCAAATATCAGAGAAAGGAGATTGCGCTAATGGATTCCGGTAGAAGGAAAACTCATAAGTACACCTTTAAGGTTCCAAGGTTAGAGGATTTGAGAGGTTTGGCGAGGATGATCACCAACCACGAGGCTTTCAGAGCCAAGTATGGAGGACTGCTGTCCTTGTTAAGGGTCCATGTAATTGAAGGAATCTTGTCCACGTTAATCCAGTTCTACGATCCGGTCTATCACTGTTTCACATTCCTGGATTATCAACTAGCACCAACATTGGAGGAGTACTCTCACCTGGCTGATCTGCACATTACTGATCATGCTCCTTTTTTGGGACTGGAAGAAATTCCAAAGGATCAGACCATTGCAAGAGCAATTTATTTTGACGAGTCAGAAGTCAAGACTCACATGACCACTAAGGGTGGAATCCAGGGTTTGCCAGCCCAGTTCTTGACAAAGAAAGCCCTGTACTTTGCCAGTATAGGGAACGTGGCCGCTTTCGAGAGCATCTTTGTTTTGCTCACCTACGGGTTATTTTTGTTTCCCAACATCGATAACTTCGTAGATATCAACGCCATTAAGATCTTCCTGATTGGAAACCCGGTGTCGACTTTGATCATAGATGTGTATCATTCGGTACACTTAAGGAAGTTATACAGTGGAGGAATGATCACGTGTTGTGTACCCTTGCTTTACAAATGGTTCACTTTCCATTTGCCCAAGTCTGCTACATTTTGGGATCAAAAGAATACTTTACGTTGGTTGTAGAGAGTCATGTCTCTTACCAACTCAGACATTGATTGGCACAATCGAATCTACGACGGGATCAAAATCATTGACCGTTGTGGAAATTTCCCAAATGTACCCCTTATAGGAACTAAGGGAGGAATCAACTATCATCCAATGTTAGTTCGTCGTCAATTTGGATACCCGGTGAGGCATGTCCCGCGCAGTGCTCATCTGGAAGGTCTTTTCTTCAAAGAAGGAGAAAATGACAGGGCACTAAAGATGGAAATAATGCACGCCTGGAAACACGTTCATAGGAAAGGACGAGAGTCTCTAGGAAAACCAGACTGTGTCTCGGTGGAGCCTTATCTCCACAGGGTACAAACTAGAGCTCTCAAGCTGAGGATGCCTTACCCTCGTCAGGAAGTTCTTCCATTAAGGGACTATGCCCTTTATTTAATGTCTGAGACGGAAAAACTTCAAGTTACTCTCAGCAAAGTTCAATAGGAGAAGAGGTCTTGGAGGAACAAGTACCGTATTCTCAATGTGGAATGTAAGAAAATACAGCAAATGTTAAGAGAAAAAGATGCTCTGATTGAGATTTTAGAGCAACGTGCTGTAGCGAATCAGGATGACCAAAGGAATTTGCTCGCTCCTTTCACTTGGCAAAGGAATGACAACCCGACAATGGCCTAAGAGCCCCGGTCAAAGAAAAGGAAAGCACCAGAACTAGCACCTGAGCTCTCCTCAGAGAGGACTCAGAATCCATTAGTTTAGGTTTCCTTTTCCAGCACTTTGTAATCTACTGTATTTCCATTTCCGTAATCCTTTGAATTCAATAAAACGGGGTTTCCCCACTGTTTGATATTTTCAATCTAATTGTTGAAGTTTACTTTGAATAAACAAAAATAATTAATAATCATTGCATTCATCATTCTCATAAATGCATTCTTCTTACCTACGAATCTCACGTTTGCGTCTCGATTCTAGAGTCAAACTATCTCATTCGTATAATACTCAGGCCAATCGGTAGAAAAAGATGGATGATCTCGAGGAAGAGAACAGAGAGTTGAGAGAAGAGATCGACACTCTGAAAGAGGATATGAGAAAGCATCTTAATGACACGCAAGCTCTAGTAGAAGCTCAGATGCAACAACAAAGGACTGTGATCTCAGAGATCACATCGACGCCCATAGTGGAGAAGTCTGATCCTAGGTACAAAATGCCGAAAGATCGTCCCTGGGGCATGCCTATCAACTATATCCCAGAAGGATATGTTTCGCCGATCAATGAGGATCAGGGAACCGCAGCAGGAGCCGCTTGGCCTGAAGGTTACAAACTTCGAGAAAGCGAAGATGCCAGGGGCATGACGATAACTCCTGAAGGTTACAAACTTCGGGAGACACCGAGAATCTCGGCCATAATGACTATACCACCATCTGTGGTACACACTATCTCGGAAGGAAAGATTCCCCAGATACCCTCTGGTGGAAATGACAGCATGTTCGATAGAATGAATGAATTCCAGGAACAATTCCTGGAAATGCAGAAAGAACTGCAAGCCCTTCGCGGTCAGGATCTATTTGGAAAGGACGCCGCAGACCTCTGCTTGGTCCCCAATGCGAAAGTTCCGCATAAGTTCCAAGTGCCCAACTTTGAAAAGTACAAGGGTACCTCTTGCCCTCAGAGTCACTTGATGATGTACGCTCGGCGAATGTCATCTCAGACAAAGAATCAGGAGCTGCTGATTCACTACTTTTAAGATAGTTTAACCGGTGCCGCCTTAAAATGGTACATGGGGTTAAACCGCGCCACGATCGGCACATTCAGAGATCTTGGCGCTGCCTTCGTTCAACAATATAAATACAAATTGGACATGGCACCGGACAGAGATCAACTCAGATCAATGTCACAAAAGGACAAGGAAATCTTTAAAGAATACGCTCAGAGATGGCGTGAAAACGCCGCCCAGATTTGTCCACCTCTTGAGGAAAAAGAGATGACAAAGATCTTCTTAAAGACCTTAAGCTCATTTTACTACGACAGAATGGTTGCCAGTGCGCCCAGTGACTTCATGGAGATGGTAGGCATGGGAGTTCGTCTTGAGGAAGCCTTCCGAGAAGGACGTTTAGTTAAAGACACTGGATCATCAAGTAGTACAAAACGATACGGTAGTGCTATCCCTATGAAAAAAGAGCAAGATATTGTGAATATCTCTCTCGAAAAGCAAAGGCAAAGTTATCAACCAGTAGCAGTTGTAACTCCTGCTATCAACCCCGCGCTTGTTCCTACGTATCAACCTCAGGTTGCGCAGAGCCAACCTAATCAATAGCAACTTCAACAAAGGACACAACAGCCTCTTCAGCAGGCTCGTCCTCCATATAACAACAACCATACAACGCGACCACTAGGGTTCGACCCTATACCTATGTTGTACGTAGAACTGTTTCTGTTACTACTGGTCAAGGGGCACGTTCAAACTAAGTCCCCTCTTACTGTACCGGAAAATCCGCCTTTCTGGTTCAAAGCAGATCAAACTTGTCCTTACCATCAAGGAGGACCAGGGCATAATATAGAAAACTGTCTCAGTTTCAAATCCGACGTACAAAAGCTTATTAGGAGCGGAGTTTTATCTTTCAAAGATACAAATCCAAATGTTCTCACGAACCCGCTGCCTCAACACGAGAAAGCTGCAGTCAATTTGATAGAGGGAGAGTCTAACAACATCTATCAAATTCATGATGTACTTTTGTTAAGGGCCAACTTGGTCAAGATGCATTGTAGACAGAGTGGATATGGCCATATGCCACCTCATAATTATCACCAGTGTGATATCTGCTCTAAAAACAATCAGGGATGTTTTGTGGTGCAATCAGCTCTACAGGAACAATTGGATCTCGGATGGATCCAGGAGCATCAAGTTCGTGGAGTCAACATGACCTATACGAACTCCAACATCATTCAGAACCACGACATCCGTGCAATGAATGTCAACTTGGTGGCGATGCACTCAAGGAAAAGCCAGTATCATAATTGGCCATGTCATGATTATAATGCCTGTCTGACTTGCTCGGTAAACAAATAGGGATGCTCTTTTGTACAAGAGACCCTCCAGCGTCAGATGGATCTTGGATGGATCCAGGACTATCATGATAGGAATCTTTATCAGATCAACATGATTCAAATATTTGATATTCGTCTGATGAATACTAGCTTGGTGGAGTTACACGCCAGGCAGGTCCAGCTCGGTTTTCTCACTTCGCATAATTATCAGAACTATAAAGGATGTTGTGAGAGTAACCAAGGGTGCACTCTCGTTCAGAGAACTTTACAGCACTTGTTAAACCACTGGTGGCTTCTGATCTATCTAGACGAAGACACACAACAGATCAGTGTGCTTA
Source organism: Lathyrus tuberosus (assembly GCA_022829125.1). Classification (NCBI taxonomy): domain Eukaryota; kingdom Viridiplantae; phylum Streptophyta; class Magnoliopsida; order Fabales; family Fabaceae; genus Lathyrus; species Lathyrus tuberosus. The sequence goes on from JALAZF010000009.1 coordinate 11,418,710, forward strand.
ATGGAAACCCTACTTGACATCAAAATCAAGATGTCTGATCTATGGAAACAAACCTGGTAAGGTTGCACTACATTCAAAGCGGGCGTGGCCAGATGCCACCACATAACTACGAACACTGTAGAGTCTGTTTGGAGAATAACCAAGGATGCTACCTTGTGCGAGCAGCTCTTCAGGGTCACTTGGATCGCAAGGAGATTCACCCAAACCTAGCTTCGGGGTCCGTTTACTGGAAGCCGGACTACTTCGCTGATCAGATCAGAGACGTGGTTGTAATCTCTGACCCTAAGAGGAACAAGGACATTTATGCCATCATCCCTCTACTGGACGAATCAAAGGTTCCTAGCCAGGAACTGATTGAAGTTATTTACGACAGTCAAAAAATCAGAAGGCTCCTGTAGTTATCCATCTACCGGGACCATTACCGTATGAATCAGCTAAGGCATTCCTTTACAAATACGGTGCAATGATAATTGAAAATAGAAAGGAAATTCGATTACCCTCTGTCGTGAATATTGCAGACATCAGTCGAGTAACACGGAGCGGTCGAATCTTCAACCGAGGAGTTGGAAAACCTAACAAAGAAAAGGAACTTCCGACAAAAACTCCTGATCCACCGGTCGGTCAATCCAGTACTCCCGGCCTTTCGATAAACAATGATGAGATGCTAAAGCTCATCCAAAGGTGTGAATATAACATTGTTGATTAACTGTTACAGAATCCTTCAAAGATCTCAGTGCTATCACTTTTACTCAGTTCCGAAGCCCACAGGGAGGCTCTATAAAAAGTCTTAGAGCAGGCCTTCGTGGAACAGGATGTGTCAATACGACAGTTCGATAGCATCATCTCTAACATCACTTCCTGCAACAACTTAGGATTTAGTGATGAGGACTTACCAGAGGGAGGTAAAAGTCACAACATGGCGCTCAATATCACAGTTAACTTCCAGGACGATGCTTTAGCCAGCGTACTGGTAGACAGAGGATCCACCATCACCATTATGCCGAAGTCTAATTTAATGCGACTATCATTCAAAGGATCCCCGATGAGGGGCAGTGAGGTCATCGTCAAAGCCTTTGACCGATCTTGGAAAGCAGTTATTGGCGAAGTCGACCTTCCCGTAACTATTGGTCCTTACACTTTCTTAATCACTTTCCAGGTCATGGACGTCCGGGCAGCATACAGCTGTTTATTAGGAAGACCTTGGATACACCAGGCTGGGGCAGTCACTTCGACGCTGCACCAGAAACTGAAGTTCGTCAAGAACGATCAACTTATCACGGTCTGTGGAGAGCAAGCCTTGCTCATGAGTAACCTGTCATCATCTACTTATGTAGAACCCGAGGAGGTTGTTGGAACTCAGTTCCCAGCACTGTCGGTGAGCAATGAGAATCAACCAGAGAAAGGAACCTCGATTTCCTCATACAAAGATGCTCACGAAGTGATAAAAAATAACAATACAAAAGGATAGGGACAGCTTGTCATTCCTACCGATAACAAAACAAAGAAGGGTCTTGGTTTTTCTGCAACCTGCACCGAGACAGATGCTAACGATGAAAGTCTTCATCCCATTCAGGACTTCTTCCACAATGGAGGTTTCCTTCACCCAGTGCCTCAAATAGTCCATACTATCAACGAGGAAGATTCCTCCGGTACGGATGAAGAGTGGAAGTCCTATCTTAACGAGGACAGTTATATGTCTCAGGAAGGGGTGCCTACGCCATTTTGCTATCCCGCACAGAGTCCAAGATTTATACCCAGGTCAGGCATCGAAATGATATATGGAGATTGTGATCCGGAAGGATGTCGTGCTCCCCCAAACTCATTAGAGGAAGACACTCTGATGAGAGACAACTTTGACCACAACTATTATGGCCCAATGGATGGCCTGCCTACTTGGCAGCCTTACCCAGGAGACTTGGGGCAAGAAAATCAGCCGAACAATGAAAATCAGCTGAGCATCATTGAACAGAATACCTGTGTCCCCACCATGTCATGGGATTAACACTCAGATCATTCAAAACCTATCCAGTACGACGATGAATTGGCAAAGCTTGCCGGACTAGAATTCATCAACTATGCGTTTCCCGAGGTCAATGTCATTGAAATAGATGACTTCTCTAATTCCACAGAAGTGTGGGACACCTTGGGACAACCAAGAGGTAAATACGACTATATGGTCAAGTACACCGCTCCCGAAAGCTCTCGTATCATGCTCGAAGACGTCCAGCCAACTGGATGGGGAGATTTACCTGAGAGCACCAATACTATGCAAAATACAACAGAGGAATCCTCCTACGACAACTCTGCCTGGGAGACAGATTCCAATGATCCTGCTCCACCAAAAATTAGTGTTATTTATGAAGACAAATAAAGGAAAGTACCCGACTTTGTGATTCACCGAGGAGTTCGCCGCCAATGGGTTGCTGTCGATGTTCCGAAGATTGTTCATAAGTCAAAGTAATTACCATCTTTAACCTTTCACCCTGCCCAGGTGAAACGAATGTTTTGATAGGGCTTGCTTTCTGTAAATGTCCCTATTCGCTTTGCCCAAAGCGACAGATTTTTGTTTTATAGGGTTGTAGTTTCAAGAATCGAATTGTTCATTAATAAAATAACATCGTTATGTAATTTCCGCATTAATTGTTGTTTTCGCTTTTCGCTTTTTCAGAAAATGGTAATCCTAAAAAACAACTCAATAATAAAAACAAGCAGTTTTTCAAAAAAAAAATACACTGCACACACTTGCATTTTCTCTATCTCTTCTAAAAACAATCATCACGTCATGCAGATTGCTTGTTTTAAACCCCGTTGAAACATACGATCCGATGCCTTCTCCCAACTTTGAATTCTCGGTATTTGGGGCTGAAGAAGAAGTTGACGACGAAATTCCAGAAGAAATCTCCTGATTACTCCGACAAGGGAAATGTCCATTGAAGCTCACAAAGAGCCGTTGGAAACGATCAATGTGGGTTCAGAAAAAGAGAGAAAAGAAATCAGGATTGGAGCACTACTTAGTCCAACTGCCAAAGAGAGTTTAACGAAGCTTCTCAGAGAATTTCCCGATGTGTTTGCTTGGTCCTATCAAGATATGCCAGGGTTGGATACCAGCATCGTGGAACATCATCTACCATTAAGGTCGGAATGTCCTCCAGTAAAACAAAGGTTGAGAAGAACTCACCCGGACATGGCCATCAAAATCAAGGAGGAGGTACAGAAACAGATTGACGCGGGTTTCCTCGCTACGTCTGAATATCCTCAATGGTTAGCCAACATCGTACCAGTTCCGAAAAAGGACGGCAAGGTCAGAATGTGTGTCGACTACAGGGATCTGAACAAGGCTAGTCCAAAGGACGACTTTCCTTTGCCACACATTGACATGCTGGTAGACAGTACAGCAAAGTTTAAGGTTTTCTCCTTCTTGGATGGATTCTCGGGCTATAATCAGATTAAGATGGCGCCGGAAGACATGGAGAAAAATTCGTTCATTACCCCATGGGGTACCTTTTGTTACAAGGTAATGCCGTTCGGTTTGAAGAACGCCGGGGAAACCTATCAAAGGGCCATGACTACTCTGTTTCATGACATGATACACAAGGAAAACTAGGTATATGTCGATGACATGATTGCCAAATCTAAGACAGAAGAGGAGCATGTGACCCACCTGTCAAAACTATTCGAGCGGTTGAGAAAGTACAAACTCCGCTTGAATCCCAACAAGTGCACCTTAGGTGTCCGTTCAAGGAAACTTTTAGGGTTCATCGTCAACCAGAAAGGAATTGAGGTTGATCCTAACAAGGTCAAGGCCATTCGAGAAATGCCTTCTCCGAAAACTGAAAAACAAGTCAGAGGATTCCTGGGACGTTTGAACTACATCTCCAGATTCATATTCCTCGTGACCGCGACATGCGTGCCAATTTTCAAATTACTCAAAAAGAATCAGGACTGCGTTTGGACAGAAGATTGCCAAACTGCCTTCGACAGTATCAAGGAATACCTGTTGAATCCGCCGATTCTATCACCTCCAGTGGAAGGAAGACCATTGATCATATACTTAACAGTCTTGGAAGACTCCATGGGATGTGTACTTGGCCAACAAGACGAAACCAAACGGAAAGAGTCTGCCATCTACTATTTCAACAAGAAATTCACCGACTGCGAGACTCGGTACACTATGCTTGAGAAAACTTGCTGCGCTTTGGCTTGGGCAGCCAAACGTCTTCGCCAGTATATGATTCGTCACACTACTTGGTTAATCTCTGAAATGGATGAAATAAAGTAATTCTTTGAAAAACCTGCTCTCACGGGAATAATTGCCCATTGGCATATGTTGTTATCAGAATATGACATAGAGTACCACGCTCAAAAAGCCGTTAAAGGGAGTATTTTAGCCGATCATTTGGCTCATCAACCGATTGACGATCGGGAATCAATTGGATTTGACTTCCCAGACGAAGATGTCATGTATCTCAAAATGAAAGATCGCGATGAACCGCTACCCAGTGAAGGGCCAGAAGCAGGTTCCCAGTGGGGACTTATTTTTTACGGAGCTGTCAATCATTATGGAAACGGAATTGGGGCAATCATTGTTACCCCTCAGGGTACCCACATTCCTTTCACCGCCAGAATTACGTTCAAATGTACAAACAACGAGGCCGAATACGAAGCTTGTATTATGGGTCTCGAAGAAGCGATCGACTTAAGGATCAAGAACTTGGACGTATATGGCAACTCAGCTTTGGTCGTCAATCAGATCAAAGGAGATTGGAACACGTACCAATCGGGATTGATTCCTTACAAAGATTATGCAAGGAGGTTGCTACCCTTCTTCAACAGAATCGAGTTTCATCACATCCCTCGTGATGAGAATCACATGGCTAATGCATTAGCCACTCTCTCTTCCATGATTAATGTAGGTCAATGGAACGACCTACCTAAGATCAACCTAATGCACCTTGAACGGCCCGCTTACATCTTCACGATTAAAGCAGTCATAGACGACAAAACTTGGTATCACGATATCAAATGCTTCCTTCAGAAACAAGAGTACCCACCTAGGGCATCCAGAAATGACAGAAAAACCCTCAGAAGACTGGCTGGCAGCTTCTTCCTGAGCGGTGATACACTCTATAAGAGAAATTTCGACATGGTCTTGCTCCGATGCGTAGACAGACCAGAAGAAGACATGATGATAAAGGAAATTTACAAAGGATCCTTTGGCACTCATGCCAACGGACACACAATGGCGAGAAAAATTCTAAGAGCAGGGTACTATTGGTTGATAATGGAATCTGACTGCTACAAGTACATGAGGAGGTGTCACAAGTGTCAGATATACTCCGACAAAATTCATGTACCGCCTACACATCTCAAAGTTCTCTCTTCCCCGTGGCCTTTTTCCATATGGGGAATCGACATGATCGGCATGATTAAGCCCACGGCTTCTAATGGACATCGGTTCATTCTGGTCGCCATTGACTACTTCACCATGTGGGTCGAAGCGGCGTCATACGCCAATGTAACCCGAAAATATCATTTGCCGTTATGGTGTTCTGAGCCAGATCATTACTGATAATGGATCTAACTTAAACAATCAGATAATGAAAGAGTTGTACGCAGAGTTCAAGATCGAACACCATAACTCATCTCCCTACCGACCCAAGATGAACGGAGCGGTAGAAGCAGCTAACACGAGCATCAAGAAGATCGTTCAAAAGATGGTTATAACCTATAAATACTGGCATGAAATGCTACCCTTTGCTCTTCATGGTTATCGCACATCTGTCCGCACTTCAACAGGGGCAACCCCTTTCTCTCTAGTGCATGGCATGGAGGCAGTGCTTCCCATAGAAGCAGAGATCCCATCAATCCGGGTATTGATGGAAGCAAAGCATACAGAAGCTGAATGGTGTCAAAGTTGACATGACGAACTACATCTGATCGAAGAGAAATGAATCACGGCACTATGCCACAGTCAGTTGTATCAACAAAGAATGAAGAAGCCGTTCGACAAAAAGGTTCGACCTCGCGTCTTCAAGAAAGGAGACCTTGTGCTAAAAAAGATACAATTATTTCTCACCGATTCTCGGGGCAAATGGACTCCGAATTACGACGGCCCCTATGTGGTCAAGAAAGCTTTCTCAGGCGGCGCCTTGAGACTTGTAGCGATGGATGGAGAAGAATTTGCCTACCCCACGAATGTTGATGTAGTCAAGAAATACTTCGCCTAAATAAATTAAAAAAAAACATCTCGGTGGATTGAAAACCCGAAAGGGCGGTCCAGGCAAAAATTAGAGACATGATCAAAAATCATCCCGGTGGATTGGAAACATCACAGTGCAATCCAGGCAAAAGTTAGGGATAATGGCAAGTAACTACATCTGATCAGTTCAAGTCCTCAGCAGTAATGCCATCCATCGGAGAAAAAATCTAGTCAAGGTCATCTTCGACAGAAGCTCAGGATGCCCAGAATTCAAAGTTGGTAGAAGGATAGTGGTCGTTATGTTTCAATGTAGCCCTCTTCCCGTAAATTATCATTTTCTAAACTTTGTAAATACTCTATGGAATCACGCGTTTGGCTGATCTCCATCCTATCAATAAGATTTGAGCCCTTGTGCTTATGTTTGCAATTCTTATATGTTTTAGCTTTACAGAATGACATTTTAATATGATCAACGATTCTTGAAATAAAACAAAAATGAATTTACTTGTTAAAACTTTTTTCTTCTTTTTAAATAAAGATGGCTTTTCTTTTGACTGTTGAACATCGAAAGAATGTCGCTCGCTTCTCCAGAAGTAATTGAGCTTCAAAGTGCAGAATCAAAGTACTCCTTCTAAGCTAGTGCGCCTGAATGAAGGATCAGCTGTATCAGATGCGACTTTCCCATCTGATACCCTCGGCCGAGTTCTTACCTCCTAAGCCCGACCAACGGTTGTTCCCCGAAGGGACTATTCCTCCTAAGCAAGGCAAAATTGCTATCTTGAACCAGTGATACTTCTTCGTCCCTCGCTGTGGCCGAGTATCCAATCGTGTTCATCTACTAGTCTATATGTCGGTCAATTTTGTCGGCATAAACATACATACATCATGCATTATTTATACGCGTTCATATTGCATCACTATCACTCTAGTCGGTCTTATCCCCTAGTGATAACAGTCCTCTCAATCGGGTTGTTAGTTCTTTCCTCGCCAGGAAATGTTGCGTCTGAACAATTTCTCCTCCAGTTTATTTCTGGATTAGAATTGGCCCTTGACCACTTTGATAACTTGAACCTCTGAAAGACCAGAAAACGTTCGACAAACATCACTCTTCGTCATTGAAGATGATATCCTCACTTTCCCGGATTAAGGAAAATCCCCAGAGAAAGCCTCTTAATCAGAGCTTCGGCAATGCAGCAGTTTTTCTCCAAAAAAACCGAAGACGAAAAGGTCATCAGCAGCTCAAAATTAGATCACATCATATGGCATTTCTTCGAGTAGATCCCGAGAAAAGTATGATGCAATATCCCCAAGCGAAAGCAGTCTCTCAAGAGACTCATTTTCCCCAGGTAGATTCGACAAATGGCATCTCCAAATAGAGAAGTTTGTGCATCTCTACAACTCAGACGACTGGGTTCCCTAGCAACTCTGACATTAAAGTTTGTTCTATCAAATGGCATTTCCCCAGAAAAATTCGGCGAGAAGTTTGAGGAAAAACCACTACGAATAGCGTCCCTTGTCAATAAAGTTTATTGACAAAAGAAACTTAGACCAGTTCCTTGGTAGGAAACCAGGATCGAGGAGAAGTTTACATCAGAAAATTAAACCAGTTCCTTGGTAGGAAACCAGGATCGAGGGGAAGTTTATTTCAGAAACTTAGACCATTTCCTAGGTAGGAAACCAGGATCGAAGGGAAGTTTATATCAGAAACTAAGACCAGTTCCTTGGTAGGAAACCAGGATCGAGGGGAGGTTTATTTCAAAAGAAAACTGAGACCAGTTCCTTGGATGAAGACCAGGATCGAGGGGAAGTTTAAATTTTCTAAGCATCACTGCTTAGCGAAAGAAGATGAATGGGCAAATTGCCATTCATAACCACCATCAAAATTTTGGGTATTCCGATATTTAATCCTCTTGCACCCCGAATGCCTGAATTCCTTCGCCATTCACACCTTTGGGTCCAAAAAGATTAAATAGGGGCATTTGTCATACCCAAAATTTTGACCACTAAGACCTCCCATCATTGTGAAAATCATCATCACAATATGGATGAACCATCATACCTCATCAGTCTCCCCAAAGATGGGTGAGCATTCACTACAATCAAAATTAGGGTTTCAAGCCCTCTCAGAGCTCTTAGACAAAGGATCAATCAATAATTGACATGATCTTCAACTTGTCTAAACCTCTCAAACATCCACAAAGGATCAGGAGGACTCCCACTTCAGGGATTAAGCACAAGGCTGCAACATTCTGAGTGGATCAAGCCTCAAGATCAACAGTGTCACCAAATTAGGGTTTGGTCGACCAGGGCCTCCAGATGGAAATTTTCCTCTGGGCATGAGCCAATGCTTCAAAGCATAACCTATGATGCCCCAAGGGACATCATGAACCCAATCATCAAGTCAATTTTCTTCAGGGGATGCATTCACTAAAAATCAGGAATTAGGGTTTCTTGACCTAATTCACCCCTAAGTTGACTTTTGGGACAAAACATAAGCCAAGACCTCAAGGGAGGATTTGAGGGTCTCTAACATACTACATTGATCCATTTGCACCAATGGATTAATCCAAGAAGCTTGAGCAACAAGTTTCAATTTCATCTGAACCACAGTTAGGGTTTCGCGGGAAAAGTCAACTGTAGCTTTGACTTTTGACCAGGACATGCTCCCAAACCTTGGGACATGATTTAATACACCCTATAACACCTATGAAATCAATCCATCAAGTTTTATTTAGGACAAGGACTTGATTTCATAGAGGATCGCACAGTTTGGAATTCATCTGACAAAAAGTCAACTGTGCACAAAAGTCAACTTTGACTTTTTTGAGATTTTTCACAATTATGGTTCTTTGACCCTAAAATGATGTCAATGTGTGATTTGAATCAACATTCATCAAGAAAAATCAAGAAAAGTGGGATAACTTGTAAAAGGGGTAACCATAAAAACTTAGAAATTTTTCTAAGTTATGGAACAAAGGGGCTAGGGTACCAACTTTGGAGGATCATAACTCCTAAACCACAAAGCCATTTTTCCCCATTCAAAGCTGGATTTGTAGCCCTTATGGCCCTCTACAAAAGCTTCAACTACACCTTATTCCAATTCATCATGGATTTTGAGTTATGGAATGATCAAAATGGCTGAAAACATGAAATGTCACTTTTTCCAACACTAAGTGAAATTTTCACTAAGTCAGAATCTGCCTTCACTTTTTTCCAAATGTAGGGGCATTTTTCACTTGGATCCAAAAAGTATTAAGACCAACTATGATCACACATATGTTGTATCATATGAGAGCTTTCCAAAATGGCCAAGAACTCCATCAAATTCCACTTGAGCCATGAGATATGATAATGCCAATATGCCTTGCTGCAAACTGTCATGGCAAGGCAGATTTTGGAGTTTTGCTCAATTTGCCCAAATTTTGCAAAGGGTAAGCAACTTATCCATCTGAACACCTCAAGGGGGGACCAAGGTGGAACCAACTCTGATCCCAAGCCTCCCAAGTCTTTGGAACCAAAAATAGCATGCCAAACCTAGAAATCCCTAAAAGAGGGACAAGACTCCAATTTTGGATTGGAGCATTTAATGGATGCACCAAGGTGGCATGGACTGAGCCATTCTTAACTGAATTCAGTCAAGACTTATCCAATACCAAGGGAACCAGCAGCCTGTGCCCTAACCTCTAGTCAATGGCTAGAGGAGACTTGGATTCTCATTGCTCAACATTGGCCAAACTTATGCAGCAGTTGCCATTCACTATTCCTTGCAAAACAAACTTGCTCTACTAAAAATAGAGCTCAATTGTGATCAGTTTGAGTACACCAAAGCCATCAAATAGATGCTTTCCTCAAAATCTCCTTCTTGACTCCAAATTTGCCTTCCAAAGCAAGTCACTATCGGGTTTTGAGTTTGAGAGCTATTCCAACCAAACCAATCACACACACACACCTCATAAACATCATATAGAAGTGATCTAAACACTCACACAACATCTGGAACACCAGATTCTCAAAATCACCAGCCATCTGCACAAGCCTTTGACAGATTTGCAGTTGAGGTACCATCTCAAGTTCCAGATCATTTCCATTTATTCCAAGCATCCAGACACACTCCATGGCACCTAGGGAAGCTGTCCATATCCTTGGAACCAAGCTGCAACCCCTCTAACACAAAACACGATCACCAGCTGCAAGAGGTAAGCATGAGCTCTTCTAACTCTATGATCCATGCATTTTTTACTGCACAATAATTTGGCCATATGTTCATAATCATGCATGGAGTGTTTTCCCTCAATCAATTGCTTTGTTTGAATCGTGTATGGAATTTCTGAACCTTCATGCAGAATTTAGGGCTCTTGAGGTTTCTCTTTGATTTCTTATTCCATGCTTAAAATAAATGAAATTAAAGACCATAGACATGATCGTGAGGTTGAAACGTGTAGATTGATATGTAGATTGCATGATATAATCAAGTATTTAGTGAGATTGGATACAAAACGCAAATCTGCAGAAACAGAGGAAGGGCGCGTGTTCTTGCCATGTTCTTGGCGCCCTTTTTCAAAAATTCAAATATTTGAATTTTGTGATTTTATTTAATTGATTCAAAAATTAATTTCTCTTAGAGTTTTAATGATTTTGAGTTGATTCTTTTTTTAATAATTCACAAAAATGTTAAAATATTTTATTTTTCCAAAAAATCCCAAAAATATTATTTATTTCATATACTTGATATTTTTGTAAAGAATTAATATTTTAATTGTTTTTGACATTTAAAATATTTTCTCCCTCTTGATTTTTCAAATTTTAGTGATTTCCAATCATGTTGTGGATCAAAACCTGATTTTTGAAACATTAATCCAAGATCACAATTTGTTTTCCACATGTTTAACAATTTTGATCATTTTGATTATTTTAATTGAATTTTTACTCAATTAAAATACATTTTGAAAACAAATTAGGGTTTTTGATTAATTCAACCCTCATCAAACTTTTTCAAACACTTTGGGCCTCTAATAGAGTGTAAGACCCGATCCTTTGTAAATACAAACCATTTTGGTCCTCAAATGTAGTATAAGTCCCGTTGTATTTCAAAACGTTCGGCGCGATCATCGCCCGTTTAAAATAAATCAACTGGGCATACCCTCGTGTTATAAGCCCAATTTCTTTTCTTTAAGTTTATTTGGGCCTCTAATAGAGTGTAAGACCCAATCCCCTTTTAACCAAAACAATTTTGGGCCTCAGACATTGTATAAGTCCCCCTGCGTTAAAAGAAAATCTTGGCGCGACCGCCAGTTCAAAAATCAAAACTTTGGGCCTACCCTCGTGTTATAAGCCCCATTCCTTCTCTTTAAAACTTTATGGGCCTCTAATAGAGTGTAATTCCCAACCCCCTTTGAAAACCAAAACCCTTTTGGGCCTCAGTCATTGTATAAGACCCACTGCGTTTTCAAAAAACCTCGGTACGATCACCGTTTTCAAACAAACTCTGGGCCCCTCCTTGAGCTGTAAGCCCCACCACTTGTATAAAAATAAACCTTTGGGCATCTTGAGAGAGTGTAAGACCCATCCCTTTGTACAGAAAACCTTTTTGGGCCTCAGTCACTTGTATAAGCCCCTCTGTACAAATTCAAAACAACAGTGCAATCACTGATAAAATTTTGGGCCTCTCCTTGAGCTGTAAGCCCCAACAATTCTTTTCAAAGCACTTTCTCCTTTGATTTATAATATAATATTGTTATCAAAGCTTTCTTTGTTGAACAACTAACCAAAAAGCATGGAAGCTCTACAACCGAGTAAGTGTTTACCCGCTTTCTTTATCCGCTTTCATATATATATATAATTGTATTGTGGGGCTGCTCACTGTAAGTCTTCTTTCACAAACTTTTATATGCCTGTCAAATATCCACTATGTAATACTAGTATAGCTATTTAGAGTTTTCCCCGGCAACTACGTTTAGCACTAGGTAAAGCCTTGTTGGTCACTCTTAAATACAAACAAAACTAGATCCCTATAGGATTACCAGACACAGTCTTCCCTCCTCCTGGGGTTAGACAATATGGAGACGTGAAAGACAGCATTCTCGGTGAACCCTTTCTCAGACTGTCACTCTTAGAAATCGTCGAAGAAACTCTACTCCCCAGAGATGATTTTTTCTCCGTGAATGGCATCTCTTGAGTTTCTTCCAAATTCTCGAACTTTCCTGGCTTGATATATTCTCTGTGAATAGCATGTCTTAAACTTCTCGAGGTTTGGGGACCCACGGGCTTCATAAAAGCATCCCCGCCTCCTCTTGGGCGTTGTACAAGGACCCTTAGGCTTTTTAAAAGCTCTCATGCCTTCTCTTGGGCTTAGTACAAGGACCCAGAGACCTCTACAAGTATAGGAACATAACCTAGTCATCAATTTGCTAGAGCTGTCTTTCTGAGTCAAGTATCAGACCTGTTAATGGGTTGACATTCATCCCTTAACATATCAGCCTTCTCTTGGGCATTATACAAAGATCATTCACTACCTGAGAATCGACTTCTCAAAACACCCGTAGACTTGGACAGTCTCAATACCCTTTGGATTTCCCATTTCCTTAAAGAACAAGAAATATCCCTGATCCTCTGACAATCCCAAAGCCCAATAATACCTTTAATCATTCCCTTTATAAGAACTGATTTTCTCTTCTATCCAACATACTGGACCTGTCACTAAGCTGAAACAATCACCAACGGATAACCTCCTCTTAGGCTTTGTATAATGATCCTTTCCTCAGGTAAGTTAGCCTCCTCTTGGGCTTTGTACAAATGATTCTCCCCAGTGGAGCTAACCTTTTCAGACTCTCTTGTTGAGTCAAAAACCTTTTAGCCTCCATCTCGGGCTTCGTACGAGATACAAATCACTCTCTTATTGAATATAAAAGACTCTCTTGTTGAGTCAAATCCCTTTTAGCCTCCATCTCGGGCTTCGTATGAGATAAAAATCACTCTCTTGTTGAGTATAAAAGACTCTCTTGTTGAGTCAAACCATTTTCAGCCTCCATCTCGGGCCATGTACGAGATACAAAATTACTCTCTTGTTGAGTATAAAAGACTCTCTTGTTGAGTCAAACCCTTTTAGCCTCTGTCTTGGGCTTCGTACAAGACACATACAAAAACACTCTCTTGTTGAGTATAAAGGACTCTCTTGTTGAGTCAATCCCTTGTAGCCTCTCTCTCAGGCTTCGTACGAGACACATAAAAGCACCCTCTTGTCGGGTCAATAGCCTCCTCTCAGGCTTTGTATAAGGAAACCTTGGTTGAGTCAATCAACCTCCTAGCATCAAAGTTATGCCTTGTTCATAGCATACAAACATCAACAACTCCCCTTTAGAGATGATAAATTCTCTCTAAAGTCAAAACCCTTTAGCTTCACATCTTGGGCTTCGAACAAGATACAAATAGACCCTTCCGCTTCACATCTTGGGCTTTAAACAAGATACAAATCACCTTTAGCTTCACGTCTTGGACTTTGAATAAGACCCCAAAACAACTTTTCCTCCCATAGAATAGGAGGAACTACGATCACTCTGATTTCCCTGTTTCGTTAAACGGGAATACGTAGGCATAAGATTGCAAAAAATCTTAGCGAGCACACTAATCAAAAAACCAAATATCCCATACCTTCACACATTAATCGAAAATCATCAGTCTTAACCTCCCACCAATAGTCCAAACACTGTGTTTTTTTAACCAAATAACCTAAGAGAGACCCACAATCTTTGTAGCATCTGTAAACCAACAGTCATCTGTTCAAATTTAGTTTGCAAGCAGGGTTAATTGGAGACATCTATTTCCCTTCCTTAATCAGCTTCAATAGGATACAAAATGAATCGAACTGTAGTACTTGTAATACCCCAAAATTTGCTCTCCCTTTTTGTCATCTTAGCATAGCATTATCATATATCATATCATATCCATCTCATTAGCATTGCATTGCATTTAACATAGAAAAATGAAACATAACATCCCTCTTACCATCAGGGCATGTGATCAGGTGAAAGGTGGTCAATTAAGCAATAATTCAAAGCACAAAAAGGTCAATCAAGTTGCCTTAAGGAAAGCCGAGAGGTCTTTCATGTCTCATACTATCTCAATTAATCATCCACAATCTCAAGGAAGTGAGATCCAATGGGAGATTGAAACCATACATACTTCATCATGCAAGAGATTCAAAAACTAAAGGAAATCCCTCAAAAGAGATAGCTCATTGATTCAAAATCACCCTCAAATGGCATATTTCATCATCCTTTAAGAGGATACACAACATACTCTGAGGAGTTTGAAATTGAAGACTGCACATTTTTCTCCTAGGAGGAAGGCACCAAAATTAGGATTTCCAATTAAATCAAGGTATCTTTGATTTTTTAGACAAAACTTGTGGTCATGGTATTCTACATGTTCTTAAGTGTATGTATGTGGAAAATTACCTCTCAATTGGTTTTAGAAGTGGTTCAATTGGAAGAAAGATAAAAAATCAGAGAAATTGGAGCAAAGTCAAATAATCAGAGGAAAATGTCAACTCTTGACTTTTTGAGGCCAAATTCATGAAATTCATGTTATATGTGTCCAATGTACAAAATTTGATCAAGAAAATCCAAAGGAATCATGAAAAAAATCAAGATGTGGAAAGTTGCCATTTTTGGAGGAAGAAGGGTTACTAAAAATAGCAAGTGTTGGCCATTTTGCAACAGAGTTTGAACCAAGGCCATTTAAAATTGAAGCACCAAATGAAAATTCCACCAGGCCACAACAAAAGGTCTTGCTTTAAGCTTCAAATCCATGTGTAGAACATCTCTATTGGATAAATATTGAGGGAGATATGATGGATCAAAGTTGGACGAAAGTGGGCCAAAACCATGTCATGACCAAGGATTTTCAAGGCACGCGCGTAGTCATTTTAACAAACAGTTGGTGGGTCAGAAGTGCACTCATTTTTCTCATGGTTAGAGGCTCCAAATGAGAAACTTTTCAACATAAAAGTTGTTCCTTGTAGTGTCATCTTCAATGTTCATGTTGGATAAATTTTGATTTGATCATGTTATAAGGGAGAAATATTGGTTCCAAGTGGGTGTGATCACACTAAAATTTCATAGGCCATTCTTGCCATGCGCAGTACAACCTCACACGCCCATGATGCAGTCTTACATCCTTGTGTTCTAAGTCATTTTCCATCACTTTAAAGGCATTGTTTCACTTGGATTCAAACATCAAACATGTTCTATGATGCATCCTCAATCCATTGACACCAAGATGATCCATTTTCATGCATTGGTCATAAATAAATCCATGTTCAAACATCACCATTTGCATTGATGCATTGACTGTCTTGTATAGTAATTCACACATTGTTTTTGGTTCAGTCACACAACAAACACTTCATGTACTTTATTTCCTCATTTGAACAAACATCCTTATGACCATACTTATGCACATCAGTCATCATGCATTGTGGAGGAAGGTTTTCAAAGAAGAAACTTGTACCATAATCAATGCCATGACATTCTGCACAACATAACCTCATCACCTCAGCTTCACTCTCATCCTCACCATAACTGTCATAAGCTTAACCTCACCATAACCCAGCCTTGACCACTCGCCCCCTAACTAACTTGACTCAGTTAGTTAGGGTGGACTCAGTTAACCACCTTGACTCACCCTAACTCAACTCATTAAACCGTGGTCAGCTCACACTATAAAAGAAAATCACACACTCCTTTTTCATTTTCAGTTTTCATTTTCACATTTCACTCCAAAACACTTCAATCTCTATATCCCTTCATCTCTGTTTCTTTCTCTCCAAGGTGCACGAAGTTTCTTATCATTCTCCTCTGATTCATTCTTCAAGCTTCATCTTCAATCATCATCAAGCTTGAAACAGCTCTAGATTGTTGAAGCAAATACACTGCAATTCCACTGAATCATCATCTATTTTTGCGTCTAAGCCTTTATTTGGCCAGGCGAAGCTTGAGGAAGAAGTAGTTTCCTCTGGTATTCTTGTGTATTCAAAGCTCCATAACTTTCAGGTTTGAACTCTTGAAATTAAATTGCACAATCTCCGGTTATTTTCACTTGTTTTTGGTGCTTTAAGCTTGCTAGAAGCTCTGCTCAAACCGGCTAGTTGATAGGCCTCCTAAAGGCTTAGTTGCAAAACCTAGGGCTTGCTTTAATCTTCTCTGTTCTCTATGTGTATGTGTGGTATGTGAAAAATAATGTTGAATTCGTGATCTCCATAACTTCCTCTTCATTTTGGTATGCGGATTGTGTGTTTTGGTGAAAGGTGAGAGTTACAGGTGGTGGCTGTTGGCCGGAGAAGGTGACCGGAGGTTCCCTCCGGCCGGTGACTGTTATGACTAGGGTTTATGTATGTTTTAATTGTGTCCGTTCATTTTGCATGATCGTGTGGCTAAGAGCATGACAACGCATTAAAACGCATGTGCATGTCATGTGCATCTTTTCTGATTTCATTTAAACGTTATGTGGTGTGGTGCATGGTGTGTTGTGTGGTCCTTCACGCATGTGTGTTGATTCCAATTACTTTGACTGAATTTTGACCTTGACTTGATCTAATGGCTGTTAATGAGTCAATTTTTGTTGACTGAAGTGCATGGTTACTAATGTGTTTTGCGCATAAATGGACCAAATCAGATTGCTATCCACACCTCCATTTTTGAAAGCCCAATTAATTTGAACTGTTCAATTGCTATGTTCACACCCCCCAGTCTTCATTTCTATTTCATGTTATTTTTCCATTTTTCTACACATTTACTTTTCAATTTTTAAAAATATCAAATATCATCATAAAATTCCACAAAAATTCATGAGATTTATTAAGACATTTATAAAATTTTTCATGATCTTATTTCTTGATTTTATGACATTTTTGCCCCTGTTCCATTATTTTCTTTGATTTTTCATTTGTGTGCATGCTTAATGTGATACATAAATTTGTGCATTTTTGTTCTCAATCATTAAAAATTGTTTTGATGCTCTTCTTTTTGAATTGAGTCATTAGTCTCTTGAGGTATGTTAAGAGTTTTTTATTTGATTTTTTTAGGTCAGTTTATGGCATGTTTGGTGTTCATTTTTGTGTTACTTTGTATGATGTGTATACTTGACCTAAGTGCATTGTATAAAGCCTTTTTGCCTTGGTTTCTTGCATGTTATTTTGGTATATGATTCACTTCTGATTTGTGTATCTTTAAACCATGCTTGCTTAATTTCCATGAGGCCATCTAATTTTTGTTTAATGCATTACCTTTGAAGCATAATAACATGTCATATCATCTTAATATTTGTGCATGTTTACATGATTTCTTTTGTACATACTTGCATGATCATTTGCATATTTGGTGAACCATTCATGTGACATAATAGGTCATTGATACATATTATATGTCATCTTTGCATGTTGATTGTCATTTGAACTTTGTGCACCTTTAACATGTTGTGTTTGCACTTTCCTTTTTGAACTTCCATTTCAATTCTACTTCTTCTATCACTTCTTAAATGTCTTGATGTGTCATGCATGAACACTTGTGAGATGTTTGTGAATCATTTTTCATTTCATTTCAATTCTGATCCTTAGATTACATGTTCCATTCATGCATGTTTGTTCATTTCTTTCTATCTTTCATTCTCCCTTTTCTTATGGTAGCATGTTCTAATGTCATGAATGATGTTTGTTGCCTATCCACTTGGACTTGCATGATAATGATCATTTATTTTCCATATGATGTACATTCTGGTTGTGGTTATAGGATTTGATGTCTCATCTAATTCTTTTGAGTTTTATGGTGCATTAAATGTTCTTTTACTTCTTATACTTCTTACATATGTTTACTAACCATGTAGGGGCTTTGGTAAGTTGCAATTGAGTGTGGATAAGGAATCCACATTCAAACTTCTATCCCTTCTCTTTTACAATTCCATCTAGTATTTTGTTAAGCACTTATGTGCTTTTTCTTAATAACTCATCACTTTCCCTTTTTGAATTACAATTCATCTTCTAACTTAGAAGTGAATTGTTTAATTCATTCTTTCTTTAGACTTTAGGTTGAAACCTCACAAACCATTAGGATCACTCCCTTTAATCTTCAATTAGGATTGAGTCTTAGATCATATAGATTTTTACCTTTTCTCCTCTCTTGAGTCTCATCTTCTCATCTCAAAGAAAATTCAAAATATCTAATAAAGGTAGGCACTTATTGCACTTAGGCCTTTCATATAAAGAAAAGATTATAAGGGGCCTTCTCTTATAATCTTAGAATGTGTAGCATATAGCCCATCTTGGGTCAATGTGTTAATCATTTGATCTTGTATGAGGGACTTAAATGCAATACTTGTTGAAGGTACAAATAAAAAACACTTCTTCATTTCATAATCAACAAAAACACTTGATAAATACAAGTATGCTAGTGTGTTTGAACCTTAATAATTGGAACTAAGTGTGGGGGTCTTCTTCACTCTTAGTGTGCTTGCTTACCCATTCCATCTTGGAATGTGAGAATGTACACATTCCAATGGCTAAGATTTGGATACACTATCATATGCAAACAAATGAAAAAACTCTTAAAAGACAAAAAAACAAACAATAACGTCTTTCCTTCGGGAATTCTTTTCTCATCTCATTCACTGTTTCCTTAAGGATGCGTCATTTCCGTTCTACCGCAAACAGGTAACGCCTAAGTCTCCCTACAGCGAGCCGCAACACCTAAACTGCTAGAACGCGAATGTTGACGTATTCCATTAAAAAACACAAACAATCCATCCCTAGTGAGGGGAACTACGTCGCTCTGATTCTCATGTTCCCGATGAGATACGTAGGCAGTGGGGTAGGGCCCATTCGAGCACTTCTTTTATTTTCCCTACATTTGTTTCTCGTTCTTTTTTCCATTCTTTCTCTTTTCTTTCTTTCAGTTCTTTTTCCAGTATCCTTTTCTATCACCCTTTGATCGAAACAAGCAAGCGTGGATCCCATCAGGTACGATGGACGCGTGGGGGTGCTAATACCTTCCCTGCGCGTAACCGACTCCCGAACCCAGTTTCTCTTGGTCGCAAGACCATGCTCTTTCCTTCTCTCTAGGTTTATGCGGTGTTTCCTTTCCCTCTCTTGGGATAAATACACATTGCTGGCGACTCTGTTCGGTGCCACTTTCGCGTTTGTACTAGGATGAAAATCCCGGGAGCGACAGTACCCCAAAGCAATAGTGCTTTGCAACCACGTTCAAAATTCGCGCTACAGAAAGTAGTACTGCCTACATAGCGTCTTGGTACATTTGGTTTACACAAAATCCACATTCAGACGAGGTTTTTTTGGGAGATATTCCGACTTGTGCGTCTTGTGCATGTCAGGGTGTTGACTTAGAGAGATTATGACTCTGGAGACCATTCATTGGGAATCAGTTGAGACCTCCTTGATTGGTGATGATGCTAAACCAAAAATGGTGAACGTATCATCATTTATCGACCTGAGAGTCCGTGATACTGAGGACCTGCTAGGATGCCTTGTCCAAGAGTAGAACCCACATGTGATAGGGGATGGGTCTTTTTGCAGGAAACTCTGACTTCCAACCTACCCGGTTTTCTGGATTTCTTATCAGTGTGGAACGTTGAACTTGGTGTTTTAATCTCGGTATTCCGATATTCTGGTATTCTGGGTTTCTTGTCAGAGTGGATTTCTGGTTCCTATTCAGTCAACAACACAACAGATATTCAGATCTTTTTGATACCTTGATCCCATGTTTGCATTCGCATCATTTTTGCATTCTAACATGTTTGTTTATTTCCAGGGTTTGTATCTTATCCTTGATTCCAGTGGCTGAAGTTTTCCCGAAATGGACACTAAACGAAAGAAGAATGTGGCGTAAGAGTTTCCAAATCCGACTTTGGAATCACTTCAGGAATTGGTTTCTTTGGCTGACTCCATTGCTTTGGCTGATATTTAGAAGAGAATATGGGAGGATATTGAATGTTCTTTGTAACATCACAAAGTATGAACATGATGTTATTCATACACTCTTGCAGTTCTATGACCCTCGGTTGCGCTGTTTCACATTTTCAGATTATATTTTAGCTCTAACATTAGAAGAATTCTATTTTATCTTGGGGGTACCCATCAAGCAGAGAGTACCTTTCTTTTCTACGGAATGTCCAGATTTGGAAGAAGTTGCAGCTGCTCTTCATTTGGGTCAATCTGTTCTAAGTGATAATGTTGTCGAGAAAGGAGGTTTTTAAGGTTTTCACCTGGATTTTCTTGTTGGCCAAGCTCGCAAGTATGCTGAAGCGAACAGTTGGACTGTCTTTAACGTTATCTTGGCTTTGTTCATTTACGGGATCGTTTTGTTTCCAAATGTGTATGATTTTGTGTATATGCATGCCGTCAGGATCTTCGTCATGACAAATCTGATACCAACTCTCCTTGGTGATCTGTATCACTCTGTGCATTTCAAGAATGAGAAAAGGAGATGAGGGTCTGTGAATTGTTGTACGCCGCTCTTAAGAAAATGGTTTATGAATCATCTTCCTCAGTCTGGTGCGTTTGTTGATACGAAAGATTCTTTGAAATGGTCTAAAAGAATAATGGGGTTGACTGCTGATAACATTGTTTAGTTTGATCTTAAATTTTTGGGTATAGAGATTATTTCCAGGTGTGGAGACTTCCGAAATGTGCCCTTGGTGGGTAGGAAAGGTGGAATTAATTATAATCCCCCTCTTGCTATCAGACGGTTTGGGTATGCTTTGAGAGATCCTCTCGAAGATCAAAATGTCGAAGAGTCTCTGTTCTTTAAAGGTACCAAAGACTAGGAGATGCTTAGGAAAGCTGTAGGTGCTTAGGGAAATATGCACAAGAAAGGGAAGATCGCTTTGGGAAAAAGTAACTGCAGAGCTTATCCTCCTTATGTGGAGTGGATTCAGAAGAGAGTGGAATAGGTGCTCCTGCCTTTCTCAATAGAGCCACCGTTATACCCACTGATGATTGAACAACCCACCACGGTGGAGATTGAGAAGTATAACAAGTTGTGGGCTGAGAAAAAAGAGCTGCGTACAAAAAATGAAGAACTGAAGAGAGAGATCAGTCAGTTGGGAGATGAACAGAAGGAAGCTATCTATGTGGCTAAAGTGAAGTCAGAGCTGATGGTCAAGAAAGAAAAAGAACTGGCTGAAGAGATCCCTAGCAGACAATGAGTGGGCCAAGATCTGAAAGGCTCCCATAGCCTATTCAAGTCAAACAAGGAAGAATTGGATAGAGCTTTTGTCAGGATTCATAAGTTCGACAGTCAGTGGAACACCACGATAACTGCTCATAAGAAGAAAGAAGACGACTACCGAGATCAAATCAAGAAGTTGAAGACGCAACTCAGAAAGAAAGAGGAAGAAGTCAGAACAGAGGCATATCATAGACACCTAACTGAAGAACGACTTAATGAGACTCTGTAAGCCATGGAAGAGCTCAAGCTCCGAACAGGAGTAAAGAAGCCCAAAGTTGAAGATTCTAAGCTGGAAGATGTTTTCGGAGAAGACGCTTGGGAGACGCAGTGTCAGTATTTGGAAGAAAACTTGCACAAACGTGATACCCTTATTCAAGAACTAATCCAAAGGCCGAAGCATCCA
Organism: Lathyrus tuberosus; assembly: GCA_022829125.1. Lineage (NCBI taxonomy): Eukaryota > Viridiplantae > Streptophyta > Magnoliopsida > Fabales > Fabaceae > Lathyrus > Lathyrus tuberosus. The sequence continues at coordinate 11,440,545 of JALAZF010000009.1, forward strand.
GATACGAGAAAGCTCTTCAAGGAGGTTTAAGCTTGGTGTGAAGCATGTGAAGGGCAGACTAGGGTATATTTTGAGGATGTATCTTAGTCTTTCTCTTGTATTTGATCACCACCAGGCTTATTGGTCAGGATCGCTGATTTTTGTATTCGGATATCTTTCTCTATTTTGGGTTGTATGTATTGACTGATGATTACTCTCCGGTTTTCTTATATATGAGCAGATATTATTGGTGTTCCATTTATTCTTGATGATTATTATTATTAAAACTGGAATCAAGGGGTAGATCGCCCTGAGAATACTTAAACATGGCATTTGCATTTGCATTTTCATATTCATGTACATAGCAGGTGTTTCTGATTAGTTTTCTTATCTCTTCCTGGTGTTCTATAGCAGGATTGCGGAATCTCGAATTCATCGGTATGCAACTCGAAACAACCATCAAAGAGCAATGGATCAGGTGCAGGCTGAACTTCAAGATTTTCGTAACCGTATGGCTCAATTTATGGAGTTGATGTAGAATGTAGCTCAGGGACAAGAGTAGTTGAGGACTCTGGTCCAACCTTTAGTCGCTCGTGTCGATGAAGAGGGTGTTGTTCATGGAGGTGCAGGAGTTATTCCTCCAGACGGAGGTAGTCTTGGTGGTACCAATCCTCTGGGAGGAGGTGTTCCTATTCCTACTATTGCCATTCCTCCATGCGGAGGCTTAGGTGGTGGAGTTCCTAGAGTGGTTGGGGGAGCTGGTAGTGTTTGTGCAGTGCATGGCGCTGGGGGCCATCATTGGGAGGAAGATCATCAGGATGACATTTTCTCTATGCAAGGTATGGACGCTGGCCTCCCAACTGAGGCCGACATGAAGTTTAAACTAATTGAGGAGAGGATGAAAACTTTTGAAAATCAAAATTCTTTGGGTCTTGAGATGGGTGATTTAGGTTTGGTCCCGGGTGTGAAGATACCTCACAAGTTCAAAGTGCCTGCTTTTGACAAGTACAATGGAACCACCTGTCCTAAGACTTACATTAGGGCATATTACAGGAAGATGTCTTCATATTCGGATGATGAGAAGCTGCTGATACATTTCTTTCAGGATAGCCTAGCTGAGGCATCCTTGGAGTGGTATATGCAACTGGAGAAGACTCATATCCGTAGTTGGAGGGAGCTTACTGAGGCATTTGTTAAACATTACCAGTACAATACAGATATGGCATCGAACAGAATGCAGCTACAGAATCTTTCGCAGAAAGGCAACGAGAGCTTTAAAGAGTACTCCCAGAGGTGGCGTGAATTAGCTGCTAGAGTTCAACCTCCTATGATGGAAAGAAAATGTATAGACATGTTCATGGCTACGCTACCAAGGCCATATTATGAAAGGTTGGTTGGATGTTTGTCTACTGGATTTTCAGACCTGGTGTTGGCTGGAGAGAGGGTTGAGAGTGGTATTAAGATCGGCAAGATACCAAGCAGCAGTGGATCCTCATCTGGAGGAAATAAGAAGCCATATGGGGGAATTGTCAAGAAAAGGGAAGGTGATGCAAACTCTGTTTCTTCGGATCGGCGGAAAGGCAAGGCCCGTCAAAATTTTACTCAACAAGTTGCTACCGCAGCTATTCTGGTTGCGCCACAGCAACAGATTACTGCTCCGCGCCGATATCAGGATAGAACCAAAGTGAACAGGCATTTTAAGGCTCCGCCAATGCCGTATGCCCAGTTACTGCAGCATCTTCTACAATTACAGTTAGTGCAAAAGAGGACTTTGGCTCCACCCACGGGCACTCTACCACCTGGGTACGATGCCAATGCCCACTATGAGTTCCATTCTGGGGCTCCAGGCCACAATATTGATAACTGTAAAGCATTCTACCATAAGGTCCAAGACTTGCTTGATTTAAAGGCTATCAATTTCACCAACGATGGTCAAAATGTGATTCAGAACCCTATGCCTAACCATGGCATGGCAAGGGCTAATGCTATCAAGGATGGAGAGAAGTTGGATTTGATATTGGATGTTAATGAACTAAAAACTCCTTTGTCAGTTGTCAAAGAACGTTTGTTGAAAGGTGAAGTGTTTCCGGGGTGTACAAATGATTCTCAAGAGTGTTTGCTACAGCCAGAGGGTTGTGATTCGTTGAAGTCCGGTATACAGAAGATGATTGACGATAGGCAGTTGCAGTTTGATAGAGCTAATAGTGTAAAGAAGGTTGTTGATAATGGTGATGATATTGCTACGATATCTACCCCTTACAAGACAATGCATATTTCAGCACCGGTGAGGCAAGCACCGGTTATTATGATTATTCCAGGCCCAGTACCTTATGAAAGTACTAAAGCCATTCCGTGGAATTACGGGGCTGAAGTATTTTGTAATGGACAAAGACAAGAGCTAGTGGGTTCGTCAGGTACATGATCTACTGTTGAGAATATTGTGGGGGCTGGAGGTATTACAAGAAGTGGCAAAGTGTTTTCTTCTCCAGAGGTTAATACTGATAAGTCTGACAAAGGGAAAAGTAAGTGAGTGGTTGATAATTTCGGACATAAGCAAGTTGTAAATGACTCTACACAAAAACAGGTTGATGACTCTTTCTCGAAGGATGTGAAAGAGTCAATGAGATTAATACAGAAGAGAGATTACAAGATTATGGATCAGTTGAATCAAACGCCTTCCAAGATCTTCATTTTTTCATTGTTGTTATGCTCATAAGCTCGTAGAAATGTGTTGCTAAAGGTGTTAAATGCCGCATACGTGCCACAAGGGATTTCTGTGAATCAGCTCGAAGGTGTGGTGGCACACATGAATGCTGGGAATGGCTTGGGTTTTACTGATTTGGACCTGACTCCTGCAAGGAGGAATAACAATAAAGCTCTGCACATCTCAATGGAGTGCAGGGGTTCATTGTTGTCACATGTGTTGGTGGATACTGGTTCATCGTTAAATGTTCTTCTGAAAAAGGCACTCATGAAGCTTGACACACAGGGGTTTATTTGCACGCCTAGTGATTTGGTGGTGCGTGCTTTTGATGGTTCCAAGAGATTTGTGTTTGGAGAGGTTGTTATGCCCATCAAGGTGGGGCCAAAAGTTTTCAACACAACTTTCTATATTATGGATATTCAGCCAGCGTATAGTTGTTTCTTGGGTCGCCCCTGGATTCATCATGTCGGGGCAGTGACGTCAACGTTGCATTAGAAATTGAAGTACATGGTTGAAGGTAAGGTAGTCACAGTGTGTGGTGAGGAAGACATAATGGTTAGGCATCTGTTGACCTTCAAATATGTGGAAGTTGATGGAGAAATTCATGAAAATTTATGTCAGGCTTTTGAAGCTGTTCAGATTCCGAAGGAGCCTCCTGTGGGGGTTAAAGAGCCTGAAGTTTCAATGTCTTTATTCAAGGATGCGCGTGCAGTGGTAGAGTCTGGTGATTCTCAGGGATGGGGCGAGGTGCTGGAAATCTCGATGAAGCAAAATAAGCATGGTTTGGGGTACAAGTCATCCAAGCTGTCTCAAGAGCCTCCAAGATATAGTGGTCCAGTCAGGTTTACCAATGCTGGGATATTTTTCAACAACATCAATGATGTAGGTGATGGTGAAGGTGACAGTGATTGCGATATGGATGAGTAGATTCGCCAATGTGTTCCTGGTCAGGAGTTGCGCAACAGGTCTTCCGAGGAAGTCATCAAAGTCACCGGCGATGAGTAATTGTTATTGTTTTCTGCATATGTTAAGTCCTACGTTCTACTCAAGACGTAGTGATTTCTTTCTGTAGGGCCACAATGTTTTGCTTTTAATGTCATCATTGAATAAAGGACATTTTTGCATTCAAATGTTTTGCTCCCTGTTTTTCCTTTTTGCGTTTGCATTAATAAAAGAAAAATGGCAATGTGTTTTTGTTTGTTCATTGTTGCATTCATAATAAACATAAAACATCACTCATGCAGGTCTATTGTCTCAGATTCCACCGATAATGATTTAGCTATAGCCCGGTATGACTTCGATAATCCCATTTATCAGGCCAAAGAAGAGACTGATGAAGAATGTGACTTGCCTGAGAAATTAGCCAGACTGCTGAAACAGGGGGGAACGAATCATTTTACCTCATCAGGAGGATATCAAGACTCTTAATCTGGGTACCGAGGACGTGAAAAAGGAAGTTAGAATTGGGGCCGCCTTGGAAGACAGTGTTAAGGGAAGGTTGGTTGAAATGCTGCGAGAGTATGTGTACATCTTCGCCTGGTCTTACCAAGACATGCCTGGGCATGACACGGATATTGTTGTGCACCGGTTGCCGTTTAAAGAGGGTTGTCCTCCGGTCAAGCAGAAGTTGAGAAGAACAACATCGGACATGGCTGTCAAAATTAAGGAAGAGGTTCAGAAGCAGTTCGATGCTGGTTTTCTTGCTGTGACGAATTATCCTCCATGGGTTGCTAATATTGTTCCTGTACCTGAGAAGGATGGAAAGGTCAGGATGTGCGTTGATTATTGTGACTTGAACAGAGCAAGCCCAAAATATGACTTCCCGCTTCCCCACATTGACGTGTTAGTTGACAACACTACTCAGTATTCCGTATTTTCTTTCATGCATGGCTTCTTTAGGTATAAACAAATTAAAATAGCCCCAGGGGACAAGGAGAAGACGACGTTCATAACACCGTGGGGAACATTTTGCTACCAGGTAATGCCCTTTGGATTTAAAACTGCTGGGGCAACTTATCAGTGGGAAATGGTGACTCTCTTTCATGATATGATTCACAAAGAGATCGAGGTCTATGTTGATGACATGATCGCGAAATCCCAAATAGAGGAAGGGCATTTGGCGAATCTTCATAAGCTATTTGAAAGGTTGAGGAAATTCATACTGAGGTTGAATTCGAATAAGTGCACCTTCGGGGTGAGATCTGGTAAATTGTTGGGCTTCATTGTTAGCGAAAGAGGTATTGAGGTAGATCTTGCTAAAGTAAAAGCCATACAATATATGCCTAAATCGAGAATGGAAAAGGAGGTTCGTGGTTTCTCAGGGATACTGAACTACATAGGTAGGTTCATCTCTCATCTTACAGCTACATGCGAACCAATATTCAAATTGTTGAGAAAAGATCAAGAGGTCAGGTGGAACGAAAACTGTCAAAAGGCGTTTGAGAAAATAAAAGAATATTTGCAGGAACCTCCGATCCTCATGCCGCCAGTGCCAGGAAGACCTTTGATTATGTGTCTTACGGTTCTTGAGAATTCGATGGGGTGTGTGCTCGGTCCACACGACGAGACAGATAGAAAAGGGAATGCCATCTACTACCTGAGTAAGAAGTTTACTGATTGTGAGTCGAGGTACTCGATGCTGGAAAAGACATGTTGTGCACTCGCTTGGGTAGTAAAGTGTTTAAGGCAGTATATGTTAAACCACACAACCCTGTTGATTTCAAAGATGGATCCGATTAAGTACGTGTTTGAGAAGCAAGCACTTTCTGGAAGGATAGCTCGTTGGCAGATGGTTTTGACGGAATACAATATTCAGTATGTGTCCCAGAAAGCCATTAAGGGAAGTGTTCTGTCAGAATATCTCGCTTAATAACCGATCAAGGATTATCAACCGATGAAGTTTGAATTTCTGGATTAGCATATCATGTTTCTAAAGATGAAAGACTGTGATGAACCTTTGCCTGACGAAGGACCAGAAATTGGATCTCAGTGGAGTTTAATCTTTGATTGGGCTGTTAATTCATATGTTAATGGAATCAGGGCAATCATTACCACTCCAAGAGGTTCTCATATACCCTTCACTGCCCGATTAGCGTTCATATGCACCAATAATGAAGCAGAGTATGAAGCATGCATCATGGGGTTGGAAGAGGCTATTAATTTGAGAATCAAGAACCTCGATGTGTATAGTGATTATGGGTTGGTAATTAATCATATTAAAGGAGAATGGGAGACTCTTCAGGAAAATTTGGTGCCTTACAAGAACTATGCCAGAAGGTTGTTGTCGTTCTTTGATAGGGTTGACTTTCATCATGTACCCCGGGCTAAAAATCAGATGGCGGATGCGTTGGCAACGTTGGCTTCAATGTATAAGGTGAATTTGTGGAATGAAGTTCCATCGATCAGAATTATACGTCTTGATAGATCGATCTTTGTGTTTGCAGTCGAAGAAGTAGCAGATGGCAAGCCATGATATCACGACTTCAAATGCTTTCTCAAGAGTCAAGAGTACCCGTCTGGGGCATCTACCAAGGATAAGAAAACTCTGAGGAGATTAGCAAGCAACTTCTTTTTGAATGAGGGCGATGTGCTATATAAGAGAAATTTTGACATGGTCTTGCTGCGTTATGTTGATGAACACGAGGCAGACCTGTTGATGGAAGAGGTTCACGAGGGTTCTTTCGGTACTCATGCCAATGGGCATGCTATGGCCAGAAAATTGTTGAGGGTGGTATTACTGGATGATTATGGAGTCTGATTGTTTTAAGTACACCAGGAAATGCCATAAATGCCATATTTATGCTGATAAAGTGCACGTACCGCCTACTCCTTTGACCGTATTAACATCTCCTTGGCCCTTTGCTATGTGGGGCATCGATATAATTCGAAAGATTGAGCTAGCTGCTTCCAATGGGCATCATTTTATTCTGGTCACTATTAATTATTTCACGAAGTGGGTAGAAGCAGCCTCGTTTGCAAACGTCACCAGACAAGTGGTCGCCCGGTTTATAAAGAAGGACATCATCTGTCGTTATGGCATCCCAGAGAGAATCATTACTGATAATGGTTCAAATCTGAATAACAAGATGATGAAGGAGCTATGCCAGAGCTTTAAAATTAAACATCACAATTCTTCTCCATGTCGTTCGAAGATGAATGGCGTTGTTGAGGCAGCAAAGAAAAATATCAAGAAGATTATGCAGAAGATGGTGGTAACGTATAAGGATTGGCATGAGATGTTGCCCTTTGATTTACATGGTTATCGTACTTTGGTGCGTACATCGACAGGGGCAACTCCTTTCTCACTGGTGTATGGTATAGAGGTGGTCCTACCATTAGAAGTTGAGATTCCTTCTTTAAGAATTCTGGCAGATGTGAAACTTGATGAAGCCGAATGGGTGTAAGTTAGGAATGCACCTAAGAGGGGGGGGGGGGGGGGGGGGTGAATTAGGTGTATAGAAATTTTTCTCAGTTTTTCGACGGTTTGGATTTTTACTTCCTAAAATTACTAAGTGATGAAATGCTGTAAAGTGTGGAAAGTAAATGACACAATGATATATCCTGGTTCCCCTCACAGTCCGAGAGTACTCCAGTCCCCTTTCAACATGAAAGAGATTTTAATATTGTTAGATCTCTAGACAAGACAACCTAGTCTTTCTATACATGACTCTAACCAATAAATCCACCAAGAACAATCCTCTTGGATTTTCACTAAGTTGAAATGATAACAATCCTCTCAAACTCAACCTCTTGTTTCCAACAATCCTGGACAACAAGGAATACAACAAACCAAGTAATCTTAATTCCAGCAACCCTGGAAAATAAGATATGAATATAACAAGAGTTTTTAAGAATAATGAAATTTGTAGAACAATTATCACTTTGAGTGATGTATCAATATAATTGATTTTTCCTTCCAAACAAACAACTTATAATGATAGAATATAGCGCTCAAGTGTTTGTAAATATGGTATGAATTTTTCTGGATTGATATGGAAATACATGCAGAAAAATTCCTTGTGAGTGTTCAAGAACACAAACACTTGTTTTGAAAATTTAATGATTATAATGATGTTAAATTGCAATGGATGAGGTTGAATTTAATTTAAAATTTCATGTATTTATAAGTGCATAACACCTCTATGAAACATGGTAAAGTTATGCAAAAATATCATGAACAATTATCAAGTTAAAAAGAAATGGTTTCATGAAAAAATGCATGAAAAGGTGTTAATAATTTTTGAATTTCAAAATTAAAATACTGCTTCAGTCTGTTGTAAATTAGGGCGGTTTTTAGTTCTGTTACGACGGTTCAAAACACCATAATTTACCAAAATCTTTTCGAATTTTAAATTTAAAATACTGTTTCAGAACGATACAAATTATGGCGGTTTTTGTGCTTTTACGAAGGTTCAAAACGCCATAATTTACCAAAAACTGAATGTTTGAAAAAATTAAAAAATTGTCTAAATTTTTTAACCAACCTTATGCAACATCTATTAATTTATCCAAGTCAATAGATTATATTTAAAATTGATTTAACATGGTTCAAATATGAAAAATAAATTTTCAAATGTATCATAAAAAATATTTTGTTTTTTAAAGCTAGAAATAGTTATATATTTTCAACCAAATGAACCATGCATGCAAGTGAATTTTGGAGATTATTTTGATCACTATTTTAGCAATATATATTGCATGCTTATACCTCAATAGATAAAGATCAATGAAAGTCTTCATAATGTTGCAATCTTGATCCATAGCCATATTGCTTCATGATGCTTTTTCTCATCGTTTGATAAATGCACATAGTAGTTGTCTTCATCAAAACATGATGTTAAAGAAGCTTGACTTTACAATGGGTACGATCCAGGTTGGATCAACTGAACCTTGTTGAAGAGAAGAGTTTGGCAGCCATTGCATATAGCCGGTTGTATCAGAGCAAGATGAAGAAGGCCTTTGATCAGAAAGTGTGTCCTCGGTGTTTTCAGACATGTGATTTGGTTTTGAAAAGGATCCTTCCTCCTTAGACAAATTACAGGGGCAAGTGGACTCCACACTACGAAGGGCCATATGTTGTAAGAAATATTTTCTCTGGTGAAGCCTTGTTACTCTCAACCATGGATGGCGACGATTTTACATCCCCTGTGAACGCAGACGCAGTCAAAAAATACTTTGCAGAAAAAAGAGACTCGCTGGACCACAAAAAGAAAAGTCCAGGCAAAAAAGGGCATCTCGGATAACCATAAAAAGAAAAGGTTTGGAAAAAATTATGGATAAAAGAAAAGAAAAGAATAAACCCGCAAAGTTGAAAACCTGAAAAGGCAACTATGGCAAAAATGGGTAACCCGGTGGATTGAAACCCCGAAAGGGAGATCCAGGCAAAAGTTAGGGATTTGAAAGCAAGAGGTTGCGGTCTGCGTTCGATCTGTGAACACTTTTGACACCACAGGAATTTCAAAGGAGAGGAATCAGTCCAGATAGTCTTTTCAGAAGTCAAAGCATCTGTGGATGTAGAAGATATATGAGTCATAGCTGAATTGAAGCATGGTGGATATCTGTTCCCAAATTGCTGACATGTGTATTTTCTTTTCACTTTGGTACAATTACCTCTTTTCAGGAATTGCTTCCAAATTATAAATGCCTATTTACAGGCCAATTCAATCAATAAAATATTCAGTTCACTCAAAAAGCTATTCATTTTTGTTTTTACTTTTATTATTTTGTTTGCAAAAATGTCCGATATTTTTGATAAACATTGCATGTGAAAACATTAAGCTTTACAGAGCATATTGAAAACAATGGAAATTGCTTGAACGATGGATATCATGGATGATAACCGAGGTGTCCATTTTGCATATAGATCATTCTGTTGTTTGATATGTGTTTGCAGGGTGGCAAGATTTCTTCTCCCCAGTAGAGTCTCTCTCTCTAGCATGGAAGATCTAGCATTCTCAGCAGAGCATTGGGAATTTCTCTCTCCCTAGCAAGAGTGGAGAGGATTGTTTTCCCCAGTCATATTGGTTTATTACTCTCCGGCGAGTATTCAGAAGTTGACTGTCATAGATAGGATAATGTTGCATCTCCAGCAGGAGACTTGTTGAATGTCATTCCATGGCAGAAATTTTATATTCCCCACAATTTCGTGGTCTCTACTTTCCTCATCGGGTTAGGAAGTGTAATTTTGCCAGCAACAATGTGCTCTTATCCCCAGCAGGGTAAGGTTAAAGTCATTTCCCCAATAGCAGGATAAGTTCAATGATATTCCTCGGTAGGTTCGGTATTATTGACTTCTATCCCCAAGTATAGTTTGGTATTGATTCTCTCGACAGGTAGATCAGCAGTGGTTGATATCCCCCACCAGTTTCCAAGCCCAATTGTTATTGGCACTTTTCCGCATCAGATCTTTGGGTTTTATCTTCACCGGGTGTTATTTGTGTTTCCCAGCAGAGGGGAAGTTTCTTTTTGGGTTTTATCTTCAGCAGGTATTATTCGTGTTTCCCAGCAGAGGGGAAGTTTCTCTTTGGGTTTTATCTTCAGCAGGTGTTATTCATGTTCCCCAGCTGAGGGGAAGTTTCTCTTTGGGTTTTATCTCATCAGGTGTTATTCGGGATTCCCAGCATATGGGAAGTTCTCTTTGGGTTCTATCTTCACTGGAGGTCAAGAGGGTCGTTCGGTTTGCCTTCCTCGACAGAGTTTGTTTCCGGGTTTCTCAACACTTCTCTCGGTGAAGTGTCTTTTTCATATCATAAGCATCTTTGCATTGCATCCTCTAAATGTGTAGCATTTCCATTTCGTATGGAGCATTACACCATAGAAAAATTCAAACATATGCATTCGAAGCATAAGCCAGGTTTGATGTTATCTTTGCAAGACATTTTCTCAGCAGAGAATGGCATATTTCAGGAGATTCAGCCTTACTTTATCCTAGCTGAAGTTACTGATGATTTGTTCATCATGCTTATGCTCTCCTGCAGAGTTGTCTGTTTAGGCTTCTCTTTCCCCAGCAGAGTCATCTTTATAGATCTGTTGATTTTACTACCTTTGGATATGAGTCTGCCTGTCTGTCGGCCTTCCTTTTGAAAATACATCCTGTGATGGTAACCTCTGGTTGTGAGTCCGCCTGTGTGTCAGCCTACCTTTGTGTTTGGATGTGAGTCCACCCGTTTGTCGGCCTTCCTTGTGAAAATCCATCTTATAATGGTAACCTCTAGTTGTGAGTCCGCCTGTGTGTCGGCCTACCTTTGTGTTTGGATGTGAGTCCGCTTGTCTGCCAACCTTCCTTTTGAAAATCCATCATGTGATGGTATCCTCTGGTTGTGAGTATGCCTGTGTGTCAGCCTACCTTTGTGTTTGGATGTGTGTCCGCCTATCTGCCGGCCTTCCTTTTGAAAATCCATCTTGTGATGGTATCCTCTGGTTGTGAGTCCGCTTGTGTGTCGGCCTACCTTTGTGTTTGGATGTGAGTCTGCCTGTCTGTCGGCCTTCCTTTTGAAAATCCATCTTGTGATGGTATCCTCTGTTTGTGAGTCCGCCTGTGTGTCGGCCTACCTTTGTGTTCGGATGTGAGTCTGCCTATCTGCCAGCATTCCTTTTGAAAATCCATCTTGTGATGGTAACCTCTGGTTGTGAGTCCGCCTGTGTATCGGCCTACCTTTGTGTTTGGATGTCAGTCTACCTGTCTGTCGGCCTTCCTTTTGAAAATCCATCTTGTGATGGTATCCTTTGGTTGTGAGTCCGCCTATGTGTCGGCCTACCTTTGTGTTTGGATGTGAGTCTGCCTGTCTGTCGGCCTTCCTTTTGAAAATCCATCTTGTGATGGTATCCTTTGGTTATGAGTTCGCATGTGTGTCGGCCTACCTTTGTGTTTGGATGTGAGTCCGCCTGTCTACCGGCCTTCCTTTTGAAAATCCATCATGTGATGGTATCCTTTGGTTGTGAACCTGCCTTCGGTCGGTAAACCTTTGTTTGGATGTGAGTCCACTTGTTAGCGAGCATTCCTTTTCTTGTGATTATATGAGTCTGCCTGCGGTTGGCATTCATCTGTTATCTTTTGGTTGTGAACCCGCCTTCGGCTGGTAAATCTTTGTTTTGTTATGAGTCTGCCTTCGGCCGACATTCCTATTAGAATTCACTTTCGGTTATTATCCTCTTGATGTGAGTCTGCCTCCGGCTAGCATTCTGTTATATATTCTTCGATTGTGAGTCCACCTTCGGTCGACATCCTTTACAAGTCCGCTTTCGATTGGCGTCTTCAATTTGAGTCCACCTTCGACTGGCAATCACTTTATCACGTTTCTCCCCACAATTCACAAATTTCTGGGTTCTTTTGGTATTCAATCTCCGTGTACTCTGAATGTATGAAAGTCGTCGCTGTCATTCCTTCAAGTTCAAGTTGATTGAATAGGGGCAGCTGTAACACCCCAAAATTTGCCTTTTTGTTTCTAACCTAATATGGCTTATGCTTTATTTCATTTGCATCATCATTTATGCATTTGCATGGTTCTCTTAGACATTGGATCAAGGTATTCTATCGCATCTCAGCATTTTCTCTAGTTCAGGGTCATTTCAGCAGCAGTCAGAGCTAAAAAGATAGTCCTCAAAGTCATTTCGAGCATTTATTTTGCTCGTTGGATAATTTTGTCATCAGAAGCCCCGACAATTATTTTTGTTCAGTGATTCGGCACCGGACAGTATTTTTTAGCGGGACATTTTGAGGGCGGAACGAAATTCACAACTTATTTCAGGCATGATTCAGTAGCAATATCAAAGGACAATTTTCAGAGGTCTAATGTGGCTCAGAACAGATGGCAGCAGGCGATTCCACAAGTTTCCCTCCATTTGGCGCCAAGAATTTGAATTTTTGAAGGTGGTAATCGATTACCACATTTGGGTAATCGATTACCCTGGGTGAATCTTACCCAGTCTGCTAATTTTTTAGCATTGTAGAATTTGGTTCCAAATGGTGGCCATGTGATTTCCTTGTGCATCAGCTAGAAGGATCTAGAATTGTTTCATTTTCACAATTTAATTGCATTTCCCTCCAAAATTCAAACACTCCCATTCCTAATTCCACTCCAAATTCCCATTCCTCTCACTAACCCACACTCCAAACCACATTTGAATTCCTAACCTAGGGATTATTTAAATCAAACTGCTCCAAACCTCACTGATGCATTCTCATTCACTCTCATTTTCACCATAATTTTCAAATTTTGCTCTCCATTCTCTCTCAACTTTTTTCATTCTCCATCGTCATCTTTAACCTCACTCAAAAGCTCTTCCATAAGAGTTAACAAATTCTTCCTTGGAATTTGTTAATCCTTGATGTCATACCCCAAATTTTGACCACTAAGATTTCCCATCATTGTGCAAATCATCATCACAATATGGATGAACCATCATACCTCATCAGTCTCCCCAAAGATGGGTGATCATCCACTACAATCAAATTTAGGGTTTCCAGCCCTCTTAGAGCTTTTATACAAAGGATCAATCAAGAAATGACATGATCTTCAACTTGTCTAGCCTCTCAAATATCCACAAGGGATCAAGAGGACTCCCACTTTAAGGATTAAGCACAAGGCTACTCCCTTCCAAGTGGATCAAGCCTCAAGATCGCCAGTGTCACCAAATTAGGGTTTGGTCGACCAGGGCCTCCAGATGAAAATTTTCCTCTGGGCATGAGCCAATGCTTCAAAGCATATCCTAAAATACTCCATGGACCCTCATGGGCCCAATCATCAAATCAATTTTACCTCAGGGGATGCATACATCAAAAATCAAGAATTAGGGTTTCTTGACCTAATTCACCCCTAAGTTGACTTTTGGGACAAATCATGAGCCAAGACCTCAAGAGAGGATTTGAGGGTCTCCAACATACCACATTGATCCATTTTTAACAATGGATTGATCCAAGAAGCTTGAGCAACAAGTCTCAATTTCATCAGAGCCACAATTAGGATTTCGCGAGAAAAGTCAACTGTAGCTTTGACTTTTGACCAGGACATGCTCCCAAACCCTAGGACATGATTCAATATACCCTATAACACCCATCGAACATGTCCATCAAGTTTGATTTATGTCAAGGACATGATTTCCTAAAGGATCGCACAGCTTGGAATTCATCTGATAAAAAGTCAACTGTGCACAAAAGTCAACTTTGACTTTTTGAGATTTTTCACAAAAACAATTTTTTAACCCTAAAATGATGGTAATGTATGATTTGAATCATCATTCATCGAGAAAAATCAAGAAAAGTGGGATAACTTGTAAAAGGGGTAACCATAAAAACTTAGAAAATTTTCTAAGTTATGAACAAAGTGGCAAGGGTACCAACTTTGGAGGATCATAACTCCTAAACCACAAAGCCATTTTTCCCCATCCAAAGCTTGATTTGTAGATCTCATTACCCTCTATAAAAGCTTAAAACTGACCTCCCTCCAAATTCCTCATGGATTTTGAGTTATGGAATGATCAAAATCACAAAAAGTGAAAATGTCACTTTTTTCCAACACTTAGTGAAATTTTCACTAAGTCAGAATCTGCCTTCACTTTTTTCCAAATGTAGGGGGATTTTTCACTTGGATCCAAAAGGTATCAAAACCAAATATGATCAAACAGTTGTTGTATCATATGAGGGCTTTCCAAAATGGCCAAGAACATCACCAATTCCACTTGGGCCATGAGATATGATAATGGCAATATGCCTTGCTGAAAACTGCCAAGGCTAGGCAGAATTTTGCATTTTTGCTCGATTTGGAAAAATCAGATAATTCCAAGCCTTGTCATCACTTTGGATACATCTGAGGATCAAATTTAAAGGGGACAAACACTAACCCAAGCCTCCAAAGTCCTTGGAACAAGAAGTAGCATGCCAAACCTAGAAATGCCTAAAAGAGGGACAAGACTCCAATTTTGTTTTGGAGAATTCAATGCATACACCAAGGTGGCATGGACTGAGCCATTTGCAACTGAATTCAGTCAAGACTTATCCAAGACCAAGGGAACCACAACCCTGTGCCCGAACCTCTAGTCAATGGCTAGAGGAGACTTGGATTCAAAAGTGCAACCATTGGCCAAACCTCTGCTGCAGTTGCCATTCACTATTGATCCCAAAACAAACTTGCTCTACTGTAAATAGAGCTCATTTGGGCTCAGTTTGAGTACACCAAAGCCATCAAACAGATGCTTTCCTCAAAATCCATTTCTCTTGGCAAAAATACCTTCTTTAGCAAGGTAACTCTGAGTTTTTGAGTTAGAGAGCATTTCCATCACAACTCATGATCCTAACACCTCATAAACATCATATGTAGGTGATCCAAACTATCAAAAGTGACCTGTAACACCAAAATCACAAAGTCACCTCTCAAAACCTCAAAGTAGGCCTTTTGTGCATTTTTCAAGCCATGTCTTGATTCAGTCACTTTCCAAACCAGATAAAACCTCAAACACACTCTAAATAACATCCTTGAATTGTCCCAAATGGTTCCCCCCATCTGGAACACCATTTGAGAGAGTTGTTATTTTGGTCATTTTAACCCCTTTTGCAAGAAAGGGCGAGTTTGTGTTTTTGCAGGTTCCAGCTGATTCCAACCATCCTCAAAGCTTCTAAGGGATCATTTGAAAGTGTCCAAAGCATCAAACCATTTCTGGAACAAGAAGCTTGGCAGATTGAACAGAAAACTCCAAAAGCTCAAAAAGAGGTAAGCATCATGACTTGAACTATCCAAAATATGCTTTGCTTTGAAGTTCACTGATCATACACACCTCATACATGTTATATATGTTGTGTTTGAACCAATTCATCATGTAATTCATGCCTGTATCAAAGTGTAGCATAGAAAATGCAATTATAGGTCTTTTTCAAAACCACTATCGGGTTTTGAGGAGGGAGTATGATCTAAAAAAATACCAACACCATTGGATTCCTTGTGAAATTCTAGGCCAGATGCATATAAATTTTGTCCCCAACCATTAAGAAATGAGAAAGTTATGGACCTTCCCGTTTCTTGGCAAAACTTGCCTTGCCTTGCCTTGGTCAGGCCTAGAAAACAAGGCATGCCTTGTATATTTGTGGTTTCACTTCAAGCAATGGATGTATCACCACCCCAGTGGTAAGGCGTGTGCCCTATAACCTTGGGGCCGTGGGTTTAAACCCCACCCATGCCATTTTGTGTTTTCTCACAATTTTGCTATTTTTTCCAATATTTTATGTTTTATTAATTAATTGGAAAATTAATAACTCTTTCAATTTTAATTATTTTTTATTGGTTCTTTTTGCAAAAAATCACAAAAATGTTGAAATATTTTATTCCACAAAAAAATTTAAGTTTATATTATTTATTTAATATAATTAGTATTTTTGTGAATAATTTCCTTTTTAATGTTTTTAAACATTTTAAAAGTGAATATTTACTTTGAAAATCAAAACCAAGTGAGTTTTAATTAACCTTGTGATTAATCCCTCATTTATAAAACCTTAAACAAAAATCACAAATGGTTTATTCAAACTTATTTGGTATTTTATTTGATTTTCTTTAAATATTTACTTTTAAAGAATAACAAATTAGGGTTTCTTTGATTTTCACCCTTATCAAACAATTTCAAACACTATTGGGCCTCTAATAGAGTGTAAGACCCAATCCTTTGTAAATTCAAACCTATTTTTGGGCCTCACTTATTGAATAAGTCCCGTTGTATTTCAAAAAGTTCGACGCGATCATCGTCCGTTGAAAAACAAACCTTGGGCCTCTCCTCGAGCTATAAGATCCATTCAAAATCTTTTGGGCCTCTATTAGAGTGTAAGACCCAACCCCCTTTGAAAACCAAGCCATTTTGGGCCTCAATGCATTGTATAAGACCCACCGTGTTTTCAAAAATCTTGGCGCGATCGCCATTTTCAAAGAAATGACCCCGGGCCTCTCCTTGAGTTGTAAGCCCCACCACTTGTACAAAAATAAATCTCTTGGGCCTCTATTAGAGTGTAAGACCCAATCCCCTTTTAACCAAAACCTTTTGGGCCTCAGACATTGTATAAGTCCCCCTGCGTTAAAAGAAAACCTCGGCGCGATCGCCAATTAAAAAAGAAAACCAATCATCTAGGCCTACCCTCGTGTTGTAAGCCCCATTCTTTTTCTTTAAACACTTGGGCCTCTTGAGAGAGTGTAAGACCCATCCCCTTGTACAGAAAACCTTTCTTGGGCCTCAGTCACTTGTATAAGTCCCTCTGTACAAAACGACAGTGTGATCACTGATAAACCTTGGGCCTCTCCTTGAGCTGTAAGCCCCAACATCTTTTATACTTTCTCCTTTAATTTTGAATATACTGTAGTTTTCAATCTTTCTTTGTTGAACAACTAACCAAACAGCATGGAAGCTCTACAACCGAGTAAGTGTTTTATGCTTTCTTTATCCGCTTTCATATACATATAAACTGTATTCTGGGGCTGTTTCACTGTAAGTCTTCTTTCATAAACTCATATCAACTGTGTAATACTAGTATAGATATTTAGAGTTTCCCTGGCAACTACGTCTAGCACTAAGCCCAGTTGATCACTCTTAAATAGACAAAACTAGATCCCCCATAGGATTACCAGACACAGTCTTCCCTCCTCTTGGTGTTAAACAATATGGAGACGTGAAAGACAGCATTCTCGGTGAACCCTTTCTTAGACTGACACCCTTAGAAATTGTCAAAGAAACTCTACTCCCCAGAGATGATCTTTTCTCCGTGAATGGCATCTCTTGAGTTTCTTCCAAATTCTCGGACTTTCCTGGCTTGATCTATTCTCTGTGAATAGACTGTCTTGAATTTCTCGGGGTTTGGGGACCCACTGGCTTCTTAAAAGCATCCCCGCCTCCTCTTGGGCATTGTACAAGAACCATACGGCTTCTTAGAAGTATTCACAGCCTCCTCTTAGGCTTCGTATAAGGATTCTTCCTTCGGGAAGAGAGCCTCCTCTTGGGCTTCGCACAAATTGTCCCTCGGCTTTTTAAAAGTTTACAGCCTCCTCTTGGGCTTCGTACAAATTTCCCGACGACCTCCTAGAGGTATAGGAACAGAAATTAGTCATCTTTATAGAACAGTCTTTCAAATAGTCTAAATCTTTCTACCATGAACGTACTACTACTCTTTTTTTTAAACATAGTACAAAAGATAAAACTCTAGACTTGGACAGTCTAATCTCCTTGAGTCTCGAAGGCATTCTCAAGTAGGGAAAAACACTAGTAGACTCGGACAGTCTCCAATACCCTCTGGATTCCCCATTTCCTTAAAGAACAGGAAATAACCCTGATCCTCTGATCAATCCCAAAGCATAACCTTACCTTTAATCAGTCTCTTTATAAGAACTAATTTTCTCTTTTTACCAACCTACTGGACCTGTCATTCAACTGAAACAGCATTCCTTTTAGCCTCCCTCTCGGGCATCATACGAGATACAAAAATACTCTCTTGTTGAGTCAATAATCCTTTTAGCCTCCCTCTCGGGCTTCGTACGAGATACCAAAACACTCTCTTGTTGAGTCAATAATCCTTTTAGCCTCCATCTTGGGCTTCGTACGAGATATAAAACACTCTCTTGTTGAGTATAAAAGACTCTTTTGTTGAGTCAACCTTTAGCCTCCGTCTTGGGCTTCGTACAAGACACATCTAAAAGCACTCTCTTGTTGAGTCAACTACTTTTAGCCTCTATCTCGGGCTTCGTACGAGATACAAAAAGACTCTCTTGTTGAGTCAATCACCCTTTAGCCTCCGTCTTAGGCTTCGTACGAGACACATAAAAACACCCTCTTGTTAGGCCAATAGCCTCCTCTTAGGCTTTGTATAAGGGAAAACCCCGGTTGAGTCAATCAACCTTTTAGCATCAAAACTGTGCCTCGTTCACAGGATACAAACATCAACAACTCCTTTCATCTAATCGCTGTAAGCGGCAAGCCTCTGGATTATTTACATCCACGCCACTGTCCTTCTTTTAGCATGAGAAATTTCTAAGGAAAGATAGCATTGCTCTACACTGAGTTAAAGTCTTCTCCTTCAGGTTAAAACCCCCTATAAAGGAAATTATGGCATTGCTAGGATTCACATATCCCGGTTAAAGTAATCCTCCTTTATAGTCAGTCACCCACAGTCGTGACAAACAGACCCCCTTTAGAGATGACAAATTCTCTCTAAAGGTAACATCTTTTTAGCTTCACATCTTGGGCTTCGAACAAGATACAAATAGACCCTTCAGCTTCACATCTTGGGCTTTGAACAAGATATAAACCACCTTTTCAGCTTCACGTCTTGGGCTTTGGACAAGACACCAAAACACCATTTCCTCCCATAGAATAGGAGAAACTACGATCGCTCTGATTTCCCTGTTTCGGTAAACGGGAATACGTAGGCATAAGATTGAAAGAAAAATCTTAGCGAGCACACTAATCCAAAGTCCCAAATCCCATACCTGCACATATCAATCGAAAAGCATCAGTCTTAAACTCCCACCAATTGCCCAGGCACTATTTTAACAAAATAACTTAAGAGAGACCCACAATCTCAATAGCATCTGTAAACCAACAGTCATCTGTTTAAACTCAGTATGCAAGCTGTGTTAATTGGAGACATCTATTTCCCTTCCTTCATCAGCTTCAATAGGATAAAAAATGAATCGTTCTGTAGTACCCCAAAAGCGATAGTGCTTCGCAACCACATCCAAAAATCCGCGCTACAGAAAAAATGGCGACTTTACTAGGGAGCACGAGATCTTGTTCTCTTCCCATCTCTTAAGAAGAAACCTTAAAAAGTGCCACAGAAAAGTAGTGCCCACCGTGGGGGCTCTTTTCTTTTCTTTCTTTCTTTGGGGATTTCACAGGGATAGGATTTTTGTTGACTTCACTAGGATCTAAGGTCAAAACCTGTAAAGTTGGGAAGATACCACAGAATGGCGACTCCGCCGGGGAGCCATTTTTGTCAGGAACATAGGATTCATAGCTCTTTAAAGTCTAAGACTTTAGGACAAATATATATATTGCTTTTCCTAATTGATGTCTGTGTTTATTTTTCTGCTAATGGGAATGCGTGTGATGTCGCATGTGGAAAGATTGAGCATACACCTAGGAAAAACCTCTTTTAGTAGTGCGGAAACTATTGGAAATGGTTGTCACGCGATACTACCCTCTTCTGAGGGTTCTTCGAAAAACATCACTTAGCACGGTTCCCGGCCCGCTGGTGTTTTCTCGACAAGAATTGATGATTTTGAGAGACAGGTACAAATATCACTAGTATAAACCTTTGGGGGGGGGGGGGGGGGGGGGGGTAGAGCGTTGACTTCATGACACCGACCCTTTGACCCCATGTTTTTTCTATGTTTTTGTGTGCTGCATTCATGCATTCATCTAAAAAACATTACATCAAAGAAAAATTTTCTCTTCTAGTCTCTCTTTTTCAAATTAAACTAAGACAATGATTGCAAATGTCACAGAAAAAGATTGAGCTCATGGATTTCGGTAAAAGGAGAACTCATAAGTATACCTTCAGGGTTCCAAAACTAGAAGATTTGAGAGGATTAGCGAGGATGATCACTAACCCTGAAGCTTTCAGAGCCAAGTACGGAGGTCTGCTACCTCTGTTAAGAGTCCATGTGATTGAAGGAATCATGGAGGCACTCATTCAGTTTTACGATCCGGTCTATAACTGTTTCACATTCCCAGATTACCAGCTCGCACCAACGTTGGAGGAGTATTCTCACCTAACCGATCTACACATTACTGATCGAGCTTCATTTTCTGAACTGTAAGAAATTCCAAAGGATCATACCATTGCAAGAGCAATCTATTTGGATGAGTCAGAAATCAAGACTCACATGACCACCAAGGGTGGGCTCCCAGGTTTGCCAGCCCAGTTCCTAACAAAGAAGGCTCTGTACTTTGCTAGTATAGGGAACAAGACTGCTTTTGAAAGCATCTTTGTCTTACTCACTTACGGGTTATTTCTGTTTCCCAACATTAATAGCTTCGTCGATATCAACGCCATTAAGGTTTTTCTCATTGGAAACCCTGTGCCAACTTTGCTCGCGGACGCGTATTATTCTTTACACTTAGGAAATTTGTACAGCGGAGGGATGATCACATGCTATGTACCCCTACTATACAAATGGTTTATCTCCCATTTACCCAAGTCTGCTGGGTTTTGGGATCATAAGAGTGCCTTGCGCTGGTCGCAGAAAATCATGTCTCTTACCAACTCTGATATAGATTGGTGCAATAGGATTTATGACGGGATCAGGATCATTGACCGTTGTGGAAACTTCCCCAACGTACCCCTCATAGGAACTAAGGGAGGAATCAACTACCATCCAAAATTGGTTCGTCGTCAATTTGGATACCCGATGAGGCATGTCCCGCGTAATGCTCATCTGGAAGGTCTTTTCTTCAAAGAAGGAGAAAATGATAGGGCACTAAAGATGGAAATAGTGCACGCTTGGAAACATGTTCATAAGAAAGGACGAGAGTCTCTAGGAAAACCGGACTGTGTCTCGGTGGAGCCTTATCTCCACTGGGTACAAACTAGAGCTCTCAAGCTAAAGATGCCTTATCCTCGTCACGGAGTTCTTCCACCGAGGGAATCTGTCATGTACTTCATGACTGAAACGGAAAAACTTCAGGTTACTCTCAACAAAGTTCAACAGGACAGAAGGTCTTGGAAGAACAAGTACCGCACCCTCAATGTAGAGTGTACCAAAATACAGCGACTGCTAAAAGATAAGGATGCTCTGATTGAGATTTTGGAGCAACATGTTGTGGATAATCAGGATGACCAAAGGAATTTGCTCGTTCCTTTCACTTGGCAAAGTAATGACAACCCGACAACGGCCCAAGAGCCCCGGTCCAAGAAAAGGAAAGTACCAGAATCAGCACCCGGTTTCTCCCCAGAGAGGACTCGGGATCCCTTAGCTTAGGTTTCTGTTTCCGCACCTTGTAATCTACTGTATTTCTATTTTCACAATCCTTTGAATTCAATAAAATGGGGTTTCCCCACTGTTTGATATTTGCAATCTAATTGTCGAAGTTTATTTTGATTAAACAAAAAAAACAATTAATATAATCATTGCATTCATCATTCTCACGTCACGTATTCTTCTTACCTACGAATCTCATATTTGTTTCTCGGTTCTAGAGTCAAACTGTCTCATTCGTACAATACTCGGGCCAATCGTCAGAAAAAGATGGATGATCTCGAGGAAGAGAACAGAGAGTTGAGAGAAGAGATCGACGCTCTGATAGAGGATATGAGAAAGCTTCATAACGACATGCAAGCCATGGCAGAAGCTCAGCTACAAAGGACTGTGATCTCAGAGATCACCTCAACACCCATAGTGGAGAAGTTCGATCCTAGGTACAAAATGCCAAAAGATCGTCCCTGGGGCATGCCACTTAGCTATATCCCGGAAGGATATTTTCTGCCGATCAATGAGGATCAGGGAACCGCAGTGGGAACCGTTGGGCCTGAAGGTTACAAACTTCGGGAAAGCGAAGATGCCAGGGGCATGACAGCAACTCTTAAAGGCTACAAACTTCGGGAGGCACCGAGGGTCTCGGCCATAATGACTATACCACCGCCCATGGTACACACTGTCCCTGAAGGACAGATTCCACAAATACCTTCTGGTGGAAACGACAACATGTTCGAAAGAATGAATGAGTTCCAGGAACAGTTCTTGGGAATGCAGAAAGAACTGCAGGCCCTTCGCGGTCAGGATTTATTTGGAAAGGACGCCGCGGACCTCTGTTTGGTCCCTAATGTGAAAGTCCCGCACAAATTCCAGGTGCCCGACTTTGAAAAGTACATGGGTAACTCTTGCCCTCAGAGTCACTTGGTGATGTACGCTCAGTGAATGTCAGCTCAGACAGAGAATTAGGATTTACTGATTCACTACTTTCAGGATAGTTTAACCGGTGCCGTCCTAAAGTGGTACATGGGTTTAAACCGTGCTACGATTAGCACTTTCAGAGATCTTGGCACTGCCTTCATCCAACAATATAAATACAATCTGGACATGGCACCCGACAGAGATCAACTCAGATCAATGTCACAAAAGGACAAAGAAACCTTTAAGGAATACGCTCAGAGATGACGTGAAATTGCCGCTCAAATTTGTCCACCTCTTGAGGAAAAAGAGATGACAAAGATTTTCTTAAAGACCTTAAGCTCATTTTATTACGACAAAATGGTTTCCAGTGCGCCCAGTGACTTCACCGAGATCGTCGGTATGGGAGTTCGTCTTGAGGAAGCCGTCTGAGAAGGACGTCTAGTCAAAGACACTAGATCATCAAGTAGTACAAAGCGATACGGTAGTGCTCTCCCTAAGAAAAAGAGAAAGATATTAGGAATATCTCTCTCGGAAAACAAAGGCGATGTTATCAGCCAGTAGCGGCTGTGACTCCTGCTATCAATCCTGTGCCTATTTCTACGTATCAACCTCAGGTTGCGCAAAGCCAACCTAATCAGCAAAGGACTCAACAGCCTCTTCAGCAGGCTCGTCCTCAATACAACAACAACCGTACAACGCGGCCACCAGGATTTGATCCTATACCCGTATCGTACGCCGAACTATTTCCGTTACTATTGGCTAAGGGGCATGTCCAGACTAAGTCCCCTCTTACAGTACCGAAAAATCCGCCTTTTTGGTTTAAGGTGGATCAGACTTGCCCTTACCATCAAGGAGGACCAGGGCATAACATAGAGAACTGTCTCAGTTTCAAATCCGACGTGCAAAAGCCTATTAGGAGCGGGGTTTTATCTTTCAAGGATACAAATCCTAATGTTCTCACAAACCCGCTGCCTCAACACGAGAAATCTACAGTCAATTTGATAGAGGGAGAGACTAACAACGTCTATCAAATTCACGATGTACTCTTGTTAAGGACCAATCTGGTCAAGATGCATTGCAGACAGAGTGGATATGGCCATGTGCCACCTCATAACTATCACCAGTGTGATATCTGCTCTAAAAGCAATCGAGGATGTTCTGTGGTGCAATCAGCTCTACAGGAAAAGATGGATCTCGGATGGATCCAAGAGCATCGAGTTCATGGAGTTAACATGGTTTACACGAATTCTAATGTCATTCAGAACCACAACGTCCGTGCAATGAATGTCAACTTGGTGGTGATGCACTCCAGGAAAAGCCAGTATCATAATCTGCCGCGGCACGATTACAGTTCCTGTCTAACTTGGTCGGTAAACAAACAGGGATGCTCTTTTGTACAAGAGGCCCTCCAGCGTCAGATGGATCTTGGATGGATCCAGGACTACCACGATAGGAATCCCTATCAGATCAACATGATTAAAATCTTCGATATTCGCTTGATAAATACCAGCCTGGTGGAGTTAGATGCTAAACAGGTCTGGCTCGGGTTACTGGTATCACATGATTATCAGAACTGTAGGGCAGGTTGCAAAAATGATCAAGGTTGTGCCCTTGTCCAGGAAACCCTTCAGCACTTGTTGAACCACTGGTGGATTCCAATCTATATGGATGAAGACAGCCAGCAAATTAGTATTACCAACGGGAACCCTACTTGGCATCAAAGTCGAGACGTTCGATCTGTGGAAACTGAACTAGTGAGGTTACATTGTATTTAAAGCGGGCGTGGCCAGGTGCCACCACACAACTATGAACGTTGTAGAGTATGTTCGGAAAGTAACCAAGGATGTTACCTTGTGCGAGCAGCTCTTCAGGGTCAGGTGTATCGTAGAGAGATTCGCCCATATCCAGGTTTCAGACCAATCAACTGGGCGCCGGACTACCTCGCTGATCAAATTGAGGATGTTGTCGTAATCTCTGATCATCAGAAGGCTAGGGATGTTTGTACCATCATCCCTCTACTTAACGAATCGAGAGTTCCCAACCGAGAACGGATCCAAATTACTTACGATGGTCAGAAAAATTAGAAGGCTCCCATAGTCATCTATCTACCGGGACCATTACCGTATGAATCAACTAAGGCTATCCCTTACAAATACTGTCCAACAACAGTCGAGAATGGAAAGGAAATTCCATTACCCTCCGTCGTGAATATTGCAGACATCAGTCGAGTAACACGGAGTGGTCGAATCTTCAACCGAGGAGTTGGAGAATTTAACAAAGAAAAGGAACCTCAGACAGAAGTTCCCAATCCACCGGTCGGTCAATCCAGTAATCCCGACCTTTCGAAAAACAACGATGAGATGCTGAAGCTCGTCCAAAGGAGTGAATACAACATTGTTGATCAGCTATTACAAACCCCTTCAAAGATCTATGTGCTGTCACTTTTTCTCAGTTCAGAAGCGCACAGGGAGGCTCTACAGAAAGTCTTGGAGCAAGCCTTTGTAGAACAGGATGTAACAATCAGACAGTTCGATAGCATTGTCTCTAACATCACTTCCTACAATAACTTGGGATTTAGTGATGAGGAATTACCTGAAGAGGGTCGCCGTCATAACATGGCGCTCAATATCGCGGTCAGCTGCCAGGGCGATGCTTTAGCCAGCGTACTGGTAGACAAAGGGTCAGCCCTGAATGTTATGCCGAAGTCCACTTTGATGCAATTATCCTTCAAAGGACCCCCGATGAAAACCAGTGAGCTCATTGTCAAAGCATTTGACGGGTCCAGAAAAACGGTTATCAACAAAGTCGACATTCCCATAACTATTGGTCCTCATACTTTCCAAGTCGCTTTCCAAGTCATGGACATCCGAGCAACGTACAGTTATTTATTAGGAAGACCTTGGATACATCAGGCTGGGACGGTCACCTCGACCCTCCACCAAAAGTTAAAGTTCGTCCAGAACAACCAGCTCGTCACGGTCTGTGGAGAACAAGCCTTGCTCATGAGTAACTTATCATCATCTACTTGTGTAGAACCCGAGGAGGTTGTTGGGACTCAGTTCCAAGTGCTTTCGGTGAGCAATGACAATCAATCCGAAGGGGTAACTTCCATATCCTCATACAAAGATGCTATCAAAGCGGTTGAGAGTACCAATACAACAGGATGGGGACAACTAGTCATTCCTACTGACAATAAAACAAAGAAGGGTCTTGGTTTTTCTGCAACCTGTACCCAGACAACTACTACCAGCAATGAAAGTCTTCATCCCATTCAAGACTTCTTCCACAGTGAAGGTTTCCTTCACCCAGTGCCTCAAGAAGTGCATTCCATCAATAAAGATGATTCCTCTGATATGGAGGAAGAATGGGAGTCCTATCTTAACAAGGACGGATATACGTATCAGGAAGAGATGCCTACGCCCTTTTGCTTTCCTACACAGAGTCCGAGATTTATACCGAGGTCAGATGTCGAAATGATATACGGAGATTGTGATCCTGGAGGATGTCGTGCTCCGCCAAATTCATTAGAGGAAGACACTCTGATGAAGGACAACTTTGACCACAACTACTATGGCCCGATGGATGGCCTGCCAATATGGCAGTCGTATCCATGAGACTTGGGGCAAGGAATTCAGTCGAACAATGAAAATTAGCTGAGCAACATTGAAAAGAATACCTGCGTCCCCACCATGTCATGGGATCAACAATCAGGTCATTTAGAAAATGTCTAGTACGATGATGAATTGGCAAAGCTTGCTGGACTAGAATTCATCAACTATGCTTTTCCTGAGGTCAACGTCATCGAGAGGGATGACTCCTCCAGTTCCACAGAAGTGTGGGACACCCTGGGACAACCAAGTGGGAAATACGACTACATGGTCAAGTACACTACTCCCGAAAACTCTCGTATCAGGCTCGAAGACATCCAGCCAACTGGATGGGGAGATCTACCTGAGAGCACCAATGCTATGTAAAATGCAACAGAGGAATCCTCCTACGACAACTCTGCCTAGGAGACAGATTCCAATGATCCTGCTCCACTAGAAATCAGTGTTATTTCTGAAGACAAATCAAGGAAGGTACCAGACTTTGTGATTCACCGAGAAGTTCGCCGCCAATGGGTTGCTGTCGATGTCCCGAAGATTGTTCATAAGTCAGAGTAATTGTCGTCTTTAACCTTTTACCCTGCCCAGGTGAAATGAATGTTTTGATAGGGCTCACTTTCTGTAAATTTCCCTCTTCGCTTTGCCCAAAGCGACAGAGTTTTGTTTTATAGGGCTGTAATTTCAAGAATCGACTTGTTCATTAATAAAATAACATCGTTCTGTAATGTCCGCATTAATTGCTCTTTTCTCTTTTTTCAGTAAATGGTAATCCTAAAAAATAACTCAATAATAAAAACAAGCAGTAAAAGAAATACACTGCACACACTCTTGCATTTCCTCTATCTCTTCTAAACACAAATCATACCGTCATGCAGATTGCTTGTTTTAAATCCAGTTGAAACATACGATCCAATGCCTTCTCCCAACTTTGAATTCCTGGTATTCGAGGCTGAAGAAGAAAATGACGACGAAATTCCAGAAGAGATATCCCGATTACTCAGATAGGAGGAAAGGTCCATTGAACCTCATAAAGAGCCGTTGGAAATGGTAAACTTAGGTTCGGAAAAAGAGAGAAAAGAAATCAGGATTGGGGCACTGCTCAGTCCAACTTCCAGAGAGGGTTTGGTAAAGCTTCTCAAAGAATTCCCCGATGTATTCGCTTGGTCCTATCAGGATATGCCAGGGTTGGATACCAGCATCGTGGAACATCATTTACCATTAAGATCGGAATGTCCGCCAGGAAAACAGAGGT
The DNA here is from genome assembly GCA_022829125.1 of Lathyrus tuberosus. Lineage (NCBI taxonomy): Eukaryota > Viridiplantae > Streptophyta > Magnoliopsida > Fabales > Fabaceae > Lathyrus > Lathyrus tuberosus. The sequence continues at coordinate 11,467,938 of JALAZF010000009.1, forward strand.
TAAGACGGACTCACCCAGACATGGCCATCAAAATCAAAGAGGAGGTACAGAAACAGATTGACGCGGGTTTCCTCACCACATCAAAATATCCTCAATGGTTAGCCAACTTCGTACCCATTCCAAAAAAGGACGGAAAAGTCAGAATGTGTGTGGATTACAGAGATCTAAACAAGGCTAGTCCAAAGGACGACTTTCCTTTACCACACATCGACATGCTGGTAGACAGTATAGCAAAGTTCAAAGTTTTCTCCTTCATGGATGGATTCTGGGCTATAATCAAATCAAAATGGTGCCGAAAGACATGGAGAAAACTTCGTTCATTACCCCATGGGGTACCTTTTGTTACAAGGTAATGCCATTCGGTTTGAAGAATGTCGGGGAAACCTATCAAAGGGCCATGGCTACTCTGTTTCATGACATGATACACAAAGAAATCGAGGTATATGTCGATGATAAGATTGCCAAATCTAAGACAGAAGAGGAGCATGTGACCCATCTGTCAAAGCTATTCGAGCGGTTGAGAAAGTACAAACTCTGCTTGAATCCCAATAAATGCACCTTCGGTGTCCGTTCGGGAAAACTTTTAGGGTTCATCGTCAGCCAGAAAGGAATTGAGGTTGATCCTCACAAGGTCAAGGCCATTCGAGAAATGCCTTCTCCGAAAACTGAAAAACAAGTCAGAGGATTCCTGGGACGTTTGAACTACATCTCTAGATTCATATTCCTCATGACCGCGACATGTGCGCCGATTTTCAAATTACTTAAAAAGAATCAGGACTGCGTTTGGACAGAAGACTGTCAAACCGCCTTCGACAGTATTAAGGAATACCTGTTGAACCCTCCGATCTTATCACCTCCAGTGGAAGGAAGGCCGCTGATTATCTACCTCACCGTCCTAGAAGACTCCATGGGTTGTGTACTTGGCCAACAAGACGAAACCAAACGGAAAAAGTCTGCCATCTACTATTTGAGCAAGAAATTCACCGACTGCGAGACTCGGTATACTATGCTTGAGAAAACTTGCTGCGCTTTGGCTTGGGCAGCCAAACGTCTGCGCCAGTACATGATTCGTCACACTACTTGGTTGGTCTCCGAGATGGATCCGATCAAGTATGTCTTCGAAAAGCCTGATCTCACGGGAAGGATTGCCCATTGGCAGATGTTGCTATCAGAATATGACATAGAGTACCATGCTCAAAAAGCCGTTAAGGGGAGTATTTTAGCCGACCATTTGGCTCATCAACCGATTGACGATCAAGAATCAATCGGGATTGACTTCCCAAAAGAAGATGTCATGTATTTGAAAATGAAAAATTGCGATGAACCGCTACCCAGTGAAGGGCCAGAACCAGGTTCCCAATGGGGGCTTATCTTTGACGGAGTTGTCAATCATTACAGAAACGGAATTGGGGCAATCATTGTCACCCCTCAGGGTACCCGCATTCCTTTCACCTCCAGACTGACATTCAAGTGCACAAACAACGAGGCCGAATACGAAGCTTGTATTATGGGTCTCGAGGAAGTGATTGATTTAAGGATTAAGAACTTGGATGTATACGGCGACTCAATCCTGGTTATCAATCAGATTAAAGGAGATTGGAACATATACCAATCTGGATTGATTCCTTACAAAGACTACGCAAGAAGGTTGCTACCCTTCTTCAACAGAGTTGAGTTTCATCACATCCCTCGTGAGGAGAATCACATGGCTGATGCCTTAGCCACCCTCTCATCTATGATTAGTGTAGCTCAATGGAATGACTTACCTAAGATTGACATAATGCGCCTTGAACGGCCCGCTTACATCTTCAGGATTGAAGCAGTCATATACGACAAACCTTGGTATCACGATATCAAATGCTTCCTTTAGAAACAAGAGTACCCACCTGGGGCACTAAGGAAGGACATGAAAACCCTCAGAAGGCTGGCAGGCAGTTTCTTCCTGAGCGGTGATACACTTTATAAGAGAAATTTTGACATGGTCTTGCTCCGATGTGTAGACAGACCAGAAGCAGACATGCTGATAAAAGAAATTCACGAAGGGTCCTTTGGCACTCATGCCAACGGACACACAATGGCGAGAAAAATTATAAGAGAAGGGTACTATTGGTTGACAATGGAATCCGACTGCTACAAGTACATGGGGAAGTGTCACAAGTGTCAGATATACTCCGACAAAATTCATGTATCGCCAACACATCTCAAAGTTCTTTCCTCCCCATGGCCTTTTTCCATATTGGGAATCGACATGATTGGCTTAATTGAGCCCAAAGCTACAAACGGACATCGGTTCATCCTAGTAGCCATTGATTTCTTCACTAAGTGGGTTGAAGCAGCGTCGTACGCCAATGTAACCCGACAAGTGGTGGTCCAATTTATCAAAAACAATATCATCTTCCGTTATGGTGTTCCGAGCCAGATCATTACAGATAATGGATCTAACTTGAACAATAAGATGATGAAAGAGTTGTGCGTAGAGTTCAAGATCGAACACCATAACTCATCTTCCTACCGACCAAAGATGAACGGAGCGGTAGAAGCGGCTAACAAGAACATCAAGAAGATTGTTCAAAAGATGGTTGTAACCTACAAATATTGGCACGAGAAGCTACCCTTTGCTCTTCACGGTTATCGCACATCTGTTTGCATTTCAACAGGGGCAACCCCTTTCTCTCTAGTATATGGCATGGAAGCAGTGCTTCCCATAGAAGTAGAGATCCCATCAATCTGGGTATTAATGGAAGCTAAGCTTATAGAAGCTGAATGGTGTCAAAGTCGACACGACGAACTCAACCTAATTGAAGAGAAACGAATAATGGCACTATGCCACAGTCAGTTGTATCAGCAAAGAATGAAGATGGCATTTGACAAAAAGGTTCGACCTCGCGTCTTCAAGAAAGGAGACCTTGTGCTAAAAAAGATACAATCATTTCTCACTGATTCCCGGGGAAAATGGACTCCGAATTATGACGGCCCCTATGTGGTTAAGAAAACTTTCTCAGGCGGTGCCTTGAGACTTGCAACCATGGACGGAGAGGAATTTTCCTACCCCACAAATGTTGATGTAGTCAAGAAATACTTCACATAAAAAAAACGTCTTGGTGGATTGAAAATCCAAAAGGGCGGTCCAGGAAAAAATTAGAGACATGATCAAAAAATCATCCCAGTGGATTGGAAACCTCAAAGTACAATCCATGCAAAAATTAGGGATAATGGCAAGTAACTACTTTCGACAAAGGGGCAAGTCCCTCGGCAGCAGTTACATCATCCGACAGGAAAGCTCCAGTTAAGGTCATCATCGACAGAAGCTTAGGATGCCCAGAATTCAAAGTTGGTAGAAGGATAGTGGTCGTTATGTTTCAATGTAGCCATTTTCCCTGTAAATTACCATTTTTCAAACTTTGTAAATGCTCTATGGAATCACGCGTTTGGCTGATTTCCATCCTATCAATAAAATTTGAGCCCTTGTGCTTTTATTTACAACTCATGTTTGTTTTAGCTTTACAGAATGATGTTTTTAACATGATCAATGATTCTTGAAACGAAACAAAAATGAATTTACTTGTTAAAATTGTTCTGCTTTTAAAAATAAAGATGGCAATTTCTTTTGACGGTTGAACATCGAAAGAACATCGATCGCTTCTCCAAAGGTGTTTGAGCCTCAAAGTGCAGAATCAAAGTACTCCTTCTAAACCAATATGCCTGAATGAAGGATCAGCTATGTCAGATGCGAATGCTCCATCTGACATCCCCGACAGAGTTCTTGCCTCCTAAGCCCGACCAACGGTTGTTCCCCGCGAAAACTACTTTCTCCTAAGCAAGGCGGAATTGCTACTTTTGGACCAGCGGTACTTCTTCGCCCTGCAGTGGCCGGGTATCCAGTCGTGTTCATCTATTAGTCTGTATGGCGCGTCAGTTTTGTCAGCATATACATACATACATCATACATTATTGATTTGCATTCACATTCATATTGCATCACTATCACTCCTGTCGGTCTAGTCCCCTAGTGATAACAGTCCTCTCAATCGAGTTGTCAGTTCTTTCCTCGTCAGGAAAGGTTGCTTCTGAACAATCTCTCTCCTCCTGTTTAGTTCTGGATCAGAATTGGCCCTTGGCCACTTTGATAACTTGAACCTCTGAAAAACCAGAGAACCTTCAACCGATGTCACTTTTCGCCATTGAAGATGATATTTTCGCTTTCCCGGATTAAGGAAAATCCCTAGAGAAAGCCTCTTAAGCAGAGATTCGGCAATACAACTGTTTTTCTCTGAAGAAAAAACCGCAGATGAAAAGGTCATCAGCACCTCAAAATTGGATCACATCATATGGCGTTTCTCTGGGAAGATCCCGAGAAAAGTATGATGCAATATCCCCAAGCGTGAAAGCAGTCTCTCAAGAGACTCATTTTCCCAGTAGAGTCGATAAATGGCGTCTCCAACAGAGAAGTTTGTGTACTTCTACAACTCAGACGACTGAGTCCCCCAGTAAGTCTGACATCAAAACTTTTTCTATCAAATGGCATCTCCCTAGGAAAATTCGGTGAGAAGTTTGAGGAAGACCGCTACGCATAGCGTCCCTTGTCAATAAAGTTTATTAACAAAAGAAACTAAGACCAGTTCCTTGGTAGGAAACCAGGATCGAGGGGAAGTTTATTTCAGAAACTAAGACCAGTTCCTTGGTAGGAAACCAGGATCGAGGGGAAGTTTATTTCAGAAACTAAGACCAGTTCCTTGGTGGGAAACCAGGATCGAGGGGAAGTTTATTTCAGAAACTAAGACCAGTTCCTTGGTAGGAAACCAGGATTGAGGGGAACTTTTTTACCTTTTCTAAGCATCATTGTTTAGCAAAAGAAGAATGATGCGCAAGCTACCATTCTTTACTACCATCAAAATTTCGGGTATTCCGATATTTAATCCTCTTGCACCCTGAATGCCTGAATACCTTCGCCATTCACACCTTCGGGTCCAAGAAGATTAAATAGGGGCATCTATCATAGCCTAAATTTTGACTACTAAGATTTCCCATCATTGTGCAAATCATCATCACAATATGGATGAACCATCATACCTCATCAGTCTCCCCAAAGATGGGTGATCATCCACTACAATCAAATTTAGGGTTTCCAGCCCTCTTAGAGCTTTTATACAAAGGATCAATCAAGAAATGACATGATCTTCAACTTGTCTAGCCTCTCAAATATCCACAAGGGATCAAGAGGACTCCCACTTTAAGGATTAAGCACAAGGCTGCTCCCTTCCAGGTGGATCAAGCCTCAAGATCGCCAGTGTCACCAAATTAGGGTTTGGTCGACCAGGGCCTCCAGATGAAAATTTTCCTCTGGGCATGAGCCAATGCTTCAAAGCATATCCTAAAATACTCCATGGACCCTCATGGGCCCAATCATCAAATCAATTTTACCTCAGGGGATGCATACATCCAAAATCAAGAATTAGGGTTTCTTGACCTAATTCACCCCTAAGTTGACTTTTGGGACAAATCATGAGGCAAGACCTCAAGAGAGGATTTGAGGGTCTCCAACATACCACATTGATCCATTTGTAACAATGGATTGATCCAAGAAGCTTGAGCAACAAGTCTCAATTTCATCAGAGCCACAATTAGGGTTTCGCGAGAAAAGTCCACTGTAGCTTTGACTTTTGACCAGGACATGCTCCCAAACCCTAGGACATGATTCAATATACCCTATAACACCCATGGAACATGTCCATCAAGTTTGATTTAGGTCAAGGACATGATTTCCTAAAGGATCGCACAACTTGGAATTCATCTGATAAAAAGTCAACTGTGCACAATAGTCAACTTTGACTTTTTGAGAGTTTTCACAAAAATGGTTTTTTAACCCTAAAATGATGTTAATGTATGATTTGAATCATCATTCATCAAGAAAAATCAAGAAAAGTGGGATAACTTGTAAAAGGGGTAACCATGACAACTTAGAAAATTTTCTAAGTTATGAACAAAGTGGCAAGGCTACCAACTTTTGAGGATCATAACTCCTAAACCACAAAGCCATTTTTTCCCATCCAAAGCTTGATTTGTAGATCTCATTACCCTCTAAAAAAGCTTAAAACTGACCTCCCTCCAAATTCCTCATGGATTTTGAGTTATGGAATGATCAAAATCACAAAAAGTGAGAATGTCACTTTTTTCCAACACTTTAGTGAAATTTTCACTAAGTTAGAATCTGCCTTCACTTTTTCCAAATGTAGGGGGATTTTTCACTTGGATCCAAAAGGTATCAAAACCAAATATGATCAAACAGTTGTTGTATCATATGAGGGCTTTCCAAAATGGCCAAGAACATCAGCAAATTCCACTTGGGCCATGAGATATGACAATGGCAATATGCATTGCTGAAAACTGCCAAGGCTAGGCAAAATTTTGCATTTTTGCTCGTTTTGGCAAAATCAGATAATTCCAAGCCTTGTCATCACTTTGGACACATCTGAGGATCAAATTTAGAGGGGACAAACACTGAGCCAAGCCTCCGAAGTCCTTGGAACAAGAAGTAGCATGCCAAACCTAGAAATGCCTAAAAGAGGGACAAGACTCCAATTTTGTTTTGGAGAATTAAATGAATACACCAAGGTGGCATGGACTGAGCCATTTGCAACTGAATTCAGTCAAGACTTATCCAAGACCAAGGGAACCACAACCCTGTGCCCTAACCTCTAGTCAATGGCTAGAGGAGACTTGGATTCCAAAGTGCAACCATTGGCCAAACCTCTGCTGCAGTTGCCATTCACTATTGATCCCAAAACAAACTTGCTCTACTATAAATAGAGCTCATTTTTCCTCAGTTTGAGTACACCAAAGCCATCAAACAGATGCTTTCCTCAAAATCCCTTTCTCTTGGCAAAAATGCCTTCTTTAGCAATATAACTCTGAGTTTTTAAGTTAGAGAGCATTTCCATCATAACTCATGATCCTAACACCTCATAAACATCATATGTAGGTGATCCAAACTATCAAAAGTGACCTGTAACACCAAAATCACAAAGTCGCCTCTCAAAACCTCCAAATAAGCCTTTTGTGCATTTTTCAAGCCATGTCTTGATTCAGTCACTTTCCAAACCAGATAAAACCTCAAACACACTCCAAATAACATCCTTGAACTGTCCCAAATGGTTCCCCCCATCTGGAACACCATTTGAGAGAGTTGCTATTTTGGTCATTTTAACCCCTTTTGCGAGAAAGGGCCAGTTTGTGTTTTTGCAAGTTCCAGCTGATTCCAACCATCCTCAAAGTTTATAAGGGATCATTTGAGAGTGTCCAAAGCATCAAACCATTTCTGGAACAAGAAGCTTGGCAGATTGCACAGAAAACTCCAAAAGCTCAAAAAGAGGTAAGCATCATGACTTGAACTTTCCAAAATATGCATTGCTTTGAAGTTCACTGATCATACACACCTCATACATGTTATATATGTTGTGTTTGAACCAATTCATCATGTAATTCATGCCTGTATCAAAGTGTAGCATAGAAAATGCAATTATAGGTCTTTTTCAAAACCACTATCGGGTTTTGAGGAGGGAGTACGATCTGAAAAAATACCGCCACCATTGGATTCCTTGTGAAATTCTAGGCCAGTTGCATATAAATTTTGTCCCCAACCATTAAGAAATGAGAAAGTTATGGATCTTCCCGTTTCTTGGCAAAACTTGCCTTGCCTTGCCTTGGCCAGGCCTAGAAAACAAGGCATGCCTTGTATATTTGTGGTTTCACTTCAAACAATGGATGTATCACCACCCCAATGGTAAGGCGCGCGCCCTATAACCTTGAGGTTGTGGGTTCAAACCCCACCCATGCCATTTTGTGTTTTCTCACATTTTTGCTATTTTTTCCAATATTTTATGTTTTATTAATTAATTGGAAAAATAATAACTCTTTCAATTTTAATTATTTTTTATTGGTTCTTTTTGCAAAAAATCACAAAAATGTTGAAATATTTTATTCCACAAAAAAATTAAGTTTATATTATTTATTTAATATAATTAGTATTTTTGTGAATAAATTCCTTTTTAATGTTTTTAAACATTTTAAAAGTGAATATTTACTTTGAAAATCAAAACCAAGTGAGTTTTAATTAACCTTGTGATTAATCCCTCATTTCTCAAACCTTAAACAAAAATACAAATGGTTTATTCAAACTTATTTGGTATTTTATTTGATTTTCTTTAAATATTTACTTTTAAAGAATAACAAATTAGGGTTTCTTTTATTTTCACCCTTATCAAACAATTTCAAACACTATTAGGCCTCTAATAGAGTGTAAGACCCAATCCTTTGTAAATATAAACCTATTTTTGGGCCTCACTTATTGTATAAGTCCCGTTGTATTTCAAAAAGTTCGACGCGATCATCGTCCGTTGAAAAACAAACCTTGGGCCTCTCCTCGAGCTATAAGACCCATTCAAAATCTTTTGGGCCTCTATTAGAGTGTAAGACCCAACCCCCTTTGAAAACCAAACCATTTTGGGTCTCAATGCATTGTATAAGACCCACCGCGTTTTCAAAAATCTCGGCGCGATCACCATTTTCAAACAAATGACCCTGGGCCTCTCCTTGAGCTGTAAGCCCCACCACTTGTACAAAAATAAATCTCTTGGGCCTCTATTAGAGTGTAAGACCCAATCCCCTTTTAACCAAAACTTTTTAGGCCTCAGACATTGTATAAGTCCCCTTGCGTTAAAAGAAAACCTCGGCGCGATCGCCAATAAAAAAAGAAAACCAATCATCTGGGCCTACCCTCGTGCTGTAAGCCCCATTCTTTTTCTTTAAACACTTGGGCCTCTTGAGAGAGTGTAAGACTCATCCCCTTGTACAGAAAACCTTTCTTGGGCCTCAGTCACTTGTATAAGTCCCTCTGTATAAAACGACAGTGCGGTCACTGATAAACCTTGGGCCTCTCCTTGAGCTGTAAGCCCCAACATCTTTTCAAAATACATTCTCCTTTAATTTTGAATATACTGTTTTTTTCAATCTTTCTTTGTTGAACAACTAACCAAACATCATGGAAGCTCTACAACCGAGTAAGTGTTGATATGCTTTCTTTATCCACTTTCATATACATATAAACTGTATTGTGGGGCTGTTTCACTGTAAGTCTTCTTTCATAAACTCATATCAACTGTGTAATACTAGTATAGATATTTAGAGTTTCCCCGGCAACTACGTCTAGCACTAAGCCCAATTGATCACTCTTAAATAGACAAAACTAGATCCCCCATAGGATTACCAGACACAGTCTTCCCTCCTCTTGGGGTTAAACAATATGGATACGTGAAAGGCAGCATTCTCGGTGAACCCTTTCTCAGACTGTCACTCTTAGAAATTGTCAAAGAAACTCTACTCCCCAGAGATGATCTTTTCTCCGTGAATGGCATCTCTTGAGTTTCTTCCAAATTCTCGGACTTTCCTGGCTTGATCTATTCTCTGTGAATAGCCTGTCTTGAATTTCTCGGGGTTTGGGGACTCACAGGCTTCTTAAAAGCATCCCCGCCTCCTCTTGGGCGTTGTACAAGGACCCTACGGCTTCATAGAAGTATTCATAGCCTCCTCTTAGGCTTCGTATATGCATTCTTCCTTCGGGAAGAGAGCCTCCTCTTGGGCTTCGTACAAATTGTCCCTCGGCTTCTTAAAAGTTTCCAGCCTCCTCTTGGGCTTCGTACAAATTGTCCCGACGACCTCCTAGAGGTATAGGAATAGAAATTAGTCATCTTAATAGAACAGTCTTTCTAAGAGTCTAGATCTTTCTACCGTGAACGTACTAATACTGTTTCTTTAAGCATAGTACAAAAGATAAAACTCTAGACTTGGACAGTCTAATCTCCTTGAGTCTCGAAGGCATTCTCAAGTAGGGAAAAACACCAGTAGACTCGGACAGTCTCGAATACCCTCTGGATTCCCAATTTCCTTAAAGAACAGGAAATAACCCTGATCCTCTGATCAATCCCAAAACATAGCCTTACCTTTAATCAGTCTCTTTATAAGAACTGATTTTCTCTTTTAACCAACCTACTAGACCTGTCACTCAACTGAAACAACAATCCTTTTAGCCTCCCTCTCGGGCTTCATACGAGATACAAAAGACTCTCTTGTTGAGTCAATAATCCTTTTAGCTTCCCTCTCGGGCTTCGTAAGAGATACAAAAACACTCTCTTGTTGAGTCAATAATCCTTTTAGCCTCCATCTCCGGCTTCGTATGAGATACAAAACACTCTCTTGTTGAGTATAAAAGACTCTCTTGTTGAGTCAACCTTTAGCCTCCGTCTTGGGCTTCGTACAAGACACATCTAAAATCACTCTCTTGTTGAGTCAACTCCTATTAGCCTCTATCTCGGGCTTCGTACGAGATACAAAAAGACTCTCTTGTTGAGTTAATCACCTTTTAGCCTCCGTCTTGGGCTTCGTACGAGACACATAAAAACACCCTCTTGTTGGGCCAATAGCCTCCTCTTAGGCTTTGTATAAGAAAAAACCTCGGTTGAGTCAATCAACCTTATAGCATCAAAATTGTGCCTTGTTCACAGGATACAAACATCAACAACTCCTTTCATCTAATCGCTGTAAGCGGCAAGCCTCTGGATTATTTACATCCACGCCACTGTCCTTCTTTTAGCATGAGAAATTCATAAGGAAAGATAGCATTGCTCTACACTGAGTTAAAGTCTTCTCCTTCAGGTTAAAACCCCCTATAAAGGAAATTATGGTATTGCTAGGATTCACATATCCCGGTTAAAGTAATCCTCCTTTATAGTCAGTCACCCAACAGTCGTGACAAACAGACCCCCTTTAGAGATGACAAATTCTCTCTAAAGACAACACCTTTTTAGCTTCACATCTTGGGCTTCGAACAAGATACAAATAGACCCTTCAGCTTCACATCTTGGGCTTTGAACAAGATATAAACCACCTTTTCAGCTTCACGTCTTGGGCTTTAAACAAGACACCAAAACACCATTTCCTCCCATAGAATAGGAGGAACTACAATCGCTCTGATTTCCCTATTTCGGTAAACGGGAATACGTAGGCATAAGATTGAAAGAAAAATCTTAGCGAGCACACTAATCCAAAGTCCCAAATCCCATACCTTCACATATCAATCGAAAAGCATCAGTCTTAAACTCCCACCAATCGCCCAGGCACTATTTTAACAAAATAACTTAAGAGAGACCCAAAATCTCAATAGCATCTGTAAACCAACAGTCATCTGTTTAAACTCAGTATGCAAGCAGGGTTAATTGGAGACATCTATTTCCCTTCCTTCATCAGCTTCAATAGGTTAAAAAATGAATTGAACTGTAGTACCCCAAAAGCGAAAGTGCTTCGCAACCACGTCCAAAAATTCGTGCTACACTTGAGCTAAAGCCTCTCATTACCATTCCATTACTTGATTCCATTGTTGATTTTCGTTTGGATCTAGATCTGGAATTTTGGAAGTAATTATTTGAAGTGATTTTGAAGCATTTCTAGCTTATTGCTTGGATTTCTAGCTTTTATTGCAAGAAGCTTTTGGATCTCTGGCTTTCTAGCTTGGATTCATTGATTGCAGCTTAACAACATTTACCAAAGCAATTCTCGGCTTTGTAGGTTGGTTAAATTCAGATCTAAGCCTGTTCTAGCTTATTTTCAGCTTTTACAATATAGATCATTAATTTATTGTTGTGGATCTGTTCATTGATTGTTTTGATCTTTGATTTGGTTGTTTGGTTGCTGCAATTGATGTTTAGTGGCTATGATTTAATGCGATTTTTGTGCACAATTGAATATGTATGCATATGGTTGATTGAATTAGAGAATTACTGCTGAAAAGTGCTTCTGAACTGGCTTTTTTTGCCAGTGTCTCAGTGGTAATCAATTACCATATATGGGTAATCGATTACCCTGCCCTTTCCACGAGTATTTTTGCAAGTTTTCAAAGGGTAATCAATTACCAGGAGAAGGTAATCGATTACCCTTGGGACATATTGCCTTTTCTTGCATTTTCAAGCTTGTTTGAGTTCCTTTTCATCTCTAAACTTCATGGATTGATATGATGTTGATTTATGGATTATTATTGAGCTGTTTCACCTCACGTGATGCTATGGATGTGATTTTTTGACACGCGACTTTTGGTTTCCGTAACGAATGTGCACGATTATTTTGTTTTACATTCTTGGTGTGATGATCATGTTGCATAATCCTTTGTGACACTGTAATTGCTTGTTCCATGGTGTTTATCATGTTGGATATATGATTCATGTTCATGTTTGCTTTCGATTCCATGATTGCATGTTCGTTCCAAGCAATTAATTGTTAATTTGTTGAATTGTCTGTGATGCTTTTGGAGAATGTTCAAGTATGCAATGTCTTTGATTTCGTTCATGCTTAATCGCTTTGTGCTTAATTTGTATATGCATGTGAAGCATTCATTCTTGCATGGTGGTTGGGCATGTTTGCAAGTTATATGTTTCCGTTTAAATGTGAAGGCATGTTTGTGTGTGATTCTTTTGATACATGATTGTGCTTGGATATTTGACATGTTCATCATTATTTGATCAACCTTGGATGCATATTTGATATTGTGTTGTTACATGATTGTGCACGATTGATGCCTTTCCATATGCATTTGTCTTGATGCATTGCTGCCTGAGCTTTTACACCTGCTGTTTTGGAGTTTCAAATGCTGTTAATTGTGCATCCATTCTGTTTGCTGCCTTTTACACCTGTTTCTGCCTGAAAATATGTGCTGTTAAAAGCTGGCTTGCTTGTATGCTGGGTTTTACTGTTGTATTGGTGTTGAAGCACTGTTGTAGCTGCTGTTTTTAGCTTGTTTCTCTTGGTTTTGGTTTGCTTTTGCATGTTCCCTTAGGATTCCCTAGTCCAACTTAATTTTTGATTAATCTTGGAGTAGGATTGACATTAGGAGCTAATCCATGCATGATAACAATTAGGATAGTCCCTTTTAAACCTTAACTTTAGGTCTATCTCTTTGCATGCTAACATTAGGTAGAATTCCCTTTCTATCTCAACTTTAGGACCATTGTTCATGACAACATTAGGATCTAGTTTTCCTTAGTTGTTTTCTTTTCAACCTTTGAGTCCTCTTTCTTCTCATCTCACAACATAATCAAAAAACTTAATAAATACAACGAGTAGTGTGTACCACGAGCCTTAAGTACATGGGAAGTCATAAGCGGGAGTCCCCCTTTACCTTGTCTAGGGTGTTTTGCATACGTCCCGTCTTGGGTCGATCTTGCAACGCATTCAATCCTATGTCATAGACTTTAGTGCGATACGAGTTTCAAACTAACTTAATGCACTTCTGTCTAAAAAACACAAACAAAATGCAAATCTTTTGTCCTTTGGGATGGGTCTCAAATCATTTTTAGAAAAGAGCACGTTATTTCTGTTCTACCGCAAATAGGCCTCGACCCTAACTGCTGGAACGCAAACTTAATGTTGCTCATAAAAAACGGTTAACCAATCTGTGGTTTCGTAGGTCGAACTATGACTGCTCTAATTTCCTCTTTCTTATCTGATTGAGGATATGTAGGCACAAGAAGACGATGTCTTGGTGAGCAATTTCCCCTTTCACCCATAGTCCTCTGAACTACGTGTAATACCCCAAAATTTGCTCTCCTTCTTTGTCATCATAGCATGGCATTATCATTTATCATATCATATCCACTTCATTAACATTACATTGCATTTGACATAGAAAAATGAAGCATAGCATCCCTCTTACCATCAGGGCATGTGATCAGGTGGAAAATGGACAATCAAGGGATCATTCAAAGCACAAAAAGGTCAATTAAGTTTCCTCAAGGCAAGCCAAGAGGTCTTTCATGTCTCATACTATCTCAAGGGATCATCCACAACCTCAAGGAAGTGAGATTCAATAGGAGATTGGAGCAATACATACTTCACTATGCAAGAGATCCAAAAACTGAAGGAAAACCCTCAAAAGAGATAGCTCATTGATCCAAAATCATCCTCAAATGGTATATCCCATCATCCTTTAAGAGGATACACAACATACTCTGAGGAATTTGAAATTGAAGACTGCACATTTTTCTCCTAGGAGGTGGGCACCAAAACTAGGGTTTCCCATTAAATCAGAGAATCTTTGATTTTTTGGACAAAACTTGATGTCATGGTATTCCACATGTTCTTAAGTGTATGGATGTGGAAAATTGCTTCTCAATTGGTTTTGGAAGTGGTTCAATTGGAAGAAAGATAAAAAATCAGAGAATTTGGGGCCAAGTCAAATAATCAGAGGAAAAAGTCAACTCTTGACTTTTTGAGGCCAAATTCATAAAATTCATGCTATATGTGTCCAATGTGCAAAATTTGATCAAGAAACTCCAAAGGAATCATGAAAAAATCAAGAGGTGGAAAGTTGCCATTTTTGGAAGAAGAAGGGTTACTAAAAATAGCAAGTTTTGGCCATTTTGCATCAGAGTTTGAACCAAGGCCATTTAAAATTGAAGCACCAAATGAAAATTCCACTCGGCCACAACAAAAGATCTTGTTTTAAGCTTCACATCCATGTGTGGAACATCTCCATTGGATTAATATTGAGAGAGTTATGATTGATCAAAGTTGGAGCAAAGTAGGTTCAAAACTAGGTCATGACCAAGATTTTCAGGGCACGCGCGCAGTCATTTTCTCAAACAGTTGGTGAGCCAAATGTCCACTCATTTTTCTCATAATTAAAGGCCTCAAATGGAAAAGTTTTCAACATGAAAGTTGTTCATTGCAATGTCATCTTCAATATTCATGTTGGACAAAATTCCATTTGATCAATTTATGAGGGATAAATTTTGGTCTAAAGTTAGGTTGATTGTGCTGAAATTTCGTGTGCCAAGTTGCCTTGCCAGCCAACCTCATGCCACGCTCACCAACCAGTTTTGAACCATTGTGTTCATAGCTAATTTTAGGTGTGTTTGAGGCCTCAATTCAATACAATTCTCACACCAATGTTGTTCTCTGGTGCACCATCTTTCCAATGCCCTCAATGCCTCATTAAATCATTCACTAACAAGAGAGAAAATCATCTTCAAACAATCATTGTTGCATTGGTTCCAAACTGTCACATAAAACCAGAAAAAGAAATAAAGGTTGTTGTTATTGTACCAGCTTGCTCATGTATTGCTCACTCTCCAACCTTTGCTTCATTTAACCAAACACTTTTCATGAACACCACCTCACGTGCCTCACTATACATGGAAATGGAAGGGGAAAGCTTGTAGAACAAGTTTCTGTGGCAGCAGCGGATGTGAGCTTGCTTTATTCAATTGAACCTCACCATAACACATTGTGAACCGCCATCACCATAACTCAGCCTCAATAACTCGCCCCTAACTAACTTGACTCAGTTAGTTAGGGTGCACTCAGTCTAACCACTGTGACTCATCTAACTCAACTCATTAAACCTTAGTTAACTCACACTATAAAAGAAAATCTAACTCACAAATCTCAGTTTCTAACTTCATTTTCTCACATTCAACTCAGAAACTCTCTCGATTCTCTCTCAATTCCTCCATATTGCAACTGATTTTCAAGCTCCATTTCATTCATCTTCCTCATCTTCATCTCAGAATCTCTCTGATTCTATCTCCATTTTCATCACATTGCAACTGTTTTGAAGCTTGGATATCAACTCTCCTCCACTGAAGCATCATCCATTCTTTGCATCTAAGCCTTTATTTGGCCAAAAGAAGCTCAAAGAAGAAGCAACATCTCTGGTTTTTCTGAAGAACACATCAAGATCATAAATCTTCAGGTACGAATTTCTTCCCTTATAGACCTAATGTGAAGATGTTGTTAGGTTCTTGATGCTTCATATAAGCTCAAGAACTTGTCTGGCTAGTTGATAGGCCTTTAGAGGCATAGTTGAAATGTTAGGGCAAATCTTCATCTGCTCGATTCTCCCATTTCATGAACTTTTTGTATGTTTTGTCACTGGATTCATGCTCTACATTACTTCCTCTTCATTTTGGTATACTGTTTGTAAGATTCTGGGAAAATTGAAGTTGCAGACGGTGGCGTGTGACCGGAGAAGGTGACCGGAGGTCCCTCTCCGGCCGGTGGTTTTTGGTTAGGGTTTTGTTTGCAGTTTAAATCCTAGCCGTTGATGTGTTCTAATCGTGTGGTGAGGAGCGTGCCAACACATTAAAATGCACATGCACCTCACGTGCCTTATTTCTGAATTCAATTAATCAACGTGTGGTGCAGTGCATGGTAGTGTGCGTGGACATTCATGTGAGTGCGTTGGATCCAAATACTTTGACTTGCTGGTTGACTTGACCTGATCCAATGGTGATCATTTGTTTGACTCATGTTGACTGAGTGTACATGTTAATTAGTGTGGATTGCGCAGACTTGGACCTAGACCAATTTGATATTCGCACCTCCCTTTGCCAAAGCCCAATGAGTTTGAACTGATTAATTACTAGTCATGCACCCCCATTCCTTTTTGCATTGCATTTTTATTTTTCCATTTTTCTACACGTTTGCTTTTTAATTTTTAAAAATACTAAATAGCATCATAAAATTCCACAAAAATTCATGAGTATCACTAAACCATTTAGAAAATTTTTTTTGATTTTAGTTTCTGATTTTATGACCTTTTTGCCCCTGCTCCATAATTTTCTTTGATTTTCTTTTGTGTACATTCTCAATGTGGTACATGATTTTGTTTAATTTTGTTCTTGATCATTAAAAATTGTTTTGAGTTGCTTCTTTTTGTACTGAGTCATTAAAATATTGAAGTATGTTGAATGATTTTTATTTGATTTTTTTAAGTCATTTCATGACATGTTTGGTGTTCATTTTTGTGTTACTTGGTATGTGCATCCACTTTGACCTAAATGCATTGTTTGACATCATTTTGCCTTGATTTCTTGTATGCTATTTTGGTATATGATTCACTTCTGACTTGTGTATCTTTAAACCATGCTTGTTTAATTTTCATAAGGCCATTTGATTTTTGTTTGATGCATTACCTTTGAAGCATAATAGCATGTCATGTCATCTTAACTTTTGTGCATGTCTACATGTTTTCTTTTGTACATACTTGCATGATCATTTGCATAGTTGGTGAACCATTCTTGACATTATAGGTCATTGGTACATATCATATGTCATCTTTGCATGTTGGTTATCATTTGAACCTTGTGCACCTTTAACATGTTGTGTTTGCACTTTCCTTTGTTTGGAACTTCCATTTCAATTCTACTTCTTCTATCACTTCTTAAATGTTTTGATGTGTCATGCATGAATACTTGTGAGATGTTTGTGAAATCATTTTTCATTTCATTTCAATTCTGATCCATGGATTACATGTTCCATTTATGCACATTTCTTCTTTTTCCTTTCATCTTTCATTCTCCCTTTTCTTATGGTGGCATGTTCTAATGCCATGGATGATGTTTGTTGCCTATCCACTTGGACTTGCATGATAATGATCATTTGTCTACCATGTGATGTACATTCTGGTTGTGACCTTAGAATTTGATTTCTCATCTAATTCTTTTGAGCTTTATGGTGCATAAATGTTCTTTTACTCCCTATATTTCTTACACATGTTTACTAACCATGTAGGGGCTTTGGTAAGTTTCAAATGAGTGTGGATAAGGAATCCACATTCAAACTTCTATCCCTTCATCTTTTAAAATTCCATTTTGTGTTTTGTTAAGCACTTATGTGCTTTCTTTTAATAACTCATCACTTTCCCTTTGTGAATTACAATTCATCTTCTTCTTTAGAAGTGAATTGTTTAATTCCTTCTTTCTTTAGACTTTAGGTTGAAACCTCACAAACCATTAGAATCACTCCCTTAACTAATCAATTAGGATTGAGTCTTAGTCCACATAGATTTTACCCTTCTTCTCTCTTGAGTCTCTCTTCTCATCTCTTAAAGAAAAATGCAAAATACTTAATAAAGGTAGGCATTTATTGCATTTAGGCCTTTCATATAAAGAAAGGATTATAAGGGGTCTTCTCTTATAATCTTAGAATGTGTAGCATATAGCCCATCTTGGGTCAATGTGTTAAACATTTGATCTTGTATGATGGACTTAAATGCAATACTTGTTGAAGGTACAAATAATAAAAAACACTTCTTCATTTCTTATTCAACAAAAACACTTAATAAACACAAGTATGCTAGTGTGTTTGAACCTTGACAATTGGAACTAAGTGTGGGGGTCTTCTTCACTCTTAGTGTGCTTTCTTACCCATTCCATCTTGGAATGTGAGAATGCACACATTCCAATGACTAAGATTCAGATACACTATCATATGCAAATAAATGGAAAAAACTCTTAAAAAGACAAAAACAAACAATAACGTCTTTCCTTCGGGAATTCTTTTCTCACCTCATTTACTCTCAACGTACGAACGTGCTTCTACTCGTTCTCCTGCAAGATGGTAACGCACTCGGACCAGCGAGCCTGCAACACCTGAGCTAGAACGTAAGCCGTTCTCTAAAAAACACAAACAACTTTCCCTTAGGTGAGGGGAACTACGTCGCTCTGATTCTCATGTTCCCGATGAGATACGTAGGCAGTGGGGTAGGGCCCATTCGAGCACTTATTTTATTTTCCCTACATTTGTTTCTCTTTCTCTTTCCATTCCTTTTCCAGTTCCATTTCCAGCATCCTTTTCTATCACCCTTTGATCGAGACAAGCAAGCGTGGATCCCATCGGGTACGATGGACGCGAGGGGGTGCTAATACCTTCCTCTCGCGTAACCGACTCCCGAACCCATTTCTCTTGGTCGCGAGACCATGCTTTTCCTTCTCTTCAGGTTTATGCGGTGTTTCCTTTCCCTCTCATGGGATAAATACACATTGCTGGCGACTTTGTTCGGTGCCACTTTCGCGTTTGTACTAGGATGAAAATCCCGGGAGCGACAGCTGGCGACTCTGCTGGGGAGCGAACCCAGAATCTCTGGTTTCCTTAGCAAGTCAATCCTAGCGCTTGTTTGCTTTTCTTTCATTGGGTGTATTTTGTTTGCGGTATTTACTGTTGTACTGTATTGCTATTTATTGTATTGCTGCTTTATTGTATTTATCGCATTTACTGCATTACATATCATTATTGTGTTGGACTGTGCTGTTGTTTTCTGTTTGGCGGGCGGGGTGTTCTGAGAGATAAGCCCACTACCAAGGCTTGAGTACACACATAGGTATTAGAGTGGATAGTCGTGACGCTTGCGTGGTGGTGACCACGTATTGTTGTTCATGAGACCCACAACCAGACGAGGTTCTATCAGGAGCTTTCTGCTACTGCATGTTATGCAGGCCAGTGGTTATTCTCTTGAGGAACTGTCGACTCTGGTGACCATTCCCGAGGACTCAGTTGCGGCACTCCTCCCGAGTTGTGACAGTGGCAGACCACATTCCGTGGCAAACCCATTGCACATTCTCGATCCGAGGACCCAATGCTGGGAACTTGCTATAGGACATCCCATTTTGAAAGAGAATCAGCGGAGGCACTCCTCGATTGGCGATAGTACTGTACCCTGAGGGATGAATGTACTATTGCTTCTCGACCTCAGTGCCAGAAGCTGAGGACCTTTCGTTTTGGAGAATCAGTTGAGGCCTCCTCGATTGATGATGATGCCAAACCAGAAATGGTGAACGTATCATCATTTCTTGACCTGAGAGCCCGGGATACTGAACATCCTAGTACCCACATGTGAGGAGGGCGGGTTTTTTACAGGTTTGCAGGTAACCATGACCTCCTACATACCCGGTTTTCTATCATCATTGCACAAAAAGGAAGTTTCATCCTATTGTATTCAGATGGTTCTTATCTATGGTTCTATATTAGTCTCAGAGCTACACTGACACCGTTCACAATTCAGCACAGACACCTGATTACCTGATCACATTGCCCTTTGCATTGCATTATCATATCCTAACATACATGTTTATTCATTTCCAGGTGCATATATTACCCTTGATTCTAGTCATCAGGTCCCTGCAAAGATGAACACTAAAGAGAGGAAGAATATCATCAGCTATAAGTTCCTTACGCCTACTTTAGGCCCTATTGTTATGCTGAAGGGAATGGCGAGCCCTGCAGCACGAGAAGCTTTTGAAGAGAAATATGGGTGGATTTTATCTATGGTCCGTAATGTCAGTGATTATGAAGCCAGAGGTCTCCATACGTTGATGCAGTTCTATGATCCGCCTCTGAGGTGTTTTGTATTTCCAGACTATGTGTTGGTTCCTACCTTGGAGGAGTATTCCAACATGTTGGGGATTGCTATCAAAGAGGAGCCCCCTTTCTTTGGATCAGTGGGGGATCTTGACTTTGGAAAGGTGGCTGGTGCTCTTTATTTGAGCAAATCAGAGTTAGGCGACAATGTCTCTAACAAAGGAAAGATTCGTGGTTACAAGCTGGAACATCTGATTAAGAAGGCCCAGGAAGCAGCTAAAGGCGAGAATTGGCTTGTTTTTAATGCTTTGCTAGCCCTTTGTATATACGGCATAGTGTTGTTTCCCAACGAGCCGGATTTCATTGATACGGACGCTATACGAATATTCCTGATGAAGAACCCGGTGCCAACGCTACTGGGAGATCTTCACTACTCGTTGTACAACCGAAACGAAAAGAAAAGAGGAGGGATAATTCGTTGTTGTGCACCTTTGTTCTATAAGTGGTTTGCAGGCCGCTTACCACAATCAGGGGCTTTTGTGGATTCCAAAGATTCTCTAGAGTGGAAACAGCGTTTAATGGGATTGGTGGCCAAGGACATCGTATGGGTAGATCATGGGCTGATTGGAAAGAATATTATCCACAGCTGTGGTAAGTTCCCTAACGTTCCACTGATAGGAAGAATGGGTGGGATTAACTACAATCCTTCTTTGGCCATTCGACAATTTGGGTATGCCCTGACAGGTCCGCCTATTAAGAGAGATGTGGAGGAGTCCCTCTATTTTCATACATCAGATGGTTGGGAAGTAGCACATAAAGCTTCTGAAAGCTGGGGTAGCATACTGAAAAAGGGGAAAGTTACTCTAGGCAAGCCTAACAACCGGGTTTATCCAGCATATGAAGAGTGGGTGAAGAAAAGAGTTGAAGATTTCCTCTTGCCTTTTGGTAAGGCACCCCTTTTGTATCCGGAGAATGAGAAAGCAAGAAGCACTGCTACTGTGGAAGAAGTTGACAAGTTGCAAGCCTTGGTGAAAAAGCTCCAAGGAGAGAATTCCGAGTTGAGTAACCGTCTTCAGAATGCTCTACATGCCAACAAAGAGCTGGAGCGGAAAGCCCAAGATGCTGAACAAATCCTAACTGCAAAAGAAAAAGACTTTGCTGGAAGAGCCCAACATTTCCGGAAGATTAGTAAAGGTGCTGATGATGCTACTCAAGCCCACAAGCAAACCAAACAGGCGTTAGCACAGACCAAAGAAAAGTTAACAAAGTTTGAGCATGCTTGGGACGAAGTTAGGATAGAGAATGCTGAATTACAGGAACAGTTGCAGATTAAGGACGAAGAGCTTGAAAAGGCGCATGAGCAGAGGAGAAAGTATCGGGAAAGCCTCGGTAAGAGTCAAGAACAGCTAGAAGAAGCTAGAGGTGAGCTAAAGAATACCAAGAAAGAGCTTGAAGAAGTCATGATAGAAAGGGAGATACTCAAGACGCAAGCCGGCATAAAGAGACGCAAAGGAGTGTGCGATGACGAGGCTCTGATGCTGCATATGGGTTCTTTAAATGAAGCTCTTGAGAAAAGGGATGTCTTGATCAAAGAAATGATTGAAAAGCCGAATCACCAGCGTACCCGTATACTTTTTGAGGAGATCAAATACTCAAGTGATAAGCTGAAGGATATGGAATTGTCAGACTGATGTTCTTTTCCTTATATTTTATTATTAATGGTTACCATCAGGCTTGTTGATGGATCCATTTTTCCTTGTATTGCATTTGCGGTTGAACCTTTCTTAAATGTACTTGAATACTTCGTTGAATGAGTATGAGCAGTTTTATTCAGAATTATTCCTTATCAGATAGCTGCACACAAGCACATGACCACGACACGTCTCTTTATATCACGATTTCTGGTCTTCAGATTTCTGTGGTTGGATTGGAATCAGGGTATAAAGCACCTCGGAAATGACAAACATGGCATTGCATGGCATGGCATATCATTTTGCATTTTTGTTACTTGCTTTTCAGGTACTCGTTGCAGGGTCTCTAACCTTTATTTGGTTTCAGGCAGTATAGCTGAGAATTATATTCACCGATATTCGACGCGAAGAAATCAAGTAAGAATCATGGATCAAGTGCAAAGTGATTTGGCTGAAATGAGGGCGCGTATGGACCAGTTCATGACCCTCATGACTGGCATGGCGCAAAATCAGGAGAGATTAAGACTTCTGGTCGAGCTTCCAGACAATGGGCCCGAAGGTGATCAGCATGACAATTCACAGGGACATGGCATTCCTCCTCCCGGGGACAACCCTCCTCCTGGTGGTAACAATCGGGGTAATGGAAATGGTAGGCATGTTGGTGTTACTCTTGAAGATACCCTGGAAGACCAATTTACTCTGCTGGATGCTGATGTGGGTAATCAAGGTGATCGAAGGTATGATGAGTTAGCAGAAAAGATCAGGGCCATAGAATGCAAGAACTCTATGGGTATTGATGTTACTAGCTTAGGGCTGGTCCCAGGAGTCAGAATTCCCCCTAAATTCAAACCTCCTACTTTTGATAAGTATCACGGCAATGCGTGTCCCCAAACGCATCTTCAAGCTTACTTTGGGAAGATTTCAGCCCATACGGATGACGAGAAGCTATGGATGCACTATTTTCAGGACAGTCTGGCTGGGGCGTCCTTGACCTGGTATATGAAGTTGAATAGAGCTGCTGTGAAGAGTTGGAAAGATCTGGCAGAAGCGTTCCTGAAGCAATACCAGTACAATATTGACATGGCGCCCAACCGCACCCAATTGCAGGGGTTGTCCCAGAATGCCAAAGAGAGTTTCAAAGAATATGCACAGAGGTGGAGGGAGATGGCTGCCCAGGTTCAACCTCCCTTGTCAGACAGAGAAATGGCGGATATGTTTATGGGCACCTTGCAAGGGGCCTATCTTGATAGATTAGCTGCTTGTCCGTCAACTGGATTTGCTGATATTGTGATTGCGGGAGAAAGAATAGAAAGTCTGTTAAAGCTTGGGAAGATCCAAGATGTGAGTGGGGCTGGCTCTTCGGGGACGAAGAAACCGTTTGCTAGTAACCAGAAAAGAAGAGAAGGTGATACGAATGCCGTGTTTAGAGGACGAGGCAGAGGGCGTTCTCAAGCTTACTATCAGGTAGATGCTGTAACAATCCCCACACGGTCCGTTCAGAAACAACAACCCCAACAACAAGTTCAGCAGCAACAGCAACAACCTTTTTTCCAGCAAAGGTCTAGGCAGAGGGATCGTAAGATGGATCCTCTCCCTATGACTTATGCCGCGCTGTTGCCCCAGCTACTCGAGTTAAAGTTGGTAGAACTCCGTACTATGAAAGCTCCGGTTGCTGAAAACCTGCCACCTAACTTCGATGCTAATGCTCGTTGTGAGTTCCACTCAGGTGCTCAGGGGCACTCCATTGAAAAATGTTGGGCTTTCCATCATAAAGTACAAGATTTGATTGATGCTAAAGCCATCAATTTCTCTCCCGCTCCTAATATTACTCAGCATCCCATGCCTGATCATAGTGCAGCAAATGTATACGCTATTGAGGATGGGAGGAGATTGAATCTGGTGACAGATATCCATCAAGTGAAAACTTCTTTGTTGGTTGTAAAAGATCGTTTATTGAAGGGACAGGTGTTCCCGGGCTGTAATCAAGATTGTTCTGAGTGTATGAATCAGGAGAACGGCTGTGATAAGTTGAAGATGGGTTTACAAAATCTGATCGATGAAGGATGTCTACAGTTCGACAGAGTCGTGAAAGACATTGATGAGGTATCAACCGTGACCATCTATTACACTCCCGCTGAGATTCAAATGCTGGTCAATGCAGTTCCCGTGGCGAATGTTGTGCAAGAAAGGCCCAGTCCTGTCACTATCACGGTGCCAGGACCTATTCCATTCACATCTACGAAGGCTATCCCATGGCACTATGGGGCAGATGTGTATTACGAAGGTAAAAAGCAGGAGGTTGAGTCGTCAGTTAGCCCAAATATTGATAATGTAGGGGGTGTAGGGGGCTTTACAAGGAGTGGAAGGTTGTTCGCTCCCCAAACCTTGAGAAGTGATAAAGAGGCAGAAGCTGCAGCAAAGGCTAAAGGTAAACAGGTGGTTGAAAATGCGCCTACACCTGAAGCAGAGACAAAGATTACTTTTGATAAGGAAATGGAAGAATTTATGAAGATAATCAAGAAAAGCGATTATAAGATTGTGGACCAACTGAATCAGACCCCTTCAAAGATTTCAATCTTGTCACTATTGATGTGTTCTGATGCACATCGGCAAGCGTTGTTGAAAGTATTGAAGAGTGCATACGTGCCACAAGAAATTACTGTTAATCAGCTCGAGGGCGTAATCTCCAATGTTAATGTTAGCCATGGCTTGGGCTTTACAAGTAGAGATTTGACTGTTGAAGGAAGAAACCACAATAAGGCTTTGCATATCACGATGGAGTGTAAGGGCGCAGTGTTATCTCATGTACTGGTAGACACTGGTTCATCACTTAATGTCTTGCCCAAGAAGGCGTTAATGAAACTGGAAGTTGATGGTTTGATCTTAAGGCCTAGTGAATTGGTGGTCAGAGCATTCGATGGGACCAGACGATCTGTGTTTGGTGAAGTGGAATTGCCCGTACAAATTGGACCACAGGTATTCAAATCCACGTTCCATGTAATGGACATACAACCTGCATATAGCTGCCTATTGGGACGCCCTTGGATTCACGGAGCTGGGGTTGTTACTTCCACTTTGCACCAAAAGTTGAAGTATGAGTTTGAAGGGCAGGTTGTGACGGTTTGCGGTGAAGAAGACATCTTTGTGAGTCACTTGTCCACATTCAAGTACATTGAAATGGATGGGGAAATTCATGAGATGCTGTGCCAATCATTTGAAGCGGTCAATATCGACGATGCACCTGAGTCTTCTTCTGTACCAGTTGGGGCCGGTACCTCCATTTCATCTTACAAATAAGCTGTCGAGGTCGTCAGGGCAGGCAACGCCCAGGGTTGGGGTAGGTTGATAGAGACCCCAATGAAGGAAGACAAATTTGGTATTGGTTATCATCCCTCTACAACTTCAGATGCGGGGAGCAGGGGACCCATTACTTTCAATAGTGGGGGAATTATCTACACGGACCAGTCTTGTGCGGCCACAGAGGATAGTGTTGACAGTGATTGTGACCTGGACAACTGGGTACGCCCTCATGCTCCGGGACAACAAGTGCAGAACTGGTCCGTTGAAGAAGTCATCCGGGTTACTCTTCAGACAGAGTAATTTTTCTTTGTTTTTTCTAACCATAATGCATGTCAAAATCTTGCGCTCTGCCCAAGGCGTATAGATTCATTTGTAGGGCCACCCTGGTTGCATTTGCAATTTTTAATCATTAATAAAGGACGTTTTGCAATCAAATTTTGTTCTCTGTCTTTCAGTTTTTATTTTTGCACAAAAATAATAAAATGGCAATGTTTCATTTTCTTTTGTTTTTGTTTAAAAATAAATTCTAAAATAAGGCATGAACCCGTTCATGCAGACTTGATCCTCTGGATACCACTGATAACGATTTTGATATGGCTATGTATGACTTTGACAATCCGATTTATCAAGCCGAAGAAGGGGATGAGAAAGATTGTGAACTCCCTGAAGAACTGGCCAGATTGTTGAAACAAGAGGAAAGGGTCATCCAGCCTCATCAGGAGACTGTAGAAATCATCAATATTGGTACCAAGGACGCCAAGAAAGAGATCAGGATTGGTGCCAGCTTGCAAGCAGATGTGAAGAAAACTTTGACTGAAATGTTGCGCGAGTATGTTGACATCTTCGCCTGGTCGTATCAAGACATGCCGGGGTTGGATACGGATATTGTTGTGCACAGGCTGCCATTAAGAGAAGAATGTCCGCCAGTCAAACAGAAACTTCGTCGGACTCACCCCGACATGGCTTTAAAGATTAAGGAGGAAGTCCAGAAGCAGTGGGATGCTGGGTTTCTGGCAGTGACTAAATATCCTCCGTGGGTAGCCAACATCGTGCCAGTACCGAAGAAAGATGGAAAAGTGAGAATGTGTGTGGATTATCGAGATCTTAATAAAGCTAGCCCAAAAGATGATTTTCCACTACCTCATATTGATGTGATGGTTGATAATACAGCTCAGTTTTCAGTGTTCTCATTTATGGACGGTTTCTCTGGGTACAACCAGATCAAGATGGCACCTGAAGATATGGAGAAGACCACGTTCATTACTCCGTGGGGTACATATTGCTATAAAGTAATGCCTTTTGGGTTGAAAAACGCAGGGGCAACGTACCAGCGGGCGATGGTAACATTGTTTCACGACTTGATTCATTAGGAGATCGAATGTTATGTAGATGATATGATTGCCAAGTCGAGAACAGAAGAGGAACATCTGATTAACCTGAAAAAGCTGTTTGAAAGGTTGAGAAAGTTCCGTCTGAGATTAAACCCAAACAAGTGCACGTTTGGGGTGCGTTCTGGAAAGTTGTTGGGTTTCATCGTGAGCGAAAGAGGAATTGAGGCTGATCCTGCCAAGGTGAAAGCAATACAAGAAATGCCTGAACCGAGAACAGAAAAAGAGGTTCGTGGTTTCTTGGGTAGATTGAACTACATTGCAAGGTTCATATCTCACCTAACAGCCACGTGTGAACTAATATTTAAACTGCTAAGAAAAGATCAAACAGTCAGGTGGAATGACGATTGCCAATTGGCATTCGATAAGATAAAAGAATACTTGCAGGAACCTCCGATTCTAATGCCTCCAGTTGAAGGGAGACCGCTGATAATGTATCTGACAGTACTTGAAGGTTCCATGGGTTGTGTTCTCGGTCAGCATGATGAGACAGGTAGGAAGGAGCATGCTATCTACTACCTGAGCAAAAAGTTCAACGATTGTGAGTCCCGGTACTCAATGCTCGAAAAGACATGCTGTGCGCTTGCATGGGCCGCTAAGCGATTGAGGAAATATATGGTCAGGCACACAACCTTGTTGATTTCAAAAATGGATCCTATCAAGTACATTTTCGAGAAACCAGCACTGACAGGCAGAGTTGCACGGTGGCAAATGGTCTTGACAGAGTATGACATTCAGTACACTTCCCAAAAGGCCATCAAAGGAAGTATTTTGTCCGACTATCTTGCGCAACAGCCGATTGATGATTACCAACCCATGAAATTTGACTTCCCTGATGAGGACATCATGTTTCTCAAAGCTAAAGACTGCGAGGAACCACTCCCGGAGGAGGGGCCAGACCCTGAATCCAAATGGAGTCTGATGTTTGATGGGGCTGTCAATATGAATGGGTGCGGAGTTGGAGCAGTTCTTATCACGCCGGAAGGTGTTTATATGCCTTTCACTGCCCGAATAACTTTCGGATGCACCAACAATGAAGCAGAGTACGAAGCTTGTATAATGGGGATCGAGGAGGCGATTAATCTACGGATTAAGACCCTTGATATATTTGGTGATTCAGCTTTGGTAATCAATCAAGTGAAAGGGAGTTGGTACACGCACCAAGCAAATCTAGTGCCATATAGAGATTATACAAGGAGATTGCTGACCTTTTTCACAACAGTGAAACTGTACCATATTCCTCGAGATGAGAATAGGTTCGCTGATGCCTTGGCCACTTTGTCTTCCATGATCAAAGTGCAAGGATGGGACCATGTACCTAAGATTGAAGTATCCCGCCTTGACAGACCTGCATTTGTGTTTACGGTCGACGCAACGTCCGATGACAAGCCTTGGTACCATGATATTAAATGCTTCTTGAGCAATCAAGAGTACCCGCCTGGGGCATCGTCCAAAGACAGGAAAACGTTGAGAAGGCTAGCTGGTAGTTTCTTCTTAAACAAAGATGGTGTGCTGTATAAGAGAAATTTTGACACGGTCCTTCTTAGATGTGTGGATAGACACGAAGCAGACCTGTTGATGATTGAAGTGCACGAAGGCTCTTTCGGTACCCATGCCGGAGGGCATGCAATGGCTAAAAAGTTGTTAAGATCGGGATATTATTGGTTAACTATGGAGTCAGATTGTTGCAAATATGCCCGCAAATGCCATAAATGCCAAATCTATGCAGACAAAGTGCATATGCCTCCAAATCCGTTGAGTATCATGTCGTCGCCTTGGCCGTTTGCCATGTGGGGCATTGATATGATCGGAAAGATTGAGCCTACAGCTTCTAACGGTCATCGTTTCATCTTGGTGGCAATTGATTACTTCACCAAATGGGTTGAAGCTGCATCCTATGCCAATGTTACAAAACAAGTGGTAGCTCGTTTCTTAAAACGGGATATCATTTGCCGATATGGAGTTCCCGAAAGAATCATTACTGATAATGGTTCTAATTTGAATAACAAGATGATGGCTGAGTTATGCCGGGACTTCAAAATCGAACATCACAATTCTTCTCCGTACCGCCCAAAGATGAATGGCGCGGTCGAAGCGCCCAACAAAAATATCAAGAAGATTATGCAGAAGATGGTTGTCACGTACAAAGATTGGCATGAGATGTTACCGTTTGCTTTGCATGGGTATCGAACGTCGGTACGCACGTCCACTGGGGCAACCCCATTCTCACTTGTATATGGTATGGAGGCAGTGCTACCGGTTGAAGTGGAGATTCCGTCCCTCAGAGTCATGATGGATGTTAAGCTAGATGAGGCTGAATGGGTACGAGCCAGATTTGATCAGTTGAGCCTTATTGAGGAAAAGCGATTGGCAGCTGTATGTCATGGGCAATTATACCAGCGCAGAATGAAGCAGGCATTTGACCAAAAGGTGCGTCCTCGGGTTTACAAAGTCGGAGATGTGGTACTCAAAAGGATCTTTCCTCCCAATACAGATCACAGGGGCAAATGGACTCCTAACTATGAAGGTCCATTCGTGGTTAAAAAGGTCTTTTCGGGCGGAGCCTTATTGCTTACAACCATGGATGGCGAAGATTTTTCATCCCCTGTCAACTCGGACGTAGTCAAAAAATACTTCGCATGAATAGACCCGCTGGATAATAAAATAAAATAAAATCCAGGCAAAAAAGGGCATCCCGGCGAACCAAAAACAGAATAAGGTTCGGGCAAAAATTAGGGATATAATTGAAAAAGTTGTACACCCGGTAAGTTGAAAACCCGAAAGGGCAACTTAGGCAAAAAAGGGTATCCTGGTGGATCGAAAACCTGAAAGGGCGGTCCACGCAAAAGAGGGATTTAAGCGAATGACTACGGTCTGAGTTATCTGTACCCCATTATCGTTTGAACAACTGACATTCTGAAAGATAGGAATCGGTCTGATCATTCCTCAGAAGGCAAGGTCGGGGAGTCTTGAAGACACACTGGTCATAACAGAATGGAAACTCAGTGGAAGTCCGTTTTCACATTGCCATTAGGATAGTTTCTTTTCTCAATTTTCAGTGATCACCTCTTTCTAGGGATTGCTTCCGGATGTAATTTCCTATTCTGGGCTCTCAGTCAATAATTTGAATTTCAATAAAAAGCTTTCTATTTTTGTTTTATTGCTTTGTTTGCAAAAACGTCCTAATTTTTGATAAAACATTGCATTTGAAAACATGGCGGCCTTGCAATAACATGCGCAGAAAAAACATTTGAAATTACTTTGAATGTTGAATACTCCTGGATGATGGATTCTAGCCACGCAATATTCGGGGCATGTGTGCATACTCTTTTGTTGCAGGTAGCAGGTGCAGATGATTTTAAGCACAAGACCAGTAATCAATTACCCCACGCAAAAGACTGGGACAATTATGGGTAAGGAGGTCGGCGTTCATCGTTCGGTCGATGGTCGTTCATAACGATTCGATATCAGTGAATTAAGTTCAACTGGGTACCGTTGTATCTTATTAAGTCGATTCTCTCATACAGTACTTCCAACAGCTACAAGCTTTTCTGTGTCGATAACGGTCACAAGTTCCCCAAAAGAGTGGTCTCGCCGATACTGAAACTGATGGTCATTATCCCTAGCGAAGTCGCAGGAGTTTGAAGAGGCTAAATCTTCTGTAAAATCCTCTTATGACATCTTCTTCGGGGACAAATTGTTGGTTTGTCCAAGCATGGGGCATGTTTGTTTCCCCAGCATGAAATGTTGATCATCCCCAGTAGAGTTTGAGGACAGTTGGTCTTCTGTAAAATCCTCTCAAAAGGCATTCCCTAGCACGAGACGCTTTAAAGCAGTTTTCTCCAGCAGAGTTTGTTAAACTCGTCATCCCCAACGGAATTGTCTAAAGGGAAGCTCGCCTAACATGGGGCATTGTGGTATTTATCCTAAGCTCGACAGTCATATTCTTCAGCAGACTACTGTGGATTTGCTTTGGGTTTCCCTAACAGATCTCTAAGGACTCTTTCCTAACAAGTTGCAGTGGAATGTTCTAACCAGGATTTGCATATCCCTGGCAGATTAGCCCTGATCCCCAGCAAGATTGTGTCTCTGGTAATGATTCCCCACAGAGGTCAGCATCGAATCTTGTCAGCAATACTCCCCAGCTGAGTTGTTGTTCTCCCCGCAGAGGTTTATAAGATCGGTAGAATCTATTCCTCAACAAGGATGATACAGTCTTTCCCCAGCCGGGTCAGAAGGTGGATAACCCCTACAAAGGGTCTTGGATTGGATAGATCCCCAAGCAGAGTTTTTATGACTTTTCTTCCCTAGCAAGACGCCATGCAAAGAAATTCTCATCCCCAGCGGAATCGCTGTGACCAGAATTCATTCCCCCAGCAGATGAAGTGATTACTGGCAGATTTATTATTCTTCAAGTCCAATTTATTTTTGGCGAACTTGACAATTCGAAGCAGACGGATTGTTCATTCATTCTCCAGCAGAGATACTATCCTCTCAGGAACCTCTAAAGTCAAGTCGTTGATCATTGTTCCTCAGCAAAGTCGGCAGAGATGTCTGACACGGATGCAGAGTATAATCCAGTATGGGAATTTTGCGAAAGTCCACCCGTAGTGTGGCAAGCCAGTAGTCGTCTGGCATTGTTAAAAGACGTTAGCAAAGTCCAACAGTGGATTGGCAAAAGTCCGTCTTCGGGTGGCAAAAGTCCAACAGTGGATTGGCAAAAGTCCGTCTTCGGGTGGCAAAAGTCCAACAGTGGATTGGCAAAAGTCCGTCTTCGGGTGGCAAAAGTCCAACAGTGGATTGGCAAAAGTCTGTCTTCGGGTGGCAAAAGTCCAACAGTGGATTGGCAAAAGTCCGTCTTCGGGTGGCAAGAGTCCAACAGTGGATTAGCGAAAGTCCATCTTCGGGTGGCAGAGCAGCTAAAAGTCCAACAGTGGATTGGCAAAAGTCCGTCTTCGGGTGGCAAAAGTCCAACAGTGGATTGGCAAAAGTCCGTCTTCGGGTGGCAAAAGTCCAACAGTGGATTGGCGAAAGGTCCATCTAAGGGTGGCAAATTCTAAAAGTCCAACAGTGGATTGGCAAAAGTCCGTCTTCGGGTGGCACGAAGCTGCAAAGTCCACCAGTAGTGTGGCAAGCCAGTAGTCGTCTGGCGTCGTACAAAAGACATTTCTAAAGTCCACCAGCAGTGTGGCAAGCCAGTAGTCGTCTGGCGTCGTACAAAAGACATTATTAAAGTCCATCAACAGTGCGGCGAGCCAGTAGTCGTCTGGTGTCGTTCAAAAGACAGTTTTCTCCGACAATGTTTCATTGAAGATTCAAGCCAGCAATGTCGGGGGAGTTTTTTCCTCATCATCCAGAGCAAATTTTTGGTTATATTTGGTATTCAATCACTATATACCTTGAAAGTCCGAAAGCAATCGCTTTCAGGCATTCAGGTTTACAGCGCTTGAATAGGGGCAGCTGTAATACCCCAAAATTTGCTCTCCTTCTTTGTCAACATAGCATGGCATTATCATTTATCATATCATATCCACTTCATTAACATTACATTGCATTTGACATAGAAAAATGAAGCATAGCACCCCTCTTACCATCAGGGCATGTGATCAGGTGGAAAATGGACAATCAAGGGATCATTCAAAGCACAAAAAGGTCAATCAAGTTTCCTCAAGGCAAGCCAAGAGGTCTTTCATGTCTCATACTATCTCAAGGGATCATCCACAACCTCAAGGAAGTGAGATTCAATAGGAGATTGGAGCAATACATACTTCACTATGCAAGAGATCCAAAAACTGAAGGAAAACCCTCAAAAGAGATAGCTCATTGATCCAAAATCATCCTCAAATGGTATATCCCATCATCCTTTAAGAGGATACACAACATACTCTGAGGAATTTGAAATTGAAGACTGCACATTTTTCTCCTAGGAGGTGGGCACCAAAACTAGGGTTTCCCATTAAATCAGAGAATCTTTGATTTTTTGGACAAAACTTGATGTCATGGTATTCCACATGTTCTTAAGTGTATGGATGTGGAAAATTGCTTCTCAATTGGTTTTGGAAGTGGTTCAATTGGAAGAAAGATCAAAAATCAGAGAATTTGGGGCCAAGTCAAATAATCAGAGGAAAAAGTCAACTCTTGAATTTTTGAGGCCAAATTCATAAAATTCATGCTATATGTGTCCAATGTGCAAAATTTGATCAAGAAACTCCAAAGGAATCATGAAAAAATCAAGAGGTGGAAAGTTGCCATTTTTGGAAGAAGAAGGGTTACTAAAAATAGCAAGTTTTGGCCATTTTGCATCAGAGTTTGAACCAAGGCCATTTAAAATTGAAGCACCAAATGAAAATTCCACTCGGCCACAACAAAAGATCTTGTTTTAAGCTTCACATCCATGTGTGGAACATCTCCATTGGATTAATATTGAGAGAGTTATGATTGATCAAAGTTGGAGCAAAGTAGGTTCAAAACTAGGTCATGACCAAGATTTTCAGGGCACGCGCGCAGTCATTTTCTCAAACAGTTGGTGAGCCAAATGTCCACTCATTTTTCTCATAATTAAAGGCCTCAAATGGAAAAGTTTTCAACATGAAAGTTGTTCATTGCAATGTCATCTTCAATATTCATGTTGGACAAAATTCCATTTGATCAATTTATGAGGGATAAATTTTGGTCTCAAGTTAGGTTGATTGTGCTGAAATTTCGTGTGCCAAGTTGCCTTGCCAGCCAACCTCATGCCACGCTCACCAACCAGTTTTGAACCATTGTGTTCATAGCTATTTTTAGGTGTGTTTGAGGCCTCAATTCAATACAATTCTCACACCAATGTTGTTCTCTGGTGCACCATCTTTCCAATGCCCTCAATGCCTCATTAAATCATTCACTAACAAGAGAGAAAATCATCTTCAAACAATCACAGTTGCATTGGTTCCAAACTGTCACATAAAACCAGAAAAAGAAATAAAGGTTGTTGTTATTGTACCAGCTTGCTCATGTATTGCTCACTCTCCAACCTTTGCTTCATTTAACCAAACACTTTTCATGAACACCACCTCACGTGCCTCACTATACATGGAAATGGAAGGGGAAAGCTTATAGAACAAGTTTCTGTGGCAGCAGCGGATGTGAGCTTGCTTTATTCAATTGAACCTCACCATAACACATTGTGAACCGCCATCACCATAACTCAGCCTCAATAACTCGCCCCTAACTAACTTGACTCAGTTAGTTAGGGTGCACTCAGTCTAACCACTGTGACTCATCTAACTCAACTCATTAAACCTTAGTTAACTCACACTATAAAAGAAAATCTAACTCACAAATCTCAGTTTCTAACTTCATTTTCTCACATTCAACTCAGAAACTCTCTCGATTCTCTCTCAATTCCTCCACATTGCAACTGATTTTCAAGCTCCATTTCATTCATCTTCCTCATCTTCATCTCAGAATCTCTCTGATTCTATCTCCATTTTCAACACATTGCAACTGTTTTGAAGCTTGGATATCAACTCTCCTCCACTGAAGCATCATCCATTCTTTGCATCTAAGCCTTTATTTGGCCAAAAGAAGCTCAAAGAAGAAGCAACATCTCTGGTTTTTCTGAAGAACACATCAAGATCATAAATCTTCATGTACGAATTTCTTCCCTTATAGACCTAATGTGAAGATGTTGTTAGGTTCTTGATGCTTCATATAAGCTCAAGAACTTGTCTGGCTAGTTGATAGGCCTTTAGAGGCATAGTTGAAATGTTAGGGCAAATCTTCATCTGCTCGATTCTCCCATTTCATGAACTTTTTGTATGTTTTGTCACTGGATTCATGCTCTACATTACTTCCTCTTCATTTTGGTATACTGTTTGTAAGATTCTAGGAAAATTGAAGTTGCAGACGGTGGCGTGTGACCGAGAAGGTGACCGGAGGTCCCTCTCCGGCCGGTGGTTTTTGGTTAGGGTTTTGTTTGCAGTTTAAATCCTAGCCGTTGATGTGTTCTAATCGTGTGGTGAGGAGCGTGCCAACACATTAAAATGCACATGCACCTCACGTGCCTTATTTCTGAATTCAATTAATCAACGTGTGGTGCAGTGCATGGTAGTGTGTGTGGACATTCATGTGAGTGCGTTGGATCCAAATACTTTGACTTGCTGGTTGACTTGACCTGATCCAATGGTGATCATTTGTTTGACTCATGTTGACTGAGTGTACATGTTAATTAGTGTGGATTGCGCAGACTTGGACCTAGACCAATTTGATATTCGCACCTCCCTTTGCCAAAGCCCAATGAGTTTGAACTGATTAATTACTAGTCATGCACCCCCATTCCTTTTTGCATTGCATTTTTATTTTTCCATTTTTCTACACGTTTGCTTTTTAATTTTTAAAAATACTAAATAGCATCATAAAATTCCACAAAAATTCATGAGTATCATTAAAACATTTAGAAAATTTTTGGTGATTTTAGTTTCTGATTTTATAACCTTTTTACCCCTGCTCCATAATTTTCTTTGATTTTCTTTTGTGTGCATTCTCAATGTGGTACATGATTTTGTTTAATTTTGTTCTTGATCATTAAAAATTGTTTTGAGTTGCTTCTTTTTGTACTGAGTCATTAAAATATTGAAGTATGTTGAATGATTTTTATTTGATTTTTTTAAGTCATTTCATGACATGTTTGGTGTTCATTTTTGTGTTACTTGGTATGTGCATCCACTTTGAC
Source organism: Lathyrus tuberosus (assembly GCA_022829125.1). Classification (NCBI taxonomy): domain Eukaryota; kingdom Viridiplantae; phylum Streptophyta; class Magnoliopsida; order Fabales; family Fabaceae; genus Lathyrus; species Lathyrus tuberosus. The sequence continues at coordinate 11,503,208 of JALAZF010000009.1, forward strand.
CTAAATGCATTGTTTGACATCATTTTGCCTTGATTTCTTGTATGCTATTTTGGTATATGATTCACTTCTGACTTGTGTATCTTTAAACCATGCTTGTTTAATTTTCATAAGGCCATTTGATTTTTGTTTGATGCATTACCTTTGAAGCATAATAGCATGTCATGTCATCTTAACTTTTGTGCATGTCTACATGTTTTCTTTTGTACATACTTGCATGATCATTTGCATAGTTGGTGAACCATTCTTGACATTATAGGTCATTGGTACATATCATATGTCATCTTTGCATGTTGGTTATCATTTGAACCTTGTGCACCTTTAACATGTTGTGTTTGCACTTTCCTTTGTTTGGAACTTCCATTTCAATTCTACTTCTTCTATCACTTCTTAAATGTTTTGATGTGTCATGCATGAATACTTGTGAGATGTTTGTGAAATCATTTTTCATTTCATTTCAATTCTGATCCATGGATTACATGTTCCATTTATGCACATTTCTTCTTTTTCCTTTCATCTTTCATTCTCCCTTTTCTTATGGTGGCATGTTCTAATGCCATGGATGATGTTTGTTGCCTATCCACTTGGACTTGCATGATAATGATCATTTGTCTACCATGTGATGTACATTCTGGTTGTGACCTTAGAATTTGATTTCTCATCTAATTCTTTTGAGCTTTATGGTGCATAAATGTTCTTTTACTCCCTATATTTCTTACACATGTTTACTAACCATGTAGGGGCTTTGGTAAGTTTCAAATGAGTGTGGATAAGGAATCCACATTCAAACTTCTATCCCTTCATCTTTTAAAATTCCATTTTGTGTTTTGTTAAGCACTTATGTGCTTTCTTTTAATAACTCATCACTTTCCCTTTGTGAATTACAATTCATCTTCTTCTTTAGAAGTGAATTGTTTAATTCCTTCTTTCTTTAGACTTTAGGTTGAAACCTCACAAACCATTAGAATCACTCCCTTAACTAATCAATTAGGATTGAGTCTTAGTCCACATAGATTTTACCTTTCTTCTCTCTTGAGTCTCTCTTCTCATCTCTTAAAGAAAAATGCAAAATACTTAATAAAGGTAGGCATTTATTGCATTTAGGCCTTTCATATAAAGAAAGGATTATAAGGGGTCTTCTCTTATAATCTTAGAATGTGTAGCATATAGCCCATCTTGGGTCAATGTGTTAAACATTTGATCTTGTATGATGGACTTAAATGCAATACTTGTTGAAGGTACAAATAATAAAAAACACTTCTTCATTTCTTAATCAACAAAAACACTTAATAAACACAAGTATGCTAGTGTGTTTGAACCTTGACAATTGGAACTAAGTGTGGGGGTCTTCTTCACTCTTAGTGTGCTTTCTTACCCATTCCATCTTGGAATGTGAGAATGCACACATTCCAATGACTAAGATTCAGATACACTATCATATGCAAATAAATGGAAATAACTCTTAAAAAGACAAAAACAAACAATAACGTCTTTCCTTCGGGAATTCTTTTCTCACCTCATTCACTCTCAACGTACGAACGTGCTTCTACTCGTTCTCCTGCAAGATGGTAACGCACTCGGACCAGCGAGCCTGCAACACCTGAGCTAGAACGTAAGTCGTTCTCTAAAAAACACAAACAACTTTCCCTTAGGTGAGGGGAACTACGTTGCTCTGATTCTCATGTTCCCGATGAGATACGTAGGCAGTGGGGTAGGGCCCATTCGAGCACTTATTTTATTTTCCCTACATTTGTTTCTCTTTCTCTTTCCATTCCTTTTCCAGTTCCATTTCCAGCATCCTTTTCTATCACCCTTTGATCGAGACAAGCAAGCGTGGATCCCATCGGGTACGATGGACGCGAGGGGGTGCTAATACCTTTCTCTCGCGTAACCGACTCCCGAACCCATTTCTCTTGGTCGCGAGACCATGCTTTTCCTTCTCTTCAGGTTTATGCGGTGTTTCCTTTCCCTCTCATGGGATAAATACACATTGCTGGCGACTCTGTTCGGTGCCACTTTCGCGTTGGTACTAGGATGAAAATCCCGGGAGCAACACTACGTTGACTCTAACTTTCCCATTGCATGAGGGAATACGTAGGCCTAGGTCGACGAAGTCCTATCGAGTCTCCTTTTGTCTTTCTCCTTTTTTCTTTCCGTTTAGCAATAGGCTTTAGATAACACACCCTTTGATTAGACAACAAGCGTGGATCCCGTTGAGTATAACGGACGCGAGGGGGTGCTAATACCTTCCTCTCGCGTAACCGACTCCCGAACCCAGACATTGGTTGCGATGACCATGTCTTCTCCTTTTTTGAGGTTTTATTCGATCGTTTCCTTTCCCTCGTCGGGATAAATTATGTTCGGTGGTGACTCTTCTGTTTTTCCGCCGATTGTTTTTCGTAGTTGCGACACTCATAATTTGAAACCTAGTGGATGTATAACAATGGCGAACACTTGCTTCTATTGCGGTAGGACCGGACACTGGAAGAGAAACTGCCCAAAGTACCTAGAAGATAAGAAGAATGGAGTAGATACTTCAACTTCATATATTTTTGTTATAAAAATAAATGTATCTACTTCCGCCTCATGAGTATTAGATACTGGATGTGGTTCTCACATTTGTACTAATGTGCAGGGGCTAAAAAGGAGTAGAGAATTAGCAACATGTAAAGTTGATCTACGAGTTGGCAATTGAGCAAAGGTTTCTGCTTTAGCCGTAGTAACTTATGTATTGACTTTACCTAGTGATTTAATAATTCAGTTAGCGAACTGTTATTATGTACCTGAAATTATCAGGAAAATTATTTTCGTTTATTGTTTGGACAAGTTTGGTTTTTCATTCATAATAAAGAATAATTGTTGCTCTATTTATTTGAATGATGTATTCTATGATACTGGACAAATGAAAAATTGATTATATGTCCTTGATCTTGAAATGTCAATTTATAACATTACTACTAAAAGGATGAAACCTAACGAGTTAAATCCAAGTTACCTTTGGCATTGTTCCTTAGGCCACATAAACAAGAAGCACATTCCAAACTCCATAAAGATGGACTATTGAACTATTTTGATTGCGAACCATATGATACATTCATATCTTATTTAATTTAAAAGATGACAAAGTCCCCACTAATAGGAAAAGTTAAAAAGGTTAATGATCTTTTGGCCCTCATACATTCTGATGTATGTGGACCACTAAACATACCATCCAGAGGAGGTTTTCAATACTTCATCACATTTACTGATGATTTTAGTAGATATGGTTATGTGTATTTAATGAAACAAAAATATGAATCCTTTGAAAGATTTAAGGAATTCAAGAATGAAGTATAAGACCAACTTGGTAAGAATATTATAACTCTTTGATCAGATCGAGGCGGTGAATATTTAAGCATACAATTTATTGACCGTCTAAAAGAGCATGGGATTCTATCCAAACTTACTCCTCCTGGAACACCATAATAGAATGTTGTATCTGAGATAAGAATTGAACCTTGTGTAATACCTCAAAATTTTCCCTCTTATATCTCTCTAATATTTGGCTTGTGTTTCATTCATTTGCATTTCATAATAGGTCATACTAAATCATATACATCATTGATTGCAAGGCATGGGATCAGGTGTCTCAAGGCATAAACAGTTCAAAGTCAAGAGACAAGAGAAAAGCTTTTCCAAATAAGTCACAAAGGCTCCTCAAATCTCAATTCACCTCATGAGAATTCAATAGAAGATTGAAAGAGGTCATATTCTCCTAACCAGTGCAAACTAGGGTTTTGGAATTCTGAAGTATAACACCCCAATGGGCAAGATCTTTGAGCTTTTTTCATTTCCAAATGGCATATCTCATCTTTGTTAGAGAGGATATACATCATACTCAGAGGAATTTGGATTTGGAGGATGTGCTTATTTTTCCTAGATTGAGGGTTCAAAATTAGGGTTTGCCACAAAATCAGTTTATTTATGATTTTTTAGGCAAGACTTGATTCTAGGGTATTCTACATGTCCTCAAGGGTCTAAGGATGAAGAATTGTCCATCAATTTGATTTGGAAGGGTTTCAATTGACCAATTGATTAAGAATCAAGAGAATTGGGGAAAAGTCAATTGTGCAGAGGAAAAAGTCAACCCTTGACTTTTTGAGGTCAAATTCATGTTCCTCATGTCAAATATGATCATTGGTGAGAGTTTGATCAAGAAATAATGAAAGATTCATCAAAAATCAAGAAATGTGCAAAGTTGCCAAAAATAGAAATTAGGGTTTCTATTTATGGCAAGTTTTGGCAAGGTGAGAGGTCACCTTTAGAGCTTTCTTTCTCCATGCTCCAAGAACCAAATGAAAAGGCTAGGGTGGCCTATCAAAAGTTCACATTTCAAGCTTCAAATCCATTCCAAGAACATCCCCATTGGATCAAAATTGAGAGAGATATGGTGTTTCAAAGTTGAGACAAATCAAGGCAAAGTGAGAAGTCATGACCAGCCAATGCGCCATAATTTCCACAAACACTTGGTGTGCATGTTGTACCTAAGTTCATGGTCAAATTTCTCAATGATAGAGACTCCAAATGGAAAAGAGTTCAACATGACTTTTGTTCATTTCCATGCCCCCTTCAACTTTGGTGTTGGACAATTTTTCATTTGATTAATTATTTGGAAGCCATGGTGGTTCAAAGAGGGTAGCCTTAAACTGATTTATCCATTTTCACACGAGCTGGTCAGGCCAGTTCAGGTTGACTTGCAACATCAGTTATGCATATCCATCTTCATGATAATTTTTTATTACCTTAGAGGCTTCCATTGCTTTTGTTTTCCACTCCAATCTTGCTCTACTCAATGCCCTCTTTCCAAAGAACCCTTGGACATGTCATTTAACTCTATGATCATAAAGATATCATGCTCCAAACTGGTCACTATGCCATCTGGTTTCTTCATGCTCAAGAAGATGAATTTAGTCAAACAAGAGTGTTGTCATTCTCATTCTCATGTGCATGCCATCATGTATCAGCATATGTCATCAAAACATTGCCCTTTTAAGCCAAACAAACCTTACACATACCATGCATGCTCTTGTACTCACATTGCAAATAATGGAAAGAGATAAAACTTGCAGAGCAAGTTGTTGCAACTTCACCATACATCATTACCTTACATTCACTTCACCACCACCATAAGCTCCATGATCTCTCCACACTTAAACAAAAACGCCATAACTCGTGTCTAACTAATTTGACTCACCACTGACTCAGTTAACCTGAGTTCTAACTATTAACCAAGGTGGTTAACAGTTAACTCACCTTATAAAACCATTTCATAGCAGAATTTGGAGGAGGCTTGGTTCATTCTACATTTTTTTCTTCCTCTGAAACTTCACACTCTCTCTCTGAGTTTGGCATAAATCTCTCTCATGCTCATCTTCTCTACAAGATTGTTTAATTTTCTTGAAGATTCATCATCATTAAAGGATCTTGAGACTGCTAGCATTGAAGCTTTATATTGCATCTTCTTCTCCAAGTTTTGTTCCAAATCTCACTGACCCAAAGCGCTACATAGCCTTTATTTGGTTAAGCTGAAGTTCAAGAAGCTATTGGAATCTCCTCTCTGGTATTCTTTTGATCAGAAGTAGCTTCAAAAGTACAGGTTCAGACCTATATCTCTTGCTCTCATTATGCTTTAATTTTACTTGTTTTATGTGTTTCTGAGCTTAATAGAAGCAATGTGATAACCGACTAGTTGATAGGCACCATAGGTGCGTAGTTTCAAAATTCTAGGGAAAAATGTTTCCCTTCGAATCTCTCTGTGCGGGATGTGTTTGTGAATTTTGATGCGGGATCCATGATCTACATGACTTGAGGATTATTTTGATCTATGATTTGTTAAATTCTGGTGACCTGAAAGTTTGGCACGGTGGAGAAGTGGCCGGAGAAGATGATCGGAGTCTTCTCCGGCCGGTGGCATTCTTCAGCTCAGATGAACCCTAGCCTGAGTCTAGTTTAAGTCGTGGCCAGTGATTTGTTTCTATCCAACGCTCCAGATCTTGCCAGCGAATAAATGATTCACATACCTGCACGTGTTCTCAATTTGGAATAATTTTTTACTTTGACAATCACGTGTGGTTGTTGCATGTTAATCTATCATGTGCGTGCACATTGATCTGTCTGATTGTTTGACTATGTTTGATCATCTCATGTGGACTGATCCAATGGTTCTCTTTGAGTCAACTTGTTGACTGAACTCCATGCTATGCACTTCTCTGAACACGCTTTTGGACTGGGCTGATGTTACGCTATTCACACCCTCCTTTTTTGTGCCCAAATGCAATTGAACTTGGTTTTTGCTCACGCTGCACCCCCTGACCCATTCCTTTTGGGTTTTTTATTTTCTTTTCCTACATGTTTGATTTTTAATTGTTAAAATTACTTTTAAGCATCCAAAAATTCCATAAAAATTCATGAAGCATCTAGAAACATTTAAATAATTTTTTATTACTTTTATGTCTGATTTTATCATGTCTTGGCATATTTTCATGAATTTTCTTGTAATTTCTTTTGTGTGTGCATTAAGTCATGACCTGTGCTTTATTCCAAATTTGTTTGACATAGTTGTACACTGAATTTCTGCCTAATGATTGGTATATGCATTTATGATATGTTGAGGCATGTTATGCATTTTTTGTGAATTTTTCTAGTCATTTCTTGTTGACTTTTGAGTGAGGTCTTTGAACCAATTGTTTGTGTGTTTTGTATGGCATCGTGAAACATCTTTGAGCATGATTCCTAATGATTTTTTAGCCATCCTTTTGGAGTATGCTTACACACTGATTGCACCTTAATTTGATTGCCTTTTCTAAATTTTCTTATTATCTTGATATGACTTTATGGATTGTGTGAAAGCATGTTGGTTTGTGTGAATGTAGAAGACTTATGTTTAGGTCTTAATGAGCATTGTGTGCTATCTTCTTTGACCATTTGTTGAGGCTTTTTAATTCATGTTGCATTAATATTATAGGTCACTTGACTCATGTTATAAGTCATTCTTGATGCATCTTTGTATGGTTTATGTGTACATGTTTGGACTTGAAATGTGTCATGGAACTTATGCATCTTCACTTGTCTTTCTTTGATGACTTGTTTGTATCATAACTTGCATGATCTTGCACAATCACTCCAACATGATTCATTTCTGTTTTTAATCATCCTCAACCACATTCCATGACCCTTAATTGCACTTTACATGTTTCTTAAGTTCATAAATCTTTGGATGTTTGCTTGACCTAACTTGAACATGTTTGCTCTTAATCATCAATGTGCTTCAATATGATATTTGTTTGGACATTGTGCTTACCTTCTTGACTATTAAACATCATGTTAAATGTATTGAGCTACTGACTTGCATTCATATGGCATGATTATTCATTTTCCATTTTCATTTCCTATTTGCATTACAAGTATGCTTCATTGTTAGGACTTGAATAATGTTTGCTCACACTTTTTCCTACTTGTTCAATACTTGCATTCATGAATCATATGCTATCTCAATGACATATCAATGCATTAATAAATGTCATCCACTTTTGACTTGGATGTTTACATGTGCATTCATTCATGTTCTTGAACCATATGCATTCAAGTTACATAGTTTGTGCACAACTTGCATTTGTGTGAACTTTTAGTGCATAGTTTGACATTGTTTGCTTTCACTTGGCATGTTAACATTAGTGGAGATCCTTGAGACATATCTACTGACTTGTGTTGGTTTTTAACCTTTAAGACCCTTCCCTTTTGGTTTAAACATTGTTTGCTTTTTAAGTTGTCTTCTTAAAACAACTAGCATTATTTTGTTTAGCTTCTTTCACTTGAATTCATTACTTGTGATTGATTATATACTAACCTTTTGTGTAGGGGCAGAGGTAAGGTACTTGAACATGTGGATGGTTATCCATGTTCATCTCTTCTTTCATCTCTCATCTCTTTTACTTATCTTTCTCTTTTGTGAATAGCATGACATAATGCTTGATTGTGTAGAACTTTCTCACATCCCTTTGGGATCCTAGCTCATCCTTAATTTTTGATTAAGGTGAGGTAGGATAAGCATTAGATAGTGTTATCCCTATCTTCTCTTTAGCCTTAGGTGGTTCTTATGCCCCACATAACCATAGGACATCCATTGTATGACAACATTAGGATTATTAGTCTTTCCCCATTTAGACTTTTTCCTTTCTTCCTTTGAGTCTCTTTCTCATCTCATAACAAAGATCAAAAAGCATGTAATAAAGGCAACAAGTATTGTACGCCATGAGCCTTAAGTACATGGGAAATGGAAGGAGAAGGGTTTCTCTTCGCCTTTCTAGATTGTTTAGCATACGTCCTGTTAGGACGACCATGCGAGGCATTCGTTCCTATGTAATAGACTTTAGTGCAATACTTGTCAGGAACACAAAATAATCAAAACACTTCTTCTTAAAAGACAAAAACAAACAACGATTCTCTTCTCATCTTCCTTTTCTCCATTCATATAGGAAGCGTCACTTCCGTTCTACCGCAAACAGGTAAATTCCTAAGACTCCTTACAACGATCTGCGACACCTAACTGCTGGAACGCGAACCTTGGCGTCTTCCGTTAAAAAACACAAATAAAGCAAAGTCATCCCTAGTGAGGGGAACTACGTCGCTCTAATTCTCGCGTACGAGTGGGATACGTAGGCAGGAGATCGTGCGAGATCTCTCCGGGCACTATCCTTCTCTTCTCCCCCAAAACCGTATTCCGAACTACGTTGACTCTGACTTTCCCATTGCACGAGGTAATACGTAGGCCTAGGACGCGATGTCCTATCGACTCATTTATTTTCTTTTCCCCCCCGTTTCTCTGCTTTCGCCTTTTGTTTCCTGTTTCCAGTAGCAGTGGAGCTCCAGACGATGACACCCTTTGATCGAGACAACAAGCATGGATCCCATCGAGTACGATGGACGCGTGGGGGTGCTAATACCTTCCCCTCGTGTAACCTACTCCCTTACCCATTTCTCTTGGTCGCGAGACCATGCTCTTTTCCTTCCCTTCAGGTTTACACGGTGTTTCCTTTCCCTCTCTTGGGATAAATACACATTGCTGACGACTCTGTTTCAGCGCCACTTTCGCGTTTGTACATGGATGAAAATCCCAGGAGCGACACCTTGTTAGACATGTTCCAATCCATGATGAGTCACACTGATCTTCCAAACTCCTTTTAGGGACTTGTTCTATTGGCAGAACCTTACACACTTAATAATGTTCCATCCAAAAAGGTTGTGAATACACCATATAAGATATGGAGTGGTAATAAACCACATATGTCTTACATGAAGATTTGGGGTTGCAAAGTTTATGTGAAACGAGAAATTTCAACTAAGCTTGAGCCCAGATCTGACAGATTATTTGTGGGGTATCCTAAAGAAACAAGTGGGTATTACTTATACAATCCTTCTGAGGGCACCGTGTTTGTCGCTCTAACTTGAGTATTCTTTGAAAAGACTTTATTCCTGAGGAATTAGTGGGAGGGAAGTAGAGCTTGAATAAATTCAAGAATCACAAAGCATTGATGCATCTGTGGAGGAACTGAAGCAGGAAACACAAGTAGTTGTCGAAGAACAACCAGGTCAAGTAGAACATGACTAGCGTAGGCCAAACAGGATACATCACCAACCTGAGAGATATGGTTATCTTGTAACTGATCAAGGTGAAGTATTACTCATGGATCAATATGAGCCTCTAGCCTACCAAGACGCCATCACTGGTCCCAAGTCTGAGAAGTGACTAGAATCCATGAAATATGAAATGGATTCTATGTACATAAATGAGGTTTGGACCTTGATAGAGCCTTTTGTAGGAGTTAATCCTATAGGATGCAAGTGGGTCTTCAAGAAGAAGACTGGCATGTATGGTAAGGTAAATACTTATAAGACAAGACTGGTTGCTAAGGGCTATAAGCATAGTCATGGTGTAGACTATGATGAAACCTTTTCACCAGTTGCAATGCCTAAATCTGTTCGGATTTTACTTGTTGTCACTGCATATCGGGATTACGAAATATGGCATGTGGATGTCAAGACTTCTTTCCTTAATGGGAATCTTCTTGAGGATGTGTACATGACACAACCTGAAGAATTTGACATACCAGAAAAATCCCAAAACATATGAAAGTTATAGCGACCAATTTATGGATTGAAGCAAGCTTCCAGAAGCTGAAATATTTGTTTTGATGAAATGGTAAAATAATATGGGTTCATAAAAAACTGATGAGTCCAAGCCCTTGAGGTTGGCATCAATTTTGGTAAAACTAACTTAGCAGAAAGATGTTGGACAAGATGTCCTGACATGGTAAACTAACAGCAGGTTAAGATGTTAGACAAGATGTCCTATCAAGTGGATTCGACATCTTTGTCTGTTATAGTTTGGAGTATATGTATTTATGTTCCACGTGTGATTGGAGTATGATTTAATCCTAGGTGGCATCTGAGATTGAGGAATCAGAGATTCTGATTCTAAAAGGAATATGCGGTTTCCATGTAAGGAGACATTTTTGGAAACTTGGGATTGAAGAAGAGAATAGGTCACAGATTCTGTGGAGCAGAATTGCTGCGTTTTTGAACCCTAAATCCAATTCTGTTTTTCTATATAAATATAATGGATTTGACCTAGAATGGGTGGAACATTGCAGCTGTTATAGAGTACTAGGGATTGTACTTTTGTGAGCCTCTCTTGTATTGCGTGTATACAAGAGAATGATAGTTTATTGAGTTGTAATATTTTCAGTCACTGCTGTGATTGGAAGGGAATTGAGAAGGGTCTCATACCTAGGAGTGTCTTGGTAGAAATCTAGGAAGGGTAGTTTCTAGGTGCTAAGTTGTAAACGTTGGAGTTTAGCTTAGAACCAATTCTACTTAGTTGATTTCATTCCTGGCTTGGTAGCCCCCAGACGTAGGTGTTATTGATCACCAAACTGGGTTAACAATTTCTGTGTGTTGTTTTGTTTCTGCTGTTTGTTTCCATTCTTCCTTAATCCTTGTGAAAAGCTGAGATCAAGTGTCACGATATCCTGTCTGACATCTTAGTGATCCGCTTAACCAGAATTTCAATTGGTATCAGAGCAGGCATCCTGCTCTGTATCTGGGTGAGATTCGGGGACGATACTTTCTGTTCGATGGATAAAGAGGGAGAAATTCTAAATAGACCACCCATACTTGATGGTTCCAATTATGAATATTGGAAAGTGCGCATGGTGGCGTTTATCAAGTCCATGGATGGTAAAGCTTGGAAGTCTGTGATTAAAGGGTGGGATCCACCAAAGACCAAAGACAAAGATGGGAAGCTCACTGATGAGCTGAAACCTGAGGAAGACTGGGATGATGAAGATGATAAGCTTGCTCAAGGAAATTCCAAAGCCTTGAATGCCTTGTTCAATGGGGTGGACAAGAACATCTTTAGACTCATCAAGAATTGCACTGTTGCAAAGGATGCTTGAGAAATTCTGAAGACTGCTCATGAAGGTCCCTCTCGAGTTAAATCTTCAAGACTTCAGCTTCTCACCACTAAGTTTGAGAACTTGAGAATGAGAGAAGATGAAAGTATACATGACTTTTACATGAACATTGTTGATATTTCCAACACATCTAGTAACCTTGGAGAGAAAATTCCTGAAGCCAAGTTGGTCTAGAAAATTCTAAGGTCTCTTCCCAAGAGATTTGACATGAAGGTGGCTGCTATAGACGAAGCATAGGATATAGCTACTATGAAAGTTGATAAGCTTAAGGGATCCCTTCAAACTTTTGAAAAGGAACTAAATGAAAGGACTGAGAATAAGAAAAGCTTAGCCTTGGTGTCTGATGAAGGTAAGACAAACTCCAACATAGAGATGTCTAAGGCAGTTGTGTTTCTGGGAAAACAATACAGTCAATTACTGGAAAAAATTGAGGGAGAGTAAAAAAATAGTGCGAAGACTAAGATGCCCAGCAACTTAAAAAGGAACAATTATGGAAGGAATTCATATTATAGAGAGAGAATTGGCAAAGAAAAGGGGACCAAATGTCTTGAATGTGCGGGATTTGGACACATTAAATCAGATTGTCCTATATTCCTAAAGAAAGAAAAGAAAGGCCTCCATACTTCCTGGTCTGAAGATGACTCTGCTAGTGATGAAGAATCACCGAAGCAGGTTTCTGTACTCATAGGAGTGTTTGACACTAATGTAGGATCAGACATTGCAGATCCTTCTCATGATGATATAGTCAACTCTTACAGGGAGTTGTACACAAGAAGTGCAGAAATCTGTCATCTAGGAGAAGATCAACATAAGATTATCATGCTCCTTGAGGTTGAAAGATTGAAGTATCTTGGCATCATATCTAATCTTCAAGAGTAAATTGCTTTGCTCAAATCCAAACCTGATAATGTTGGAATGGTCAACAGCAGATCTGACAAGATACTACAGGAACTTGGCTACAATAATCAAAGAAAGAAGAGAAATCTTGAATACAATCTTGAAAGAAGACAAAAGATGTCTAACAGAATCTCACAACATCATTACAGACACCAGAGGAAACAAGACTGGAAATGTCATTATTGTGGCAAGTATGGCCACATTAAACATTATTGTTACCAGCTACATGGATATCCCAAGAGTAGGATTGCTGGAAAGAAAAGAAGTTCCAAGAATGAGTCTATGGCACTAATGGCTCATTCCACTTAAAAGGAATACACAGAAGAGAAATGGTGCTTTGATAAGTTCAAGAAATGCAATTCACAGAGAAGAGATCATTCCAAGAAAGTTCGAGTATTTGGAAGAAACTCAAGAGATGCTATTCATGGAGAATAGATCAACTCTGGGGAGTAGAATTTCTTTGACAATTTCTAGGGGTGACAGTCTGAGAAAAGGTTCACCGAGAATACTGCCTTTCTCTTTGTTCCATATTGATTAACCCCAAGAGAAGGGAAGACTATATCTAGAAATCCTATGGGGATCTAGTTTTGTTTGTATTTAAAGAGTGACCAACGGGGCTTTACCTATTTCTAGACGTAGTTGTCGGGGAAAACTCTAAATAACTATACTAGTATATATACAGTTGATATATGACGAGTATTTAAAAGAGTATGAAAGAAGACTAACCATGCGCAGATTCCCACAATACATTTTATATATATTTGACATGTATTTAAAAGAATGAAAGAAGACTAACCATGCACAGCTTCCCACAAGACAGTTATGTATATGAAAGCATATAAAAGAAAGCGGATAAACATTTCCCTGTTGTAGAGCTTCCATGTTGTTTTGTTAGTTGTTCAACAAAGAAATTAATGAAAGTTTTGATATCAACTATACATTTGGATTCAAAATCAAAGGAGAAAGTATTTTGAACAGTGATCGAGGCTTACAGCTCAGGGAGAGGCCCAAATTTTAACAGTGATGGCACTGTTGTTTTGTATCAGGACTTATACAACGACTGAGGCCCAAAAAGTTTTGGTCAAAAGGGGATTGGGTCTTACACCTCAAGGAGAGGCCCAAAGAGTTTGAAAATGAATAGAGATGGGACTTATAGCTCAAGGAGAAGCCCAGTTGATTTTGTTAAGAAGGCGACGATCTCGCCTAATGTTTGAAAATATACAGAGGGACTTATACAATGTGTGAGGCCCAAAAGGTATTATTTACAAAGGGGTTAGGTCTTACACTCTATTAGAGGCCCAAAAGATTTTTAAGAAAAGGAATGGGACTTATAGCTCGAGGAGAGGCCCAGATGATTATTTGTTTGAAAAAAGGCGATCGCGCCGAGGTTTGAAAAAATAGTGGGCCTTATACGATGACCGAGGCCCAAAAAGTTTTGGCTTTCAAAAGGGGTTGCGTCTTACACTCTATTTGAGGCCCATGAGTGTTTGAAAAGATTTTTTTAGGGTGATTAAGATCAAAACCCTAAATTAATTTCAAAATGTATTTTAATTAAATAAAAATTTGATTAAAATTATCAAAATTATCAAACATGTGTGAAAAACAAGTTGTGACCTTGGATTAATGTTTGAAAAATCATGTTTTTATCCACCAAATGATTGGAAACCAATTAATCTTGGAAAATCAAGAAGGAAAAAATATTTCAAATGTTAAAAAACAAATAAACATTAATTCTTTGCAAAAATATCAAATATATGAAATAAATAATATTTTTGGGAACTTTTGGTAAAATAAAATATTTTAACATTTTTTGTGAATTATTAAAAAAAGAATCAACTCAAAATCATTAAAATTCAAAGAGAAATTAATTTTTGAATCAATTAAATAAAATCACAAAATTCAAATATTCAAATATTTATAAAAAGGCGCCAAGAACACGCGCGGGTTCTGGGTTTGGCCTGATTTGCATTTTCTCTCCAATCTCACTGAATACTTGATGAAATCACACAATCCACATATCAATCTACTCGTTTTCATCTCACGATCATGTTTATGGTCTTTAATTTCATTTATTTTAAGCATGGAATAAGAAATCAAGACAAAACCTCAAGAACCCTAAATTATGCATGAAGGCTGAGAAATTCTATACACGATTCATTCAAAGCAATTAATTGAGGGGAAACATTCTATGCGTGATTATGAACATTTGGCAAAAGTATTGTGCGAGGAAATATGCATAGATTAAGAGATGGCCAAGTTTAGGCTTACTTGAAGGTCGTGGCAGCAAGAGCAATTTGATTTTTGAGTTGGAGGTGTTACAGATGAGTTGTGATGATCTGAACAGCTTCCCTACACCATATGGAATGTGTTTGGATGCTTGGAGTGATTTGAAATGGACTGGAACAGATTATGGCACCTCAACTGCAACTTGGTTGAAAATTTGGGCAACTGGCTGGTGATTCTGAGAAATCAGTGTTACAGTTGTGTGTTTAGTGTTTGGATCACTTCTATATGATGTTTATGAGGTGTGTGTGTGTGTGTGTGTGTGTGTGTGTGTGTGTGTGTGTGATTGGTTTGGTTGGAATGGCTCTCAAACTCAAAACCCGATAGTGACTTGCTTTAGAAGGCAAATTTGGAGTGAAAGAGGAGATTTTGAGGAAAGCATCAGTTTGGTTGCTTTGGTGTACTTAAACTGAGCACAAATGAGCTCTATTTATAGTAGAGCAAGTTTGTTTTGCAAGCAATAGTGAATGGTAGCTGCAGCAGGCTGTTGGCCAATTGGATCACTTTGGAATCTCAAGTCTCCTCTAGCCATTGACTAGAGGTTAGAGCACAGGCCTATGGTTCTTTGATTCAAGGATAAGGCTTGAATGAAGTGTTCATTCTTGCTCTGATACATGCCACCTCTAAGTATCCATTGAATGCTCCAAAACAAAATTGGAGTCTTGAAGCATCTTTAGCTTTTAGGGGTGTCAAACCTATATGTAGTTCCAAAGACTTGCGAGGCTTATGGATCAGTGTTTGTTCCTCCTTGGTCTCCCCCTGAGGTGTGCAGATGGATAAACTTGTTTGTCATTTACACAAATTGATCAAATCGAGCCAATGTGCACAAATCTGCCTTGTCATGACAGTTTGCAGCAAGGCATGTTGCAGCTGTCATAACTCTTAGCTCAGATGGAATTTGATGGAGTTCTTGGCCATTTTGGAAAGCTCTCATATGATACAACATATGTGTGATCATAGTTTGTCTTGACACTTTTTGGATCCAAGTGAAAAATGCCCCTATATTTTGAAAAAAGTGAAACAGATTCTGACTTAATGAAAATTTCACTAAGTGTTGGAAAAAGTGGTATTTTCATGTTTTTGTCATTTTGGTCACTCCATAACTAAAAATCCATGAGGAATTGGACTGAGGTGTAGTTGACACTTTTAAAGTATGTCATGAGAGCTACAAATCCATCTTTGGACCATCCAAAATGGTTGCTTGGATCTCAAGTTATGATCCTTGGAAGTTGGTACCCTAGCCATTTTGTTTCATAACTTAGAAAAATTCCAAGTTTTTTTATGGTTACCCCTTTTACAAGTTAACCCATTTTCTTTGGTTTTTCTTGATGAATGATGATTCCACTCACACATTAACATCATTTTAGGGTTAAGGAACCATAATTGTGAAAAATCTCAAAAAGTCAAACTTTGACTTTTGTGCACAGTTGACTTTTTATTAGATGAATTCCGAACTGTGCGATCCTCTATGAAATTAAGTCCTTGACCTAAATCAAACTTAATAGATGGATTCCATAGGTGATATAGGGTGTATGGAATCATGTCCCAAGGTTTGGGAGCATGTCCTGGTTAAAAGTCAAAGGCATAGTTGACTTTTTCCTCAAAACCCTAATTGTGGTCCAGATGAAACTGAAGCTTGTAATCAAGCTTCTTGGATCAATCCATTGTTGCAAATGAATCAATTGGTGTATTGGAGACCCTCAAATCGTTTCTTGAGGTCTTGGCTCGTGCTTTGTCCCAAAAGTCAACTTAGGGGTGAATTAGGTCAAGAAACCCTAATTCCTAATTTTTTGTGAATGCATCCCCTGAGGCTAAATTGACTTGATGATTGGGTCCATGAGATCCCATGGAGTATCTTAGGTTGTGCTTTGAAGCATTGGCTCATGCCCAGAGGAAAATTTCCATCTGGAGGCCCCGGTCGACCAAAACCCTAATTTGGTGACACTGGCGATCTTGAGGCTTGATCCACATGGAATGTTGCAACCTTGTGTTTGGTTCTTGATGTGAGAGTCCTCTTGATCCTTTATAGGTGTTTGAGAGGTTAGACAAGTTGAAGATCATGTCATTCCTTGATTGATCCTTTGTCTAAATGCTCTGAGAGTGTTTAAAACCCTAATTCTGATTGTAGTGAATGCTCACCCCTCTTTGGGGAGACTGATGAGGCATGATGGTTCATCCATATTGTGGTAATAATTTACACAATGATGGGAAATCTTAGTGGTCAAAATTTGGGATATGACAGATGCCCATATTTAATCTTCTTGGACCCGAAGGTGTGAATGGCAAAGGTATTCAGGCATTCCGGGTGCAAGATGATTAAATATCAGAATGCGCAAAATTTTGACAGTGGTTATGAATAGTAGTTTACGCATTCATCTTCTTTCGCTAAGCAGTGATGCTTAGAAAAGGTAAACTTCCCCTTGATCCTGGTCTTCAGCCAAGGAACTAGTCTCAGTTTTCTTTTGAAATAAACTTCCACTCGATCCCGATTTCCTACCAAGGAACTAGTCTAAGTTTCTGAAATAAACTTCCCCTCGATCCTGGTTTCCTACCAAGGAACTGGTCTAAGTTTCTGAAATAAACTTCTCCTCGATCCTGGTTTCCTACCAAGGAACTGGTCTTAGTTTCTGAAATAAACTTCCCCTCGATCCTGGTTTCCTACCAAGGAACTGGTCTAAGTTTCTGAAATAAACTACCCCTCGATCCTGGTTTCCTACCTAGGAACTGGTCTAAGTTTCTGAAATAAACTTCCCCTCGGTCGTGGTTTCCTACTAAGGAACCAGTCTAAGTTTCTGAAATAAACTTCTCCTCGGTCCTGGTTTCCTACCAAGGAACTGGTCTCAGTTTCTGAAATAAACTTCCCCTCGATCCTGGTTTCCTACCAAGGAACTGGTCTCAGTTTCTGAAATAAACTTCCCCTCGATCCTGGTTTCCTACCAAGGAACTGGTCTAAGTTTATGAAATAAACTTCCCCTCGATCCTGGTTTCCTACCAAGGAAATGGTCTCAGTTTCTAAAATAAACTTCCCCTCGGTCCTGGTTTCCTACCAAGGAACTGGTCTAAGTTTCTTTTGTCAATAAACTTTCTTGACAAGGGACGCTATTTGTAGCAGTTTTCCTCAAACTTCTCTCCGAATTTTCCTGGGGAGATGCCATTTGATGGGAAAAACTTTTGCTGTCAGACTTGCTAGGGAACCCATTCGTCTGAGTTGTAGAAGTGCACAAACTTCTCTATTTGGAGACGCAATTTGTTGACTCTAATGGGAGAAACGAGTCTCTTGAGAGACTGCTTTCTATTTGGGGATATTACATCATACTTTTCTTCGAGATCTTTTCGAAGAAATGCCATACAATGTACCCCAATTTTGAGGTGTTGATGACTTCATTAACATTGACTCTATTGGATAAAAAAATCAATGTGTTGCTAAGAGTCTTTAGTTGAGAGGCTTTCTCTGGGGATTTTCCTTAATCCAGGAAAGTGAAGATATCATCTTCCATGATGAAGAGTGCAGTTTGTCGAAGGCCTTCTGGTCTTTCAGAGGTTCACATTATCAAAGTGGTCAAGGTCCGTCTCCAATCCAGAAATAACCTAGAGGAGAGAGATTGTTCAGATGATTTGCGTCCTGACGAGGAAAGTACTGACGACTCGATTGACAAGAGGACTTCTATCACTAGGGGACAAGACCGACTAGAGTGATAGTGATGCAATATGAATATGAATGTAAATCAATAATGCATGATGTATGTATGTGTATGCTGACAAAACTGACACGACATACAGACTAATAGATGAACACGATTGGATACTCGGCCACTACAGGGGATGAAGAAGTATCGTTAGGTCCAAGATAGCAATTCTGCCTTGCTTAGGAGAGATAGTTCCTGTGGGGAACAATCGTTGGTCGGGCTTAGGAGGTAAGAACTCTGCCGGGGGTGTCGGACGAAACATTCACATTCGACACAGTTGATCCTTCATTCAGGCGTACTGGTTTAGAAGGAGTACTTTGGTTCTGTACTTTGAGGTTCAAACACCTTTGGAGAAGCAATCGATGTTCTTTCGATGTTCAATAGTCAAAAGAATTGCCATCTTTATTTTAAAAGCAGAAAAAGTTTGACAAGTAAATTCATTTTTGTTTTATTTCAAGAATCGTTAACCATGTTAAAATGTCGTTCTGTAAAGCTAAAACAAATAAAAATTGCAAACAAAAGCACAAGGGCTGAAATTTTATTGATAGGATGGAAATCAGCCAAACGCGTGATTCCATAGAGTATTTACAAAGTTTAGAAAATGGTAATTTAAGGGAAGAGGGCTACATTGAAACATAACGACCATTATCCTTCTACCAACTTTAAATTCAAGGCCTCCTGAGCTTTTGTCGAAGATGACCTTGATTGGAGTTTTCTGATGGATGGCATGACTGCTACTGGGGGATTTGCCGCTGTTGGACGTAGTTACTTGCCATTATCCCTAACTTTTGTCTGGATTGTACTTTGAGATTTCCAATCCATCGGGATGATTTTTTATTATATCTCTAATTTTTTCCTGGACCGCCCTTTAAGGTTTTCAATCCACCGAGACGTTTTTTTTTCCTTTTTTTATTTTATTTAGGCGAAGTATTTCTTGACTACATCAACATTCGTGGGGTAGGAAAATTCTTCTCCATCCATGGTTGCAAGCCTCAAGGCACCGCCTGAGAAAGCTTTCTCGACCACATAGGGGCCGTCATAATTCGGAGTCCACTTGCCCCGAGAATCAGTGAGAAATAATTGTATCTTTGTGACCACATGGTCCCCTTTCCTGAAGACGCGAGGTCGGACCTTTTTGTCAAACGCCTTCTTCATCCTTTGCTGATACAACTGACTATGGCATATTGCCGTTATTCGCTTTTCTTCGATCAGATTCAGTTCGTCGTGCCGACTTTGACACCATTCAGCTTCTGTTAGCTTAGCTTCCATCAATACCCAGATTGATAGGATCTCTACTTCTATGGGGAGCACTGCCTCCATGCCATATACTAGAGAGAAAGGGGTTGTCTCTGTTGAAGTGTGGACAGATGTACGATAATCGTGAAGGGCAAAGGGTAGCATCTCATGCCAGTCTTTGTAGGTTACAACCATCTTTTGAACAATCTTCTTGATATTCTTGTTAGCCGCTTCTACCTCTCCGTTCATCTTAGGTCGGTAGGGAGATGAGTTATGGTGTTCGATCTTGAACTCAGCACACAACTCTTTCATCATCTTATTGTTCAAGTTAGATCCCTTATCCGTAATGATCTGGCTCGAAACAACATAACAGTAAATGAGATTGTTTTTTATAAAGCGGGCCACGACTTGTCGGGTTACATTGGTGTATGAAGCTGCTTCGACCCACTTGGTGAAGTAGTCAATGGCTACCAGGATGAACCGATGTCCGTTTGAAGCCTTGGGTTCAATCATGCCAATCATGTCGATTCCCCATATGGAAAAAGGCCATGGGGAAGAAAGAACTTTGAGATGCGTTGGCGGTACATGGATCTTGTCTGAGTATATCTGACACTTGTGACACCTCCTCATGTACTTGTAGCAATCGGATTCCATTGTCAACCAATAGTACCCTGCTCTCCGAATTTTTCTCGCCATTGTGTGTCCGTTGGCATGTCAAAGTTTCTCTTATAGAGTGTATCACTTCTCAGAAAGAAGCTGGCTGCCAATCTTCTGAGGGTCTTTCTGTCTTTTCTAGATGCCCCAGGTGGGTATTCTTGTTTCTGAAGGAAGCATTTGATATCGTGATACCAAGGTTTGGTGTCTGTGACTGTTTCGATCATGAAGATGTAAGCGGGCCTCTCAAGGCGTATTATGTCAATCTTAGGTATGTCGTTCCATTGACCTACACTAATCCTGGAAGAGAGAGTGGTTAGTAAATCAGCCATGTGATTCTCTTCACGAGGGATGTGATGAAACTCGATTATGTTGAAGAATGGTAATAACCTTCTCGCATAAGCTTTGTAAGGAATCAGTCCTGATTGGTAAGTATTCCAATCTCCTTTGATCTAATTGATAACCAGGGCTGAGTCGCTATATACATCCAATTTCTTAATCCTTAAGTCAATCGCTTCTTTGAGACCCATGATACAAGCTTCGTATTCGGCCTCGTTGTTTGTGCACTTGAATGTCAGTCGGGCGGTGAAAGGAATGTGGGTACCCTGAGGTGTTATGATGATTTACCCAATTCCATTTCCATAATGGTTGACAGCTCCGTCAAAGATTAGTCCCCATTGGGAACCTGGTTCTGACCCTTCACTGGGTAGCAGTTCATCGCAATCTTTCATTTTCAAGTACATGACATCTTCATCTGGGAAGTCAAACCCAATTGATTCCTGATCGTCAATCGGTTGATGAGCCAAATGATCGGCTAAAATACTTCCTTTAACGGCTTTTTGAGCGTGGTATTCGATGTCGTATTCTGATAACAACATCTGCCAACGGGCAATCCTTCCCGTGAGAGCAGGGTTTTCAAAGACGTACTTGATAGGATCCATTTTTTAGATTAACCAAGTAGTGTGACGAATCATATACTGGCGAAGACGTTTGGCTGCCCAAGCCAGAGCCCAGCAAGTTTTCTCAAGCATAGTGTACCGAGTCTCACAGTCGATAAATTTCTTGCTCAAATAGTAGATGGCAGACTCTTTCCTTTTTGTTTGTCTTGTTGACCAAGCACACAACCCATCGAGTCTTCCAAGACTGTTAAATATATGATCAGTGGTCTTCCTTCCACTGGAGGTGATAGAATCGGTGGATTCAATAGGTATTCCTTAATACTCTCGAAGGCGGTTTGGCAATCTTCTGTCCAAACGCAGTCTTGATCTTTTTGAGTAATTTGAAGATCGGTGCACATGTCGCGGTCATAAGGAATATAAATCAGGAAATGTAATTCAGACGCCCTAGGAATCCTCTGACTTATTTTTCAGTTTTTGAAGAAGGCATTTCTCAAATTGCCTTGACTTTGTCAGGATCAACCTCAATTCCTTTCTGGCTGACGATGAACCCTAAAAGTTTCCCTGAACAGACACCGAATGTGCACTTATTGGGATTCAAGCGGAGTTTGTACTTCCTCAGACGCTCGAATAATTTTGACAGGTGGTTCACATGCTCCTCTCCTTTCTTAGATTTGGCAATCATATCATCGACATATACCTTGATTTCTTTGTGTATCATGTCATGAAACAGAGTAGTCATGGCCCTTTGATAGGTTGCCCCGGCGTTCTTTAAATCGAACGACATTACCTTGTAATGAAAATTACCCCATGGGGTGATGAACGAATTTTTCTCCATGTTCTTCGGCGCCATTTTTATCTGATTATAGCCCGAGAATCCATCCATGAAGGAGAATATTTTGAATTTTGTTGTCCTGTCTACCAGCTTGTCAATGTGTGGTAAAGGAAAATCATCCTTGGGACTAGCCTTGTTTAGATCTCTGTAATATACACACATTATGACCTTTCGATCCTTTTTCAGAACTGGTACTATGTTGGCTAACCATTGATGATATTCTGATGTGGCGAGGAAACCCGTGTCAATCTGTTTCCGTACTTCCTCTTTGATTTTGATGGCCATGTCCGGGTGAGTTCTTCTCAACCTTTGTTTTACTGGTGGACATTCTGATCATAATGGTAGATGGTGTTCCACGATGCTGGTATCCAACCCTGGCATGTCCTGATAGGACCAAGCAAATACATCGGGCAATTCTTTGAAAAGCTTTATCAAACCTTCTTCGACAGTTGGACTGAGCAGTGCCCCAATCTTGATTTCTTTTCTCTCTTCTTCTGAACCCAAGTTGACTGTTTCCAACGGCTCCTTGTGAGGTTCAATGGACCTTTCCTCTTATATGAGTAATTGGGAGATCTCTTCTGGAATTTCGTCGTCATCTTCTTCTTCAGCCTCAAATACCAGGAATTCAAAGTAGGGAGAAGGCATTGGATCGTACGTTTCAATGGGGTTTAAAACAAGCAATCTGCATGATGTGATGATTTGTTTTTAGAAGAGATAGAGAGAATGCAAGAGTGTGTGTAGTGTATTTTCTTTGAAAAACTGCTTATTTTTATTATTGAGTTGTTTTTTAGGATTACCATTTTCTGAGAAAAAGCAAAAAGAGAAAACAGCAATAAATGCGGAAATTACAGAACGACGTTATTTTATTTATGATTTTGTCGATTCTTGAAACTACAGTCCTATAAAACAAAACTCAGTCGCTTTGGGCAAAGCGAAGAAATACATTTATAGAAAGTGAGCCCTATCAAAACAGTCGTTTCACCTGGGCAGGGTGAAAGGTTAAGATAAAGACGGCAATTACTTAGACTTATGAACGACTCTCGGAACGTTGACAGCAACCCATTGGCGGCGAACCCCTCGGTGAATCACAAAGTCTGGCACCTTCTTTCTTACCTTGTCTTCAGAAATGACGCTGATTTCTGGTGGAGCAGGATCGTTGGAATCTGTTTCCCAAGAACAGTTGTCGTAGACGAACTCTTCTGTTGTATCTTGCATAGTATTTGTATTCTTAGGTAAATCTCCCCATCCAGTTGGCTAGATGTCTTCGAACCTAATACGAGAGCTCTCGAGAGCGGTGTACTTGACCAAGTAGTCGAACTTGCCACTCGGTTGTCCTAAGGTGTCCCACACTTCTTTGGAACTGGAGGAGTCATCTCTTTCGATGACGTTGACCTCAGGAAAAGCATAGTTGATGAATTCTAGTCCTGCAAGCTTTGCAAACTCATCGTCGTGCTGGATATTTTCTGAATGCCCTGAGTGCTGATCCCATGACGTGGTGGGGATGCAGGTATTTTTTTTCAATGATGCTTAGTTGATATGCATCGTTCGGCTGACTCTTTTGCCCCAAGTCTCTTGGGTACAGCTGCCAGATAGGCAGGCCATCCATTGGGCTATAATAGTCATGGTCAAAGTTGTCTTTCATCAGAGTGTCTTCCTCTAATGAGTTTGGTGGAGCACGACATCCTTCCGGATCACAATCTCCGTATATCATTTTGACATCTGACCTTGGTATAAATCTCGGACTCTGTGCAGGATAGCAAAATGGCGTAGGCACCTCTTCCTGAGACATATAACCTTCCTCGTTAGGATAGGACTTCCACTCTTCATCTGTATCAGAGGAATCACCCTCGTTGATGGTATGCACTTCTTGAGGCACTGGGTGAAGGAAACCTCCATTGTGGAAGAAGTCATGAATGGGATGAAAACTTTCATCACTAGTAGCAGTCTGGGTACAGGTTAAAGAAAAACCAAGACCTTTCTTTTCCTTATTGTCAGTAGGAATGACAAGCTATCCCCATCCTTTTGCGTTGTAACTTTTGATCACTTCGAGAGCATCTTTGTACGAGGAAATCAAAGTTCCTTTTTCTGATTTGTCATTGCTCACCGAAAGTGCTTGGAACTGAGTTCCAACTACCTCCTCTGGTTCTACACAGGTAGACGATGATAAATTACTCACAATCAAGGCTTGCTCTCCGCAGACTGTGACTAGTTGGTCGTTCTTGACGAACTTCAGTTTCTGGTGCAGTGTCGAAGTGACTGCCCCAACCTGGTGTATCCAAGGTCTTCCTAATAAACAGTTGTGTGCTTCCCGGACGTTCATGACCTGGAAAGTGACTTGGAAAGTGTGAGGACCGACAGTTATGGGAAGATCGACTTCGCTGATAACTGCTTTCTGGGATCCGTCAAATGCTTTGACAATGACCTCACTGCCCCTCATCGGGGATCCTTTGAATGATAGTCGCATTAAAGTGGACTTCGGCATGACATTTAGAGTTGATCCTGTGTCTACCAGTATGCTGGCTAAAGCATCGTCCTGGCAGTTGACTGTAATATTGAGCGCCATGTTATGACTTTTTCCTTCTTCTGGAAATTCCTCGTCACTAAACCCCAAATTGTTGCAGGAAGTGATGCTGGAAACGATGGTATCGAATTGTCTTATTGTTACATCCTATTCCATAAAGGCTTGCTCTAAGATTTTCTGTAGAGCCTCCCTGTGAGCTTCGGAACTGAGTAATAGAGATAACACAAAGATTTTTGAAGGAGTTTGCAATAGTTGGCCAACAATGTTGTATTCACTCTTTTGGATGAGCTTCAGCATCTCATCGTCGCTTGTTAAAAGGTCGGGATCACTGGATTGACCGGCCAGTTGATCGGGAACTTCTGTTTGAGGTTCCTTTTCTTTGTTAGGTTCTCCCACTCCTCAGTTGAAGATTCGACAGCTCCGTGTTACTCGACTGATGTCTGCAATATTCACGACTGAGGGTAATGGAGTTTCTTTTGCATTCTCAATTATTCTCGCACCGTACTTGTAAGGGATAGCCTTATCGGACTTGTACGGTATTGGTCCTGGCAGATAGATAACTACATGAGCCTTTTGATTTTTTTGACCATCATAATCGGCCTCAATTAGTTCGAGATTGAGAACCTTTCCACCATCAAGAGGGACTCTTGATTCACGGAGTAAAGGGATTATGGCACACACATCTTTGGCCACTTCTCGCTTAGGGATCAAGATACCATCCTTGCTTTGATCAGGACAATAGTTTGACATTGAATCAGAGCTTGACCATGGTTGAATCTCCTTATGGTCCAACTGACTTTGAAGGGCTGCTCGCACGAGGTAGCACCCTTGATTATTCTCCGAGCAAACTCTACAACGCTCGTAGTTGTGTGGTGGCACCCGGCCACGTCCGTTTTGAATGTAGTGCAACTATACCAGATCAGTTTCCATTGACCGAACATCCTGACTTTGATGCCTAGTAGGGTTCCTGTTAATCATACTGACTTGTTGTGTGTCTTCATCTAGATAGATCGGAAGCCACCAGTGGTTTAACAAGTGTTGAAGTGTCCTTTGAACGAGTGAATAACCTTGGTTACTCTCACGACACACTTTACAGTTGTGATAGTCATGCGAAGTCAGAAAACCAAGCTAGACTTGCTTAGCGTGTAACTCCACTAAGCTGGTATTCATCAAGCGAATATCGAAGATTTGAATCATGTTGACCTGACAGGGATTCTTATCACGGTAGTCCTGGATCCATCCAAGATTCATCTGACGCTGGAGGGCCTCTTGTACAAAAGAGCATC
Organism: Lathyrus tuberosus; assembly: GCA_022829125.1. Taxonomy (NCBI): domain Eukaryota; kingdom Viridiplantae; phylum Streptophyta; class Magnoliopsida; order Fabales; family Fabaceae; genus Lathyrus; species Lathyrus tuberosus. The sequence continues at coordinate 11,529,009 of JALAZF010000009.1, forward strand.
CCTGATTATTTACCGAGCAAATCAGACAGGAATCATAATCGTGTTGTGGCAGATCATGATGTTGGCTTTGCCTTGAGTGCATTGCCACCAAGTTGACATTCATTGCACGGATGTCGTGGTTCTGAATGATGTTGGAATTCGTATAACTCATGTTGACCCCACGAATTCGGTGATCTTGGATCTAACCGAGATCCAACTGTTCCTATAGAGCTGGTTGCACCATAGAACATCCTTGATCGTCTTTAGAGCAGATATCACACTGGTGATAATTATGAGGTGGTACATGGCCGTACCCGCTCTATCGGCGATGCAACTTGACTAGATTAGCCCTTAATAAGAGTACATCATGAATTTGATAGTTGTGGTTAAACTCTCCTTCTATCAATTGACTGCACCTTTCTCGTGTTGAGCCAATGGGTTCGTCTGAACATTTGGATTTGTATCCTTGAAGGATAAGACCCCGCTCCTGACAAGCTTTTACACATCGGATTTGAAAATGAGACAATTTTCTATGTTATTCTCCGGTCCTCCTTGATGGTAAGGAAAAGTCAGATCCGCTTTGAACCGAAAAGGCAGATTTTCCGGTACTGTAAGAGGAGGCTTGGTTTGGACGTGCCCCTTGACTAGTAATAATGGAAACAGTTCTGCATACAACATTGGTATAGGGTCAAACCCTGGCGGTCGCGTTGTACAATTGTTGTTGTACTGAGGACGAGCCTGCTGAAGAGGCTGTTGTGTCCTTTGCTGATATTGTTGTTGATTCGGTTGGCTCTGAGCAACCTGAGGTTGATACGTGGGAACAGACGCAGGATTGATATCAGGAGTTACAGCTGCTACTGGTTGGTAACGTCGCCTTTGCTTTCTGAGAGAGATATTGCCAATATCTTTCTCTTTTTTCTTAAGGAGAGCACTACCCTATCTTTTGGTACTGCTTGATGGTCCAACGTCTTTAACTAAACGTCCTTCTCGGACAACTTCCTCAAGATAAACTCCCATGCCCACCATATCGGTGAAGTCACTGGGCGCACTGGCGACCATTTGGGCGTAGTAAAACGAACTTAAGGTTTTCAAGAAGATCTTTGTCATCTCTTTTTCCTCAAGAGGTGGACAAATCTGAGCGGCAATCTCACGCCATCTCTGAGCATATTCCTTAAAGGTTTCCTTATCCTTCTGCGACATGGCTCTGAGTTGATCTTTGTCTGGTACCATGTCCAGATTATACTTATATTGTTGAACAAAGGCAGCGCCAAGATCTCTGAAAGTGATGATCTTAGTGCGGTTTAAACCCATGTACCATCTGAGTGCGGCACCGGTTAAACTATCCTGGAAGTAATGGATTAGTAGCTGTTGGTTCTCTGTCTGTGTTTACATCCTCCGAGCGCACATCACCAAGTGACTTTGAGGGCAAGAGTTACCCTTGTACTTTTCAAATTCGGGCACCTTGAATTTGTGTGGAACTTTCACATTGGGGACCAAACAAAGGTCTGCGGCGTCCTTTCCAAATAGATCCTGACCGCGAATAGCTTGCAGTTCTTTCTGCATCTCCAGGAATTATTCCTAGAATTCCTTCATTTTAACGTTCATACTCTCATTTCCACCAGAAGGTATCTGTGGAATCTGTCCTTCCGGGACAGCGTGTACCACGGGTGGTGGTACAGTCATTACGGCGGTGACTCTCGGTGCTTCCCTCTCCCGAAGTTTGTAACCTTCAGGAGTTGCAGTCATGCCTCTTGCATCTTTGCTTTCCCGAAGTTTGTAACCTTCAGGCCCAGCGGCTCCTGCTGCAATTTTCGGATCTTCCATGTTCGGCAAAATATATCCTTCCGGGATATAGTTGAATGGCATGCCCCAGGGACGATCTTTTGGCATGTTATACCAAGGATCATACTTTTCCACTATGGGCGTCGATGTGATCTCTGAGATCACAGTCCTTTGTTGTTGCATCTGGGTTGCTGCCAGAGCTTGCATGTCATTGTGAAGCTTCCTCAAATCTTCTTTCAGAGTGTCGATTTCTTCTCTCAACCCTCTGTTCTCTTCCTCGAGATCATCCATTTTCTTTTGTCGATTGGCCCAAGTATTGTACGAATGAGATAGTTTGACTCTATAATCGAGACACAAACGTGAGATTCGTAGGGAAGAAGAATGCGTTATGGGCGAATGATGGATGATATGCAATGATTAATTAATTAAATGTTTTCTTATTTAATCAAAAGAAACTTTGACAATTGGATTGCAAATATCAAACAGTGGGGAAACCCCGTTTTATTGAATTCAAAGATTGCGAAAATGGAAATACAGTAATTTACAAAGTGTTGTAAAAGGAAATGTCTAAACTAATGATCCTGAGTCCTCTCTGAGGAGAGCTCAGGGGTTAGTTCTGGTGCTTTCCTTTTCTTTGACCGGAGCTCTTGAGCCGTTGTCGGGTTGTCATTCCTTTGCCAAGTGAAAGGAGCGAGCAAATTCCTTTGGTCATCTTGATTCTCTACCGCATGTTGCTCTAAAATCTCAATAAGAGCATCTTTATCTTTTAATAGTTGTTATATTTTGTTACACTCCACATTGAGAATGCGGTACTTGTTCCTCCAAGACCTCTTCTCCTGTTGAACTTTGGCGAGAGTAACCTGAAGTTTTTCCGTATTAGACATAAAATAAAGGACATATTCCCTTAATGGAAGAACTTCCTGATGAGGGTAAGGCATCCTCAGCTTGAGAGCTCTAGTTTGTACCCAGTGGAGATAAGGCTCCACAGAGACACAGTTCGGTTTTCCTAGAGACTCTCTTCCCTTCCTGTGAACGTGTTTCTAGGCATGCACTATTTCTGTCTTTAGTGTCCTGTCATTTTCTCCTTCCTTGAAGAAAAGACCTTCCAGATGAGCTTTACGAGGGACATGCCTTATCGGGTATCCGAATTGATGACGAACTAAAACTGGATGATAATTGATTCATCCTTTAATTCCTATGAGGGGTACATTAGGGAAGTTTCCACAACGGTCAATCATCCTGATCCCGTCATAGATTTGATTGTACCAATCGATGTCAGAGTTGGTAAGAGACATGATTCTCTGCGACCAACGTAAAGTATTCTTTTGATCCCAAAAAGTAGTAGACTTAGGTAAATGGGAAGTGAACCATTTGTATAGCAAGGGTACACAGCATGTGATCATTCCTCCGCTGTACAAATTCCTTAAGTGTACAAAATGATACGCATCTGCGAGCAAGGTTGGTACGGGGTTTCCGATTAGAATCTTAATGGCATTGATATCAACGAAACTATCAATGTTGGGAAACAGAAATAACCCGTAGGAGAGCAAAGCAAAGATGCTTTCGAAAGCCGACACATTCCCTATACTAGCAAAGTACAAGGCTTTCTTTATCAAAAACTGGGCTGGCAAACCTTGGATTCCACCCTTAGTGGTCATGTGAGTTCTGACTTCTGACTCATCCAAATAAATTGCTCTTGCAATGGTTTGATCTTTTGGAATTTCTTCTAGTCCAGAAAAGGGAGCTTGGTCAGTGATAGGTAAATCAGTCAAGTGAGAGTACTCCTCCAGCGTTGGTGCTAGCTGATAATCCGGGAATGTGAAGTAGTGATAGACCGGATCGTAGAACTGAATGAGTGTAACCAGGATTCCTTCAATTACATGGACCCATAACAGAGACAGTAGTCCTCCATACTTAGCTATGAAAGCGTTAGGGTTGGTGATCATTCTCGCCAATCCTCTTAAATCCTCTAGTTTTGGAACCTTGAAGGTATACTTATGAGTCTTTCTTCTACCGAAATCCATAACGCAATCTTTTTCTCTGATATTTGCAATCATTGTCTCAGTTTAATTTAAAAAAGAGAGACTAGAAGAGAAAATTTTATTTGTTTTAAGTTTTTTAGATGAAATGAATGCATGAATGCAGCACACAAAACATAGAAAAAACATGGGGTCAAAGGGTTGGTGTCATAAAGTCAAGGCTCTACCCATCCCCAAAGGTTTTACTGGTGATTTTTTGTACCTGTTCGCAAAATCATTGACCCCTATTGGGATAACAACAGCAGGCTGGAATCACCCAAGCGAGCTGATGTATCTTAGAGTAGTCTCAAATGAGGGTAGTATCGCGTGACAACTATTTTTTATAGCTTCAGCACTACAAAATAGTAACATGGTCTTAGTCTACTAAAATCCTCAGCTTCTCAGATAACCCAATCGAACAATCTGCTTTCAACAACCGAAGTCGTATAGGCATTGAATCCGCAAAGGGCACCTCCACTGATTCGATGGTCTACCGGGACCTCTTATCTGGGATTCACTCCCCGTAAGATTACCCGTCTCGTGCCATCACATATCTTAGGTGTATACTCAATCTTTCCAGATGCAGCATCACACACATTCCCATTAGCAGAAAAATAAATACGAATATCAGTTAGGAAAAGCAATATATATATTTGTCCTAACATCCTAGACCTCTAGTCCTATGATCCTAACAGTCAATGACTCCCCAGCAGAGTCACCATTTTCCTGTGGAAGATGGGGACGATGCCCCAAGGATCAATCTAAGGACTCCCCAGTAGAATCGCCATTTTCCTGTAGCAAGTGATTTTTGTCGGTGACGCGACCACCTTATCGCTGGGTTTTCCTCACCGGAATGGTAGGTGCAGGTGCTACTTTCTGATTTTTTATTTATCCCGTGAAGTTGGAAGGGAAAGGGAAGGTATCTAAAACTAACCTTGCACGTGAATGTTTAACTGAACAAATGCTTAAAGAGATTGGGGGGTCCGGGGTTAGGTTATACAATGGGTAGTTGTTAATTACACATCCTATATGTGGTTATCCACAGGATATTAGATTTAGGTTTTGCTTTGTAATTGATAGTGTTTATCTGTTAATGGCTTGGGAAAGTTTCTTGGCAAATGATAGAGTGAGTGAGTTTTTGTTTGATGTTGTTGGTAAGGTACTGGACCTAAGGATTTTTTATTTAGTATGCTCGCTAAGACTTCGCAATCTTATGCCTATGTATTCCCGTTTAAATGAAATAGGGAAATCAGAGCAATTGTAGTTCCTCCTATTCTAAGGGAGGAAAAAGATGTTTTGGTGTCTTGTTCAAAGCCCAAGACAGAGGCTAAAAGGTTTATTTGTGTCTTGTTCAAAGCCCAAGATTGAAGCTAAAAGGTTTGACTGAGAGAGAACTTGTCATCTCTAAAGAGGTATTGTTGATTTTTGTGTGCCTTGATCAAAGCACAAGTTTGGTGCTAAAAGGTTGATTGACTCAGCTAGGGATTTCCTTATATGAAGCCTAAGAGGAGGCTAAATAAGATCGACTCAACAAGAGAGTGTATATATCTTGTACCAGGCCCCAGATTGAGGCAAAAAAGAGACTGACTCTTTGGGGATATCCTTATATAAAGCCTAAGAGGAGGCTAACAGTTTGACTTTTCCGGGGAAAATGTTCTTTCTGTCTTGTACAAAGCCCAAGATTGAGGCTAAAAGGGATTTTTGACTCCGTTGGGGAGGTTTATACGTGTCTTGTACAAAGCCCAAGATTGAGGCTAAAAGGTGTTGACTCAACAAAAGAGTGTTTTTATATGTCTTGTACAAAGCCCAAGACGGAGGCTAAAGGAGTTGACTCAACAAGAGAGTGCTAAGGTGATTGACCCAATAAGAGAGTCTTTTATACTCAACAAGAGAGTGATTTTATCTGTCTCGTACAAAGCCCGAGATTGAGGATAAAAAGGGTTGACTCAACAAGAGAGTCCTTTATACTCAACAAGAGAATGATTTTATCTGTCTCATACAAAGTCCAAGATTGAGGCTAAAAAGGGTTGACTCAACAAGAGAGTCTTTTATACTCAACAAGAGAGTGATTTGCTGTCTCGTACGAAGCCCGAGATGGAGGCTAAAAAGGGTTTACTCAACAAGAGAGTCCTTTATACTCAACAAGAGAGTGATTTGCTGTCTCGTACGAAGCCAGAGATTGAGGCTAAAAAGGGTTGACTCAACAAGAGAGTCTTGACAAGTGATGGACTCAACAAGAGAGTCTGAAAAAATGATTGACTTAACAAGAGAGTCTGAGAAGTGATTGACTCAACAAGAGAGTCTGAAAAGGTTAGCTCCGCTGGGGGAGGATCATTGTACAAAGCCCGAGAGGAGGCCGACTTTTCTGAGGAAAGGATCATTATACAAAGCCTAAGAGGAGGCTATCTTACTGCTGAGGATTAGATCCATAGGCAGGCCCAAGGATGGGGAACTTTCATGAGAGAGACCGGGTTTCTGCTGGAGATTTATCTAGAGTGATCGGTGTTTTCCTATGTTTGAAAGGAACTTGAGAATGTCTTTGAGACTCAAAGGGGGTTTAGACTGTCCAAGTCTACTGGTGTTAAAGAGTTTTATCTTTTGTAGGATGCCCGAAAGAGGGTAAGGGCCTTAAGGGATGAGAATCAACCCTAAAGTGGCTTGAGGTTTGACACTAGAAAGACTTCTCTAGCAAAGGATGATTAAGTTATGTCTTATACCTTTAAGAGGTCGTTAGGGTCCTTATATTAAGCCCAAGAGAAGGCATGAGAACTTCTAAGAAGCCGAAGCGTCCTTGTACAAAGCCCAAGAGGAGGCGGGGATGCTTTTAGGAAGCCTGTGGGTCCCCAAACCAAGAGAAGTTCAAGAAATGCAATTCACATAGAAGAGATCATTCCAGGAAAGTTTGAGTATTTAGAAGAAACTCAAGAGATGTTATTCACGGAGAATAGATCAACTCTGGGGAGTAGAATTTCTTTGACAATTTCTAGGGGTGACAGTCTGAGAAAAGGTTCACCGAGAATACTGCCTTTATCTTTGTTCCATATTGATTAACCCCAAGAGAAGGGAATATTGTATCTGAAAATCCTATGGGGATCTAGTTTTGTTTGTATTTAAAGAGTGACCAACGGGGCTTTACCTAGTTCTAGACGTAGTTGCCGGGGAAAACTCTAAATAACTATACTAGTATATATGCAGTTGATATATGACGAGTATTTAAAAGAGTATCAAAGAAGACTAACCATGCGCAGCTTCCCACAATACAGTTTATATATATTTGGCATGTATTTAAAATAATGAAAGAAGACTAACCATGCGCAGCTTCCCACAAGACAATTATGTATATGAAAGCATATAAAAGAAATCGGATAAACACTTACCCGTTGTAAAGCTTCCATGCTGTTTTGTTCAACAAAGACATTAAAGAAAGTTTTGATAGCAACTATACATTTGGATTCAAAATAAAAGGAGAAAGTATTTTGAACAGTGATCGGGGCTTACAGCTCAGGGAGAGGCCCAAATTTTAACAGTGATGTCACTGTTGTTTTGTATCGGGACTTATACAACAACTGAGGCCCAAAAAGTTTTGGTAAAAAGGGGATTGGGTCTTACACCTCAAGGAGAGGCCCAAAGATTTTGAAAATGAATAGAGATGGGTCTTATAGCTCAAGGAGAAGCCCAGTTGATTTTGTTAAGAAGGCGACGATCTCGCTGAACGTTTGAAAATATACAGAGGGACTTATACAATGTGTGAGGCCCAAAAGGTATTATTTACAAAGGGGTTGGGTCTTACACTCTATTAGAGGCCCAAAAGATTTTTAAGAAAAGGAATGGGACTTATAGCTCGAGGTGGGGCCCAGATGATTATTTGTTTGAAAAATGGTGATCGTGCCGAGGTTTGAAAACACAGTGGATCTTATACGATGACCGAGGCCCAAAAAGTTTTGGTTTTCAAAAGGGGTTGGGTCTTACACTCTATTAGAAGCCCATGAGTGTTTGAAAAGATTTGTTTAGGGTGATTAAGATAAAAACCCTAAATTAATTTCAAAATGTATTTTAATTAAATAAAAATTTGATTAAAATGATCAAAATTATCAAACATGTGTGAAAAACAAGTTGTGACCTTGGATTAATGTTTGAAAAATCATGCTTTTATCCACCAAATGATAGGAAACCAATTAATCTTGGAAAATCAAGAAGGAAAAAATATTTCAAATGTTAAAAAAAATAAACATTAATTCTTTGCAAAAATATCAAATATATGAAATAAATAATATTTTTGGGAATTTTTGGTAAAATAAAATCTTTTAACATTTTTGTGAATTATTAAAAAAAGAATCAACTCAAAATCATTAAAATTCAGAGAGAAATTAATTTTTGAATCAATTAAATAAAATCACAAATTTCAAATATTCAAATATTTGAAAAAAGGCGCCAAGAACACGCGCGGGTTCTGGGTTTGGCCTGATTTGCATTTTCTCTCCAATCTCGCTGAATACTTGATGAAATCACACAATCCACATATCAATCTACTCGTTTTCATCTCACAATCATGTTTATGGTCTTTAATTTCATTTATTTTAAGCATGGAATAAGAAATCAAGACAAAACCTCAAGAACCCTAAATTCTGCATGAAGGATAAGAAATTCTATACACGATTCATTCAAAGCAATTAATTGAGGGAAAACATTCTATGCATGATTATGAACATTTGGCAAAAGTATTATGCAAGGAAATATGCATAGATTAAGAGATGACCAAGTTTAGGCTTACTTGAAGGTCGTGGCAGCAAGAGCAATTTGATTTTTGAGTTGGAGGTATTACAGATGAGTTGTGATGATCTCAACAGCTTCCCTACACCATATGGAATGTGTTTGAATGCTTGGAGTGATTTGAAATGGACTGGAACAGATTATGGCACCTCAACTGCAACTTGGTTGAAAATTTGGGCAACTGGCTGGTGATTCTGAGAAATCAGTGTTACAGTTGTGTGTTTAGTGTTTAGATCACTTCTATATGATGTTTATGAGGTGTGTGTGTGATTGGTTTGGTTGGTATGGCCCTCAAACTCAAAACCCGATAGTGACTTGCTTTAGAAGGCAAATTTGGAGTGAAAGAGGAGATTTTGAGGAAAACATCAGTTTGGTTGCTTTCGTGTACTTAAACTGAGCATTAATGGGCTCTATTTATAGTAGAGCAAGTTTGTTTTGCAAGCAATAGTGAATGGTGGATGCAGCAGGCTGTTGGCCAATTGGATCACTTTGGAATCTAAAGTCTCCTCTAGCCATTAACTAGAGGTTAGAGCACAGGCATATGGTTCTTTGATTCAAGGATAAGGCTTGACTAAAGTGTTCATTCTTGCTCTGATACAAGCCACCTCTAAGCATCCATTGAATGCTCCAAAACAAAATTGGAGTCTTTAAGCATCTTTAGCTTTTAGGGGTGCCAAACCTATATGTAGTTCCAAAGACTTGAGAGGCTTATGGATCAGTGTTTGTTCCTCCTTGGTCTCCCCCTGGGGTGTGAAGATGGATAAACTTGTTTGTCATTTGCACAAATTGATCAAATCGAGCTAATGGGCACAAATCTGCCTTGTCATGACAGTTTGCTGCAAGGCATGTTGCAACTGTCATAACTCTTAGCTCAGATGGAATTTGATGGAGTTCTTGACCATTTTGGAAAGCTCTCATATGATACAACATATGTGTGATCATAGTTTTTCTTGACACTTTTTGGATCCAAGTGAAAAATGCCCTTATATTTTGAAAAAGTGAAACAGATTCTGACTTAGTGAAAATTTTACTAAGTGTTGGAAAAAGTGGCATTTTCATGTTTTTGTCATTTTGATCATTCCATAACTAAAAATCCATGAGAAATTGGAATGAGGTGTAGTTGACACTTTTAAAGTATGCCATGAGAGCTACAAATCCATCTTTGGACCATCCAAAATGGTTGCTTGGATCTCAAGTTATGATCCTTGGAAGTTGGTACCCTAGCCATTTTGTTTCATAACATAGAAAAGTTCCAAGTTTTTTTTATGGTTACCCCTTTTACAAGTTAACCCGTTTTCTTTGGTTTTTCTTGATGAATGATGATTCCACTCACACATTAACATCATTTTAGGGTTAAGGAACCATAATTATGAAAAATCTCAAAAAGTCAAACTTTGACTTTTGTGCACAGTTGACTTTTTATCAGATGAATTCTGAACGTTATGATCCTCTATGAAATCAAGTCCTTGACCTAAATTAAACTTAATAGATGGATTACATAGGTGATATAGGGTGTATGGAATCATGTCCCAAGGTTTGGGAGCATGTCCTGGTCAAAAGTCAAAGACACAGTTGACTTTTTCCTCAAAACCCTAATTGTGGTCCAGATGAAATTGAAGCTTGTGAATCAAGCTTATTGGATCAATCCATTGTTGCAAATGGATCAATATGGTGTATTGGAGACCCTTAAATCATGTCTTGAGGTCTTGGCTCATGTTTTGTCCCAAAAGTCAACTTAGGGGTGAATTAGGTCAAGAAACCCTAATTCCTGATTTTTTGTGAATGCATCCCTTGAGGTTAAATTGACTTGATGATTAGGTCCATGAGGTCCCATGGAGTATCTTAGGTTGTTATTTGAATCATTGGCTCATGCCCTGAGGAAAATTTCCATCTGGAGGCCCCGGTCGACCAAAACCCTAATTTGGTGACACTAGCGATCTTGAGCCTTGATCCACTTGGAATGTTGCAACCTTGTGCTTGGTTCTTGATGTGGGAGTCCTCTTGATCCTTTATAGGTGTTTGAGAGGTTAGAAAATTTAAAGATCATGTCATTCCTTGATTGATCCTTTGTTTAAATGCTCTGAGAGGGTTTAAAACCCTAATTCTGATTGTAGTGAATGGTCACCCCTCTTTGGGAGACTAATGAGGCATGATGGTTCATCCATGTTGTGGTAATGATTTATACAATATTGGGAAATCGTAGTGGTCAAAATTTGGGGTATGACAGGTTCAAGCAGGAAATCCTAGGCTTGACAATGCTCTATATGTCGAAGGACTAACTGCTAATCTAATTAGTATTAGTCAACTTTGTGATCAAGGCCTGAAGGTTAACTTTACAAAATTTGAATGTTTGGTTGTAAATGATAAAAATAAAGTACTCATGAGGGGTGTCAAATCAAAAAATAATTGCTATGTATGGACCTCATTATTGACAGAGTGCTCCTCAATGACAATTAGGAAACATCATAAATTCGCCTCAGAACTAAACATTGATAAGGGGGAAATTGGTAGATTAACCAAGATGACACACAGAATGACCATCTGAAGGATTTAGGATCTGCTTCATAAGGCCTCCATGATAAATGATTTGGAAGAAAGAAGATGTGCATTTATGGCCACTATTGACTCAACTACAGAAAGTGATTACCCTGCTACCACATTCAGCAGCTTTCAGTACACAGGAATGACGCAGATGCCAACAAGAGAAAATATCGCACAAAATGTTGTGACATTCTCCCATGATAACCTGAGCACTCTTGATGTTCTTAAAATTAAGTTTGGGAAACTGAAGGGTAAAATAGGGCTTTGCATAACTAGGGGCCTAAAGGGATTAACTTGTAAGGATACTGGTCAAGTAGGCGATTGTTTTCAATAAACGAAAGGAGGGTTTCAAAAATGATCATTTCAAATCAACTTAAACCACCCTCAACCTATTCTCCTCATCACAATAACCTCGTTCTTCCGGTGCAAAGAAAAATCCAATCTTGTTCCCTCTATGATGTCTCAACAACAATCCTCAACTGGAGGAGGAGTAAAGGAGACCTCTACATCTTCCGCTGTTAGGGCAAAACCGGGGAAGGTGTCTACTGAAGATGCGATCAATGTTGTTCCCCTTTCTATGGTGCCATGCAAGCCTGAGAAATTCCCTGCACGAAGAGCTAGAAATCTCCTTGCAGGTAATACTTCTGAACCTTTTAATGCCTCTCTTGATCCTAGAAATAAGAAAGACATTGTTGAAATGAATAAGAGAATAAGGAAAATCGTAGCTGAACAATTAAATATAAGAAGTAAACTGAATACTTATGGGGATATGCCAATCACATTCGCCCCGGTTGATGAACAAGGAGGTATTAGAGATAATAATGAAGGAGATGGTAATATAAAGTTAGAAGAGAATCACCACACCAGTGTTGAAACCACTCAAAAAAATGATGGACCAGATAATGGAACATCCTTACCTCTAGAGGAATCACTTGAACATGGACTAGAGAATGTTGATAAAGAGGTGACTGACAAGGTAATCAATATTGATGATTCATCTTCTGATGATGAGATCATTGTTAATGTGATCAAGAGATTAAAGACAAGAAAAAAGAAAAATGTGGATACTGAAAAAATTAATATCAGAAGAAACATTAAATTTGTAGTTGGACCTCAGAAACCTTGGAGCAAGGTTGCAATTGTATCCAAGAAAAGAAAGGCTAAGTCTGACACTGAGTCAGACTATGATGTCATAGATGATGATCAAGACATCATACTTCCAAAGGATTCTGGGGTGAAGAAAAAGACTGTCACTATTTCCAAAGCTCCCTTGGATAATATCTCCTTCCATGCTCCTGAGTATGTACACAGATGGTCATATGTGTACCAAAGAAGAGTAGCATTAGAAAGGGAAATAGGGAAGGATGCATTAGAGTGCCATGAAGTGATGAAACTGATCAATGACTCTGGGCTAACAATGACAGTCACCAATCTTGGAAGTTGTTATGAAAAGCTGGTGAAGGAATTTGTGGTAAACATTCCTGACCACTGTAATGATGCAACCAACAAGATAGTGTATGTCAGAGGAAATGCTATGACATTTTCTCCCACAATGATTAATAGGCTTCTGGAAAGATATGAAGAATCTCAGTCTGAATGTGGAGACACTGATGACCAAGTTTGTCAAGAGCTCACCTGCAACACTGTGAAACAGTGGCCTAGCAATGGGAAACTTTCAACCGCGAAACTGAGTGTGAAGTATGCAATTCTGCATAGAATTGGTACTATCGACTGGGTACCCACCAATCAAACTTCAACCATCTCTGCTAGTCTAGGTAGATTCATCTATATGATTGGAAAAGGAAGAAGGTCCAACTTTGGAACTCACATCTTCAATTAAATTTTGAAGCAATCTACATCAACTGTAGTGAAACTCCCTACATGCTTTCCTTCACTTATTTGTGGGATGATTCTGAATCAATACCCAAGCATCTTAGTCTCCACAGATCATGTAATGAAAATGGCATCTCCCTTGACTATGAACTATAAATTATTTACTGGTAACCATGTCCCAGATATTGCTTCAACATTTGCACCGACATCTGCTACAACAACTACAAAAGAGGAAACTTTAGCCCAGCTCAAAAACACCTGCAGGGAGCTTGATGACATTATCAAGACCAGCACTGCCAGAAAGGATAAGCTGGAAAGATTTATACAAGCCTTGTCTACTGAGCAAAACAAGGATATTGGAGTCAACACTGGTAATGCTGAAAAGGCAGCTAAAGAGATCTGTGATGCAGTTGAAAGAAATGATGATGGTGATAATGGTTCTGGTGAGAGTGCACGAGAAGATGACTACGAGGAAACTGAAGATGACTTTTGATAGTTGCTTTTCTCTTCTTTTTATTTTATGTTATTTTTATGTTTCTACTTTGGTTTTGGTTGTGTAAGGGCTGACTGCCCAAGATAATCTTTACTTTTGTTGGGTGTGTAATTTAGTTACTATGAACTGATTAATTGGTTTTTGAGTTAGTCCTTCTGCCTTTTTCATATTGTGGCTAAAAAGGGGGAGAAATACTAACATCACTAACCTCTGCTGATATGCTACTAACCACTGAGGGGGAGTAGTCTTGTGCTGCTTGCAGAAAGTGCTTGCAGAAGGTACTGATTGAGGGGGAGACAAAGTTGTGTTTCCGCTGCTGTTATGATGAAGGTCTCCCTGCTCTCTATATTTTTTGCAGGTTAATTATAGTTAGTTTTAGCCAAAATCTACCAAATGGGGAGATTGATGAGTCCAAGCCCTTGAGGTTGGTATCAATTTTGGTAAAACTAACTTAGCAGAAAGATGTTAGACAAGATGTCCTCACATGGTAAACTAACTATAGGTTAAAATGTTAGCAGAAAGATGGTGGATTCGACATCTTTGTCTGTTACAGTTTGGAGTAACTGTATTTATGTTCCACATGTGATTAGAATTCGATTTGATCTTAGGTGGCATCTGAGATTGAGGAATCAGAGATTCTGATTCTAAAAGGAATGTGTGGTTTCCATGTAAGGAGACATTTTTGGAAACTTGGATTGAAGAAGAGAATAGGTCGCAAATTCTGTGGAGCAGAATTGCTGCGTTTTTGAAGCCCAAATCCAGTTTTGTTTTGCTATATAAATATAATGGATTTGACCTAGAATGGGTGAAACATTGCAGCTGTTATAGAGTACTAGGGTTTGTACTTTTATGAGCCTCTCTTGTATTGCGTGAATACCAGAGAAGGACAGTTTATTGAGTTGTAATATTTTTAGTCACTACTGTGATTGGAAGGGAATTGAGAAGGGTTTCATACCTAGAAGTGTCTTAGGTAGAAATCTAGGAAGGGTAGTTTCTAGGTGCTAAGTTGTAAATGTTGGAGTTTAGCTTAGAACCAATTCTACTTAGTTGATTTCATTCCTAGCTTGGTAGCCCCCAGACGTAGGTGTTATTGATCACCGAACTGGGTTAACAATTTCTGTGTGTTGTTTTCTTTCTGAAGTTTGTTTCTGTTCTTCCTTAATCCTTGTGAAAAGCAGAGATCAAGTGTCACGACATCCTGTCCGACATCTTAGTGATTTGCTTAACTAGAATTTCAAAAACAAAGATGATCCTTGTCTATAAGAAGGTTAGCACGAGCATGATCTTCTTCCTGATATTATATGTATATGGTATGTTACTCATTAGAAACGATGTCCCTACCTTCTAGTAAGTGAAAACTTAGCTAGGGAAATGATTTTTATGAAAGACTTAGGTGAAACAACCTATATATTAGGAAGAAAGATCAATAAAGATGGATCACAAAAACTGCTTGGCCTAAGTCAGAGTACATACGTAGACAAAGTTCTGAGATGCTTTAACATGCATGATACCAAGAAAGGATTCATACCTATGCAACATGGCATGTGTCTTAAAAAATATAATCCCCTACAATTAAGGAAGAAAGGGATCATATGAATAAGATTCCATATGCATCTGCAATAAGATCTCTCATGTATTCCATGTTATGTACTCAACCTGATGTCTCATATGCTTTAAGTGCAACGAGTAGGTACCAATCTGATTTCGGTGATGCTCATTGGGTAGATGTCAAGAATATCCTTTAGTACTTGAGAAGGAATAAGGATTTATTCTTAATATATGGATGTTAGGAAGAGCTCAATGCAATTGGATACACTGACGCTAGCTTCCAGACAGATAAGGGTGTCTTTAGATCACATGCCATTTGACAATTTATTTTATCATTGATAAAATAGCTTATGAATAATTTGATACACATCATCAACATTATAAGGCTACTACTTTCGATACCAAAGTTTCTAGAACAACTTCATCTTCAACTATATCAAGAGCAAATCTAGTATCCATCACTAGCTTCCGTGTGGAACAATCAATTTCATAATCAAATGATTTTGTTTCTGTTTGTACAGTCCATTAGGATTAGGATTAATGTAATTAATTATCTATTATTTCCTGTTTTTTCTATAATTAGAATTAGCAGTTATGAGAAATTAATTCCCCTGATTCTTAGGGCAGATCTCTCTTTAAAATTCTGCCTGCTGTATTCTATAAATACAGCATCTGTAACTCTCATTACATACAAAGAAATATAAAATATATTTCTACATGGTATCAGAGCACAATATGAACCATCCCTAACCTTGCGCCGCCAAACTATGGAGGATCCCAAATCTGATGAATCGCTCAAAGAGGAGACTGGATCATTTCCGACCAGTTCACACGAAGGGCTCACTCACCTCATCACAGGCCATAAATTAAATGGTCAAAACTATACCCAATGGGTAAGGTCAGTCAAGATCTTCCTCGAAGGAAAAGGAAAGGAAGGCTACACCACAGGAGATTCTAAATGTCCTGAGAAAGGAGACAAAAACTTTCAGAAATGGAAACTTGAGAACAGCCAAGTCATGTCATGGCTGCTCAATACCATGACAAATGAAATTGGTGAAAATTTCATGTTCTATGACACTGCAAAAGAAATATGGGATGCAGTGAAGGAAACATACTCAAATGTTGACAATACATCTGTCGTATTTGAGATAAAAAGCATTCTTCATGACCTTCGACAGGGAGAATCTTTTGTTACTAAGTATTTTAACATACTTAACAAACACTGGCAGCAACTCGACATATACGAAGAGGTTACATGGTGTTGTACAAAAGATCAAAAGAAGTATAAGGAATTGGTGAAAAAAGATAGGATTTACAAATTCCTATTGGGATTAAACAAGGACCTAGATGAAGTTCGTGGAAGGATTCTTGGAACCAAACCACTTCTCAAAATTCGAGAATCCTTTTCAGAAGTGAGAAGGGAAGAAAGCAGGAGGAAAATCATGTTGGGGACACCCAACTCAGTTCCGTACGGCAAGAGCTCTGCAATGGCAGCAAGAGGGAATCAGCCCCGACCACCACAAAGGAAAACTCGCCCCTGGTGTGATCACTGCAAGAGACTGGGCCACACAAAGGAAACATGTTGGATTATACATGGAAAACCTTCAGAGGCCAAATTGTTCAAAGGCAAGGAGGGCAGAGGTAACACAGCATGTAACAATCAAGAAAGTGAGGTATACTCTAACTCATCCTGTTTTAGCAAAGAACAAATGGAGGCTCTTCAAAAACTCTTTCAGCAAACCATGTTAACTGCAGAAAAAGGTGGTACTGCTGTAGTTGCTCAAAGAGGTAATTACTTACATGCTCTAAACACTAGTAAGGAAAAAACAAAATCATGGATTGTTGACTCAGGGGCTTCAGATCACATGACTGGAGACTTTACTTTATTTAGTAGTTATTCTCCATGTCCTTATAACTATAATGTTCGAATAGCTGATGGTACACTTTCTAAGGTCATGGGTAAAGGATCAATTATCATTTCACCAAATATTACACTTCCCTCTGTTTTGTATGTGCCCAAACTGGATTGTAACTTGCTATCTATTAGCAAGATTACAAGAGATTTGAAATGTGTTACTAAATTCTTCCCAAACTTGTGTGAATTTTAGATTTTGGAGTCGGGGAAGACGATTGGCAATGCTGAAGAGTGTGCTGGACTCTACTTCCTTCAAGTGGAAAAATCAGAAGAAAAACTCAAGAATAATTATCATGTTGCAGCTGCAGCTTCAAATGATAATAATCCTGTAATGATGTGGCACTATAGATTAGGCCACCCAAATTTCTTATACTTGGAAAAAATGTTTCCCTCTTTATTCAATAAAAACAAGGAACATTTTCAGTGTGAAATTTGCCAATTGTCTAAACATACCCGAAACCATTACTCACCCCAATCTTATAAACCCTCCAAACCTTTTTCATTAATTCATAGTGATGTATGGGGACCATCACGAGTCCACAACATTACATGCTCGAGATGGTTTGTCACCTTTATTGATGATCACACACGTGTTACCTGGGTGTTTCTAATGAAGGAAAAATCAGAAGTAGGGAGAATATTTGAAATTTATCATAAGATGGTACAAACACAATTCCAAAGCAATATTCAAATACTTAGAACCGATAATGGTCGTGAGTATTACAACCTTGCTCTAAATTCCTATCTGTAAAAGGTTGGAATTGTTCACCAAAGCTCGTGTGTGGACACTCCCCAACAAAATGGGGTAGCAGAAAGGAAAAATAGACACCTTTTGGAAGTGACTAGATCAATTATGTTGGCCACAAATGTCCCACAACACTTTTGGGGAGAAGCTGTCCTTTCAGCAACTCACCTTATAAATCGAACGCCCACCCGTATTCTTAACTTTGAGACCCCAATCTCCACACTTCAAAACCTATTTCCAACCAGCAAAATCTTTTCCTCCATTCCATTAAAAATATTTGGATGCTCAACTTTTGTCCATAACCTCAACCCTCACCGAAGCAAATTAGACCCAAAACCCATCAAATGCATTTTTCTTGGTTACTCTCCTCACCAAAAGGGATATAGGTGTTATTTTCCCCATACCAAAAAATTTTACCACACTATGGATGTAACCTTCTTTGAAAATTAGCCCTATTACACCAAAACTGGTATTCAGGGGAGCAATCATACATCGAAAATTCAGAATACCAACTTTTGCCTCTTGAACTAACTGAACATGACAAGATCTTACCAGACCAAACCGGTAACACTCAATCAGCCGAACCTATGCCTAAATCAGTTGAAAAATTACCAAACCAAACCTCTAACATTCAACCGAGTGAAAGGACAGCAGAAGTTGTGACGGAAACAGGACCAATTATAGTCCCAACCACATCTCAACAGAATTGTGATTTAAAAACAGGCAAGTGGAAGGGTTTTTGTTATAAAAAGAAGAGGAAGGAAGTAGAGTCAAGTATAGCTCCGATGCAAGGCCATGAGTCAGACCAGACTCTAGAAAATGAAGTTCCCGCCGGTAATATTCTTCCTAACTCTGAACATGTTGATATAAATACAACAGATATTGATATTCCTATTGCTGTGAGAAAAGGGGTTAGATCTTGCACTAAACACCCTATTGAAAAATATATCTCCTATGGAAAACTATCACAAAGTTACAGGTCTTTTGTAGCAGCTGTTGACAACATAGAAATTCCAAATAATATTCAAGAAGCATTGTAGAAACCTGAATGGGCAGCAGCTGTAACAGAAGAAGTTCAAGCACTTGTAAGAAATTGCACATGGGAAATCACTGCTATACCTGAAGGGAAGAAGGTAGTAGGATGCAAGTGGATATTTTCAATTAAGCACAATGTTGATGGAAGTATAAACAGGTACAAAGCTCGGTTGGTTGCTAAGGGGTTCACACAATCATATGGGGTGGATTATGAGGAGACTTTTGCACCTGTTACGAAGCTCAATTCTGTCCGGGTTCTACTATCTCTGGCAGCAAATCTAGATTGGCCCCTATACCAACTAGACATAAAGAATACATTTCTAAATGGGGAGTTACAAGAAGAGGTATATATGCAAATTCCTCCGGGACTTGAATCACCTGGAACCTCCAATATGGTGTGTCGACTTCGAAAATCTCTATATGGCCTCAAACAATCACCAAGGGCATGGTTTGACAGACTAACAAAAGTTGTCAAGCAAGATGGTTTTGTTCAATGTCAAACAGATCATACTATGTTTGTCAAGCACTCTTTGGATGGGAAGATAGCTTTGTTTATTGTCTATGTTGATGATATCGTAATTACAGGAGATGATGATGAACAAGTCAACCAGTTAAAGAAACTTCTAGCAAAAGAATTTGAAGTCAAAGACTTAGGACAACTCAAGTATTTTCTAGGGATGGAAATTGCATGAACAAAGAATGGTATTTTAGTTTCACAAAGGAAGTACACGCTGGATTTACTTCAAGAAACAGGTATGCTTGGATGCAAAGCTGCCAATACTCCCATAGAACAAGTAAAAAGGAGTGAAGATGAAAATGTACTAGCTAATAAAGATAGATATCAAAGTCTAGTCGGAAAATTAATCTATCTAACTCACACCAGACCAGACATTGTTTTTGCTGTAAGCATGGCTAGTCGTTATATGTCAAATCCAACTGAAACTGACATGAGAAATGTGAACAGAATTCTCCATTACCTGAAAGGTACGCCAGGCCGAGGACTTTATTTTCAAAAGAACTCAAACAGAGGTATTGAAGTCTACACTGATTCTGATTGGGCAGGATGTTTATCTGACAGAAAATCGACTACAGGCTATTGCACATTTGTATGGGGTAATATGGTAACTTGGAGAAGCAAGAAACAATCTGTTGTGGCTAGGAGTAGCGCAGAAGCGGAATTCAGAGCTATGTCACAAGGTATTTGTGAAGGAATTTGGCTCAAGAGAATGCTAGATGAGATCAAAATTCCTACCAATCACCCCATGAAGATATTATGTGATAACAAGGCTGCTATTAGCATTGCGAAGAACCCGGTACAGCATGATAGAACAAAGCATGTAGAGATAGACCGACACTTCATCAAAGAGAAAATTGATCATGAAATTATAAGTGTTAACCATATTCCATCATGCCAGCAAACTGCAGACATTCTAACAAAATCCCTTCCAAGGAACATATACGAGAATATCAGATCCAATCTGGGTATGATAGACATCTACCACCCAGATTGAGGGGGAGTGTGGAACAATCAATTCATAATCAAATGATTCTGTTTCTGTTTGTACAGTCCATTAGGATTAGGATTAATGTAATTAATTAGCTATTATTTCCTGTTTTTTCTGTAATTAGAATTAGCAGTTATGGGAAATTAATTCCCCTGATTCTTAGGGCAGATCTCTCTTTCAAATTCTGCCTGTTGTATTCTATAAATACAGCATCTGTAATTCTCATTACATACAAAGAAATATAAAATATATTTCTACATTCCGTACACTCCATTGGCTCATAACTCTTATCTTTCTATTCCAAAGTTCAATCTTTTTCGTTGAAAATTCTTGAATCTACATCAAGATGCATTCCCTCATAGTTGCAGAAAGCTCAGCCAGCAACATCAATGGCACTCCTCAAGTTTATAATCAAGCAAAATGTTACCAAGCTGATATTCTCAATCCATATTTCATGCATCAAAATGAGAACACTTGTAATATTTTTGCTACTCCTATCTTATCTGGCCCTAATTATCATTCTTGGTCACGAGCTGTGACAATTGCTCACCGATTCAAGCATAAATTGCACTTCATCAATGGGGTATTACCTCGTCCTGATGATGCTGACAGAGAATCTATCGCATGGTATCATTGCAACAACATGATTATGTCATGGATCAATAACTCTGTCAAACCCGAGGTTTCACAAAGCATATTATGGATGGACGCAACTGCAAAAATTTGGAAATAACTCAAAGATAAATTCTGTCAAGGTGATGTATTTTGAATCTCTGATCTTCAAGAAGAAATCTACACTTTGAAATAAGGTGACTCCATTATATCCACTTACTATACCAAGATGAAAAAGCTATGGAAAAAGTTAGATAACTTTTGTCCAATCTCCAATAATAGTTGCCCTGATGACTGCAAAGTGCTTGAAAAAATGTGCATATATAGAAATAGTTATCAGGTCACTAGATTCCTTAAAGTCTTTAATGATAAATATGTTGTTGTAAGATCACAAATCATGTTAATGGAACCTTTACCAAACATTGGCAAGGTTTACTCATAACTTGTCCAGTAAGAAAGACAATTTTTACTCAATCTTGATGAATCCAATATTCTTACTGCTTCTACCTATCCAACCTTAATAAGAAGTTATTCTGCTCAATGTGGTAGAGGTGCACAATCCAGTGGTAGCAGAGGTAGAGGTCGTGGCAACAAGATTTTCACTCACCGTGGAATAACCAACCATGTGGTTGATCAATGCTTCAAAAAGTCATGGCTACCCCCCACATATGCAACGAGGGGGGACTATGAATAATTGTCACATTGATGGTGATTAAGAGGATGCAAAATCCATAGTTTATGTAGAGGATAACAGTGAATAAGGAAAAGAGAACTTGTACTTTACTCCAGACCAGCACAAAGCCTTGCTAGCTCTTCTCTACAAATCTAGCAGCATGTAGTCTCATAGTGTGAATGAAATCACCACCAAAACCTCTGATAATACATGTATTATTTGTGCCACTCCCTCACTACCCAATTCACATAACACTTTCATCTTAGACACAGGATCTAAAAATCATATTTATCACTCTATTCACATTTTTCAGTGCATGAAGAAAATTAAACCAATATAAATTAAACTACCCAATGGTACTTTAGTCTCCACAGATCTAGCTGGTACTGTCATGTTTGATAGAAACTTTTACCTCACCAATGTTTTTTACTTTCCCAACTTTTGTTTCAATTTAATATATGTTCCAAAAATCACACAAAGCCTTAACTATTTTTTAATTTTTAATGGTAACAAACGTTTGATATAAGACTCCTTATCCAAGAAGATGATTGGTGTAGCTGAAATGAATCATGGATTGTATATGCTCACTCATCCTTTGGTCATTTCTATACCATCACCCTCTGAACATTGTAATTTGTGGCACATGAGATTTGGCTACCCTTCTTTTGAAAAATTGACCGATATCAATAAAATCTTTCCTTTTGTTAAAATTTCAAAATCATCTATATCTTGTGATACTTGTGTCATACCCTAAATTTTGACCACAAGATTTCCCATCATTGTACAAATCATCACAACAATATGGATGTACATTCATGCCTCATCAATCCTCTCAAAGATTGTTGAGCATTCACCTCAATCAAGAACAAGGATTTTGAGCCCTCTCAGAACACTCAGACAAAGGATCAATCAAGAATTGACATGATCTTCAACATGTCAAGCCCCTCAAACATCCATGGAGGATTAATAGGTCCCCCACATCAAGAATCAAGCCCAAGAATGCAACATTTCAAGCTAATCAAGCCTCAAGATCACCAGTGTCACCAAATTAGGGTTTTTGGTCGACCAATGCCTCCAGAGGAAAATTTTCATCTGGGCATGGGCCCATACCTCAACGCATGATCCAAGAAGCTCAAATGGACCTCATGGATCCAATCATAAGTTCAAAATAGCCTCAAGAGATGCATTCATAAAAAATCAGGAATTAGGGTTTCTTGACCTAATTCACCCCTAAGTTGACTTTTGGAGCAAGGCATGAGTCAAGACCTCAAGAAATGATTGGAAGATATAAAATATCTTATATTGATCCTCTCGCAAGTTTAAATTGACACAAAGAACTTGGTTCATGAGCAATATAAAGATTCAAATTCATCTGGACCACAAACTAAGGTTTCTGAGGAAAAGTCAACCATACCTTTGAATTTTGACCAAGACATGATCTCAAACCTTGGGAAATGATTCAATACACTCTAAAACACCTATGGAATCCATCCATTAGGTTTAATTTATCCCAAGAACTTGATTTCATAAAGGATCACAAAGTTTGAAATTCATTTGATAAAAAGTCAACTGTGCCCAAAACCAAGTTTGACTTTTGAGATGTTTTGACAAACATGGCGTCTTTAAGTCAAAAATAATGTTAATTTGTGGTTTGGATCATCATCCATCAATAAAAATCAAGAAAAGTGAGGTTACTTGCAAAAGGGGCAACCTTAAGAAACTTAAAATTTCACTAAGTTATAAAAAAAGTGATTTTTACCCAACTTTGCAAGACCATAACTTGTGATCCAAGCAACCTTTTTCTTCCATCCAAAGCTCAAATGAAAGCTCTCATTACATACTAAAAGATTGTCAACTACACCACATTCCAAATATTCATGGATCTTGAGTTATGGATTGATCAAAATCACAAAATTTAAGAAATGAACCTTTTCTTGACACTTAGAAAAATTCGAGGCAGAATCTGTATCATATCTTGTCCAACTTTTGAGGAATTTTCCATCATGATCCAAGATAAATCAATACCAAAGTTAAACATCAAAGTTGAAGTATGATATGTGGGCTTTCCAAAAAGTACAAGAACTCATCCTAATTCAACTTGAGCAAGAAGTTACAAGCCTTGCAACATGACATGAAATTCTGGTTTTTCAAGACAACATTGGTGCATAACTTGTGCCACACGATTCTCACCTTCAAATTTTGTCACTTTGCCAACTTTGTCATCTTCGAAAAACACAAAACTCTTGATGACTCACTTGTTGCTTGATCAAAGAGGCAAGAATTCATCCTAGCATGTGATGATCCATCATTACAAAATGCCTTCAATTTTAAATTTGGCAATGTTACACTAATGCAATGCATTGAGGTGTCATGAACCAAGCCATATCAATCAAAACCAGTCAAGATTCAGTCCAAAACTCTGAGTGTTCAAACCTGCAGAAATTGAATTGAGTTAAGCTAGAGGAGACTTGGCACTTTGAAACATCCAAGTCAATGGCTACTTAGCTACACACTATGATCAGCCTCCATTCACTATTCCCTGCAAAACAAACTTCCTCTACTATAAATAGAGGTCATTTGTGACTGATCAAAACACACCAAAACATTAGAATACATGTTTCCACCATTTCCCTCTTGAACCTCAAAAATCCATTTTCAACGAAGTGAGAATTGTGTTTTTAAATAGAGAGTAATTCAGCTCAAACTAATGGTTCTAACACCTCACATACATCATAATGAATTATCTAAACACTTGAAAAACATCTGTAACACCAGATTCATCAAGTTCATACCCCACCCCAAAGCCATATGCAGTTGGAGTCGTGTCCACCAATCCAGAGGTTTTCAATCCATTCCAAGCTTCTCAACACGCTCACTAAGGTCCAGTGAAGATGTCCAGATCATTTACACACATCTACAACACCTACAACTGAGGATTCGAATTCCTTTTGCAGAGGTAAGCCTGAACCTCTCAAACTCTATGATACATGCATCATAAATGTGTTTTCAAGTTACAAACATGTTTCTGCACTTGTGTAGAGTGTTTCCCCTCAATTCATTGCTGTGTAGCTATCGTGTATAGAATTTTATAGTGTTCTTGCAAAAATTAGGGTTTGTCTGTTCTTCACATTATTTCTCACTCCACACTTAAAAGAAATGCAATTAATTGGTATCATTGAAATCCTTGTTAAAAAATGAGCAACTTTCATGTTTACAAAAGTCATTTTCATTGCGTATTGAGTGAGATATGTGAGCTTTTGTAAATCAGCCATGGAGGGCACGAGCGAGGAAGAAGAAGGAGCCGCTGGCGCCCTTTTTCAAATTTTCGAATTTTTAAATGTTTTTTAATATTTTCAATTATTTTAAAAAATTCATATCTCTCTCATTTTTAATCTTTTTCAAATGATTTTTTTAAACATAAATCATTTATACATTTTAATATTTAATTCCACAAAAAAATCAAAAAAATATTTTATATTTGATATATTTTTGAATT
The DNA here is from genome assembly GCA_022829125.1 of Lathyrus tuberosus. Taxonomy (NCBI): domain Eukaryota; kingdom Viridiplantae; phylum Streptophyta; class Magnoliopsida; order Fabales; family Fabaceae; genus Lathyrus; species Lathyrus tuberosus. The sequence continues at coordinate 11,553,954 of JALAZF010000009.1, forward strand.
TTTCAAATAATTTCTTTTTAATTGTTTTAAATATTTTAAATAAATTCTTCTTCTTGATTTTTCAAAATCAATTGAGTTTCAAATCATCTTGTGAATTAAAACATCTATTTTTTCAAACATTTTTCAAAGTTAACAACATGTTTTTTGAATATATTTGATATTTTATATCATTTTTTATTTAATTTTTCTTTGAAAAAATGTATTTTTAATTAAAATAAAAAAAATACAAAAAAAATCAAAAAAATATTTTATATTTAATATATTTTTGAATTTTTCAAAGAATTTCTTTTTAATTGTTTTAAACATTTTAAATAAATTCTTCTTCTTGATTTTTCAAAATCAATTGAGTTTCAAATCAAAAAAATATTTTATATTTGATATATTTTTGAATTTTTCAAAGAATTTCTTTTTAATTGTTTTAAACATTTTAAATAAATTCTTCTTCTTCATCTTGTGAATTAAAACATCTATTTTTTCAAACATTTTTCAAAGTTAACAACATGTTTTTTGAATATATTTGATATTTTATATCATTTTTATTTAATTTTTCTTTGAAAAAATGTATTTTTAATTAAAATTAGGGGTTTTCATTATTTTAAATTTTCAAACTTCATTTGAAATACACTTGGGCCTTTAATAGAGTGTAAGACCCAACCTCTTTTCTAAATAAATAATTCCTGGGCCTCTGTCATACTATAAGTCTCAGTACGATTTTCAAAATAACGGCGCGTTCATTATTTTTCATATGGGCCTCTCCTTGAGTATAAGCCCCACTTTTCTTCTTTTCAAACATATCTTGGGTCTCTAATAGAGTGTAGGACCCAAACCCCTTTTTTCATAAATAAATTTTGGGCCTCTATTATAGTATAAGTCCCACAACGACTTTCGGTATCGCAGTGCGATCACTGTTTTCAAAACAAGCCATCTGGGCCTCTCATTGAGTATAAGCCCCAACCTTTTGTTCATAAACTTTGTTTTAAACAATAAAAAACTTCCATGGGCCTCTCCTTGAGTTGTAAGTCACATACATCTGTTTTCAAAATCATCTGTCTGTTTTAAACCGGTACTAAGAGGAGCATTATTCCCGATGAAACTGCTCGTGGGCCTTTCTTTGAGTTATAAGCCCCAAACATTCTTTTCTTTTAAACAACACATTTCTTTTAATTCAAATTCAAACTCAAAGTTTTCTCAACACTTTCTTCAATTTCTTAAAACCCTAATCATACAGTTGTAGTCAATACAACCAATCACAATACACTTGGGCCTCTTTTCAGAGTGTAAGACCCAACATCTTTTCAATTCAATGCATATTTGTTTGTATACCTGTTAATTCACGTATTTGTACATACTTGTGCATATCTGTCTAGAGTTTCCCCAACAGTTAGGTCTACACGTAGGTCAAACCAAAGGTTACTTCTAACATAGTCAATAACTAGTTCCCACATAGGAAACTCCCCTCAATACAGTCTACCTCCTCTTGAGCTTTATTCAATATGAAATAGAGAAAGGCATTATTCCTGGTGAAACTTTTCTTAAGACTGTCAAAACTTAGAAACATATGTATAAAAGAAATTCATTTCCCTAGAGAGGATTAATTCCCGGTGAAACCTCTTTTGAATTTTTTCAAACCTTAGAACTGTTCAACAAAGAAATGACTTATTCCCGGTGAAACTTTTCTTGAACTTTTCTTAGGCTTGGACCCACAGGCTTCTTAGAAGTTCCCTAGCATCCTCTTGGGCTTAGTACAAGGACCACCAGGCTTCTTAAAAGTTCCCTAGCCTCATTTCGGGCTTAGTACAAGGACCCAAAGGCTTCCTAAAAGCATGGGATAGAAATTAGTCATCTCTACTAGTTCACTCCTCAGGGGAGTCAAAACTCCAGAATACCCAATCATTCAAGGGCTGATCTTCATCCCTTAAACCAACAACTTCCTCTTGGGCATCATACAAAGACCTCTATCCAACCACAGTCTACCTCTCCTTAAGAGACTTGGACAGTCTCAGCTTTCTCTTGGGCTTCATACCAGTAGACTTGGAAAGTCTCACTCTCATAGTCTCCTTTTTTGACTTAACATAAAGACCTACAAGTTTCCTAAAAACATAGGATAGATCCTAATCATTTCACCAATACACCAGTCCGCAGAAGAGTTAAAACATCTAAGGCTTTCAAACTTACCTTTTAACTTCTCTGACCCCCAACAAAGCTTAACTTTCACCTTGAAAATTCCAACCAGGGTCAATTTACCATCAACAAATCCCTAACAGGATCAGAGCCTCATGGCATCTGGCAATTCAAATCTTCCATGATTCTTCAGCAAGAGTTAGTTTCCCTTTGGATTCCCCAATACAATTTAGACTTTCTCCTGGATTTCAATAAATCCTCAGCAAGAGACAGCCTCCTCTTAGGCTTTATATAATGATTTTCCCAGATAGCCTCAATCTTGGGCTTTGTACAAGACTGATATAACATTCCCCAGAGGAGTTTTTTAGCTTCAACCTTGGGCTTTGAACAAGGCACACAATAAAAAACATCCCCTCAGATAAGACCATGAGTTTTCTCTGTAGGAAGATACCCCTTCTATGCATCACATCTCAAAAACAAACAATTAAAACCTTTTTCCCAGATAAACTGTTGTAAGTGGCACTCTTGTTGATTTCAAATCCAAGCTGAGGTCTCTCCTTTATCATGGTAAAAATTCCTCTTTCATCTAACAGCTATAAGTGGCAAGCCTCTGGATTCCATACATTCAAGCCAATGTCCCTCTCTTAGCATTGAAAGATTCATAAAGGAAAAAGTGGCATTGCTCTACACTGAGTTAAAGCTTCTTCCTTTATGACATCTCTCTTATAAAGGAAATTATGGCATTACTGGATTCCACACATCCCAGCTGAAGTAATTCCTCTTATAACCAAGCACCTGATATTTTGTGATAGATAGGTGAGATATCTCCCTTTAGAGATGAAAAATTCTCTCTCAATCAAACTTTAGCTTCAATCTTGGGCTTTAAACAAGACACAAATACTCTTTAGCTTCAATCTTGAGCTTTTGCATGTACGATAGCTCTGATTTCTCAAATCTCTTTATGGGAATACGTAGGCATAAGATTTCAAAATCTTAGCGAGCACAGAAATAAAAAATTTTAGGTCATGTACCTTCCCAAAAACAATAGAAAACTCGAAAACAACAAAAACATTCGCTTAACACTCCCAAAGGAGAAACTTTCCCAATCCATGGCAGATGAACACAAGAAAAGCATTTCAAACAGCAGAAATACGTGCAAAAGAGAGTTCCTATAGATTACTATAGATACTCTGGGTGTTAATAACTTCCCTTTGTATAATCAAACCCCGTTCCCCGATCTCTCAACATTTTGTAGCGAGCGATTTTGGACGCGGTTCTTAAGCGCTGGTCGCTGTCTGCGGTTTGAGCTTTGACTACAGGTCGATTCATTTTTTATCCTATTGTGAGCTGAATAAGGAAGGGAAATAGATGTCTCCAATTAACCCTGCTTTGCATACTGAGTTTAAACAGCGGTCTGTTAGGTTACGAATGCTATCAATGTGGGGGGCCTTTGTACTGGTTATTTGTATTTTTGCCAATACGGTTTCTTTCTTTTTATCTAGGTAGAAGGTTTCTGGCGGGGAACAAGGATTTGGATGTTTAGGACGGATGCTTTTGAGTTACTGCTTTTTGATTGACGGAGATATGGGATTTTGGTTTTTTGTTGATTGTGCTCGCTAAGATCTTTTTCTTTCGATCTTATGCCTACGTATTCCCGTTTACCGGAACAGGGAAATCAGAGCGTTTGTAGTTCCTCCTATTCTATGGGAGGAAGTGGTTGTTTTGGTGTCTTGTTCAAAGCCCAAGACGTGAAGCGAAAGGTGATTTGTATCTTGATCAAAGCCCAAGATGTGAAGCTGAAGAGTTTATTTGTATCTTGTTCAAAGCCCAAGATGTGAAGCTAAAAGGTCTGACCTTAGAGAGAATTTGTCATCTCTAAAGAAGGGGGTTGTATGTCATAACTATTTTATAAAGGAGAATTACTTTAACCGGGATACGCAGACCCTAGTAATGCCATAATTTCCTTTAAAGGGGATTTTAACCTGAAGGAGAAGACTTTAACTCAGTGTAGAGCAATGCTATCTTTCCTTAGGAATTTCTCATGCTAAAAGAGGGACAGTGGCATGGATGTAGATGATCCAGAGGCTTGCCACTTACAGCGATTAGATGAAGGTGAAGGAGTTGTTGATGTTTGTGTACTGTGAACGAGACACGGCTTTGATGCTAAAAGGTTGATTGGATCAACCAGTGGTTTTCTTATACAAAGCCTAAGAGGAGGCTAATATGTGTCTCGTACAAAGCCCGAGAAAGAGGCTAAAAGGTTTTGATTCAACGAGGGAATCTTTTGGTATCTCGTATAAAGCCCGAGATGGAGGCTAAAGAGGTGATTGACTCAACGAGGGAGTCTCCAATGTGTCTCGTACAAAGCCCGAGAGAGAGGCTAAACGTTGTTTGACTCCGCTGGGGAGAATCATTGTACCAAGCCCAAGAGGAGGCTAAGATGACTGTTTCAGTTGAGTGACAGGTCCAATATACTGATTTTGAAAGAAAAAATCAGTTCTTATATGAGCAACACTGTACTCATGCATTTGATTCAAGGATCCGGGTTATTCCTGTTTTTTTTAAGGAAGCAGGAGATCCGAAGGGTATTGAGATTGTCTGAGTCTACGGGTTTCCTTCCTATTTTTTGAAGGGTGCTTGAGAATGTCTTTGAGACTCAAGGAGATTAGACTGTCCAAGTCTAGAGTTTCACTTTTTATACTATGCTTTGAGAAACAGTAGTAGACTCTATGAAAGGACTGTGCTATGCAAATGACTAAGTTCTGTTCCTATACCTCTAGGAGGTCGTCGGGATAATTTGTACGAAGCCCAAGAGGAGGCTGGAAACTTTTAAGAAGCCGATCGGTCCTTGTACGATGCCCAAGAGGGGGCTATCATTCCCGGAGGAAGAGATCATTATACGAAGCCTAAGAGGAGGCTGTGAATACTTCTAAGAAGCCGAGAGGTCCTTGTATTAAGCCCAAGAGGAGGCTGGGTTGCTTTTAGGAAGCCTGTGGGTCCTTGTACGATGCCCAAGAGGAGGCCGATGCTTTTAAGAAGCCCGTGGGTCCCCAAACCCCGAGAATTTCAAGGCAAGCTATTCACAAGGAATAGATCAAGTCAGGAAAGTTCGAGAATTTGGAAGAAACTCAAAGATGCCATTCACGGAGAAGACATTCATCTTTGGGGAGTAGAGTTTCTTGACAATTCCTAATGAGGCATCCGAAGAGAAGACTGTATCTGGTGATCCTATTGGGGATCTAGTTGTCTATTTCTACGAATAAACGAAACGGCGTCACCTAGTTCTAGACGTAGTTGACGGGGAAACTCAAAATATTTATACTATTATTACACAGTTGATATGAGTTTATGAAAGAAGACTTACAGTGAAACAGCCCCACAATACAGTTATATGTATATGAAAGCGGTAAATGAAAGCAATAACCACTTACTCGGTTGTAGAGCTTCCATGCTGTTTGGTTAGTTGTTCAACAAAGAAAGATTGAAAGCAACAGTATATTCAAAATCAAAGGAGAAAGTGCTTTGAAAAAGAAAGAATGGGTCTTATAGCTCAAGGAGAGGCCCGGGGTTTTATCAGTGAGCGCACTGTTATTTGTACAGAGGGACTTATACAAGTGATTGAGGCCAAAAAATGTTTTCTGTACAAAGGGATGGGTCTTACACTCTTTCAAGAGGCCCAAAAAAAGTTTAAAAAAGAGTGGGGCTTATAACACGAGGGTAGGCCCAATTGATTTTCCGTTTAAAATGGCGATCGCGCCAGGGTTTTCTTTTAACGCAGAGGGACTTATAGGATAAGTGAGGCCCAAAAATTGTTTTGGTTAAAAGAGGATTGGGTATTACACTCTAATAGAGGCCCAAGAGTTTTGAATGGGTCTTATAACTCAAGGAGAGGCCCAAGGTTATTTTTCAAAAGGCGATGATCGTGTCGTTTATTTGAAAATGTACAGAGGGACTTATACAACAAATGAGGCCCAAAATATTTCTGTACAAGTGGGTTGGGTCTTACACTCTCTCAAGAGGCCCAAAAAAGTTTTTTTGAAAATCAATTTTGAAAGTTGAATCAAGAAAAACCCTAATTTTAATCTTTAAAAATAAATATTTAAAGAAAATCAAACAAAATTCAAAATAAATTTGAATAATCCACTTATGATTTTGCTTAAGGTTTTAAAAATTGAGGGATAATCACAAGGAATATTTAAACTCATTAGGTTTTGATTTTCAAAGTAAATATTCATTTTTAGAATGTTTAAAAACAATTAAAAATGAATTATTCACAAAAATACTAATTACAGTTGGTGTTTAAGTGTTTGGACACCTCAAATACAACATATGTGATGTGTTTGAGCAATTGGAATGGATTGATTATGGCTGCAACTCAAAACCCGATAGTGGTTACTCCAAAACAAGAAAACTTGAGGTTTAAGAAAGAATGAGAGAAAGCAGTGCTGTAACTGGCTTTGGTGTGAGTTGAATGATCCATTGAGACCTCTATTTATAGGTGATCAATTTTTGTTTTGGAGGAATAATGAATGGCTGCTGGATCAGATCACATTTGCATGGATTGGCTTGGAGGATTTCTTCTAAAGCAAGGCAAGCTAGCCATTCCCAAGAGCAGGGCTATGCCTTGACGAAAACCATATTCCTCAGATGTTTTTAATGTTGTTTAATCAGAGAAATTGACTGAGTAGGGTAGCTACCTTGACAATGCACTATTCCACATTAATGCCCTTTGAATTCAAGGCAAAATGTGCCAAAGTGGATGAACTTCAAGTTGGAAGATTCCTTGGCTTTTTGACTCAGATTTATCACTTGGATTAGATGCAATGTGATTGGTTTAAACACAGGTGGCATTGTGATCTTTAGTCTTTGGCTCAAAATCGTGTGTGGCAAGCAAACATGCAAACTGATTTCCTCAAAATAGCCTGCAGCAGCATGACTTTGGGCAAGGATTTTTCTTGGCTCAAGTTGAATTAATTCATGCTGTTGAGCTCTTTGAATTCTTGGCAACATGTGTAACAACATTGATGTTTAACTTTGGACTTGATTTAGCTTGCAACTGTGTGAAAAAATCCCACAAGTTTTGGTGTTTCAACAAAATCTGTCTTGGACAGAATTTTTTTAAGTGTTGGAAAATGGTACATTTTCATGTTTTAAGCCACTTTGGCTCACTCATAACTCAAAATCCATAATGAATTGGAGTTAGGCCTAGTTGAAGTTTTTGTAGAGGGTAATGAGATCTACAAATCAAGCTTTGGATGGAAAAAAATGGCCTTGTGGTTTAGGAGTTATGGTCCTTCAAAGTTGGTACCTTTGTCACTTTATCTTTTAACTTAGAAAATTTTCTAAGTTTTTATGGTTACCCCTTTTACAAGTTATCCAAATTTTCTTGATGAATGATGATTCAAATCATACATAAACATCATTTTAGGGTTAAAAATCCATTTTGGTGAAAAAATCTCAAAAAGTCAAAGTTGACTTTTGTGCACAGTTGACTTTTTATCAGATGAATTCCAAACTGTGCAATTCCTCATGAAATCATGTCCTTGACCTAAATCAAACTTGATGGACATGTTCCATGGGTGTTATAGGGTATATTGGTGCGTGTCATAGGGCTTGGGAGCATGTCCTGGTCAAAAGTCAAAGTTACAGTTGACTTTTTCCTTAAAACCCTAATTGTGGTGCAGATGAAATTGAGACTTGTTGCAAGCCTCTTGGCTTAATCCATTGTTCCAAATGGATCAATTTGGTTTATTAGAGACCCTTAAACCCTCTCTTGAGGTCTTGGCTCATGATTTACCCCAAAAGTTAACTTAGGGGTGAATTAGGTCAAGAAACCCTAATTCCTGATTTTTGATGTATGCATCCCCTAAGGTCAAATTGACTTAATGATTGGGTCCATGAGGTTCCATGGAGCATATTAGGTTATGTTTTGGATCATTGGCTTGTGCCCAGATGAAAATTTCCATCTGGAGGCCCTGGTCGATCAAAACCCTAATTTGGTGACACTGGCAATCTTGAGGCTTGATCCACCTAGAAGGGAGCAGCTTTGTGCTTAATCCTTAAAGTGGGAGTCCTTTTGATCCTTTGTGGATGTTTGAGAGGTTTAGACAAGTTGAAGATCATGTCATTCCTTGATTGATCCTTTGTCTAAGAGCTCTGAGAGGGCTTAAAACCCTAATTTTGATTGTAGTGAATGCTCAACAACCCTTGAGGCATTTGGTGAGGCATGATGGTTCATCCATATTGTGATGATGATTTGCACAATGATGGGAAATCTTAGTGGTCAAAATTTGGGGTATGACACATTTGTTAAAGAAAACACTTGCGTGTAGAGTTAGTTTAAGATATCTTCCCCTTCCTTTCAAGCTTCATAGGATAAATACAGAAATCAGAAATTAGCACCAATTATGCGGTAGGTGGTCGCGTCACCAAAAAATCGACGCTACAACTTGTTTTTATTCCAAACAAAAGAGGTTTCCCTTTCCTCTTAGTTCAAGTGTGTCAATCAATAACTTTGATTTAGTCTATATGGACATTTGGGGTCCATTGTTCATTCCTTCTTTATCTGGCTTCAAATATTTTCTGACTGTTGTGGATGACAAGAGTAGATTCACCTGGATATATTTGATGAAATTGAAATCTAAGACCTCCATGTTAGTTAAAACTTTTTTAAATATGGTCCACACTCAATTCAACATCAAAATTAAATGTATCAGAAGTGACAATGACAATGAATTTAAACTTCTCAATTTCTATCATGAACATGAAATTTTACCTCAAAACTCTTGTGTTGGAACACCTCAATAAAATGGCATTGTTGAGAGAAAACATCAACGCCTTCTTGCCATCACTAGAGCTTTGTTATTTTAATCTAATTTGCTAAAAGGTTTTTGGGCACATTCCATAAGTCACTCTGTGCACATCATAAATAGGCCACCCACACATTACTTGGCACACAAGTCACCATTTCAAGTTTTGCTTAATACACTACCTGACATTACCAATCTCAAAGTTTTTGGTTCTTTATGTTTTGCCACTACACTTTCTTCCTAAATAAAGAAACTTGATTCAAGATCAAGGAAATGTATACACTTAGGTTTCAAAACTGGTTTTAAAGGATTCATTTTGTTTTATTTAAAGTCTAGAGAACTATTTCTCTCTAGGGATGTTTTTTTCTGAACATATATTCCCTTATAAAAATGTTTCTCCCACTAATGAACAATATCATACAAATCACAATCACATTCCCTATGATAATAATTTCCTTGACTGTCAAGCAAATGTCAATTTTGATACTGATATAACTGATAACAATACCTTCAATACTCCATCATTACCCCTAGTTACCAAAAAATGATGCTAATCTTAGCCATGCAATATCAACCATAAATTTTGCACCTGTCACTCATGACACCCAACATGAGCCAACCAATATTATGATCAGCCCACCAAATGCCAATTCTAACAATCCATTACCCTCAGTTCCTGTTAGAAAATCCATCATAAACATTCACCCACCTAAACATCTCCAAGACAACCATTGTTACTTGCTGAGAAATACAACTCCTTATTCTAAATCATCTGCACCTTCATCATCTTCTAGTTGTAAGTATCCAATATCTTCATTTATTTCTTATCATAATATTTATTCTGCACACATTTTTTTTAATATGTCCAACATTACTCAACCCACATGCTATGAGACTACTGTTGTGGTGAGTATCGGATGTCAAACTATTATATTAACTTGAATCACAAATCTTGAAATTCACCACCGAACTTTGATTTATCCAAAGGAAAGGGTAATGAACGAAAACCCTAATATGAGATATAAGGTTCGGGGGTTGGTTATACTTAGAGAAAGTATTAGCATCCTAAGCATCTGTAGTACTCTAAAGGAACCTCTTGTTATTATTTATGTTATCTATGGTTTGCTTGCTAAAGGGTATTGTTAAGGAGATCCCTAGGGGTTAGTATCTAAGTATGCTCGCCAAGACATCGCATCTCGTGCCTATGTATCCTGATGGGAATGGAATCAGAGCATTCGTAGTTCCCCTCAACGAGGGTGCGGAACTCTTAACTGTGGTCAAGGTTCTAGCGGGAAATAAGCATCCATGGCAAGACACTTACATGGAGTGCGACGACTCCAAAGTTAAGGTTAAGTTGAAAGGGAGGTAAGTACTCACGGCGGAATACTTAAGTGGAGTGCGGCGACTCCGATCCTAAGGCTAGGATAAAGGGAGAGAGAGTGTTCACGGTGGAACAGTTGCATAGAGCATGGCTGCTCCAAATCCTAAGGCTAGGATAAAAGGGTAGGGAAGAAATGTCTACGGCGAGACATAAACATAGAGCACGACGGCTCTAATCCTAAGGCTAGGATAAAAAAGGTGGGGCCTAAAGTTTCCTAAGCTTATGACATGGAGTCAACGGATGAACCCTTTCTTTTGGAATGATTAGAGGGAATATTGACTAACTTAATGTTAGTTATTTAAGTATGCTACTTAAATAGGGTCTAGGGGCACATGCAGTTATATTAATATAAGTAAGACATTAAGCATAAAGTCATGGTCAGATATTCAACATATAAGGCAAACAGTTAACGTTCAAACAATTTATAAAGCAAAGATATCAATAGTATACATCATGTTAAGCATATACGAAACTAAGAAGGCTCAAGCACGTAAAAGAGTGAAAATGGCCTAAATGGAATCAAGGTTAAGACTCAATACTCGTCATATACACAAATATCAATTTTAAATCAGCACGAGAGTTCGATTAAATAAACAGACGTACTATAATTTTAGAAAAGTTGATTAAACTTATTAAAGTTAAATAAACTAGTTTTAATCTTTTAAAAGTTATTAATTCCAAAGTTAATTAATTTAAGTTTTAATTAGTTTTAAAAAAGGGTTTAACAAAATCTTAAAAAAGTTATAAATTTAAAAGAAGATTTAAAAAGAGTTATTGTTAATTTTAAAATAAAAATAATTAGAATTAAATTTTAAATAAATAAAAACGAAACGGATTAGAAAGGGCATGGTAAGGACGGGTCGGGTCTGACCCGGTTAACAACAACACAACGCAGTGAAAGGGATTGAGGATCAAACAGGTCTCTCTTTCGTTCCCATTACCCTATCCTTCTCTCTCACACGCGAAGCCCTTCTTCTCTCTTTCGTCCAAACATCACCCTTCATTCCGCCATCACCTTGGACGCGGCAGTCCCTCTCCTCACTTCCATTCGTGCACGATTTCCATCCTTTCCGTCCATCGTCTTCTCTCAAATCCTCTCGGTTTCGCTCAAATCATCAGCGGCGGCACAAACATCACATTGAAGGGAAATCAAACAAAACTCGGCAGCAAACATCAATCAAATACATACAAGGGCAGAGTTAAATGATGTTACCTGTTGTAGTTCGTTCGACGCGTCTTCAGCGGCGAAATCGACACGGTAGAATCCAAGGAATCTCACGGGTACGCGTCGAACATTTGCCTCTTCGTCTTATGCGTGTGTGTGGAAAAATTCTACTTCAATCGTGCATGTTCGTTGTTGTATTGTTATGACTTTTTGCGAATTCCCTTCTTGCAGGGCCGGCCCAACATATTTCGAGGCCTAAGGCGAAACTTAAAATTAAACATTTTTTACATAGTAAAAATGTTTTCCTAAAAGTATTATTTTTTTTAATTTAAAATCATTATATTACTAAAATGAATGTCATTTAATATTTTCTTTTTAATTGACAATAAAATTGACTCATCTAAACATTTATTTCATCATTAAAAAAATTATAATAGAAAATACATTATAAAAATTCTTAAAAAGAATACTTAAATATTAAGTTTTCTATTATGTAAAAGGAATTTAGAAGTTCATTTAATAAGTGTGTTATTTGACATAAAATAGGTTTAATTAAATGATAGTTATTATTATATATTTTAAATAAATTTAATTATTTAATTGGAATAAAATAGTTTAAAAGTTATTTTTTGAAAAACTAATTAATTAAAATTATATAAATATAATATAAAAAATTGAGGCCCTAGGCGGTAGCCTTAGTGGCCTACCCCTAGGGCCGGCCTTGCCTTCTTGGTATGACAAGGTGTTATGGTTTTTTCTTTTTGAGATTTTGTATGGAGTTTGATGTATGTATGCGAGGCTCTGTGTTTGCGAACTTCTCTGATGTATGCGTGTGAATCTTTCTCTTGGGATGAATGTGAATTTGTATACTGTGTACGATTTTGTTCACTGTCTGTGTGTTTGTTTATGGTTTGTGTATATTGCGTGAGATTTTCTGTCCTCCCTGTATGTGAGAATTTCTCCCAATTTATAAAGTCACAAATGAGAACCTGGATTGAATGCTTTAGGAACAATTTAAATTTGTTTGGGAACATGTTGTTCTTGTTTTGGGAAGTTTTAACACTTGTCTTGATCATGTTTGGATTGTGTCTTGGACAGAAATAAATCACTTTTGATGATGTTTGTCTTAGAAAAAAACGTATGTTGTGAATGCTATTTCCTTTTCAGATTCGGACATGTTTAGGCATATCTCCCTATTCAATCCCAATTTCTTAAATGCTTTGCTCAATGATGGAATATGTTGGTGTGATTCCCTTTTTCGGTTTTGCTCACATTGATGATGATTAACTATGTACAAACATCTTTGGAAAAAGAAAGACTTTATTGCCGTCATGAAATGTGACTTCTTGCTCTGAATATGTGATTCTTGCCATCTCTGACTTGATTATGTTTGGAATGTAGTAAATACGTGACATAATTATTCTCGTCTTTCTTGTGAAGGTGCGATGATTTTCTTATCAGATTCCAATCATTGATGTTCTGCCCGGCTTCCAGAGCAAAAATTTGTCAACAAACGAGAACCTGACAGAAGCTTGATGCCTGAAGAAATTTAATGGAAAAACAGTCATAGAGCCTAATATGCTTGTGCATCATCTGCTTGTTGGTTTGCTAGCTTATGCAAAGCGGTCTGGAGGTTCTTTCTGTGATGTAAGGATCCTTGATTTATTCCATCATTCTAAACCAAAGCCTAGTTTCTGTTTTGACTTAAATAATTCGGTAGTAATGGTACTATTACTTGATGATAAGCAGGTGTCGATGAGCCTTAGAGCACGGGGTACTAACTCACTTGACAGAAGATTGTTCCAGTGTTTTTGAAGATTTCTAGCTCATGGCAAAAAAAAAGCGAGGAAACGTTTCGCCTTTGAATAATAATGCGCCAATCTCGTTCCTGTCATTTGAGGTATTTGTCTTGAACATGTCCCAGATTTGCTTTGATGGCTCATAATACTTGTGAATTTACAATTTGGATTATTCGATTTCCTCAATATCGACTTCATCTTTTGCAGAGCTTCCGGACCACATCATTACTGGTAGTGAACTCCATTTGTTGAAGGATCATCTTAACATTCTCTAATCCCGATTTCTAGCTGCATTTAGCACATGGTACTATTTTGAAACTTTTTCCTTTTCAATTTCTAATTCTGAATTTGTTGTATTGTTTGGAAAATGCCTGGTATTTCCTCTAACTTTTGAGTTACGATGCTGAGCTGCTTTTCTGACCATGAATTTGGCAGCTTTCTGAAACACAGATTTGGTAGATTTGCTATCTCACCAGCTGAAGTTCTCACGAAGAGTGTCGACTGCATATTTGATAGGCCGTTGTATTTGTATTGTAAGAGATTCAAACAACCACTCATCAGCCAGCTCCAACTACTCGTCACAAAAGCAATTAAGCGAAGGTCCTCTTCAAGTCAGTTACATGGCCTCTTCATGTACTTAATGCTGGTCTTGTATGTTAGCGACAAGGAAAGGAAAACATTATTTCAAGGCATCGAAAGTGTACAAAAGCTGTTTGTATCATGACAAAGTTTTTTTTTTTTTTTTTGTCCTGTATCCGAACTGTAGCTTGGGTACTCTTTCTGGGCATGTGTATTGCTGCCTATGTTAATTTGTCTTTGGGATTGCATACTTGTATCCTTATTTGTACCGAATCACCAAAGTGATGGATGTTTAAGTATCACTTGAAGCACATATGGATGGACCTTGTCTTTGTCCAATTCCTTCGCTGGTAGTATATTTGGAAAATGTCTCACTTGCTGACTTATGGTTCTTATATGGTGGCACTGCTTCTTTTTTTTTTTTTTGAAATGAATTCAAGAGGTGATGGCAGTTGTACTTAGACTTAGTGTATACCGTAATGGCCCTGACATTTTGAACACGATGTCGATTCAAATATATTATCTTGTAAACCACTCTGTATTTGCATCCTCGTATTCTGAAATAAAATTGGGTAATCTTCCTTATTTAATAGATCATGAATTAGTGAATTTTTCACTTGGGTCACTCCATGAATATTATTCAACTTGAATGAGTAACTTGATTTTAAACTTTGTAAAGAAATAAAGAATCAACTTGTGCTCTCATGGATCTTGGTTGTTTCTTTGAGAAATTAGGACATCAATCTGGTTTAAAAATCTTCTCTATCCAAGCTTTAACAATTTCCAATCATGTTGCTCAAGGAAAACCGAACTCTACCACTTTAGATTAAAAGGACACAAATAACGATCCAACCTTATGTGCACAACCAACGACTCTTCTGAATTAAGTTTGCTCTTTGTAGTGAGAGTGACTTGAACTTGACTTGAACTTAGTATATGAAGTCCTTGTGAATCTAACTTGAATTTTTGTAAGGACCATGATCATGAATTTCACTTTAAAACTCTTTCTTAAATCTTTTGACAATAAGGATATAACTTGCAATGCAATTCAAACAGTTCTCAATACACGATCCAAGCCCTGAGAAATCCTTTGACAATAAGGATATAACTTGCAATGTAATTCACTACGCACTTCAAACAGTTCTCCAACGACCATGCTCGAAATCAAAGGCCAAAAAATCCTAGTCCTCCTTGGGAAAACCTCTCAATGAGCACACACACGCAACCTCCATGGACTTTGAACTTTCTGCAACGGAACTAATGAAAACAAACAAAAACAAACTAATAAAATGGTTAGCAATGCATATATGATTGACCTAAGATGATATGTAAAAGATCAATGGATCTAAGGGTAAAATTTGGGGTATAACAACTGCAATATGTGATGATAATTGGAAATCCGTTGTCAATGCTGAGTTAACTTCTCTGGTAAAGAATAAGACGTGGATTTTGGTTCCATTACCTTCTCATAAACATGCTATACGATGTAAATGGGTGTTTAAACGTAAACTTCATGATAATGGTACTATAGAGAGATACAAAGCTAGACTAGTGGCAAAGGGGTTCACTCAAACATAAGGCATATATTACATGGACACTTTTAGCCCTGTTGTGAAGATGACTACCATTAGAGTCTCGTTGCGAATTGCAGCTGCCTAACAATGGCCTCTTTACCAGTTTGATGCCAACACTGTATTCCTTCGTGGAGACCGCAATGAAGAGGTTTATATGCAACCCCCAGTTGGTCTTCATCTACCAGCTCCCAATCTTGTTTGCAAACCCTAAAGGTTCCTATATGGTTTAAAGCAAGCCAACAGATAATGGAACACCAAACTTACATACATTCTACACGCACTCCAAATATAACTATTATCTCTTCATAAAACAAATATCTGTAGGTTTCATCTTTATTCTTGTGTATGTAGATGATCTTGTTTTAGGGGGGAGTAATGTTGATGAAACCAAACACTTCAAAACATTATTGGATATCAAGTTCAACATTAAAAACTTGGGTGTTCTTAAATATTTTATGGGATATGAAGTGGCAAGAACATAAGTTGGCATCTCTCTATGTCAAAGGAAATACACTTTGGATCTGATCAAAGATGCAAGTTTACTTGGAGCAAAATCATGCAACACACCTATGCAGCCACAATTACAGTTACATAAATATTTTTGTGAAGCTATAGCTAACCCTACAGCTTATATAAGACTCATTGGAAGATTGTTGTATCTCACTCACACTAGGCTAGAAATTTCTTACACTGTCATCAAATTAAGTTAATTCCTTGACACACCAACCACTGAACATATGCTAGCAGACCTACATGTCCTCAAATACCTCAAACAAAGTCCTGGACAAGGCTTATTCTATAGCTCCAATTCACCTCGCAAACTCAAGGGATTCTCATATCCATATTGGGGTACTTACCCTGATACAAGAAGATCAACTACATGTTTTTGTTCATTTCTTGGCAATTCATTGATTAGTTAGAAGAGTAAGAAACAACCTATGGTTTCGAGAAAATCTTTAGAGGCTGAATATAGAGCCTTATCTCACACTACTTGTGAAGGACAATGGCTTAAATATTATCTACAAGACTTCCACATATCACACACAACACCCATTATTGTCTACTGTGATAACAAGTCTACATTACACATAGCTGCAAGTCCTGTATTTCATGAAAGGACAAAACACGTAGAGATTGACTGTCATGTGGTTCGAGATAAAGTGCAGTAAAGACTCATACACTTACTTCCAGTTCCATCGAAAGAGCAGGTGACAGATATTCTAACGAAACCCATTCACCCAGGATCATACAATGCTCTGCAATCCAAGCTTGGAATGATACAATTCTTTTCTAGCTTGAGGGGGGATGTAAAAGATGAAGAGAAGAATATATGATCAAGCTAGATTCAATTACTTTCCAAATAAATAATAATTGTCTTAACTATTTTTTCAGTTTTTAGTTAGACCATAGAATCAGCTCCTGACATGTATATAATTGTATGCATCACTTTGTGTATATCAGAGTTTTGTGAGCAATAATATTTTCTCTTCTGCATCTTGTTGCTTTGAACTTCCTTTCTTCAACGATGGTAATTCACCATTAGCTTTCATAATAACAAAATGCATTTTTGTTTATATAAAGTATTTCCAAATAACTGTAAAACATACAAAGATGATAATACTTTATATAAACAAAAGGCTAACTAAAAGCCAACATGAATTTGGTACACTGTTATTGTTGCAAACGTATCTAATCCTTGTAGCATCACTTTAAACATAAAAACACAACTAGGTTTTAGATAGCTATTATTGGACTATAAAAATTATACATAGTATTGGTTCTATAATTTCAAGCGATGAAAAGCAAGAATTATAGAATGAGCAATGCTATCTTAACACCATTTTTATACACCGCATCTTACACCATGGGATGTTAACAAAGAAAAATAGTGTTGCACAGAAATCAAAACATACAAAATTATTTAAAAATAGAATTTAAGTATTGTATAGATGTACAAAAAGAGTGTAAACTTATCATTTCTCTTTTACAAATATAACTTTTATATATATATATATATATATATATATATATATATATATATATATATATATATATATATATCAAATTAGGGTTAACTCCAAATTGTCAATAATGTCCCTAAAGTCCATTTTAAAGCCCAATTTAAATAATATTAATTAAAACTAAATAAAAATTAAACAATTAAAATAAACTTAAATAAAAAACTAATAATCCTATTTATTTATTCTAAATATTTAGACAAAAAATGTAAAAATAAACGAACCCCAAATAAATAAAAATCGGACACGCAAGTGCTCGAAAAAATAAACCGAGTACACTAAAATGATCAGCGCGAAATATACGACTCGAAAAAAATACAGCGTTTGGTCAGATTTTAAAATAAATTTTGACCCGTTAAAACGCTCAAACTGATTCAAATGCGCCGAAAAATAGTCAAAAAAATTAAAACGAACACGTCAGGTTAAACTATACGAAACGTAACTCAATATAATTGACGTCTGCAAGTTTGATCTTGAAATTTTTCATCCACTGATTTTAGTCACAGTTGAGACTTAGTTTGACCGGTCTGTCGGCAAATCCGAAAAATTATTCCGGGTGACATTTTAGGCACTATGCGAGATGAAAAGCACTATTTTATGCTATTTAGATGATGCAGAGTGGAAATACAGTCAAATGAATGAAAATATTAAAAAATGCCTGGAATAAGCTGTGAACTCCTCAAAATACCCTGCTGGAAAAAGAATGATCTGGTATCAAATTATCAAGCAAAATAAATGTTGGGGCACTCTGATGCTTGCTGCTTAGAATAAGATAAGTCCTTGGCCACAAGGATACCGTGATCCCATGTCTCGAGAGCTCAATGCAATACATGATTAATTGTTATGAACAAATGGAAATTCATAGCGAAAGCCAATTAAGGTTAGGAAAAGAGAGGGCAAATTTTGGGGTGTTACAAGTTCCCACAACCTCCTCTAGTTCTACACAAGTGGACGATGATAAGTTGCTCACGATCAAGGCTTGCTCTCCACAGACTGTGACTAGTTGGTCATTCTTAACAAACTTCAGCTTTTGGTGAAGTGTCGAAGTGACTGCCCCAGCCTCGTGTATCCAAGGTCTTCCTAAAAAATAGTTGTATGCTTCCCGGATGTCCATTGTAACGCTCGTATTTAATTAAATATTTTAATTAAATAGTATTGAGTATTTTTCTTCGAATATTTGTTGAATATGTTGTTTGATGCTAATAAGTGATAATCGGGTAATTAGTCGATTTAGTCGGGAGAAATTAATATTAGAAATAATATTTATTTTCGTAGAATATTAATTAGTTGGTTGGATTAAGCTGCGTGTGAGAAATAGCAAAGTTAGGGGTGTCGTGTATTAGGCCCATTAAGACAATTAGTAGACCCATTATTTTATTAGGTTATAATTAAGAAAACAATGGAATAGAGGTAGCAGTAAGAGGAGAAGTTACAAGGAGAAGTTACAGAAAGTAGAACGAGGGTTTGGAAGCACGAAGGTTGGAGAAGAGAGAATACGAGAGTTTGCCGTCAAAGTTTCAGTTTCGACCGGAAATTCGAGCTACCTTCAATCCAAGGTAAGGGTGGGGTTCGAATTTTATAACCGGGAATACGATAATTGATACGTGGGATTGGGGTTTATATGATTCCCTACTGAATGTGTTGAACTGTATTGATGAATTGTTCTTTTTTTTGTGGAATTTGATGTTCTGTGGTATGTTTTAGTGGTTGATTTTATGAACTGGTAGTATGAAGAATTCTGGGTTCGAAAATTATGATCTAGTTGTTTTAAAAATATATATATATATATAAAGGGGCGCCACCCCTGTGTGTTAGATATTGGGTGGCGCAAGCCACCTCTGAAATAGGTGATGAGGATGGCGCAAGCCACCTCCCTTAAAACTATAGGGTGGCGCAAGCCACCTCCCAGAATGAGGAAGGATGGCGCAAGCCACCTCCTGGGGGAAGGGATGTTGGTGGCGCAAGCCACCTTAATTCCTGTGAGTGTGATTTTTGGTGGATTAGTATATTTAGTAACATTTTACTAGGAATTTCACTGTAAGCCATTAGTATAAATCAGCAGAAAAATATGTAGCAGACATTTAATTGTTTGGTAATAGAAAGATTAATTGGAATCAGAACCAGTAAAATGAATATTAGCAGGTAAATAGCATCAAGTATGAAATAGCAGAAAAGAAATAGCAGTAACATATTTTTAGCAGAAAATGAGAATTTGCAGACACTGGTATTTTTATCAGAGTTGGACTTTTGATGACAGTATATTTGATAGCATAACTGTGTTTGTATTAGAGAGTTAAAATTTAACAGCATCGATAAAAATTAACTAGTAGTGATTACAGTGTATAAAACAGTACCGATTTAGCCGAATAAGTAAAATTAAACGGAAAAATTAGTTGTCCGGAATTAGTTGAAATTGGTCGGGGATGTTCGTATAAACTAGTAGGTAATTGTGGTTGGTTTGTTTTGTTGAAAATATGATGAATACGTGGATTTGCAGGTACAGCTGAATGAGTTGGATTGTCCCGATTTATGGGCATATTTGAGTTGTAGGTCGTATGACCAGTGTTGATTAAAGTTGTTGCAGCTGATGTATATTTAAGTCGCAGTTGTTTTGTTGTTGTATGCCATTCATATTAGTCGCATACATTGCATTTTCTAAGTTGGAGCGAATGCTCACCCACGTTGGCCTGGATTGGCGAATTTTTATGTTGGCCTGGATTGGCAAATTTTTACGTTGGCCTGGATTGGCAAAAAGTTGAAGTTGAAGGCTTATGCCTTGTTGATGCCCGACAAACTAGAACTTTCTAAGTTGGAAGTTTTGCTCTATTGGTACCACATGCATATGCATAGTTGAGTTGCATCTCGAGTTGCATATTATAAGTTGTTTGTTGATTGTTGTTTTGTTGTTGTTGTAAAGTAGTAAAATTGTGTGATTTTAATCTAATGTATTGATTATCATACTTCTGTTTATATTATTCGATATCTCACCCCTTCTGTGTATGGTGATGGTTTATATGTCATCCTGCAGGTAATCAGGAGTGAAGGTTTTCTACCTTCGTTAGTTCGAGTCGGTGTCGTCACTCTGATACGTAGCACTCGGGGGGATGAACGCATGTCTTTTGTTTTTGTGGATTTGTTTCAATGCTGAATTTTACGTTGAATTTCTGAATAAGTACTTTGTTATTTTAATTTAAGTTGATTCTGGTTATTTAAAGATGCTATAATTTGAAGTTTAAAGTTGTGAATCCGCTGCGTGGTTATTTATTAAAGTTGATTTATTTCGAAGACTAAATAATTGTTAATTTTTTCTCCTTGATTTAGTGTTATGTATCCGTGATGATGAGTTTTTATGTTGTTGGTTTTCAAGTTGAAAAAGTGATATCCCATGTTTAGTCGAAATTTTATCACTCTGATTTTATTATAAATGTCGGGTAGGAATGGGGTGTTACATTAGTGGTATCAGAGTAGGTCGGTCCGTCCGGCCAAGTTGTCGAGTCGTAGTTTGTTTAACAATCTAGTATTGTTAATTAGTTCTAATCTTGTTTATGTTGCAGCGATAAGTTGAGATGGCTGGAAGGAATGATGTTGCAATGGCTGCTGCTATGCAAGCAATGGCCCAAGCTGTGCAGAACCTGCCGAACGCTGATGTGAATGCTGGATCTCGTAGTTTAGCGACTTTTCAGAGGGAGAATCCGCCTACCTTCAAGGGCAAGTATAATCCTGATAGAGCGATGGACTGGTTGAAAGAGATGGAGAGAATCTTCCGTGTGATGGACTGCACTCCAGCACAGAAGGTTCGATATGGGACTCATATGCTAGCAGTCGAAGCTGATGACTGGTGGCTAGAGACTCGTCAGAGGTTGGAAGCTACAGGTGAAGGTATCACTTGGGATGTGTTCCGAAGGGAGTTCCTGAGGAATTATTACCCAGAAGATGTTCGCGGTAAGAAGCAGATTGAGTTTCTTGAGCTGAAGCAAGGAAGCATGTCAGTCACTGATTATGCTGCAAAGTTTGTGGAGTTGGCTAAGTTTTATCCGCACTATAACGAGGATGATGCTGAGTTTTCTAAATGCATCAAGTTTGTGAGTGGGCTACGCCCAGAGATCAAGAAGGCAGTTGGATATCAGAAGATTCGTGTTTTTGCTGATTTGGTTGATAGTTGCAGAATATTTGAAGAGGATAACAATGCTCATTATAAGATCATGAATGAAAGGAGAGGCAATCACCAACATAATCGTGGCAAGCCTTATGATGCTCCAGCTGGAAAAGGTAAACAAAGAGCGGCTGATGGCAAGAGGACTAGTGGGGGAGATGCTCCTGCTAGCATAGTTTGTTTCAAATGTGGGAAACCTGGTCACAAGAGTAATATGTGTACTGCTGAGGTGAAGAGATGTTTCCAATGTGGTAAGACTGGACATACAGTATCTGACTGCAAGCACAAAGAGATGATTTGTTTCAACTGTGGTGAAGAGGGACACATTAGTAGCCAGTGTCAGAAACCAAAGAAGGCGCAAACCGGTGGGAAAGTTTTCGCTTTGGCTGGGACTCAGACAACTAGTGAGGACAGACTCATCAGAGGTACATGTTTCATTAATAGTACTCCTTTAATTACTATGATTGATACTGGTGCTACCCATTATTTTATTGCTGCTGAATGTGTTGAAAGATTGGGTCTTGTGTTGTCTTCTATGAATGGAGAAATGGCCGTCGAGATTCTTGCTAAGGGATCGGTGACTACTTCTCTTGTGTGTTTAAAGTGTCCTTTGACAATCTTCGACAGAGACTTTACTGTTGATTTGGTGTGTCTGCCATTAACTGGGATGGATGTAATCTTGGGAATGAACTGGTTAGAATATAACTATGTTCATATCAATTATTTTAGCAAGTCAATAAGATTTTCTACGGCCGAAGAAGAAGGAGCTAGTTTGTTGTCTTTTAAGCAGTTACAACAGTTGATGCAAGAAGAAGCTCAGATGTTCGTGTTGATGGCGTCGTTATCTATTGAGAGCCGAGCTATAATTGAAGAGTTGCAAGTGGTGAGAGAGTTTCCTGAAGTTTTCCCTGATGAAATTCCTGATGTACCGCCAGAAAGAGAAGTGGAATTTGCAATTGATCTTGTACCTGGTACCAGACCTGTTTCTATGGCACCATACAGGATGTCTGCATCTGAATTGTCAGAATTAAAGAAATAATTGGAGGAATTGCTTGAAAAGAAGTTTGTGCGGCCAAGTGTATCGCCGTGGGGAGCTCCAGTGTTGTTAGTAAAGAAGAAAGATGGAAGTGTGAGGCTCTGTGTTGATTATCGACAATTGAATAAAGTGACAATTAAGAACAAGTATCCGCTTCCGAGAATAGATAATTTGATGGATCAATTGGTAGATGCTCGGGTGTTTAGCAAGATTGATTTGAGGTCGGGCTATCATCAGATTAAAGTAAAGGATGAAGATATTCAGAAGATGGCTTTCAGAACACGTTATGGACATTATGAGTATTCTGTGATGCCTTTCGGTGTTACTAACGCGTCGGGAGTATTCATGGAGTACATGAATTGTATCTTTCATACTTATTTGGATCGGTTTGTGGTGGTGTTTATTGATGACATATTGATTTACTCCAAATCGGAAGAAGAACATGACGAACACTTAAGACTAGTATTGCAAGTTTTGAAAGAGAAGAAGTTATATGCAAAGCTGTCTAAATGTGAATTTTGGTTAAAGGAAGTTAGTTTTCTTGGTCATGTCATTTCGGGTAATGGCATTGCTGGGGATCCATCCAAAGTAGATGCTTTTTTGCAATGGGAGACTCCAAAGTCGGCTACCGAGATTAGAAGCTTTTTGGGACTAGCCGGTTATTACCGAAGGTTTATTGAAGGATTTTCTAAGTTAGCACTTCCGTTGACTAAGTTGACTTGTAAAGGTAAAGCTTTTGTATGGGACATTCAATGTGAAGAAAGTTTTGCGGAATTGAAGAAGAGATTGACGTCGGCTCCGATTTTGACATTACCTAATCCAGGAGAACCTTTTGTGGTATATTGTGACGCATCCAAGATGGGTTTAGGTGGTGTGTTTATGCAAAATGGTAAGGTAGTTGCTTATGCGTCAAGACAATTGAGGACTCACGAAAAGAATTATCCTACACAAGTTTTAGAACTTACTGCGGTTGTTTTTGTGTTGAAGATTTGGAGACATTATCTTTATGGATCTAGATTTGAAGTGTTTAGTGACCATAAGAGTTTAAAGTATTTATTTGACCAGAAGGAGTTGAACATGAGACAGCGAAGATGGTTGGAGTTATTAAAAGATTATGATTTCGGTTTGAACTATCATCCGGGTAAAGCTAATGTTGTGGCCGATGCTCTGAGTCGGAAGACTTTGCATATGTCGGTAATGATGGTTAAGGAATTAGAATTAATTGAGGAATTCAGAGATATGAGCTTAGTTTGCGAAGTGACACCGCAGAGTGTGATGTTGGGAATGCTGAAGATTAACAATGATTTTCTGGATAATATCAAGGAAGCTCAGAAGTTAGACGTGAAACTGGTAGATTCGATGGTTGGGATCGATCAGTCTGAGAATGATGATTTCAAGTTAGATACGCATGGTGTGTTGAGATTCCGTAATCGAATTTGTATTCCTGATGATGCGGAGATGAAGAAAGTGATTCTTGAGGAAAGTCATAGAAGTAAATTGAGTATTCATCCGGGAGATACAAAGATGTATCAGGACTTGAAGAAATTGTTTTGGCGGCCTGGTATGAAGCGTGATGTAGCTCGTTTTGTGTATGCATGTTTAACTTGTCAGAAGTTGAAAGTTGAATATCAGAAGCCTGCTGGGTTGATGCAACCGTTAGAAGTTCCAGAATGGAAATGGGATAGCATTTCAATGGACTTTGTGAAGGGATTACCTAATACTTCAAGGGGACATGATTCTATTTGGGTGATTGTTGATAGGCTTACGAAGTCGGCTTATTTTATTCCTATTAACATCAGTTTCCCAATATCGAAGTTGGCGGAGGTTTATACTAGCGTAATTGTGAAGCTGCATGGTGTTCCTCTATGTATTGTGTCGGATAGAGATCCGAGGTTTACTTCTGATTTTTGGAAGGGTTTGCAAGAGGCATTGGGTTCTAAGTTGAGGTTGAGTTCAGCGTATCATCTTCAGACGGATGGTCAAACTGAGAGGACTATCCAGTCGTTGGAGGATTTGTTGAGAGCTTGTGTTCTTGAGCAGGGAGGTTCATGGGATACTCATCTTCCATTGATCGAGTTCACTTATAATAACAGTTACCATTCTAGTATTAGAATGACCCCTTTTGAAGCATTATATGGTCGGAGATGTAGGACTCCTTTATGTTGGCACGAATCTGGAGAAAGTGTAGTGCTTGGACCGGAAATTGTTCGAGAGACTACTGAGAAAGTGAAGTTAATCCGAGAAAAGATGAAATCTTCCCAAAGTAGGCAGAAGAGTTATCATGACAAGCGAAGGAAAGATTTAGAATTCCAAGCAGGTGACCGTGTATTTTTGAGAGTTACGCCTGTGACGGGTGTTGGGCGTGCATTGAAGTCTAAGAAGCTCACTCCTCGTTTTATTGGTCCGTATCAGATTTCGGACAGAGTGGGAAATGTTGCTTATAGAGTGGCTTTACCGCCTAATCTGTCGAATTTTCATGATGTGTTTCATGTGTCACAACTCCGGAAGTATGTTCCAGATCCGTCTCATGTAATTCATATGGATGATGTTCAAGTACGGGATAATCTTACTGTGGAGACGATGCCTGTACGGATCGCGGACCGGGAAATGAGGACTCTAAGAGGCAAGGAGATGGCGTTGGTGAAAGTAGTCTGGTTAGGAGCTGCTGGAGAAAGTATGACGTGGGAGTTGGAAAGCAAGATGCAGGAATCCTATCCTGAGCTGTTTGAGCAAGGTAAGATTTTCGAGGACGGAAATATTCTAAGTGGGGGAGAGTTGTAACGCCCGTATTTAATTAAATATTTTAATTAAATAGTATTGAGTATTTTTCTTCGAATATTTGTTGAATATGTTGTTTGATGCTAATAAGTGATAATCGGGTAATTAGTCGATTTAGTCAGGAGAAATTAATATTAGAAATAATATTAATTTTCGTAGAATATTAATTAGTTGGTTGGATTAAGCTGTGTGTGAGAAGTAGCAAAGTTGGGGGTGTCGAGTATTAGGCCCATTAAGACAATTAGTAGACCCATTATTTTATTAGGTTATAATTAAGAAAAGAAAGGAATAGAGGTAGCAGTAATAGGAGAAGTTACAAGGAGAAGTTACAGAAAGTGGAACGAGGGTTTGGAAGCACGAAGGTTGGAGAAGAGAGAATACGAGAGTTTGCCGTCAAAGTTTCAGTTTCGACCGGAAATTCAAGCTACCTTCAATCCAATGTAAGGGTGGGGTTCGAATTGTATAACCGGGAATACGATAATTGATACGTGGGATTGGGGTTTATATGATTCCATACCGAATGTGTTGAACTGTATTGATGAATTGTTCTTTTTTTGTGGAATTTGATGTTCTGTGGTATGTTTTAGTGGTTGATTTTATGAACTGGTAGTATGAAGAATTCTGGGTTCGAAAATTATGATGTAGTTGTTTTTTTTTTAAATATATATATATATATATATATATATATATATATATATATATATATATATATATATATATATATATATATATATAAAGGGGGGGGGTGGCGCAAGCCACCCCTGTGTGTTGGATATTGGGTGGCGCAAGCCACCTCTGAAATAGGTGATGAGGATGGCGCAAGCCACCTCCCTTAAAACTATAGGGTGGCGCAAGCCACCTCCCAGAATGAGGAAGGATGGCGCAAGCCACCTCCTGGGGGAAGGGATGTTGGTGGCGCAAGCCACCTTAATTCCTGTGAGTGTGATTTTTGGTGGATTAGTATATTTAGTAACATTTTACTAGGAATTTCACTGTAAGCCATTAGTATAAATCAGCAGAAAAATATGTAGCAGACATTTAATTGTTTGGTAATAGAAAGATTAATTGGAATCATAACCAGTAAAATGAATATTAGCAGGTAAATAGCATCAAGTATGAAATAGCAGAAAAGAAATAGCAGTAACAGGTTTTTAGCAGAAAATGAGAATTTGCAGACACTGGTATTTTTATCAGAGTTGGACTTTTGATGACAGTATATTTGATAGCATAACTGTGTTTGTATTAGAGAGTTAAAATTTAACAGCATCGGTAAAAATTAACTAGTAGTGATTACAGTGTATAAAACAGTACCGATTTAGCCGAATAAGTAGAATTAGGCGGAAAAATTAGTTGTCCGGAATTAGTTGAAATTGGTCGGGGATGTTCGTATAAACTAGTAGGTAATTGTGGTTGGTTTGTTTTGTTGAAAATATGATGAATACGTGGATTTGCAGGTACAACTGAATGAGTTGGATTGTCCCGATTTATGGGCATATTTGAGTTGTAGGTCGTATGACCAGTGTTGATTAAAGTTGTTGCAGCTGATGTATATTTAAGTCGCAGTTGTTTTGTTGTTGTATGCCATTCATATTAGTCACATACATTGCATTTGCTAAGTTGGAGCGAATGCTCACCCACGTTGGCCTGGATTGGCGAATTTTTACGTTGGCCTGGATTGGCAAATTTTTACGTTGGCCTGGATTGGCAAAAAGTTGAAGTTGAAGACTTATGCCTTGTTGATGCCCGACAAACTGGCACTTTCTAAGTTGGGAGTTTTGCTCCATTGGTACCACATGCATATGCATAGTTGAGTTGCATCTCGAGTCGCATATTATAAGTTGTTTGTTGATTGTTGTTTTGTTGTTGTTGTAAAGTAGTAAAATTGTGTGATTTTAATCTAATGTATTGATTATCATACTTCTATTTATATTATTCGATATCTCACCCCTTATGTGTATGGTGATGGTTTATACGCCATCCTGCAGGTAATCAGGAGTGAAGGTTTTCTACCTTCGTTAGTTCGAGTCGGTGTCGTCACTCTGATACGTAGCACTCGGGGGGATGAACACATGTCTTTTGTTTTTGTGGATTTGTTTCAATGCTAAATTTTACGTTGAATTTCTGAATAAGTACTTTGTTATTTTAATTTAAGTTGATTCTGGTTATTTAAAGATGCTATAATTTGAAGTTTAAAGTTGTGAATCTGCTGCGTGGTTATTTATTAAAGTTGATTTATTTTAAAGACTAAATAATTGTTAATTTGTTCTCCTTGATTTAGTGTTATGTATCCGTGATGATGAGTTTTTATGTTGTTGGTTTTCAAGTTGAAAATGTGATATCCCATGTTTGGTCGAAATTTTATCACTCTGATTTTATTATAAATGTCAGGTAGGAATGGGGTGTTACATATATGACCTGGAAAGTGACTTGGAAAGTGTGAGGACCGATAGTTATGGGAAGGTCGACTTCACTGATAACTGTTTTCTGGGATCCGTCAAATGCTTTGATGATGACCTCACTGACTCTCATCGGAGATCCCTTAAATGATAGTCGCATTAAAGTGGATTTTGGCATAAAATTTAGAGTTGATCCGGTGTCTACCAGTACGCTGGCTAAAGCATCGTCCTGGCAGTTGACTGTAATGTTGAGTGCCATATTATGATTCTGGCCCTCTTCCGATAGTTCTTCATCACTATATCCCAAGTTATTGCAGGAAGTGATGTTGGAGATGATGTGTCGAATTGTCTTATTGTCACATCTTATTCCACAAAGGCCTGCTCTAAGACTCTCTATAGAGCCTCTCTGTGAGCTTCGGAACTGAGTAAAAGAGACAACACAGAGATTTTTGAAGGAGTTTGCAACAGTTGATTAACAATGTTATACTCACTCTTCTAGATGAGCTTCAGCATCTCATCATCATTCTTTGAAAGGTCGGGATCACTGGACTGACCGACTGGTTGGTCGGGAACTTCTGTTCCTTTTCTCTAGTAGGTTCTTCAACTGCTCGGTTGAAGATTCGACCACTCCGTGTTACTCGACTGATGTCTGCAATATTCACGATGGAGGGTAATTGAGTTTCCTTTCCATTCTCAATTGTTGTTGCAGCGTATTTGTAAGGGATAGCATTATCGGATTTCTACGGTACTGGTCCCGGCAGATAGATAACTACAAGAGCCTTCTGATTTTTCTGACCATCATAGCCGGCCTCAATTGGTTCGAGGTTGAGAATCCTTCTACTATCAAGAGGAATTCTTGATTCATGGAGTAAAGGGATTATGGTGCACACATCTTTGGCCACTTCTTGTTTAGGGACTAAAACAACATCTTTTCCTTGATTAGGATGATAGCCTGACATTGAACCAGAGCTTGACCATGGTTGAATCTCCTTATGGTCCAACTGACTTTGAAGGGCTGCTCGCACGAGGTAGCATCCTTGATTATTCTCTGAGCAAACTCTACAACGCTCATAGTTAAGTGGTGGCACCCGACCACGCCCGCTTTGTATGCAGTGTAACCTTACTATATCTGTCTCCATTGACCGAACATCCTGACTTTGAAGCCTGGTAGGGTTCCCGTCAGTCATACTGACTTGTTGTGTGTCTTCATCTAGATAGATCGGAAGCTACCAGTGGTTTAATAAATGTTGAAGTGTCCTTTGAACGAGTGCACAACCTTGGTCACTCTCACGACACACTTTACAGTTCTGATAATCATGCGAAGTCAGAAAACCGAGCTGGACTTGCTTAGCATGTAACTCTACCAAGCTGGTATTCATCAAGCGAATATCAAAGATTTGAATCATATTTACTTGATAATGACTTCTATCGCGGTAGTCCTAGATCCATCCAAAATCCATCTAACACTGGAGGGCCTCTTGTACAAAAGAGCATCCCCGATTGTTTACCGAGAAAATCAGACAGGAGTCATAATCGTGTTGTGGCAGATTATGATGTTGGCTTTGCCTTGAGTGCATTGCCACCAAATTGACATTCATCGCACGGATGTCGTGGTTTTGAATGATGTTGGAATTTGTATAAGTCATGTTGACCTCGTGAATTCGGTGATCTTGGATCCATTCGAGATCCATCTGTTCCTGTAGAGCGGATTGCACCACAAAACATCCTTGATCATTTTTAGAGCAGATATCACACTGATGATAGTTATTAGATGGTACGTGACCAAATCCGCTCTATCTGCAATGCATATTGACCAGGTTGGTTTCCAATAAGAGTACATCATGAATTTGATTGCTGTGGTTAGACTCTTCCTCTATCAAATTGACTGCAACTTTCTCTTGTTGAGGCAACGGGTTCGTCTGAACATTTGGATTTGTATCCTTGAAGGATAAGACCCCACTCCTGACAAGCTTCTGTACATCGGACTTGAAGCTGAGACAGTTTTCTATGTTATGCCCTGGTCCTCCTTGATGGTAAGGACAAGTCTGATCCACTTTGAACCAAAAAGGCGGATTTTCCGGTATTGTAAGAGGATACCTAGTTTGGACGTGCCCCTTGACCAGTAGTAATGGAAACAATTCTGCGTACAACATTGGTATAGGGTCTAACCCTGGTGGTCGCGTTGTATGGTTGTTATTGTACGGAGGACGAGCCCGCTGAAGAGGCTGTTGTATCCTTTGCTGATATTGTTGTGGATTCAGTTGGCTCTGAGCAACCCGAGGTTGATACGTTGGAACAGGCACAAGGTTGATAGTAGGAGTTATAGCTGCTACTGGTTGGTAACGTCGTCGTTGCTTTCCGAGAGAGATATTGCCAATATCTTGCTCTTTTTTCTTAGGGAGAGCACTACCGTATCTTTTGGTGCTGCTTGATGGTCCAGCATCTTTAACTAAACGTCCTTCTCGAACTGCTTCTTCAAGACAAACTCCCATGCCTACCATCTCGATGAAGTCACTGGGCGCACTGGCGACCATTCTGTCGTAGTAAAATGAGCTCAAGGTTTTCAAGAAGATCTTTGTCATCTCTTTTTCCTCAAGAGGTGGACAAATCTGGGCGGCAATCTCACGCCATCTCTGAGCATATTCCTTGAAGGTTTCCTTATCCTTCTGCGACATGGCTCTGAGTTGATCTCTGTCCGGTGCCATGTCCAGATTATACTTATATTGTTGAACATAGGCAGCGCCAAGATCCCTGAAAGTGACGATCTTAGTGCGGTTTAATCCCATGTACCATTTGAGTGCGGCACCAGTTAAACTATCTTGGAAATAGTGGATCAGTAGCTGTTGATTCTCTATCTGAGTTGACATCCTCTGAGTGTACATCACCAAATGACTCTGAGGGCAAGAGTTACCCTTGTATTTTTCAAATTCGGGCACCTTGAATTTGTGCGGAACTTTCCCATTGGGGACCAAACAAAGGTCTGCGTCGTCCTTTCCAAATAGATCCTGACCACGAAGGGCATGCAGTTCCTTCTGCATCTCCAGGAATTATTCCTGGAATTCCTTTATTCTGTCGTCCATACTTTTGTTTCTACCAGAAGGTATTTGTGGAACCTGTCCTTCCGGGACAACGTGTACCACGGGTGGTGGTATAGTCATTATGGCAGGGACTCTTGGTGCTTCCCCATCCCGAACTTTGTAACCTTCAGGAGTTGCTGTCATGCCCCTTGCATCTTCGCTCTCCCGAAGTTTGTAACCTTCAGGCCCAGCGGTTCCTGCTACAGTTTCCAGATTTTCCGTAATCGGCGGGATATATCCTTCCGGGATATAGTTGGGTTGCATACCCCAGGGACGATCTTTAGGCATGTTGTACCGAGGATTATACCTTTCCACTATGGGTGTCGACGTGATCTCTAAGATCACGGTCCTTTATTGTTGCATCTGGGCTGCTGCCAGAGATTGCATGTCATTGTGAAGTTTTCTCAGATCTTCTTTCAGAGCGTCGAGTTCTTCTCTCAACTCTCTATTCTCTTCCCCGAGATTATCCATCTTCTTTTGTCGATTGGCCCGAGAATTGTACGAATGAGACAGTTTGACGCTAGAATCGAGACACAAACGTGAGATTCGTAGGGAAGAAGAATGCGTTATGTGAGAATGATGAATGATATGCAATAATTATATTAATTAATTTTTTTTGTTAATCAAAAGAAACTTCGACAATTGGATTGCAAATATCATACAATGGGGAAACCCCGTTTTATTGAATTCAAAGATTGCGGAAATGGAAATACAGTAATTTACAAAGTGTTGTAAAAGGAAATGTCTAAAATTATGGATCCTGAGTTCTCTTTGAAGAGGGCTCAGGTGCTGGTTCTGGTATTTTCCTTTTCTTTGACTGGGGCTCTTGGGCCGTTTTCGGGTTGTCATTCCTTTGCAAAGTGAAAGGAGCGAGCAAATTCCTTTGGTCTTCTTGATTCTCTACAGCATGTTGCTCTAAAATCTCGATCAAAGCATCTTTTTCTTTTAACAATTACTGTATTTTGTTACACTCCACATTGAGAATACGATACTTATTTTTTCAATACTTCTCCTCTTGTTGAACTTTGTTGAGAGTAACCTGAAGCTTTTCCGTATCAGACATAAAATAAAGGACAGATTCCTTTAACAGAAGAACTTCTTGACGAGGGTATGGCATCCTTAGCTTGAGAGCTCTAGTTTGTACCCAATGAAGATAAGGTTCCACAGAGATACAATCTGGTTTTCCTAGAGACTTTCTTCCTTTCCTATGAACATGTTTCCAGGCATGCACTATTTCTGTCTTTAGTGCCCTGTCATTTTCTCCTTCCTTGAAGAAAAGACCTTCCAGATGGACATTACGCGGGACATGTCTCATCGGGTATCCAAATTGACGACGAATTAAAACTGGATGATAGTTGATTCCTCCCTTAATTCCTATGAGGGGTACATAAGGGAAGTTTTCACAACGGTCAATGATTCTGATCCCGTCATAGATTCAATTGTACCAATCTATGTCAGAGTTGGTAAGAGCCATGATTCTCTGTGACCAACGTAAAGTACTCTTATGATCCCAAAAAGCAGCAGACTTGGGTAAATGGGAAGTGAACCATTTGTATAGCAAGGGTACACAGCATGTGATCATTCCTCCGCTGTATAAATTCCTTAAGTGTATAGAATGATAAGCATCTACGAGCAAGGTCAGCACAGGGTTTCCAATTAGAAAAATCTTAATGGCCTTGATATAAGTGAAGTCATCAATGTTGGGAAACAGAAATAACCCGTAGGTGAGCAGAACAAAGGTGCTCTCGAAAGCAGTCACGTTCCCTATACAAGCAAAGTACAAAGCCTTCTTTACCAAAAACTTGGCTGGTAAACCTTGGATTCCACCCTTAGTGGTCATGTGAGTCCTAACTTCTGACTCGTCCAAATAGATTGCTCTTGTAATGGTTTGATCCTTTGGAATTTCTTCCAGTCCAGAAAAGGGAGCTTGGTCAGTGATGGGTAAATCAGTCAGGTGAGAGTACTCCTCCAGTGTTTGTGCCAGTTGGTAATCCAGGAATGTGAAACAGTGACAGACCGGATCGTAGAACTAAATTAGCGTAGCCAGGATTCCTTCAATTACATGGACCCTTAACAGAGACAACAGTCCTCCGTACTTAGCTCTGAAAGCATCAGGGTTGGTGATCATCCTTGCCAACCCTCTTAAATCCTCTAGTTTTGGAACCTTGAAGGTGTACTTGTGAGTCCTCCTTCTACCAAAATTCATAACGCAATCTTCCTCTATGACATTTGCAATCATTGTCTTAGTTTAATTTGAAAAAGAGAGACTAGAAGAGAAAAATTTTCTTTGTTTGAAGTTTTTTAATGAAATGAATGCATGAATGCAGAACACAAAAACATAGAAGAAACATGGGGTCAAAGGTTCGGTGTCACGAAGCCATGGCTCTACCCATCCCCAAAGGTTGTACTGGTGATTTTTTGTACCTGTCCTCAAAATCATTGACCCCTCTTGGGATAACAACAGTAGGCTGGTTCACCCGAGCGAGCTGCAGTATCTTAGAGTAATCTCAAATAAGGGTAGTATCGCGTGACAACTATTTCCAATAGCTTCCGTACTACGAAATAGTAAAAAGGTCTCAGCCTACTAAATCCTCAGTTTCACGGACCCCACAATCGAACAATCTGCTTTCAACAACCGAAGTCGTATAGGCATTGAATCCGCAATAGGTATCTCCACTGATTCGATGGTCTACCGGGGTCTCTTATTTGGGAGTCACTCCTAGTAAGATTACCCGTCTAATGCCATCACTTATCTTAGGTGTCACTCAAACTTTCCAGATGCGGCATCACCCGCAGTCCCATTAGCAGAAAAATAAACACGGATATCAATTAGGAAAAACGATATATATATTTATTCCTAAAACTAACATCCTAGACCTCTTAAGAGCTATAATCTTAGTCCTATACATTCTAAGGACTCCCCAGCAGAGTCGCCATTTTACTGTAGCGAGTAATTTCTGTCGGTGACGCGACCACCTTATCGCTGGGATTTCCTCACCGCAATGGTAGGAGGGGGTGCTACTTTCTGATTTCTTATTTATCCCATGAAGCTGGAAGGGAAAGGGAAGCTATCTAAAACTAACCTTGCACACGGATGTTTAACTGAACAAATGCTTAAAAGAGATTAGGGGGTTCAGGGTCAGGTTATACAATGGGGAGTTGTTAATTACCCATCCCATATGTGGTTATCCACAGGATATTAGCTTTAGGTTTCGCTTTATACTTGATGGTGTTTATCCGTTAATGGGTTGGGAAAGTTATTGGGAAGTATGAGTGAGTGAGTGAGTTGATGTTGATGTTCGGGTTTTCCCGATGTTTTTGGTGAGGTACTGGACATGGGGTTTTTGATTAGTATGAAGGTATTGGACCTAGAGTTTTTTTGATTAGTATGCTCGCTAAGATTTCGCAATCTTATCCTATTCTATGGGAGGAAAAAGATATTTGGTGTCTTGTTCAAAGCCCATGATTGAAGCTAAAAGGTTTATTTGTGTCTTGTTCAAAGCCCAAGATTGAAGCTCAAAGGTTTAACTGAGAGAGAACTTGTCATCTCTAAAGAGGTATTGTTGATTTTTGTATGCCTTGATCAAAGCCCAGGTTGAAGCTAAGAGGTCGATGAACTCCACTGGGGAAATCCTTACCCAAAGCCTAAGAGGAGGCTGGGTAAGACCAACTCAACAAGAGAGTATGTATACTGGTGTCTTGTACAAGGCCCAAGATTGAGGCAAAAAAGAGACTGAATAATTTGGGGATATCGTTATACAAAGCCTAAGAGGAGGCTGAAAGTTTGACTTTTCTGGGGAAGGTTTGTATGTGTCTTGTACAAAGGCCAAGATAGAGGCTGAAATGGGTTTGACTCTGCTTGGGAAATCATTCCTCAAAGCCTAAAAGCAGGCTAGGAAGAAGTGACCTTGCTGGGGAAGATATCTGTCCCAAGCTTAAGAGATGAAGATTTATGTCTTGTACAAAGCCCAA
This sequence comes from Lathyrus tuberosus, assembly GCA_022829125.1. NCBI lineage: Eukaryota > Viridiplantae > Streptophyta > Magnoliopsida > Fabales > Fabaceae > Lathyrus > Lathyrus tuberosus. The sequence continues at coordinate 11,588,812 of JALAZF010000009.1, forward strand.
GATTGAGGTTAAAAGGGTTTGACTCAACAAGAGAGTGCTTTTATCTGTCCTGTACAAAGCCCAGAATTGTGGCTGAACAAGCTGGAGAAATTATTCGACACAACTTGAGAAGAGGCTAGCTCTAGCTAGGGGAAATATTTACATCAAACCTACGAGGAGGCTGGAAAAAGATTGACTCAACAATAGAGTAATTTTGTCTGTCTCATATAAAGCCCGAGATTGAGGCTAAAAAGGTTGACTCAACAAGAGAGTGCTGAAAGGTGATTGACTCAACAAGAGAGTCTGAAAAGGTGATTGACTCAACAAGAGAGTCTACAAAGGTGATTGACTCAACAAGAGAGTCTACAAAGTTGATCGACTCAACAAGAGAGCCTGAAAAGGGTTAGCTCCGCTGGGGAGAATCATTGTACAAAGCCCAAGAGGAGGCCGACTTTGCCGAGGGAAGGTCATTATACAAATCCTAAGAGGAGGATATCTTTCTGCTGGGGATTATTGAGATCCCTAGGCAGGTCCAAGTGGGGAATCAACTCTTGCTAAGGGTTCCAGAAGAGTTGAGATATCAGATGCCTTGAGGTTCTGATTTGGGTTAGTGTTATACTGATGATAAACTGACCCTGGTTTGGGGTTTTTAGGAGAGAGACTGGGTTTTAGACTTTACTAGAAATTAATCCAGAAGAACCGGGGTTTCTCCTATGTTTTGTAGGGAACTTGAGAATGTCTTTGAGACTCAAGGGGATTAGACTGTCCAAGTCTACTGGTGTGGAAGAGTTTTATCTTTTGTATGATGCCCAAGAGGAGGCGGGTGTATTAAGGGATGAAAATCAACCCTAAATTGGTCAGACGTCTGACACTGGAAAGACTGATCTAGCAAAGGATGACTAAGTTCTGTCTTATACCTTTAAGAGGTCTTCAGGGTCCTTGTATTAAGCCCAAGAGAAGGCATGAGAACTTCTAAGAAGCCGGAGGATCCTTATACAAAGCCCAAGAGGAGGCGCGAGAACTTCTAAGAAGCCGAAGGGTCCTTGTACAAAGCCCAAGAGGAGGCGGGGATGCTTTTAGGAAGCCTGTGGGTCCCAAACCAAGAAAAGTTCAAGAAATGCAATTCACCGAGAATAGATCATTTAGTGAAAATTCCAAGGTTTGAAGAAACTTAAGAGATGCTATTCACCGAGAATAGATCAACTCTGGGGAGTAGAGTTTCTTTGACAATTTCTAGGGGTGACATCCTGAGAAAAGGTTCACGAAGAATACTTACTTTCTCTTTGTTCCATATTGTTTAAGCCCAAGAGAAGGCAAGACTGTATCTGGAAATCCTATGGGGATCTAGTTTTGACTGTATTTAAGAATGACCAACATGACTTTACCTAGTTCTAGACCTAGTTGTCGGGGAAAACTTTAAATAACTATACTAGTACATATACAGTTGATATATGACAAGTATTTAAAAGGATATGAAAGAAGACTTACAGTGCGCAACTTCCCACAATACAGTTATATATATATGAAAGCGAGTAAATGAAAGCTGTTTAAAACTTACAGGCGAGCAAGCTTCCATGCTCTATTGTTAGTTGTTCATAGAAATTAAAGAAAGTTTTGATAACAACATATATATTTAAACCTAAATCAAAAGGAAAACTGTTTTGCAAAGATTGTTGGGGCTTATACTCAAGGAGAGGCCCAAGGTTTAACAGTGATCGCACCGTTGTTTTGAAAATCGCAGAGGGACTTATACAATGACTGAGGCCTAAAAATGGTTTTGGTTAAAAGGGGATTGGGTCTTACCCTCTATTAGAGGCCCAAAGGTGTTTTTTTTAAAGAAAAGAGAATGGGGCTTACAATTCAGGGAGAGGCCCATGTGAAGGACTTATACAAATGACTGAGGCCCAAATTGTTTGTATATGATAAGAGATGGGTCTTACACTCTATTAGAGGCCCAAAAGTGTTTTAAAATTTAAAATCAAGAGGAAACCCTAATTTTAAATAAAAATGTTATTTTTCAAAGGAAATTAAATGAAAAAAATGATATAAAATACCAAATATATTCCAAAATAAGTTGTACACCTTGAAAAATATTTTGAAAAGTCATGTTTAAATACATGAGAGTTTGAAATTCAATTGGTTTTGAAAGAACAAAGTGGGAATTTCATTTAAAGATGTTTAAAAATAACAAAAATGAAATTAATTACAAAAATTCTAACTATATTAAATAAATAATATAAATTGATTTTTTTTTGTAAAATAAAATATTTAAACATTTTAGTGAATTTTGAGGAAAAAAATCAATTCAAAAACATAAATATTCAGGGAGATATTAATTTTTGAATCAATTAACAAAAATAACAAAATATTCAAATATTCAAAAATTTGAAAAAGGGCGCCAAGAACACCAAGTTCTTGCCCGTACCCTCTGTTTTTCCAGATTTGCATTTTCTCACTTTTCTCCATGATTTCTCAATGGTTTTGCACAATTCAAGTACCAATCTTGCTCGTTTTTGAACAAGGATTACAACCATATAGATTAATTGCATTTATTTTGAGTATTGAGTGAGAAATCAGAAAAAACTCTCAAGAACCCTAATTTCAGCATGAACACCATGAAATCTCATACACGACTAATTCATGGTAATTGATTGAGGGTTATCACTCCATACATGATTAGGAACATATGGCAAAATTATTGTGCAGTAAAATATGCATGCATCATGGAGTTTGAAGAGTTCATGCTTACCTCTTGCAGCTGGTGATTGAGTTCTGAGTAAAAGGTGTTACAACTAGGTTCCAATGATCTGGACAACTTCTCTAGGTGCCAAGGATTGTGTTTGAATGATTGGAATGAATGGAAATGATCTAGAACTTGAGATGGTACCCCAACTGCATATCTGTCAAGAACTTGAGCAATTGGCTGGTGATTTTAAGAATCTGATGTTCCAGATGTGATTTTGTGTTATGGATCACTCAGATATGATGTTTATGAGGTGTGTGGGTGATTGGTTTGGTTGGAATTACTCTCAAACTCAAAACCCGATAGTGACTTGAGTTAGAAGGCAAAAATTGAAGTGAAATGGAGATTTTGAGGAAAGCATCAGTTTGGGTGCTTTGGTGTCGTTTGAATGATCAGTTAGGACCTCTATTTATAGTGGATCAACTCTTGTCTTAGAGGAATAGTGAATGGCTGCTAGATCAGATCAAATTCAATGGCTTTGGCTTGGTGGCATTTCTTCTCATGCAAGGCAAGCTAGCCTCTCCCAAGAGCAGGGTTATGTCTTGACCAAATCCACATTCTTCAGATGTTTTAATTGTTTTTAAGTGAGCATCTTAACTGAGTAGAGTGGCTTTATTGAAAGTACACTATTTCACATAAATGCCTTTAAATTTAAGGCATAATGTGACAAAATGCATTAACCTCAAGTTGGAAGATCCCTTGGATTTTTGACTCAGCTTTGTAGGTTGGATCAGATGGATGAGGATCAGATTGGATGAATGTGGCATAGTGATCCTAGGCCTTGACTCAGAAATCGTGTAAAGCAAGAAAACCTGCAAACTGGTTTTTCATGACAGCCTTGCCATGGTGTTTTGTAGCAGCCATAACTCTTGGCTCAAGCTGAGTTGTTTCATGCCAATGAGTTCCTTGGATTGTAGGCAATATGCACAACAACTTTTATGTTTACATCTTCAATTGATTCAGCCTAGAACTATGTGAAACAACCCTCCAAGTTTTGGTGTTTCACTTGAAATCTGCCTTGAGTAGAATTTTTTCTAAGTGTTGGAAAAATGCACTTTTATGTCTTTTAGTGATTTTGATCCAATCATAACTTGAAATCCATAAGGAATTGGAAGGAGATGTAGTTGAAACTTTTGAAGTGTGTAATGAGAGCTACAAATCCTGCTTTGGACCATCCAAAATGGTTGCTTGGATCTCAAGTTATGGTCCTTGGAAGTTGGTACCCTAGCCACTTTGTTCCATAACTTAGAAAAATTCTAAGTTTTTTATGGTTACCCCTTTTAGAAGTTAACTCATTTTCTTTGGTTTTTCTTGATGAATGATGATTCAAATCACATATTAACATTGTTTTAGGGTTAAAGAACCTTGGTTGACCAAAAATTCAAAAAGTAAAACTTTGGATTTTTGTACAGTTGACTTTTTATCGGATGAAATCCAAACTGTGCGATCCTTTGTGAAATCAAGTCCTTAACCTAAATCAAACCTAATGGATATATTACATAGGTGTTTTAGGGTGTATTGAATCATGTCCCAAGGTTTGGGAGAATGTCCTGGTCAAAAGTCAAAGATACAGTTGACTTTTTCTTCAAAACCCTAATTGTGGTTCAGATGAAATTGAAACTGGTGAACCAAGTTTTTTGGATCAATACATTGTTGCAAATGGACCCATGTAGTGCATTGGAGACCCTCAAATCATGTCTTGATGTCTTGGCTCATGTTTTGTCCAAAAAGTCAATTTATGGGTGAATTAGGTCAAGAAACCCTAATTCCTGATTTTTGGGTAAATGCATCCCCTGAGGTTAAATTGACTTGATGATTGGGTCCATGAGGTCCCTTGGAGTATCTTGGGTTGTGCTTTGGGGCATTGGCTCATGCCCAGAGGAAAATTTCCATCTGGAGGCCTCAGTCAACCAAAACCCTAAGTTGGTGACACTGGCGATCTTGAGGCTTGATCCACTTGGAATGCTGCAACCTTGTGCTTGATTCTTGATGTGGGAGTCCTCTTGATCCTTTATGGGTGTTTGAGAGGTTAGACAAGTTGAAAATTATGTCATTTCTTGATTGATCTTTTGTCTAAATGTTTTGGGAGGGCTCAAAAACCCTCATTCTCGATTGTGGTGAATGCTCAACCATCTTTGAGAAGATTGAGGAGGCTTGATGGCACATCCATATTGTGGTAATGATCCTCACAATGATGGGAAATCTTGGTGGTCAAAATTTGGGGTATGGTACAGATATGCGATAACCGTGAAGAGCAAATGGTAGCATCTCGTGCCAGTCTTTGTAGGTTACAACCATCTTTTGAACAATCTTCTTGATGTTCTTGTTAGCCGCTTCTACTGCTTCGTTCATCTTAGGCCGGTAGGGAGATGAGTTATGGTGTTCGATCTTGAACTCAGCGCACAACTCTTTCATCATCTTATTGTTCAAGTTAGATCCATTATTAGTAATGATCTGACTTGGAACACCATAACGGCAGATGAGATTGTTTTTGATAAATTGGACCACCACTTGTTTGGTCATATTGGCGTATGACGCTGCTTCGACCCATTTGGTGAAGTAGTCAATGGCTACCTGGATGAACCGATGTCCGTTCGAAGCCTTGGGTTCTATCATGCCAATCATGTCGATTCCTCATATAGAAAAAGGCCATGGGGAAGAAAGAACTTTGAGATACGTTGGCGGTACATGGATTTTGTCAGCATATATTTGACACTTGTGACCATGGTTGTCAAACTCGCGGGTAGACTCGTAAACTCGTACGAGTTTACGAGTCTATGAAGCATAAACGAGTAGACCAAGCATGGAATCGTTTTTTGATATACTCGAGTAAACACGTGTAGACTCACACAAACTCGTATAGAATCACGAGTCTATAACGAGTTTACGAGTCTATAAGTTTTTTTTTGAATTTCTTATTAAACCAAAAAAGCCTAAATTCCTCAAAAGATTATATTTTATTTTAAAAAACTTTTTTTTTGCTTGTATGAGAATTAGAAAGTCTCTTTTCTAGTCACTTGTTTCAACAAAGTTTCTTCCTCCCTTCTTCAGCGACGTGAGTTTGTTTTGTCTCTTACTTTGTTCGTTTTAATGGCCCTAAATCAATCCTTTATTGTGTAAGTATTTTCGTATATGTTTCACTTGGGTGTTTTTCATGTATGATATCTTGTACAAATGTGATGTGCTATTGTCTAATCAAATCCAATGATCCCAATGCACATGTATCAATTTGCATGTGACAAAATAGTTTAGAAAATTTATGATTTGTGGCAGAAAATAGTTTAGGAAGGATATGTTACCTACTGAAGGGTGGGATTTCTATGGAGACATGACTCTAGAATTAAAGAGGTTTGTAATTCTTATTTTAAGCTTAACTTATAGCTCCTCTAATTGTGAACGTAATTGGAGTTCCTTTAAAATGGTAATGAATTATTATTTGTTTGTTTATAGACCTGATTTTTTTAGAAACATTAAGTTGAATTATTATTTATTTTTTAGATTCATACAAAGAGAAGAAATAGATTGCATCAAAAAAGGTGAATAATTTGGTTTATGTCATGTACAATTTAAAGTTGAAAAGTGGAAAAGGAAAATCAAACAGTGTTATTATTTCATTTGAAGATAGTCATTCAAATGATGAATGTATAATTGAAGACCCTAATGAAGGAAATGTACAAACTAAAGTAAATGTTGATTAAGATGATGTTATTGTTAATAATCTTGTGGAAGCTGATGTTGTTGTAACTAATATTGTGCAACGTGATGGTGGTGGCAATGCTAAATTAGGTGGAAGTGGAACTTCAAATAATCCAACATTGATTAATGATGAAGAAGGTTTTTCATCTAGGGGAAGAGTTTGACGATGATACTCAAGATACTGATAAATATGATAACGATTATGTTGGTGGTGGTGATTTCACTAGAGCTTTGGATGTTTGAAGTTATTAGCATATTTGTTTTATAATTTTTTCTTGATGTAGTAGCTAATTAAGAAGAAATTAGTAATTTAAGTCTTTAACTACATACTTTAAAATTTTGTTTGTTTTATTATTGAGTTTTTATGTTAAGAAATTTGTTATGGAATACGAAATTTAAATTTTCATGTTATTTGGTGTTCTATTATATATTTGTGCCATATACGAAGCCGTTATTAGTTTAAAAACATAGAAGTGTGTCATACATGTGTCACTTATAGGTTTTTGAAAGTCATTTTTTAATTTTCCATAGACTCGTACGAGTTTGCGAGCCAAGTCTACAGACCCTTAACGAGTCTGAGTAGACTCACGAGTTTGAAAACCTTGCTTGTGATATTTCCTCATGTACTTGTAGCAATCGGATTCCATTGTCAGCCAATAGTACCCTGCTCTCAGAATTTTTTTGGCCATTGTGTGTCCGTTGGCATGAGTGCCAAAGGATCCTTCATGAATTTCTTTCATCAGCATGTTTGCTTCTGACCTGTCTACGCATCGGAGCAAGACCATGTCAAAGCTTCTCTTATAGAGTGTTTCACCACTCAAGAAGAAGTTGCCAGCCAGTCTTCTGATGGTTTTCCTGTCTTTTCTTGATGCCCCAGGCGGGTATTCTTGTTTCTGAAGGAAGCATTTGATATCGTGATACCATGGTTTGTCGTCTATGACTGCTTCGATCGTGAAGATGTATGTGGGTCGTTCTAGGCGCATTATGTCAATTTTAGGTACGTCGTTCCATTGACCAACACTAATCATGGAAGAGAGAGTGGCTAGTGCATCAACCATGTGATTCTATTCACGAGGAATGTGATGAAACTCGATTCTATTGAAGAATGGAAACAACCTTCTCGCGTAATCTTTGTAAGGAATCAGTCCTGATTGGTATGTGTTCCAATATCCTTTGATCTGATTGATAACTAAGGGTGAGTCTCCATACATATTAAAGTTCTTGATTATTAAGTCGATCACTTCTTTTTGACACATGATACAAGCTTCATATTCGGCCTCGTTGTTTGTAGACTTGAATGTCAGTCGGGCGGTGAAAGGAATATGGGTACCCTGAGGTGTTATGATGATTGCCCCAATTCCATTTCCATAGATGTTGACTGCTCCGTCAAATATTAATCCCCATTGGGAACTTGGTTCTGGCCCTTCATTAGGTAGCGGTTCATCGCAATCTTTCATTTTCAAGTACATGACATCTTCGTCTGGGAAGTCAAATCCGACTGATTCCTGATCGTCAATCGGTTGATGAGCCAAATGATCAACTAAAATACTCCCTTTGACGGCTTTTTGAACATGGTACTCGATGTCGTATTCTGATAACAACATCTGCCAATAGGCGATCCTTCCCGTGAGAACAGGTTTTTCAAAGACGTACTTGATCGGATCCATTTCAGAGATTAACCAAGTAGTGTGGAAAATCATGTACTGGCGAAGACGTTTGGCTATCCAAACCAGAGAACAACAAGTTTTCTCAAGCATAGTGTACCGAGTTTCATAATCGGTAAATTTCTTGCTCAAATAGTAGATGGCAGACTCTTTTCTTTTTGTTTCATCTTGTTGGCCAAGTACACAACCCATTGAGTCTTCTAAGACTGTTAAGTATATGATCAAGGGTTTTCCCTCTACCAGAGGTGACAAGATTGGTGGATTCAACAGATACTCTTTGATACTGTCGAAGGCTTTTTGGCAATCTTTCGTCCACACACAGTCTTGATGCTTTCTGAGTAATTGGAAGATTGGCGCGCATGTCACGGTCATGAGAGATACGAATCAGGAAATGTAATTCAGACGTCCCAAAAATCCTCGGACCTATTTTTCAGTCTTTGGTGAAGGCATTTCTTGAATGACCTTGACCTTGTCAGGATCAACCTCAATTCCCTTTCGGCTGATGATGAACCCTAACAGTTTTCCTGAGCGGACACCAAACGTGCACTTATTGGGATTCAAGCGGAGTTTGTACTTACTCAAACGCTCAAATAACTTTGAAAAGGGGGTCACATGTTCCTCTTCTATTTTAGATTTGGCAATCATATCATCGACATATACTTCGATCTCTTTGTGCATCATGTCATGAAACAGAGTAGTCATTGTTAGACGATGGCAATGGATCTAGAAGGGGGGGGGGGTGGGGGGTTGAATAGATCCCAAGAGATTTACACATAAAAATTAATTTTAAAAATTTTAAGCAGAAGCAGCCACAGAATCACTCGTCTACAACGAACCTCTACTAAAAGGATCGGATATGCACGACAATATTATAAATGGAATACGGATGAGAAAAATTCAGAACGATTCACACAATTGAATCGCAATCAACAAAGTTTACTTGCTTAATACTTAATCCAAACCACTGAGGTGAATCGATAAATAATTAGAGACAAATGCGTTCGATTTTGCTTTGAAACAAATTATCAAACACTTGGTGTGTGTAAACACACTAAGTGCATAATTTCTATGGAATGTAATGTAAAGCTGCTCCAAGATACAATTTGTCGCTCCCGAAAGATTCGCATCCAACGGTACAAACGCGAGAGTGGCGCAGAAAACACAGAGTCGCCAGCAATGTGTATTTATCCCGAGAGAGGGAAAGGAAACACTGCATAAACCTGAAGAGAAAGGGGGAAAGACATGGCCATCGCAACCATAGTCTGGGTTCGGGAGTCGGTTATGCGAGGGGAAGGTGTTAGTACCCCACGCATCCATCGTACTCGATGGGATCTACGCTTGTTGTCAAAACGGAGGGTGACCTGTCCTACTATCTATGGCTGTACAAAAGAAATCGGGGATGGGGGTGACTAAGACGGACTCGGTAGGACATATTTGATGCACTAGGCCTACGTACTCCGTCAGTGCAATGGGAAAGTCGGAGTCAACGTAGTTCGGACGGGAACTGTGGGGGAAGGTTGCTCGCCAAAACAATCGCTGTCTTGTGCCTACATATCCTCAATCGGACGAGAGAGAGGAATCATAGCTAATGTAGTTCGTGGGTACGACCACGAATGGGTAAGTTTTTTTTACGTGAGCGACGAGCTCTTTTCTGAAAATGAAACTTGAAACCCGACAATCCCGAGGGATAAAAAGATTTGAATTTGTTTTGTGTTTTTTAGACAGAAGTGTGTTTTAAGTTAGTTCATAACTTGCATTGCACCAAAGTCTAGGGCACAGGGACGAATACTTAACGAATCGTCCCAAGACAGGACGCCCGCTAAGCACTCTAGAAAGATGAGAGGAAGCCCCTCATTTCTCATTCCCCACGCTTAAGGCTCTTGCGCAATACACTTTATCTTTATTAAGTGTTTTCAAGAAGTTTTGAGATGAGAAGAGAAAAGACCCAAAGGAAACTCTAAAGGGAAACTAAGAGTCCTAATGTTATCATGCGTGGATAACCTATGGTTAGTGAGGCTTAGGAGGGACAACTACCTAAAACCTAATGCTAATCCTACTCCAAGCTTAATCAAAAATTAAGTTGGACTAGGTAGCTCTAAAGGGAGAGAATTCAAGACTTAAACAAGTCTTGAGATTCATGGGAGAAAGAGAGTGAAAGAGAAGAATGAGAAAGAGAAGGATGAGATAAGAAACAAGATAGGGAAGCAAGCACATCATATCAAGTATATATAACTCACATCAATAAACAAGTCTCAAAGATCATGCAAAACATCTCAAGTAAGCATGCAAAGGTAATCTTGAGAGAATGCAAGCATACTTATATGAAATGCACAATTAAGCACCAATGAACTTCATATTAAGATGAAATGAGAAAAATAAGATGAAGATGAAAGCAAGTCAGAACCAAGATCATACAATCATCAACAATTCTCATGTGCAAGAGAAGATCAAAACATGAAACATTATGCACCAAAGTAAGTCCACAAAAGGAAGTCAAAGTACAAGCACTTAAAGCATACCCAAACATGATCCACAAATTGAAAAATTTGGTCACAAGGGACCTCAACCAGGGGTAAAAATCATATCAAATACTCATGCAAAGAATCACAAAGAAACTCAATCAATTAGGCATGGCAAAACAATTAGGGTTAAGAGACGTCAAGAGATGATCATGCATAATTCACTTAAGCACAAAAAATAAAACATATACCAAATGACATTCAAAAATTATGAAATTAAAACCCAAGTGACCTAAGTCAGAAGCTAGAAACATGCCAAAATATCACACAAAAATTCACAAGTTAAGTACCTCAAACAATGCTTCAAAGTTGCATAAGAACAAAGAAGAACAATGCACAAATAGAGGGACTAAAATGCAATATGAAATGAGTTTTAAAATATGAGAAAAATATTTTTAAGGACCTCAAGATTCCTTCTGAAATATGCAAAAATAATGGGATGCAAATCATACACCAATGATGAGAACAAAAATCAACAAGGCAGGGTGTGCACAATTGAAACAATTCACAAAGAAAATTAATCAAACAATTAATTCAGACGCACAAAATAAAATAAAATGGAAAAATAAAATTTGAAATTTTTTTATAAAATTCCAAAGATGCTTCATGATTTTCTTGGTAATTTTTAGATGCATAAAACTAATTTTAAAAATTAAAAATGAGAATGCAACAAATAAATAAAATAAAAAGAGAATAAAACAAGCCAGGGGTGCAACATAAGCAATTTCCACGTTGGAGAAATAAAATGGGCTTAAGGAGGGGGTGGGAAAAGCAAGCCCAATCCAGATAAATGGTCAGCGCATACCAAACAAAAAAAACGACTCAGTCAACATGATTGACTCACACACACCCTCAGATTAATCCAGCGCATGATATTCAATCAATCACAAAACAAAGTAAACAAATCAATGGTCAGGATCAAGAGTTCATGATAGCCAAGGTACACGCGCGTACATCCAATCATTCAGAAATTAAAATCAAAGCACGTGGGAAGCACATGATATTTTAATGCGTTGGCACAATCAACACCATCAGATTAATCAGACGCACACAAATAAATCATCAGATCAAAGATTAAACAAGATGTGTGGCTCAAATCTGTGTGTGCATAATAACTACCATGGAAAAAAAACACACATTCAATAAAATATGAGATGATTTTAAATGACGTGGCCAAACAAGATCCATCAGATCTGGACCACCAACGGTCCAAATTTCATCTTTAACCTCCAACTTCAGGTGACCTGAAAAGTGAACCAGACGTCGGAGCCCTAGCTCCGGTCGTCTTCTCCGGCGACCTGCACTTCAAAATTTTCCAGAAATTGAAAACAAGTACACTATCTTACTCAGATTTTCACCAGGATTTCAAATATGCAAACCATTTCAACAGATCATCAACACATAATGCAAATTGAAGGAAAACATTTTGGATCTAAAAACTTCAAATCCACATTACAGCCATGATACACATTCAAATTCAAATCTAAACACATCAGGATGATCAGCAACTCACGAGGAACATTAAGCACACAAGAAAACTAAGTTCTATGATCAAGAAAATCACACTAACCTGAAACTTATAGAGCTCAAAATACACCAAGAAATCCTTCAGAAAGCTGCAGATCTACTCCTTAGGACCTCTGATTGCAAAATCAATACAACTAGAGACTTGAATCAAGCTGGATCTTGGATTTTGAAAGTGAGCACCTCAAATTCGTGTATGGTGAAAACCTTGCTTAGAGCTTCAAACAATGGTTGATTCTTGTTCTATGGAGTGTGTAGATCAAGAATATGAAAAAAAATCTTCAGAAACCCTTGTGAGGAGAGAGTTTCGAAGGAGAGAAAGTTTGAGTGAAAAATGGAATTCTGAGCAAATGAGGGTGCATGAGGTGTGAATGAACGTGTGAGTCTCCTTATATACACTTGGTTAGAGCTCTGAGCATGATTAGGGTTTTGTTAATCCCTTGATTAAGGCTAATGGAAGTGTTATGCAAAAATACAAGTTGTGCTGCACACCCTTGTTCACACGTGCATTGGTCATGAAATAAGTATGATTCATCTCCATTTTACTTGCTGATCACAACTGAATTGGTTTTGGGCTTTGTGGATGCTTGATTCATGAGATTCAATCCATCTTGCAAATTTGCATTTTGTGAAAATAGTGAGGTACATGGCACGGATTCCCTTGATTCAAGGGTCAAAAGTGGTCCTCATGGAGTGTACTTGAATATGGCAATGTGACTTGAAGCATTAGAACCAATTACAAGTCATTTTGGACCAAAATGCAAAAGGTGGAAAAATGGATACATGAGAAAACCCTAAAAACACCTTGCCTTCTTTTGATCATAACTTGAGTTTCACAAATGGTATGGAGATAATCTAGTACTTTTTGGAAATGGGAGAGAGAGATCTTCAACTTTCATGTTTGAGGAAAATTCATTTGAAGCTTCTTTGATGATGAAAAGTCAAGTTGAAGATGGTTTGAAAAGTTGCCAAAAATGGAAATTTCACATTATAGGTCATTTTCCAAAAATAGTAACTTTTGCACAAACTCTTAATTCTTGATGAATGACATGAATCTTGACATTTGAGGACCATATGAGGGCATAAGACCTAAAAAATCATGAAGAGGACCTCAAAATTCCATGGTTGACTTTCCCCCTTACAGTTGACTTTTCTTGGTTCACAAGCAACTGATCCACTGAACTTCTTCCACAATGAACCACTAGCCAAGCCTTCCTCTATGAATGTTTGGGAGCATATGGAACCCATGAGAGCATGCTTGAATCCACAAAGTTTTCTCAAGAAGCTCTTTGAACCCAAGAACCCTAATTTGGTCCCTCTGGTTAGGAGGGAAAGATTCACTTGAAATCCTTTGCCATTCTTGATCTTATGAAGATATGATGACCTCCACAAGACACCTTGAGGCTTGAGACTCCTTTGAGATGAACAAAGTACCTTGATCCCATGCTAAGAACCAATGCTATGCACAAATGCTAATGCAAGAAATGCAAAGAAACAAAAGCCAGTTAACTTCAAAACAAAAGAGCAAATTTTGGGGTGTTACAGCTGCCCCTATTCAATCAACTTGGTCCTGAAGGCATGATAGAAACGGCTGTCATGCGTTCAAAGGATTCACGGAGATTGAATACCAAAAGAAACCTGAAATTTGCAATCCTCAAAGTAGGGACGACTCCATTGAGGAACAAGTAATAAATGTTGCACTGTCACAACACGGACAAGTGTTAGCTATGCTGGGGATAAACAAACACGGACGGGTGTTAAGGAATCAAAGATATCAGATACGGACGGGTATCGAAAAGATACACGGACGGGCGTAAAAGGGTTTAATACGGACGGGTATCGAAAAGATACACGGACGGATGTAAAGAGGTACAATACGGACGGGTATCGAAGAGGTACACGGACTGGTGTAAAAAGGGTCAATACGGACGGGTATCGAAGAGATACACGGACGGGTGTAAAGAGATTCAATACGGACGGGTATCAAAGAGGTACACGGACGAGTGTAAAAAAGGTCAATATGGACGGGTATCGAAGAGATACACGGACGAGTGTAAAAAAGGTTCAATACGGACGGGTATCGGAAAAATACACGGACGGGTGTAAAAAGGTTCAATATGGACGGGTACTGAAAAGGTACACGGACGGGTGTAAAAGGGTTCAATATGGACGTGTATCGAAAAGATACACGGGCGGGTGTAAAGGGGTTCAATACGGACGGGTATCGAAAAAAATACATGGATGGGTGTAAAGAGTTCAATACGGACGGGTATCGAAAAGGTACACGGACGGGTGTAAAAAGGGTTCAATACGGACGGGTATCGAAAAGATACACGGACGGGTGTAAAGAGGTACAATACGGACGGGTATCGAAGAGGTACACGGACGAGTGTAAAAAGGGTCAATACGAACGGGTATCGAAGAGATACACGGACGGGTGTCAAGGTAAAAACCTTGAAGGGATGAATCAAAAGACCACCTGGACGAAAGGGGTGAAAAGAGATCCTGGGTTCACAATCCTGGCAAAACACTCTGTTGTGGGGCTGTCAAATATTGCTTTGAATGACTAAACCCAACACTTGTGGAGTAAAGTCGAATGATATTTTCCTGAAATCCAGTTTTCCTGACGAAGGAAAACTCAAACCTGGCTTATGCTTCGGATGCATATGTTTGAATTTTGCCGTAATGCTCCACGCGAAGTGGAAATGCTACGCATTTAGAAGGATGCCATGTAAAAAAATGCTTATGCAATGCAAAAGACCGTCCCAGCAAAATAAACGCTGAGAACAGAAGCAGCTCCACTGAGGACGACAAACTACACTGTCATCAAACCAAAGAACATGTTGAGGAAAACTTCACCCTGCTAGGGAAGATCACAATCACCAATTCTGCTGGAGATGGACGAACCTCCGAGAGAAAACCCACTCTAACGGGGAGGAACCAAAAACTGAAGATAGAAACTCCTCCGCCGGGGATGACCAAATGTTTCAGAACCTGGATTCAAAACCTGCTGGGGATACTAATCGCCAACAAACTCTGCTTGGGGATGGAAACCAAACACTGAAAATGGAAACTCCTCCGCTGGGGATCACCAGATACTTCAGAACTTAGATTTGACGCCTGCCAAAAACGATTGGACTTAAGACCTACTGGGGATACCAATCACCACCAGACTCTGCTTGGGGATATGAGTACCCTTATCCTGCTGAAGAGTACTGATCATCATCGGCACATCTGCTTAGAAAATAGTAGTTGTCAACATCCACTCTGCTAGGGGATAAACAAATGTTTCCTGACTAGCTGAGGAAAAAATGACTGCCCCATATTCTGTGGGGAAACACCATCTTTGATCAAAGAAGATGCTCCATCAATCTCTTGCTGGAGAGGCTGCAGAAATGACAATTTCTGGCTACTTGCTGAGGAAAAATGAGCCAAATCACAACTCTGGCTGGGGGTAAATCTCTTATACCCTACTGAGGGAGACGATCCTCGATACTCCGCTTGGGGAATTACTTCTTTATACTCTATTGAGAAAGACGATCCTCGATACTCTGACTGGGGAGAGCAGCAAATTGCTGAGGATGATCAGACTTCAAAGTTAAGGAGAGCAACTCTACTGGGGAGGTACAAACCTGTTATCCTGCAAAACCAACAGAAAAGTCTGTGTGAAAAAATGATTACTTTGATTATCATCACAGTGACTGACGCCTAAGCAATTGCCACTGTTTTCCAACTTGTTTCACAAAGCTCAACATTTTAGCATGTAATGTTTATAAAAAATATCGGACATTTTCACAAACAAAACAGGAAAAACAATAAACAAAAGCTCTTTGACTAAAATGCAAACTTTATTGAATGATCATCCTGTAAATAGGCATTTACATTTGGAAGCAATTCCTGAAAAGAGGTAATTGCGCGAAAAGTAAAAGAAAATACACATGTCGGCAATGTGGGGAACAGACATCCACCATGACTCGACTCAGCTATAACCCATATGACTTGTTTATCCGCAGATGCTTTGGCCTTTGAAGATGACTGACTGGACTGATTCCTTTCCTTCGAATTTTCCAAATGTGAATAGTGATCACAGATCAAACGCGGATCGTAGTCTTTGCTTTTAAATCCCTAACTTTTTCCTGGATCGCCCTTTTCGGGTTTTCAATCCACCGGATACCCATTTTTGCCAAAGTTGCCTTTTCAGGTTTTCAACCTTGCGGGTTTATTTCTTTTTCTTTTTTATCCCTAATTTTTGCCCGAACCTTTTCTTTTTATGGTTCGCCAAGATGCCCCATTTTTGCATGAACCTTCTTTTTATGTCCAGCGGGTCTTTTTTATGCAAAGTATTTTTTTACTACATCCGCGTTCACAGGGGACGTAAAATCTTCGCCATCCATAGTTGAGAGTAATAAGGCTCCACCAGAGAAAACCTGTCTTACTACATATGGCCCTTCGTAATTCGGAGTCCACTTGCCCCTGTGATCTGTTTGAGGAGGAGTGATCCTTTTTAGGACTAATTCACCAATTTGGAAACACCGAGGACACACTTTCTGATCAAATGCTTTTTTCATCCTGCTCTGATACAATTGGCCATGCGCAATGGCTTTCAATCTCTTCTCTTCAATGAGGTTCAGTTCATTCAGCCGGGAACGCACCCACTTAGCTTCATCAAGCTTCACGTCTGTCAGAATTCTCAAAGAAGGAATCTCAACTTCTAACGGTAGAACTGCTTCCATACCATACACCAGTGAGAAAGGGGTTGCCCCAGTTGATGTGCGTACCGAAGTATGATATCCGTGCAAAGCGTAAGGCAATATCTCATGTCAGTCCTTGTATGTCACTACCATCTTCTGCACAATCTTCTTTATGTTCTTATTAGCCGCTTCAACAACCTCATTCATCTTCGGGCGATAAGGAGAAGAATTGTGATGTTCAATCTTAAAGCTCTGGCATAGCTCCTTCACCATCTTATTGTTCAAATTTGAACCATTATCAGTAATGATCCTCTCCGGGACTCCATACCGGCAGATGATGTCCTTCTTTATAAACCGGGCTACCACTTGTCTGGTGACGTTGGCATACGATGCTGCTTCCACCCACTTCGTGAAATAATCAATAGCCATCAGGATAAAACGGTGTCCATTCGAAGCAGTCAGCTCGATCTTCCCAATCATGTCAATGCCCCACATGGCAAAAGGCCAAGGTGACGACAAAACATTCAGAGGAGTAGGCGGTACGTTCACCTTATCAGCATAAATCTGGCATTTATGACATTTCCGGGCATATTTAAAACAATCAGACTCCATAGTCATCCAATAATACCCCGCTCTTAACAATTTCCTTGCCATAGCATGCCCATTGGCATGAGTACCAAAGGAACCTTCGTGAACTTCTTCCATTAACAGGCCTGCCTCGTGTTCATCAACACAACGTAGCAAGACCATGTCAAAGTTTCTCTTGTATAACACATAGTCTTTGTTCAAAAAGAAGTTTCCTGATAACCTCCTCAATGTCATTTTATCCTTGGAAGATGCCCCAGCTGGGTATTCCTGACTCTTCAAAAAGACTTTGATATCATGATACCAAGGCTTGCCATCTGATACACCTTCAACCGCAAATACAAAAGCAGGTATGTCCAAGCGCATGATTCTGATTGAAGGAGTTTCATTCCAACGATTCACTTGATACATTGATGACAATGTTGCCAACGCATCAGCCATCTGATTCTCTATCCGGGGAATGTGATGGAAGTCCACTCTGTCAAAGAAAGGTAACAACCTTCTGGCATAGTTGTTATAAGGAACAAGATTCGCTTGACGAGTCTCCCATTCACCTGTAATCTGATTAACCACCAACGCAGAATCACCATAAACATCGAGGTTCTTGATTCTCAAATCAATCGCTTCTTCTAACCCCATGATGCATGCTTCATACTCTGCCTCGTTGTTGGTGCATACGAACATCAATCGGGCAGTGAAGGGTATATGAGAACCCTTTGGAGTCGTGATGATTGCCCCGATTCCGTTACCGTATGAATTAACGGCCCCATCAAAAACCAATTTCCACTGAGATCCAATCTCAGGTCCCTCATCAGGCAATGGTTCTTCACAATCCTTCATCTTCAGATACATGATATGCTCATCCGAAAATTCAAACTTCATTGGTTGGTAATCCTCAATTGGCTGTTCGGCAAGATATTCTGACAAAACACTTCCCTTAATGGCCTTTTGGGAAACATACTGAATATCGTATTCCGTCAGAACCATCTGCCAACGGGCTATTCTACCAGAAAGTGCTTGCTTCTCAAACACATACTTGATCGGATCCATCTTTGAAATCAAGAGGGTTGTGTGGTTTAACATATACTGCCTCAAACGCTTAGTGGCCCAAGCGAGTGCACAACATGTTTTCTCCAGCATCGAGTACCTTCACTCGCAATCAGTAAACTTTTTACTCAGGTAATAGATGGCGTGCTCCTTTCTACCTGACTCGTCTTGTTGACCGAGCACACAACCCATTGAATTCTCAAGAACTGTGAGATACATAATCAAAGGCCTTCCTGGTACTGGCGGCATAAGGACCGGAGGTTCCTGCAAATATTCTTTTATCTTTTCAAACACCTTTTGACAATTTTCATTCCACCTGACCGCTTGATCTTTTCTTAGCAACTTGAAGATTGGTTCACACGTGGCTGTGAGATGCGAGATGAACCTAGCAATGTAGTTTAATCTCCCCAAGAAACCACGAACCTCTTTTTCTGTTTTCGGCACATGCATTTCTTGTATGGCTTTTACCTTCGTAGGATCAACCTCGATACCTTTTTCACTAACAATAAACCCCAGCAATTTTCCTGATCTCACCCCGAAGGTGCATTTGTTTGGATTCAACCTCAGTCTGAATTTTCTCAATCTTTCAAATAGCTTCTGAAGATTCACCAGATGTTCTTCCTCCATCTGTGACTTTGCAATCATGTCATCAACATAGACCTCAATCTCTTTGTGAATCATATCATGAAAGAGAGTCACCATCGCCCGCTGGTAAGTTGCCCCTGAATTTTTCAATCCAAAGGGCATCACTTTGTAGCAAAAAGTTCCCCACGGTGTTATGAACGTTGTTTTCTCCATTTCCTCTGGGGCCATCTTGATTTGGTTATACCCAGAGAAGCCATCCATGAAGGAAAACACCGAGTACTGAGCAGTATTGTCAACTAACACGTCAATGTGAGGGAGCGGGAAATCGTCCTTTGGGCTTGCTCTGTTCAAATCCCTGTAATCAACACACATCCTGACCTTCCCATCCTTCTTAGGTACATGCACGATGTTAGCAACCCATGGAGGATAATTTGTTACGGCAAGAAAACCGGCATCTAGCTGTTTCTGAACCTCTTCCTTGATTTTGACAGACATCTCCGGTTTAGTTCTTCTCAACTTTTGTTTGACCGGAGCACAAGCTTCTTTAAGTGGTAGCCGGTGTACAACAATATCAGTATCGAGCCCAGACATGTCTTAGTAAGACCAGGCGAAGATGTCCACATACTCACGGAGCATTTCAATCAATCTTCCCTTGACACTGTCTTCCAATGCAGCCCCTATCCTTACTTCCTTTCTGGCGTCCTCGGTTCCCAGATTTACAATCTCAATTTCCTCCTGATGAGGTAGGATGATCTTCTCCTCTTGCTTTAACAATCTGGCCAACTCTTCGGGCAGTTCAGAATCTTCGTCACTCTCTTCTTCAGCCTGATAGATTGGATTGTCAAAGTCATACCGAGCTATAGTTGAGTCATGATCGGTGTCATCTAAACAAAGAGACCTGCATGATTGATGAGGTATGTTTTATTATGTATGCAACAAAAGAAACACATTGCCATTTTGATGTGGGTTTTTAATGCATAAAAATAAAACAGAAAGATAGAGATCTAAAATTTGAGTGTGAAAAGTCCTTTATTGATGATAAAGCAAAACATGCAACAGTTAAAAGCCCTACAAATAAAATCACTACGTCTTGGGCAGAACGCAGGATTAACATAATAGGAAAACAAAGCAATTACTCGAAACTAGTCACTTGAATGACTTTTTCAGAAGACCAGTTGCACAGATTTCTCCTGGGACGCAAGGGAGGATCCAGCTATCCATATCACAATCACTGTCCCCTTCTTCCTCAATGGCATTAACTCTGTCTAAGAAAACACCGACACTGGTGAAACGGACTGGGCCATAGAATTTGGGAGGATCCCCGGCTTTCCTGGGTGGCTTGTATCCCAATCCATAGGTATTCCCTTTCGGCTGAACTTTAATCACTTGGCCCCACCTCTGTGAGCTACCAGCTTCGACTATAGCCTTAGCGTCTTTAAACGAAGACATAGAAACCTCAGGTTGATCTGCCACTGCGGGCTGCACTGTGATCTCAGACTGATCCTCAAACTGAATAACCTCTTCAGACACCTTCACTTTTTCAAACCCCTGACACAGCGTCTCATGGATTTCACCATCCACTTCCACGTATTTAAAGGTTGACAGCTGACTAATCATTATGTCCTCCTCTTCGCACACTGTCACCACGTGACCATCAACCATGTATTTCAGCATTTGATGTAAAGTGGAGGTTATAGTGCCTGCACCATGGATCCAAGGACGACCCAACAGACAGCTGTATGCTAGCTGAATATCCATTATATAAAATGTTGCATCAAAGGTTTCCGGCCCCACCTTGATCGGAAGCACAATCTCACCAAAAACAGATCTCTTCGAGCCATCAAAAGCTCGCACCACCAAGTCGCTTGGTGTACAAATAAGTCCCCTGGTATATAACTTCATTAATGCTTTCTTTGGCAATACATTCAACGATGATCCAGTATCCACCAACACATGTGACATCAGTGAACCACGACACTCAATCGAAATATGCAGGGCATTATTATGATTCCTCCCAGCGGGAGTCAAATCAAGATCTGTGAAACCCAAGCCATTACCTGCATTCACGTGCGCTACAACCCCTTCAAGTTGATTAACAGAAATCTCTTGAGGAACATAGGCCGCATTCAAAACTTTCAGAAGCGCATTCCTATGAGCTTCAGAACACAACAGCAACGACATAATAGAAATCTTGGACGGGGTCTGATGTAACTGGTCCACAATTTTGTAATCACTTTTTCAGATAAGTCTCATAAACTCCTCGACATTTTCAGAAAAAGCATCATCAACCGACTTTACTGTAGAATCCCCAATCACTGGAGTCTGAACAGAACCATCCATTACCTGTTTTCCCTTATCTTGCCGAGAAGTACTGGGTTGATCATTAACAGGAGTAAGCACTCTACCACTTCTCGTTATAGCATCAGTCTTAACTTTGGCTTCTAAACTAGTAATCACTGGTGGAGTAGCCATTAATTCTTGCTTTTGCCCATTGACAAACACCTCTGCGCCGTAATTCTAGGGAATAGCCTTAGTACTTTCATACGGAATGGGTCCAGCCCTTGTGATAATAACTGGAGGTGGCCTTGCCGGACCTGAAATAGTAATCGTTTTGAACGGAATGGTGATAGTAGCAACCTTCTCACTAACAACCTCTTCTTGCTGATTACCTCTATCAAACTGTAAACAACCCTCATTAATCATATTCTGGATACCCATCTTCAACGAATCACAACCATTATCCTTCGTCAAACAATCTGAACAGTTCTCATCACAACCCAGATAGACGCCACCCTTCAATAACCTTTTTTTAACCACAGTCAGTGGAGTCTTCAGCTCCTCAACATCCATGATCAAATTCAAAGCTTCACATTCCTTAATTATCGCATTCACCCTCGGCCCATTGTGTTCAGGCATCAGGTTTTGAACAACATTGGGCCTATCATTCGAGAAATTGATAGCCTTGGAGTCTACAAGATCTTGCACCTTGTGATGAAATGCCATACATTTCTCCACAGTATGCCCCGGAGCACCAGAGTGAAAATCGTAGTGTGCGTTAGCATCATAGCCTCGTGCGAGTTGCCATGTTGGTGGAGCCAGGGTACGGAGCTCAACTAAACTCAAATGCAGCAAATTTTGCAACAACTGTGCATACAACATCGGTGGTTGCTCAAAATGCCTCTCTGCATTTCTTTGTCTATTCTGATACTGGCCCTGCTGCCTGTTCTGATTAGCATTATTCCTTTGTTGCTGTGGTGGAGGTAACGTTGCTGGGATAGTTACCGATGCTACTTGTTGATTATTGTTCTGGCGCTGTTTCCCTTTCCCTTGTAAGATGATACAACATTGGCCTCTCCTTTCTTCTTATAACCATCAAAAGGCTTCTTTCCATGCCCGGAGGATGATCCGTCACCACTAGAAACTTTTCCAGCCTTAATTCCAACCTCTACCTTCTGTCCGATCGCAATCACATCTGCAAACTTGCCTAGTGAACAAGGCAATAGCTTTTCATAATAGTGCTTAGGCAGTGTGTCCATGAACATATCCAACATCTCCTTCTCCAGCATTGGTGGCTGTACCCTAGCCGCCAATTCACACCACCTTTGCGCGTATTCTTTGAAACTTTCATCATTTTTCTGGGACATGCTCAACAACTGAGTTCTGTTGGGAGCCATGTCTGTGTTATATTGGTAATGCTTGATAAAAGCTACAACTAACTCTCTCCAAGTACGAACATCTCTACTTTCCAGCGCCATATACCATTCCAATGACGCGCCGGACAGGCTGTCTTGGAAAAAGTGCATCATTAGCTTTTCGTCCTTGGCATGAGCAGCCATCTTCCTGGTATACGCCTTTACATGAGTTCTCGGACAGGTAGAACTGTTATACTTCTCCAGTGTAGGAATCTGAATCTTATGCGGAATGACAATATCAGGGACCAACCCTAGGTCGCCCAAATCTATTCCCAGATCATCCTGCTTCACAACCCCTTTCAGTTGCGCCTCGATTAAACGGATCCTCTCATCATTGACCACAGGAGGGCCAGCGTCCAAGCTTCTGACTGAAAAAACATCATCCTGTTGAGCATCAAAATGATGGCCATGGATAGCTCGAATAGTACATCCTTCTTCAACCACTAAAGGAATCCCACCCTGTCCACCAACACCAGGAATAGGAATGTTGGCACCAGCACCACCTCCGCCCGGAGGAATAACACGATTAAGAAGACCACTGTGTAAGATACCATTTTCATCAACCTACACCACCAAAGGCTGAACTAGAGTTCTGAATTCATTCTGGCTCTGCACCACACCTTGCATCATCTCCATGAATTGAGTGATGCAAGCTTGCATAGCTGCCACGTCTGCCTGAACTTTGTCCATCACTCTGCTTTGATTAAGCCTGGTAGAATACCGATGAGCTGGTTGATCAATCCTGACTGAAAAAAGAGAGAGCATAAGAAATCCAGAGAATCCGAGATAACCTGCTATGCAAAATGAGATGATTATGCAAATGTAAATGCAAACATGTATGAACATTATCAAGGCGATCTATCCCTTGATTCCAGTTTTAACAACAGAAGAGAACTGAATTCCTGATCATATAAAGAGAATAAGCATCTGTTACAACACAAGTCTGAATAAGCATAAACAAAGACCCCGACCAACAAGCCTGGCGGTGATCCCGGAAATACAAAGAAAACAGTAGCAAAGAAACTAAGGCATGTCATCAAGACTCAGCCGTGCTAGAATTCCCCATTCGTCATTCTTTTTGCACCAATTATGCACTTCCTTGAGAAGCTTCTTGGTATTAGGATGCTCTGGTCTCTGAATCAACTCCTGAATCAAGAGATCCCTCCTGTGCAAGATCCCTGTTAAATAACGACTAAGCAATTCCCAATCATCTTCTCCAGAAGCTCCACCTGAACTTGGACCTTTGCTTCTGGCTCTTTTCACTTCGGCTTGGATATTCAGCTGTTCCATATCTGCCATGGTTTCCTTGAGCTTTTCCACAATTGCTCTCCTCTCAAAGATCCCTGATAAAATCTCCTTATCTTTTTTCCGAAGCTTTGTCTTCAAACCTTCAATCTGCTCTAGATACTTGTCCTCTTTCAACCTGTTGGCAGTAATTGCTGTATTCCGACGGTCACAGAACCTGTGAATTCTTGACATAGCATAAGCCAACTTTTTCTTTTTGGACGAAAGGACCTTGCTAACACTTTTCAATGCTTGAGCCACTTTCTCTCTGGCTATGGCTTCTTTAGACAATTCTTTCTCCTTCACAGCCAAAAGTTCTGATTTCAACCTGGCAACATGGATAGCTTCGCCTTTTTCGTGCTTCAACTGACCAACCTCTCTGCCCAGCTCACGATTCTCCTCTCGGAGTTTCTCCTTCTCAGCCCATAACTTATCATACTTCTCAATATCAACAGTCGTGGGAGCCTCGATCATCAAAGGATACAAAGGTGGTTCCACCGGGAAGGGAAGATGCTCCTCTTCTGCTCTTTTCTTAATCCACTCTTCATAGAAAGGAAAATCCCGGTTATTACATTTCCCGAATGAAGTTTTTCCCTTCTTGGTCACCTGCTTCCAAGCATTCACAATCTTCCTTATCATCTCTTGATCCCCAGTTCCATTGAAGAATAAGGACTCTCTGATATCTCGCTCTTCAGGTGGACCTCTCAAAGGATAACCAAACTGCCTGATAACAAGGGAAGGATTATAGTTAATTCCACCTCTTCTCCCTATCAAGGGTACATTAAGGAATTCTCCGCACTTGCAAATAATCTTCATCCCTAGTAAGTCATGGTTGAACCAAACAATGTTGTCAGCAGTCAAGCCCATTAACCTCTTTGACCATTTCAGAGAATCTCTCGTATCAACGAAAGCGCCAGCTTCGGGGAGATGAGTCAGAAACCAAGTAGATAAGAGTGGTGCACAGCAACTCATAGTTTTTCCACGCCTATTTTCATTCTTGTAGTGGATTGAGTGATACATATCACCTAGCAAGGTAGGTATAGGATTCTTTGAAATAAAGATTCTGACAGCATGCATATCCACCAGATCAGGAACATTGGGAAACAGGACAATCCCATAGATGCACATAGCCAGAATAGCTTGGAAAGTAGTCCAATTCCTCTCCTTAACATGTATGCAAGCTTGATCAAACAAGAACTTCAATAAGAAACCCTTAGCTCCTTGTTTCTCCACAATTTTATTGCTCAGAGCGGATTCACCAATATGAAGAGCAATGGCCATTTCTTTTATCCCGTGACGTTCTTCAGAAAAGAATACTATGTCATGCCTGATGGGGATTCCCAAAATAAATGAGAACTCCTCCAACGTTGGAGCCAAGATATAGTTTGGGAAAGTGAAGCAACGCAAAGACGGATCATAGAACTCAAGAAGTGTATGAATGGCATCCTTCTCATACTTGGAGATATTGTAGACAAACTTCAGAAGTCTCCCATACTCTCCATTGAACTCTGTACAAACTCCAGGACCAGCCATATTAATCAGCTTGTGAATCAACGTCAAGGTTGGGTCTGGGAATGAATAAGCAACAATCTTCTTTCTCTGGATATCCATGCTAAGGCAACCTCAGAAAACCGGAATCAAGAGTAAGATGCAAGCCCTGAAAAATGTCAAACATGTTAGAATGCAAGAAAAATGATATGCACATGCAAGCATGGGATCAAGGCACCACTGCTGGATGTGCCGTGCTGTTAACTGAACGAGAACCACAACCCAGAAAACCAGAACTCTAGAATACCGAACCACTGAGATAACCAGAAACCCAGATAATCAAACACTGATGAGAAATCCAGAAAACCAGGTAGGTTGAAGGTTTCGGTTACCTGCAGACCTGCAAACACCCATCCCCTCTCACATGTGGGTTCTAGAAAGGCGAGGATCCTCAATATCCCGGGCTCTCAGGTCGAGAAATGATGATACGTTCACCATTTCTGGTTTGGCATCATCATCAATCGAGGAGGCCTCAACTGATTCCCCTAAAAAATAAGGTCATCCTATGCGAGTCCCTCAACATTGGGTCCTCGGATCGACAAGTGTAATGGGTTTGCCATTTCTGGTCTGCCATTATCACAGATCGGGAGGAGAGGCGCAACTGAGGTATCGGAGAAACGGTCACAAGAGTCGACAACTTTCTAGATCAACACCCTGAAATGTGCAAGACACACACGTCAGAATGCGTCCCAAGATAGCCTCGTCTGGTTGTGAATTTTGTGAACACACAAACGCACCAAGATGGCACGTAGGTCCCACTACTCTCCACTCTAGTCCTAGGGTGTACTCAAGCCTGGGTATTGGGCTTTTCTCTCAGAACAACCCAACCTGCCAAACAGAAACCAGCCAGCACAACACAACAATATCCAGTATGACAGTAATAAAATGAAATGCAATGCAATAAAAGCTGTAAAATAGTAATATACAACATAATAAAGCACAACAAATAAACACCCAACGAAAACAAACAAACAAGCGCTAGGATCGACTCGCTAAAGGGGATGGACAAGCAAGAGGTCAACCTGTCCCTAGCAGAGTCGCCAGCTGTCGCTCCCGAAAGATTCGCATCCAACGGTACAAACGCGAGAGTCGAAGCAGAAAACACAGAGTCGCCGGCAATGTGTATTTATCCCGAGAGAGGGAAAGGAATCACTGCATAAACTTGAAGAGAAAGGGGGAAAGACATGGTCATCGCAACCATAGTCCGGGTTCGGGAGTCGGTTATGCGAGGGGAAGGTGTTAGCACCCCACGCATCCATCGTACTCGATGGGATCCACGCCTGTTGTCTAAACGAAGGGTGAGCTGTCCTACCATCTATGGCTGCACAAAGAAAACAAGGATGGGGGTGACTAAGACGGACTCGGTAGGACATATTCGATGCCCTAGGCCTACGTACTCCCTCAGTGCAATGGGAAAGTCAGAGTCAACGTAGTTCGGACGGGAACTATGGGGGAAGGTTGCTTGCCAAGACAATCGCTGTCTTGTGCCTACATATCCTTAATCGGATGAGAGAGAGGAATCAGAGCTAATGTAGTTCGTGGGTACGACCACGAATGGGTAAGTATTTTTTACGTGAGTGACGAGCTCTTTTCTGAAAATGAAACTTGAAACCCGACAATCCCGAGGGATAAAAAGATTTGAATTTGTTTTGTATTTTTTAGACAGAAGTGTTTTTTAAGTTAGTTCATAACTTGCATTGCACCAAAGTCTAGGGCACAGGGACGAATACTTAACGAATCGTCCCAAGACAGGACGCCCGCTAAGCACTCTAGAAAGATGAGAGGAAGCCCCTCATTTCTCATTCCCCACGCTTAAGGCTCGTGCGCAATGCATTTTATCTTTATTAAGTGTTTTCAAGAAGTTTTGAGATGAGAAGAGAGAAGACCCAAAGGAAACTCTAAAGGGAAACTAAGAGTCCTAATGTTATCATGCGTGGATAACCTATGGTTAGTGAGGCTTAGTAGGGACAACTACCTAAAACCTAATGCTAATCCTACTCCAAGCTTAATCAAAAATTAAGTTGGACTAGGTAGCTCTAAAGGGAGAGAATTCAAGACTTAAACAAGTCTTGAGATTCATGGGAGAAAGAGAGTGAAAAAGAAGAATGAGAAAGAGAAGGATGAGATAAGAAACAAGATAGGGCAGCAAGCACATCATATCAAGTATATCCAACTCACATCAATAAAAAAGTCTCAAAGATCATGCAAAACATCTCAAGTAAGCATGCAAAGGTAATCATGAGAGAATGCAAGCATACTTATATGAAATGCACAATTTAGCACCAATGAACTTCATATTAAGATGAAATGAGAAAAATAATATGAAGATGAAAGTAAGTCAGAACCAAGATCATACCATCATCAACAATTCTCATGTGCAAGAGAAGATCAAAACATGAAACATTATGCACCAAAGAAAGTCCACAAAAGGAAGTCAAAGTACAAGCACTTAAAGCATACCCAAACAAGATCCACAAATTGTAAAATTTGGTCACAAGGGACCTCAACCAGGGGTAAACATCATATCAAATACTCATGCAAAGAATCACAAAGAAGCTCAATCAATTAGGCATGGCAAAACAATTAGGGTTAAGAGATGTCAAGAGATGATCATGCATAATTCACTTAAGCACAAAAAATCAAACATATATCAAATGACATTCAAAAATTGTGAAATTAAAACCCAAGTGAGCTAAGTTAGAAGCTAGAAACATGCCAAAATATCACACCAAAATTCACAAGTTAAGTACCTCAAACAATGCTTCAAAGTTGCATAAGAACAAAGAAGAACAATGCACAAATAGAGGGACTAAAATGCAATATGAAATGAGTTTAAAAATATGAGAAAAATATTTTTAAGGACCTCAAGATGCCTTCTGAAATATGCAAAAATAATGGGATGCAAATCATACACCAATGATGAGAACAAAAATCAACAAGGCAGGGTGTGCACAATTGAAATAATTCACAAAGAAAATTAATCAAACAATTAATTCAGACGCACAAAATAAAATAAAATTTGACAAAATTTTATAAAATTCCAAAGATGCTTCATGATTTTTTTGGTAATTTTTAGATGCATAAAACTAATTTTCAAAATTAAAAATGAGAATGCAACAAATAAATAAAATAAAAAGAGAATAAAACAAGCCAGGGGTGCAACATAAGCAATTTCCACGTTGGAGAAATAAAATGGGCTTAAGGAGGGGGTGGGAAAAGCAAGCCCAATCCACATAAATGGTCAGCGCATACCAAACAAAAAAAATGGACTCAGTCAACATGATTGACTCACACACACCCTCAGATTAATCCAGCGCATGATATTCAATCAATCACAAAACAAAGTAAACAAATCAATGGTCAGGATCAAGAGTTCATGATAGCCAAGGTACACACGCGTACTTCCAATCATTCAGAAATTAAAATCAAAGCACGTGGGAAGCACATGATATTTTAATGTGTTGGCACAATCAACACCATCAGATTAATCAGAGGCTCACAAATAAATCATCAGATCAAAGATTAAACAAGATGTGTGGCTCAGATCTGTGTGTGCATAATAACTACCACAGAATAAAAACACACATTCAATAAAATATGAGATGATTTTAAATGACGTGGCCAAACAAGATCCATCAGATCTGGACCACCAACGGTCCAGATTTCATCTTCAACCTCCAACTTCAGGTGACCTGAAAAGTGAACCAGACGCCGGAGCCCTAGCCCTGGTCGTCTTCTCCGGCGACCTGCACTTCAAAATTTTCCAGAAATTGCAAACAAGTACACTATCTTACTCAGATTTTCACCAGGATTTCAAATATGCAAACCATTTCAACAGATCATCAACACATAATGCAAATCGAAGGAAAACATTTTGGATCTAAAAACTTCAAATCCACATTACAGCCATGATACACGTTCAAATTCAAATCTAAACACATCAGGATGATCAACAACTCACGAGGAACATTAAGCACACAAGAAAACTGAGTTCTATGATCAAGAAAATCACAATAACCTGAAACTTGTAGAGCTCAAAATACACCAAGAAATCCTTCAGAAAGCTGCAGATCTACTCCTTAGGACCTCTGATTGCAAAATAAATGCAACTAGAGACTTGAATCAAGCTGGATCTTGGATTTTGAAAGTGAGCACCTCAAATTCGTGTATGGTGAAAACCTTGCTTAGAGCTTCAAACAATGGTTGATTCTTGTTATATGGAGTGTGTAGATCAAGAATATGAAAAAAATCTTCAGAAACCCTTGTGAGGAGAGAGTTTCGAAGGAGAGAAAGTTTGAGTGAAAAATGGAATTCTGAGCAAATGAGGGTGCATGAGGTGTGAATGAACGTGTGAGTCTCCTTATATACACTTGGTTAGAGCTCTGAGCATGATTAGGGTTTTGTTAATCCCTTGATTAAGGCTAATGGAAGTGTTATGCAAAAATGCAAGTTGTGATGCACACCCTTGTTCACACGTGCATTGGTCATGAAATAAGTATGATTCATCTCCATTTTACTTGCTGATCACAACTGAATTGGGTTTGGGCTTTGTGGATGCTTGATTCATGAGATTCAATCCATCTTGCAAATTTGCATTTTGTGAAAATAGTGAGGTACATGGCACGGATTCCCTTGATTCAAGGGTCAAAAGTGGTCCTCATGGAGTGTAATTGAATATGGCAATGTGACTTAAAGCATTAGAACCAATTACAAGTCATTTTGGACCAAAATGCAAAAGGTGGAAAAATGGATACATGAGAAAACCCTAAAAACACCTTGCCTTCTTTTGATCATAAATTGAGTTTCACAAATGGTATGGCGATAATCTAGTACTTTTTGGAAAGGGGAGAGAGAGATCTTCAACTTTCATGTTTGACGAAAATTCATTTGAAGCTTCTTTGATGATGAAAAGTCAAGTTGAAGATGGTTTGAAAAGTTGCCAAAAATGGAAATTTCACATTATAGGTCATTTTCCAAAAATAGTAACTTTTGCACAAACTCTTGATTCTTGATGAATGACATGAATCTTGACATTTGAGGACCATATGAGGGCATAAGACCTAAAAAATCATGAATAGGACCTCAAAATTCCATGGTTGACTTTCCCCCTTACAGTTGACTTTTCTTGGTTCACAAGCAACTGATCCACTGAACATCTTCCACAATGAACCACTAGCCAAGCCTTCCTCTATGAATGTTTGGGAGCATATGGAACCCATGCATGCTTGAATCCACAAAGTTTTCTCAAGAAGCTCTTTGAACCCAAGAACCCTAATTTGGTCCCTCTGGTTAAGAGGGAAAGATTCACTTGAAATCCTTTGCCATTCTTGATCTTATGAAGATATGATGACCTCCACAAAACACCTTGAGGCTTGAGACTCCTTTGATATGAACCAAGTACCTTGATCCCATGCTAAGAACCAATGCTATGCACAAATGCTAATGCAAGAAATGCAAAGAAACATAAGCCAGTTAGCTTCAAAACAAAAGAGCAAAATTTGGGGTGTTACACAATTCAAGGAATTGTATCAATATAACAAAACAGTTTCTCAGCTTACGATTACACTATGACAGAAATTTTGATAAATTACGACTTCACAAATTTGAATAAACTAAAATATAAAAGAGTTAAGGGAAAGAGAGAACAAACGAGATTTGATTAGGCAGTTCCCCAATCGTCCTCGCTTTGGGTACGTTTGCCCCCAATTCCACAATTGGAATTGATATATATATATATATATATATATATATATATATATATATATATATATATATATATATATATATATATATATGCAGCTGTTGCAAATTGTTTATTACATGAGAAAAACTATGAACATCCAAACTCCCAAACGTCTTTGATCGTTGATGCAGGGCCTTCTCTTCCCTTGATTCGAGACAAATCAAGTGCTTCGAATATGGTTGATCCAATTACCGTCTCATGCTACTTGATTGCAAGAAATCTTGTTCTTCAATCCTTTTCACTCAATCAATTGCGATCTACCAAAGATTCGAACCCAAACCTCTCTTCTACGATCCTCCGATTATAGCTACTAAACCGAACGATTACTCCAATCTTCGGTTACCTTCGCCCGGCTGAATCCCTGCAGAACTAAATGGTTTGTACAAAAACCCCCAAGAATCACCGTCCCACGCTACTAAACTGAGAGAAACCACCGTTCTTCAGTTACCTTCACTCGGCAGATTCTTGGAGGACAAAACCCACTGGTTTTATTCAAGAAACACCTACCAAGCTCTCAACCTAGAAAATGAGGATCATACACTTCCTAAATTCTGAACGTTATCACTTCGATCAATGGGCGACACAAACAAAGATGATTATGTGTGATTGTTTGTTTACTCAATGAAGAAGATGAAGATGAAGAGAAAAATGGTATCTATTTTCACATTTCTTGTTTTTCTAATGATATTTTGATATGTGAGATGACCAGACTATTTATAATGAATAATATGACCCAAAAAAAGTTATAACAGCAATAACAGAATAAATTTAAGCAGAAAAATCATTTCAGGCATGTTTGGGTCGACTCATACTTTAATAAGGGTCGGCGTACGATGACCCGTGGAAGTGTCTATGCAAAATAGGCGACCATGTGTTGACCCATCTTGAGGATGCGTCGACCCATGGTCGGCATGAGCTAACCCAAACTTTTCACAAAAATTTGTTCCAACTAGCATGAGTCGACTCATGCTTGCTATGCGTCGACTCATGAACCTGTAAAAAACTCAGAAATTCATTTTTTGCACATTTTGACCAACTAAGACTCGATTCATGCACACCAAACATTAATATCATGATCATGCACATGTAGAAAGTGTGTAGACCCTTCCTATATGTTTAGATACATGAAACTCGATGGTTAGATGCAATTTGCCCGACAATGAAGTGATACCGCTCAAATTACAATCTAATACCTAGCTTATTTGTTGACATCATTAAAACCAAAATAGATGAAAAACCTTAGCCCTCACATACTCCCCCTTTTTGATGATGGCAACACTGTTTAACTTTCTCTTGATTTGTAATTTGAGGACGGACAAGCTCCCCCTGTCTTTAACACTTTAATGTCTGCTACTTTGGTAATTTCTGTTCGCTAGTATCCTTCTCCCCTTTTGACAACATCAAAAAGAAGAATAGAAGATGGTCACAAAGATATCAATATAACAAGTAAGGGTTCATTCACAAATTTACAACACGACAGATCTAACATGCATCCACATATGATACAGTTAATGTAATACTTGAAACGGATAAATACGGAACATAAGAAGCAAACACGATTCATTCCATAATAGTGCAAAATAGTAACATAGTCCTAAATGAAAAGCAAAAGCAAAACATCATGCAAGAAAAGAACAAGTCATACAACATGCACATTCTCTTGAAAAATTGGACCATTCTTGAGTCAACCCATGACATGCTTTGGTCAACTCAACCAAGTATAAAATGGAAAAATTCATGTTTTTGCATACAAAGGTTCCAAAATAAGATAAATAAACATGCACACACATAGAAAAAACATCCACATGAACAATATGTGCTCAAAATGCAATAAACATCAAGTTTAAGGTACTTAACATGGCACAAAAATATGTTAAACATTTATGAATCAGAACGATATTACCTTGATCACCATTGACGATAAGAGCCCTCACATATAGGTAAAAGTCTCTTTGCATTGTTAGGTAAAAGAATAAACAAGCATGTATATATGTGAAGATTACTATCTTAAAGGATTTACTAAACACGATCCGAGATATCGAGAATGCCAAGTTCCCTACGGATGTGAAAGAAAGGCTCTGTAGCTAATGGTTTTGTAAAAATGTCAGCAAGTTGATTTTTAGTATCAACATGCTCAAATATCACATCACCTTTCTCTACATGATCCCTAAGAAAATGATGGCGTATTTCGATATGCTTGGTGCGTGAATGTAATACGGGGTTCTTAGTCAGGTTTATTACACTAGTGTTATCGCACAAAATGGGAATACGCTCAAGTTTTAAATTGAAATCAAGCAATTGTTGTTTAAGCCATAAGACTTGAGCACAACAACTGCCTGCGGCAACGTATTCCACCTCGGCTGTTGACAAAGCAACCGAAACCTGTTTCTTGCTATGCCAACTCACCAAGGAATTTGCAAAAAGGTGACACGTGCCACTAGTACTTTTCCTATCCAACTTGCACCCGGCAAAGTCGGAATAGGAATAACCAACTAAGGAACAAACACTACCTTTGGAATACCACAACCCATACTTTGGAGTACCAGAAAGGTATTGAAGTATGCGCTTAACTGCTTTTAAGTGGGATTCCTTGGGACGTGCTTGATACCTCGCACACATGCATACACTGAACATAATGTCGGGTCGTGATGTGGTAAGATAAAGAAGAGATCCAATCATACCTCGATACTTCTTTACCTCTACATCCTTACCATTTTCGTCACGATCAAGATTGGCACAAGTAGGCATTGGAGTATCTATTGCTTTGCAGTTTAGCATGTCGAAACGTTTGAGAAGCTCAAGACAATATTTCGTTTGACTCACGAATGTGCCCTCTTCGAGTTGTTTGATTTGCAATCCGAGGAAATAGTTAAGCTCCCCCATCATGCTCATTTCAAACTCCCCCTGCATCAAACTAGAAAACTCCTTTACCAAGGTCATGTTAGTAGACCCAAATATAATATCATCAACATAAATTTGTACCAAGATTAAATGTTTTCCTTGACGTTAAATAAAGAGGGTTGTGTCAACCTTTCCTCTTGAATACCCTTGATCAAGTAAAAATTTGCTTAGACGTTCATACCAAGCCCTAGGGGCTTGTTTAAGTCCGTACAAAGCACGTTTAAGTTTATAGACATGATCAGGATATTCATGGGATTCAAAACCCGGAGGTTGGGCAACATAAACCTCTTCATTTATATATCCATTAAGGAAAGCACTTTTAACGTCCATTTGGAATAATTTGAAGTTCTTAGTGCAAGCATAAGCAAGTAAAAGGCGTATAGCCTCGAGTCGGGCAACCGGCACATAAGTTTCCTCATAGTCGGTTCCTTCCTCTTGGTTATAGCCTTGCGCTACAAGTAACGCTTTGTTACGTGTTATTACTCCATTTTTATCAAGTTTATTACTAAACACCCATCGGGTGCCGATTACTCGTTGATCTCGTGGAGGGGGGGACAAGGTCCCAAACCTCATTTCTCCTGAATTGGTTTAGTTCATCTTGCATTGACAAAAACCAATGTTCATTGAGTAACGCCTCCTTTGCGTTTTTAGGTTCAACTTGGGAGACAAAAGCAGAGTAATAACAAAAGTTACTAAGTTTAGAGCGAGTAGTTACTCCCTTAGAGATATCACCCATGATATTGTCGATTGGATGGTCTTTGGAAGACTTCCATGCTGGAGGAAGGTCATCTTCATTAGTTGGATGATCATCCTCACTCTTCATTGGTTGGTGATCCTTTTCCTCC
This sequence comes from Lathyrus tuberosus, assembly GCA_022829125.1. Classification (NCBI taxonomy): domain Eukaryota; kingdom Viridiplantae; phylum Streptophyta; class Magnoliopsida; order Fabales; family Fabaceae; genus Lathyrus; species Lathyrus tuberosus. Next base: position 11,623,858 of record JALAZF010000009.1, read on the forward strand.
TCAATATGCACTACTTCAGGCTGATTAGTTCCCTTATCAGTGTCCTTGAGAATGTCTTCAGAAGATACACCTGCCCCATGAAAAGAACTACCTTCGACATTTCTCGGATAAGACTCATCAAAAGTAACGTGCACTGACTCTTCAACAATACGTAACCTTTTATTATATAGTCTATAAGCTTTACTTGACTAAGAGTATCCAAGGAAAATACCCTCGTCGGCCTTGGCATCAAACTTACCAAGCGTTTCTTTACCATTGTTCAACACGAAACACTTGCAACAAAAAACGTGAAGGTGAGAGATATTTGGCTTACACCCTTTTAAAAGCTCATACGGTGTCTTGTTTAGAATAGGTCGGATGAGCACCCTATTCAAAATGTAACAAGCGTACTTATGGCGTCGGGCCAAAAGTATTTTGGAAGTCCACTCTCATTGATCATAGTCCTTCCTAATTCTTCCAAAATTCTATTTTTACGTTCCACAACCCCATTTTGTTGAGGGGTACGTGGTGCGGAAAAATTATGATCAATTCCATGGGATTCACAAAATGCTTCAAATAAATGGTTTTCAAACTCACCCCCATGATCACTTCTAATTGCCACAATGTTCATGTTTAACTTGTTTTGAGACAACTTAGCAAATCTCTCAAAAGCCGAAAAGGTATCACTTTTGTTTGCTAAGAAAATGGTCCAGCAAAACCTAGAAAAATCATCGACTATTACAAAACCATAATAGTTACCACCTAGGCTTTTAACCCTAGATGGTCCAAAGAGGTCCATATGGAGGAGCTCAAGGGGTCTCATAGTTGAAACGATGTTTTTAGATTTGAATGAGATCCTTGTTTGCTTCCCCATTTGGCACGCATCACAAAGGTGATCCTTTGTGAATTTGATTTTGGGCAAACCGATGACTAGGTCTTTAGAGACTATTTTGTTAAGCAAATCAAAGTTGATATGAGCCAAACGTCTATGCCACAACCATGAATCTTCATTCATAGTGACTAGACACTTGTCTCCATCCAACAATACCTCGTTTAAGTCTAGCATATAGACATTGTTCACCCTCAAGCCCTTAAACACATTCTTTTTGTCACTATCTTCAACTATGCAATAATCCTTTGAAAAAGATACTTTATAATTCTTGTCACATAGTTGACTAATGCTTAAAAGGTTATGTCTAAGGCCTTCCACAAGGAGCACATCAGAGATAGTAGTAGATGAGGGGTTACCTACACTACCTTTACCGAGAATCTGTCCCTTGTTGTTATCTCCGTAGGTGACAAACCACTTTTTCTTCGCCACAAAGTCGATGAAAAGAGATATGTCATCGGTCATATATCTTGAACAACCACTATCCAGAACCCATCTTCTTTCGGTGGTCTCAAGACTTTGTACCTACAAAAACAATCAAGGGAGAGTAGGTACCCAATTTTCATTGGGTCCTTTATGGTAAGTGAAACCAAGATTTCCATTGGGCAACCATTGATAAATGCCATTTGGAACAAGAAATCTTCTAAAGCAGCACTTAGCAATAGTATGACCCGGCTTACAACAATATAAGCAATCACGGTTCATTTGGAATTCACCTTTGCTATCACTATCTCGAATCACATACGTATATTTTTTATATGAATTATTCATTGTTTCACGAGAATGTGATCGATCAATAGCAAACATAATTTTAGGCTTAATAGCCTTGTCTAACTTGGCTTTGAGAGTTCTTACCTCTTCTTTCCAAATACGACAAGTATCACAGCCCCAAAACTTGAACCATGGAGACTTATTCTCATCAATCTTAGCTTTTGATGCATCCACCATGGAGTTTTTAAGATCTTCCAATTTCCTTTCGGAATCGGCAACCTTTTTCTCCAAGTATTTAAAAATCTTTTTGTTTGAGGCTAAGCGTTGAAAAGCTTCCTTAGCCTCATGGTGCAATGTATCAAAAGCTCTTTTTAATTCAGCATGAGACATATTATGAGAATTTTCATATTTAGAGTGCTTTACCTCCTTTTTCTTGCTTCGTTGAGCCATAAGACATAGATTTACGGACTCGCTTTTGTCACTTTAGCTCTCCCCTTTTTCGGACTCACTATCGCTTTCCCAAGCGATGTAAGCTCGTCTTGACTTATTTGACTTCTTATTGTGACGACCCTTTTCCTTGTCTTTGTCCTTCTTAAGCAATGGGCAATCCGGCTTGTAGTGCCCGGATTTCCCACAATTGAAACAAGATCCTCTGGCTTTGCTACTCTTGTTTCCTTCGTTTCTAGATTGCTTTCTAAACTTGACTAGATTTTTATTCGAGAGTTGGATCTCATTTTTCTGAATATACCTATTGTATCTCTTCACAAATAGGCCCATGTCTTCACCGGATTCATCATCTTCGTCGTTGTTGGTTTCACTATCACTATGCTCTTGGTGTGTGGACTTAGAACAAGAAGTCTTAAGAGCGATCGACTTCTTCTCCGTATCTTTTGTCTTCTCCTTCTTTATACTATTTTCATGTTTTTCCAATCCAATGAGCACCTGCTCATGCTCATCGAGTTTACCAAAAAGTGTTGTGAGGTCTAGTGTAGCTAAATTGTTGGCCTCCTTGATCGCGGTGACCTTCGGTTACCATTCCCTATTAAGACACCTCAGAATTTTGTTAGTAGCAACCTTGTTTGGAATTGGCTTACCAAGTGTCATACCCCAAATTTTGACCACTAAGATATCCCATCATTGTGCAAATTATCATCACAATATGGATGTACCTTTATGCCTCATCAATCTCCTTAAGGAATTGTTGAGCATTCACTACTATCAAAGATTAGGGGTTTAAGCCCTCTCTGAGCCTTAGACAAGGGATCAATCAAGGAATGACATGATTTTCAACTTGTATAACCTCTCAAACATCCACAAAGGATCAAGAGGACTCCCACATCAAGAATCAAGCACAATGTTGCAGCATTCCAGGTGGATCAAGCCTCAAGATCGCCAGTGTCACCAAATTAGGGTTTTGGTCGACCAGGGCCTCCAGATGGAAATTTTCCTCTGGGCATGAGCCAATGGTTCAAAGCATATCCTAATATACTCCAAGGGACATCATAAACCCAATCATCAAGTCAATTTAGCCTCAGGGGATGCATTCACTAAAAAATCAGGAATTAGGGTTTCTTGACCTAATTCACCCCTAAGTTGACTTTTGGGACAAATCATGAGCCAAGACCTCAAGACATGGGTTGAGGGTCTCTAACACACTACATTGATCCATTTGAAACAATGGATTGATCCAAGAAGCTTGATCAACAAGTTTCAGTTTCATCTGGACCACAATTAGGGTTTTCGTGGGAAAAGTCAACTGTATCTTTGACTTTTGACCCAGGCATGCTCCCAAACCTTGGGACATGATTCACTACACCCTATAACACCTATGAAATCAATCCATCAAGTTTGATTTAGGTCAAGGACTTGATTTCATAGAGGATCACACAGTTTGGAATTCATCTGACAAAAAGTCAACTGTGCACAAAAGTCAACTTTGACTTTTTGAGATTTTTCACAATTATGGTTCTTTAACCCTAAAATGATGTTAATGTATGATTGGAATCATCATTCATCAAGAAAAATCAAGAAAAGTGGGATAACTTGTAAAAGGGGTAACCATAAAAAACTTAGAAATTTTCTAAGTTATGGAACAAAGTGGCTAGGGTACCAACTTTGGAGGATCATAACTCCTAAACCATAAATCATTTTCCCCATTCAAAGCTGGATTTTTAGCTCTCATGGCCTTCTACAAAAGCTTCAAACACAACTCATTCCAATTCACCATGGATTTTAAGTTATGGAATGATCAAAATCACAAAAAAGTGAAAATGTCACTTTTTTCCAACACTTAGTGAAATTTTCACTAAGTCAGAATCTGCCTTCACTTTTTTCCTAATGTAGGGGGATTTTTCACTTGGATCCAAAAGGTATCAAAACCAACTATGATCAAACAGTTATTGTATCATATGAGGGCTTTCCAAAATGGCCAAGAACTCCATCAAACTCCACTTGAGCCATGAGATCTGACAATGCCAATATGCCTTGCTGCAAACTGTCATGGCAAGGTATATTTGGGAGTTTTGCTCGATTTGCTCAAATTTTGCAAAGGAGAAGCAACTCTATCCATCTGAACACCTCAAGGGGGACCAAGGAGGAACCAAATCTGATCCCAACCCTCCCAAGTCTTTGGAACCAAAAGTAGCATGCCAAACCTAGAAATACCTAAAAGAGGGACAAGACTCCAATTTTGGATTGGAGCAATTAATGGATGCACCAAGGTGGCATGGACTGAGACATTCCCAACTGAATTCAGTCAAGACTTATCCAAGACCAAGGGAACCAGCAGCCTGTGCCCTAACCTCTAGTCAATGGCTAGAGGAGACTTGGATTCTCATTGCTCAACATTGGCCAAACCTCAGCTGCAGTTGCCATTCACTATTGCAGCCAAAACAAACTTGCTCTACTATAAATAGAGCTCAATTGTGTTCAATTTGAGTACACCAAAGCACTACAACACTTGCTTTCCTCAAAATCTCTTTCTCTAGGCAAAAATACCTTCTTTAGCAAGGTAACTATGAGTTTTTGAGTTAGAGAGCAATTCCACCACAACTCATGATCCAAACACATACATTATGTCATATCTAAGCTGTCCAAACTCTCACAAGTGACATGTAACACCAAAATCACAAACTCACATCTCAAAACCTCAAAATAAGACTTTTGTGCATTTTTCAAGCCATGTCTTGATTCAGTCACTTTTCAAACTAGATAAAACCTCAAACACACTCCAAATATCATCCTTGAATTATTCCAAATGGTTCCACACATCTGGAACACCATTTGAGAGAGTTGCTATTTTGGTCACTTTTTCCTCTTTTGCAAGAAAGAGCTCAAACTTGCTCCTGAGGTTTCCAGCTGATTCCAACCATCCTAAAAGCTTCTAAGAGATCATTTGAGGGTGTCTAAAGCATCAAATCATTTCTGGAACAAGTGGCTTGGCAGATTGCACAAAAGCTCCAAAAAGATGTAAGCATCACAACTTGGATTCTTTGAATCATGCTTTATTTTGATGTCCACTGATCATGCATCTCTTCTACATGTTATATGTGTTGTGTTTGCACCAATTTATCATGTAATTCATGCTTGTGCCAAGAGATGGCACAGAAAATGCAAATCATGGCCTATTTCAAAACCACTATCGGGTTTTTCAATAGGAGCATGATCTGAAAAAAAACACCACCACCATTGGATTACTTATGAAATTCTAGGCAGGATAGATCTAAATTTTGTCCCAATCTATGGAGAAATGAGAAAGTTATGGCCTTCACGTTTTCAACCAAAATCTTGTCTTGCCTTGCCTTGGGCCAGGCCAAAAGCATGGCAAGCCTTGTATATTTGTGGTTGTGTTTCAATCAACGGATATATCACCACCCCAGTGGTAAGGCGCGCACCCCATACACAAGAGGTCTGGGGTTCGAATCCCCCTCGCCCCAGATTCTCTTTTTGCTATTTTTTTCACTTTTTATTTTTTTTTCTTATTATTTTTAATGATTTGAAAAATTAATAACTCCCTCAATTTTATTTATTTTTGATTGGTTTTTTTTGCAAAAAATCACAAATATGTTGAAATATTTTATTCCATAAAAAAATTAAATTTATATTAGTTATTTAATATAATTAGTATTTTTGTGAATAAATTCATTTTTAATTGTTTTTAAACATTTAAAAGTGAATATTTACTTTGAAAATCAAAATCAAATGAGTTTTAATTCATCTTGTGATTAAAACCTCATTTTTCAAACCTTAAACAAAAATCACAAGTGGTTTCTTCAAACTTATTTGGTATTTTTATCATTTTATTTGATTTTCTTTAAATATTTACTTTTAAAAGAAAACAAATTTAGGGTTTCTTTGATTTTCACCCAAACAAAACTTAAAAAAACACTTTGGGCCTCTAGTAGAGTGTAAGACCCAACCCTTTTTAAAAACCAAAATGATTTGGGCCTCAGTGTATTGTATAAGTCCCGATACCATCAAAAAGTTCGGCGCGATCGTCGCCTTTTTAACAAAAACCCATGGGCCTCTCCTTGAGCTGTAAGCCCCATCACTGGTACAAAAACACTTTGGGCCTCTATTAGAGTGTAAGACCCAACCCCCTTTGTAAATACACCACCTTTTAGGCCTCAGTCACTGTATAAGTCCCACTGTATTTTCAAAATCTCGGCGCGATCGCCATTTCAAAACAAAACCCTGGGTCTCTCCTTGAGCTGTAAGCCCCACCACTTGTATAAAAATAAATTTTTGGGCCTCTTGAGAGAGTGTAAGACCCATCCCTTTGTACATAAAAACTTTGTGGGCCTCACTTATTGTATAAGTCCCTCTATACCGTTTACAAAACCACAGTGCAATCATCGTTAAACCTTGGGCCTCTCTTTTAGTTGTAAGCCCCAACAATCTTTTCAAAGCACTTTATCCTTTGGTTTAGAATATAATATTGTTATCAAAGCTTTCTTTGTTGAACAACTAATAAAACAGCATGGAAGCTCTACAACCGAGTAAGTGTTTACCCGCTTTCTTTATCCGCTTTCATATATATATATATATATATAACTGTATTGTGGGGCTGTTTCACTGTAAGTCTTCTTTCACAAACTTTTATATACTTGTCAAATATCAACTGTGTAATACTAGTATAGTTATTTAGAGTTTTCCCCGGCAACTACGTCTAGCACTAGGTAAAGCCCTGTTGGTCACTCTTAAATAAAAACAAAACTAGATCCCCATAGGATTACCAGATACAGTCTTCCCTCCTCTTGGGGTTAAACAATATGGAGATGTGAAAGGCAGCATTCTCGGTGAACCCTTTCTCATACTGTCACTCTTAGAAATTGTCAAAGAAACTCTACTCCCCAGAGTTGATCTATTCTCCGTGAATAGCATCTTTTGAGTTTCTTCCAAATTCTCGGACTTTCCTGGCTTGATCTATTCTCGGTGAATAACATGTCTTGAACTTGTTGGGGTTTAGGGACCCACGGGCTTCTTAAAAGCATCCCCGCCTCCTCTTGGGCGTTGTACAAGGACCCTTCGTCTTCTTAAAAGCTCTCATGCCTTCTCTTGGGCTTAGTACAAGGACCTAGAGACCTCTACAGGTATAGGAATAGAACCTAGTCATCAATTTGCTAGAGCTATCTTTTTGAGTCAAGTGTCAGACCAGTTAATGGGTTAACCTTCATCCCTTAACATACCAGCCTTCTCTTGGGCATTATACAAAGATCATTCACTTATCCGAGAATCGATTTCTCAAAACACTAGTAGACTTGGACAGTCTCAATACCCTTTGGATTTCCCATTTCCTTAAAGAACGGGAAATAACCCTGATCCTCTGATCAATCCCTAAGCACAACATTACCCATAAAAGAACTGATTTTCTCTTTTATCCAACATGCTGGACCTGTCACTAAACTGAAATAGTCGCCAACGGATAGCCTCCTCTTGGGCCTTGTACAATGATTCACCCCAGCGGAGCTAACCTTTTCAGACTCTCTTGTTGAGTCAAATCACTTTTTATCCTCCATCTCGGGCTTCCTACGAGATACAAATCACTCTCTTGTTGAGTATAAAAGACTCTCTTGTTAAGTCAATTTTTAGCCTCCATCTCGGGCTTCATACGAGATATAAAACACTCTCTTGTTGAGTATAAAAGACTCTCTTGTTGAGTCAAAACCCCCCCTTAGCCTCCATCTCGGGCTTCGTACGAGATAGAAAACACTCTCTTATTGAGTATAAAAGACCCTCTTGTTGGGTCACAAACCTTTTTGCCTCTATCTCGGTCTTCGTACGAGACATATAAAAAACACCCTCTTGTTGGGTGAGTAGCCTCCTCTTAGGCTTTGTGTAAGGAAACCCCCGGTCGAACCAATCCACCTTTTGGCATCTAATCTGTGTCTTGCTCATAGTATACAAACATCAACAACTCCTTTTCCTTCATCTAATTGCTGTAAGCGGTAAGCCTCTAGATTGTTTACATCCACGCCACTGTCCCTCTTTTAGCATGAGAAATTCCTAAGGAAAGATGGCATTGCTCTACACTGAGTTAAAGTCTTCTTCTTCAGGTTAAAAATCCCCTATAAAGGAAATTATGGCATTGCTGGATTCACATATCTCAGTTAAAGTAATTCTCCTTTATAATCAGTCACCTAATAGTTGTGATAAACATACCAAATATCCCCCTTTAGAGATGACAAATTCTCTATAAAGTCAAAACCCTTCAGCTTCATATCTTGGGCTTCCAACAAGATACAAATAGACCCTTCAGCTTCACATCTTGGGCTTCGAATAAGATACAAATAAACCATTTAGCTTCACGTCTTGGGCTTCGAACAAGACACCAAAAAAATCTCTTTCCTCCTATGAACTACGATCGCTCTGATTTCCCTGAACGGGAATACGTAGGCATAATATTGAAAAATCTTAGCGAGCATACTAATCAAAAACCCAAAATCCCATACCTTCATACATCAATCGAAAAGCACCAAGTCTTAATATCTTACCAAAAACCTCACAGATAATCCCGATACTTGTATTCTTAGGAAAATAACCCAAAGGAGAACCCCCTATTTTGATAGCATCTGTAAATCAACAGTTTTGACTGTTTAATCTCAGTTTGCAAGCAGGTTTAATTGGAGACATCTATTTCCCTTCCTTAATCAGCTTAACAGGATAAAAAATAAATCGAACTGTAGTACCAAAGCGATAGTGATTCAAAACCACAAAAATCGCGCTACAGCAGAGTGGCGACCACAGTAGGAGGCATTCTTTCTTGCTTTCCCAAGGGATGAAACCCTAAGTTCAGTTCACAGAAATGGCGACTCTGCTGGGGAATCATTGCTTGTATATGATCATAAGACTAGAGGTCTAGGATGATTAAGACAAATATATATACTGCTTTTCCTAATTGATATATGTGTTTATTTTTCTGCTAATGGGAATGCTTATAATGCCGCATGTGGAAAGATTGAGTATACACCTAAGATAGGTGATGGCAATGCGGGTAATCTTTCGGGGAGTGAATCCCAGTTAAGAGCCCCCGATCGACCATCAAACTCAGTGGAGACTCCCTTTGCAGATACATTGCCTATATGACTTCGGTTGTTGAAAGTAGTGTGGTCGACTGGGTTATCTGAGAAGCTGAGGTTTTTAGCAGACTTAAGCCATTTTGTAGTGCGGAAGCTATCGGAAATCGTTGTCATGCGATACTACCCTCATCTGAGATCACTCTAGGATACATCAGCTCGCTGGCGACCCGCTTGCTGTTGTCATCCCAAGAGGGGTCAATGATTTTGCGGACAGGTACAAAAATCACCAGTATAAACCTTTGGGGGGGGGGGTAGAGCCTTGACTTCATGACACCGACCCTTTGACCCTATGTTTTTTCTATGTTTTTGTGTGCTGCATTCATACATTCATCTAAAAAACATTAAAACAAAGAAAAATCTTCTCTTCTAGTCTCTCTTTTTCAAATTAAACTAAGACAATGATTGCAAATGTCAGAGAAAGGAGATTGCGCTAATGGATTTTGGTAGAAGGAAAACTCATAAGTACACCTTCAAGGTTCCAAAGTTAGATGATTTGAGAGGTTTGGCGAGAATGATCACCAACCACGAGGCTTTTAGAGCTAAGTATGGGGGACTACTGTCTCTATTAAGGGTCCATGTAATCAAAGGAATCCTGTCCATACTAATCCAGTTCTACGATCCGGTCTATCACTATTTTACATTCCTGGATTATCAGCTAGCACCAACACTAGAGGAGTATTCTCACTTGACTAATCTACACATTACTGATCAAGCTCCCTTTTCTGGACTGGAAGAAATTCCAAAGGATCAAACCATTGCACGAGCAATTTATTTGGACGAGTCAGAAGTCGGGACTCACATGACCACTAAGGGTGGCATCCAAGGTTTGCCAGCCCAGTTCTTGACAAAGAAAGCCCTATACTTTGCCAGTATAGGGAACGTGGCCGCTTTCGGGAGTATCTTTGTTTTGCTCACCTACGGGTTATTTTTGTTTCCCAACATTGATAACTTCGTAGATATCAACGCCATTAAGATTTTCCTGATCAGAAACCCTGTACCAACCTTACTCGCAGATGCGTATCAGTCTGTACACTTAAGGAATTTATATAGCGGAGGAATGATCACGTGTTGTGTACCCTTGCTTTACAAATGGTTCACTTCCCATTTGTCCAAGTCTGCTGCATTTTGGGATCAAAAGAATACTTTACATTGGTCGCAGAGAGTCATGTCTCTTACCAACTCTGACATCGATTGGTACAATCGAATCTACGACGGGATCAGAATCATTGACCATTATGGAAATTTCCCAAATGTACCGCTTATAGGAACTAAGGGAGGAATCAACTATCATCCGGTATTAGTTCGTCGTCAATTTGGATACCCAATGAGGCATGTCCCGCACAATGCTCATCTGGAAGGTCTTTTCTTCAAGGAAGGAGAAAATGACAGGGCACTAAAGACAGAAATAGTGCATGCCTGGAAACATGTTCATAGGAAAGGACGAGAGTCTCTAGGGAAACCAGACTGTGTCTCGGTGGAGCCTTACCTCCACTGGGTACAAACTAGAGCTCTCAAGCTGAGGATGCCTTACCCTCGCCAGGAAGTTCTTCCATTAAGGGACTCTGCCCTTTATTTCATGTCTGAGATGGAAAAGCTTCAGGTTACTCTCAGCAAAGTTCAGCAGGAGAATAGGTCTTGGAGGAACAAGTACCGCATTCTCAATGTGGAATGCAGGAAAATACAACAGCTATTAAAAGATAAAGATGCTCTGATTGAAAATTTAGAGCAACATGTTGTAGAAAATCAGGATGACCAAAGGAATTTGTTCGTTCCTTTCACTTGGCAAAGGAATGATAACCCGACAACGGCTGAAGAGCCCCGGTCAAAGAAAAGGAAAGCACCCGAACCAGCACCTGAGCTCTCCTCAGAGAGGACTCAGGATCCCTTAGTTTAAATTTCCTTTTTCAGCACTTTGTAATCTATTGTATTTCTGTTTCCACAATCCTTTGAATTCAATAAAATGAGGTTCCCCCACTGTTTGATATTTGCAATCCAATTGTCGAAGTTTACTTTGAATAAACAAAAACATACAATTAATATAATCACTGCATATCAATCATTCTCGCGTAAACGCATTCTTCTTACCTACGAATCTTACGTTTGTGTCTCTATTCTAGAGTCAAACTGTCTCATTCGTACAATACTCGGGCCAATTGTCAGAAAAAATGGATGATCTCGAGGAAGAGAACAGAGAGTTGAGAGAAGAGATCGACACTCTGAAAGAGGATCTGAGAAAGCTTCATAACGACATGCAAGCTCTAGCAGAAGCTCAGATGCAACAACAACGGACTGTGATCTCAAAGATCACATCAACGTCCATAGTGGAGAAGTATGATCCTAGGTACAAAATGCCGAAAGATCGTTCCTGGGGCATGCCACCTAACTATATCCCGGAAGGATATGTTCCACTGATCGCTGAGGATCAGGGAACCGCAACAGGAACCGCTGGGCCTGAAGGTTACAAACTTTGGGAAAGCGAAGTTGCCAGGAGCATGATAGTAACTCCTGAAGGTTACAAACTTCGGGAGACACCGAGAGTCTCGGCCATAATGACTATACCACCGCCCATGGTACACACTATCCCGGAAGGACAGATTCCACCGATACCTTCTGGTGGGAACGACGGCATGTTCGACAGAATGAATGAATTCCAGGAACAGTTCCTGGAAATTCAAAAGAACTGCATGCCATTTGCAGTCAGGATCTATTTGGAAAGGACGCCGTGGACCTTTGTTTGGTCCCCAATGTGAAAGTTCCACACAAGTTCCAGATACCCGACTTTGAAAAGTACAAGGGTAACTCTTGCCCTCAGAGCCATTTAGTGATGTACGCTCGGCGAATGTCGGCTCAGAAAAAGAACCAAGATCTGCTCATTCACTACTTTCAGGATAGTTTAACCGGTGCCACATTAAAATGGTACATAGGTTTAAACTGAGTCACGATTGGCACATTCAGAGATCTGGGCGCTGCCTTTGTTCAACAGTACAAGTATAATCTGGACATGGCACCGGACAGAGATCAACTCAGAGCCATGTCACAGAAGGATAAGGAAACCTTTAAGGAATATGCTCAGAGATGGCGTGAAATTGCCGCCCAGATTTCTCCACCTCTAGAGGAAAAAGAGATGACAAAGATCTTCTTGAAAACCTTGAGCTCATTTTACTACGATAGAATGGTTGCCAGTGCGCCCAGCGAATTCACTAAGATGGTCGGCATGGGAGTTTGTCTTGAGGAAGCAGTCCGAGAAGGACGTTTAGTTAAAGACGCTGGATCATCAAGTAGTACAAAACGATACGGTAGTGCTCTCCCTAAGAAAAAAGAGCAGGATATTGGGAATATCTCTCTCGGAAAGCAAAGGCGACGTTACCAGCCAGTAGCAGCTGTAACTCCTGCTATTAGCCCTGTGCCTGTTTCTACGTATCAACCTCAGGTTGCTCAGAGCCAACCGAATCAACAAAGGACACAACAGCCTCTCCAGCAGGCCCGTCCTCCATACAACAACAACCGTGCAACACGACCACCAGGATTTGATCCTATACCCATGTTGTATGCAGAATTGCTTCCGTTACTACTGATCAAGGGGCACATCCAAACTAAGTCTCCTCTTACAGTACCGGAAAATCTGCCTTTTTGGTTCAAAACGGATTAGACTTGTCCTTACCATCAAGGAGGACCAGGGCATAACATAGAAAACTGTCTCAGTTTCAAATCCGACGTACAAAACCTTATTAGGAGCGGGGTCTTATCTTTCAAAGATACGAATCCTAATGTTCTCACGAACCCGCTGCCTCAACACGAGAAAGTTGCAGTAAATTTGATAGAAGGAGAGTCCAACGACAGCTATCAAATTCATGATGTACTCTTATTAAGGGCCAATTTGGTCAAGATGCATTGTAGAAAGAGTGGGTACGGCCATGTGCCACCTCACAATTATCACCAATGTGATATCTGCTCTAAGAACAATCAAGGATGTTTTGTGGTGCAATCAGCTCTACAGGAACAATTGGACCTCAGGTGGATCAAAGAGCATCGAGTTCGTGGAGTCAACATGACCTATATGAATTCCAACGTCATTCAGAACCACGACATCTGTGCAACGAATGTCAACTTAGTGGCAATGCACTCAAGGAAAAGCCAGTACCATAATCTTCCGCGGCACGATTACAATTCCTGTCTGACTTGCTCGGTAAACAAACAGGGATGCTCTTTCATACAAGAGGTCCTCCAGCGTCAGTTGGATCTTGGGTGGATCCAGGACTACCATGATAGAAATCCTTATCAGATCAACATGATTCAAATCTTCGATATTCGTTTGATGAATACCAGCTTGGTGGAGTTACACACCAAGCAAGTCCAACTCGGTTTTCTCACTTCTCATGATTATCTGAACTGTAAAGTATACAGTGAGAGTAACCAAGGGTACGCTCTTGTTCAAAGAACTTTACAACACTTGTTAAACCACTGGTGGTTTCCAATTTATGTGGATGAAGACACACAACAAATCAGTGTGCTTAATGGAACCCTACTCGGCGTCAAAGTCAGGATGTCCGATCTATGGAAACAGATCTAGTGAGGTTACACTGCATCCAAAGTGGGCGTGGCCAGGTACCACCACATAACTACGAACACTGTAGAGTCTGTTTGGAGAATAACCAGGGATGCTACCTTGTGCAGGCAGCTCTTCAAGGTCAGTTGGATCGTAAAGAGATTCACCCGTGTCAGAGTTCCGAGCCAATCAACTGGACGCTGGACTACTTCGCTGATCAAATCAGAGACGTTGTCATAATCTCTGATCATCAACAGAACAAGGATGTTTGTACCATCATCCCTCTACTGGACGAATCAAAAGTTCCTAGCCAGGAACTGATTGAAGTTACGTATAACAGTCAGAAAAATCAGAAGGCTCCCATAGTTATCTATCTGCCGGGACCATTACCGTTTGAATTAGCTAAGGCGATCCCATACAAATACGGTGCAACGATAATTGAGAATGGAAAGGAAATTCCATTACCCTCCGTCGTGAATATTACAGACATCAGTCGAGTAACACGGAGTGGTCGAATCTTCAATCGAGGAGTTGGAGAACCTAACAAAGAAAAGGAACATCAGACAGAAACTCCTGATCCACCGGTCGGTTAAGCCAGTAATCCCGACCTTTCAAAAAACGATGATGAGATGCTGAAGCTCATCCAAAGGAGTGAATACAACATTGTTGATCAGCTGCTACAAACTCCTTCAAAGATCTCTGTGCTATCACTTTTACTCAGTTCCGAAGCCCACAGAGAGGCTCTACAGAAAGTCTTAGAGCAGGCCTTTGTGGAACAGGATGTGTCAAAACGACAGTTTGATAGCATCATCTCTAACATCACTTCCTGCAACAACTTAGGATTCAGTGATGAGGATTTGCCAGAGGAAGGCATGAGCCACAACATGACGCTCAATATCACAGTTAACTGCCAGGACGATGCTTTAGCCAGCGTACTGGTAGACACAGGATCGACCATCAACGTTATGCCGAAGTCCACTTTAATACAACTATCGTTCAAAGGATCCCCGATGAGGTGCAGCGAGGTTATCGTCAAAGCCTTTGACGGATCTCGGAAGACAGTTATCGGCGAAGTTGACCTTCCCATAACCATTGGTCCTCACATTTTCCAGGTCACTTTCCAGGTCATGTACATCCGGGCAGCATACAACTGTTTATTAGGAAGACCTTGGATACACCAGGCCGGCGCAGTCACTTCGACGCTGCACCAAAAACTGAAGTTCGTAAAGAACGATCAACTCGTCACGGTTTGTGGAGAACAAGCCTTGCTCGTAAGTAACCTGTCATTATCTACTGGTATAGAACCCGAGGAGGTTGTTGGGACTCAATTCCAAGCACTTTCGGTGAGCAATGAGAATCAATCAGAGCAAGGAACCTCTATTTCCTCGTACAAAGATGCTCTCAAAGTGATCAAAAGTAACAATAAGAAAGGATGGGGACAGCTTGTCATTCCTACTGATAACAAAACAAAGAAGGGTCTTGGTTTTTCTGCAACCTGTACCCAGACAGCTGCTAACGATGAAAGTCTTCATCCCATTCAGAACTTGTTCCACAGTGGAGGTTTCCTTCACCCAGTGTCCCAAGAAGTACATACCATCAACGAGGAGGATTCCTCCGATATAGATGAGGAGTGGAAGTCCTATCTTAACGAGGACGTTTATATGTCTCGGGAAGAGGTGCCTATGCCATTTTGCTATCCCGCACAGAGTCCGAGATTTATACCAAGGTCAGACGTCGAAATGATGTACGGAGATTGTGATTTGGAAGGATGCCGTGCTCCGCAAAATTCATTAGAGGAAGACACTCTGATGAAGGACAACTTTGACCATGACTATTATGGCCCAATGGATGGACTGCCTATCTGGCAACCGTACCCAGGAAACTTGGGGCAAGAAAATCAGCTAAACAATGAAAATCAGCTGAGCATCATTGAATAGAATACATGCGTCCCCACCATGTCATGGGATCATCACTCAGGTCATTCAGAAAACGTCCAGCATAACGATGAATTGGCAAATCTTGTCGGACTAGAATTCATCAACTACGCTTTTCCCGAGGTCAACGTCATCGAGAGAGATGACTCCTCCAGTTATAAAGAAGTGTGGGACACCTTGGGACAACCAAGTGGAAAATACGACTATATGGTCAAATACACCGCTCCTGAGAGCTCTCGTATCAGGCTCGAAGACATTCAGCCAACTGGATGGGGAGATCCACCGGAGAACACAAATACTCTGCAAAATACAACTGAGGAATTCTCCTACGACAACTCTGCCTGGGAGACAGATTCCAATGATCCTGCTCCACCAGAAATCAGCGTTATTTCTGAAGACAAATCAAGGAAGGTTCCAGACTTTGTGATTCACCGAGGAGTTCGCCGCCAATGGGTTGCTGTCGACGTTCCAAAGATTGTTCATAAGTCAAAGTAATTGCCGTCTTTAACCTTTCACCCTGCCCAGGTGAAACGGATGTTTTGATAGGGCTCGCTTTCTGTAAATTTCCCTCTTCGCTTCGCCCAGAGCGACAGAGTTTTGTTTTATAGGGTTGTAGTTTCAAGAATCGACATGATCATAAATAAAATAATGTCATTCTGTAATCTCCGCATTAATTGTTGTTTTCTCTTTTTGTTTTTCAGAAAATGGTAATCCTAAAAAATAATTCAAAATAAACAAGCAGTAAAAAAAACACTGCACACACTCTTGCATTTCTCTCTATCTCTTCTAAATCAATTCATCACGTCATGCAGATTGCTTGTTTTAAACCCCGTTGAAACATACGATCCGATGCCTTCTCCCAACTTTGAAGTCCCGGTATTTGGGACTGAAGAAGAAGCTGACAACGAAATTCCAGAAGAGATCTCCCGACTACTCAAACAGGAGGAAAGGTCCATTAAACCTCACAAAGAGCCGTTGGAAATGGTCAACTTGGGCTCAGAGGTAGAGAGAAAAGAGATATGGATTGGGGCACTGCTCAATCCAACTGCCAAAGAGAGTTTGACAAAGCTTCTCAAAGAGTTTCCCGATGTATTCACTTGGTCCTATCAGGACATGTCAGGGTTGGATACCAACATCGTGGAACATCATCTACCGTTGAGATCAGAATGTCTGCCAGTAAAACAAAGGTTAAGACGAACTCATCCAGACATGGCCATCAAAATCAAAGAGGAGGTCCAGAAACAGATTAACGGGGGTTTCCTCGCCACGTCAGAATATCCTCAATGGTTAGCCAACATCGTACCAGTTCCGAAAAAGGACGAAAAGGTCAGAATGTGTGTCGACTACAGGGATCTAAATAAGGCCAGTCCATAGGACGACTTTCCTTTACCACACATTGACATGTTGGTAGACAGTACAGCAAAGTTCAAAGCCTTCTCCTTCATGGATGGATTCTCGGGCTATAATTAGATAAAAATGGCGCCGAAAGACATGGAGAAAACTTCTTTCATTACCCCATGGGGTACCTTTTGTTACAAGGTAATGCCGTTCGGTTTGAAGAATGTCGGGGAAACCTATCAAAGGGCTAGGACTACTCTCTTTCATGACATGATACACAAGGAAATCGAGGTATATGTCGATGACATGATTGCCAAATCTAGAACAGAGGAGGAGCATGTGACCCACCTGTCAAAACTATTTGAGTGGTTGAGAAAATACAAACTCCGTTTGAATCCTAATAAATGCACCTTTGGTGTCCGTTCAGGGAAACTCTTAGGGTTCATCGTCAGCCAGAAAGGAATTGAGGTTGATCCTGACAAGGTCAAGGCCATTCAAAAAATGCATTCTCTGAAAACTAAAAAACAAGTCAGAGGATTCCTGGGATGTTTAAATTACATTTCCCGATTCATATTCCTCATGACCGCCACATGTACGCCAATCTTCAAATTACTCAAAAAGAACTAGGATTGCGTTTGGACAGAAGATTTCCAAACTGCCTTCGACAGTATAAATGAATATCTGTTGAATCCATAGGTTTTATCACCTCCAGTGGAAGGAAGACCACTGATCATCTACCTCACAGTCCTAGAGGACTCGATGGGTTGTGTGCTTGGCCAATAAGACGAAACCAAAAGAACAGAGTCTGCCATCTACTATCTGAGCAAGAAATTTACCGACTGCGAGACTCGGTACACTATGCTTGAGAAAACTTGCTGTGCTCTGGCTTGGGCGGCCAAACGTCTTCGCCAGTACATGATTCGTCACATTACTTGGTTGGTCTCCGAAATGGATCCAATCAAGTATGTATTTGAAAAACCTGCTCTCACGGGAAGAATCGCCCGTTGGCAGATGTTGTTATCAGAATACGACATCGAATACCACACTCAAAAAGCCATTAAGGGCAGTATTTTAGCTGATCATTTGGCTCATAAACCGATTGACGACCAGGAATCAATTGGGTTTGACTTCCCAGACGAAGATGTCATGTATTTAAAGATGAAAGATTGCGATGAACCGCTACCCAGTGAATTGGGGCAATCATCATGACACCTTAAGGTACCCACATTCCTTTCACTGCTAGACTTACATTCAAGTGTACAAACACCGAGGCCGAATACGAAGCTTGTATCATGGGTCTCGAAGAGGCGATCGATTTAAGGATCAAGGACTTGGATGTATATGGCGATTCAACCCTGGTTATCAATCAGATCAAAGGAGATTGGAACACATACCAATCAGGACTGATCCCTTACAAAGATTACGCGAGAAGGTTGTTACCATTGTTCAACAGAATCGAGTTTCATCATATCCCTCGTGAAGAAAATCACATGGCTGATGCATTAGCCACCCTCTCTTCCATGATTAGCGTAGGTCAATGGAATGACCTACCTAAGATCGACATAATGCGCCTTGAAAGGCCCGCTTACATCTTCACGATTGAAGCAGTCATAGACGACAAACCTTGGTATCACGATATCAAATGCTTCCTTCAGAAACAAGAATACCCACCTGGGGCATTAAGGAAAGATAGAAAGACCCTTAGAAGGCTAACAGGAAGCTTTTTTATGAGTGGTGATACTCTCTATAAGAAAATTTTTGACATGGTCTTGCTTCAATGCGTAGACAGACCAGAAGCAGACACGCTGATAAAAGAAATTCACGAAGGATCCTTTGGAACTCATGCCAACGGACACACAATGGCGAGAAAAATTCTAAGAGTAGGATACTACTGGTTGACCATGGAATCCGACTGCTACAAGTACATGAGAAGGTGTCACAAGTGTCAGATATACTCAGAAAAAACCCATGTACCGCCGACGCATCTCAAAGTTCTTTCTTCCCCATGGAATTTTTCCATATGGGGAATCGACATGATTGGCATGATCGAACCCAAGGCTTCAAACGGACATCGGTTCATCCTGGTAGCCATTGATTACTTCACCAAGTGAGTCGAAGCAGCGTCATATGCTAATGTAACCTGACAAGTGGTGGTCCGATTTATCAAAAACAATATCATCTGCCGTTATGGTGTTCCGAGCCAGATCATTACAGATAATGGATCTAACTTGAACAACAAGATGATAAAAGCGTTATGCACAAACTTCAAGATCGAACACGATAACTCATCTCCCTACCGACCCAAGATGAACGGGGCGGTAGAAGCGGCTAACAAGAACATTAAGAAGATCATTCAAAAGATGGTTGTAACCTACAAAGACTAGCACGAAATGCCACACTTTGCTCTTCACGGTTATGGTACATCTATCCGCACTTCAACAGGGGCAACCCCTTTCTCTCAAGTATATGGCATGGAAGTAGTGCTCCCCATAGAAGTAGAGATCCCATCATTCTGGGTATTGATGGAAGCTAAGCTAACAGAGGCTGAATGGTGTCAAAGTCAACACGATGAACTAAACCTAATCGAAGAAAAGAGAATAACGGCTCTATACCACAGTCAGTTGTATCAACAAAGAATAAAGAAGGCGTTTGACAAAAAGGTCCGACCTTGCGTCTTCAGGAAAGGGGACCTTGTGCTAAAAAAGATACATTCTTTTCTCACTGATTCTCGGGGAAAATGGACTCCGAATTATGACGGCCCCTATGTGGTCAAGAAAGCTTTCTCAGGCGGTGCCTTGAAACTTGCAACCATGGATGGAGAAGAATTTTCCTACCCCACAAATGTTGATGTAGTCAAGAAATACTTCGCCTAAACTAAAAAAAAACGTCTCGGTGGATTGAAAATCCGAAAGGGCGGTCCAGGAAAAAATTAGAGACATGATCAAAAATCATCCCGGTGGATTGGAAATATCAAAGTACAATCCAGGAAAAAATTAGGGATATTGGCAGGTAACTACGTCTGACAGGGGCGAATCCCCCAGCAGCAGTCATGCCATCCATCAGGAAAACTCCAGTCAAGGTCATCTTCGACGGAAGCTCAGGATGTCCCAAATTCAAAGTTGGTAGAAGGATAATGGTCGTCATGTTTCAATGTAGCCCTTTTCCCTAAAATTACCATTTTCTAAACTTTGTAAATACTCTATGAAATCACGCGCATGGCTGATTTCCATCCTATCAATAAAATTTGAGCCCTTGTGCTTTTGTTTGCAATTCTTATTTGTTTTAGCTTTACAGGACGACATTTTAATATGATCAACGATTCTTGAAATAAAACAAAAACGAATTTACTTGTCAAAATTTTTCTGCTTTTAAAATAAAGATGGAAATTTCTTTTGACTGTTGAACATCGAAAGAACATCGATCGCTTCTCCAGAAGTAATCAAACCTCAATGTGCAGAATCGAAGTACTCCTTCTAAACCAGCACGTCTGAACGAAGCATCAACTGTGTCAGAGACCATGTTTCGTCTGACACCCCTGGCAGAGTTCTTACCTCCTAAGCCCGACCAACAGTTGTCCTCGCAGGGACTACTTCTCCTAAGCAAGGCAGAATTGCTATCGTGAACCATTGATACTTTTCATCTCCTACTGTTGCCGAGTATCCAGTCGTGTTCATCTACTAGTCTATATGTCGCGTCAGTTTTGTCAGCATAAACATACATACATCATGCATTATTTATTTGCATTCATATTGCATCACTATCACTCTACTTGGTCTTATCCCGTTGTGATAACCGTCCTCTCCATCGAGTTGTCAGTTCTTTCCTCGTCAGGAAATGTTGCGTCTGAACAATCTCTCCTCTATTTTATTTCTGGATTAGAATTGGCCCTTGACCACTTTGATAACTTGAACCCTTGAAGAACCAGAGAACCTTCGACAAACATCACTCTTCGCCAGTGAAGATGATATCTCCGCTTTCCTGGATTAAGGAAAATCCCCAGAGAAAGCCTCGTAATCAGAAATTCGATAGTACGGTAATTTTTCTCTGAAAAATCCGCTGACGAAAAGGTCATCAACACCTCAAAATTAGATCACATCATATGGAATTTCTCCGAGAAGATCCCGAGAAAAGTACGATGCAATATCCCCAAGCGGAAACAGTCTCTCAAGAGACTCGTTTTCCCCAGCAGAATCAACAAATGGCGTCTCCAATAGAGAAGTTTGTACACCTCTACAACTCAGATGATTGGGTTCCCCAGTAACTCTGACAACAAACTTTTTCCATCAAATGGCATCTCCCTAGGAAAATTTGGTGAGAAGTTTGAGGAAAATCGCTACGAACAGCGTCCCTTGTCAAGAAAGTTTATTGACAAAAGAAACTTAGACCATTTCCTTGGTATGAATCCAGGATCGAGGGGAAGTTTATTTCAGAAACTGAGACCAGTTCCTTGGTAGGAAACAGGATCGAGGGGAAGTTTATTTCAGAAATTGAGACCAGTTCCTTGGTAGGAAACCAGGATCGAGGGGAAGTTTATTTCAGAAACTGAGACCAGTTCCTTGGTAGGAAACCAGGATCGAGGGGAAGTTTATTTCAGAAACTAAGACCAATTCCTCGGTAGGAAGCCATGATCGAGGGGAAGTTTTACCTTTTCTAAGCATCATCGCTTAGCAAAAGAAGATGAATGCGTAAGCTACCATTCATAACCGCCATCAAAATTTCGGGTATTCTGATATTTAATCCTCTTGCACCCCGAATGACCGAATACCTTCGCCATTCACACATTCGGGTCCAAGAAGATTAAACAAGGGCATTTGTCATACCCCAAATTTTGACCACTAAGATCTCCCATCATTGTATAAATTATCATCACAATATGGATGTACCTTTATGCCTCATCAATCTCCTTAAGGAATTGTTGAACATTCACTACTATCAAAGATTAGGGTTTCAAGCCCTCTCTGAGCCTTAGACAAGGGATCGATAAAGGAATGACATGATTTTCAACTTGTCTAACCTCTCAAACATCCACAAAGGATCAAGAGGACTCCCACTTCAAGAATCAAGCACAATGTTGCAGAATTCCAGGTGGATCAAGCCTCAAGATCGCCAGTGTCACCAAATTAGGGTTTTGGTCGACCAGGGCCTCCAGATGGAAATTTTCCTCTGGGCATGAACCAATGCTTCAAAGCATATCCTAATATACTCCAAGGTACATCATAAACCTAATCACTAAGTCAATTTAGCCTCAGGGGATGCATTCACTAAAAAATCAGGAATTAGGGTTTCTTGACCTAATTCACCCCTAAGTTGACTTTTGGGACAAATTATTATCCAAGACCTCAAGACATGGGTTGAGGGTCTCTAACACACTACATTGATCCATTTGCAATAATGGATTTATCCAAGAAGCTTGATCAATAAGTTTCAGTTTCATCTGGACCACAATTAGGGTTTTCACGGGAAAAGTCAACTGTATCTTTGACTTTTGACCCAGGCATGCTCCCAAACCTTGGGACATGATTCAATAAACCCTATAACACCTATGAAATCAATCCATCAAGTTTGATTTAGGTCAAGGACTTGATTTCATAGAGGATCGCACAGTTTGGAATTCATCTGACAAAAAGTCAACTGTGCATAAAAGTCAACTTTGACTTTTTGAGAATTTTCACAATTATGGTTCTTTAACCCTAAAATGATGTTAATGTATGATTGGAATCATCATTCATCAAGAAAAATCAAGAAAAGTGGTATAACTTGTAAAAGGGGTAACCATAAAAAACTTAGAAATTTTCTAAGTTATGGAACAAAGTGGCTAGGGTACCAACTTTGGAGGATCATAACTCCTAAACCACAAAGTCATTTTTCCCCATTCAAAGCTGGATTTGTAGCTCTCATGGCCCTCTACAAAAGCTTCAAACACAACTCATTCCAATTCACCATGGATTTTAAGTTATGGAATGATCAAAATCACAAAAAAGTGAAAATGTCACTTTTTTCCAACACTTAGTGAAATTTTCACTAAGTCAGATTCTGCCTTCACTTTTTTCCAAATGTAGGGGGATTTTTCACTTGGATCCAAAAGGTATCAAAACCAACTATGATCAAACAATTCTTGTATCATATGAGGGCTTTCGATTTGCTTAAATTTTGCAAAGGAGAAGCAACTCTATCCATCTGAACACCTATAGGGGGGACCAAGGAGGGACCAACTCTGATCCCAAGCCTCCCAAGTCTTTGGAACTAAAATTAGCATGCCAAACCTAGAAATACCTAAAAGAGGGACAAGACTCCAATTTTGGATTGGAGCATTTAATGGATGCACCAAGGTGGCATGGACTGAGCCATTCCCAACCGAATTCAGTCAAGACTTATCCAAGACCAAGGGAACCAGCAGCCTGTGCCCTAACCTCTAGTCAATGGCTAGAGGAGACTTGGATTCTCATTGCTCAACATTGACCAAACCTCTGCTGTAGTTGCCATTCACTATTGCAGCCAAAACAAACTTGCTCTACTATAAATAGAGCTCAATTGTGTTCAGTTTGAGTACACCAAAGCACTACAACACTTGCTTTCCTCAAAATCTCTTTCTCTAGGCAAAAATACCTTCTTTAGCAAGGTAACTCTGAGTTTTTGAGTTAGAGAGTAATTCCACCACAACTCATGATCCAAACACATCCAATATGTCATATCTAAGCTATCCAAACTCTTACAAGTGACCTGTAACACCAAAATCACAAAGTCACCTCTCAAAACCTCAAAATAGGACTTTTGTGCATTTTTCAAGCCATGTCTTGATTCAGTCACTTTCGAAACCATATAAAACCTCAAACACACTCCAAATATCATCCTTGAACTATCCCAAATGGTTCCACACATCTGGAACACCATTGAGAGAGTTGCTATTTTGGTCACTTTTGCCCCTTTTGCAAGAAAGAGCTCAAACTTGCTCCTGAGTTTTCCAGCTGATTCCAACCATCCTAAAAGCTTCTAAGAGATCATTTGAGGGTGTCCAAAGCATCAAATCATTTCTGGAACAAGTGGCTTGGCAGATTGCACAAAAGCTCCAAAAAGAGGTAAGCATCACAACTTGGATTCTTTGAATCATGCTTTCTTTTGATGTCCATTGATCATGTATCTCTTCTACATGTTATATGTGTTGTGTTTGCACCAATTTATCATGTAATTCATGCTTGTACCAAGAGATGGCACAGAAAATGCAAATCATGGCATATTTCAAAACCACTATCGGGTTTTTCAATAGGAGCATGATCTGAAAAAAAACACCACCACCATCGGATTCCTTATGAAATTCTAGGCAGGATAGATCTAAATTTTATCCCAATCTATGGAGAAATGAGAAAGTTATGGCCTTCACGTTTTAAACCAAAATCTTGCCTTGCCTTGCCTTGGGCCAGGCCAAAAGTAAGGCAAGCCTTGTATATTTGTGGTTGTGTTTTAATCAACGGATGTATCACCACCCCTGTGGTAAGGCGCGCGCCCTATACACAAGAGGTCTGGGGTTCGAATCCCCCTCGCCCCAGATCCTCTTTTTGCTATTTTTTTCACTTTTTATTGTTTTTTTCTTATTATTTTTAATGATTTGAAAAATTAGTAACTCCCTTAATTTTAATTATTTTTTATTGGTTCTTTTTGCAAAAAATCACTAAAATGTTGAAATATTTTATTCCACAAAAAAATTAAATTTATATTATCTATTTAATATAATTAGTATTTTTGTGAATAAATTCATTTTTAATTGTTTTTAAACATTTAAAAGTGAATATTTACTTTGAAAATCAAAACCAAATGAGTTTTAATTCATCTTGTGACTAAAACCTCATTTTTCAAACCTTAAAGAAAAATCACAAGTGGTTTATTCAAACTTATTTGGTATTTTTATCATTTTATTTGATTTTCTTTAAATATTTACTTTTAAAAGAAAACAAATTTAGGGTTTCTTTGATTTTCACCCAAACAAAACTTAAAAAAACACTTTGGGCCTCTAGTAGAGTGTAAGACCCAACCCTTTTTGAAAACCAAAATGATTTGGGCCTCAGTGTATTGTATAAGTCCCGATACCATCAAAAAGTTTGGCGCGATCGTCGCCTTTTTAACAAAAACCCATGGGCCTCTCCTTGAGCTGTAAGCCCCATCACTGGTACAAAAACACTTTGGGCCTCTATTAGAGTGTAAGACCCAACCCCCTATGTAAATACACCACCTTTTGGGCCTCAGTCACTGTATAATTCCCACTGTATTTTCAAAATCTTGGGGCGATCTCCAATTCAAAACAAAACCCTGGGCCTCTCCTTGAGCTGTAAGCCCCACCACTTGTATAAAAATAAATTTTTGGGCCTCTTGAGAGAGTGTAAGACCCATCCCTTTGTACATAAAAAATTTTTGGGCCTCACTTATTGTATAAGTCCCTCTATATCGTTTACAAAACCACGGTGCAATCATCGTTAAACCTTGGGCCTCTCTTTGAGTTGTAAGCCCCAACAATCTTTTCAAAGCACTTTATCCTTTGATTTAGAATATAATATTGTTATCAAAGCTTTCTTTGTTGAACAACTAACAAAACAACATGGAAGCTCTACAACCGAGTAAGTGTTTACCTGCTTTCTTTATCCGCTTTCACATATATATATATAACTGTATTGTGGGGCTGTTTCACTGTAAGTCTTCTTTCACAAACTTTTAGATACTTGTCAAATATCAACTGTGTAATACTAGTATAGTTATTTAGAGTTTTCCCGGGAAACTACGTCTAACACTAGGTAAAGCCCTGTTGGTCACTCTTAAATACAAACAAAACTAGATCCCCATAGCCCTCCTCTTGGGGTTAAACAATATGGAGACGTGAAAGGCAGCATTCTCGGTGAACCCTTTCTCAGTCTGTCACTCTTAGAAATTGTCAAAGAAACTCTACTCCCCAGAGTTGATCTATTCTCCGTGAATAGCATCTCTTGAGTTTCTTCCAAATTCTCAGACTTTCCTGGCTTGATCTATTCTCGGTGAATAGCAAGTCTTGAACTTCTCGGGGTTTGGGGACCCACGGGCTTCTTAAAAGCATCCCCGCCTCCTCTTGGGCATTGTACAAGGACTCTTCGGCTTCTTAAAAGCTCTCAGGCCTTCTCTTGGGCTTAGTACATGGACCCAGAGACCTCTACAGGTGTAGGAACAGAACCTAGTCATTAATTTTCTAGAGCTGTCTTTCTGAGTCAAGTGTCAGACCAGTTAATGGGTTGACCTTCATCCCTTAACATACCAGTGTCATACCCCAAATTTTGACCACTAAGATTTCCCATTACTGTGCAAATCATCATCACAATATGGGTGTGTCATTATGCCTCATCAGTCTCCCCAAAGATGGGTGAGTATTCACTACTATCAAAATTAGGGTTTCAAGCCCTCTTAGGGCTCTTAGACAAAGGATCAATCAAGAAATGACATGATCTTTAACTTGTCTAAACCTCTCAAACATCCTCAATGGATAAAGAGGACTCCCACATCAAGAATCAGGCACAAGGTTGCAGCATTCCAGGTGGATCAAGCCTCAAGATCGCCAGTGTCACCAAATTAAGGTTTTGGTCGACCAGGGCCTCCAGTTGGAAATTTTCCTCTGGGCATGATCCAATGATCCAAAACATAACCTAATATGCTCCATGGAACCACATGGACTCAATCATCCAGTCAATTTTGCCTCAGGGGATGCATTCATCAAAAATCAGGAATTAGGGTTTCTTGACCTAATTCACCCCTAAGTTGACTTTTGGGACCAATTATGAACCAAAACCTCAAGAGAGGATTTGAGGATCTCCAATATGCCATATTGATCCATTCGCAACAATGGATTAATCCAAGAAGTTTGAGAAACAAGTCTCAATTTCATCAGAACCACAATTAGGGTTTCGCGAGAAAAGTCAACTGTAACTTTGACTTTTGACCAGGACATGCTCCCAAACCCTAAGACATGATTCAATATACCCTATAACACCCATGGAACATATCCATAAAGTTTGATTTAGGTCAAGGACATGATTTCCTGAAGAATTGCACAGTTTGGAATTCATCGGATAAAAAGTCAACTGTGCACAAAAGTCAACTTTGACTTTTTGAGATTTTTCACAAAAATGGGTTTTTAACCCTAAAATGATGTCTATGTATGATTTGAATCATCAATCATCAAGAAAAATCAAAGAAAATGGGATAACTTGTAAAAGGGGTAACCATAAAAACTTAGAAAATTTTTGTAAGTTATGGAAAAAAGTGACAAAGGTACCAATTTTGGAGGATCATAACTCCTAAACCACAAAGCCATTTTTTTCCATCCAAATCTTGATTTGTAGATCTCATTGCCCTCTACAAAAGCTTCATACTGACCTATGTCCAAATTCCTCATGGATTTTGAGTTATGGAGTGATCAAAATCAAGAAAAGTCACTTTGTTCCAACACTTAGTGAAAATTTCACTAAGTCAGATTTTGCCTTACTTTTTTCCAAATGTAGGGGCATTTTTCACTTGGATCCAAAAAGTATCAAAACCAAATATGATCAAACAGTTGTTGTATCATGTAAGGGCTTTCCAAAATGGCCAAGAACATCACCAAATTCAACTTGAGCCATGAGATATGACATTGGCAAGTTGCCTTGCTGAAATCTGCCAAGGCAAGGCAGATTTTTGCACTTTTTCTCGATTTGCCAAAATCAGCCAATTCCAAGCCTTGTCATCACCTTGGACACATATGAGGATTGAATCTAAAGGGGACAATCACTGAGCCAAGCCTCCAAAGTCCTTGGAACAAGAAATAGCATGTTGAACCTAGAATTGCCCAAAATAGGGACAAGACTCCAATTTTGGATTGGAGCATTCAACGGAAGCATCAAGGTTGCATGGACTGAGCCATTCTCAACTGAATTCAGTCAAGACTTATCCAAGACCAAGGGGACCAGCAGCCTGTGCCCTAACCTCTAGTCAATGGCTAGAGGAGACTTGGATTTTCATTTGCCAACATTGGCCAAACCTACTCAGCAGTTGCCATTCACTATTCCTTGCAAAACAAACTTTCTCTACTATAAATAGAGCTCAATTGTGATCAGTTTAAGTACACCAAAGGCCTACAACACTTGCCTTTCTCAAAATCCACTTCTCACTCTCAAAAATGCCTTTCTTAGCAAGTCACTTTCGGGTTTTTCATTAGAGAGCAATTCCACTCAAACCAATCACACACACACACCTCATATACATCATATGTGAGCTGATCAAACACTTAAACAACATCTGGAACACTGATTTCTCAGAATCATCAGTCAATTGCTCAAGGTTTTAACCAAAGTGTAGTTGAGATGCCATGAAGTGATCCAGCCAATTTCCATCAAGTCCAAGCATTCAAACACACTCCATAGGGTGTAGGGAAGCTGTTCAGATCATCACAACTCATCTGTAACACCTCCAACTCAGAAATCAATTTGCTCTTGCTGTCACGACCTAGAGGTAAGCCTAAACTTGGTCATCTCTCAATCTATGCATATTTCCTCACACAATACTTTTGCCAAATGTTCATAATCATGCATGGAATGTTTCCCGTCAAGTAATTGCTTTGTTTGAATCGTGTATCAAAAATCCTAGCCTTCATGCAGAATTTAGGGTTCTTGAGGATTTTTCGTGATTTCTTGTTTTATGCTTAATTTAAATGAAATTAATTGCCATAAACATGACCGTGAGGTTGAAACGAGTTGATTGGTATGTGGATTGCATGATATGATCAAGTATTCAGTGAGATTGGATAGAAAATGCAAATCTGGGCAAGGCAGAAAACGCGCGTGTTCTTGGTCCATGTTCTTGGCGCCATTTTCACAAATTCAAATATTTGAATTTTGTGATTTTATTTAATTGATTCAAAAATTAATTTCTCTCTGAGTTTTAATGATTTTGAGTTGATTCTTTTTTTAATAATTCACAAAAATGTTAAAATATTTGATTTTCTCAAAAAATCCCAAAAATATTATTTATTTCATATAATTGATATTTTTGCAAAGAATTAATATTTTAATTGTTTTTGACATTTTGAATATTTTTTCCATCTTGATTTTGCAACTTTTAATGACTTCTAATTATTTTGTAGGTCAATACTTAATTTTTGAAGCATTAATCCAAGATCACAATTTGTTTTCCATATGTTAAACAATTTTGATCATTTTAATTGAATTTTTATTCAATTAAAATACATTTTGAAAACAAATTAGGGTTTTTGGATTAATTCAACCCTCATAAATCATTTTCAAACACTTTTGGGCCTCTAATAGAGTGTAAAACCCAACCCCCTTGTACATAAAACCTTTTGGGCCTCACTTATTGTATAAGTCCCTCTGTACAAGTGAACGACGCGATCGTCGCCTTTTAAAAATCAATTGGGCCTCTCCTCGAGCTATAAGACCCATTCAAAACTTTTGGGCCTCTACTAGAGTGTAAGACCCAATCCCCTTTTAACCAAAAACAAATTTGGGCCTCAGATATTGTATAAGCCCCTTTGCGTTAAAAGAAAATCTCGGCGCGATCGCCATTTTAAACGAAAAATCATCTGGGCCTACCCTCGTGTTATAAGCCCCACTCTTTCTCTTTAGACTTTTTGGGCCTCTTGAGAGAGTGTAAGACCCATCCCTTTGTACAAAAAACAATTTTTGGACCTCAGTCACTTGTATAAGTCCCTCTGTACAAATTCAAATAGTGCGCTCACTGATAAAACCCTGGGCCTCTCCTTGAGCTGTAAGCCCCAAATCTTTCTTTTTCAAAGCACTTTCTCCTTTGATTTTGAAATATACTATTGTTTTCAATCTTTTTTTGTTTAACAACTAACCAAACAGCATGGAAGCTATACAACCGAGTAAGTGTTTATATGCTTTCATTTACCGCTTTCATATACATATAACTGTATTGTGGGGCTGTTTCGCTGTAAGTCTTCTTTCATAAACTCATATCAACTGTGTAATAATAGTATAGATATTTAGAGTTTCCCCGACAACTACGTCTAGCATTAAGCCCGTTGATCACTCTTAAATAGTCAAAAGTAGATCCCCATAGGATTACCAGACACAGTCTTCCCTCCTCTTGGGGTTAAACAATATGGAGACATGAAAGGCAACATTCTCGGTGAACCCTTTCATAGACTGTCACTCGTAGAAGTTGTCAAAGAAACTCTACTCCCCAGAGATGACCTCTTCTCCTTGAATTGCATCTCTTGAGTTTCTTCCAAATTCTCGAACTTTCCTGGCTTGATCTATTCTTTGTGAATAGCCTGTCTTGAATTTCTCGGGGTTTGGGGACCCATAGGCTTCTTAAAACCATTTGTCAAGAAACTCAATTCCCCATAGATGATCTCTTCTCCGTGAATTGCATCTATTGAGTTTCTTCCAAATTCTCGAACTTTCCTGGCTTGATCTATTCTTTGTGAATAGCCTGTCTTGAATTTCCCGGGGTTTGGGGACCCACAGGCTTCCTAAAAGCATCCCGCCTCCTCTTGGGCGTTGTACAAGGACCCGTCGGCTTCTTAGAAGTATTCATAGCCTCCTCTTAGGCTTCGTATAATGATTCTTCCTCCGGGAATGATAGCCTCCTCTTGGGCTCCATACAAGGACCTATCGGCTTCTTAAAAGTTTCCAACCTCCTCTTGGGCTTCGTACAAATTGTCCCGACGACCTCCTAAAGGTATAGGAACAGAAATCAGTCATCTTAATAGAACAGTCTTTCCAAGAGTCTATTACTGTTTCTCAAAGCATAGTACAAAAGATGAAACTCTAGACTTGGACATTCTAATTTCCTTGAGTCTCCAAGACATTCTCAAGCTCCCTCCAAAACTAGGAGATGAAACCCGTAGACTCGGACAGTCTCAATACCCTTTGGATTTCCCATTCCCTCAAAGAAAAGGAAATAACCCTGATCCTCGAATTAAAATCCCTGAGTGCCAACATTACTCATATAAGAACTAATTTTCTCTTTAAATCAGCATACTGGCCCTGTCACTCAACTGAAACAGTCACCATAGCCTCCTCTTGGGCTTTGTACAATGATTCTCCCCAGCGGAGCTAAAAATTTTAGCCTCCATCTCGGGCTTTATACGAGATACTAAGAGACTCCCTCGTTGAGTCAAAACCTTTTACCCTCCATCTCGGGCTTCGTACGAGATACAAAAAACTCTCTTGTTGAGTCAAATAGCCTCCATCTCGGGCTTTATACGAGATACCAAAAGACTCCCTCATTGAAACCTTTCAGCCTCTCTCTCGGGCTTTGTACGAGACACATACTAGCCTCCTGTTAGGCTTTGTATAAGAAAACCACTAGTTGATCCAATCAACCTTTTAGCATCAAAGTTGTGCCTCGTTCACAGTACACAAACATCAACAACTTCTTCCCCTTCATCTAATCATTGTAAATGGCAAGCCTCTGGATCATCTATATCCAGGCCACTGTCCCTCTTTTAGCATGAGAAATCCATAAGGAAAGATAACATTGCTCTACACTGAGTTAAAGTCTTCTCCTTCAGGTTGGAAGTCCCCTATAAAGGAAATTATGGCATTGCCAAATTCACACATCCCGGTTAAAGTAATTCTCCTTTATAAACAGTTGTGACATACAAAACCCTCTCTTTAGAGATGACAAATTCTCTCTAAAGTCAAACCCTTTTAGCTTCATATCTTGGGATTTAAACAAGATACAAATAGACTCTTTAGCTTCACGTCTTGGGCTTTGAACAAGACACCAAAACACCACTTCCTCCCATAGAATAGGAGGAACTACGATCGCTCTGATTTCCCTGTTTCAGAAAAAACGGGAATACGTAGGCATAAGATTGAAAGAAAAATATTAGCGAGCACACTAAACAAAAACCCAAAATCCCATACTTTCATACATCCGTCCTAAACATCTTAACCTCCCACCCATCGACCGAACACTACTTTTAACAAAATAAACCTAATAGAGACCCCGAATCTTTGTAGCATCTGTAAACCAACAGTTTTGACTGTTTAACCTCAGTTTGCAAGCAGGGTTAATTTGAGACATCTAATTCCCTTCCTTCATCAGCTTTAATAGGATAAAAAATGAATTGAGCTTTAGATACCAAAGAGCGGTAATGCTTCGCAACCACATCCAAAATCGCTCGCTACAACCAGCCTTCTCTTGGGCATTATACAAAGATCATTCACTTATCCAAGAATCGATTTCTCAAAACACCAGTAGACTTGGACAATCTTAATACCCTTTGGATTTCCCATTTCCTTAAAGAACGGGAAATAACCCTGATCCTTTAATCAATCCCTAAGCACAACATTACCCATATAAGAACTGATTTTCTCTTTTATCCAACATGCTGGACCTGCCACTAAACTGAAACAGTCTCCAACGGATAGCCTCCTCTTGGGCCTTGTACATTGATTCTCCCCAGCAGAGCTAACCTTTTCAGACTCTCTTGTTTAGTCAAATCACTTTTTAGCCTCCATCTCGGGCTTCGTACAAGATACTGTTTACCTTGAAAATCAGTAAACAACCGCTGATCTTCTAAAATAACAAAGTTCTAGTAACTTACAGGATCGATCAGATTGATCCTAGGACATGTGCTATGAGTGTATTTAGAATACCCCACAATTAGGCAAAGTATACATTTCGACAGTGCATATAAATAAAAGAACGTGTTTTGAAATGTAAATTAAAGTGACAAAAATCAAATAAATGTTTAAGTCGAACAACACATCAAAGAAAAAAAACTGAATGTAAAGGTTTGATAAAAACTGGAGTTAAATGTTGGAAAAAAGTGCATAAAGATCTTAAACTGCAGAAATGTAAATGCTTGAAGGTAAAGGCTTTTAAATGTAAAACTGAAAAGTAGAAACTTTATAACGTAGAATGCTTAGAAGTAAAAGACTGAATTAAAGGATTTCAAAGTAAAGGATCTAAGATAGAAACTTCAAAGAAAATGGCATTGTAATAAAAGATAATGGTGATTACAATCACGTACATTCTCGCCTCACTCTTTTCTCTACACGCTGGATACTTTGAGTGATTTCAGAGTTACTTGTACAACACGATTTTTTCACACCTATTCTAACTCTAGAACTAACCTATTTTTAATACTCAAAAGTAACCACCATTTGACGGTTTACTCCTAGAACACGCCACTTGGCACTTTGCATGTCTTCAACTTCTGGATATTCGCCACTTGTCCTCCTTTCAAATTCAAATAGTAGAACTTCCCGCCACAATCCAGTTGTAACTGCAGCGCATTATCCATAGCCGTTTTACCCCGTCGAATTGACGCTTTGGACTTAGAAATGTTTGAAGTCTTAAAATCATTCTCTTCAACTCAGGCTTTCAACAAATATGGTCGAATACATCTTGGTCGAAGCCTTCTTCTCCTTTAGCTTATATTTTAAAGAATAACTTCTTTAAAAGCCAAATCTATTTGAAATCATGCAGTGTCGAAATTAGGAGCTAACAAATTTCTCCCCAAAAATGTCCTTTCGCAAGTGTTGGTAGGAAGGTCATTTTTTGATAAAACAATTTTCGACGCCTGCTCATTCGACTATGAAAAAAACATAACTGACCAACCCACGATCTAGAAACCATTCAGTTTCTTTCCACCATGCTTATGACGTCATGTCATGATGGTGAATCTTCAAACGTCTTTTTAGCCGTATTTGTGATCAGTTTTCATCATCACCTTTCTTAGAACTAGACATTTGCAGTCTGATCATAACCACCACCATCCAACAATTTCAAAAGAGGACACGCGTCCCACTACCGTATTTATTTTAACGGTGGATTCACAGTCCCTTTTATCTTCCAAACGCCTATAAATACCCTTTTTCTCCAACTTGCAAACTTTCACATTCTCAGACTTTCTTGCAACTTATTTCCTCATTCTTCAAACTCTCTCAAGAAAAACCCAAAACGCATTCTCACTTTTCTTCAACTTCCAACAATGGCGTCTTCACAAACCATTCCCCAAGCAACAAAAGGTCAAAAAGGTAGAGCCACACAGTTCAAGCAAACCCTTCCGCCATTTTCAAACATTCCAGGACCTAAGGTGGTGAAGAATCAACAGTTCATGCCAGAACCCCTTCTTGCGGAAGCGAGGAGCAATTACGAGTCTCAGGTAATGATTCCTCTCATTGTTTCTGATACACCTTATGCTTTAGGTGGCCCCTTAGCTGATGTTAAACCCACCAATGAGAAGCTTAGTGAGTTTTTCCCTTCTTACCGTAAATCAAGACCTTTAGGGCAAAAGAGCAACCCTAAAGAAGATGAAGCTTCCCCTGATACACCCACTTTGACTAAGATGGATCTTAGGTATCTTCATGATGGTACTAGATTGGTAAGAGCTATTAACCAGTTAAAGGATTTTGACCTCTGGATGACCAGAATGGAAAAGGTCAAAGCTGATCATTGGAATTTATGATCTGCTTATGCTGTCGAAGACCAATATTCCTTATTGTTTGAACCTGCTG
Source organism: Lathyrus tuberosus (assembly GCA_022829125.1). Classification (NCBI taxonomy): domain Eukaryota; kingdom Viridiplantae; phylum Streptophyta; class Magnoliopsida; order Fabales; family Fabaceae; genus Lathyrus; species Lathyrus tuberosus. The sequence continues at coordinate 11,658,333 of JALAZF010000009.1, forward strand.
GCAGCATCACTTTACTTTTGGGATAGTACCCACTACACTTTTCATCTTCCTTGTGGGATGGTTACCCCCACACTCTTCGACCTGGCTGCCATTGCAGGGCTTCGACCAGATGGTATTTCATATGATCCTGAAACTGATGCAGAGGATACCATAGGGATCTCTGACTCCAAGCTTACATACACCCACTTCATAAACTACCACAAACCTGACACTGAAGAATAACTGACAAGGAACACATTGCATTCCGCACCGTATGGTTGTCGAGGTATGTATTTTGCTCAAAATCCCTGCAGGTGGCCAAGAAATATCTCACCCTGGCCAACCAACTTCACAACAATAGAGGAGTTTGCCTTAGTGGGTTGATTTTGGCAAACCTCTATGAGTCTCTCAGCGAAGGGGCGGCTCGACTCAAAGAATTGGAGGCCCAGGGCACTGTTCACTTGATGGCCCCCTCTGGCTGCTTCAATTGTGGCTTAATGCAACTTTCGAAGCTAGCCTTCCCAGAAAAGGGAAAGTCGACGAGGACTCTACTGAAATCAAAGAAAGGAGGGTCGAAGGTACTCGCCTGGTGAAACTCACACCCAATGATGATGGGGAAACTCTCAAAGGAGCCTTCTCCAGTTACATTATGATGTTTGCCAAGCAGTATAATTTCACACCCAGTATGGCCCCTTTTGCTGAAAGAAAATGTGGACCTGAGTGGTTTACAAGGCCATTCCCTGATTCATCCAAGAAACTCCATGCTGAGTCTGTTTCAATCTGGGAGGCCTTTTTTATTCCTAGATTTATCATTCAGAGGCTAAATCTTGGAAGAGATATGGCAGCCTTGATTGCTTACCAACCAAACCTTGTCTCTCGACAGCTGGGTTGGCTCAAATTTTCCCCAAATGTATGTATGAGAAAAAAAGGCCATGTAGTCCTTCATACTGCCAGTTTTGATGATGGAGGTGCTGCAACCCCTTTCGACTGGTGGAACGTGAAATATATGAAGGTTTGAGGCCCTCGATTTGTGATTTTTAACCAACCACTCAATTATTAAACTTGTAATAATCATCTGCCTTTCAGCTATGGCCAGGAAGACCAGCTCATCGAAGGGTGCTGCAGGAGTTGAAAAAGAGACTGAAGGCACAAAGTTATTTTATATCCCTTGCCTACATCTTCTTTTGTAACCAACTTCTAATATTTGCATCACCTTTTAGACTGCTCGAAAACCTCCAACGCCTTCAAAAAAGGGCAAGAAAGGTGCTCAAACAGTTGTCCCTTCAGATGCTGATGATGGATCCCTTGAGGAGGTAGTGGTTAAAAAGAAAAGGAAACTTACCAAAGCTTTTGGAGCTACCACCCAATCCTCCTCAAAGGTCGCCAGAATTCTTGAGAAGACACCTGCTGATAGTGGTGTCAAGAAACAACTCTCCAAGATTGCGTCGAAAACGACTGCTGGTGATCCTGAAAGTGCAAACTCAAGTCATGATGCCGCAACTGTACAGGTATGCACACTATCTTTACTCAGCATTTGCATTCCTTATTCAGATTTCTTTCAATCTTATTCTCTTTACTTGCGATCTTCAGGCTGATGTAGGTGGTTCTAACCCACCACAAACTTCATTCAGCTTTGCAACAACTATCCTGAATAGCTAAGGTGAGCCAACTTATCACCTACCTCTGACCTTGGTTCTAGATATAGTTCACTGAGCGAAATTAACCAACCTATTCCGCTTACAGTTCCTCCTTCTGAAGCAGATGAAACAAACAAAAACTCGCCCACCAAGACCAACACTCAACAATCCCAAACCGATGGCTCTGAACATGAAGAGGATGATGTTTCTAATCAACAACCTCTCGACCATACAAAGACATTACCATGGACGTAGAAGGACAGCCAACTGAAGAGGAAGAAGAGGAAGTCGAAAATGAAGAAGAACAAGAAGAAGAGAGGGAAAGGACTGAGCAGGATCAGACCCATTCACCTATGGCTGAAACAGGTCCTGTCAACAATCCAACTCCTGGGCCTACAGTCACTTCAACTACTGGAGGATCCCCTACTGGAGACCCACTGGCTGCCCTCAAATGGTCGAATCCTCTAGAGTTTGCCAGAATGATACTTGGGAAGAAGTACAACTCTTCAGGAACTAGCCTTAGTACTTCGACTAGTTCTGGGGGTCCAGCTCCAGATGACTTTGCCAGCCCTTTCCTTCAAAAGATCAAAGACAAATTCTTCAAGGGAGACATCCACAATGTCTTACTTTCAGATCGAACTGCTTCTCTCTTCCTGAAAGATAGCCTCCAAAAACTGGACCTTTCGACTCTTAGCAAAGATGTGTCTGAATTCCTTGTGGAGTTAACTGCTTTAATAAATCAGATGTCTGAGGACTTAAAACTTCTTCCCAAGATCCAACACAACATTGAAGTTACAACTAGACTGGAACATTCAGCTTAGGATGAAGCACACGCATCAGAAGCTAAGGTCGAAAGTCTGGAGATTGACCAAAACAAAAGGCAGGCAGAGATAAAGTCGAACCAAAAGGACATTGATATCTGGAAGCAGCAAATTAAAGAACTGCAAAACAAGATTTCTAACGCTGAAAAGCAGAACCTTGAGCTGAAAGACTTCGACGATACTGAAAAGGCCAGAGAGCTAAAGCGCACTATAGACTTCCTTGATAAGGCCCAAATGCTTGAAAAGGAACTTTCAGCAGCTAAGCTCAACAAAGCTCTGTGTGAGAAACGCCTTCAGAATCACAAGGTCAACTTTCTTGAGTTGAAGTCGAAGCTCCCATTTTAATTGTCCTATGATTTCTTATTTGTAGTTCCATTTTTATCATCATGTTTGCAAAATCTTTGATAAAATCATGGCGCATTTTCTCTTAAACTTTACTAATCTTTGTAATTAAAGTACTCTGCCTCTTTTCTTGGAAATCATGAAAATAACGCAGCTTTTAATAGCTTAGTGTTCCAATGACACAAGTTTCTATTCCATAAAGGAATATTAATAGCATAACCCTAGGGTATATTCCCAAGAGCAACTTCACGTGTCTCCATTGTTGACTGGCCAGTCCTTACAAGGCTTTGCCTCTATAAAATCCTCTTCACATGAGCCATATTTTGCACCCACTGAAGCAAGCATGAGTACTTCCTCAAAGAAGGCAGTGATCCAGAAGGTGGCTGAGGAGACAAAGAAAGCTGAGGCAATAACTACTGCCTATAATGATACTTCAACTGGAGCAACCTCTCGCGCCAAGAAGCAAGAAACTAAGATGAAGGTCCCCAAGAAAGGACATTCCAAAGCACAAAACTCTGATGATGAAGCTGACGAAGATTATGTCACCTTCCTCAACTCCATTAATTGGAGAGACTATGAATGATCTTTCTCCTGGGTTTCATGTTGTTGTACTTGTTTACTTTCCTTTGTATGCCATTTTGGCCTCACATGGCCTATTTTGGCTTTTATTATCTGAATAAAACTTATGTCTTAATATGAATCTCTTGCAAAATAGGCTTATATTTTTTCAAATATTTCCCATTTACCCTCAAGACTCTTAGATCACCCTCAATCTCCTGAACCTCGTAAGCATTATTACTGAATGCCTCAATAAAGATCTGGTCTTTCGATCCATAGGCAAGATCACTTTCCACACCAGTTGCCCAGCTGAAAAAGTTTTACTCTTGACCTTTTTATTATAAGACTTCTCCACCCTTTTCTTTTGCCTTTTCAGCAACTCTAATGCATGGAGTCTTTCTTCATCTAAATCCACTAACTCATCGAGCATCATATTCCAATAAGATTTAGATGGAATCGCATGATGCCTTTGAATCCTTATGGACTGAAGATAAATTTCTACATGCAAAACTGCATCATGACTGAAAGTCAATCGAAATGGGGTAGTATTAGTTGCCTCTTTAGGGGACGTTCGATATGCCCAAAGTATTTGGTCCAATGTCTTATGCCAATTTCTTGGCCTTTTTCCCACATGCTTTTTTATCAACCCAATAACTACTTTATTTGCCGCTTCGACTTGGCCATTAGCTTGAGCATAATAAGGTGTGGATGTTAGAAGCTTGAATCCCATTTCTTTAGAAAACTCTTGCATTTTTCGACCAGTGAAGACTGATCCTTTGTCTATTGTAATTGTCTCTGGGATTCCAAACCTATAGATGATGTGTTTCTGGATAAATTCAATCACATCTTCTTGATCAACATTTGGTAAAGGGATAGCTTCGACCCATTTGGTAAAATAATCAATACCCACCAAAATGTACTTACGATTTTTAGATGATGCTGGTCGAATTTCTCCAACCAAGTCCAAAGCCCATCCTCTAAAAGGCCAAAGTTTCACTATAGAGTGTAATTCACTTGCAGGGACGTGTTGAATGCTAGCGTGAACTTGACATTCCTGACAACCCTTAGCAAATTCAATACAATCTTTTAACATGGTAGGCCAATACATGCCTTGTCGAAACAACAACCATTTCATTTTATGGCCTACCTGATGTGCCCCACATGCCCCACTATGGACAGTTGAAAGGGCCAAGTATACTTCTGCCTCACTGAGGCACTTAAGCAATACTCCCTCAGGAGTCTTTTTGAATAATTCATTACCCAACAAGACATAACTCAAAGCTTGATACTTGATTTTCCTTTCTGTCGAAGATATTGGATTTTTTAGACAATCTACTATAGGTTTTCTCCAATCCTTGTCAGTTATGCTATCGAGTGCCAGAATTGCAAAATTATCTTCATCAGCGTATCCAAGCTTAGTTTCTTCCAAATCTGATGGGGCTAATCCTACTGACACTACCCTTCCTCTGACTTCAACTTCGATTGTATCTTGTAATTTGTCTTTCGAAACTTTATACCCTGATGCAATCTGAGCTAAGTCATGAGCTACCTGGTTTTCCAGTCTAGGGATGTGTCGAAAACTAACTTCGTCGAACTTTTTCAACAGTCTATTCACAACTACAAAGTACATAATCAAGTTTTCTTTTATGCACTTGTACTCCTTGGTAACTTGTTTTATGACCAGTTCTGAATCTCCCTTTATTTCGACATGAGTTGCCCCCAATTCCAACAATACATCAAGTCCAGCAATTAAAGCTTCATATTCAGCTTCGTTGTTAGAACAACGGCCTTCAATTTTATACTTAAGTGTTGTTGGAATTTTATTAGGAGAAATAACAAGCACTCCTATGCCTGTCCCATCTTTGTGGCTCGACCCGTCGAAATATAACTTCCAAGGTTCCACATCAAGATAGTTCAGAGGGGTCTCATTTGTAGAATGGTCAACTATAAAGTCTGCCACTACTTGTCCTTTAACAGCTTTTAAAGGCTTATAAGTTAAAGAATATTCAGTTAATGCTAATGCCCATTTTCCAATTCGACTATGCAAAATAGGTTTGGACAACATATGTTTAATAACGTCATAACGAGAAGAAACATAAACATCAACTGGTTTTATATAATGCTTCAATTTTGTACAAGAGTAATACAAACATAAACATAATTTTTCAATCATGCTATATCTAGTTTCTGCATCATTTAAAACTCTACTAAGGTAATAGACGGCCCTTTCGACACCATCATCATCCTCTTGAGCTAACATGCTCCCTAAAGTTCTATCTGACGCATCTATGTACAATCTCATACACTTATTGCCACAAGGTGGTGAGAGAATCGGGGGGTGACTCAGGTACTCTTTGATCTTGTCGAAGGCTTCCTGTTGAGCTTACCCCCAGTCGAACCCATCCTTGCTAGCTCGAAGCAATGGCGAAAAGTCTTGCGTTTTCCCACTCAAGTTGGATATAAACCTCCTCAAGAAATTTATTTTGCCCAAGAGAGACTGCAATTCCTTCTTTGTTGATGGCGCTTTTGCTTCCATAATGGCTTTGGTTTTATTCTGGTTAATTTCGATCCCCTTCTTGTGGACCACAAAGCCTAAGAAATCCCCTGCCTGCACACAAAAAGCACATTTGAGAGGATTCATTTTAAGACCATACTTTCTCATCCTTTCAAAGGAATGTCGAAGATGGCTTAAATGATCTTTTCCTGAAAAAGACTTAACAATAATATCATTAATATAGATTTTCATAAAAGTCTCAATAAAATCATGAAAGATCGAATTCATTGCTCGCTGGTAAGTTTCCCCAGCATTTTTTAGACCAAAAGGCATTACTACCCATTCATAAGTGCCTAATGCCCCTGGACATTGAAAAGCAGTTTTTGGGACATCTTCCTCAGCAATGAATATTTGGTTATAACCAGAATAACCATCCAACATACTCAAGTATTCATGTCCTGCAGCAGAATCAATCAACATTTCTGCCACAGGCATAGAATATTCGTCCTTAGGGGTTGCAGAATTTAGATCTCTAAAATCTATACAGACCCTTAAAGAACCATTATTTTTAATGACTGGTACAATATTAGCTAGCCATTCGACATACCTAGTTGTACGGATGAACTTGCATCTAAGTAACCTCTTAATTTCCTCTTTGATCTTTGAAAGGATTGTTGGGGTAAACCATCTTGGATTTTGCTTGACTGGTTTTTTCCCAGGTATGATTGGCAACTTATGTTCAACAAGCTGTCTCCTCAAACCAGACATTTCGTCATAGTCCCAAGCGAAGCAATCCTTGAATTCCTTCAATAGTTGGACCATTTCGACTTTGAGTTGTGGGTCGAGATTAGCACTAACATAAGTAGGCCTTTTTACTGCCCCTTCACCCAAGTCAATTTCTTCTAAAGGATCTTGCGCCAGCATTCTAATGTTGTCTGACAATGGATCCTTTTCGAAACCCAAAGGCTCAATATCATAAATAGCATCAAGCCTTTGATTTTGGTCTTCGATTTGAGACCCATCAGGTGGTTCAGGCTCAAAGTCCTTACCAGGGCCTACTTCACAAATTTGAGTTGTGGCTTCGACAGCCATGTGGTTGTGTGCAGCCTCCAAGGCCGCTTGTAGTTTAGATTCGGCCACATAGGCCGAAATTCTTTGCAGTGCGTCGAATTCAGTCATTGTTACTGAATTCACTTCCCTAGCCTGTGGGGTCTATAGGCTCCCCACAGTATGGGACATTTCCTTCTTCCCTTATGACCTCTCTGTCCCATCGAAATCCCTCCACTGGGTGCAAGTGTAATGAGCAGAATGCATGGTCATCTGGGGTGAAATCAAATTTTGCTGGAGTACAAGGCGCAATCTGCGCCAAGTTTTTGTCAAACTCGACACCATCAACATGATTAACAAGCACCTTAAAGTACCCTTGATCACCTTTAATGTTTTCTACTATACCATCAGGCCTCCAGATTGTGATCCACTGGTGCATTGACGAAGGTACTGCTCCAACACCATGGATCCATTCTCTCCCCAGCAAAAGGTTATAGTTAGCTTTGCTTTCGACTACCATAAACAAGGTAGGCCTTGTCACCGTTCCCACAGTTAAATCAACCTGCAGAACACCAAGAGTGGTCCCAATTTTCCCTTCATAGTTAGAAAGGACCATGTTGTGGGGCTTAAGACCAGTGTCGAATTTACCGATCTTGCTTAGTAGGAAATGTGGCATTAAATTGACTGTAGCCCCACAATCCACCAAGATTTTATTCAAAGCCACGTTCTCTATTTTCCCTGTAATGTACAGAGGTTTCAAGTGCCCTTTCATGGCCTCAGTTGGTCGTTCAAAGAAAGCATTATGTTCTTCGACACAGCCATTATTCATCGCATAGTAGCACACAGGTTGGTGCGCTGCCATTTCAGCCTCAGCGTTGGCATCCAAGTTTTCCACTTCAATTATCCTATCATATTCTCTTGGCATTACTGAAACCACATTAACAATGATGTTTAAAGAGGCATCAGAGTCGGAATCAAAGTTGTGAGTCAAATCTCCATCCTCAGCTGCTTCGACTACAAACCTCTCAGCTTCTTCCTTCTTAGAAGTAAATAACCTACGCCCCACAGGCATCTTATTTGTTATTTTTGTCCCAACGTCTTTATTGCTAGCAGGCATGACGTTGGTACTAGTTTCAGTTTGATCTTTGGCCTGAGCTTCCCTCAAAGCCTTCCTTCGTCTCTGTTCCTTTTTCCACTGGGACCTGGACATAGGATTTTTGCCTTTGTAATTCTCAGAAATATAGGCAGCTTTATTGGAGGACTTGAATTCTTTCCGGTACTCCATTGAAGAACCTCTAGCCACGTCGAAATTCTTCCATCTCTGTTTCCCTTTCCCTGCTGCTTCAACTGGTTTGACCCACTTTCCAGTTGGTACATCACTGCTAGGCTTAAAAGTAGCCTGGTTAGCCCTTGACATTTGTGGCCTTTGGCCATATTGTTTTTGAGTAGCTTTCCTTGGGTCAAAACGCCCTGGCCCTTGAGCAGCTCTTTTCTCACGTCCAGATTTGGCTTCTTTCCCCGCTTGGAGGCTATGAGCAGCTTCTCTGTCGAAGATAGCACTGCATCGAGGGAACAACATGACTTCAGAGTTCTTTCCTTGGCACCTGTGGAGAAAATCAATAATGGTTTCATCTTCTCTGGGATAAGCCAGCTTGTTGCAGTTTTCTTGACGAACCTGTTCATCAATATCCATGGCTTGTCCGTTAGTCGACCATGTTTATGTCAACTTCATCTTTTAAGCGCATTTTGGAGAAGATGACATCAAGGCCCTCAGCAGCCTCGTCCATCTGTCTGAAACGGTCAGCAGTCTCTTTTGTCACCATCTATAATTTTGATGCTTTAGCTTCAGCATGGATCTCGACTGTAGCCTCAGCGTCGAACCTTTGAACTTCAGAAGATGTCCTAAAATAGTGTTCAGCAGCCATACATATCAAATGCTCAAGCTGGCAGCCATCCATTTCCTTGACTTCTCTAATAAACACAGTATCATTGGTAAGGTCTTCAGTAACCTCCACCACTATGGCATTTCTGCCAAAAGCTTCGTTGGTGTTAACACTATCTGAGCTACTATCAGATTCCTCAACTAGTTCGACCATGTTAACCTCTTCGGGCTCTGTGTAATTTGCTTCAGCTACTTCAAGAGGGTTGGTATCGATTTTCATCTAGGTCCTAGTTTTCTCCCCAAATTTGAGTCTGCCTTCCTGAATAGCATTCTGCACCAGATCCCTGAAAAGAAAACATTGAGAAGTTTTATGACCCAAATAATTATGGTATTTACAAAAGCCTCTCTTTTTTCTTTGCTCTAAAGGTGGTATTTTAGCACCAGGAGGCACTAGTATTTGACCATTCTTAACTAACAAATCAAAAATTTCGTCACATTTAGTGATGTCGAAAGTGTATGTTTTCTTTGGGAACCTATCATTCTTTTCGGTTTCGACATGGTTTTTCCCATTTGAAGGGACTAATAATTTACAAGAATAAGGAGGGCCTTGCTTAAGTTCAGCAAGATCTATTTCACTTTCGTCGAACCTAACAGGCTCGTCATACAATTCTTCGATGCCCTCCTGGTATTCGACGTAAGCTACCTTCTTGTTTTTGTTCACCCTAGCTTTTTCATCTTTGAGACGCTCTAGCTATCGAACTATGTCAGCTAACTGGGCCATATCCCTTAAATACTGGGTGTCCAGTTTTTTCCTGATAGAGTAATCAAGGCCACCAGCAGCCATTTCGACAAGTTCATGCTCAGGCACTTGTGTAAAGCACCTAGCCTTGAGTAGTCAAAACCTATTCAAGTAATCATCTATTGGCTCATTGAACTTTCGTTTCACACTAGCCAATTCTTTCAAACTGATTTTAGTCTGCCCCATGTAAAATTGCTCATGGAACAAACATTCTAACTGGGTCCAATTACAAATCGAACCAAATGGTAACATAGTGAACCACGTAAATGCATTTTTAGTGAGGGAACTAGGGAAATACTTCACCCTTAGACTCTCATCATTTGCAATCTCACCAGCTTCGATCAGGTAGCGCGCCACATGTTCGACGATAGATTCTGTAGTATCTCCTGAAAACTTAGTGAACTTTGGTACTTTTGTCCTGGGGGGCAATTCAGCTTGGAGTATATAGTCTACTATAGGCGAAGTGAAGTTTGGCCTAGAAAAACCCATATTCAGGCCATTTCGAGCCATTATTCTCTCGACCATGGCTGCCAAATTGTTCTCTGCTGCTACATTATTGTGTCGAACCTGATTCACCACATGATCAGCATTTTGATTTTTGTTTACTAACACCATCCTTGGTTCCTCCTCTTCAAGTATAGGTATTTGATTCCTAGGAGGCTCCTCCCTAGGTGGTTCGACCAACTCTGGATTCACCGGATTCACTTGTTGAGCGTTTTCCCTCCTCTCGACTCCTTGATTTTGGTGTTGAACAGGAGCGGGCATTCCCATGAATTCTGCTATACGCGCCATCTGGGCTGTCATCATTTGATTGGTTTGAGTAGTATTCTGGATCAATGGCTGGAAAATTTCTCCCATTGTCTGAGACAAAGTATGTACCATTTGCATGTTGCTCTCATCCATCTGTTGCCTCAAATATGCTGCAGATTCATTTGTTAAGTTGGGTCCTTGAGCAGAAAATCCCAAACCTATGGACTGGCTGTTTCGACCCATGTTAATTCCAGAGCCTGACTCCTGCAAAGGGGAAGATATCACATTCTCTAAAAATATTGGGGGTGCAGTACACAAATTCTGCATCATTGCCATTGGCATGCCATAGATTGGGTTCCTAGGCAAAGGCTGTGAAAATCCTGGGGGAGGAAATTGCCTATACATCGAACCTCCTCCTGGCGGAGTCTGAGGATTTGTCACTGATGGGCCAATGTACTCCAGGACTGGCTGAGTGTAAGGCCTCACATATGTCGCCCCTGGCCCTACTGTCGAAGGCGCTGGCTCTGTCACCATGGTTAACACTGTTGACCCTCCAATCGAAGGAACTGGAGTTGGCGCCACAGTACTTCTTTGTAATTCTTGAGGATTGATGGTGTTGTTCTGAACGCTTGAACTGCTTGGTTGAGGATTAGTCCCAGCAGAACTAGGATTTGAATTCCCTTGGCCAGATGCCATTTTCCTCGGGTTTCTTCTCTTTGGTCTATATTCGTTTGAACTGGCTACCTTTCCACTTCTCAAGTGCATACAATAAAGTTTGCCAAAATCTCGACCAATGAAACGAAAAAATTTCAAAAAAAAATGGCAGTTATAAAACTTCCTTTTGACAGTTATTTAAAAGTTATAAACTTCCAAATACACGTTTAGCACTGTCCCACTGGGCGTGCCAATTTGTTTACCTTGAAAATCGGTAAACAACCGCCGATCTTCTAAAACAACAATGTTCTAGTAACTTACAGGATCGATCAGATTGATCCTAGGACATGTGCTATGAGTGTATTTAGAATACCCCACAATTAGGCAAAGTATACATTTCGACAGTACATATAAATAAAAGAACGTGTTTTGAAATGTAAATGAAAGTGACAAAAATCAAAGAAATGTTTAAATCGAACAACACATCAAAGAAAAAAAACTGAATGTAAAGGTTTGATAAAAACTGGAGTTAAATGTTGGAAAAAAGTGCATAAAGATCTTAAACTGCATAAATGTAAATGCTTGAAGGTAAAGGCTTTTAAATGTAAAACTGCAAAGTAGAAACTTTATAACGTAGAATGCTTAGAAGTAAAAGACTGAATTAAAGGATTTCAAAGTAAAGGATCTAAGATAGAAACTTCAAAGAAAATGGCATTGCAATAAAAGATAATGGTGATTACAATCACGTACATTCTCGCCTCACTCTTTTCTCTACACGCTGGATACTTTGAGTGATTTCAGAGTTACTTGTACAACACGATTTTATCACACCTATTCTAACTCTAGAACTAACCTATTTATAATACTCTAAAGTAACCACCATTTGACGGTTTACTCCTAGAACATGCCACTTGGCACTTTGCATGTCTTTAACTTCTGGATATTCGCCACTTGTCCTCTTTTCAAATTCAAATAGTAGAACTTCCCTCCACTATCCAGTTGTAACTGCAGCGCATTATCCATAGTCGTTTTACCCTGTCGAATTGACGCTTTGGACTTAGAAATGTTTGAAGTCTTAAAATCATTCTCTTCGACTCAGGCTTTCAACAAATATGGTCGAAGCCTTCTTCTCCTTTAGCTTATATTTTAAAGAATAACTTCTTTAAAAGCCAAATCTATTTGAAATCATGCAGCGTCGAAATTAGGAGCTAACAAATACAAATCACTCTCTTGTTGAGTATAAAAGACTCTCTTGTTGAGTCAATTTTTAGCCTCCATCTCAGGCTTCGTACGAGATATAAAACACTCTCTTGTTGAGTATAAAAGTCTCTCTTGTTTAGTCAAACCCCCCCCCCCTTTAGCCTCCATCTCGGGCTTCTTACGAGATAGAAAACACTCTCTTGTTGAGTATAAAAGACCCTCTTGTTGGGTCACAAACCTTTTCGCCTCTATCTCGGGCTTCGTACGAGACATATAAAAAACACCCTCTTGTTGGGTCAGTAGCCTCCTCTTAGGCTTTGTGTAAGGAAAACCCCGGTCGAACCAATCCACCTTTTGGCATCCAATCTGTGTCTTGCTCACAGTATACAAACATCAACAACTCCTTTTCCTTCATCTAATTGCTGTAAGCGGCAAGCCTCTTGATTATTTACATCCACGCCATTGTCCCTCTTTTAGCATGAGAAATTCCTAAGAAAAGATGGCATTGCTCTACACTGAGTTAAAGTCTTCTCCTTCAGGTTAAAAATCCCCTATAAAGGAAATTATGGCATTGCTGGATTCACATATCTCAGTTAAAGTAATTCTCCTTTATAATCAGTCACCCAATAGTTGTGATAAACAGACCAAATATCCCCCTTTAGAGATGACAAATTCTCTCTAAAGTCAAAACCCTTCAGCTTCATATCTTGGGCTACGAACAAGATACAAATAGACCCTTCAGCTTCATATCTTGGGCTTCAAACAAGATACAAATAGACCCTTCAGCTTCACATCTTGGGCTTCGAACAAGATACAAATAAACCATTTAGCTTCACGTCTTGGGCTTCGAACAAGACACCAAAACAATCCCTTTCCTCCCATAGAATTGGAGGAACTACGATCGCTCTGAATTCCCTGAACGGGAATACGTAGGCATAAAATTGAAAAATCTTAGCGAGCATACTAATCAAAAACCCAAAATCCCATACCTTCATACATCAATCAAAAAGCACCAAGTCTTAACATCTTACCAAAAACCTCACAGATAATCCCGATACTTGTATTCTTAGGAAAATAACCCAAAGGAGAACCCCCTATTTTGATAGCATCTGTAAATCAATAGTTTCGACTGTTTAACCTCAGTTTGCAAGCAGGGTTAATTGGAGACATCTATTTCCCTTCCTTAATCAGCTCAACAGGATAAAAAATGAATCGAACTGTAGTACCAAAGCGATAGTGATTTGAAACCACAAAAATCGCGCTACACCAAGCACATGTAATTTGTTGATAATGTGAGTAAATCATTTATGCATATCCGCAATGGTTTCCCCTTGCTTCATGTAAAACAAATCAAACTCTTGTGTTAGTGTGTTAATACGGGCCATTTTAACATCATTAGTTCCTTCGTGGGCTACTTGTAAAGCATCTTAATGCGTGGTTTTCGCAAGTATACGAAACGCGTCAGAGTAATACAAAAGATTATCGATCCCACAGAGACCAATCGTCAATCTATCGATTCCTATAGTTACAGTGTTTATCTAAGGCAAGTAAATTCAGGGATTTATAAGTGCACTGTAAAAGTAGAGTGAAGCAAAGTATGAAGATATAAAAACTCAAATGAAAACAACAGGCTTGAATGTAATTCACACAGTCAAATAACATTCCGATGCATGTAACAGAACTACTTATGGGCAATGTTTCCTACTTTATGAAAAGAAACTAATTTAACGGGAACTATCGCTTTCGCGTATTCAGAACCGAGTTTAACCTTTAAACAAACCCCCTTATTGTCACTTATAAAAAGGCGCGCATTGCGTTAAAGTGAAAAACCTATTTTTAAGAAATATAGTTCTTGACTTAGTTGAAAAGTATTTTGATCTGAAACTTCTAAACAAAAGAGGTTCATACGAACCGGATTTTAAACCTATAAACGCGTCCGAAAATAGTTTCAAAATCGTTTTTCTAAAGTATTAAAAATTCCTAATTAACTGTGCAAAGCTGTAATACCCCATATTATTTAAATGCTCAAATGGATATCAGATGAGATCAGATGAGCTTTGGTGTACTCTATCTTTGGATAATTAGATTAATGGAATCCTTTAGGTACTTTAAGTATTATCAATTGGGACCAATAGAGCAACTAGTGAACTCTGAAGAGATCAATAATTTAATAAAGAGACAGATTAATATTTAATTTAATTCAAGAAAGGATTTAATGGTAACTCTAATAATTGATCAATTGAGTTGAGACGACAAAATATCAATTGGAGATATTTTACCCTGTTGGATTATATTATATAATATTGGTTTATATATATATAATTGTTGGAAAGAGAAAGAAAAAGTGGGTGAGAAGAAGAAAAAGGAAGCAGAGAAGGAAGAAACGTGGAAAGGAAGAGAAGAGAAGAGGGAAAGAGAGGAAAAGCTCAAGGAAGAAGAAGAAGCCATGGATTTTCACTATTCATCATCTTCTTCAAACTCCTCTTCGTTTTCCAGGTGGGTTCTAGCTAGACACTTTAAGTTCTAGAAAAATATATTAGAACTTAGGTTAGATTTGAGAGAAAATGATTTAACGGATAAATCAATGAAATCTAACGGATGGAATGCGATATAAACTGCGTAGAATACTAGTTGTTATGTTTGGAACATGTTTGTTTGATATAGTATGGATTGTGTATGTTGGATTGAGTTGAATTGAATGGGTTTAGTTGAAAAACCTAACTTTTCATATTTGACAAAATTGGTATTAATTTTGTAAATGTGTTATATGGCTTTTTAATGGTGGAAATATTGTAGTATTTCGAATTCTGAGACCGGGGCTTTTTACGGAATCGAAATCGGAGGTTTGGAAGTCATTTAACGATCGAAAACTGTTTTTTTAGCAAAATCTGCACCTCGTGCGCTAACCCCCTGCAACTGTGCGTCGACTCATGATTTCATGCGCTGACCCGGGCAAAATTTCCAGGATCATGCGCTGACCCCCAGCCTCATGCGTCGACGCATGATCACAGAAATTTCCCAAATGTCAGATTTTGTTTTCTTCATAACTTTTGAACCGTAAGTCCGTTTTGGTCCCCGTTCGAAGCGTTGGAAAGCTAATTTTATTCTCTTTGTGATGGTGAGGTAGAAACATAGTTATATGCTATGGATTGATAAGATAAATATGGAAAATTAATTCATGTGTGAATAGGGTAGTTCTTGTTTCCCCCAAAACTCAAGAATCGGGAATCCGATTGATACGAGTCCGAAGCCTTTGGAAAGATAATCCAATAAGGTAGAGAATGGTATTGAGAGACCATGATTTAACCAAGGATGCTTGGTAGAGGATAATAGTGGCTTGTATGTCTTAAAATATGTGTTAACTACTACGTGAAAAGTGATGTTTTATGTGATGTGTGATTGTATGTGTTTACTTGTAATATTTGTGTTATGCCATGTCTATCTAATTGTGAATTATGAATGAGAGAATATGCATGTTAAAATGAATTAGGAAGAGTGAGGAAACTCTACCCCATAACAACATAATAGTGGAACCTAGTAATGGCTAGGAATTGTGATAGAAACTCTGGATGGCGACGCTCGTGCATTCATTGACGAGTTCTGGCCTAGAGTAGATAGAGTAATGACAACGCCCATGCATGAGAGGCCGAGGCCTGTGTCCATTACCGAATGTAATAGTATGAGTGAAACACTAGTATGGAACATGTGTAATTGTTATGTTTTATTGTTAAAGGCATGAGAGGCCTAAAGGCTAATGTGGCCTAGTGATTGGGGAATACAATCACGTTTATGTATATGATCACGTAATCGTAACCATTTTCTTTTGAGTTGCCCTTGAGAGGCCTTCATGAGTCTCGAGCTCCTCTGAAGTGCAGGCGGAATTAGTTGGCAGGTTTGATTCCCAACGTTATAGTACGAATGGAACCTACGGGTAGAGACTTGTGATGGCATGAGAGGCCATGTGAAGTGACGAATTAAGGAGATAATGCGTCCCTTAATTCCAAATCCATTTCGTATGCCAAGTAACTACAAAGATCCAGGACTCGGGCCGACTTCTAGACGTAGAAGCGGACGGGCAAGAGGGATACCTTGGTACGGTTATCGATTAGTGATATCTCGAGTTGATGAACTCATGGCATGTTTCCATATAGTGTGAGATTGTGAAATTGTGAGAGTATATCTATACTCAAGGTCATTTTTCCCTTCCCCTTGACTTGAGTTAGGATTGTTAGAACCCTGTAAAGCTGAGAGAATTCATAAGATAGGGAACTCACTTAGATTTGATGTATCTCACCCCACTATAGTTGCTTTATTTCAGGTGTGGTTTGCAGGTTTGGTTTACAAGTGGAGTGATGCTTAGTTGTTTCAAGAGAAGCTTAGTTAAGCTTATTCCGCTGTGTATTGTCATTTTGTTGTATATAATTGAGGATATTGTATATTATTCTTAGATTTTTATGTTTGGCTAGTTTCCATGACTTGTGCCATATGTTGTATTTATATTTTAGAAATGGACAAGTATGTGAACTATGCCATTAGGCACTTTTGATGTGTCAGTACCAAGTGAAACACTTGTATGGTATTATTCTAGATGAATATTATACAGGGCGTTACAGTTGGTATCAGAGCAGGTCGTGTCCTCGACCTAGCCTTGAAACATCATAAGTAAATCTATTCCTGCCTCTTAAGTGTGTCTTGCCAGCACGACTCTTAATATCATAGTATGTAGTGTTGGGCCTGATCAACCTAATACTATGTATGTGATAGGTAGAATCATGGTTGAGCGACCACGAGGATTCCGAAGTGTTGTCGGAACTTGTGTTGTGAGGGTAGGCTCAAGCCAAGAGTTAGTAGCGATGAGTTTTGGTCAGCTCAATTGAGGTCTTAGTAGAAGTTGTGCTTTGAGTAGCATGGAATTGAAGAGTGGGGTGTTTTTCAAGTAATCCTTTGGATTGAGTAGAGTCGAAAAGTTAAGGATCTCTCTTGGATGATTGGTTAAGGTATTGAGGAATATGTAAAATCACTAGTGGAGCTGGATTGACCACTAGTATGGATAAGGATTTCAAGTAATCTCATTCTGTGGAAAAGAAAAAAAGTTGTTTTGTGGAATGTGTGACGTAAGGTCCGGGAGTGAGATAAGTATTGGTGCCTCAGTTTCTAAGGTCACTATGGTATCTTGAATGGACGAGAGTACCTTAAGGAATGTGTTCGGGACAATATCTTCCAACTGGTTAGAAGTGAGAGTTAAGGACGTTCAGCTTTTGTGAAAGCCTAAGTGGTGGTGAAGTGTGAGAAGGAACACAAGGATGTGTTATATACTTCAAGCGAAATAAGTATGTGCTGGACGAAGAGTGGGTGATGAATTACGTATATTCGGTTATGTAGAGATATTAAGTTCAAGATGATACATCAGGATTTCTGTTTTCAGTAAGAGACCAATTTGGAATTTGTTAACTTACCCAAGGAGCAATATAAGATATTGTGTTGGAGGAAGAATGAACTCCATTTTGTAAGGAAGTGTAGTGATATGAACTGGAAGAAGGTTGTATTAAGAAACAGAGTAAGTATCTTGGATCGAAGGGAATCTTAGTAAGATGGTTTTGTATTTGGACCTAAGAGGATTACCGTGGAGAGCAAAGTAAATGCGATGTGGGAAATGGTATTAACTGTATGTTATGAGGAAGTGATCAACGGAATGTATTTTGGACGAGTGTGCTATAGGGTTATTAAAGTATTGATGAACCTATAATTAAGGAAGTGTAATTACGGATGGTTCGCCTACGGGAACCCTAGTAGTACGAACTGAACTGAGGAAGTTACACCTTGGAATTTAGAACGAGCGTAGTAGTAGCACCGTGGTCACAAGTGTACGTGATGGATTCTTATTCTTGAGACAAGTGTGAAGGGATATACTTGGTGGAACAATGAGTATTGTATTTTTAAGAAGCAAGATTGCGGTAAATAATGAGAAGCAACTCAAGACTTATTGCGGACTAAGTGTAAATCATGGAATGGTTTATACCGAAGGAGTTTTGTAAATAATTGATGAGAATTGTCGGTTGTGAATCTTCCAATAAGTAATTTTGTGTAAGTGGGATATGTAATAGATAGTGAAGGGTAAGAAATCCCGGTTAATGTGTACGAAGTGATGAGAGGGTTCTCCAAGAGGATGCATTGCCCCGATTTATTTTCAAGTATAGAGGAACTTCTTTATTTGTGAATAGTCGGAGTATTTGGAATCTCCCTTTTTGTTGAAACAAAGAGTAGTTGTTTTAGTTCTCACCAAGGAATTCAAGTGAGAGAACAAGGTTGAGTGCTGGCATATTGTGTCCGTCGCTTTTGTAGTATTGTAAAATGGTTGTGTGTTGGATATTGCTTATGCACGAATTAAGTTGAGCTGTGGCAAAAGCCTTAGAATGTCACCATTATTGATTTCCCGCTAGTGTAGTTGTTTGAGCAGAAAAACGAACTATCCCGCTGAAGTTTTGTGGCGTGACCTCGTCGAAATTTGGAATTTTGCCTTGTCACTTGGTTGGAGTGTCGTCTGAGTGTTTTAACTTTGTTTTGTATTACCTTGAG
The DNA here is from genome assembly GCA_022829125.1 of Lathyrus tuberosus. Lineage (NCBI taxonomy): Eukaryota > Viridiplantae > Streptophyta > Magnoliopsida > Fabales > Fabaceae > Lathyrus > Lathyrus tuberosus. Next base: position 11,677,072 of record JALAZF010000009.1, read on the forward strand.
TGGATCATGGTTGGTGAATGTTATATAAGTTAAGGAGCCACAAGTTGAAAACGATATTTCAGGTTAGAACAAGCCGGATTCATGGTTTTGAGTTGTGATAACTTTTGAATTATAAGGAGCTGGTTTTCAGTTTTGTAGCAGTGTTAACCGATTAACACATGCAAGGATGGTGCTTTGCACAGAATTTTGAGGAGTTAACCGATTAGCTCAGATGGGTAATTGATTAACATGTGTGTAAATTGTGAAATCCCTTAGGAACCGTCATCTGTGTCTTATTACCTTTTATTGCTCCGAGTGGGGAGTATTGTGTGAATGGAAAACGGAATTGTGTTTTGAAAAAAAATAGGAACTTGTGGAAGGGTGTTACTTAGTCGATCATCTGTTTAGATGACAAAGGAGTTTGACTTCGAGGAAGTAATCTTGTGATTTGTGTTGAGTAGGAGAAAGTCTTAAGTATATTGTTATCCCTACTGATGAGAGCCTTAAGGACGAAGTTGGAAAATACTCACGAAGTGTTGACCTCACAAGGAATGTTTTGGTGTTAGTAAGGTATGAACGGTTGGTCTGAGTTGGTAATTGTCAACTTCTGTACGTTCATGGTATCGGATTTAAACTCCGTGGAGTGGTACCAGTTGTGTGCAGTTGTGTCTTACCAAGAGAATGGAATTTGGAGGTTATCCTTCCAAGTAAGAGTGAAATTGGACTTTCCGAAGTTAAGCCTGTAACTTGGAATCGTTGGTGAAGCGGAACGAATGAGAAAAGTGGATTCAATTGAAAAACGTGGCATGTCCTTTGAGGGTGTGTGTATGTGTAGAGTGTTGTGTGTGGATTGGTGAGTAGTATGGAAACTCACAATCTCGCTTTGAATGGTTAACGTTTTAATAAGCGGTGATTCGTATATGTTTGAAGTTCCGTGATGGTGTTACATTGTCAGTGGTGGAGATTGGTGACGACAGAAGCCTTGAGTAAGTCGGAAACCGTAAGAAGAATCGATTTAGAATGTGGTAACCAGAACTGGAGGTTGTTAAACTACTTTTGGATGAATTATTCGAATTTTGAATGAATTTGGAGTTGTTTATGTCATGGTTGTAGCAGTGTAACTCCTGTGCCTTCATCGTTTGGAGAGTGTCGGACGGATGTGATAATATTGTGTGTTAGCAAAGAAATTGTTCTACCAACAGACATCAGTAAGTTTCTTGTGCCATTGTTTAGTAAGGATCCCAATGGGTAAGTGTGTTTCTTCGTGGACTGTTAACTACTGGGTAGTGCTTGAGAATTCGTGGCGTTCCACTGTTAGAATTTGGATTGCGCAGTGGAAGGTGACAGATGAAAGAGTTCAGTCGGACTAATAAGGATTAGAATGATTGTTACTTGTAAGTATAGAAATAAGAAGATCTTGTTCTAAGTGTGTTACCTTTTGGTATGGCGCGGAAAAAAAATGGAATATCGGATTTAATGAGTGCCTTGTACAGCATCCGACCAGAGGGAACTGGTAAAAGAAGTCGTTAACTAGTCATGAAGTGGTTTAAATGTTAAAGGATCTACGAAAGGATAATTATCGGTTATTGCTTAAGCGAAAGAAATCACTAGATTACATCAGGAAGATGTGTTGAGTGTTTGTTATCCTGAAATAAGATAAGGTGTTACAGTTTGGTTGTGTGACTCAGTAGAGGAATATGGAATGGTACATTCTTGCCGAAAGTAAGATGCAACCAAGTGTTTTGTATGGAACAACATGTGAATTAAGGAGAAGCAATGTTCGAAGTTAACCCAATATTGGAATGAGAGTATGACTAAGGACGTGGAGTTTTATAATTGGTGAAAACAAGGATTTTAGATTTGTGAAGTCAAGTCGGAATCAGATTACGTCAGTAATTGTAACGGAAGTAAAGTTAAGAATGGATCTAAGACAATGATACAAGTTGCAGTTATTGTCAAATAGAGGAAATTCGGGGGCGAATTTCAATTTAAGGGGGGGAGAGTGTAATACCCCATATTATTTAAATGCTCAATTGGATATCAGATGAGATCAGATGAGCTTTGGTGTACTCTATCTTTGGATAATTAGATTAATGGAATCCTTTAGGTACTTTAAGTATTATCAATTGGGACCAATAGAGCAACTAGTGAACTCTGAAGAGATCAATTATTTAATAAAGAGACAGATTAATATTTAATTTAATTCAAGAAAGGATTTAATGGTAACTCTAATAGTTGATCAATGGGGTTGAGACGACAAAATATCAATTGGAGATATTTTACCCTGTTGGATTATATTATATAATATTGGTTTATAAATATATATATATATATATATATATAATTGTTGGAAAGAGAAAGAAAAAGTGGGTGAGAAGAAGAAAAAGGAAGCAGAGAAGGAAGAAACGTGGAAAGGAAGAGAAGAGAAGAGGGAAAGAGAGGAAAAGCTCAAGGAAGAAGAAGAAGCCATGGATTTTCACTATTCATCATCTTCTTCAAACTCCTCTTCGTTTTCCAGGTGGGTTCTAGCTAGACACTTTAAGTTCTAGAAAAATATATTAGAACTTAGGTTAGATTTGAGAGAAAATGATTTAACGGATAAATCAATGAAATCTAACGGATGGAATGCGATATAAACTGCGTAGAATACTAGTTGTTATGTTTGGAACATGTTTGTTTGATATAGTATGGATTGGGTATGTTGGATTGAGTTGAATTGAATGGGTTTAGTTGAAAAACCTAACTTTTCATATTTGAGAAAATTGGTATTAATTTTGTAAATGTGTTGGATGGCTTTTTAATGGTGGAAATATTGTAGTATTTCGAATTCTGAGACCGGGGCTTTTTACAGAATCGAAATCGGAGGTTCGGAAGTCATTTAACGATCGAAAACTGTTTTTTTAGCAAAATTTGCACCTCGTGCGCTAACCCCCTGCAACTGTGCGTTGACTCATGATTTCATGCGCTGACCCGGGCGAAATTTCCAGGATCATGCTCTGACCCCCAGCCTCATGCGTCGACGCATGATCACAGAAATTTCCCAAATGTCAGATTTTGTTTTCTTCATAACTTTTGAACCGTAAGTCCGTTTTGGTCCCCGTTCGAAGCGTTGGAAAGCTAATTTTATTCTCTTTGTGATGGTGAGGTAGAAACATAGTTATATGCTATGGATTGATAAGATAAATATGGAAAAGTAATGCATGTGTGAATAGGGTAGTTCTTGTTTCCCTCAAAACTCAAGAATCGGGAATCCGATTGATACGAGTCCGAAGCCTTTGGAAAGATAATCCAATAAGGTAGAGAATGGTAATGAGAGACCATGATTTAACCAAATATGCTTGGTAGAGGATAGTAGTGGCTTGTATGTCTTAAAATATGTGTTAACTACTACGTGAAAAGTGATGTTTTATGTGATGTGTGATTGTATGTATTTACTTGTAATATTTGTGTTATGCCATGTCTATCTAATTGTGAATTATGAATGAGAGAATATGCATGTTAAAATGAATTAGGAAGAGTGATGAAACTTTACCCCATAACAACATAATAGTGGAACCTAGTAATGGCTAGGAATTGTGATAGAAACTCTGGATGGCGACGCTAGTGCATTCATTGACGAGTTCTGGCCTCGAGTAGATAGAGTAATGACAACGCTCGTGCATGAGAGGCCGAGACGTGTGTCCATTACCGAATGTTATATAATGAGTGAAACACTAGTATGGAACATGTGTAATTGTTATGTTTTTATTGGTAAAGGCATGAGAGGCCTAAAGGCTAATGTGGCCTAGTGATTGGCGAATCCAATCACGTTTATGTATATGATCACGTAATCGTAACCATTTTATTTTGAGTTGCCCTTGAGAGGCCTTCATGAGTCTCGAGCTCCTCTGAAGTGCAGGCGGAATTACTTGGCAGGTTTGATTCCCAATGTTATAGTACGAATGGAACCTATGGGTAGAGACTTATGATGGCATGAGAGGCCATGTGAAATGACGAATTAAGGAGATAATGCGTCCCTTAATTCCGAATCCATTTCGTATGCCAAGTAACTACAAGGATCCAGGACTCGGGTCGACTTCTAGATGTAGAAGCGGTCGGGCAAGAGGGATACCTTGGTACGGTTATCGATTAGTGATATCTTAAGTTGATGAACTCATGGCATGTTTCCATATAGTGTGAGATTGTGAAATTGTGAGAGTATATATATACTCAAGGTCATTTTTCCCTTCCCCTTGACTTGAGTTAGGATTGTTAGAACCCTGTAAAGCCGAGAGAATCCATAAGATAGGGAACTCACTGAGATTTGATGTATCTCACCCCACTATAGTTGCTTTATTTCAGGTGTGGTTTGCAGGTTTGGTTTACAAGTGGAGCGATGCTTAGATGTTTCAAGAGAAGCTTAGTTAAGCTTATTCCGCTGTGTATTGTCATTTTGTTGTATACAATTGAGGATATTGTATATTATTCTTAGATTTTATGTTTGGCTAGTTTCCATGACTTGTGCCATATGTTGTATTTATATTTTAGAAATGGACAAGTATGTGAACTTTGTCATTAGGCACTTTTGATGTGTCAGTACCAAGTGAAACACTTGTACGGTATTATTCTAGATGAATATTATACAGGGCGTTACAAAAGCGCTGTCGCTTCCTTTGTACAGTTAAGACTAACCAAATTTATCTAAAGGTTGGATGGCTTTCGATCTTACCCAACAGAAATTAAGTGCGGAAAACTCGTGTTAAAAATCAAAATAGCCCCTAAGTGTTTCTATTGATGCAATATGCGAAATGATACTTAAACCGTGATCTTTACATTCTAACCTTTAAGATTTAACCAGACATGGAAATGTAAACAGACATATTTAATTTTATCATGTCAAAGTAAAGTCTTTTTGAAAGTAAATAATGCGAATAAAGTAAAACCGATGCGAAAAGTAAAGGCGGTGCGAGAAATAAATAAAGTAAAGGCGGTGCGAGAAAATAAAGAAAGTAAAGCGAGTGCGAGAAAATAAAGAAAGTAAAGCGAGTGCGAGAAATTAAAGAAAGTAAATGCTGATGGCGGCAGGTTTAACTTCTACCAGAGTGATCCAAACTCGATTACAGACTCGATCAAACAGTGTGATAACTCCCCGATGTGAGAAGTATATCTCTTTACAATACTAAAAATATATGGCTTGAGTTTTGAAACTAAGCTTGGATGCCCAAAAATGACTCAAAACACTTCTATTTATAGGGGAACAAAAGCCCAAGCAAAGACAAGACTGCCCCCAACTTCTTTTGGGAGGGAAAACTTTTAACAAAGGTGGCGCCCGCCACCCTTGCCATGGCGCCCGCCATGAGTGTTAGTGGTGATCATGGGTGGTTTTCTTTAACCGTTTTTTACCGGAACCACTTTCGTGAAGGTGGCGCCCGCCATGTGTGTTAGTTCCATTTTCCACGAAGTAGCTCTCTGCGTTAGCTTTCCAACGCTTCAAACGGGGCGTCATTCTGATTTACGGATCAAAAGTTATGGCCAAAATCGTTGGACAACGTCTTGTGTGCAAATTGCTCCTTTTCTCCAGTTTTTCATCCGAATTGCTTCGTTTCTTCGCATGTGACTCTTAAATGGCTAAATACCTGAAAACAAACAAAATACCAACATAATAGTGCAAATCCAAATCAAAACAACTAGAAAACATGCATTAATCAAGTCAAATAAACGGTGTATTTTCACATCATCCAACTCTCCCACACTTGAATCTTTGCTTGTCCTCAAGCAAGACTCTCGTAAACAGAAAGACCACTGATTCTTATAGTGACTAAGCTTATGGACTTTACTTAGGACAAGGTCACACTGATAGGTACTAACTCAAAAACTAAGGATATCGTAACAACACACTTCACATTTTTGCGATCATAGGTCTCTTTCCTATACTTACCGATCCGCATCATATTATTATGCTCAAGTAAAACTTACTCATCTCACATTTCATCTTTTTCATTCAGGCGCAATCACATTAAGCCCTTTATCCATACATACTCATAGTAAAGTGACCGGTTAGTGAATATGATCTCAAGCATGGGGCTCTGGTACACAAACTGGTGTAACCCCTTTTATTGATCCAATTGTAGATGTGGGGGATCGGATCGTAACCCGCCCTACCAAGTCCAGCACCAGATACCTCTGGACCAACCAGCAATGGGTAATTATTCTCTTTTTATTCTTTTTGCTTTTTGCAAAAATTTTCTACAACTTTTTGGGCTACATGACCCTGTGGGGGTCACCTATCCTCGAGTTGCGATTTTTTTTTTATGGTTTACAACAACACATTAGACAAAATTCACTTATATTCATCGATCCCCAACGTAGAGCATGCTTAGGCCGGAGCCGACTGCTGGGATAAACTACTTAAGACTACTTCAGAAATGAGAATTCAAAGCTTTCGAATAATAATTACGCAAATTGATTATTATATTCGAGAGACCTAAGGTGTTAGAATGATACCGATCTTTTAGGAACTTTCCCAAGTTTTTGTAACCTATCCTCTGTTTGGTCCAAAAAATTTCAAAAATTCAAAATTTTTCAAAATTTATTCACTTTTTCCAAAATTTATTCAATTTTTCTGGTATGGCTCAAGAAAGTGGGAAAGCGGGATAAACGATAGGAAATACACATGAATGACTCGACAATGCATGCAAAGACTCTATAACATACAAAGAAAAATAAAGAAAGCGATAAATCTAACTAGAAAGCGAGTAAAATCCCTCCCACACTTAAACCAAACATTGTCCTCAATGTTTTGATAAAAGGTGGTAGAGGAAAGATAGAACTTGTATGAATGCCATTTCGTGCTACCACGGCCAAATTCGCTCTGAATCTTCCCATTTTGTCCTGTCTTCGCTGGCCACTTCTACTCCGGTGTCTTGTACTACGGGTTATCTGAATTAGCTGAAACTTCATTTTCTTGAAGTCGCTCATCATATTGCCTATTTCCGGAGGAAGTATCTGCAAAAATTTGTTAGAAAAATACGGTGCGGTGTGTGCAGGTGGAACCTGACCATGTGAAAGGACAAAAAGAAGGTGAGTTACGAACGGGAGAGACATGATTTCTCCTATCATACTCATCATTGGTGTCACTACCAGCAGCGACATTCGTAGCAATGTCCGTGGGCACCAGGTCATCTCAAGGGATTGTCATCTAAAGATCTTTCGCCTAAATGTAGCTGAGACGTGACAAGCGATACAATTCTTTATTTTCTGCAAACATAAACAGTAAAACATTAAATCAAAAGCTCGTGGGTTGCCCCCCACGCAGGGCTTTGTTTAACGTCGATAGCTCGACGGCTAATAATTTTCGGTTTCCATGGCCACTTATCAAGCCATCTCACATATCCCTCACCTTTTCTCTTCTTCCTTCTGTGGGGTGGTTCATTCTTTTGAACTTGTGGTGGTGGTTCTGGATCTATCCTAAGTAATAGCTTTTCGAGTTTGGGCTTAGTCATCTCATCCACCTTCTCAAAGTCTAACCTTACCCTCTTAGCAGTAATGATATCCCTAGTTTCATGGTCCTCGAATTTTCTCTTTTTATGTGTGACCTCAAACAAAGATGCATCAGTGTGGATATTTTCCAATACCTCCACATCCGTTTTGGATTGGGAGTCTACAAACCTATGCGGGAAAGGAATCGACGGGGTATAGGGAGGAAGAACGACATTAGGTGCTTCCTTCGCTACCTCTTCGACAACCTCCCTTTCGGATGGTGTCGGCTACTTTTTCTCAATCTCTACTTCTTCCTCACCAGCACTCTCCTCAACCTCAATATCACTCTCCTCAACCTCATTATCACTCTCCCAAGGATTTTCTATTTGTTGTTCACTATTGGTTGCTACAACATCCACATGTTCCTCAGGGTAGGGTCCTACAGGCATCTGTGCAAGCAGGGAGATTTGAGTCTCCAATGCCTCAGTGTGAGTTGCGAGGGACTCGACCATAGTGTTTATTAGCCTAAGAGTTTCATAAGTATCGAGATGTTGTCTTCTAAGCTCTTCATTATGGAGATTTTGGGTTTCCACAAACTGATCCATCATAGATTCTAACCTAGAATTAGTTGTTGTTTTGATGAAATCCTCCATTAATGTTTCAAGGTTGGAATTGACGGATTCTTGTGGTTTCTCAAAATAATGGGATTGGTAGTTGCAGAGGAAATTTGGGTAAGAATGAGTTAGTGATGCATTGAAATTCTCCATTTGTATTTCAAGGTTGGAATTATGGGATTCTTGCGATTCCTTGAAATACTGGGAGTGGTGATTGTAGAAAAAATTTGGGTGATACATAGTTTTAAATTTTTTAAAATTTTTATTATTATTTTTTTAATGGGAGTGTCTTAGTCTATACGGTGTAACAACAGGGTACGAAATTTGACGTAATTGGTCCCCGACAACGGCGCTAAAAACTTGATGCGTGGTTTTCGCAAGTATACGAAACGCGTCAGAGTAATACAAAAGATTATCGATCCCACAGAGACCAATCGTCAATCTATCGATTCTTATAGTTACAGTGTTTATCTAAGGCAAGTAAATTCAGGGATTTATAAGTGCACAGTAAAAGTAGAGTGAAGCAAAGTATGAAGATATAAAAACTCAAATGAAAACAAGAGGCTTGAATGTAATTCACACAGTCAAATAGCATTCCAATGCATGTAACGGAACTACTTATGGGCAATGTTTCCTACTTTATGAAAAGAAACTAATTTAACGGGAACTGTCGCTTTCGCGTATTCAGAACCGAGTTTAACCTTTAAACAAACCCTTTTATTGTCACTTATAAAAAGGCGCGCATTGCGTTAAAGTGAAAAACCTATTTTTAAGAAATATAGTTCTTGACTTAGTTGAAAAGTATTTTGATCTGAAACTTCTAAACAAAAGAGGTTCATACGAACCGGATTTTAAACCTATAAACGCGTCCGAAAATAGTTTCAAAATCGTTTTTCTAAAGTATTAAAAATTCCTACGTAACTGTGCAAAGCGCTGTCACTTCCTTTGTACAGTTAAGACTAACCAAATTTATCTAAAGGTTGGACGGCTTTCGATCTTACCCAACAGAAATTAAGTGCGGAAAACTCGTGTTAAAAACCAAAATAGCCCCTAAGTGTTTCTATTGATGCAATATGCGAAATGATACTTAAACCGTGATCTTTACATTCTAACCTTTAAGATTTAACCAGACATGGAAATGTAAACAGACATATTTAATTTTATCATGTCAAAGTAAAGTCTTTTTGAAAGTAAATAATGCGAATAAAGTAAAAGCGATGCGAAAAGTAAAGGCGGTGCGAGAAATAAATAAATTAAAGGCGGTGCGAGAAAATAAAGAAAGTAAAGTAAGTGCGAGAAAATAAAGAAAGTAAAGCGAGTGCGAGAAATTAAAGAAAGTAAATGCTGATGGCGGCAGGATTAACTTCTACCAGAGTGATCCAAACTCGATTACAGACTCGATCAAACAGTGTGATAACTCCCCGATGTGAGAAGTATATCACTTTACAATACTAAAAATATATGGCTTGAGTTCAGAAACTAAGCTTGGATGCCCAGAAATGACTCAAAACACTTCTATTTATAGGGGAACAAAAGCCCAAGCAAAGACAAGACTGCCCCCCAACTTCTTTTGGGAGGGAAAACTTTTAACAAAGGTGGCGCCCGCCACCCTTGCCATGGCGCCCGCCATGAGTGTTAGTGGTGATCATGGGTGGTTTTCTTTAACCGTTTTTGACCGAAACCACTTTCGTGAAGGTGGCTCCCACCATGTGCCCCATGGCGCCCTCCATGTGTGTTAGGTCCATTTTCTACGATGTAGCTCTCTGCGTTAGCTTTCCAACGCTTCGAACGGGGCATCATTCTGATTTACGGATCAAAAGTTATGGCCAAAATCGTGGGACAACGTCTTGTGTGCAAATTGCTCCATTTCTCCCGTTTTTCATCTGAATTGCTTCGTTTCTTCGCATGTGACTCTTAAATGGCTAAATACCTGAAAACAAACAAAATACCAACATAATAGTGCAAATCCAAATCAAAACAACTAGAAAACATGTATTAATCAAGTCAAATAAACGGTGTATTTTCACGTCATCACATCCCACATGGCCTTGGCCGTCTCACAATGAGAGACACGATAATACTCATCAACTCCCAATGAGGAGATCAAAATATTACGAGCCTTCAATCGTAACTGTACTTTTTCTCGTCCTCCTCATTCCATTGAGCTTCGGGTTTAGGAACGACAATGTCTTCCGTGTTAGTCATTGTAATTTCCATGGGACCGTTTAAAATAACGTTCCAAACCTTCCGATCTATGGAATTAATATGGACGCGCATACAATCCTTCCAGTAGCTGTAATTCACCTGTAAACACTGGAGCTCTATTATAAGCCCCTTTAGGTTCGTTCGCCATGATCCAAGAAGTTTTACCGAAGCACCAGATTAACCGGAGCTCGTGATACCACTTGTTAGACGATGGCTATGGATCTAGAAGGGGGGTTGAATAGATCCCAAGAGATTTACACGCAAAAATTGATTTTAAAATTTTTAAGCAGAAGCAGCCACCGAATCGCTCGTCTACAACAAACCTCTACTAAAAGGATCGTATATGCACGGCAATATTATAAATGGAATACGGGTGAGAAAAATTTAGAACGATTCACACAATTGAAACGCAATCCAAACCAATGAGGTGAATCGATAAACAATTAGAGACAAATGCGTTCAATTTTGCTTTGAAACAAATTATTAAACACTTGGTGTGCGTAAACACACTAAGTGCAGAATTTCTATGCAATGTAATGTAAAGCTGCTCCAAGATACAATTCAAGGAATTGTATCAATTTAACAAAACAGTTTCTCAGCTTACGATTACACTACGACAGAAATTTCGATAAATTGCAACTTCACAAATTCGAATAAACTAAAATGTAAAAGAGTTAAGGGAAAGAGAGAACAAACGAGATTTGATTAGGGAGTTCCCCAATCGTCCTCGCATTGGGTACGTCTGCCGCCAATTCCACAATTGGAATTGAGATATATATATATAGGCTTAAATAATGTTTTCGTCCCTGTAAGTTGGCGAGTTTTTGGTTTTCGTCCCTGAATCTTTTTTTTTTCGGTTTTAGTCCCTATATCTTACTTTTTGTTGGGGTTTAGTCCCTAAAGCCAAAATCCGCAGGAAAATCCGAAGGTTTCCTGGGGATTTTCCTTGAAACCGAAATCCGCAGGAAACCACTATAGGGACTAAACACCAACAAAAAGTAAGATATAGGGACTAAAACCGAAAAAAAAAAAAGATTCAGGAACGAAAACCAAAAACTCGCCAACTTACAGGGACGAAAACATTATTTAAGCATATATATATATATATATAGGCTTAAATAATGTTTTCGTCCCTGTAAGTTGGCGAGTTTTTGGTTTTCGTTACTGAATCTTTTTTTTTCGGTTTTAGTCCCTATATCTTACTTTTTGTTGGTGTTTAGTCCCTAAAGCCAAAATCCGCAGGAAAATCCAAAGGTTTCCTGCTGATTTTCCTGAAAATCAAAATCCGCAGGAAAATCTGCAGAAAAATCCACAGGAAACCTCTGTAGGGACTAAACACCAACAAAATGTAAGATATAGGGACTAAAACCGAAAAAAAAGATTCAGGGACGAAAACCAAAAACTCGCCAACTTACAGGGACAAAAATACTATTTAAGCTATATATATATATATATATATGCAGCTGTTGCAAATTGTTTATTACAAGAGAAGAACTATGAACATCCAAACTCCCAAACGTCTTTGATCGTTGATGCAGAGCTTTCTCTTCCCTTGATTCAAGACGAATCAAGTGCTTCGAATATGGTTGATCCAATTACCGTCTCACGTGATGATTCGTTTTTTAGAAGAGATATAGAGAATGCAAGAGTGTGTGCAGTGTATTTTCTAAAAAATGCTTATTTTTATTTTGGTTGTTTTAGGATTACCATTTTCTGAAAAACGAAAAAGTGAAAACAACAATAAATGCAGAAATGACAGAACATCATTTATTTATTTATGATGTTGTCGATTCTTGAAACTACAGCCCTATAAAACAAAACTCTGTCGCTTTGGGCGAGACGAAGAGGGACATTTACAGACTAGTGAGCCCTATAAAAACATCTGTTTCACCTAGGCAAGGTGAAAGGCTAAAACAAAGACGGCAATTACTTAGACTTATGGACGACTTTCGGGACATCGACAGCAACCCATTGGCGACGAACTCCTCGGTGAATCACAAAGTCTAGTACCTTCTTTCTTGGTTTGTCCTAAAAAATGACGCTGATTTCTGGCGGAGCAGGATCGTTGGAGTCTTCCTCCCATGCAGAGTTGTCACAAACGAACTCTTTTGTTGTATCTTGCATAGTATTTTCACTCTCAGGCGGATCTCCCCATCCAGTTGGCTGGATGTCTCAGAGCCTAATACGAGAGCTTTCAGGAGCAATGTACTTAACCAAAAAGTCGTACTTGCCACTCGGCTGTCCTAAGGTGTCCCATACTTTTGTAGGATTGAAGGAGTCATCTTTCTCGATGACGTTGACCTCAGGAAAAGCATAGTTGATAAACTCTTGTCCTACAATCTTTGCAAATTCATCGTTGTGTTGGGTATCTTCAGAATGTCCTAAGTAATGATACCATGACTTGGTGGGGACACAGGTATTCTTTTCAATGATGCTCAGATGATAAGCGTCGTTTGGCTGACTCCTTTGCCCCAAGTCTTCTAGGTACGACTGCTAGATAGGCAAGTCATCTAGTGGATCATAATTGTCGTAGACGAAGTTGTCTTTCATCAGATCGCTTTCTAATGAGTTAAGTGGAGCATGGAATCCCTCAGGATCACAATCTCCATAGATCATTCGAACGTTTTATCTTTGTATATATCTCGGGCTCCGTTTGGGAAAACAGAATGGCATGTACGTTTCTTCCTGAGACATATAACCGTTGTCGTTGAGATAAGATTTCCATTCCTCATCCATATCAGAGGAGTCGCTCTTGTTGATGGTGTGTACTTCTTGAGACACTGGGTGGATGAAGCCTCCACTGTGAAAGAAGTCCTGAATGGGATGAACACTTTCATCTTTCTTGGCAGTCCGGGTACAAGTTGAGGAGAAACCAAGACCTTTCTTTGTCTTGTTATCCGTAGGAATGATGAGTTGTCCCCATCCTTTTGTGTCGTTACTCTCGATTGCTTTGAGAGCATCTTTGTATGAGGAAATCGATGTCCCTCTTTTTGATCGATTCTCATTGCTTACTGACAGTGCTTGAAACTGAGTTCCAACAACCTCCTCGGGTTCTACACAGGATAATGATGATAAGTTCCTTGACGAACTTCAACTTCTGGTGAAGTGTCGAAGTGACTGCCTCAGCCTCGTGTATCCAAGGTCTTCCTAATAAACAGTTGTAGGCTGCCCGGATGTCCATGACCTGGAAAGTGACTTGGAAAGTGTGAAGACCGATGGTTATGGGAAGATTAACTTCGCCGATAACTGTTTTTTTGGATCCATCAAAAGCTTTGACAATGAGCTCGCTGCCTCTCATCGAAGATCCTTGAAATGATAGTCGCATCAGGGTAGATTTTGGCATAACATTAAGAGCTGATCATGTGTCTACCAGTACACTGGCTAGAGCATTGTCTTGGCAGTTGACTATAATGTTAAGTGCCATGTTGTGATTTTTTCCTTCTTCTGGTAGTTCTTCATCACTGAATCCTAAATTGTTGCAGGAAGTGATGTTGGAAATGATGTTGTCAAACTGTTTTACTATCACATCCTGTTCTACAAAAGCTTGGTCCAAGACTTTCTAGAAAGCTTCCCTGTGAACTTCGGAACTGAGCAAGAGAGATAGCATAGAGATTTTAGATGGAGTTTGCAACAGTTGGTCCACAATGTTGTACTCACTTCTCTGGATGAGCTTCAGCATCTCATCGTTGTTCTTTACCAGTTCTGGATTACTAGATTGATTGACTGGTTGATTAGGGACTTCTGTTTGAGGTTCCTTTTCCTTGGTGGGCTATCCAACTCCTCTGTTGAAGATCCGACCACTTCATATTACTCGACTAATATCGGTAATGTTCACAATGGAGGGTAATGGAGTTTCCTTTCCATTTTCTATTGTTGTTGCACCGTATTTGTAAAGGATAGCCTTATCGGATTTGTACAGTATTGGTCCTGGCAGATAGATAACCACAGGAGCTTTCTGATTTCTCTGACCGTTATAGGTAACCTCAATCGGTTCCTAGTTGGGAACCTTCCTACTGTCTAGAGGAATTCTTGATACATCGAGTAAGGGGATTATGGTACAAATGTCTTTGGTCTTCCCATGACCGGAGATTATGGCAACATCTTTACTTTGATCAGGAAGATAGTCTGGCATCACGTTGATCGACCCAGAACTTAAACATGGTCGAATCTTTTTCTGGTCCAATTAATTTTGAAGAGCTGACCGTACGAGGTAGCATCCTTGGTTGTTCTTTGAACAAACTCTACAGCGCTCGTAGTTGTGGAGTGGCACCTGGCCACACCCGCTTTGTATGCAGTGCATCTTTACTAGATATGTTTCCATCGAGCGGACATCCTGACTTTGATATCTACTAGGATTCCCGTTAATCATACTAATCTACTGTGTAGCTTCATACAAGTATATTGGGAGCCACCAGTGGTCCAACAAGTGTTGAAGTGTTCTTTGGACAAGTGCACATCCTTGATCATCTTCATGGCACTCTTCACAGTCTTGATAATCATGTGAAGCAAGAAAGCCGAGCCTGACTTGCTTAGCGTGTAATTCTACCAGACTGGTATTCATCAAGCGTATGTCAAAGATCTGAATCATATTGACTTGATGGTAACTTCTCTCACGATAGTCTTGAATCTATCCGAGATCCATCTGACGTTGGAGGGCCTCTTGTACAAAAGAGCATCCATGATTGCTTGTTGAGCAGATCGGCCAGGTATTGTAATCGTGTCGTGGCAGATTATGGTATTGACTTTACCTCGAGTGCATCGCCACTAAGTTGGCATTCGTCGTACGGATGTCGTGGTTCTGAATAACGTTGGGATTTGCATGGACCATGTTGACTTCACAGATTCGATGATCCTGGATCCATCCCAAATTCATTTTTTCTTGTAGAGCTGATTGCACTACAGAACACCCCTGATTATTCTTTGAGCATATATCACACTGGTGATAATTGTGAGGCGGTACATGACCGTACCCGCTCTGTCTATAATGCATCCTGACCAGATTGGTTCCTAATATGAGTACATCGTGAATTTGATAACTACGGCTAACTTCTTCCTCTATCAAATTTACTATAGTTTTTTCATGTTGAGGCAACGGGTTCGTCTGAACATTCGGATTAGTATCTTTGAAAGATAAGACCCCGTTCCTGACAAGCTTCTACACATCAGACTTGAAACTGATACATTTTTCAATGTTGTGCCCCGGTCCTCCTTGATGGTAAGGGCAAGTTTAATCCACTTTGAACCAAAAAGGTGGGTTTTCCGATACTGTAAAAGGAGTCCTGGTTTGGACGTGCCCTTTAAAAGTGGAAATAGTTCTACGTACAACATCTGTATAGGGTCAAACCCTGATGGTCGTGTCGTACAATTGTTGCTGTTGTATGGTGGACGAGCCTGTTGAAGAGGTTGTTGCGTCCTTTGTTGATACTGTTGTTGAATTGGTTGGCTCTGAGCAACCTGTGGTTGATAAGTTGGAGCTGGCGCAGGGTTGATAGCGAGAGTTACTGCTGCTACTAGTTGATACCTTCGCCTTTGCTTTCTGAGAGAGATATTACCGATATCTTGCTCTTTTTTATTTTGGAAAGCACTACTGTATCTTTTAGTACTGCGTGATGGTTCCGTATTTTTGACCAAACGTCCTTCTCAGACTGCTTCCTCAAGGCGCACTCCCATGTTTACCATTTCAATAAAGTCATTGGGTGCACTTGCAACCATTCGGTCGTAGTAAAACGAACTTAAGGTTTTCAAAAAGATCTTTGTCATCTCTTTTTCCTCAAGAGGAGGACAAATCTGGGAGGCAATTTCATGCCATCTCTGAGCATACTCCTTGAAAGTTTCTTTGTCCTTCTGCGACATCGCTCTGAGTTGATCTCTGTCTGGTGCCATGTCCAGGTTATACTTGTACTTCTGAACGAAAGCTGCACCGAGATCTCTGAAAGTAACGATCTTGGTGCGGTTTAAACCCATGTACCATTTGAGTGCGGCACCGGTTAAACTATCTTGGAAGTAATGGATCAGTAGCTATTGATTTTCTGTCTGAGTTGACATTTTTCGAGCGTACATCACCAAATGACTTTGAGGGCAAGAGTTGCTCTTGTATTTTTCAAAGTCCGACACCTTGAATTTTTGCGGTATTTTCACGTTAAGGACCAGGAAAAGGTCTGCGGCGTCCTTTTCGAATAAATCCCAACCACGAATGGCATGCAGTTCCTTCTGTGTCTCCAAGAATTGTTCCTGGAACTCATTCATTCTTTCGTACATGTCCTCGTTTCCACCAAAAATTACTTGTGGAATCTGTCCTTCTGGGATAGTGTGTACCACTGGCTGTGGTATAGTTATTATGGCAGTGACTCTTGGTGCTTCCATGCCCCGAATTTTGTAACCTTCAGGAGTTGTTGTCATAACCCTTGCGTCTTCGCTTTCCCGAAGTTTGTAACCTTTAGGCCCAATGGTTACTGCTGCAGTTTCTGGGTTTTCAGTGACCAGTGGGATGTATCCTTCAGGAATGAAGTTGAGAGGCATGCCCCAGGGCCGACCTTTAGGCATGTTGTACCAAGGATGATTCTCATGTGTCTCCGCTATAGGTGTAGATGTGATCTCCGAGATCACAGTTTTTGCTGACGTTGCTCCTGAGCTGCTGCCAGGGATTGCATGTCATTGTGAAGTTTTTCCAAACTTTCCTTTAGAGCGTCGATTTCTTCTCTCAGCTCTCGGTTCTCTTCCTCGAGATAGTCTATTTTCTTTTATCGATTGGCCCGAGTATTGTATGAGTGAGACAGTTTGACTCTAGAATTGCGACGTATACGTGAGATTCGAAGATAAGAAGACGCATTATGTGAGAATGATGAATGATATATATATATATATATATATATATATATATATATAATCTTTAATCAAAAAAACTTTAACAAATATATTGCAAATATCATACAGTAAAGGGTCGAGACCCCGTTTTATTGAATTCGAAAGATTGCGGAAAGGGAAATACAGTATTTTACAAAGTTCTGTAAGGAAAAGTCTAAGCTTAAGGATCATGAGTCCTTTATGAAAAGAGCTCAGATGCTGGTTTTGGTATTTTCCTTTTCTTTGAACGGGGCTCTTTAGCCGTTGTAGGGTTGTCAGTCCTTTGCCAAGTGAAAGGAGCAAGCAAATTTCTTCGGTCTTCTTGATTCTCCACAACATGTTGCTCTAGTATCTTAATCAGAGCATCCTTTTCTTTTAACAGTTCCTAAATCTTGGTATACTCCACGTTGAGGATTCGGTACTTGTTTTTCCGAGAGCTCTTCTCACGTTGAACTTTGTTGAGAGCGACCTGGAGTTTTTCCGCATCAGACATGAAATAAAGGATAGATTCCTTTATCGGAAAAACTTCTTGGCGAGGGTAAGGCATCCTCAGCTTGAGAGATCTAGTTTACACCCAGTGGAGATAAGGTTCCATGGAGGTACAGTTTGGCCTTCCTAGAGACTCTTTTCCTTTCTTGTGAACATGTTGCCAGGAATGCACTATTTCCTTCTTTAGTGCCCTGTCATTTTCCCCTTCTTTGAAGAAAAGACCTTCCAGAAAAACATTATGCGGGATATGCCTCATCGGGTATCCGAGTTGACGGCGAACTAAAATTGGATCACTAGCGCAAAAACGGTTTTAGACAGCGCTTTTTTAGCCTTTAGATAGCGCTTTAAAGCGCTGTATAAACCAGCGACGCTATAGGTTTAGACAGCGCTTTTGGTATTACCAAAAGCGCTGTCTAAAGGGGCGTGTATTTAATGAAAAGCGCTGTCTATGGTACCTTTAGACAGCGCTTTTTCACATTATATGGATTACTTTAGACAGCGCTTTCGTCAAAAGCGCTGTCTAAGCCCTACCTTTTTTTGACTTTTTTGGTACACCTTAGACAGCGCTTTCTCCAAAAGCGCTGTCTAAGACCTTCCTTTTTTGACTTTTTTAGTACACCTTAGACAGCGCTTTCACCATAAGCGCTGTCTAAGACCTTCCATTTTTTACTTTTTTAGTACACCTTAGACAGGGCTTTCACCATAAGCGCTGTCTAAAGTGGACCTTAGACAGCGCTTTCACCAAAAGCACTGTCTAAGGTGTACGAAAAATTTTATATAATTTTTTTTTAACCACAATTTTACCAGGTTTTTTCAACCAGAATTTGACCTGTAATTTTCAACCAGCAATTTTTTTCAGAATTGGCAATTCAAACCATTGGCCTTTCTACACCAAAATTATATATCCAAAATTGGCATTTCATACCAATATATATATTTAAAATTACAAACCAAAATTGTATATACACCTATTTATAATTACAAATCATTACATTTTTCTACAAATGCACATTTTACTTATTCACCAAAATTGCATCCAACCAAAGCATTGCTTCCAACCAAAGTTATTGCTTCCAACCAAAGCATTTTTTCTACAATGCACATATTACTTATACACCAAAATTGTATATACACCAAAATTGCATCCAACCAAAACATTGCTTCAATCTACATTATAGGTCCTGAAAACACAAAGATTGTAATTCAAAGTATTAAAATTCAAAGTATATACACCAAAAATTGTAATTCAAAGTATATACACCAAAATTGTAATTCAAAGTTTGTAATTCAAAGTATATACACCAAAATTGCAATTCAAAGTATATACACCAAAATTGTAATTCAAAGTATATACACCAAAATTGCATCCAAAATTGTAATTCAAAGTTTGTAATTCAAAGTATATACACCAAAATTGCAATTCAAAGTATATACACCAAAATTGCATCCAACCAAAGCATTACTCCAACCAAAGTTACACATATTAAAATTCTCATCAATTAAAGTAAGAGTATAATATTATACCTTAAGTTTATGGATATAGAAATATTTGGTCTTATCTAACACAAACTTATGATTGGAACCAGAATACCATATCAAAGTGCAAGGTCTTCCAACAGCTTCACTAAACCATGCATTGGTCTCATTGTTGTAACTATATACCTTGTACCTAAGCAACAAAATGAAAAAGATAATAATACAAAATAAATAAATCCATGTAACAATCATCAAACTAAAACAGTGTGTAAGCCAATTTAGAATTTCCTTAAACTTTAGCGTTAGCAAATACAATAACAAACTACTTATCTGCATGTGATTCTTTTTGTAAGATTCCATTAGTTTACCCAGTGTACCAGTGGATATATAAAATCAATGAAGTCATCCTTAACAATACATAAGAACATATTTATAAAAAATATATATATTAATAATGCAAAACTAGACATTTAACACTTACGTTGTGCTGATTCCTATAAACATTTGTGGTAAATTTTATAAATTGAATTATATTGGAAGTGTATGTTTTTTTAACAGCAAACAGAAAGTGTGTGGTAGATAATAATTGGGCCAGACAACTTAGCTTGTGACAACTAATGCAAACTAATTCCTACTAATCTCAATGATTATTTACAACACATATTATAAGAAGATCCACGTCAGCACCTTAGAATTAGATGCCATGTTTTGGTTACTAGTAAACTAATTCAATAGAAAGCACATCTTGCAGGTCCAAAAGCTGTCAAATGAGAAGAGTAAACATATCATCAACAACATGGAAAATTGCTTATCATTTTGGTTAGTAGTAAACAAGCGGTGACTGCAGTGAATCATGATCCCAGACGAAAACATATATTTTAATATTCGAAAAATAAAATGAAGATGTAACTTTATTATATTTCTAGAAAGAGTACCTTCACATGTTGCATAACCATCACCCTTATACTGAACAGCTTCCACAACAGGACACTCACAAACTCTTCCCCTGAAAGTATCCTGAGAAACAATAAAATGTTCAATTTGCAGCCAATCAGAGAAAGACTATGGACCGTTATATATGTCCATAGTGCTTATATTTTGTAAGAAAAATTGGCAACAGAAATTGCTTATGTATACCTTGCACGCAGTTACATTAGCACTTTTGTCTTGCCGACATCCTCCATTTCTTCTTCCTAGACACTCATTAGTTTCAATATCTGATAAATCGAAACCAGAATAAAGTTGAACTCACTCTAACATTAGAAATTTTAATCTAAAATAATCAATCATTAGTTCGGTTCATATGATGAAATATTAAGCACACTAACCTCCACTTATACAAACTTGAGGTTCGGTAGTTTCCTTAAATCCAGCACATATCGCCTTCAAAACAGATGTTCTCTCCAATTTTCCTAGACAAAATATAAAAAATTTAGAATTTTGTTATATCAAATATGTTCATGAAAAGGATAGTCAAAGTTGAAACCGAAGTCAAAGAAACAAAAATATGTGTCCATTACAGTAACTAACCTCTATACTGATCATCATTTAAAATCAATGTTAGCAAGATGGTTACATCGCCAAGAGATCCTCCCCCGATCTTTTACACCACAAATTGACCAACACAATATAAGTTATTAGATCTATGCAATTTCAAAAGTCATATGATCATATCAGTAAGAATTAAACATTAATCCAATCACAATTCCAGCAATTGCTCCAGCAGATAAACCATTTGAAGGAATTTTAAAGTCTAAAGAAAAGTATAAATGTTTTTAAGAATATGAAATACAATGTAGCTTACTCAGTATATTTAGCAGAAGGTTATGAAATCAAAACAATATGAAAACTAGTAGTTACTTGGGGTCACGGTGATAGCAGATATAAGAGGTCCGTATACACCTCTCATAGGAATTGCATTAGTTCTTTTTCCTGCCCATGATAAGTGGATTTGCAAGGTGTTATCATTAACATCAACGTTAAAGTCCCAAGCAGTTCCCTTGCCGACTCCACCAGCTTCTTCCATAATGTTAAAGTCTTTTAAATAGTATATTACACTCACAGAAAATATCAAAGGTGCTGAAGAAGGCACACTACAATAATCCAAGTAAAAAAGAATATAGTTAGCTTCAATTTTACATGTTACAAGAATACTACACTAACACTAACACTAACACTAACCTAACACTAACACTAACACTAACCTAAACTAAACTAAACAAACACATTATATAGCAATAGTTAACAATGTAGAAAAATGTTAACAAGAACAAACTAAACTAACACATTATATTGATTCTATTCCTATATCACCAAAAATGAAGTTAGCACATATTTTATTCTTATATCCAACAACAGTCCAACATTAGCAACAACATTAACAACATTAGCAACATTATCAACATTAGCAACAGTCCAACATTAGCAACAACATAAACAACATTATTATCAACATCAACAACAACATTATTATTAACATCAACAACAACATTATCAACATTATCAGCAACATTATCAACTGAAACTCTGAAACTCTGAAACTTCCAAACTGAAACTCTGAAACGTGTAAAATGTGTAATACTCTGAAACGTGTAAAATGTGTAATACATCAACAACAACATTATTATCAACATCAACAACAACATTATCAACAGCAACATTATCAGCATACCTTATAAAATGTGTAATAATCTGAAACTCTTAAACTTCCAAACTGAGTGACGAAAACGCGAAATGAGAGAGGAACAGACGGTCATGGTGGAGTAAAGGTCATCGGAGTCGCGAAATGAGGGAGGAACGGTGGACGACAGCGCGGTGGACGACGGCAAGGGTTTAGCTCAGGTTCGCAAGTATCCGTTCGCAACAGGGGAGGGAGAAGAAAGAGCGCAAAACTGAAAATGAAAACTGAGTATATTCATATATTTTAATTTTATTAGACCTTAGTCAGCGCTTTTCAACAAAGCGCTTTCTAAGGTGGCCCTTAGACAGCGCTTTAAAAGCGCTTTCTAAGATTGGCCTTAGACAGCGCTTTTGTTTTTATTTTTTTAAATATTTAAGACCTTAGACAGCGCTTTCCTTAAAAGCGCTGTCTAAGGTCTTATATTTTTTTTAAATTTAAAAGGCCTTAGACAGCGCTTTTAAGGAAAGCGCTGTCTAATATTTTCCATTAAATTTTTTTAAAAATTTAAAAGGCCTTAGACAGCGCTTTTCACTAAAGCGCTGTCTAAGGTCTTATATTTTTTTGCGCTTTTCCTTTATTAAATTAATAGATTCCGTGTTTTTGACCTATAGCAGCGCTTTTGTAATAAAGCGCTGTCTAAGGTGAGATGTTATAAGTCCTTTTTGTTGTAGTGGATGATAGTTGATTCCTCCTTTAGTTCCAATGAGGGGTACGTTAGGGAAATTTCCACAACTGTCGATGATCTCTATTCCTTCATAAATCCTATCATACCAATCTATGTCAGAGTTGGTAAGAGACATGATCCTTTGCGACCAACGTAGAGTACTCTTGTGATCCCAAAAAGCAGCAGACTTAGGTAAATGGGAAATGAATCATTTGTAAAGCAAGGGTACCAGCATGTGATCATTCCTCCGCTGTACAGATTTCTTAAGTGTACAGAGTGATAAGCATCTACAAGCAAGGTTGGTACGGGGTTTCCAATTAGAAATATCTTAACAGCGTTGGTATCAACGATGTTGTCTATGTTGGGAAAAAGGAACAGCCCATATGTGAGTAGGACAAAGATATCTTCGAAAGCAGTTACATTTCCTATACTGGAAAAGTACAGGGCCTTCTCTACCAAAGACTTGGCTGGTAAACCTTGGATTCCTCCTTTGGTGGTCAAGTGAGTCCTAACTTCTGACTCGTCCAAACAAATGGCTCTTGCGATGACCTGATCCTTTGGAATTTCTTCCAGCCCAGAAAAGGGAGTTTGATCGGTGATAGGTATATCAGTCAGATGAGAGTACTCTTCTAACATTGGTGCCAGTAGATAATCTGGGAACGTGAAACAGTGATAAACCGGATCGTAGAACTGAATTAACATAGATAGGATTCCTTCAACTACGTGGACCCTTAACAGAGACAACAGTCCTCCATGCTTAGCTCTGAAAGCATCAGGATTGGTGATCATCCTTGCCAGACCCCTTAAATCTTCTAGTTTTGGAGCCTTGAAAGTGTACTTGTGCGTCTTTCTTCTACCGAAGTCCATAATACAATCTCTCTCTGATATTTGCAATTATTGTTTTAATTTAAATTGAAAAAAGAGAGGAAGAGAAGAGAATAGTTTTCTTTGTTTAAGAGTTTTTTAAATGAATGCATGAATGCAGCACACAAAAACATTGAAAAAACATGGGTTCAAGGGTTCAACGTCACGAGCATGGAGTCATGGCTCTACCCATCCCCAAAGGTTGTATTCTGGTCAAATTTTTTTGTACCTGTAGAACGGATCCTAAGGTTCCCAAAATCACTGACCCCCTAGAGATATCAACAGCAAGTTGGTTCACCCGAGCGAGCTGTAGCATCCTAGGGTAATATCATTTGAGTGTAGTATCGTGTATCAACTATTCTCGATAGTCATCGCACTACCAAGTGGTCATAAGGTTAATGCCTACTAAATCCTCAGGTTCACAGGTGCTGCACTAGGAAAACTCTGTTTTCACAACAATCGGTTGTTCAGCAGGCTGAATCCTACAGGCCCTCGCCTGATTTGGTGGTCTACCAGGTTCGCTTGTTCGGGATTCATTCCCTACAAGTTTCCCCTTCTATGCCACCCCTTATCTTAGGTTTCTCTCAAACTTTCTAGATGCGTATCAATCGCATTCCCATTGACAGAAAAATAAACACGGATATCAAGTAGGAAAAGCAGTAAATATATATATATATATATATATATATATATATATATATATATATATAGTATATAGTATGATTACTAACAACCTAGACCTCTTAGGAATCCTAATCCTAGTCCTAATGACTCCCCAGCAGAGTCACTGTTTTTCTGTAGCGTGCAATTTATGTCGGTGACGCGACCACCTTATCGCCATGGGTTTTCCTCACCGTAATGGTAGGAGTTGGGTGCTACTTTCTTATTTCTTATTTATCATGTGAAGCTAGAAAGGAAAGGGAAGCTATCTAAAACTAACCTTGCACGCAAATGTTTAACTGAACAAATGCTTAAAGAGATCGGGGAGTTCGGGGTCAGGTTATACAATGGGGAGTTGTCAATTACCCATCCTATATGTGGTTATCCATAAGTCGTTAGCAATTATACTTACTGTTTTCTACTTACTGGTGTTTGTCTGTTGATTGGGAAAGTTTCTCCTTTGGGAGGGTTTGAGAGAGAGAGTTTTTATTGATTTCGGGTTTGTTTCGATGTTTTTGGTAAGGTACTGGACCTAAGGTTTTTGATTAGTGTGTGAAGGTATTGGACCTAAAGTTTGGATTGGTGTGCTCGCTAAGATTTCGCAATCTTATGCCTACAAATTCCCGTTAAAGAAAACATGGAAATCAGAGCAATCGTAGTTCCTCCTATTTCTATGGGAGGAAAAATATGTTTGGTGTCTTGTTCAAAGCCCAAGATTGAAGCTAAAGATGATTTGTGTCTTGTTCAAAGCCCAAGGTTGAAGCTAAAAGGAGATTGAGAGAGAATTTGTCATCTCTAAAGGGAGACATCTCGTCTGTTTATCACAACAGTTGGGTGATTGATTATAAAGGAGGATTACTTTAACTGGGATATGAGAATCCAGCAATACCATAATTTCCTTTATGAGGGATTTGTCCTAAAGGAGAAAACTTTAACTCAGTGTTGAGCAATACCATTTTTCCTTAGGAATCTTTCATGATAAGAGAGGGACAATGGCGTGGATGTAAATAATCCAGAGGCTTGCCACTTACAGCAATTAGATGAAAGAGGAAGTTGGTTTACCAGGATAAGAGATGGACTACATCTTGGATATTTAAATCAACAAGTGTGCCACTTACAGTAATTATCTGGGATTAAGGTTTGTTTTGAATATTTGTTTTAATGTGTGATGTACAGAGAAATGTCTTCCTACAGAGAAGTTTTTGATTTCCTCTGAGGGGATTTTGGTTTTTGTAGGTGCCTTGATCAAAGCCCAAGGTTGAAGCTAAAAGGTTGATTGACTCAACTGGGGAATTATTATATGTCTTGTATGAAGCCCAAGATTGAGGTTGAATAAGAGACTGACTCATTTAGGGAATATCATTATATAAAGCCTAAGAGGAGGTTGGACATTGATTATTGGGGAAGGGTTTTATCTGTCTTGTACAAAGCCTAAGATTGAGGCAAAAAAGACTTACTAATTCCACTGGGGATATATTTAGGGTGTCTTGTACAAAGCCCAAGATTGAGGCGAAAAGGGAGATTGAATCTACTTAGGGAGATTAATTCACAAAGCCTAAAAGAAGTATGGGAGGAATTGACTCCGTTGGAGAGATATTTTAAGAGAAGGTTTAGAAGGATTTGAGTTTGCTGGAGAAAGTTTATATATGTCTTGTACAAAGCCCAAGATTGAGGCTAAATGGAGATGATTGACTCAGCTGAGGATATTTCAGGTGTCTTGTACAAAGCCCAATATTGAGGCTAACTTTGCTGAGGAAAATTATTATATAAAGCCTAAGAGGAGGCTGAAAAAGGTTGACTCAACAAGAGAGTGTTTTTGTTTGTCTTGTACAAAGCCCAAGATTGAGGCTAAAAGAGCTGACTCAAAAAGAGAGTGTTTTTATCTGTCTTGTACAAAACCCAATATTGAGGCTAAAAGAACTGAGGAAAATCATTATATAAAGCCTAAGAGGAGGCTGAAAAAGGTTGACTCAACAAGAGAGTGTCTTAAGAAAAAATATTGAGGAAGAAAGAATCATTATACAAAGCCTAAGAGGAGGCTGATTGGTGAATTTCTTATACAAAGCCTAAGAGGAGGCTATCTTCTGCTGAGGATTATTGATATCCAGAGGCAGGTCCAAAGTGGGGAATCAACTATTACTGAGGATTACAGAAGAGTTGAGGTATCAGATGCCTTTATGTTCTGATAGGCTAGTGTTGTATTGATGATAAGCTAACCCTTAGCTGGGGAAGTTTAGGATGAAAGATTGAGTTTTAGAACCTATGGGGGTTTTAAATCTACTGAAGATTGATCAAATGACCAGGGTTTCTCCTATGTTTATAGGGAGCTTGGAGAT
Source organism: Lathyrus tuberosus (assembly GCA_022829125.1). Classification (NCBI taxonomy): domain Eukaryota; kingdom Viridiplantae; phylum Streptophyta; class Magnoliopsida; order Fabales; family Fabaceae; genus Lathyrus; species Lathyrus tuberosus. Next base: position 11,703,340 of record JALAZF010000009.1, read on the forward strand.
TTCTTTAGATCCAAAAGGAGATTAGACTGTCCAAGTATACTGGTATGAAAGAGTTTATCTTTGTATGATGCCCAAGAGGAGGCAGGTGTCTTAAGGGGTGAGAATCAACCCTTAATGGTCTGAGGTTTTGACTCTTTGGAAATACTGCTCTAACAAAGGATGACTAAGTTCTATCCTATACCTTTAAGGGGTCTCGGTCCTTGTACTAAGCCCAAGAGGAAGCCTGAAGGTCCTTGTACAAAGCCCAAGAGGAGGCTGGGATGCTTTTAAGAAGCATGTGGGTCCAAACCTAAGAAAAGTTCAAGAAAGGTTTCGCCGAGAATTAATCCTTTAGTGAACGGTTCTAGGGTTTGAAGAAATTCAAGAGAAGTTTCACCGGGAATTAATCCTCTCTGGGGAACTGAATTTCTTTGACAAATTTCTAATAGTGACAGTCTGAGAAAAGTTTCACCGGGAATAATGCCTTTCTCTTTGTTCCATATTGTATAAGGCCAAGAGGAGGCAAGACTGTATCTAGAATTCCTATGGGGAACTAGTTTTGACTGTGTTAAAAGAGTGACCACTGGCTTTATCTAATCCTAGACCTAATTGCCGGGGAAAACTCTAAGTAGATAATATACAAGCATATATATATACAGATGAAATATATGTTATATGTAAAAGAGGGTAGGAGGACTTACAGGTGAGCAAGCTTCCAGCATAAACATATATATATATATATGTGTGTGTGTGTGTGTGTGTATGTGTGTGTGTGTGTTTGTGTGTGTGTGTGTGTGTGTGTGTATGTGTGTGTGTGCGTGTGTGTGTGTGTGTGTGTGTGTGTGTGTGTGTGTGCAAGTATGTAAAAGAAAGTTGTTTAAAACTTACAGGTGAGCAAGCTTCCATTGTAACAACTGTATGGTTAGTTGTTCAAGAAATTAAAGAAAGTTTTGATAACAACCATGGATTTGAACCTAAAACAAAAGGGAAAGTTGTTTTGAAAAGATTGGGGCTTATACTCAAGGAGAGGCCCAAAGAATTGTTTATTTACAAAGGGATGGGTCTTACTGTAACGCCCCAAAATAATTATAATATTTATTTATTAAATTATTATGATTATACGGTGTTTTGGTGCTTTGTGATGACTTTGTGACGTTGATGAATTATGTGATTTGTGGGGTATCCTTGGGTTAAGGTGTCATACCCCAAATTTTGACCACTAAGATTTCCCATCATTGTGAAAATCATCATCACAATATGGAAGAACCATCATACCTCATCAGTCTCCCCAAAGATGGGTGAGCATTCACTACAATCAAAATTAGGGTTTCAAGCCCTCTCTGAGTGCTTAGACAAAGGATCAATCAAGGAATGACATGATATTCAACTTGTCTAACCTCTCAAGCATCCACAAAGGATCAAAAGGACTCCCACTCCAAGGATTAAGCACAAGGATGCTCCCTTCAAGGTGGATCAGGCCTCAAGATCGACAGTGTCACCAAATTAGGGTTTTGGTCGACCAGGGCCTCCAGATGGAAATTTTTCATCTGGGCACAAGCCAATGATCCAAAACCTAACCTAATATACTCCATGGAACCTTATGGACCCAATCATCAAGTCAATTTTACCTCAGGGGGTGCATTCATAAAAAATCAGGAATTAGGGTTTCTTGACCTAATTCACCCCTAAGTTGACTTTTAGGGCAAATCATGAGCCAAGACCTCAAGAGAAGGTTTGAGGGTCTCTAATATACCATATTGATCCATTTGGAACAATGGATTAATCCAAGAAGCTTGAGCAATAAGTCTCAATTTCATACACACCACAATTAGGGTTTCGGGAGGAAAGTCAACTGTAACTTTGACTTTTGACCAGGACATGCTCCCAAGCCCTAAGACATGATTCAATATCCCCTATGACACCCATGGAACATGTCCATCAAGTTTGATTTAGGTCAAAGACATGATTTCCTGAAGAATTGCACAGTTTGGAATTCATCTGATAAAAAGTCAACTGTGCACAAAAGTCAACTTTGACTTTTTGAGATTTTTCACCAAAATGGTTTTTTAACCCTAAAATGATGTTAATGTATGATTTGAATCATCATTCATCAAGAAAAATCAAGAAAAGTTGGATAACTTGTAAAAGGGGTAACCATAAAAACTTAGAAAATTTTCTAAGTTAAAAATAAAGGGACAAGGGTACCAACTTCGAAGGATCATAACTCCTAAACCACAAGGCCATTTTTTTTCATCCAAATATGGATTTGTAGCCCTCATTACCCTCTACAAAAACTTCAACTAGACCTAAGTCCAATTCATTAAGGATTTGGAGTTATAGGATGATCAAAATGGCTGAAAAGTGAAAATGTCACTTTTTCCAACACTTAGTGAAATTTTTACTAAGTCAGAATCTGCCTTCACGTTTTGCCAAATGTAGGGGGATTTTTCACTTGGATTCAAAAGAGATCAAAACCAAACATGTTCAAACAGTTGTTGTATCATGTAAGGGCTTTCCAAAATGGTCAAGAACATTACCAAATTCAACTTACACCATGAGTTATGACATTGGAAAGTTGCCTTGCTGAAATCTGTCAAAGGCAAGGCAGAATTTGCAACTTTGCTCGATTTGCCAAAATCAGCCAAATTCAAATGCTCCTATCCACTTGGACACCTCAGAGGATTGAATTTAAAGGGGACAATCACTGAGCCAAGCCTCCAAAGTCCATGGAACAAGAAATAGCATGTTGAACCTAGAATGGCCAAAATAGGGACAAGACTCCAAATTTTGATTGAAGCATTCAATGGAAGCATCAAGGAGGCATGGACTGAGCCATTCTCATCTGAAATCAGTCAAGACTTATCCAAGACCAAGGGAACCAAAGCTCTGTGCCCTAACCTCTAGTCAATGGCTAGAGGAGACTTGGATTTTCATTTGCCAACATTGGCCAAACCTACTTACCAGCTGCCATTCACTATTCCTTGCAAAACAAACTTGATCTACTATAAATAGAGCTCAATTGTGATCAGTTTGAGTACACCAAAGCCATCTAACAGATGCTTTCCTCAAAATCTCTTTCTCTTGGCAAAAATGCCTTTCTTAGCAAGGTAGCTATCGGGTTTTGAGGTTAAGAGCTTTTCCAATCAAACCAATCACTCACACACCTCACATACATCATATAGAAGTTATCCAAACACTCACATAACATCTGGAACATAGATTTCACAAAATCACCAGCTGGTTGCTCAAACTTTCAATCAAGTTCAGCTGAGGTACCACAAATCATTCCAGCCATTTTCAATCAAGTCCAGGCATTCAAACACACTCCATAGGGTGTAAGGAAGCTGTTCAGATCATCACCACTCATCTGTAACACCTCCAAATCAAAAATCACATTGCACTTGCTGTCACAGCTTAGAGGTAAGCATACACTTGGTCATCTCTCAATCTATGCATATTTCCTCGCACAATAATTTGGCCATATGTTCATAATCATGTATGGAATGTTTTCCCTCAATTAATTGCATTGTTTGAACCGTGTATCAAAAATCCTAGCCTTCATGCAGAAATTAGGGTTCTTGAGGTTTCTTCGTGATTTCATGTTTTATGTTTAATTTAAATGAAATTATGTGTTATAAACATGATCGTGAGGTTGAGACGAGCATAATGATATGTGGATTACATGATATGATTAAGTATTCAGTGAGATTGGATGGAAAACGCAAACCAGCCAAACCCAGAACACGCGCGTATTCTTCAGCTTGTTCTTGGCGCCTTTTTTCCAAATTCAAATATTTGAATTTTGTGATTTTGTTTAATTGATTCAAAAATTAATTTCTCTCTGAGTTTTAATGATTTTGAGTTGATTCTTTTTTTGATAATTCACAAAAATATTAAAATATTTTATTTTATCAAAAAATCCCAAAAATATTATTTATTTCATATAATTGATATTTTTGCAAAGAATTAATATTTTAATTGTTTTTGACATTTTAAATATTTTTGCCTCCTTGATTTTGCAACTTTTAATGCTTTCTAATTATTTTGTAGGTCAATACTTAATTTTTGAAGCATTAATCCAAGATCACAATTTGTTTTCCATATGTTAAACAATTTTGATCATTTTAATTGAATTTTTATTCAATTAAATACATTTTTGAAAACAAATTAGGGTTTTTGGATTAATTCAACCCTCATAAATCATTTTCAAAACTTTTGGGCCTCTAATAGAGTGTAAGACCCAATCCTTTTTTGACCAAATCATTTTTGGGCCTCAGTGTATTGTATAAGTCCCGATACCGTCAAAAACAAACGGCGCGATCGTCACCTTTTGAAAAATAACCCTGGGCCTCTCCTCGAGCTATAAAACCCATTCAATACTCTTGGGCCTCTAATAGAGTGTAAGACCCAAACCCCCTTTTAACCAAACATTTTGGGCCTCACTTATTGTATAAGTCCCTCCGCGTTAAAAGAAAACCTCGGCGCGATCGCCATTTTTAAACGGAAAAATCATCTGGGCCTACCCTCGTGTTATAAGCCCCACTCTTTTTCTTTAATAACTTTTTTGGGCCTCTTGAAAGAGTGTAAGACCCATCCCTTTGTACAGAAAAACATTTTGGGCCTCAGTCACTTGTATAAGTCCCTTTGTACAAATTAAAACAGTGCGCTCACTGATAAAACCCTGGGCCTCTCCTTGAGCTGTAAGCCCCAAATCTTTCTTTTTCAAAGCACTTTCTCCTTTGATTTTGAATATACTGTTGTTTTCAATCTTTCTTTGTTGAACAACTAACCAAACAGCATGGAAGCTCTACAATCGAGTAAGTGTTTATTGCTTTCATTTACCGCATTCATATACATATAACTGTATTGTGGGGCTGTTTCGCTGTAAGTCTTCTTTCATAAACTCATATCAACTGTGTAATAATAGTATAGATATTTTGAGTTTCCCCGACAACTACGTCTAGAACTAGGTGACGCCGTTTCGTTTATTCGTAGAAATAGACAACTAGATCCCCAATAGGATCACCAGATACAGTCTTCTCTTCGGTTGTCCTCATTAGGAATTATCAAGAAACTCTATTCCCAGAGATGAATGTATTCTCCGTGAATGGCATCTTTGAGTTTCTTCTAAATTCTCGAACTTTCCTGACTTGATCTATTCCTTGTGAATAGCTTGCCTTGAATTTCTCGGGGTTTGGGGACCCACGGGCTTCTTAAAAGCATCGGCCTCCTCTTGGGCATCGTACAAGGACCCACAAGCTTCCTAAAAGCAACCCCGCCTCCTCTTGGGCTTAGTACAAGGACCCTACGGCTTCTTAGAAGTATTCACAGCCTCCTCTTAGGCTTCGTATAATGATCTCTTCCTCCGGGAATGATAGCCTTCTCTTGGGCATAGTACAAGGACCGATCGGCTTCTTAAAAGTTTCCAGCCTCCTCTTGGGCTTCGTACAAATTGTCCCGACGACCTCCTAGAGGTATAGGAACAGAACTTAGTCATCTTCATAGAAAAGTTCTTTCATAGAGTCTACTACTGTTTCTCAAAGCATAGTACAAAAGATTACACTCTAGACTTGGACAGTCTAATCTCCTTGAGTCTCAAAGACATTCTCAAGTGACCCCTTCGTTAAATAGGAAGGAAACCCGCAGACTCGGACAGTCTCAATACCCTTCGGATTTCCCATTTCCTTAAAGAACGGGAACAACCCTGATCCTTAAATCAAATCCATGAGTACAGTGTTGCTCATATAAGAACTGATTTTCTCTTTCAAAATCAGCATACTGGACCTGTCACTCAACTGAAACAGTAACCATAGCCTCCTCTTGGGCTTTATACAATTATTCTCCCCAGCGGAGTCAAACAACGTTTAGCCTCTCTCTCGGGCTTTGTACGAGACACATAAGAGACTCCCTCGTTGAGTCAATCCCCCTTTCGCCTCCATCTCGGGCTTTATACGAGATACAAAAAGGTTCTTATTGAGCCAAACAAATTTCAGCTTCGATCTCGGGCTTCGTACGAGATACAAAAAACTCTCTTGTTGAGTCAAATAGCCTCCATCTCGGGCTTTATACGAGATACCAAAAGACTCCATCGTCGAGTCAAAACCTTTTAGCCTCTCTCTCGGGCTTTGTACGAGACACATATTAGCCTCCTCTTAGGCTTTATATAAGAAAACCACTGGTTAATCCAATTAACCTTTTAGCATCAAAGATGTGCCTCGTTCACAGTATACAAACATCAACAACTCCTTCCCTTTCATCTAATCACTGTAAGCGGCAAGCCTCTGGATCATCTACATCCATGCCACTGTCCCTCTTTTAGCATGAGAAATTCCTAAGGAAAGATAGCATTGCTCTACACTGAGTTAAAGTCTTCTCCTTCAGGTTAAAATCCCCTATAAAGGAAATTATGGCATTGCCGGATTCACAAATCCCGGTTAAAGTAATTCTCCTTTATAACCAGGCACCCAACAGTTGTGACAGACAAATCCTTCTTTAGAGATGACAAATTCTCTCTAAAGTCAAACCCCTTCAGCTTCACATCTTGGGCTTTGAACAAGATACAAATAGACCTTTCAGCTTCATATCTTGGGTTTCGAACAAGATACAAATCACCTTTCGCTTCACGTCTTGGGCTTTGAACAAGACACCAAAAACAACCATTTCCTCCCATAGAATAGGAGGAACTACGAACACTCTGATTTCCCTGTTTCGGTAAACGGGAATACGTAGGCATAAGATTGAAAGAAAAATCTTAGCGAGCACACTAAACAAAAAACCCAAATCCCATACTCTCACATCAAAAAGCATCAGTCCTAGCATCCTAATCCTTGTTCCCCGCCAGAAACCTTCTGTCTAGATAAAAAGAAAGAAACTGTATTGGCGAAAATACAAATAACCAGTACAAAGGCCCCCCCACATTGATAGCATCTGTAACCTAACAGACCGCTGTTTAAACTCAGTATGCAAAGCAGGGTTAATTAGAGACATCTATTTCCCTTCCTTCATCAGCTCACAATAGGATAAAAAATGAATCGACCTGTAGTTTAAGCTCAACCACAGAGAGCGACCAGCGCTTAAGAACCGCGTCCAAAATCGCTCGCTACATAAGGGAACTTTGAGGCCTTAGATTTAATAGATTAATTAGATTATTTTATTAATAATAGTATTGAAATAATTTGAATAATTAAAATATTATTTAGATTATTATTATTATTGTTAATTAAATAATTAAGAGACCATTAAGGGTAATACGGTAATGTGGAGGGGATTAGTGGAGGATAACATGGTAAACAAAGATTAAGGCCCAAAACCCTTAGGTTTAACAAAAGAGAAAAGTAGGGATTTGGAGATCAGAATTTTGGCAACCCTAAGGAGATTAGAGAGCTGAGGAAAGGAGGCTAGATTGAGGAATCGACCGTAGGAACCCGGAAAATGAAGAATCACTGCTGGAATTTCGAGGTATGAGGGGTAATCCGGGTTAATATGTTTGGTATGGGTTTAAGGTAGAGATAATTGTGTGTTTTCGTGTCTGATGTTTATATGCTAGTTTGTGATGAAATTCGTGCATGTTTGTATATGATTTTCTATGATGACTTTCGTGGGATTTGCTACCAATGATGTTGAATATGTGTAGTTGATGCTGTGATGAACTTTTGAGTAATCAGATCTATAAATCGACCCTAATAATAACTAAATTTAGAATTAGTAATTAGGAATAATTGATGTAGATGATGAAGTAAGAGGAGTAACACAGATCTGGGATGAATCGAAGTTGATTTGAGGTTGTTTCCGATGGATCGAAGGTGCTGGGCAGAGGGATTTTTCGTTCAGATGCGAAATCTGAGTTTTTGAAGAGGTCTCTGCTGATACGCGTATTATACGAGAACGGAAGTTGGGAAATACGCGTAACAGATGGCAATAAGCGTATTGGAGACTGAGGAAAATGGGGGATACACGTATTGAAGAGGGCAGTACGCGTATGGGATTGTGAAAAAGAGCCTTACGCGTATGGGCTAGCCAGTACGCTTAAGGAGATCTGAAGGAGAATTGAGAGGGAGGACCTCTCTGCTGATACGCGTATTGAAGAGGGCCATACGCATATGGGCTGGCGTGGAAAGTGGGCCATACACGTATCAGGGTGGTCCATACGCGTATGGCCAGTGGTGTGTGCATAAATTCCCGTTCTTGCGATTTCTGTCCCGATTTCGCTCGTGATGTGATTCCTTTGGGACGTATGACTAAGATGAGATAATATGACACTAGAAATCTAGTAATGATGATGAATAGAATATAATCGAGGGTTTTAGGTGACGAGTGTTATATGACGAAATGTGAGATTTAGCGACGGATAATGACGAGTGTGAAATTATCTTGTACCCTGGTGCATGAGGATTATAGTATGATGAATTGTGATGAATGTGAGGTGACGTTGTTGTATGACGAATTGATGGTAATTCGTGAATGATGTGATAACATGGTGATTTATGATGACTTGTGATGTATGTTAATAATATGTGACCACGATGATTTGTGACGATTCGTGATGCATGTGACCCTGACGATTTATGATGAATTATGTGCGTGATTGTAATTGTGATGATAATTTGATCTATGATGATGATGGTTTATGAATGATGATGCAATTGAAGATTTTGTGACGATGATGATTATGACGTTTGCATCATGCATTCATAGCATTGTAGGACTTCGGTCCATTTTGGTGGCTTCAATCCCATTGTGTTGATTGAAGTGTTTTATGACGTGCTCCGGTTCTTGTGTAGAATCGATCCTATTGGTGGGGATCTTTGGAGGGTGATGGCCCAGTCTCCATCGACTATGACGATGTTGGTACCACATGCATGAGTCTGTTGTTGCATTTCATACTGTGTGGCATTGTATGAGATTGTTGTGATTGATGTATTATGATGTTATTAATGATTTGACGTTGTTGTTGTGTTGTGCCTTATCTTTCACCTATATCTTATGTATTGATTTTGTGATTACTCACCCTGCCTGTTTGAATGTTGCCTCCACGTAGGTAACGTGCAGATGATCAGGACTAGCTTTTGGCGCGTGAAGAGCTTACTTGAAGTGCTTTTGGTTATTTTTGGTCGAGTAGAGGGTCTTGCTCTGATATGTAACATCGGGTCGGGAAGTTGAGTCGAACCGTAGTGTTCTTGTATTTGATGATATTATGTTGTATTGAGTTTATTTAAAAACCTTGAGTTATAAATTATAATGAAGTTTTGTGAAGTTTTCCGCTGCGAAGTATTTGATCTAATTATGATGTTTTTTTGTCGAAATTTGACGCCCTTGTGGGACTTTTACTCTGATAAAATGGTGTTTTTATTTGGGATGTTTGTTGGGTAGAAAAAGGGTTTTACATTAGTGGTATCAGAGCCTGGTTAGTCCGTCTGGCCAGGTTGTCTAATGTTGGTTGTTTCCCTAGTGTGCGACATGTGTGCGAAAACACTGTCGATGCTTGTTTTGTTTTCCATTTGTAGGTTGGGAATGAAACAAGTAGGGGAGAAGATGGTGCTTCTCCAAGGTGTTCGAGTGCAGAGCGATGGCTAAGTGTGGTGTTGGACGCTGCGATAGTTTGGTAAAGATCGTTTGTACCGCCTCGTGATAGTCGGTTGTTATTGACAAATTGAGGAACTGATCACCCTTAATCTCTTGTTGATAATAGACGGGATCGTGTTGGATGGGATAGACGTGTCTTGCGAGCTTAAGTGGGGTCCGCAGTGAATCGTTTGGATTTAAGCCAAATGCTTATGGGTTGTTTTGATGAGTCCATGCAGGTTATTATGTTTGAAGAGAAGGCGAATTCGAGTTTCTTGCTTGTCGGTTAAGTTGGATTGTCTTGAGGAGAATGCTCAGGTATTGTTGATGTTTGCTTTTGAGGGATAGAGAATAGTGTGATGGCTAGTGATATGCCAGTGGTGTGTAATTCCTGATGTTCACCTGAATCTAATTTCGACGAGGGTGAAGAGTTGTTTGTTCTGTTAAGCAAGTGAATGAATCTGTGAAGATGGCGCAAAGGTGTTTATGATGTTGGATTCCTTGAAGCTTAAGAGGATGCGGTGGCGTGTGAACTACCTTTGGTGTGTGACTTTTTGGAAGTATTCCCATGAGATATCAGTGATGTACCACCGTAGTGTGAAGTGGAACTTGCTATCGACCTAGTACTTGATACAAGCTTGATGTCAGTGATTGCGTACATGATATATGTTCTGAGTTAGGAGAATGGATGGGATAGTTGGAAGAATTGCTCGAGAAGAGGTTTTTCCGACCAAGCGTTTCTCCGTGGGGTGCTTTTGTGCTACTAGTGAAGAAGAAAGATGGAAGTATGAGGTTGTGTGTTGATTATCGCCGGTTGAATAAAGTGACAATTAAGAATAAGTATCCACTACCGAGAATCAACGATTTAATGGATCAGCTAGTAGGTGTTTGTGTATTCAGCAAGATTGATTTGAGGACGGGTTATCATCAGAATCAAGTTAAGCCTGGTGATATTCCGAAGACGACTTTCAGGACGAGATATGGACACTATGAATACACTGTGCTGCCATTTGGTGTATCCAATGCACCCGGTGTGTTCATGGAGTATATGAATCGGATCTTTCAGGAGTATTTGGATTAGTTGTGGTAGTTTTCATTGATGATATTCTGATATATTCTAAATTAGAAGAGGAGCAAGCTGAGCATTTGAGGACTGTGTTGCGAGTATTGAAAGAGAAGAAGTTGTATGCAAAGCTGTCGAAGTGTGAGTTCTAGTTGAAAGAAGTGAGTTTTCTTGGCCATGGGATTTCAAATGGTGGAATTGCTGTTGATCCTTCGAAGATTGATGTCGTGTTACAGTGGGAGACTCCGAAGTCTGCTACTGAGATACGAAGTTTCTAGGATTGGCGGGTTATTACCACAAGTTTATTGAAGGCTTTTCTAAGTTGGAGCTACCTTTGACTCAGATGACTCGGAAGGGTCAAGCTTTTGTGTGAGATGTGTAGCGAGCGATTTTGGGACGTGGTTCTTAAGCACTATCGCATTGGGGTACTATAGGTCGATTCATTTTTTATCCTATTAAGCTGACTAAGGAAGGGAAATAGATGTCTCCAATTAACCCTGCTTCCATACTGAGTTTAAACAGATAACTGTTGGTTTACAGATGCGGTTTAGATTGTGGGCCTCTCTCTGCTTATTTTGTTAAGAATGAAATGACGGGACTATTCATGGGGATTTTGGATAGGTACTGGATTTTATTTTTTTAATTAGTGTGCTCGCTAAGATTCTTCAATCTTATGCCTACGTATTCCCGTTTAACGAAACAGTGAAATCAGAGCGATCGTAGTTCCTCCTATTCTATGGGAGGAAAAAGCTGTTTTGGTGTCTTGTTCAAAGCCCAAGATGTGAAGCTAAAGGTGATTTGTATCTTGTTCAAAGCCTAAGATGAGAAGCTGAAGGGTTTTAACTTTAGAGAGAATTTGTCACCTCTAAAGGGGGTATTTGGTCTGTTTGTCACAACTGTTGGGTGACCGATTATAAAGGAGAATTACTTTAACTGGGATATGTGAATCCAGCAATGCCATAATTTCCTTTATATGGGATTTTTAACCTAAAGGAGAAGACTTTAACTCAGTGTAGAGCAATGCTATCTTTCCTTAGAAATTTCTCATGCTAAAAGAGGGACAGTGGCGTGGATGTAAATAATCCAAAGGCTTGCAGCTTACAGCAATTAGATGAAGGAAAAGGAGTTGTTGATGTTTGTATGCTGTGAGCAAGGCACAGATTTGATGCCAAAAGGTTAATTGACTCAAATGGGGTTTTCTTTATACAAAGCCTAAGAGGATGCTATTGACCCAACAAGAGGCTGCTTTGTGTCTGTCTCGTACGAAGCCCGAGATAGAGGCTAAAAGGGTTGACTCAACAAGAGAGTGTTTTTTATATGTATCTTGTACGAAGCCCAAGACGGAGACTAAAAGGTTTGTGACCCAACAAGAGAGTCTTTTATACTCAACAAGAGAGTGTTTTTTCATCTCGTACGAAGCCCGAGATGGAGGTTAAAAGGTTTGTGACCCAACAAGAGGGTCTTTTATACTCAACAAGAGAGTGATTTTCTATCTCGTACAAAGCCCGAGATGGAGGCTAAAAGTGTTTGACTCAACAAGAGAGTCTGAAAAGGTTAGCTCCGTTGGGGAGAATCATTGTACAAAGCCCAAGAGGAGGCTGTTCGTTGGCGACTGTTTCAGTTTAGTGGCAGGTCCAGCATGTTGGATAAGAGAGAAAATCAGTTTTTAAGAAGGGAACGATTAAGGGTAAGGCTGTGCTTTGGTATTGATCAGAGGATCAGGGTTATTTCCTGTTCTTTAAGGAAATGGGAAATCCAAAGGGTATTGAGACTGTCCAAGTCTACTGGTGTTTTGAGAAATCGATTCTCATATAGTGAATGATCTTTGTATGATGCCCAAGAGAAGGCTGGTATGTTAAGGGATGAAGGTCAACCCATTAACTGGTCTGACACTTGACTCAGAAAGACAACTCTAGCAAATTGATGACTAGGTTCTGTTCCTATACCCGTAGAGGTCTCTGGGTCCTTGTACTAAGCCCAAGAGAAGGCATGAGAGCTTTTAAGAAGCCGAAGGGTCCTTGTACAACGACCAAGAGGAGGCGGGGATGCTTTTAGGAAGCCTGTGGGTCCCCAAACCCCGAGAAGTTCAAGACATGCTATTCACAGAGAATAGATCAAGCCAGGAAAGTCCGAGAATTTGGAAGAAACTTAAGAGATGCTATTCACGGAGAATAGATCAACTCTAGGGATTAGAGTTTCTTTGACAATTTCTAAGAGTGACAGTCTGAGAAAAGTTTCACCGAGAATGCTGCCTTTCACGTCTCCATATTGTTTAACCCCAAGAGGAGGGAAGACTGTGTCTGGTAATCCTATGGGGATCTAGTTTTGTTTGTATTTAAAAGTGACCAACAGGGCTTTACCTAGTGCTAGACGTAGTTGCCGGGGAAAACTCTAAATAACTATACTAGTATTACACATTTGATATTTGACAAGTATATAAAAGTTTGTGAAAGAAGACTTACAGTGAGTAGCCCCACAATACAATTATATACATATGAAAGCGGTAAATGAAAGCGGATAAACACTTACTCGGTTGTAGAGCTTCCATGTTGTTTGGTTAGTTGTTCAACAAAGAAAGCTTTGATAACAATATTATATTCTAAATCAAATGAGAAAGTGCTTTGAAAAGATTGTTGGGGCTTACAGCTCAAGGAGAGGCCCAAGGTTTTATTAGTGCTTGCACTGATGTTTTGAAATTGTACAGGGACTTATACAAGTGACTGAGGCCCACAAAAGTTTTATGTACAAAGGGATGGGTCTTACACTCTCTTAGAGGCCCAAAGGTTTATTTTTGTACAAGTGGTGGGGCTTACAGCTCAAGGAGAGGCCCAGGGTTTCGTTTTGAAATGGCGATCGTGCCGAGATTTTTCTTTTAACGCGGAGGGACCTATACAATATGTGAGGCCCAAAAAGGTTTTGGTTAAAGGGGGGTTGGGTCTTACATTCTATTAGAGGCCCAAAGGTTATTTTGTACAAGAGATGAAGCTTACAACTCAAGGAGAGGCCCATTTGGTTTTGTTACAAAGGCGACGATCGCGCCGTACATTTGAAAATATACAGAGGGACTTATACAATGTGTGAGGCCCTAAAAGGTTTATTTACAAAAGGATTGGGTCTTACACTCTACCAAGAGGCCCAAAAGTGTTTGAAAAAATTGATGAGGGTTGAATTAATCAAAAACCCTAATTTGTTTTCAAAATGTATTTTAATTGAATAAAAAATTCAATTAAAATGATCAAAATTGTTAAACATGTGGAAAACAAATTGTGATCTTGGATTAATGTTTCAAAAATCAGGTTTTGATTCACAAAATGTTTGGAACTCACTAAAATTTGAAAAATCAAGAAGGAGAAAATATTTTAAATGTCAAAAACAATTAAAATATTAATTCTTTACAAAAATATCAAGTATATGAAATAAATAATATTTTTGGGATTTTTTGGGAAAATAAAACATTTTAACATTTTTGTGAATTATTAAAAAAATAACCAACTCAAAATCATTAAAATTCAGAGAGAAATTAATTTTTGAATCAATTAAATAAAATCACAAAATTCAAATATTTGAATTTTCAAAAATGGCGCCAAGAACATGGCAAGAACACGCGTCACCCTCTGTTTCTGCAGATTTGCGTTTTCTATCCAATCTCACTGAATACTTGATGATAACATGCAATCTACATATCAATCTACTCGTTTTCACCTCACAATCAAAGAGAAACCTCAAGAACCCTAGAACTTGCATGAAGGTTCATAAATTCTATACACGATTCAAACAAAGCAATTGATTGAGGGAAAACACTCCATACATGATTATGAACATATGGCCAAATTATTGTGCAGCAAAAAATGCATGGATCATAGAGTTAGAAGAGCTCATGCTTACCTCTTGCAGCTGGTGATCGTGTTTTGTGTTACAGGTGTTACAACTTAGTTCCAAGGATATGGACAGCTTCCCTAGGTGCTATGGAGTGTGTCTGGATGCTTGGAATGAATGGAAATGATCTGGAACTTGAGATGGTACCTCAACTGCAAGTCTGCTAAAAGCTTGAGCAGTTGGCTAGTGATTTTGTGATTTTGGTGTTCCAGATGTTATGTGAGTGTTTGGATCACTTCTATATGATGTTTATGAGGTGTGTGTGTGTGATTGGTTTGGTTGGAATTGCTCTCAAACTCAAAACCCGATAGTGACTTGCTTTGGAAGGCGAATTTGGAAGTGAGAACGAGATTTTGAAGAAAGCATCTGTTTGATGGCTTAGGTGTACTCAAACTGATCACAAATGAGCTCTGTTTATAGTAGAGCAAGTTTGTTTTATAAGGAATAGTGAATGTCAACTGCTGTATAGGTTTGGCCAATGTTGAGCAATGAGAATCCAAGTCTCCTCTAGCCATTGACTAGAGGTTAGGACACAGGCTGCTGGTTCCCTTGGTCTTGGATAAGTATTGACTGAATTCAGTTGGGAATGGTTCAGTCCATGCCACCTTGGTGCATCCATTAAATGCTCCAATCCAAAATTGGAATCTTGTCCCTCTTTTAGGGATTTTTTAGGTTTGGCATGCTACTTTTGGTTCCAAAGACTTGGGAGGCTTGGGATCAGAGTTGGTTCCTTCTTGGTCCCCCCTTGAGGTGTTCAGATGGATAGAGTTGCTTCCCCTTTGCAAAAATTGAGCAAATCGAACAAAACTCCCAGATATGCCTTGCCATGACAGTTTGCAGCAAGGCATATTGGCATTGTCATATCTCATGGCTCAAGTGGAATTTGATGGAGTTCTTGGTCATTTTGGAAAGCCCTCATATGATACAACAACTGTTTGATCATAATTGGTTTTGATACCTTTTGGATCCAAGTGAAAAATACCCCTACATTTGGAAAAAAGTGAAGGCAGATTCTGACTTAGTGAAAATTTCACTAAGTGTTGGAAAAAAGTGACATTTTCACTTTTCTTGATTTTGATCATTCCATAACTTAAAATCCATGAGGAATTGGAATGAGTTGTGTTGGAAGCTTTTGTAGAGTGTCATGAGAGCTACAAATTCAGCTTTGAATGGGGAAAAATGGCCTTGTGGTTTAGGAGTTATGATCCTCCAAAGTTGGTACCCTAGCCACTTTATTCCATAACTTAGAAAAATTTCTAAGTTTTTATGGTTACCCCTTTTACAAGTTATCCCACTTTTATTCATTTTTCTTGATGAATGATGATCCAAATCACACATTAACATCATTTTAGGGTTAAAGAACCATAATTGTGAAAAATCTCAAAAAGTCAAAGTTGACTTTTGTGCACAGTTGACTTTTTGTCAGATGAATTCCAAACTGTGCGATCCTCTGTGAAATCAAGTACTTGACCTAAATCAAACTTGATGGATTGATTTCATAGGTGTTATAGGGTGTATTGAATCATGTCCCAAGGTTTGGGAGCATATCTGGGTCAAAATTCAAAGGTACAGTTGACTTTTCCCGTGAAAACCCTAACCGTGGTCCAGATGAAATTGAAACTTGTGAATCAAGCTTCTTGGATAAATCCATTATTGCAAATGGATCAATGTGGTGTGTTAAAGATCCTCAACCCTCCCTTGAGGTCTTGGCTCATGTTTTGTCCCAAAAGTCAACTTAGGGGTGAATTAGGTCAAGAAACCCTAATTCCTGATTTTTTATGAATGTATTCCCTGAGGAAAAATTGACTTGATGACTGGGTTCATGATTTCCCTTGGAGCATCATAGGTTATTCTTTGAAGCATTGGCTCATGCCCAGAGGAAAATTCCCATCTGGAGGCCCTGGTCGACCAAACCCTAATTTGGTGACACTGGCGATCTTGAGGCTTAATCCACCTTGCAGGGAGCAGCCTTGTGCTTAATCCTTGAAGTGGGAGTCCTCTTGATCCATTGTGGATGTTTGAGAGGTTAGAAAAGTTGAAGATCATGTCATTTCTTGATTGGTCCTTTGTCTAAAGCTCAGAGAGGGCTTGAAACCCTAATTATTGATTGTAGTGGATGCCCAATCATCTTTGAGGAGACTGATGAGGCATGATGGTTTACCCATATTGTGATGATGATTTGCCCAATGATGGGAAATATAAGTGGTAAAAATTTGGGGTATGACAGGATGTAGCTTGTGAAGAGAGTTTTGTGGAGTTGAAGAAGAGGTTGACTACTGCTCCAGTATTGATTTTTCCGAATCCGAATGAATCTTTTGTAGTGTACTGTGATGCATCGAAGATGGGTCTTGGAGGAGTATTAATACAGAATGGTCAAGTTGTTGCTTATGCTTCTAAACAGTTGAGGGTTCATGAAGTGAATTATCCAACCCATGCTTTGAGTTAGCAGCTGTGGTTTTTTGTGTTGAAAATTCTGAGACATTATCTATTTGGCTCTAAATTCGAAGTGATCAGCGATCATAAGAGTTTGAAGTACCTGTTTGATCAGAAAGAGTTGAATATGAGGCATAGGAGGTGGTTGGAATTGTTGAAGGATTATGATTTTGATTTGAATTACCATCCGGGTAAAGCAAATGTAGTAGCCGATGCATTGAGCAGAAAGTCATTACATATGTCGATGCTTATGGTGAAAGAGTTGGAGTTACTTGAACAATTCTGAGATTTGAGTTTGGTGTGTGAAGCGAATCCTGACAGTGTGACGTTGAGAATGCTAAAGTTGACTAGTGGTATTCTGGAAGAGATCAAAGTGGGACAACGATCTGACTTGAAGTTAGTTGACCGGTTGGCTTTGATCGACCAAGGTAACGAAGGAGAATTCTAAATTGACAAGAATGGTGTGATGATGTTCAGAGACAGGGTGTGTGTTCCAGATGTCCCAGATATTAAGAGGAGTATACTTGAGGAAGGGCACCGAAGTAGGATGAGTATTTATCCCGGTGCTACGAAGATGTATCATGATTTAAAAAAGTTGTTTTGGTGGCCAGGTGTGGAGAAGGATGTTACGGAGTTTGTCTATGCGTGTTTAACTTGTCAGAAGTCGAAGATTGAGCATCAGAAGCCTTTAGGTATGATGCAGCAGTTGAGAATTCCAGAATGGAAGTGAGATAGTATTTCCATGGATTTGGTGGTGGGATTGCCAAAGACTGCTAAAGGAAATTATTCCATTTGGGTGATTGTGGATATATTAACTAAATCGGCTCATTTATGGCCGATGAAGATTAATCATTCCATGCAGAAGTTAGCTAAGATGTATATTGACGAAATTGAGAAGTTGCATGGTATACCTTCGAGTATTGTGTCGGATAGAGACCCAATATTTATATCGAGGTTCTAGAAGAGTTTGCAAGAGGCTTTGGGTACTAAGTTGAGGGTGAGTTCAGCATATCATCCGCAGACAGACGTTCAGATAGAAAGGACTATCCAATCTTTAGAGGATTTGCTAAGGGATTGTGTGTTGTATCATGGAGGATCTTGGGATAGCCATTTACCGTTGATTGAGTTCACGTACAACAATAGTTTTCAAGCTAGTATTGGAATGGCACCCTATGAGGCTTTGTATGGGAGGAGGTGTAGGACTCCATTGTGTTGGTATGAGTCAGGCGAGAGTGTTGTACTCGGACCTGAGATTGTGCAAGAGAAAATAGAGAAGATTAAGATGATCCAAGAAAGGATGAAAGCTTCGCAGAGTCGTTAGAAGAGCTACCATGATAAGAGGAGGAAAGCACTTGAATTCCAAGAGGGAGATCACGTGTTTTTTAGGGTGACGCCAGTGACTGGGGTGGGCCGAGCTTTGAAGTCTAGGAAGCTCACTCCATGTTTTGTTGGTCCTTACGAAGTCTTGTAGAGGATAGGGGAGATGGCTTATCAGATTGCTTTACCGCCGACGCTTGCTAATTTACACGACGTGTTCCATGTGTCTCAGTTGAGGGAGTGCATTCCAGATCCGTCGCATGTGATTCAGATGGATGATGTACAAGTGAAGGATAATCTGGTTGTAGAAGCATTACCTATGCGGATTGATGGTCGTGAAATGAAGCAGTTGCGGGGTAAAGACATAGCTTTGGTGAAGGTGTTGTGGGATGGACCAGCTGGCAAAAATTGGACTTGGGAGCGTGAAGATCAGATGAAGGAGTTGTATCCGACTCTGTTTTCTTCAGGTAATTTTTTAGGGCGAAAATTCTTTAAGTGGGGGAGAGTTGTAATGCCCCAAAATAATTATAATATTTATTTATTAACTTATTATGATTATGCGGTGTTTTGGTGTTTTGTGATGACTTTGTGACGTTGATGAATTATGTGATTTGTGGGGTATCCTTGGGTTAAGGGAACTTTGAGGCCTTAGATTTAATAGATTAATTAGATTATATTATTAATAATAGTATTGAAATAATTTGAATAATTAAAATATTATTTAGATTATTATTATTATTATTATTATTATTATTATTATTATTGTTAATTAAATAATTAAGAGACCATTAAGGGTAATACGGTAATGTGGAGGGGATTAGTGGAGGATAACATGGTAAACAGAGATTAAGGCCCAAAACCCTTAGGTTTAACAAAAGAGAAAAGTAGGGATTTGGAGATCAGAATTTTGGTAACCTTAAGGAGATTAGAGAGCTGAGGAAAGGAGCCTAGATTGAGGAATCGACCGTAGGAACCCGAAAAACGAAGAATCGCTGCTGGAATTTCAAGGTATGGGGGGTAATCCGGGTTAATATGTTTGATATGGGTTTAAGGTAGAGATAATTGTGTGTTTTCGTATATGATGATTATATGCTGGTTTGTGATGAAATTCGTGCATGTATGTATATGATTTTCTGTGATGACTTTCGTGGGATTTGCTGCCAATGATGTTGAATCTGTGTAGTTGATGCTGTGATGAACTTTTGAGTAATCGGATCTATAAATCGAACCTAATAATACCTAAATTCAGACTTAGTAATTAGGAATAATTGATGTAGATGATGAAGTAAGATGAGTAACACAGATCTGGGATGAATCGAAGTTGATTTGAGGCTGTTTCTGATGGATCGAAGGAGCTGGGAAAGGGGATTTTTTGCTCAAATGTGAAATCTGAGTTTTTGGAGAGGTCTCTGCTGATACGCGTATCATACGCGTAACAAATGGCAATACGCGTATTGGAGACTGAGGAAAATGGGGGATACGTGTATTGAAGAGGGCAGTACGCGTATGGGATTGTGAAAAAGAGCCTTACGTGTATGGGCTAGCCAATACGAGTAAGGAGATCTGAAGGAGAATTGAGAGGAAGGACCTATCTGCTGATACGCGTATTGAAGAGGGCCATACGCATATGGGGTGGCGTGGAAATTGGGCCATACGCGTATCAGGGTGGTCCATACGTGTATGGGCAGTGGTGTGTGCATAAATTCCCGTTCTTGCGATTTCTGACTCGATTTCGCTCGTGATGTGATTCCTTTGGGACGTATGACTAAGATGAGATAATATGACACTAGAAATCTAGTAATAACGATGAATAGAATAAAATCGGGGGTTTTAGGTGACGAGTATTATATGACGAAATGTGAGATTTAGCGACGGATAATGACGAGTGTGAAATTATGTTGTTCCCTGGTGCATGAGGATTATAGTATGATGAATTGTGATGAATGTGAGGTGACGTTGTTGTATGACAAATTGATGGTAATCTGTGAATGATGTGATAACATGGTGATTTATGATGACTTGTGATGTATGTTAATAATATGTGACCATGATGATTTGTGACGATTCGTGATGCATGTGACCATGACGATTTATGATGAATTATGATGCATGATTGTAATTGTGATGATAATTTGACTTATGATGATGATGGTTTATGAATGATGATGCAATTGACGATGATGATTATGACGTTTGCATCATGCATTCATAGCATTGTAGGACTTTGGTCCATTTTGGGGGCTTCAATCCCATTGTGTAGATTGAAGTGTTTTATGACGTGCTACGGTTCTTGTGTAGAATCGATCCTATTGGTGGGGATCTTTGGAGGGTGATGGCCCAGTGTCCATCGACTATGACGATGTTGGTACCACATGCATGAGTCTGTTGTTGTATTTCATACTATGTGGCATTGTATGAGATTGTTGTGATTGATGTATTATGATGTTATTAATGATTTGATGTTGTTGTTGTGTTGTGCCTTATCTTTCACCTATATCTTATGTATTGATTTCGTGACTACTCACCCTACCTGTTCGAATGTTGCCTCCACGTGGGTAACGTGCAGATGATCAGGACTAGCTTTCGGCGCGTGAAGAGCTTACTTGAAGTGCTTTTGGTTATTTTTGGTCGAGTATAGGGTCTTGCTCTAATATGTAACATCGGGTCGGGAAGTTGAGTCGAACCGTAGTGTTCTTGTATTTGATGATACTATGTTGTATTGAGTTTATTTAAAAACCTTGAGTTATAAATTATAATGAAGTTTTGTGAAGTTTTCCGCTGTGAAGTATTTGATCTAATTATGATGTTTTTTTGTTGAAATGTGATGCCCTTGTGGGACTTTTACTCTGATAAAATGGTGATTTTATTCGGGATATTTGTTGGGTAGAAAAAGGGTGTTACACTTACAACTCAATGAGGGGCCCAAAGTTTATAAGAGATGGGGCTTACAACTCAAGGAGAGGCCCAAAGTTTAAAAGAGAATGGGACTTACAACACGAGGGGAGGCCCAGTTGAAAATTGTTTTAAAATTGGCGATCGCACCGAGATTTTGGAAACACGGTAGGAATTATACAATGACCGAGGCCCAAAATTATTTATTTACAAAAGGGGTTGGGACTTACACTCTATTAGAGGCCCAAAAGTCTCTGAAAAAGAAAAGAAATGGGACTTACAACACGAGGGTAGGCCCAATGAAAGACATTGATCGTACCATCGTTTTGAAAATCGTATCGGGACTTATACAATGACTGAGGCCCAAAAATGTGTGTATTTACAAGGGGTTGGGACTTACACTCTATTAGAGGTCCAAATATAATGTTAAAGAAATATCAAAATCAATGAAACCCTAATTTCATTTCTAAAAGTAATTTTTCAAAGAAAAATGAATTAAAAATGATAAAAACAACAAATAAGTTTAAATAAACCACTTGTGATTTTTGGTTAAGGTTTGAAAAATGATGTTTTAATCACAAGATGTTTTAAAACTCATTTGGTTTTGAAAAGATCAAGAGAAAAGAAATATTTTCAAATGTTAAAAAAATAAATAAAATAAGTTCTTTATGAAAATATTAAATATATAAATAAATAATATTTTTGTGTGATATTTTTATAAAATTAAATATTTTATCATTTTTGTGAATTTTCAGAAAAAGAATCAATCAAAAGTGATAAAAAATGAGTGAGAAATTAATTTTGGAAGTTATTAAAAAGATGGTGAAAAAGTGAAAAGAAAACTAGTGGTAAAAAAATTAGAAATGGTCCCCCAAGGCTTGAACTCACGCCCTTGGGGTGGAGAGCTTAAAATTATATCATCTGAGCCATGTGTGTGGGCTGATAGAGGATGGCAACAATGAATAATATGTGAAAGCAACCTTTGAAAATGGTTAAAAAAATAAAACCAAAAGGTCTGGGGTGAGGGGGATTGGAACCCCAGACCCTTTGCTCGCTACACACACAAAACTAGTTGATCAACCGCTGGGGCGCAATGCCAATTCAAATATAATATTGAAAGTGTATAATATATAGAAGGTTGGGTTTGAAAACCTGAAGAATGGCGCCATGGCCATCTTCTTCCTTGGGCAAGCTACGTGAAGCCTTCTATCTCACTCATTTCTCATCCATTTCACACGATCCAAATATGAAAATTGTGTGTTTTTAAACAAGGAACACAATGGCAATATTCCATTTTGTTTAAATTAAGTGAATCAAATATAACAAGTTGAAATCAGATGAACCCTAAAATTTGCAAGAGCTTAATGAAATCCTATACACGGACTATAAACATCAATTAATTGAGGGTAAATGATCTACAAACATTCAGAAACACAATGGTAATTGGAAAATATGTTTATGATGCATGATTCATTGAGTTTGAGAGTTTAAGGTTTACCTCTACAAGTGAGAATTGAATTCTGGTTTGGAGGTGTTACAGATGGATTTCAACGATGTGAACAGCTTCCTTAGGTGCTAAGGAGTGTGTTTGAATGCTTAGAGTGGATTGAAATGAGCTGGAACTGGATGTGGCACCTCAACTGCAACTATGTCAAGAACTTGAGCAATTGAATGGTGATTTTGTGAATTTGATGTTCCAGATGTTGTTTTAGTGTTTAGATCACCTACATATGATGTTTATGAGGTGTGTGTGTGTTATTGGTTTGGTTGGAATCACTCTCAATTTCAAAACACGATAGTGATTTGAGTTAGAAGGAAAATTTGGACTGAAAGAGAGATTTTGAGTAAAGCATCAGTTTGGGTGCTTTGGTGTACTCAAACTGATCACAAATGAGCTCTATTTATAGTAGAGCAAGTTTGTTTTGGCTGCAATAGTGAATGGCAACTGCAGCAGGTCTGTGGCAAATGGTGATCCAATGGAATCTCAAGTCTCCTCTAGCCATTGACTTGAGGTTAGAGCACAGACTATGAGTCTTCTCTGGCAGGGATAAGGCTTGACTGAACTTGGATAACATTGTCTTGATAAATGCCACCTCTATGCATCAGTTAAATGCTTTGAAACAAAATTGACCATTTGAAGCATCTTGACTTTTAGGGGTGTCATGCCTAAACATAGATCCATGGACTTGTGAGGCTTATGGATCAGTGTTTGTCCCTTGGTTGTTCCCCCTTGAGGTGTGCAGATGGATAGCCATGCTTTTCATTGCACAAAAACAAGAAATTCTACCAAGGACCTATAATTGATTTGTGAAAAATCAGTTTTGGAGGCCAACTTCCCATGGATGTATCTCCTAGCTCAAGTTGAATTAGAATGACTTCTTGTACTTTTTGAAAAGCTTAAATGATGTACTAAAACATTGAGGTTTGAAGTTTCCATTGATTCATCTTGGATCAGTGTGAAAAATGCCTTGGAAGTTTGATGTTTCATGTTGAAATTACAAAGCAGAATTTTCATTAAGTGTTTTTTTGACATATTTTGGTTTTTTCACCACTTTGATCCACTTCTAACTAAAAATCCATGAAAAATTAGAGTTTGATGTAGTTGAAGCTTTTGTAGAGTGTAGGAAGACCTACAAATCAGGTTTTGGATCACCCAAAACGGCTGCTTGGATCAAAAGTTATGATCCTTGAAAGTTGGCACCAAAACCATCCAAATTTAGTAACTTAGAAAAATTTTCAATTTTTCAAGATTACCCCTTTTACAAGTTATCTTGGTTTCTTGATCAATTCTTGTTCAAATGACATTATAAGTCATATTTTATGAAAATATGAGTCGTAAGGATCATTTTTGCCAAAAAAGTCATGTTTTGACTTTTGGCTCTGGAGCGGTTCGGCGCGTAAAAACCCTAATTCCCGACTTTTGAGGAATACATCCCCTGAGGGTAATTTAACTTTGCAAATGGATTCTTAGGGTTATTTTGAGCATTTTGAGTCACATGTTGAAGTCTTGGCTTATCCTCTTTTGAAAATCTCACTCTGGAAGTCCCAGTCGTCCAAAACCCTAATTTGGCGATATCAGGTGTTTCGAGCCTCAAACCATTTGGAATGTGGCAACTTTTGTGCTTGATTTTTGATGTGAGGGTTCTCTTGATCCTTTGTGGATGTTTTAAAAGGTTAGACAAATTGAAGATCATGTCATTTCTTGATTGATCTTTTGTCTAAATATCCTGGGAGGGCTCAAAACCCTAATTCTTGATTATGGTGGATGCTCAACTATCTCTGGGAGATTGATGAGGCATGAAGGTACATCCATATTGTCGTGATGATTTTCACAATGATGGGAAATTTTAGTGTGGCAAGTTTTAGGAGAATGACCTACATGCCATTTCTCTAACTTGTATTAACACGAACATTGTTATTGACCGGCCTCAGATAGTCGTGGCTTCCACATAAGTCCGATTAATATTTCTTAACATAGCGTTAAATTGTCCCGAAATCAGAAATCTCTTTCTTTTTGTAAGTGAGTTGTCAATCTCCTACTCTCCATAGTGGGTGTGAAATAGATTGTCTCCTTGTTATTAAGGGAGTTAGTTGGCATAATCGTTGATTTTTTCCGAGTTGGTGCCCTTCCCTTAATGATGTATGGATTCATGTTTTCATGCTTATGTTTGACTAGTCGAGTATTCTCCAAAAAATGACAAAATTGTTCTCCATCACTAACACTAACTTACTAACTATATAATTGCACTAACTTTACTTTGTGACTTTTAATTTTTTCTCTTTATTTTCTTGTCATTTACTTTATGCATTTACTTTTATCATTTTATTATCATATTGTCATCGTATTTTCTCTTTGTCCACTTAGACCTTTTGTTTATGCTTCTTTTCTTTTTATTTTGTCCACTTGGACCATAACTCTCTTAAAACACTGATAAATATTAAAACACTTAAAAGACTTGGTTCTCTTAATTCCTGAATGTGGTGACCTTATACTTGGACCTTGGACTTTGGACTTCGGACTTAGATCTAGGATCCTTTCCATATGCTTTTGGAGATTTGAGACTTTATACTTTTGTGTTGCTTTCGTCTGTTTGTCTGGAAATTTTCTGTGTGCAGGTGTTAATACTTTGACCTTGAAAATCATTTGATACATGACTCTCCTAATTGGCTTTTAAACCTTTGGAAGACCTTACTTTGACTTTGATATGGCTTGACTTGGGATTCTCTCTGATCCTTTAATTCATCTGGTTATTATGCTTGAGGCTTAAATCCAAAAGGAAGAGGAATGCTTATGTTGACTTCTTGTCAAGTGTATGCTCCTTGTGTGGTCAGATCTTCCTTTCTCTAGCTTTTATTTTTCTTTTTAGTGTAGTCACTTCTTTTCCACCCATTCTTCAATTTTCAAAATCTTCTCCCTTTTTCAAAACCTTCTTGTTTTCAAACTATAACCTCTTTCATAATAAACCTTAAATTTTGTCAAGTTCTTTTTTTCAAACTTCATTTTCCTTAATAAATGTTAATCATACTTTAACCATTTCAAAAGACTTTAAAAAACACTTAACCTCATTCAAACCTTTTGTGCTTTTATGCACTTTTTCTTTTAAAACTTTTTCATAAGTTTAGACATGAGTCATCTCTTTAAGCGGAACTATTTGTTTGGAAATGACAAGTTGTCTCTACTTTTAAAATCAATAAAAACAAACCAATTTCGTTTTTTGTACCACGAACTACGGGGTTTTGATCCTATATTGCACTTTGTGGGTACGTAGGCATAAGGCGATAAGTCTCTCCAAACACACAAATTTTAAAAAATATTTCTTCTCTCATCTCCCCAACAAACCTTTTCAAACTAAAAAAGCGTAGATATTTCAAAGGGTTCCTATAGAGTACTATAGACGTTTTGGGTGCTAACACGTTCCCTTAGCGTAACCAACCCCCTTACCCAGTCTCTCTTTATTTGTTCTTGTTTTAGAACTTGTTTAGGTTTTGTTCGCTCTTTTTCCTTTCCTTTTGGATAAAATAAAAGTGCGGTGGCGACTCTTGCTTTATGAGTTAAGTTAATCAATAGCTTATACTCACAATTTTTGTCTCTATGGTTAGGTAGGAGTGAAGAAATGGTGTTTCACTTGTATCCAAAAATTTATAACTAGAGATTCGAGAAGCATTTAAGGTAGAAAACGGAAACATTTTTTCATCAAAGGTGCCATGGATAAAATAATTATTTTATGAATCGACAACTAATAATATTTATAACCTATTTGATTTGAAGGATAGCCCAAAATACACATGGTATTGAGTAAGACTATAACTTATTTGTAAATGGTAGATGAAATAAAAGGGTGACAAAGACAACCAAAAATTTTAATGTGAGTGATGTGGGGACAATAAAATTGAAATTTCATTCTATTTACCTCACAAAGTTTATGAAAATGTGCATTTTTATACTCTTTTCAATTATCACATTGAAAACATTTGTTTCTCTATAAAATTGTGTTTTAATATAAGCATGAAACTGAAGAAAAATGGAATACACTTGAGATTTATTTGCAATTGGAAAAGTCCATAAAGTATTGGTGGAATCGTCAAGGAATAAAGCATAATAACGATGTCTACATGAACTTAGAATAGGTGGCATCGAATGATTATGGTCAATACCAAAAGGAAACAAAGTATAGGTTAAAGATTCATAAAATTGTAATTTTATTTTTTTTCTCAAGAGGACAAGAATGATAAAATAATCTTCCAACACTTATTATAGAAAATGAATTTGTTTATGTGAAGAGAACTTAAAACTCAAGTGCCCAAATGTCCTAAGGGGTTCTACCATAATACTTTGGATAAAGAAACAAAGGTGGATGGTGAGAAGTTGGTAGTTGTTGGTCTCATGGTAATTATATAAAAATCAGCCAATATATATCACATCTCATTAAAAGAATCCAAGTCTTAAAATCCTTAGCCATAAAACCAAAAAGATCGAATTCAACATAAGTATCATTATCAATGGTAACTTTCCTTACAAAAACAATATTTTTAGTTAACTTTGGTGCATGTAAGATAGTGTTTAAGGTTAGGTAATGATGAGGATTAGGTACTAATGCATTTACTCAACCAATAAGTAGATTATTATGACCGCTACCCACATTAATACTAATGATCATATTGGAAAAAGATGTGAGATTACCTCCATTTGCATTCATGCGAAAAATGGATCTATTTTGCATCTACCAATGATCATCAAGAGGAGCCATAGATAGAGTATGCAGTGCATCTTGAATGTCAGTTGGTGCATATGATGGTTGGATGCTAGATGTTGTTGTGGATGCCATATGATATTGTTGAGGCTTAGACCCAAGTTTTCCTAGATAGCGATGAGAAAGACAAATTTTTCCAATTTGGTGTTGTTGGGTATATTCATGATGGTGTGGCACATTGTGGAAAGGCCCATTTCTATTGTGATCAGCCACCACAACCTCAGCCTCATCCCTTAACATAACCACCATGGAAATTTCCTCTAACATGGCTGAAGGGCAAGTTACACCCACCGCAGTTATTGTTGACAATTCAGTTGTTATGAATTTGATGATGAATAGAATCTCCACCAGAACTATCATCTTGAGAAGAGAGAAACGCATAAATTTTGTGATGATTGCTGCTTTTTTCTCCCTTGACATTTCCTACAAAATAATCATTAAACAGGCTTTGTAGAAATGCGGGAGTGTATATCCATGTTGATATGGAAATAAGTTTAAGTATGAATCAATAGTTTGATACAGGAGAACCAAAATTGGATAGTTGATCAGAGAGCGATTTCAAATGTTAACAATACGATGAAGCATTAGGAAATTTATCCATATACACTAGTGAAAATTCTTGTTTTAGATATTGCCCATGAATTCTTGTTGTTGGTTGTTTTTTTCAAGCAGTCGATTCCAAGAAAGTTCATTTATTGAATCACATATGATGATTGTGTTAAGAAAATCATCTGATATAGTTATTTAGATCCATTGTTGGCTAAGTAGAAAACCAAAGTGTTTTGATATCAACTCTCACATTGGCTAGATATCGAGCTCGAAAAGACTTTATATAGAGTTACACCTTTCACCTTACCAAACCAGATTGCAAAGTGGGGGGTGTTAATTTATTTAAAGCATTTTCAAGCTATATCTTTAGTCAGTGTGATATTTTTGATATGTCAAATACACCTTTTCACGCCCATCAATACATTGTGCTTGGTGCGTGGATGTAAACGAATGGCAGACCATCACTACTATGAATATCACCTATCACAACGGTTGGAAAAGGGATACCACCACGCTAGTCCAACCGTTGTGAGGTAAGGTGTGATTGTATGTGTGATGTTTTCCACCACGAACGTGTGACCGAGATTATATCTATATAGCGTGCTACCTACTACAACGGTTACTTTAAAAAAACATTGTGATATCCTTTAATGCAACATATTTAACAACAGTTGTGCTAAACAACCGTTGTGATATATAGACATGAGTTTATTATAAATTATGTGGAATGCTTATTTCGCCAATGCTCACTAAACATGTAACCTTTTAATCTGCACTAGAACATTATAATATGAAAAATTAAGTTATATTAGAAGTACAAGTTCATGTTCAATGCTAGACAAGAGTTCTTCAACACCTTATATATATTTTGTTCTTTGGCAGTAAGAACTTGGTTTAATGATCATAGTTCTTCAATCCCCCTGCCTTCACCTCTAGTTCTTTTTGCAAAATATTATCTACTTTGCAAACAATATTAGAGGTGAAGAGAGGGGCGGTTGAAGACCTACAATCATTAAACCAAGTTCTAACTGTCAAAGAACAACATGCAGTTAACGGTGTGAAGAGTTCTTGTCAAGAATTGAACGTGTACTTATTTTCTAATACAACTTTATCTATTATATCATAATTTTATAATGATGCTTGGAAAGTAATATATTCGGTAAGGGATTGGAAAAATACTCAAACCACATAATATATAATAAACTCATCTTTTAAACAAACATTAACAACAACATTCATCAACAACAAACCATAAACAACAAATACAATATACCAAATCATAGAATGCATCAGAAACGTACCATACATGTCCTATAATGGCGTGTCCACAATGAAATAAGGATGAAGCTAAAGTTAGAGCAGCAAACTTAACATACCCACCTACAAGTTTGCAAAGTTAACTTTAGCTTCATCCTCTTTATTGAAACAAGCATCCCTACCTACAAGTCAAAACAAGAAGAAAATTCATACATCATGAAACAAGCTATTGAAATGATTTTGAAAAAAAAAACTATAGAGAACACGAACCTATAAATACCTATTGGTTAAGATTTGATGTTATGGTTTCAATTTGGGGTTTCCATATAAGAGAGATGAGTGACAGAGTTGTTAGGGTTTCGTTTGGAAAGAGACGATTGAAAGAGTTGTTAGGGTTTTGTTTAGAGAGAGACGGTTGTTATGTACTAAAGCGAGAGATAATTTCGCTTATATATAAATAAGTATAACCTTTCATCATGGTTGGTAAAAAAAAACCATGGTGACATATATATGGTCAATCACATTTTTATCACGATAAATGGGTAATTGTTAGTGCTGGAATTTGAACTATTTCACTCTGTGTACCTTGCACTATGGTTGCTTTATTTGATCGTTGTGACATGTCCGGTAGTAAATACCAAAACAAAAAATGCCAAGAAATAAACTATTACCACGGTTAACACTATAACTGTTGTAAAATTGGTGTTAGGAAAGGTCTATTTTATAGCAGTGCATAGTCTGATCGGTAGACTCTTATAACAAGTAAGAAAATATTTGCCTTGTATATTGATGACACTGAATTTCACCGTATTTTTGACTCCGATTTCGCATGCATTCTTAGTCTTTTAATGTCATTTTATTATGTTATTATTATGTTTTTCTTTGTTTTCAGGTTTTTAGTCTAATCGGAGCCCCGAACGAGAAAAGGAGCGAAAAAGGAGCCGAAATGAGCTAAAATAGAGAAAATCAGCATTTTGCACTTATGGCATCCACTCTGGCGGCCGCCACAGGGTCTTCCATGACGTGGCCATGTCTCAAACTCCTCCCAACTGTTTTTCCCCACGATCTCCAACTGCCCAAGCAATTTTACACTCATGGCGGGCGCCATGGTGTTGTGGCGGGCGCCACAAGAGCAAAACAAGTTCCCGCCCAAATTCAAATGCTAGGGGCATCCTTGTCTTTTCCACATGTTTCCTTGCCTATAAATAGGACTTTAGATTTTCGTTTTTCTTCATCCAAGTTTAGTTGTTCATAAGCATATATCAGTGTAATAGTGGTAATCGCTTCACATCGAGGTGTTACTACATTCGAGAGATCGAGTCTGTAAGAGCCTGTGAGATTGAGTCTTGGAGCACTCTGGAAGGAAGTTAATCCTACCGCCATTTTACTTTCAGTTCGCATTTTATTCAACCACTCCGATTGGAGCAGGTTTTTATTACTTTACCTTTTGTCAACTTTATTTCTTGCACTGTCTTTTAATTTCATTTATTTTCCGCACTGCTTTACTTTCATTTACTTTCTGCACTCGCACTACTTTCATTTACTTTCCGCACTCGCACTTAAATACTTTTTTTTTATGAAAAATCTAAAAATGAACTTTTACTTTACCATGTCTGGCTAATTTTATAAAGGTTAGAGTGTGAAGATCATAACTGAACCGATAATCTGTACAATTGTTAGTGGAAACACTTAAGGGCTATTTTAACTTTCAATATAAGTTTTCCTGTTCTTAAATTCCGTTGGGTAAGATCGAAAGCCGTCCAACGCCTATCTAAACTTAATTGTTTTTAAACTATTTCAAAAACAGCGAAAGCGCTTTGTTTAGTTTATTAGGAGTTTTTAATTTAAAAGGAAAAGAGATTTTAAAACCATTTTCGGACGCGTTAAGAAGTTTAAAGTCTGGTTCGTAAGAACCTCTTTTTTTTTAGAAAATCCAGGTTAAAATACTTTTCAACTTGGTCAAGATACTATATTTCTTAAAAATAGGTTTACTACTCTAACGCAATGCGCGCCTTTTTATCCGTGACAATAAGAGGGTTTGATTAGGGGGTACAACTCGGTTCTGAGTACGCGAAAGCGACAGTTCCTGTCAAATTAGTTCTTTTCAAAGTAGAAAACATTGCCCGTAAGTAGTTCTATTAGCAAGTACTTGGATTATCAATTGGTTGTGTGAATTGCATTCGAACCTGTCTTTATCAATTAATTTTAATTACTTTATTTACTACCGTGCACTCTTCAAAACTACTATTTTCAATCACCTTAGATACACACCTTAACAATAGATAGCGATAGATTGACACTTGGTCTATGTGGATACGATAATCTTTTATATTACTCTGACGCGTTCGTACACTTGCGAAAAAATACGCATCAAGTCTTTGGCGCCGTTGCCGGGGACCAATTTCTTCAAATTTCATACCCTGTTGTTATACCGTTTAGACTAAGGAAGTTACCCGCCGGTCAATGCGAAAAACTCGTAGTACCGGAAGTTTAGTAGACCCTCTAGCTGAACCAGAACGTTACGCTCGCGCACGTTTATATTTCCGTAAACTTAGGAAAGCTATGGCCGAAGATCAAAATCAAAGACCTCTTAAGGATTTCACCCAACCATCCAACGAGGAACCTAGTTCTAGTATAGTAAATCCAGCCATACCAGCTAACAATTTTGAACTTAAACCATCCCTGCTGTAGTTAGTACAGCAGAGACAATTCACAGGTCTTGCTACAGAAAACCCAAACCAACATTTGAAAAACTTTCTCCAACTAGCAGACACCTTTAAAACCAATGGAGCCCCTCCTAAGGCGATTTGCTTAAGATTATTTCCTTTTTCCCTCAGAGATAATGCCCTATCTTGGTTAGATTCCCTTCCACCAAATTCCATAACAAGTTGGGAAGACCTTAGAAAAGTATTCCTTGCCAGATATTTTCCCCCGAGTAAGACCGCTGTTCTTCGAAACCAAATAACTAGATTTACCCAAAACCAAGGAGAATTGTTGTTCGAAGCCTGGGAGAGATATAAAGAGCTGTTAAGAGCATGCCCACATCATGGTTTAGAAAATTGGTTAATCATTCAAACCTTCTATAATGGACTTCACTATAACACTAAGATGACCATCGACGCCGCCGCAGGTGGCGCACTGATGAACAAACCTTACCCTGAAGCTAGTTCCCTTATCGAAGATATGGCCCAAAACCATCAATTATGGGGAGTAGAACGAGCGACAATGGAAAAGAAGGAAGCCCAAGGAGGAATACATGAGTTAAGCTCTATAGACATGATGCAAGCTAAAATGGACGCATTAGCCCTAAGAGTTGAGCATATGTGTACAACCCTGAATACTGCAGCCGCAGTTTCGTCAGATTGTGAGATATGTGGGACGAAAGGACACCAATCCGCAGAATGCAGTCTGTTAAACAAGACCAGCTCTGAACAAGTGAACTACACCCAAGGGAACCCATTTTCAAATACTTATAACCCTGGATGGAGGAATCACCCAAACTTTTCCTATAAGAATAATAACCCTATCCAAAATACTGCCCCTCCGAGACAATCAAGTTATCAAGACCCAAGATCAAATCAACCTATGCAACCTGTACCACCAAAACAGAGCCTTGAGAAAATCGTGGATAATTTTGTCGCTGCTCAAATCCAACAAAACAAGGAGTTCATGAACCAAAATGTTCATGTTAACGAACTAATTACCCAGTTAGGAACCAAGGTTGACCAAATAATCACTCACAATAAGATGCTTGAAACCCAAATCTCGCAGGTAGCTTTAAACCAAGCCCCTCAGACCACACCTGGAGGACAATTCCCTGGACAACCTCAACAAAACCCGAAAGGACAAGCAAATGCCATTACCCTACGAAGTGGGACCGCTTATGATGAACCTTGTAACCCAAGGTTGAGTGATCCCAAAACTTCTAAGGAAGATGACAACATCCCAGATAAAAAGAAGAAACCAGAGGAATCTGTAAACCAGGAAAGTCAAGAAAAAGGAGAAGAACCCAAAGACAAAACCTATATACCACCCCCGCCATACAAACCACCAATACCATATCCGTAAAGACTTAAACAAACCCAGATCAATAATCAGTATCAGAAATTCATTAAAGTTATAGAAAAACTTCATGTAGAAATCCCGTTCACAGAAGCCATTACCCAAATACCATCCTACACAAAGTTTCTCAAAGACATCCTTACCAATAAACGTAGACTTGATGATCCGGAACCCTTGGAATGTAATTCTATTGCCGAAAATAAATTAGCAAAAAAGGATAAAGATCCTGGAAACTTTTCCATTCCTTGTATTTTGGGGAGTCATGTCATCAAAAAAGCTTTTCTAGACTTAGGAGCTAGTATGAGCTTAATGCCCTTAGCGGTTTGCGAAAGGTTAAACTTAGGAGAGTTGCAACCTACCAAGATGTCACTTCAATTAGCCGATAGATCTGTTAAATATCCGATAGGCATACTTGAAGACGTCCCTGTTAGGATAGGTCGGTTGTTTATCCCTACTGATTTTGTTGTCATGGACATTAAAGAAGATGATGACATACCAATTCTTCTAGGTAGACCATTCTTATCGACTGCTGGAGCCATAATAGATGTCAAAAAGGGGAAGCTAACCTTTGAGGTAGGGAACGAGAAGATAGAATTTATACTTTCAAAATTTCTTATGGCACCTGTGATAGGAGACGCGTGTTATGCGATAGATATCATTGATGAACGTGTTAGGGAGTTAGAGCAAGAAGAAGTCATTGAAACAATTAAGCTGCCATCAACTCTTATTTTGGAAGATGACAATTATAAGAAACCCTACATCGATGATAACCTTTACGAATGTTTATCCCTTACCCCAGATCCTATACCTTGCCCTATTAAACCAGCCTTGGAACTTAAGGAACTGCCTAAGAACCTGAGATATGAGTTTCTTGATGAAGAAATGAATCATCCAGTTATAGTTAGTGCTGCCTTGAGACAAAAAGAAACAGATCAACTCTTGGACGTTTTACGAAGATATCCCTCAGCCTTAGGATATAATATCTCTGATCTGAAAGGTATAAGTCCATATGTATGCATGCATCGGATTTCGCTCGAAGTAGATTCAAAACCTTCCAGAGAACACCAGAGAAGGATAAACCCTATACTGAGTGATGTTGTCAAGAAGGAAGTTCTGAAGTTGCTAGAAGCAGGTATAATATATCAGATCTCGGACAGTAAGTGGGTGAGCCCTGTGCATGTGGTACCCAAGAAGGGAGGCATCACAGTTGTGCAAAATGAGAAAGGTGAACAAATAGCAAAGCGGATAGAAGGAGGTTGGCGTATGTGCATAGACTATAGAAAGTTAAATAAAGCAACTAGGAAGGATCATTTCCCTTTACCGTTCATAGACCAGATGTTAGAACGTCTTGCCAGACATTCTTACTTCTGCTATCTAGACGGGTATTCGGGATTCTTCCAAATACCTATACATCCAGAAGATCAAGAAAAAACTACCTTTACATGCCCTTTTGGAACTTTTGCCTACAGACGAATGCCTTTTGGACTCTGTAATGCCCCTGCTACTTTCCAACGTTGCATGATGTTAATCTTTGCAGATTATCTAGATGGAATCATGGAAGTATTTATGGATGATTTCTCGGTTTGCGGTTTTGATTTCCAAAATTGTCTTATCAACCTTGAGAAAATCCTGGAAAGATGTGTGGAGGTGAACCTTGTGCTGAATTGGGAAAAATGCCATTTCATGGTGACTGAAGGAATTGTTTTAGGACATATAATCTCCGAAAGAGGTATAGAGGTAGATAAAGCAAAAATAGAAGTTATAGAGAACCTAAAACCACCCAAGACTATCAGGGAAGTTAGAAGTTTCCTTGGACACGCTGGATTTTACCGCCGTTTCATCAAGGACTTCTCCAAAATAACAAAACCTTTAACTGGCCTGTTAATGAAAGATGTTGAATTCATCTTTGATGAAAGATGCAATAAAGCATTCAACCTTTTGAAGCAAGCATTGATTTCAGCACCCATTATGAAACCCCCTGATTGGTCTGAACCGTTTGAGATAATGTGTGACGCCAGTGATTATGCTGTAGGAGCCGTTCTAGGTCAGAGAAAAGATAAAAGATTACATGTAATATATTATGCCAGTAGAACCCTAGACGCCGCCCAGCTCAATTACGCAACAACCGAGAAAGAACTCCTAGCGGTAGTTTTCGCTATAGACAAATTTAGATCATATCTAGTAGGAGCCAAAATTATAGTTTACACCGATCATGCTGCCATCCGTTACCTACTAAGTAAAAAAGATGCTAAACCCAGGTTACTTCGATGGATTTTGTTGCTACAAGAGTTCGACTTAGATATCCGAGATAAAAAAGGCATAGAAAATGTAGTAGCCGATCACCTATCTAGGCTAGAATACCTGAATCCTGAATTAGTACCCATAAATGATGATTTTTCCTATGATAGACTGATAGCCCAGTTGGAAACCATTGAAGATAAA
Source organism: Lathyrus tuberosus (assembly GCA_022829125.1). NCBI lineage: Eukaryota > Viridiplantae > Streptophyta > Magnoliopsida > Fabales > Fabaceae > Lathyrus > Lathyrus tuberosus. Next base: position 11,739,022 of record JALAZF010000009.1, read on the forward strand.
AAACCAGACCCTCATGAGCACTTTCAAAAATCCTTAGCTGTAAGTAACGTGCCCTGGTACGCTGATTTTGTTAATTACCTAGCTGCTGATATCATACCCCCTGATCTCGATTACCATAAGAAGAAGAAGTTCTTAAGTGATGTTAGAAACTTCTATTGGGACGAGCCACTTCTTTTCAAGAGAGGTAAAGATGACATTTTCCGCCGTTGCGCTCCAGAAGACGAGGTAGAAAGTATAATTCAGCATTGTCACTCTGCGCCTTATGGTGGACATGCAAGCACCTCTAAGACCTACGCCAAGATTCTTCAAGCTGGCCTATTCTGGCCTACCATGTGGCGTGATGTCCATGCTTACATTGTCAAATGTGATAGATGCCAACGCACAGGAAATATTTCAAGACGCGACGAAATGCCTTTAAGAAACATCCAAGAAGTAGAACTCTTCGACGTATGGGGTATAGATTTCATGGGACCATTCCCACCATCTTTAGGAAACAAGTATATCTTAGTTGCAGTAGACTACGTGTCTAAATGGATTGAAGCGATAGCTGCACCCACAAACGACACTAGAGTAGTGATTAAATTATTTAAAAATTATATATTCCCCAGATTTGGAACACCCCGTTTAGTTATAAGTGATGGAGGATCTCACTTCATATCAAGAATATTTGATAAGCTTTTAAGCAAGTATGGAGTTAAGCATAGAGTAGTAACACCATATCACCCACAGACTAGTGGCCAAGTGGAAGTATCTAATAGGGAGATTAAACAAATTTTAGAAAAAACTGTCTCTGTATCCAGAAAAGATTGGTCGCAAAAGCTTCAAGAGGCTTTATGGGCCTACAGAACCGCTTTCAAAACCCCTATAGGAACAACCCCCTACCAACTAGTCTATGGAAAATCTTGTCATTTACCTTTTGAGTTAGAGCATAAGGCCTATTGGGCCATTAAAACTTTGAATTTGGATTACCTAACTGCTGGTGAGAAACGTATCCTTGACATCCACAAATTGGAAGAACTCAGACAGCAAGCCTACGAGAATGCCATAATATACAAAGAAAGAACAAAAGCTTGGCACGACAAAAGAATCGTAAGAAAAGACTTCAACTTAGGCGACCCTGTTCTCCTGTTCAATTCTAGGCTACGGCTCTTCCCAGGAAAGCTCCGTTCAAGATGGACTGGCCCCTTCAAAGTATCAAAAAATTTGAGGTCTGGAGCTGTTGAAATAAAAAACGAGACATGTAAACCATTCATCGTCAATGGACAAAGACTGAAGCTCTACGAAGGAGGAGACATTCCAACAACCTACTCCAGCCACACTCTAAGTGATCCACCAATCCCGACAAGAGATGTATAAGTTCCAGTCGTCAAGCTAACGACGTTAAACAAGCGCTGCATGGGAGGCAACCCATGATTTTCTTACCTTATTTACTTTTTCTACATTTTGTTTTATTTTATTTCTTGTTATATTTTGTCAGGACTAATGTTTGAAATGTTTGTGTTTTACAGGACCTTCTTCCTAACTCTGTGCAGAATGCAGAATTTTGACGACATGCATGTGACTTTCAGGAATGACGCCCAGAGAGAGCGTTACTTTGTCCACTTCAGGCGTCCTATGGCACCTACGAGGTACCCAGATCAGGCTTGCATGGAGGCTTTAGGCATTGAGCCTAGTGTCAGATTCTTATGCCACCAGCTTCAATGGGACCAGTTCGACGACATGAACAACACCTATAGGAACCTCACTTTGGAGTTCCTCAGCTCGTTTTCTTATGACCCCTGGGCCGGACCAGATGGATGTGCTATTTTCAGGTTATTTGGGACTGAGTACTCCTTCACTCACAAGGAGTTTGGTGATTTATTAGGTTTTCAGACGACCCCTGATGCTATTCCTGAGACACCTATGGGATACTTTCTGAGTGGGGAAGTGGAGAAGTTCTGGAGTGATATCTCTGGTGGAGGGAGTCAGGATCCTTCCACCCAGTTCTCACATGTTATCCACAACCCTGCATTGAGGTATTTTCAGATGATCATAGCACACTCTTTCTTTGGATTGCCAGATGCTGAGACCTTGCTTAGTGAGGAGGAGATCTTTCTACTGTTTTGTGCGACCCAGTCACGTCCTGTGGCATGTGGGAACTTTCTGCTGAAAGGTCTTAGCAGTATTGCCAGGTCATCAGTAGGTATTATTCATGTGGGAGGTATTGTTACCCAGATTACTGCTGCTTTAGGCCTATCGCGTAAGTTGTTACATCTCAGGGTTTTCAGTGAATACACCACCATGGACGTTGATTTCTGCCTAGACAGAGGGTTGATGAGGAGAGCCTCTGCAAACCCCAACCAGTTCAGATTGTTGATCGACAACGAGGCTGTTCATTACTTTTTGCTGCCTGATCCGATGATGACCAGTGTTCATGACCCAGCTAATTGGAGATATGCTTTGGAGGGTTATGGAGAGACTATTGAGGAGCCTAGATCGCCTCCTATTGCTGAGTACACCCCTACACCTCCGTCTCCCAAAATCACTGTATTATCTAATAATTTGTCTTTGCAGCCACCCGATTTATACACCCAGATTGTTGAGCTCCGCAGAGAGACTGCCAAGCTCAAACAGGAGGTAGTTGATCTTGCTTTGCAGATTGAGGTATCTGATCTCACTCATGCTACTGAGGCAGACTCTTTATACCAGGAGATCGGAGAGCTTCGTCGCGAGATCGCTGAGCTTCGTGGATCCAGCCAGGCAGACGAGCCAGCTGATTGATCATATTGCCCTGACTTACTACTCTATTATTTAGTATTCAGTATTTCTGCGTTTTCTTTACTTTTTAGCATATCTGGACACATTTCGTATTTTCGCATTTCCTATATTTCCTATGTACTTTGATTTTATATATATATATATATATATATATATATATATATATATATATATATTATGTGTGTTTTTATTTTTCCTTTTATATATATATATATCCAATAATAATGTTATTTTTCTTAATATTTGATTTTTATTTCCACAAAAATTGTGCAAGTCCCGTGTTGAAGAGGAAAACAAATGAGAACGCTATCGGGACCCCCAAGACACAAAAGGTAAGAGAGGCCCATTCCAAAATTCAAAATTTTGGCCCAGGTCCGAAAATGACCTTATGGCGCCCGCCATAGTCTTATGGCGCCCGCCACGGCGTCCTGGTGAATACGGGGGAAAACTTCATCTTCCACCATTTTTGAACCTCTAAACTCCCAAAACCCATTTTTCTCCTCTTCCAAAACTCCATTAAAACCCATAAAAGCTCCCACCTTTATTTAATACCCACTATCCATTAACCCTTTCAAACTTCCATTTGAAATTCCACCAATTAAATTCCATAAAAATCTCACCTTTACCAGCTTATATTTAAACCCATCTTCACTATCTTCAAATCAATTCAAGGAGCAAGCTATGGTGTTCGAAGGATATATTTTGCGAGAAGGAAAACCCGGGGATAGGCAGAGGAGGAATATTCAAAGGCTTCAAGGTCGAGAAATTCTCTCGACGAGGTACGTGGACGACAGCTGTCTCTATACTTTGGGTATCTATCATAGTGTTTATCATTTGCTTGATTTTTTGGGACTGCACTCTATTTTTGAAAACCGAGAACCAACCTTTGAGAAACTGACAGTTGAGTTTTTAAGTTCTTTGATCTACACTGTCTACCCTAACACTGCTAGCACAGTCAGTACTGTCCAATTTAGAATGTTTGGAATAGAATATGAGTACAGTACCGACGAACTAACAAGTCTGTTAGGGATTCCTCTTTGGGAAGGTGCTATTTGTGAGACCCCTTTGGATGACGGATGGTCGGTCGATGCATTTCCTTTTTGGCAGAGATTGTCAAATAATTTAATAACTTCTTTTGAAGGAATTCTCGCATCGACCATCCACAACCCGGCCATCAGAGTTTTTAGATACCTGTTGGCATGTACTATTTTTGGCCGGGATAATCCAAATAAGGATAATGCTAAAGAGCTTCTGTTTTTACAAGGAAGTCTCACAAATAGAAGAATCAATCCGGTCCCGTTTATGCTTTCTCACATGTCTGTTACTATTAATAAAGCAGGACCGATTATTTTTGGAGGACTGATTACGTCTATTGCTCGGGCCCTTAACCTGAACGATGAGATAGCCACACTAGAGCCCTTAACTCCTCGCACAATCAACCTAAAATTTCTAAAAGATATGAAATTGTGCCGAGCGAGAAGAGAGGGTGGTTTTGTATTGATGATCCATGGTGTAGCTATCCCATCTGTTGCCTTGCCCTGCAGTAGACGTACCGATGTACGTAATGCAAGGAACTGGACCTATGATTTAAATGCTCCACCTGTTCTAGGTCCACTTCCTCCTAATATTCCTGATACGGAGGGACACGACACTGACGAAGAATTGGAGCTGAGAGATCAGTCTCCCATACCTCATGTGTCCCCCCATCATCCTTCACCACCACACACCGCACCCTCTTCCTCTAACCCTTTTGCAGGTTCAGTCCCTGGATCCTATGTCACTGAGGAGATGTGGCGTGACCATATGGCTAGAGAAGAAAGGCGAGATGACCTTCTCTCTACCATTCAGCAACAACTAACGGATAATATGAGCTTCATGGAAGAATCACGACGGAGGACAGACCGATCCTTCGAGTCCGTTTCTCGCACCTTGCTTGCGATCACAGACGAGCAATCCCGTCAGCAAGACTTCAACCGCCGGCATTACCAGCTTATGGAGGCTACTCAAGGTTCCATTCTAGGTAACCTTCGACAGGTCAGAGATTCCCAGGCGGCCTTATCAGCCCGATTGGACCGGAGAGACCAGCATCGTAGCAGATCCCGTCGTCCCAGGCATTCCCAGCAGGACGACGAGGGCACCAGTGGTCCACATCAGTAGTTTTACAGGTTACTCTCCTTATCTTATTTCGAAACATTGGGGACAATGTTCGATTTAAGTGTGGGAGGGGATTTTATTGCTTTCTATTTCCATTTTTAGTTAGTTGTTTATTTCTTGTTTTTGTCTATGTCTTTTTTCTAGAAAATGCATGAGTCTGACGAGTCACCAGTACAGTGTATCCCTAGTGCACCCTCATTTTTCCCCATTTCTTTAGCCCTACAAAAAATTTTTTGCAAAAAGAAAACATTGTTGTTCTACACGTTTTTTGGGCTTTAAGACAGGTTTGGATTAGGATGTGGTGACTTAGGTGAACTTTTTGAAACATTAGTATCGTTTTAGCACCGTAGACTTCACGAATATAGGAATCATTCCAAAAACCCATGTACCATGGCCTTAATTATCATTTCTAAATTTGTCCTAAGTAGTTTATTTCAGCAGTCAGCTCCGACCTAAGCATGTTCTACGTAGGGGACTGGTGAACATAAGTGAATGATCCAGTAAAATAAATAAAGAAAAAGGCAAACTCCGGATAGATGACCCTCACAAGGTCGTTTAAACCAAAAAGTTGAATTGTTGCCAAAAAAAAAAATATATATATATATATATATATATAATTTTAGCTCACCCATTGTTAGTTGGTTCAGAGGTATCTGGCGCTGAACTCGGTAGGGCGGATTACGATCCGATCCCCCACAACTGCATTTGGGTTAAATAAAAGGGTTTACACAGTCTTATGTGCCAGAAACCCTATGTTTTGGATCAGAATCACTAACAGGTCACTCTACTATGAAACATGTACGAATAACGGGCTTAATGTGATTGCGCCTGAATGAAAAGGACCCAAAAAGAGATGAAGAGGTAGGCCTAGTTATTGTGGGATGATACGGTTGATTAATATAAGAATGAAGTTTATGTCCGCCTCTGCGGATAAGTGTCATTACGATACCCTTGGTTCACTTAGTACCTGTCACTGCATCCTGACTTGAACTTAGAAGCCCTTTTTGCCCGAATCACGTGTCAGCACTAGTTTTCTTACTTTGAGCTTTAAATGTTTTGCTTGAGGACAAGCAAAGGTCTAAGTGTGGGAGAATTTGATGACACTGAATTTCACCGTATTTTTTACTCCGATTTCGCATGCATTCTTAGTCTTTTAATGTCATTTTATTATGTTATTATTATGTTTTTCTTTGTTTTCAGGTTTTTAGTCTAATCGGAGCCCCGAGCGAGAAAAGGAGCGAAAAAGGAGCCGAAATGAGCTAAAATAGAGAAAATCAGCATTTTGCACTTATGGCATCCACTCTGGCGTCCGCCACAGGGTCTTCCATGACGTGGCCATGTCTCAAACTCCTCCCAACTGTTTTTCCCCACGATCCCCAACTGCCCAAGCAATTTTACACTCATGGCGGGCGCCATGGTGTTGTGGCGGGCGCCACAAGAGCAAAACAAGTTCCCGCCCAAATTCAAATGCTAGGGGCATCCTTGTCTTTTCCACATGTTTCCTTGCCTATAAATAGGACTTTAGATTTTCGTTTTTCTTCATCCAAGTTTAGTTGTTCATAAGCATATATCAGTGTAATAGTGGTAATCGCTTCACATCGAGGTGTTACTACATTCGAGAGATCGAGTCTGTAAGAGCCTGTGAGATTGAGTCTTGGAGCACTCTGGAAGGAAGTTAATCCTGCCGCCATTTTACTTTCAGTTCGCATTTTATTCAACCACTCCGATTGGAGCAGGTTTTTAATACTTTACCTTTTGTCAACTTTATTTCTTGCACTGTCTTTTAATTTCATTTATTTTCCGCACTGCTTTACTTTCATTTACTTTCCGCACTCGCACTACTTTCATTTACTTTCCGCACTCGCACTTAAATACTTTTTTTTTATGAAAAATCTAAAAATGAACTTTTACTTTACCATGTCTGGCTAATTTTATAAAGGTTGGAGTGTGAAGATCATAACTGAACCGATAATCTGTACAATTGTTAGTGGAAACACTTAAGGGCTATTTTAACTTTCAATATAAGTTTTCCTGTTCTTAAATTCCGTTGGGTAAGATCGAAAGCTGTCCAACGCCTATCTAAACTTAATTGTTTTTAAACTATTTCAAAAACAGCGAAAGCGCTTTGTTTAGTTTATTAGGAGTTTTTAATTTAAAAGGAAAAGAGATTTTAAAACCATTTTCGGACGCGTTAAGAAGTTTAAAGTCTGGTTCGTAAGAACCTCTTTTTTTTTAGAAAATCCAGGTTAAAATACTTTTCAACTTGGTCAAGATACTATATTTCTTAAAAATAGGTTTACTACTCTAACGCAATGCGCGCCTTTTTATCCGTGACAATAAGAGGGTTTGATTAGGGGGTACAACTCGGTTCTGAGTACGCGAAAGCGACAGTTCCTGTCAAATTAGTTCTTTTCAAAGTAGAAAACATTGCCCGTAAGTAGTTCTATTAGCAAGTACTTGGATTATCAATTGGTTGTGTGAATTGCATTCGAACATGTCTTTATCAATTAATTTTAATTACTTTATTTACTACCGTGCACTCTTCAAAACTACTATTTTCAATCACCTTAGATACACACCTTAACAATAGATAGCGATAGATTGACACTTGGTCTCTGTGGATACGATAATCTTTTATATTACTCTGACACGTTCGTACACTTGCGAAAAAATACGCATCATATATTTCATTGCATATATTTATATATATATATATATATATATATATATATATATATATATATATATATATATATATATATATATATATATATATATATATATATATATATATAAAGAGTTTCTTAATTATCAAGAAATTACTAAATTGTAACGTGAATCTTTCAATTAATAAGATTGATTGTTTAATAAATACAAATAAATACTTCCTCCGATTCATTTTATAAGAGACACTTTACATTTTTAGATTCATTAAATAATTTTTATATTTGGTCTATAATATAGACCAAGTACATTAATTATTCAATATATCTAAAAAGGTGAAAAAAAATTTATAAAAAAGATTTGGAGTATATACTAAATATAAAAGGTATTTCTATATTTAAATATAAATAAAATTATAAATATTAATTTAACAAAGCTTTCTAGAAGCAATGATAATTTACTTTAAAAACATTTTTTAAAACAGACATTCTTTTTTAAACAATTTTATTTTTCTTTTAGTCAACAATTATTCAAATAATGTATATAGAAATATTCAATTCAAATCTAAAATTTTACATAAAACATTCTCACAGCTAGGATAAACAAATAATTTTTTATAAAAGGAAATTGTTAGCTGTCATCCTTGTTTGTTTATGTATTTTTCTATAATTCTTGTATTTGTATTTTGCCGTTGGTTTATACCTTTCCTTTGATTGCCTTTATATATTTACTTATTGTTGTTAAATATAAAAAATTTAAGTATGATGTATCATTAATTAAATTAATGTAGGTATATTGTTTTTCACCCAAATTATATTAAATTGACACATATTTTACAAGTATATATAAGCAATGTATCTTAAATCTTAAATTGTATTACACAATTAGCATTGTATTCTATTTACAATTAGAGATGAAAATTTCCCACAAAATTTTGTCTCCTCTACTCTTAATCGAATTTGCTCTTTTGGTATTGTTTATTAGTAATGCCAAAACAAGTGCAATTCGCTTTCACATATCAACATCTCAGGAAAATTTTCCACTTGAAAAAGTCAATCATGTTAGAAGAGAAAGCATGAGAGATTTTGGAATAGAAAGCAACCACGATTTGTTGCAACTTGGTAATATTGACGGTATTTCAACCCCATCACGTCCAAGTAAAGGTCATAATCCTATCTTTTTAAGTAATGTTGATGGTATTTCAAAACCACCCCCATCAGGTCCTAGCAAAGGTCATAATCCTATTCCCTCTAGTAATATTGACGGTATTTCAAAACCACTTCCATCAGGTCCTAGCAAAGGTCATAACCCTATCCTCTCTAGTAATATTAATGGTATTTCAAAACCACCCCCATCAGGTCCTAGTAAAGGTCATAACCCTGTCCTCTTTGGTAATGTTGATGGTATTTCAAAACCACCTCCATCAGGTCCTAGCAAAGGTCATAACCCTGTCCTCTTTGGAAATGTTGATGGTATTTCAAAACCACCCCCATCAGGTCCTAGTAAAGGTCATAACCCTATACTCTCTAGTAATGTTGATGGTATTTCAAAACCACCCCCATCAGGTCCTAGCAAAGGTCATAACCCTTTCGTCTCTGGTAATATTGATGGTATTTCAAAACCACCTCCATCAGGTCCTAGCAAAGGTCATAACCCTTTCCTCTCTAGTAATGTTGATGGTATTTCAAAACCACCCCCATCAGGTCTTAGCAAAGGTCATAACCCTGTCCTCTATGGTAATGTTGATGGTATTTCAAAACCACCTCCGTCAGGTCCTAGCAAAGGTCATAACCCTATCCTCTATGGTAATGTTGATGGTATTTCAAAACCACCTCCATCAGGTCCTAGCAAAGGTCATAACCCTGTCCTCTTTGGTATTGTTGACGGTATTTCAAAACCACCTCCATCAGGACCTAGCAAAGGTCATAATCCTATCCTCTTTAATAATATTGACGGTATTTCAAAACCACCTCCATCAGGTCCTAGCAAAGGTCATAACCCTATCATTCCTACAAAGGTTTATACATGATTTATGAATCGATTATTGTGTTGCATTTCTATCCAATAAATACGTAGGAGTGATTTATATGTTTTGAGAAGTTGATAAATGGTTGTAGAATGATTATTAGTGTCGTTTTAATAAATAATTAATAAAAAAAATCTCTATTTATTTAGTTTATGTTATTGAGTTATTTTTTTATATTTGGCTTAGTCATTCAGCTTATTTCTTGTGATGTGGGATTATAATTTTTCTTATTGTTACTCGATCATAACCGTCATATTAATATGAACATTTAATATGAACTTTCTCTTTGTTAATAACCATTAAAAGGAGAATATTTTAGGAATTGGGTTATCAACCTCGCATATAATTAAAATTTGATATATAATTTTTGCTAGATGGATTTTTGACGTGTACCAAATTAATGTTAAATAATAATATTAAAATTTATATTTATAGTTTTCATTTATAATATTTTTACCATAGTCTCCATAGCATTGTTTTAAGACAGAGACGAGTGATTGACTTGGTCAAAGTATTGGGTTAGTGGCGTACTAGTGTGTCTATGGCAGTGATTTAAAAACTAGATCATACCGGTTTGTTGAATTGATCAAACTAAGAATTGGAGGGATCACCAGTTTGGTGTGCTTTGTGCAAAACTTATTTAAAACAACTTTGTTTTCTTAGAATTAAATTTACTAGACAATTTAAAATGAAAATAGAAGTATGCTTTCTGCAAAACTTATTTAAAACAACTTTGTTTTCTTAGAATTAAATTTATTAGATAATTTAATTATTTCGTTATTCAATTTATGTTGCAATTAAAGTTTTTTCAAAATTTAATTGGACTTATATTTTATATTATTGTGTTGTGTGGGATAACTATGTTTAGAATTTAAATTTAAAGATTGAAATTGTGAAATTATAATATTTTGAAATTTTGTAGGTTAATTTTGTGACTTTTTTGGAAACCAAGTGATTCGTTTCGACTGATTTAATAACTATATAATTTTGTTATAGATGATTTATTCAATCGAGTAATTCGGTTTTAACCCGGTTTAGTCATACAATTCAACCAGTGATTCAATAGTTCGACTAGGAAGTCATTGACCGATGATCCTCCACTACAAAAAAAAAACTCAAGTTGTTAGGTAAATATCACCTAGCAAGTGTAAAAAGCACTATACAACTGAACTATTGCGGGGTAGACGAAACACCCCACAAAAATGTTAGTTGCAAATTGTTGCAGAGTATAAATCATGCCGCAATGTTGCTAAGTGAAAAACACGTCGCAACGTTGTTAAGTGTATATTACGGCGTAACTCCTTTTCCATATATCAGAGCAGTGCATAGCAGTTTGTGTCAAGAATAGCAGGAATGATGTAACGTGACATTTGTTTGCTGGGTGATAAACATCTTGCAACGTTGCAACGTTGTGTATTTGCAGGGTGAAAAACATCTCACAACATTTATATTTGCTAAATGAAAAACACAACGCAAAATGTAATTAATATAATACAAAAATATGTTATATTTATATTATTACAAATATTAATTTTAATATTTATAATAATATAAATATAATAAATAATATAAATTCATAAATTAATTTTAAAAAATTAAATTCATAAATAATTAAAAACATTTAAATTCATAACTAATTAAATAAAATCATAATTAATTAAAATCATAAGAAATTCAAAATATGTAAATGCATTATTAATATTCATGATCCATAAGGTCTTCGTCACTCTCGTTTTCTTCATTCTTATTCTCTTCTACCGCTTCCTGGCCACCAACTGCTCTGACTCTACCACCACCAAAAACTTGTTATCGAAGCATATATTCTTGCATTTGTTGTTGTGAAACTCTTATTTGCTGTTGTGAAACTCTCAATGCTTTTTCCAACTCAAATTTTCTTTTGTCATTTCTTCCATTCCAACACTTTTTGCAGCTTCATGTGTCGCAGCTTCACGTGCTGCTTCACTTTGAGTTAACTGTCAAATTGTTTCAGCCATTTGAGGGATTAATGTCGGAGGACATGACGACCCCTCCCCTTCTGCAATTCTCCTAAATAAATACCTATTATCCTATGTTCTATTGTTAGAGGCTAAAGGTCCAGTAGCATAAGTTTTTTCATTTGCATTATTTCCACCAGATGATTCCAACCAAAGATAAAAATCAACAGCTTGATCCAAAGGATGTTGGCCCCTTGGACCACCTAACTCAGGATGTTGAGATAAAAACTCTTCCTTCCGTTTACGGTACCTAACTCAGGATGCCATGCCATTTGACTAGCACTATACATTGAAGCAAACAATCTCTGCAACCTTTGTATTATCGACAGATAAAACATCGATTTCACTGCTATGCGTTTCTGCTTACGATCACTGGCTTTAATGAGAACTACATACCTTGGACTGTTACAAAACTTACATTCCTCTAACGCTCCATCGTTTTTACCAAACTCGTTGTCGTAGAACAACATGCAACCTTTAATGCAACAATCAATATGTGTTACTTAAAAACCCAACTTCGACACCAACCTCTTTGCGACATAATAACTTCTAGGAAAATTCTCTTTCGTATGAGTCACATCCAACATCATTTGAGAAAATAATTCCAAACACTGATCAGGAACATTACAATTAGACTTCGCGGCCAATAATCTCACGCACATAGATAATTTAGAGTTTGACAAACCCTTAAACATTGGCATATTTGTCTCTTTCAACAACTGATAAAATTTCTGAGCTTTCTCATTCAACTACTCTTCCCTATCAAAATCTTGTTGTTCATCATAGGTTAAGTTCACCCCTAAAGCATCGCCAAACATGTCACTGATTATATTAAATTGTTCTTCATGTTCCATATTTGATCGACTGCTTGAATGCTGTTGTAAATTACTAGTCTCTAGCACATTCATCGGCATTTCTTCCCCATTTGATGTCCAAACCCAATAATTTTCTCTAAAACCCTTTCTCTTCAAGTGAGTTTCTACTTCTTCTGGATTACTTATTATACGTCTACATCCATATTTAAGACACGGGCATCTTACTCCTCCTTCTCGTTGACAACATTCTTGAGCAAATACCCATGTAATAAATGTTTTAACTCCTTCCTCAAAATATGGTTTAAGTCCGCATCTTCCAACATACATACGATCGTACATCCAACTACCATAGTACTTATAATATTTCATTCAGCACGTTTACAACATCGTTCCCATTATAATCACTAAAAGGTTTAAATCAATTGTCCAATTCAGAAATTTTGGACAATTATATATCTAATAACTAGCATATATATATATATATATATATATATATATATATATATATATATATATATATATATATATAATTGCATGTCAGAAACATAATATAAAATATAATTATGTTAATATAAATTACCATTCTATTTTAAAATTATATTATAACTACCATAAAATATAATTATATGTTTTTATAATAGGGTTAATGAAAACTTTTGGTCCTAATAAATATCTCAATTTTACTTTTAGTCCTTCCAAAATTTTCCTTCAAAGAATAGTCCTCATAAAATTTTTAATTTTAACTTTTGGTCCCTCCTACTAATTAGTGACGGTTTTTACAACTTAGAGACAGAATTAGCAACGGTTTTAATCAGTTTTAGCAACGGTTTTAACAACGATTTTGGCAGAAGGGACCAAAAGTTAAAATTAAAAATTTTATGAGGACTATTCTTTGAAGGAAATTTTTAGAGGGACTAAAAGTTAAATATGAAATATTTAGGAGGACCAAAAACTTCATTAACCATTTATAATATTATAATATGTTACTATAATATTCTGTTTTTCCAAAATTATAATATGTTACTATAATATTCTGTTTTTCCAAAATTATGTTACTAATATCTTTTTAAAAATATATTATATTTCTTAAAGTAATAATAATATTATATTTTAAAAAATATTAACAATATTCTGATTTTAAAAATTATTATTATTATTATTATTTGTTTTTAAAAATATTAATAATATTATGTTTTAAAAAAAATAATAATAATATTCTGTTTTTAAAAATAATAATAAAAATCTGTTTTTAAAAATAATAATAAATCTGTTTAAAAACCAAAAAAATATGTTTTTAATAATAAATCTGTTTTTATTTCTGTTTTAATAATATTATGTTTTCAAAAATATATTATTTTATTTATAACAATATATTATAAAAAAATTTAAACAAAAAATTATAAAATAAAATCTATTATATTATTTATTTATGTTTTATAAAAACGGAATAAGTGACATATTTCAAAAAATAATAAAAACGAAATATTTATTATTTAATTATTATATAAAAAACAGGTTTTCTAAATGTTTTTTTTAACAATTTTATCATACACTTGAAAATATATATACTAACATTTTACCTAAAACAGATTTTAATACATTCTCTCCATATTTTATACCAATAAACGCATAACAAATTTTATCACAAAAGATTTCTAATATATTATACACAAATTAAATCATCCCTAATTTTAGCATACAAACTTAAAAAAAAAACTAAATCTACATCAGCTCATGCAACCCAGTAAAAAAGAAGAACAAGATTATTTTCATATGTGTACCTTACCAAATGGGTTTGAAGAAAATCTTTAAAAAAATTCGGATTCACCTAGCAACAGCAATAGAATTAGCTTCGAAAATTTATTTTATAGACATTTGATATTGATTTGTGTTGATGATGAAGGATTTAAAAGAATTTTTTTGGTTTAAAGATGTGGAATTTGTGTTGAAGAGAAAGAGAGAATTTTAGAGAGTACAGTTAGTGGTTTCTGAATTGTGGGGGAGAAGCTGAAGCGGTGGAATTATATAGGAAGGTTGCGGCATGAAATTCATCCCGCAACATTTAAAGTCGTTGGGAGTTGCAGCGTGATTTCCATCCCGCGACGTATGTGTCAGATAAAAGCGTTGCGGCGTGAAATCCATTCTACAATGTCTAATCAAGTCAGAATAGTAACCAGTCCCACTGACGCCTCATTAATTGAGCCTTTTAATTTTCCACCAACTTTTCTAAAAAGTTGTTGCGGCGTGTTTTTTATCCTGCAACTTACTTTTCAAAAATTTTTAATAATACCCACCAAGTAAATAATACCCATTGTTGCGAGATGAAAAACGATATAAATTTTTTAAAAAAAAATTTGGTTGTGGGGTGAATAATACCCACCAAGTGCATTAATTTGTGGGGTGATTACCAGCATATTCACCCCACAACTTTGATGTTTTCTTATAGTGCTCACCAATTTGATGACTGGTTTGATTTTTAAAATATTGGTCTATTTCGGACAACTAGACTTTTAATTAAAAAAAATTATAATATAAAAATGTTAAATATATTTATATCATATAATTTACTTTAAGTTATTTCTAATAACATTTATAAAGGGATCGAGCAGCCACAATGTCGAAGCAAGGTCGCGGAGGATCCGCGGGTAACAAGTTCAGGATGCCACTCGGCCTGTCGGTGGTTGCGACGGTGAATTGTGTTGATAACACCAGAGCTAAGAATCCTTACATAAGTTTCGTCAAGGTTGGATTTTTGAAGAACTCTCATTGACAAGCTCCTGATCAACATCCGTCCTTCGTCTTCAAACCAATTTCAGAATTTGATTCATCCCTAAGTCTTGAATAAGGGGAGGAATTTCTTGTATGATACTTGATTCTTGCTTGCAAATTAAAATGCATGTTCATGCGTGGTAAAATTAGCTTACTTGTTATGTGTTAATGTTATGAACTCTCGTGTATTAGGTGTGATTTTATCCTAGCCTCAATGAATGTGTTGTGGTGAGCTTTTTAATCCATGAGTATACTATGTATATCTAAATCAAGAATGAGTTAGGTTGGTGATAATGATACATCTTTGTTTGCAATGAGATTTTTGCAGAATTGTTGTCCTAACTTGATTAAACATGCATCTATGGTATTAGTATGGTTATATGGGTGAATTGATGCAAGAATCATGGGCTGGAAGTGTGAAAATCGCACAAAATTAGAGTGTGTTCTACTCCTGAAGCTGACACGGGTCGTGTCAGATGACATTATAATTCTTTTTCAACACTCTCCCTCAAGTCTGAGTATACCACAATCTCAAGTAGTATACCACAATCTCAAGTGGAAGCTCTTTCTTCCACATACACTTGTACCGTCGTTGACAAGTAAGTCAGTCCATTTCTCAAACCAAAGGCTCATGATACCATTTGTTGGGGAAATTTTTTTCACTTAGGAGAATTGAACATTGTGGAACTTCTTTTTTAGAGCAACACCTTTGTGAGAGACACACCACATATTCATCCAAAACCTTAAGGTGATAGGTGTATGGGTTCTCCCACTTATAAATGCTCAAGTCTCCATATTTCTAGCCAATGTGGGACTATTACCCATACTACTCACACTTGCTATACTCAATACTCCACCTCAAGTGTTAGTCTATCCACAACGCTCCCCCTTAACCGGAAGCTCTTTTCATCCACATACACTTGTACTGTCTTTGACACTCTTTAACAAAACACCTCCTAACCGCCACCTGTGGGGAGTACTTTCGATACAAGTGAGTCGGTCCTTCACTCGAACCAAAGGCTCATTATACCATTGTTGGGAAAGTTTTTTTATAGCCTTTGGTTCGAGAAATTGGAAATAGTGTAACTTGAATTTCGTAACTCAGAATCAGACGTGATCGAATAAGTTGGAAAGTTTCTTTAAATATCTATCTCATTATGTTACATGATGATATTTATTTTCTTGTTTTCTCTTTGTGGATGGACGGTGATTTCCTTTGCATAGTTTTCTATATTCTATGTGGGGTTAGAAAGCTTTATCTTGGTGCCTGGTTGAATGTAGAATTGATGATATTTGAACTCTATGTATAACGCCATTACGCATGTTTGTTATTGGTTGAATGTAAGTTGAAATTGATGTGGATTCAAGAAGTTAATACTTTTCTTAGGTTACTAATGAATAATATGAGCAAAGGAGATGGATCCTTAGGAAGACTTCATTACTTAGTGTGGTAACATTGAGCATAATGACACACCCACCCTCGTTGTTATGTGTAGGGGATGTTACATAACGAAGGACCGAATATAAACTAGTAGTGTGGATGCCCATGCTAGCACCTATGTGTAGTTACCAATAATGGGAAATCGATTAGTGTCCGAGAATTGAGTTTAAATTATAAATAGTTATGACTGGGGAAGGACGGGATTGATGAGGAACCTCCGTGACCCGGATCCCACTCGTAGACGAGCAAGTAGTTAGGAAAATTCGTTCTGAAAGTCTTATTGGTGAGGAACCACCATGAGAAGGTCATTCTGAAAATCCTATTGGTGAGGAATCACTGTGAGAAGCTCGTTTTGAAATTCATATTGGTGAGGTATGTAATGACCCGTTTTTAGTGTTTCGTATATATGTGCTAATTTATGTTTTGTTAGTGAGTCTTTTGTTCCGTTTGAGTTATTTAAGTGTTATTGGCTTCAATTATGATGTTGGTATGTGAATATGTGATTTTTGGTATATGTTGACTTTTTATCGTTTGTGAGATTTCGCGGGTAAAATTGGATTAGCGGGTATAATTGATATTTTATAACTTATGGTATTATTTAATGATTAGTAAGAATAAATATTAATTAGTTAGATATTTTGTTAGAAAGTGTTTATATTATATATTAAGTTAAGAAAAGATAAAATAAGTAGAAAAAGAAAGAAAGTAGTTAGTAAGAAGAAAGAAGAGAAAAACAAAGAGAAAAGAGAAAGCTTAGGAGGAAAGAGAGAAAGTGAAGAACAAGACCAATTTCTTCAAGAACAAGCTTCATCAAAACGATTTCTTAACGGGTAAGGGGGAGAAACTCGGTTAGTATATGCTTGTGTTTCATTATATGTGTTTGTTCTTGGTTGATTTCAATGTGTAGAGAATATAGGTGGTAATATGTGTTTATGACATAATCGTTCGAATAAATAGTTTTAGCGGATGAAATGGATTGAAACTCTGGATATGTGATTGTTGTGTATTAGTTGTTGTATTGTGATAATCATTTTGATACTTGTTGATGATTTTGTGAGATTTTGGAAATATTGAGTTTAGGTTGATTTTATGCATAATTGGCAGAATCGGGAGATTTCACGGATGAATTTCGAAACGGATTGCGTAGTTTAGTCGAGTGAAGTGAGGCCGACGTTATAGAAACTCGTTTCGTTAAAATCGGTTGATATTTGAAAATTTGGCGTTTTTAGGTTCCGGAATAGTGTTTTTCAAAAGTCGCGGAATCGCGTAATTTTTTATTCTAATACGTCCGTATACATTTATGGAGGATTATCGTGTATTTTGTTTGAAGAAAATAATTGAATCGGTCGGGTTTCGGGCGAAAACGCCCCATAAATCACTGCTGAACCAGAACTGGTGTATTTTCACGCAGTCGTACGGACACGACTGCTAGTGTGAAAATTCTGGTTTCGTGCGATTTTCGGAAATTCATATCTCTTGATCCGTAAGTCGGTTTTAACCCCCGTTCGAAGCGTTGGAAAGCTAATGAGATGTTCTTTCTTAGAAAAATATGTTTGGGGTCTGAATCCTTCCCAATCGGTACAGTTTTTACGAACCGTTTCGTAGTGTCGGGCGTCCGGTTTATGTTTTGCGTTATTTTGAAATATTCGTAACTTATTCGTCGTTTATCGGATTTAAGAGTTCTTTATATCGAATCGAAGGTCTTTAGGAGTACTTTTTAGTGATGATGAAAAATATTATTTTTGGCCGACTTTTCCGAGAAAACGAATTATGGACTTTTGTGTTATTTTTCAATATTGTGGGTTATGCTTTGGTAAGTGATTGTATGACTTGTGTGATGATTCTTTGATGATAATTGGTTGTTGTGGAATACTTTGTTGATGGTTTGTGGCCGTTTGGCATTGTTATATATCACTTTGTTTGTGATTGATATGCATGATTATTATATATGCATGAACATTTATTTAGCATGAGTCGTGCATGTGTCAAGCATAATAACATGTGCTCTTGCTATTAGGATTTTATATGAATCCGTTGTACGTTCGTGTGCCTTACACACTATGGGACGATAGCGACGTTACAACTGTTCGTGTGCTTGTTTATAAGTGGAAGCGATCGGATTGTGTGCCTGATCCATATAGGTGGAAGCAATCCATAAACGTCGTGTGCTTATTTATAAGTAGAAGCGACGGGGAACATCGTTAGCCCGACGGGGAGTTACTCTATGTAACAAGCGATGAATTCCAAGAGTTCCTAGGGGACTAATGTATCACCAATTGAGTCGGTACCGCATTTGCATCTATATAGAGTCGTTAGTCGGTCTCTATGGTATGCATTGATCATCTTTTGTATATTTGCATTGATGAATGAATATGGAAAAGTATGCTTTGTGGAATTATGGAATTAATGGAATATGCATGATTATATGCTTAATTACATTTTTATGTATATGATGAACTGATATGTGCGTGAGATAAATGCATTTGAATATGTTTAGGATATGTGATTGAATTGCATACGAATGGTGTTTGGTCATAGGAAGTGAATTGTTATGTGTTGAATTCGGATGATGACATTGTTGTGCTTTGTGTAGATGTGTGGTACTGTTGTTTATGTTTATGTGCTTGGTGTATGAATAATTGCTTGAATATGTCTGTAGTTATTTTCAAGTTTGATATTTGGTGTGGTGAGAAATATTATACATGTTTTGCTAATTGTCTTATAATGTTATGCAATTATATATTAATCCTGTTTCTCACCCTTCTGCTGTGGTTAATGCTGTAATGGCATTGCAGATTAGACGCTGGGAGTCTTTTTGCGAAGATTAGGTCTTCGTTCCTTTTTGTCGGTCCGTGGCTCTGATATGTAACACGAGTAGTCGGGATCGTTGTTTATATTTCTTTTGGCATGTGTATAGCTGGTTGTATGTATTTGTACATGAAAACTTATCTTGTGGATATGACATCAGATATGGATGTTCCGTTTTAATTCTGTATCCGAATACTGATATTTTGGGAACGAAGTTCCATTGTTTATAAAACTATCCAGTTGTTGCATATCTTTTGAGCAGGTTGTTTTTAGTTCACATTTGATGTGACATCCCTGTTTATATCTGTGTGATTTAATCTTTGCTCTGATGTTTTTTTTTATGAGATTATTTCATTCCGTTTTTGTACGGGGTATAAAAGGGGGGTGTTACATTAAGTGGTATCAGAGCCAGTGTTGAGTCTGTCGTGTCTGTTTGGTCTGTCTGACCGTGACTTTGTGTCGTTGTGACTGTTGTGTTATGTGGAGTTGCTGTTTAACCATAATTGTTATCATTGGGAATGTTTAGATTATGGCTGGAAGAGGTGCTGCTGCTATGACTGCGGCCATGCAAGCTATGGCGCAAGCGATGAATAATTTACCTAATGTTGCGGCGGACGAGGAATCCCGTAGTATGGACAAGTTTCAGAAAAACAATCCACCAAGTTTCGCAGGTACTCATGATCCAGAGGGATCACAAATTTGGCTAAAGGAGATAGAAAAGATCTTTCGTTTCATTCGGTGCTCCGAAGATCAAAAGATACAGTTTGGTACTCATGTGTTAAAAAAGGAAGCTGAAGACTGGTGGGCTAATACTTCTCAGAGGTTTGAAGAGGATGGTATAGTGGTTACTTGGGCGGTTTTCAAAGAGGCTTTTCTGGAGAAGTATTTTCCGGAAGATGAAAGAGGTAAGAAGGAAATTGAGTTTCTGGAGTTGAAGCAGGATAATTCCTCTGTTGCGGATTATGCTACCAAGTTCGAAGAGTTGGTGAAGTTCTGTCCTAACTATAATACTGCTGGTGCAGAAAGATCAAAGTGTTTGAAGTTTGTCAACGGCTTGAGGCCAGAAATCAAGCAAGGCATCGGTTATCAGGAGATAAGACAGTTTACTGTGCTGGTGAACAAAAGTAGGATTTTGGATGAAGATACTAAAGCACGGGTTAAGTATTACAAGAATATAAGTGATAAGAAAGACAAGGGGCAGTTCAGGGGTAGGCCTTATGCGACTCCTACTGATAAAGGAAAACAGGAGGCAACTTTTGATAGGAAGCAGAGTGGTGAAGGAATGAATTCTTCTGTGAAATGTTTTAATTGTGGTGGTATGGGACATCGTAGGTCAGAATGCAAGAGGAATATGAATCAGACTGATCAGTGCTCTAATTGTGGTATGAGAGGTCATGTAGCTGCTACTTGTAGGAGGAATGCGACTAAGTGTTACAATTGTGGGGAAGCTGGTCATATTAGTACGACGTGCACGAAACCGAGGCAAGCTCAACTGAGAGGAAAAGTATTTGCATTGGCGGGATCTCAGTCTACTAATGCAGATGGTTTGATGGAAGGTATATGTTTTGTTGTTTATACGTCTTTAGTGGTTATTATGGATGCGGGAACAACTTATCTTTTATTTCACTTTTGTGGGTGCTAAGTGTTTGGATTTGGTTACGATTTGTTGGACAAGAGATTGGTAAGATCACGTGGGTGAGTCTGTGTAGCATGTCTATGATGTTTATTCCTTAACTCTCCGGGTTTTTCTAATCCTGTGTCTTCAGGGTTATGAATGAGATAAGTGGGGGAGAAGCTGGTACTTCTCCAAGTGACTTCAGGGGTGGAACGTTAGCTAGATGTGTCGTTGGTTGCTCAATCATAAGTGTTGTTTGGACAGTTTTGGTACAGATTCGTATAACTGAGGATGGAACTGGATGTTCTGGTTATTCTTTGAGTTGTGTGTTGGTCGTCAAGTGCATTGTATGGGCATTGCATCTTGTCGTGGTCGTTGTTGTCGTCTTTGTCTTGTTGTTGTTGCTGTTTGTGTGCTGAGTCGTTGTTGTGTTGCTCGAGGTGTGTCTTTTGTTGGTTAGTTGGTCGGTTATGTGAGTCGTCTTTGGGGGTTGTCAGTACTTGGCATATTTTCGAGGACGAAAATTTCCAAGTGGGGGAGAGTTGTAACGACCCGTTTTTAGTGTTTCGTATATATGTGCTAATTTATGTTTTGTTAGTGAGTCTTTTGTTCCGTTTGAGTTATTTAAGTGTTATTGGCTTCAATTATGATGTTGGTATGTGAATATGTGATTTTTGGTATATGTTGACTTTTTATCGTTTGTGAGATTTCGCGGGTAAAATTGGATTAGCGGGTATAATTGATATTTTATAACTTATGGTATTATTTAATGATTAGTAAGAATAGATATTAATTAGTTAGATATTTTGTTAGAAAGTGTTTATATTATATATTAAGTTAAGAAAAGATAAAATAAGTAGAAAAAGAAAGAAAGTAGTTAGTAAGAAGAAAGAAGAGAAAAACAAAGAGAAAAGAGAAAGCTTAGGAGGAAAGAGAGAAAGTGAAGAACAAGACCAATTTCTTCAAGAACAAGCTTCATCAAAACGATTTCTTAACGGGTAAGGGGGAGAAACTCGGTTAGTATATGCTTGTGTTTCATTATATGTGTTTGTTCTTGGTTGATTTCAATGTGTAGAGAATATAGGTGGTAATATGTGTTTATGACATAATCGTTCGAATAAATAGTTTTAGCGGATGAAATGGATTGAAACTCTGGATATGTGATTGTTGTGTATTAGTTGTTGTATTGTGATAATCATTTTGATACTTGTTGATGATTTTGTGAGATTTTGGAAAAATTGAGTTTAGGTTGATTTTATGCATAATCGGCAGAATCGGGAGATTTCACGGATGAATTTCGAAACGGATTGCGTAGTTTAGTCGAGTGAAGTGAGGCCGACGTTATAGAAACTCGTTTCGTTAAAATCGGTTGATATTTGAAAATTTGGCGTTTTTAGGTTCCGGAATAGTGTTTTTCAAAAGTTGCGGAATCGCGTAATTTTTTATTCTAATACGTCCGTATACATTTATGGAGGATTATCGTGTATTTTGTTTGAAGAAAATAATTGAATCGGTCGGGTTTCGGGCGAAAACGCCCCAAAAATCACTGCTGAACCAGAACTGGTGTATTTTCACGCAGTCGTACGGACACGACTGCTAGTGTGAAAATTCTGGTTTCGTGCGATTTTCGGAAATTCATATCTCTTGATCCGTAAGTCGGTTTTAACCCCCGTTCGAAGCGTTGGAAAGCTAATGAGATGTTCTTTCTTAGAAAAATATGTTTGGGGTCTGAATCCTTCCCAATCGGTACAGTTTTTACGAACCGTTTCGTAGTGTCGGGCGTCCGGTTTATGTTTTGCGTTATTTTGAAATATTCGTAACTTATTCGTCGTTTATCGGATTTAAGAGTTCTTTATATCGAATCGAAGGTCTTTAGGAGTACTTTTTAGTGATGATGAAAAATATTATTTTTGGCCGACTTTTCCAAGAAAACGAATTATGGACTTTTGTGTTATTTTTCAATATTGTGGGTTATGCTTTGGTAAGTGATTGTATGACTTGTGTGATGATTCTTTGATGATAATTGGTTGTTGTGGAATACTTTGTTGATGGTTTGTGGCCGTTTGGCATTGTTATATATCACTTTGTTTGTGATTGATATGCATGATTATTATATATGCATGAACATTTATTTAGCATGAGTCGTGCATGTGTCAAGCATAATAACATGCGCTCTTGCTATTAGGATTCTATATGAATCCGTTGTACGTTCGTGTGCCTTACACACTATGGGACGATAGCGACGTTACAACTGTTCGTGTGCTTGTTTATAAGTGGAAGCGATCGGATTGTGTGCCTGATCCATATAGGTGGAAGTAATCCATAAACGTCGTGTGCTTATTTATAAGTAGAAGCGACGGGGAACATCGTTAGCCCGACGGGGAGTTACTCTATGTAACAAGCGATGAATTCCAAGAGTTCCTAGGGGACTAATGTATCACCAATTGAGTCGGTACCGCATTTGCATCTATATAGAGTCGTTAGTCGGTCTCTATGGTATGCATTGATCATCTTTTGTATATTTGCATTGATGAATGAATATGGAAAAGTATGCTTTGTGGAATTATGGAATTAATGAAATATGCATGATTATATGCTTAATTACATTTTTATGTATATGATGAACTGATATGTGCGTGAGATAAATGCATTTGAATGTGTTTAGGATATGTGATTGAATTGCATACGAATGGTGTTTGGTCATAGGAAGTGAATTGTTATGTGTTGAATTCGGATGATGACATTGTTGTGCTTTGTGTAGATGTGTGGTACTGTTGTTTATGTTTATGTGCTTGGTGTATGAATAATTGCTTGAATATGTCTGTAGTTATTTTCAAGTTTGATATTTGGTGTGGTGAGAAATATTATACATGTTTTGCTAATTGTCTTATAATGTTATGCAATTATATATTAATCCTGTTTCTCACCCTTCTGCTGTGGTTAATGCTGTAATGGCATTGCAGATTAGACGCTGGGAGTCTTTTTGCGAAGATTAGGTCTTCGTTCCTTTTTGTCGGTCCGTGGCTCTGATATGTAACACGAGTAGTCGGGATCGTTGTTTATATTTCTTTTGGCATGTGTATAGCTGGTTGTATGTATTTGTACATGAAAACTTATCTTGTGGATATGACATCAGATATGGATGTTCCGTTTTAATTCTGTATCCGAATACTGATATTTTGGGAACGAAGTTCCATTGTTTATAAAACTATCCAGTTGTTGCATATTTTTTGAGCAGGTTGTTTTTAGTTCACATTTGATGTGACATCCCTGTTTATATCTGTGTGATTTAATCTTTGCTCTGATGTTTTTTTTTTATGAGATTATTTCATTCCGTTTTTGTACGGGGTATAAAAGGGGGGTGTTACAAGGTACAACCATGAGAAGGTCGTTCCGAAAGTTCTATTATTGAGGAACCACCACGAGAAGGTCATTCTGAAAGTCCTATTGGTGAGGAACCACTATGAGGAGGTCGTTCCAAAATTCCTATTGGATCATTTATGACCTGGATCCGACTCAAACATGGAGTAATTAGTCAGGGAAAGATGATTTAGCGAAAGAAGTGAAAGACTGTGACCTGAATCCTGGTCGAGAGACGATCATGTAGTTGGGGAAAGTCATTCACATTGCTACGAGATTTCCAAGGTAACCGAAGCGTAATGTAATACCATTCAGTGGAATTTATGCTTATGATGAGATTGTTTGGATCTCTTGCGCTTTGCTTACAAGACATGATGGTGTGCGAGCAGTTTTCTAACTAGTGAGTAAGTACATGTTGTAGAGCCGAGCGAACTCAATAGTATAGTTTAAAACTTATTAGGATTTAGTAATCTCACCCAACTCATGTTGTTGTTTCAGGTTCTTCAAAGCAGGATAAAGGATATTGTAGGATGGCAGAAGTTGCATGTGGTGATGTTTAAGTTGCTTTTGTAGCTCTCTCGTTGTATTTTGATCTTTTATAGTATTTATGGATAGCAAATATATTTTATGTATTGTACCATGTTTTGTATTGTACTCGTTATTTGGTTTCATTTAGACACTTGTGTAAATTTTCGGTACCAAATATAAAACCATGTATTTATTATTCTAGACAAATATGTACGTGGTATTACATTACACAAGTTTATACAAGAATAAAAAATGATATGATGATACTCTAAAAGCTCTTATCCCTAGTAGATATGGTTTTTGAATACCTAGTGAAAATTGGAAATGTGAAAAGTGGGCACATTTCCGTGAAATGGGACATCTTTTACAATGCATGTATTTATATACACTTTTTTCCTTATGCGAAATAGCCCACAAAATAATCTTGTTGGCCGGATTATATGTATTGGATGAATTTCAAAGATGAGGCATTTTGTACAATTTTAGTTAAGGCCTGGATGTCCTTTAATATGAACATCTATAGAATGGGAAGAACATGAAAAATGCAAAGCATCAGGTTGGAGAATTCCTTCTTTTGGTTACGATTCATGAGTTTCAAAAATTGAATGATGTTGAAAAGAAATCAGATAGGAAAAGTCTAATGCGAAAGTACACTTAGTTTTAGTTGGTGTCACCAATTTTGATGTGTTTTAGTTTGTATAGTAAAATGTGTATAAATTATTGTATTTAGAAAAAAAAAATGAACTATTTTTCTATTAAATACAATTTTAATTTAACTAGTTGTTTAAATATGTGATTGGTTTTAAAATACAACATTAATGGCAATATGCAAAGTGTTGTCATACCCAAAATTTTGACCACCAAGATTTTCCATCATTGTGCAAATAATTACCACAATATGGATGAACCATCATGCCTCATCAATATCCTCAGAGATGTTTGAGCATCCACCACAAACAAGAATCAAGGTTTTGAGCCCTCTTAGGGCACTTAGACAGAGGATCAATCAAGGAATGACATGATCTTCAACTTGTCTAACCTCTCAAAACATCCATAAGAGATCAAGAGGACTCTCACATCAACGATCAAGCACAAGGTTGCTACATTCCAAGTGGATCAAGCCTCAAGATCGTCAGTGTCACCAAGTTAGGGTTTTGGTCGACCAAGGCCTCCAGATGAAGATTTTCCTCTGGGCATGAGCCCATGCTTCAAAGCACAATCCAAGATACTCCAAGGGACCTCATGGACCCAATCATCAAGTCAATTTAACCTCAGGGGATGCATTTACCCAAAAATCAAGAATTAGGGTTTCTTGACCTAATTCACCCCTAAGTTGACTTTTGGGACAAAGCATGAGCCAAGACCTCAAGACATGATTTGATGGCCTCCAATATACTACATTGATCCATTTGCAACAATGGATTGATCCAAGAAGCTTGATCCACAAGTTTCAATTTCATCAGGACCACAATTAGGGTTTCGAGGAAAAAGTCAACTGTACCTTTGACTTTTGACCAAGACATGCTCCCAAAACTTGGGACGTGATTCAATACACCCTATAACACCTATGGAATATATCCATTAGGTTTGATTTAGGTCAAGGACTTGATTTCACAAAGGATCGCGCAGTTTGAATTTCATCCGATAAAAAGTCAACTGTGCACAAAATCAAGTTTGACTTTTTGGAATTTTTCACAATTTTGGTTCCTGAACCCTAAAACAATGTTAATATGTGATTTGAATCATCATTCATCAAGAAAACCCAAAGAAAGTAAGTTAACTTGTAAAAGGGGTAACCATAAAAAACTTAGAATTTTTCTAAGTTATGGAACAAAGTGGCTAGGGTACCAACTTCCAAGGATCATAACTTAAGATCCAAGCAACCATTTTGGGTGATCCAAAGCTGGATTTGTAGGTCTTGCTACACTCTACAAAAGCTTCAACTACATCAAACTCCAATTCCTCATGGATTTTAAGTTATGGAGTGATCAAAATGGCTAAAAACATGAAAATGACATTTTCCAACACTTAGTGAGATTTTCACTAAGTCATAATCTGCCTTACTTTTTCCAAAATGTAGGGACATTTTTCACCTTAATCCAAGTCAAACCAGGTCTAGGGGTGAACATCAAAGTTAAAGTAAGCCATAAGGGCATTCCAACAAGTACCAGATCATCTCCAAATTCAATTTGAGCAAGGAGATACAACCCTTGAAACATGGCATCATGAACTGGTTTTACAAGGCAGAATTTGTGCATTTTGCTCGATTTGTCCAAATCTGATAAATCCAAGCCTTGTCATCCATTTGGACACATCTGAGGAAAAAACAAGAAGGGAATTATCTGATCCCCAAGCCTCCAAATCCAAGAATCTACAATAGCCATGCCAAACCTAAAAAGGCTAAAAAGATGCCAAGACTTCAGTTTTGTCTCCAAGCCTTTAATGGATGCACCAAGGTGGCATGAACTGAGCCTATTCCAACTGAATTCAGTCAAGGCTTATCTTTGAACCAAAGATACAAAGCATGTGCTCTAATCTCAAGTCAATGGCTAGAGGAGACTTGGGATTCCTTTTGCATAACATTGGCCAAAGGCCTGCTGCAGTTGTCATTCACTATTACTTGCAAAAAAAACTTGCTCTACTATAAATAGAGCTCATTTGTGCTCAGTTTGAGTACACCAAAACACCCAAATTGATGTTTTCCTCAAAATCCCTCTCTTTAGGCCAAAATGCCTTCTTTTGCAAGGTATCTCCGAGTTTTTGAGTTAGAGAGCAATTCCATCGCAGATCATGATCCAAACACCTCTAATATGTTGTATCTAAGTTGTCCAAACACTAACATGTGACCTGTAACACCAAAATCACAAAGTCAACCTCCAAAACCTCAAAAATTGACTTTTTTGCATTTTTCAAGCCATGTCTTGATTCAGTCACTTTCAAAACCAGATAAGACCTCAAACACACTCCAAATATCATCCTTGAACTGTCCCAAATGGTTCCTCACATCTGGAACACCATTTAAGAGAGTTGCCATATTGGTCACTTTGCCCCTTTTGCAAGAAAGTGCTAAAACTTGTTCCTGAGAATTCCAGTTGGTGGTGATCATTCTAAAAGCTTCCAAGGGATCAATTGAGAGTGTCTAAAGCATCAAATTACTTCTGGCACAAGAAACTTGGCAGATACCACAAAAAGCTCCTAAAGAGGTAAGCATCACAACTTGAACTCTTTGAATTATGCATTGCTTTGAAGTCCACTGCTAATAAACATCTCATACATGTTGTATATGTTGTGTTTGAATCAACTCATCATACAATTATGGCCTGTACCATGAGTTAGCATAGAAAATGCAAATATAGGCCTATTTCAAAACCACTATCGGGTTTTAAAATAGGGACCTCATCTGAAAAAACCAAGACCACCATTGGATTCCTTGTGAAATTCTAGGCAGGATAGTCCTAAATTTTGTCCCAATCTACGGAGAAATGAGGAAGTTACAACCTTTACGTTTTTGGCCCAAGAACTTGCCTTGCCTTGCCTTGGCCAGGCCTAAAACAAGGCACCCCTTATATATTTATGGGGTGGTTTTGATACACGGATGTATCACCACCCCAGTGGTTGTGCGCTCATGTGTTTGGCTAGGAGGTCTAGGGTTCGAATCCCCCTCGCTCCAGACCCTTTTTTATTTTCCACTTTTTCCATTTTTTTAAATATTTGTCATATTATTTTAAATGATTTGGAAAATTAATTTCTCTCTCAATTTTAATTATTTTTTATTGGTTCTTTTTGTAAAAAATCACAAAAATGTTAAAATATTTTATTCCACAAAAAAATCAAATTTATATTATTTATTTAATATAGTTGATATTTTTGTGAATAAATTCATTTTTATTGTTTTTAAACATTTCAAAAATGAATATTCATCTTGAAAATCAAAATCACATGAGTCCTAAATCATCTTGTGATTAAAACCTCATTTTTCAAACCTTAATCAAAAATCACAAGTAGTTTATTTAGAGTTATTTGGTATTTTTGTCATTTTATTCATTTTATTAAAAGGATTACTTTTAAAAGAAAATGAAATTAGGGTTTCTTTGGTTCTTGATCTTCATCAAACCTTTTAAAAGACTTTTGGGCCTCTAATAGAGTGTAAGACCCAACCCTTGTTGTACATAAACCTTTTTTGGGCCTCAGATATTGTATAAGTCCCGATACGATGAAAAATCTCGGCACGATCGCCATTTTCAAACAGAAATCAATGGGCCTCTCCTTGAGTTGTAAGCCCCATCACTTGTACAAAAACAAATCTTTTGGGCCTCTAATAGAGTGTAAGACCCAATCCTCTTTTAACCAAAACCATTTTTGGGCCTCAGTCATTGTATAAGTCCAAGAACAACCTTCAAAACAACGGTGCGATCACTGTTAAACCTTGGGCCTCTCCTTGAGTATAAGCCCCAATAATATTTTTCAAAACAACTTCCCTTTTGATTTAGATTCAAATATACGGTTATTGTCAAAACTTTCTTTAATTTCTTTGAACAACTAACAATACAGCATGGAAGCTTGCTCGCCTGTAAGTTTTTATCTGCTTTCATTTACACGCTTTAATATATAAACTGTATTGTGGGAAGCTGCGCACTGTAAGTCCTTCTTTCGTATCCTTTTAAATACTTGTCATATATCAACTGTATATATACTGGTATAGTTATTTAGAGTTTTCCCCGGCAACTAGGTCTAGAACTAGGTAACGTCAGTTTGGTCACTCTTTAATACAGTCAATACTAGACCCCCATAGGATTTCCAGATACACTCTTGCCTTCTCTTGGGCTTAAACAATATTGAACAAAGAGAAAGGCAGTATTCCCTGTGAACCTTTTCTTAGACTGTCACCCTAAAAATTGTCAAAGAAGTTTTATTTCCCAGAGTTAATCTATTCTCGGTGAATAGCATCTCTTGAATTTCTTCAAACCTCAGAACTTTCACTAAATGCTCTATTCTCGCTGAATAGCATTTCTTGAACTTTTCTTGGTTTGAGACCCACGGGCTTCCTAAAAGCATCCCCGCCTCCTCTTGGGCTTTGTACAAGGACCCTCCAGCTTCCTAGAAGTTCTTATGCCTTCTCTTGGGCTTAATACAAGGACCCTGAAGACCTCTTAAATGTATAAGACAGAACTTAGTCATCCTTTGCTAAAGCAGTCTTTCCAGTGTCAAATCTCAGACCAACTTAGGGTTGATTCTGATCTCTTAAAACACCAGCCTCCTCTTGGGCATCATACAAAAGATAAAACTCTTCCACACCAGTAGACTTGGACAGTTTAATCTCATCTTGAGTCTCAAATACATTCTCAAGTTCCCTACAAAACATAGGAGAAACCCAGGTTCTTCTGGATCAATCTTCAGTAGAGTCTAAAACCCAGTCTCTCTCCTAAAAACCCCAAGCCAGGGTCAGTTTATCATCAGTATAACACTATCCCAAATTAGAACCTCAAGGCATCTGATACCTCAACTCTTCTGTAATCCTCAGCAGGAGTTGATTCCCCATTTGGATCTGCCTCGTGATCTTAATAATCCCCGGCAGAAGTTAGCCTCCTCTTAGGCTTTGTATAAGGATATTTCCTCATCACAGCCAGCCTCATCTTGGGCTTTGTACAAATGATTCTCCCCAGCGGAGCTAACCTTTTCAGACTCTCTTGTTGAGTCAATCACTTTTCATACTCTCTTGTTGAGTCAACCACTTTTCAGACTCTCTTGTTGAGTCAATCACCTTTTAACACTCTCTTGTTGAGTCAACCCTTTTAGCCTCAATCTCGGGCTTTGTACGAGACAGATAAGAACACTCTCTTGTTGAGTCCATCTTTTTCATCCTCCTCTTAGGCTTTGTATAATGATTTCCCCTAGTAGGATTTAGTCTCCTCTCAAGTTGTGTATAATGATTTCTCCAGCTTGTTCAGCCACAATCATGGGCTTTGTACATGACAAATAAAAGCACTCTCTTGTTGAGTCAAACCCTTTTAGCCTCAATCTTGGGCTTTATACAAGACACAAATTTTCATAACCTTCTGTTAAGCTTGGGGACAAATATCTACTCCAGTGGAGACAGTTCCTCCCAGCCTCCTTTTAGGCTTTGCGAAATAAATTCCTAAGCAGAGTCAAACTCTTTTCCGCCTCCATCTTGGGTTTTGTACAAGACAGATACTACTCTCCAGAAGAGTCAAATCTTTTTAGCCTCTGTCTTGTGCTTTGTACAATGATATCCTAAATAGTCAGTCTCTTTTTAGCCTCAATCTTAGGCTTTGTACAAGACAGATAAACACTCACTTGTTGAGTTAGCCTTTTTTCAGCCTCCTCTTAGGCTTTGTATAAGGACTTCCCTAGTGGAGTAAATCAACCTCTTAGCTTCAACCTTAGGCTTTGATCAAGGTGCACAAAAATCAATATCCCTTACAAAGGAAATTATGGCATTGCTGGATTCTCATACCCCAGTTTAAGTAATCCTCCTTTATAAACAGTCACCCAACAACCATGATAAACAGACAAGATGTCTCCCCTTTAGAAATGATAAATTCTCTCTCAGTCAAAGTGGAGCAAAATCAAGGCAAATTTCAAGTCATGGCAAGGCAAGTTCAGGCCTCCAGGCCATAATTTCATCAAGCACTTGGTGTGCCAAATGTCAAGCCATTTTTCTCAATCAAGAAAGCTTCAAATGAAAAAATGTTGAACATCAAAGTTGTTCCTCTACATGTCCTCTTCAACTTTTATGTTGGACATTTTTCCATTTATACAAGTTATGAGATAGTTATGATGGTCCAAACATAGGGGTTTCATGCTGAAATTCACTAGTCATAATACCATGCCAGCCCACTAGGTCACGCGCCCACAAACCAGTTTTGTTCCCTTGAGTTCATGGCCAATTTCAAGCATCTTAGAGGTCTCCATTCAATTAAATTTCCATACTAATCTTGTTCTAAGATGTTCCCTCTTTCTAATGACACCAAACCCTCATGATTTCATGCCATGTACATAGAAATATTCACCCTCAAACTCCCAACTTTCCACTGCATGCATAGATGCCAAGAATAGCATGTTTTTACATTGTTGTTGTTAGTTCACATCAGTTTCCACGCATGCTCTCACACCACTCTTTTCCTCATTTGAACATACCATCCTTCTTACACATGACATGCCATGCTTTACCATACATGAAAAAGGAAATGCCAAACTTGTTCAACAAGTTTCTGCAGCAACACATCACCACCTCTCTTTTCTAAATTCCACCCTAAACTTCATAAACCTCTCCACACGATAACCAAGCTCACTAACCCGTGCCAATAACTAACATGACTCAGTTACTTAGATGAAACTCATTTAACCCAACTCAGTTAACTCGCCTCCTAACTGTCAACCACACTGGTTAACTTCTAACTCAACCTATATAAGCTCCCTTGCTCACAAAATTAACAACAACACTTCATTTTGCTCAAATTCTCTCACATTCCACAAACTCTCATTCTCAAGTTCTTCTCTGAAACTCTTTCTCTCTGCACAATCTCATCATCATCTTCATCTATTCATCACTCTCTCCATCAATGGTTCATCAGTGAGCAAGAACAAGGAAGATTAAGTTCACTTCATCAATTACAGCTTCAGTTCAGTTGGAATCTCATTCTATTTTCTTCAAGATCTCAAGTTCCATAGCCTTTATTAGGCCACATTAGAGCTCAAGAATTCAAGGCAGCATCTCTGGCTTTCTTTTGATTCAAGTTTCTGCAAAGTTCAGGTTCTAATTTCTCCAACTTTATTGCACGAATTTATGTTGTTTTAGCTTGTTTTTATGTTGATTTTAGCTTAATAGAAGCATTATTCATCTCCGACTAGTTGATAGGCCTCTTAGAGGTGTAGATTCAAAACCTAGGGCAATTTTCATCTCCTCAATTCTCTTTATATGTGATTGATATGTGAAAAATACTTGTGGATTCGTGATGTGCGTGAGTTCCTCTTTCGAATGGTATATGTTTTATTAATTTCTGGGGGTTTTGAGGTTGCAGTCGCCGGAGAGTGGCCATAGAAGATGACCATAGGTCCTTCTCCGGCCGGTGAAGTTCGTCTAGGGTTTTAAGATCCAGTTTAAATCACGGCCGTTTGATTCATTCGATCCTACGTCTAATACGTTCCCAACACATTTATGGGGGTGTTGCATCTCACATGACTTCTTTTGCTCTCTGAATTAATTGTGTGTGCGTGCGTGTAGGAGAATTATCATGTGCTTGCCTTATGGACTATTAGATTAGCATACTTTAATGATTGATCTTGATTGACCTGATTGTGTGGCTATGATTGAATCACATGTTAACTGAAATGCACCTTAACACACACAAACACGCGCCTTAATGGACTGAACCTCAAATGCTTTTCACACCCCCATGTTCTGGGCCCAATCTTCATTTTAACTTGTTTTTACTCACGCTGCACCCCCTGCACTCTTTTCTTTACATTTTTATTTTCTTTTTTGTATACTTTTTTGATTTTCTTCTTTTAAAAATACTAAAACACATTAAATAATTCCATAAAAATTCATGTTGCATTTTTAGACATTAAAATAATTTTCCATATTTTTTATTTCTGATTTTCCTTTATCATGGCATTAATTCCATAATTTTCTTTTAATTTCTTTTTGAGTGAACTTCTTCATGAACACTTGAGCTTACACATTTTATTTCTCTCATTTCACACACAGTTTCTCATCCATTCTTTTTGTATTAATTAAAGGACATCTTTAATCATCTAAAAAAATTTCATTTGATTTTTTAAGTCATTTTATAATGTGTTTGTATGTGTATCTTTAAGTATTTTTGTGGTGTGTTTCAATGTGCTTTCATGAGGCCTTTAGAGGTATTTTTCTTTTGAGTTTTGCTATGAGATTTTGTGGCATGTCTTACTTCTGATCAGTGATGTATATTACCTAGTTCCATAATTTTCTCATGTACTTTGATATTTGTTTGATGCCTTATGATTGAATTTACTTTTGTGCACTTTCTTCTACTTCATGTTAACATGTTTTGATGAGGCATTTATGCCACCATTTTATGATTGTTTGTGCATCTTTTATAGGACATTTGTATGATATTATAGGTCATCCTTATGTCATTATAGGTCACTTTGACTTATGTTTGCATTTAATAGGAGTTTATGCATTGTAACTTGAAAGTTTGACATGGTTCCTTCTCTTGTATCTTCTTAAGCTCTACATGTTTCATGTGTGCATTTTTGTATGCCATTTCATACATTCCATTTGCATTTCATTAATGGTATGCCGCTGCCCATATGTATTCAATAATCAATCCATATGATATACATCACTAGCATGTCACTTTGTGTATATGATTGAAACTTGTTTCTTCTCCTTACTTCTATTTCATCTTATTTCTTCTATTTGTATCATTGCATCCATGACTTATATGATGATTCATATGCATTAGAAGACATTTATAAATGATGCATGCTTATGACCTTAGCATTTCATTAAGCATTATTGCATGATCACATTGCACATTCCTTCATCTTCCATCTATTCCTTCAATGGTGCATCTCTTGGATGTTTAATGCATTATGTGTGCAAGGTTTGGGGTGTGTTTAATCTCTTAACCTTAGAGAGCATCCTTTCGATATAGGTTCTGACCTTGAGTGATTTTCATCTCTTAGGATCTTTATCCATGGATTCTTAAGTTGTTTGATCATTACTTGTTATTCTTTCCTTATTTCACTACTAGTAAATAGTTTTTGAACTAACATTTTCATGTAGGTGCTAATGGTAAGTAAGTATGTGGATATGCTTCCACATATACTTCTTCGTTTCATCTTCTATTATCTCTTTTATTCATTCTACTTGTGTTTGATTAGCATTTATATGCTTTCCTTGAATAACTTCTTTCTTCATCCCTCTTTAAGATCAACTTAACTTCCTTCTTGGAAGTAAGTTGTTTCTTATCTTCTCTTCTCTTCTTTTAGACTTAGGCTTCTAAGCCACACTAAACCATTAGGATATCCAAGCATGATAACATTAGGGTGAGTCTTAGTCCCCTTTAGTTTTCACCTTTGCTTTCTTTTGAGTCTCTCTTCTCTCATCTCAAAATAAATTCAAAACACCTAATAAAGGTTGAAACATCTTCATGTGTCATGAGCCTTATTCCATGGGGGGGCTTGCATACATTCCATCTTGGAATGTGTTGTAGGTTTTCTAGCATGATGTACAAGTCTTTAACATGAAGAGATTTCACAAACTAAACCAAAAACACTTCTTCATCTAAAAAACAACAAAAATACTTAATAAAGGAAATAGGCTAGTGTGTTGGAGCCTTGATCATGGAATTAAGTTTGAGGGTCTTCCTCATACTTAGTGTGCTTCATTATCATCCCATTTTGGAGTGATGTATGTTGTACACACTCCATTCAAGGAGACTTAGGTACACTCACCTATGCAAAACACTTTAAATAAAAAATAAACTTCTAAAATATTTCAAACAAACAATAGCGTCTTTCCTTCAGGATTTCTCTTCTCACCTCCTTCATTCTATTCCTTAAGGACTCGTCATGTCCGTTCTACCGCAAACAGGTAATGCCTAAGTCTCCATACAGTGAGCTGCAACACCTAACTGCTGGGACGCGCACTCTGACATTTCCATTAAAAAATACAAACAAAGCAACCCTTGTTGAGGGGAACTACGTCGCTCTGATTCTCATGTTTCCGATGAGATACGTAGGCAGTGGGGTAGGGCCCATTCGAGCACTTCTTTTATTTTCCCTACATTTGTTTCTCGTTTTATTTCCATTCTTTTTCCAGTATGTTTTCTATTACCCTTTGAGCAGTACTTCAAGTGTGGATCCCGTCGAGTACGACGGACGTGAAGGAGTGCGATAACCTTCCCTTCACGTAACCGACTCCCTTACCCGTTCTCTTTGGTTCGTGAGACCTCATTCTTTCCTTTCTCCCTGGTTTGTGCATCATTACCTTTCCCTTTCTTTTAGATAAAAATGCCTGGTTGGCGACTCTCTTTCTTTCTTTCGGTGCCACTTTCGCGTTTGTACTTGGATGAAAATCCCGGGAGCGACAACTGGCGACTCTGCTGGGGACAGTTGACCTCTTACTGGTCCCTCCCTGATGCGAGTCTCTCCTAGCGCTTGTTTGTTTATTGCTTATTGGGTGTTTGCTTTGTTTTGCTTTAGTTTAGCTTTACTGCTTTTACTTACAGCTTTATCGCTTTACTTTACCGCCTTTATTACATTTTATTTATATCATGCATCATATATTCTGTACTGTCTGGTTTTCTTTGGCGAGATGGGATTGTTGCTGAGAGATGAGCGCATTACCCAGGCTCGAGTGTACTATAGGACTTAGAGTGGACAGTCATAGGGCTCCCATGGTATTTAGCCACGGGGGTAGTTGTGAGTTCCACAGCCGAGGGCGACTTTCTTAGAATTACCTTGATTTGAGGATCTTCCTCATTCAGGGTATGACTTTGAGAGTTATGTGCATCTGGTGACCAATCATTGAGGACCTTAGTGGAAACATCCCTCTTCAGTGGCGACAGTGGTAGCCCACATTCTGTGGCAAACCCATTCGCACCCGAGGGCCCACTTTGGAACTTGCATATGATGGCCTTTATTTTGTGGTGAATCAGATGACGATCTCTTTGTTTGGCGATAGCATTGTATCCTACGGGCTGAATGTGCTATTGCTTCTCATTCTAGGATCCGAATCTGAGGATCCTACCTTTTAGAACACACCTGTGAGATTGGGGGGGGATGTTTACAGGTT
This sequence comes from Lathyrus tuberosus, assembly GCA_022829125.1. Taxonomy (NCBI): domain Eukaryota; kingdom Viridiplantae; phylum Streptophyta; class Magnoliopsida; order Fabales; family Fabaceae; genus Lathyrus; species Lathyrus tuberosus. The sequence goes on from JALAZF010000009.1 coordinate 11,775,762, forward strand.
TGCAGGTAACCTTGACCTTCTACCTACCCTTTTGTGTGGTTCTTCTATGATCAATGATTTGGGTACTTTGTTCTGGTATTCTGGATCTGGTTCTTTACTGGTGCTGGGGTCTGGTATTCTTGATGTGATGCTACACAGACACTTGGCTCTTCACAGCTATTTCACCGACACAGCATATTCTGGCTCTGATCACATGCCTAGCTGCATCTCATTTCATTTCATTAACATTTATGTTTTTCTTTCCCAGGTCTCAGTATTGTTTCCGATTCTGGTGGGTATTTTCTCTACGTCAAATGGAAGATCCTCCAAGAAAGAATAATGTGCATTACTGGTTTTCAAAGCCTAAAGTGGGACATATCAAGGAAGTGGCAGATTTAATGGATAGTAACCAACTGGATAAGTTCAGAAAGAGGTTTGGGAACATCTTGAGTTATGTGAGCCTTCTTACTCCAGATCAGCATGATACTCTGCACACTCTCTTACAGTTTTATGATCCTCAGCTGCTTTGCTTCACATTCAATGATTATCTGTTGGTACCTACCTTGGAAGAGTTCTCTGATATCCTGAAGATTTCTATCAAGGATTCTCCTCCTCACTATAGTTCAAAGAAGGTTATTCTCGACAACGTCATTGCAGATGCTATTCATTTAAGGGTATCTGTGGTTAAAGATAATGTTAAGGAAAATGAGGGTTGTAAAGGGTTCCATCTAGACTTTCTGATTGAAGAAGCAAAGAAGAGTTTTGCTAATGGTGATGTGTTTATCTCTAATGCAATCTTAGCTCTTTGTGTGTACGAAATTTGTCTGTTTCCGAATGTAGCCGAATTTATCGATATGGATGAAATTAGTATCTTTGTCAAGAAAAATCCAATCCCAACTTTGTTGGGCGATGTATACCATTCCGTGCATTACAAGAATGAGAAAAAACGAGGAAGATTTGTAGTATGATGTGCTCCCTTATTCCATGCTTGGTTCTACAGACATTTGCCGAAGACGGGAGCTTTTGTGGATCTCAAAGGAACTGTTAAGTGCTCCAAGAGGCTCATGGGTTTGACGGCTGAAGATATAGTCTGGTGGCATCGGAAAGATTTGGTGGGAATACCTATTCTTATTAGTTGTGGAGCTTTTCCAAATGTGCCTCTGGTAGGAAGGAGGGGAGGAATCAACTACAATCCTATCCTCGCACTGAAGCAGCTTGGGTATTCATTAAAAGAACCTCCTTTAGAAAAAGATGTGGCAGAATCTTTGTATTATCATGCTAAAGATGACGAACAAGTGTCATTTTCTAGTGTTGAAGCCTGGAATACTCGGGTTAAGAAAGGTAAGATAGAGTTTGGGAGACCTGATCCTACAACTTATCCTTCTTATACTGAGTGGCTGAAGCGCCGGGTAGCCATTACATTGTTTCCATTCTCTGTCGAGCCTCCGTTATATCACAAGGTAGTGGAGCCAAGGACCTCAGTGCCAATTGAAGAATTTCTAAAGATGGAAGCCTTAGTTCATGAACTCAGGGTTGAGAATGCGGATGTCACCATATCGTATCAGGAAGCTGCATTTGCTGACAGAGGATTGGAAGAGAAGGTTCACATTGCTGAGAAGATGGCTGAAAGCAAGAAAAAAGAACTCGAAGGGAGGCTGAATTATTTCCAAAGACGGGGCTTAATTGACAAGAATAACGCCAGAGAACGCCAGATTCTCAAGAAGTCTTTGAAGGAAGCTAATGAGGCTATCACCTTGTGGCAACAAAAATGGGCCGATGAACAGAAGCGCCAAGCCAAGGTAGAGGAAGAGTTTAAAGCTAAGGTTGAAGAATTGGAAGCTAAGGCCAAGACCTCAGAGGAAGAACTGAAAGCTGCACATGCTCAACGACGGAGTTACCGGGATAGTTTGGAAGAAAGTCAGAAGCTATTACAGGAAGCTCAGGCAGAAATAGCTGATCTCAAGATCCGGGCAGAATTGAAGAAGTCCAGGACAGAGCCGGACTATGGCAGCACAAATGGGGAAGAATTATGTCAGAATATCAACACTTTGTACCAATCCTTCAGTTTGAGAGAACGCTTGATCAGAGGCCTGATTGAGGCGCCAGAAGATCTCGAGAATGCTGTGCTATTTGAGGAAGTCAAGAGGCTCAGTCTAGGGTTACAGGATGTGGTATTTCATCCATTTTAGCTGTCATTATGTTGATGCAATCCGATTACCTACAGAATTGTTGTAGGAATCGCTGCTTTAGTTTCTGAATTTTGTTTGTATGTTTTCAAATTCTTGTCCAGACTCAGTCCCTTTGGGTTTTTCTTCCAGTTATGATATATTCAGTATTTTATCCAATGGCTTTCTTGATATTACATCATTGTTCACTGACACCTGGCTACAACATCACTTCACAGGATTCTACACTTATCTGCGCACTTGTCTGAATGAATGTTCTTATCTACTACTGTATCTCGTGTTCTGCGGACTTATGTAATACTGGAATCGGGGCACGAAAAGGCCTAGGAATAGAAAACATAGCATTGCATTGCATATATTTCATTCTTACATTTGTTTGTTTTTCAGGTACCCTATCTGGTTCTCATGGTTATTCTATTTCAGCAAGTATTGCTACCGATCATATACATCGCTACTCCACAAGAGGCAATTAAAATAGGATGGTTGATCAAATTCAGAATGATTTGGCTGAGATGAAGGCCCGTATGGACCAGTTCATGGCTCTCATGACTGGTATGGCACAGAATCAAGAGCGGTTAAGACTTATGGTCGAGTGTCCAGAGGTCACGCCGGAAGGTAATCAAGTTGACAATTCACAGACAAGGGTCAATCCTCCTCCTGGTGGTAATCCTCCTCCTGTTGGTAATCTGGGTATTGGGAATGTCAGAAATGTTGGTGCTAATGAGGATGTTCAGGAAGATCAATTCACCTTACTGGATGCTGATATGGGTCATCCCAATGGCAGAAGGTATGATGAACTGGCTGAGAAAATCAAGGCTATGGAGTACAAGAACTCTCTAGGCATTGATTTTACTAATCTGGGTCTGGTACCCGGGAGTTAGATTCCTCCGAAATTCAAGCCACCCACTTTTGACAAATATCACGGCAATACGTGTCCCCAGACACATATTCAGGCGTACTTTGGAAAGATCTCAGCCCACACCGATGATGAGAAGTTGTGGATGCATTACTTTCAAGACAGTTTGGCTGGAGCTTCATTGACTTGGTACATGAAGCTGAACAGGGTTGCTGTGAGAAGCTGGAAAGATTTGGCAGAAGCGTTTCTGAAGCAATATCAGTATAATATCGATATGGCTCCCAACCACACTCAGCTGCAAGGATTGTCGCAGGGCGCTAAGGAAAGCTTTAAAGAGTACGCGCAAAGATGGAGAGAGATGGCCGCCCAAGTTCAACCCCCTTTGTTTGAGAGAGAAATGGCGGATATGTTCATGGGTACCCTGCAAGGGACGTTTCTTGACAGAGTGGACGCTTGTCCGTCGACAGAGTTTTCTGATATCGTAATTGCTGGTGAAAGGATCGAGAGTTTTTTGAAACTGTGGAAGATTTAGGATGTAAGTGGTGCTGGCTCTTCGGGAACAAATAAACCTTTTGCCAATGCGCAGAGAAGGAGAGACAAGCGTTGTGCACAGAGGATGGGGAAAAGGACGTTCTCAGGATTATCACCAAGTGGATGCAGTGATAATTCCAACACCACATGTTCAGAAACAACAGCAGGTTCAACAACAGCAACCACCGTTCCAACAAAGGGCTAGGCAGAGGGACCGCAAAATTGACCTTCTTCCTATGACTTACTCAGCATTGTTACCCCAGTTACTCCAGTTAAAATTGGTCAAACTTTGTACCATGAGACCTCCTGTTGCTGGTAATTTGCCACCCAATTATGATGCTAATGTCCGCTGTAATTTCCATTCGGGTGCTCCGGGGCATACCACCGAAAAGTGCTGGGCATTTTAAAATAAGATGCAGGATCTGATAGATGCTAAAGTGATAAACTTTTCTCCACCTCCTAATGTTATCCAGAACCCCATGTCGGACCATGGAGGGGAAAATGTGCACGCTATTGAGAATGGAAAGAGGTTGAACTTGGTGATGGATATCAAGCGGGTGAAGACTTCATTATGGTAGTGAAAGATCGTCTTTTGAAGGGACAGGTGTTTCTGGGTTGTGGCCGAGACTGTTTAGAATGTATCGGTCAAGATAATGGTTGTGACAAACTGAGGATGGGTTTACATAATCTGATTAATGAGGGCCGCCTACAGTTTGATCGTGTTGTGAAAGATATTGATGAGGTGTCAACTGTGACAATTTATTATACCCCTGCTGAAATTCAGGTACCTGCAAGGGCAGCTCCTGTATCAATTATTATGCCGGAAAGACCCAGTCCTATTACCATCACGGTGCCAGGACCAGTTCCGTTTACCTCTGAGAAAGCGGTCCCATGGCACTATGGGGCAGAGGTGTACTATGAGGGAAAGAAGAAGGAAGTTGGAACATCGGCTGATTCGAATGTTGATAATGTGGGTGATTTAGGAGGCTTTACCAGGAGTGGAAGGTTGTTTGCTCCCCAAACCCTTCGAAGTGATAAAGAAGTCGAGGCTGCGGCGAAAGCTAAAGGAAAACAAGTGGCTGAGAGTGTGCCCGTGCCTAAAATAGATCCCAAAATTACCTTCGACCGTGAGGTAGAAGAATTTATGAGAATAATAAAGAAAAGTGATTACAAAATCGTGGATCAACTGAACCAGACGCCCTCAAAGATCTTAATTTTGTCATTACTAATGTGTTCTGATGCACACCGAGAGGCTTTGCTGAAGGTGTTAAAGATGGCCTATGTTCCACAAGAAATTACTGTCAATCAACTCGAGAGTGTGATTTCTAATGTCAATGTCAGCCATGGATTAGGTTTCACGAGCTGAGATTTGACTTCTGAAGGTAGAAACCACAACAAAGCTCTGCATATTACCATGGAGTGTAAGGGCGCGGTGTTGTCTCATGTTCTGGTAGACACTGGTTCTTCGCTTAATGCCTTGCCTAAGAAGGTGTTGATTAAACTAGAGGTTGATGGATTGATTTTAAGGCCAAGTGATCTGGTTGTCAGAGCGTTTGATGGGTCGAAGCGATCTGTTTTCGGTGAAGTGGAATTACCCGTGAAAATTGGACCTCATGTGTTCAAGGCTACATTCCACGTGATGGATATACAGCCTGTTTATAGCTGTTTATTAGGTCGCCCATGGATTCATGCGGCCGGGGCTGTTACATCCACATTACATCAGAAGCTGAAATACGTGTTTGAAGGACAGGTAGTAACTGCGTATGGTGAAGAGGACATTTTTGTCAGTCACTTGTCCACTTTCAAGTATGTTGAGATGGATGGGGAAATCCATGAAACGCTTTGCCAGTCATTTGAGGCAGTGAATATCGATAAAGTGCCTAAATCTCCTCCTACACCAGCGGTAGCCGGCACATCAATTTTGTCTTATAAGTAAGCCGTCGAGGTTGTTAGAGCAGGTAATGCCTAGGGCTGGGGCAAACTGGTAGAGACACCAGTGAAAGAAGATAAGTTTGGTATTGGCTATCAACCATCTCTGGATTCGGCTACAAAGTACAGTGGACCCATCACATTCAGCAGTGGTGGAATCATTTATACAGATCAATCTTGTGCGGCTGCAGAAGATGGCATAGACAGTGATTGTGACTTGGACAACTGGGTACGCTCACGTGGTTCAGGACAACAATTGCAAAACTAGTTCGCTGAGGAAATCATTCCAGTTACTTTTCAAACAGAGTAATTTTCTTTGTTTTTCTTTAACCATAATGCATGTCAAAATCTTGCGCTCTGCCCAAGGTGTACAGATTCATTTGTAGGGCCACACATTTTCATTTGCAATTGTTAATCATTAATAAAGGACGTTTTGCATTCAAATTTCGTTCCCTGTCTTTCGTCTTTTATTTTTGCACAAAAACATTAAAAATGGCAATGTCTTGTTTTCTTTTTGTTTTTCAAAATAAATTCTAAAATAAAGCATGAACCCCTCGTGCAGACTTGATCCTCCGAATTCCACTGATAACGATTCTGCTATGGCCATGTATGACTTTGACAATCCGATTTATCAAGCCGAAGAAGGGGATGAAGAAGACTGTGAACTTCCCGAGGAATTGGCTAGATTGTTGAAGAAGGAGGAGAGAGTCATTCAACCTCACCAAGAGACAATTGAGGTTATCAACATTGGTTCCGAGGACGCAAGGAAAGAAATTAAGATTGGAGCCAGCCTGCAGGCCAAGGTAAAGAAAAAGCTTATCAGTATGCTGCGGGAATATGTTGACATCTTCGCTTGGTCATATCAAGATATGTCAGGGTTAGATACAGACATTGTTGTGCATAGGTTGTCATTGAAAGAGGGTTGTCCTCCTGTCAGACAGAAACTTTGGAGAACTAAACCAGAGATAGCTCTTAAAATCAAAGAGGAGGTGCAAAAACAGTTAGATGCGGGATTTCTGGCAGTCACTAATTACCCTCCATGGGTTGCAAATATTGTTCTTGTGCCGAAGAAAGACGGAAAGGTCAGAATGTGTGTTGATTATAGGGATCTAAATAGAGCAAGTTCGAAGGATGACTTTCCTTTAGCTCACATCGACGTGCTGGTTGATAATACAGCTCAGTTTTCAGTGTTCTTATTCATGGATGGCTTCTCCGGGTATAATCAGATCAAGATGGCACCTAAGGATATGGAGAAGACCACGTTCATTACCCCATGGGGTACCTTCTATTATAAAGTGATGTCTTTCGGGTTGAAAAATGCAGGGGCCACGTATCAGTAGGCAATGGTAACATTATTTCATGATTTGATTCACAAAGAGATTGAATGTTATGTGGATGATATGATTGTCAAGTCACGAACAGAAGAAGAACACCTGATTAACTTGAAGAAGTTGTTTGAAAGGTTGAGAAAGTTCTGTTTAAGGTTGAATCCAAACAAGTGCACTTTCGGGGTGCGTTCTAGAAAGCTGTCGGGTTTCATCGTAAGTGGAAAAGGGATTGAGGTCGATCCTGCCAAAGTGAAAGCAATTCAAGAAATGCCTGAGCCGAAAACCGAAAAAGAGGTTCGTGGTTTTCTAGGTAGATTGAACTACATTGCAAGGTTCATATCTCACCTAACAGCCACGTGCAAACCAATATTCAAACTGCTAAGAAAAGATCAAACGGTCAGGTGGAATGACGATTGCCAATTGGAATTCGATAAAATAAAAAGATATTTGCAGGAACCTCCAATTCTAATACCTCCGGTTCCAGGGAGACCTTTGATAATGTACTTGACAGTGCTTGAAGAGTCTATGGGTTGTGTTCTCGGTCAACACGACGAGACAGGTAGGAAAGAGCATGCTATCTACTAACTGAGCAAAAAAATCACTGACTACGAATCCCGATAATCAATGCTTGATAAGACATGTTGTGCACTCGCATGGGCTGCTAAGCAATTGAGGCAGTATATGCTCACGGACACAACTTTGTTGATTTCCAAAATGGATCCGGTCAAGTATATTTTCGAGAAACCAGCACTGACAGGCAGGGTTGCACGGTGGCAAATGGTTTTGACAGAATATGATATCTAGTATACTTCCCAGAAATCCATCAAAGGAAATATCCTGTCAGACTATCTTGCGCAACAGCCGATTGATGATTACCAACCCATGAACTTTGATTTCCCTGATGAGGACATCATGTTTCTCAAAGTTAATGACTGCGAGGAGCCACTCCCGGAGGAGGGGCCAGACCCTGAATCCAAATGGAGCTTGATGTTTGATGGGGCTGTCAACATGAATGGTTGCAGAGTTGGAGCAGTTCTTATCACACCGGAAGGAGTTCATATGCCCTTCACTGCCCGAGTAACTTTCGGATGCACCAACAATGAAGCAGAATATGAAGCTTGTATAATGGGGATTAAGGGGGCAATTAATTTACGAATTAAGTCCCTCGATATCTTCGGTGATACAGCTTTGGTAATCAATCAAGTGAATGGGAACTGGTACACGCACCAGACACATCTGATTCCGTATAGAGATTATACGAGAAGATTGTTGATGTTTTTTACAACAGTAAAGTTGTATCATATTCCTCGAAATGAGAATAAATTTGCGGATGCCTTGGCCACATTGTCTTCTATGACTAAAGTGCAAAGGTGGAACCACGTACCCAAGATTAATGTGTCTCGTCTTGACAGACCTGCATTTGTGTTTGCTGTTGATGCAACGTCTGACGACAAGCCGTGGTTTCATGACATCAAGTGTTTTTTGAAAAGTCAAGAGTACCCGCCTGGGGCATCTACCAAAGATAAGAAGACGTTGAGGAGACTGGCTAGTAGCTTCTTCTTGAACCAAGATAACGTGTTGTACAAACGGAATTTTGACATGGTCCTGCTCAGATGCGTGGATAGACACGAAGCAGACCTGTTAATGAAAGAAGTGCATGAAGGATCTTTTGGTACCCATGCCGAAGGACATGCGATGGCTAAGAAACTATTGAGGTCAGGGTATTATTGGTTGACAATGGAGACAGATTGTTGCAAGTACGCCGCCCGCAAATGTCACCAGTGCCAGATCTATGCAACAAAGTGCATGTGCCTCTGAATCCGTTGAGTGTCATGTCCTCTCCTTGGCCCTTTGCTATGTGGGGCATTGATATGATCGAAAAAATTGAGCCTACTGCTTCAAACAGCCATCGTTTCATTTTGGTCGCCATTGATTATTTCACAAAGTGGGTTGAAGCAGCCTCTTATGCCAGCGTCACTAAGCAGGTGGTAGCTTGTTTCCTGAAACGGGATATCATTTGTCGCTATGGAGTGCCCGAAAGAATCATTACTGATAATGGTTCTAATTTGAACAACAAAATGATGGCTGAACTGTGTCGGGACTTCAAAATTGAACATCACAATTCTTCTCCGTATCGCCCGAAGATAAATGGCGCTGTTGAAGCGGCCGATAAGAATATTAAGAAGATTGTGCAGAAAATGGTTCTCACATATAAAGATTGGCATGAGATGCTACTGTTTTCCTTGCATGGGTACCGAACATCAGTACGCACGTCTACTGGGGTAACACCATTCTCCCTTGTGTACGGTATGGAGGCAGTCTTACCGGTTGAAGTTGAGATTCCATCCCTCAGAGTCATGATGGATGTCAAATTAGACGAAGCTGAATGGGTTCGCGCTGGGTTTAATCAGTTGAGCCTTATTAAAGAGAAACGTCTGGAAGCTGTGTGCCACGGGCAGTTGTACCAACGAAGGATGAAGCGGGCATTTGATCAGAAGGTACATCCTCGGGTTTACAAAGTTGGAGATGTAGTACTAAAAAATATCCTTCCTCCTAGTACAGATCATAGAGGCAAATGGACTCCCAACTATGAAGATCCATTCATGGTTAAAAAGGTCTTCTCGGGCGGAGCCTTGTTGCTTTCAACCATGGATGGCAAAGACTTTTCTTCCCCTGTTAACTCAGACGCAGTCAAAAAATACTTCGCAAAAATAGACCCGCTGGAAAAAAAAAAAAGAGAATCCAGGCAAAAAAAGGGCATCCCGGCAAACCATAAAAACAGAATAAAAAGGTTCGGGCAAAAATTAGGGATATAAATAAAAAAAATTGTACACCCGGTAAGTTGAAAACCCTAAAGGGCAACTTAGGCAAAAAAGGGTATCCCGGTGGATTGAAAACCCGAAAGGGCGGTCTACGCAAAAGAGGGACTTAAGCGAACGATTGTGGTCTGAGTTATCTGTACTACCTGACCGTTTCAGCAACTGACATTCCAAAGGATAGGAATCAGTCCAATCACTCCTCAGAAGGCAAGGTCGGGGAGTTTTGAAGACATACTGGCTATAGCAGGATTGAAACTCAATGGAATGTCGTTTTCACATTGCCATTAGGATAGTTTCTTTTCTCAATTTATAGCAATCTCCTCTTTCCAGGGTTTGCTTCCGAATGTATTTGCCAATTTCAGGCATTTTTCAATAAATTGAATTTCAGGCAAAAGCTCCTTATTTTGTTTTTATTGCTTTGTTTGCAAAAACGTCCAAATTTTTTATAAAACATTGCATTTGAAAACATTGTGGCCTTACAATAACATGCGTGGAAAAACATTTAAAATCACTTTGAATGTTGAGTAATCCTGGATGGTGGATTCAAACCACGCAATATCCTGGGGCATGGGTGCATATTCTCTTGTTGCAGGTAACAGGTATAAGCTTTTTCAAGAGCAGAGGTCATTTCTTTCGGGTGTTGTTGGATCTTATTAAGTCGATTCTCCCATTCAATACTTCCAACAGCTACAAGCTTTTCTGTGTCGATAACGATTGCAAGTTCCTCAGTAGAGTTGCTTCGCAGACCTCGCAGTTAATGTTCAAAGCCCAGTGAGTGTCCAGGAGTTTGAAGATGCCAAATCTTCTATAAAATCCTCTTGGGACGATTTATTCATATCAGCTGCGTAATCTAGGGCAAAAGTGAGTTGTTGACCCGCCCAAGCATGGGGCATCTTGAAAATTCCCCAGCAAGAGGTGTTCCAACTCATTATCCCCAGTAGCGTAACCTCTCAATTATAATATGTCTAGCTCAAGTCTCGGCATTTTCCTAAGAGTTTGAAGATGCTTGGTCTTCTGTAAGATCCTCTCAAGGGGCATTCCCAGCACGAGATGCTTTGAAGCGGTTCTCTCCAGCCGAGTTTGTTGTAAACTCATTATCCCCAGTGGAGTCGTCAAACAGAAAGTTTGTTTAACATGGGACATTGTGGCTCTTATCCTAAGCTTGACAGTTTTGTTCCTCAATAGATTACCGTGCATTTTCTTTGTGTTTTCCCAGCAGATCTCTGGGGACTCTTTCCCTAGCATGTTGCAACGGAATGTCTTCCAATCAGGATTTGTGTATCCCCGGCGGAATAGTTTCGATCCTCAGCAAGATCATATTTCTGGTAGTTGTATCCCCCACAAAGTTCGGCATTGAATCCTGTCAGTAATACTCCCCAGCTGAGTTGTTTTTTCTTCCCGCAGAGGTTTATCAGATCAACAGAATCTCTTCCTCAGCAGAGTGTTAGTACATTCTTTCCCCATCCAAGTCGGAAAGTTGTCATTCCTCCAGCGGAGCTGCTATGATCAGAATTTATCCCCAGACAGATGAAATAATTCTCAAAGTCCAATTTATTTTTGGCAAGCGTGGCAATTTGGAGTAGACGGATTGTTCATTCATTCTCCAGCAGAGATATTATCCTTTCAGGAGCTTCTGAGATCATTGATCATTGTTCCTCAGCAGAGTCAGCAGGGATGTCTGATATGTATGCAAAGCATAATCCAGTGTTGAATTTTTGCAAAAGTCCAACCGCAGCATGGCCCGTCGGTATTTGTCCGGTTTTATTCGAAAGACAAAGCAAAGTCCAACCGCTGATTGGCAAAAGTCCATCTTAGGGTGGCAAATCAGCAAAGTCCAACCGCAGATTGGCAAAAGTCCATCTTAGGGTGGCATATCAGCAAAGTCCAATCGCAAATTGGCGAAAGTCCATCTTAGGGTGGCAAAGCAGGGTAAAGACCAACCGTAGATTGGAGAAACTCCACCCGCAGTGTGGCAAGTCAGTAGTCATCTGACTCCATTTAAAAGACAATTTCAAGACCAACCGCAGATTGGAGAAAGTCCACCCGCAGTGTGGCAAGCCAGTAGTCGTCTGGTGTCATACAAAAGACATTTTCCAAGTCCATCTGCAGTGTGGCAAGCCAGTAGTCGTCTGGCGTCATACAAAAGACGTTCTTAAAGTCCACCCGCAGTGTGGCAAGCCAGTAGTCGTCTGGCGTCGTACAAAATACATTTTCCAAGTCCATCCGCAGTGTGGCAAGCCAGTGGTCGTCTGGCATCGTGCAAAAATACATTGTTAAAGTCCACCCGCAGCGTGGCAAGCCAGTAGTCGTCCGGCGTCATGCAAAAAGACATTGTTCCAAGTCCATCCGCAGTATGGCAAGCCAGTGGTCGTCTGGCGTCGTTCAAAGGACATCTCTCCAGTGTTATGGTTATCATCAGAGTCTTATCCAAGCAGAGTTCATTTGGTTGGGTTTATATCCCTTTTCTTCTTCTCCACAGAGTTCAAATTTTCTGGTTATTTTCGGTATTCAATCCCTCCATACCTTGAAAGTCTGAAAGCAACCGCTATCATCCATTCAGGTCTACAGTGATTGAATAGGGGCAGCTGTAATAACCCAAAATTTTACCTCTCATCTTTCATATCATTTAGCATGTGCTTTCATTGCATTGCATTGCATTGCATTCAAGCATAGAAAAATAAAGCATTCATCTTTGCATTCAGCATAGGGCATGTGATCAGTGGTTTTCAGAGTTTTGATCATCCAAAGTAAGAGAACAAGAGACAAGGGTCTCCTAATAAGCCTCAAAGGTATCTCATATCATATGACATCTCAATTGATCCCACAGGTCATTGGAGGATGGGAATCCATCAAGAAAGTTGGACAGTTCATCATCTCTTAACCAAAAGCAGTCCAAATTAGGGTTTGTGATTAAAGCAGTCTCCTAATGAAATTTTGGTTCAAACTTAATCTCATTGTTTTCTACATGATATCAAGTATCTAAGGATGGAATATTGCTCATTGGTTCATTTTAGAAGAGGTTCAATTGGCCAGTTGCTTGAGAATCAAGAAATTAGGGAAAAAGTCAACGCCTGACTTTTAAGGTCAAATTCATGAAAGTCAAGTCACATATGTTCATTGGACAAGATTTGATCAAGAAATGATGGAGGAATCATGAAAAATCAAGAAATGTACAAAGTTTCCCTTTTTGGAAATTTAGGGTTTCCAAAAATGGCAAGTTTTGGACCATTTTGAACTGCACTTTAAGGCATTCTTTCTTCAAGATAAAAGCTCCAAACTTCAGGCCCAAGTTGAGCTAATTAAAGATCACATTCCAAGCTTCAAATATATATAAAGAACTCTTCCATTGGATCAAAATTGAGAGAGTTATGATCAATCAAAGTAGAGCAAAATCAAGGCAAATTTCAAGTCATGGCAAGGCAAGTTCAGGCCTCCAGGCCATAATTTCATCAAACACTTGGTGTGCCAAATGTCAAGCCATTTTTATCAATCAAGAAACCTTCAAATGAAAAAATGTTGAACATAAAAGTTGTTCCTCTCCATGTCCTCTTCAACTTTTATGTTGGACATTTTTCCATTTGAACAAGTTATGAGATAGTTATGATGGTCCAAACGTAGGGGTTTCATGCTGAAATTCACTAGTCATAATACCATGCCAGACCACCAGGTCACGCACCCACAAACCAGTTTTGTTCCCTTGATTTCATGGCCAATTTTAAGCATCTTAGAGGTCTCTATTCAATTCAATTTCCATCCCAATCTTGTTCTAAGATGTTCCCTCTTTCTAATGACACCAAACCCTCATGATTTCATGCCATGTACATAGAAATATTCACCCTCAAACTCCCAACTTTCCACTGCATGCATAGCTGCCAAGAATAGCATGTTTTTACATTGTTGTTGTTAGTTCACATCAGTTTCCACGCATGCTCTCACACCACTCTTTTCCTCATTTGAACATACCATCCTTCTTACACATGACATGCCATGCTTTACCATACATGAAAAAGGAAATGCCAAACTTGTTCAACAAGTTTCTGCAGCAGCACATCACCACCTCTCTTTTCTAAATTCCACCCTAAACTTCATAAACCTCTCCACACCATAACCAATCTCACTAACCCGTGCCAATAACTAACATGACTCAGTTAGTTAGATGAAACTCATTTAACCCAACTCAGTTAACTCACCTCCTAACTGTCAACCACACTGGTTAACTTCTAACTCAACCTATATAAGCTCCCTTGCTCACAAAATTAACAACAACACTACATTTTGCTCGAATTCTCTCACATTCCACAAACTCTCATTCTCAAGTTCTTCTCTGAAACTCTTTCTCTCTGCACAATCTCATCATCATCTTCATCTATTCATCACTCTCTCCATCAATGGTTCATCAGTGAGCAAGAACAAGGAAGATTAAGTTCACTTCATCAATTGCAACTTCGGTTCAGTTGGAATCTCATTCTATTTTCTTCAAGATCTCAAGTTCCATAGCCTTTATTTGGCCACATTAGAGCTCAAGAATTCAAGGAAGCATCTCTGGCTTTCTTTTGATTCAAGTTTCTGCAAAGTTCAGGTTCTAATTTCTCCAACTTTATTGCACGAATTTATGTTGTTTTAGCTTGTTTTTCTGTTGTTTTTAGCTTAATAGAAGCATTATTCATCTCCGGCTAGTTGATAGGCCTCCTAGAGGTGTAGATTCAAAACCTAGGGCAATTTTCATCTCCTCAATTCTCTTTATATGTGATTGATAAGTGAAAAATACTTGTGGATTCGTGATGTGCGTGAGTTCCTCTTTCGAATGGTATATGTTTTATTAATTTCTGGAGGTTTTGAGGTTGAAGTCGCTGGAGAGTGGCAATATAAGATGACCATAGGTCCTTCTCCGGCCGGTGAAGTTCGTCTAGGGTTTTAAGATCCAGTTTAAATCACTGTCGTTTGATTCATTTGATCAAACGTCTAATACGTTGCCAACACATTAATGAGGGTGTTGTATCTCACGTGACTTCTTTTGCTCTCTGAATTGATTGTGTGTGCGTGCGTGTAGGAGAATTATCATGTGCTTGCCTTATGGACTATTGGATTAGCATACTTTAATGATTGATCTTGATTGACCTGATTGTGTGGCTATGATTGAATCACATGTTAACTGAAATGCACCTTAACACACACAAACACGCGCCTTAATGGACTGAACCTCAAATGCTTTTCACACCCCCGTGTTCTGGGCCCAATCTTCATTTTAACTTGTTTTTACTCACGCTGCACCCCCTGCACTCTTTTCTTTACATTTTTATTTTCTTTTTTGTATACTTGTTTGATTTTCTTCTTTTAAAAATACTAAAAAAAATTAAATAATTCCATAAAAATTCATTTTGCATTTTTAGACATTAAAATAGATTTTCCATATTTTTTATTTATGATTTTCCTTTATCATGGCATTAATTCCATAATTTTCTTTTAATTTCTTTTTGAGTGAACTTCTTCATGAACACTTGAGCTTACACATTTTATTTCTCTCATTTCACACACTGTTTCTCATCCATTATTTTTGCATTGATTGAAGGACATTTTGAAGCATCTAAAAAAATTTTCATTTGATTTTTAAAGTCATTTTATAATGTGTTTGGATGTGTATCTTTAAGTATTTGTGTGGTGTGTTTCAATGTACTTTCATGAGGCCTTTGGAGGCATTTTTCTTTTGAGTTTTGCTATGAGGTTTTGTGGCATGTCTTACTTCTGATCAGTGATGTATATCACCTAATTCCATAGTTTTCTCATGTACTTTTATATTTGTTTGATGCCTTATGATTGAATTTACTTTTGTGCACTTTTTTATACTTCATGTTAACATGTTTTGATGAGGCATTTATGCCACCATTTTATGATTATTTGTGCATCTTTTATAGGACATTTGTATGATATTATAGGTCATCCTTGTGTCATTATAGGTCACTTTGACTTGTGTTTGCATTTAATAGGAGTTTATGCATTGTAACTTGAAAGTTTGACATGGTTCCTTCTCTTGTATCTTCTTAAGCTCTACATGTTTCTTGTGTGCATTTTTGTATGCCATTTCATACATTCCATTTGCATTTCATTGATGGTATGCCACTGCCCATATGCATTTAATAATCTTTCCATATGATATACATCACTAGCATGTCACTTCGGGTATATGATTGAAACTTGTTTCTTCTCCTTACTTCTATTTCATCTTATTTCTTTTATTTGTATCATTGCATCCATGACTTATATGATGATTCATATGCATTAGAAGACATTTATAAATGATGCATGCTTCTGACCTTATCATTTCATTAAGCATTATTGCATGATCACATTGCACATTCCTTCATCTTCCATCTATTCCTTCCATGTGCATCTCTTGGATGTTTAATGCATTATGTGTGCAAGGTTTGGGGTGTGTTTGATCTCTTAACCTTAGAGAGCATCCTTTCGATATAAGTTCTGACCTTGAGTGATTTTCATCTCTTAGGATCTTTATCCATGGATTCTTAAGTTGTTTGATCATTACTTGTTATTCTTTCCTTATTTCACTACTAGTAAATAGTTTTTGAACTAACCTTTTCATGTAGGTGCTAATGGTAAGTAAGTATGTGGATATGCTTCCACATATACTTCTTCCTTTCATCTTTTCTTATCTCTTTTATTCATTCTACTTGTGTTTGATAAGCATTTATATGCTTTCCTTGAATAACTTCTTTCTTCATCCCTCTTTAAGATCAACTTAACTTCCTTCTTGGAAGTAAGTTGTTTCTTATCTTCTCTTCTCTTCTTTTAGACTTAGGCTTCTAAGCCACACTAAACCATTAGGATATCCAAGCATAATAACATTAGGGTGAGTCTTAGACCCCTTTAGTTTTCACCTTTGCTTTCTTTTGAGTCTCTCTTCTCTCATCTCAAAATAAATTCAAAACACCTAATAAAGGTTGAAACATCTTCATGTGTCATGAGCCTTATTCCATGGGGGGCTTGCATACATTCCATCTTGGAATGTGTTGTAGGCTTTCTAGCATGATGTACAAGTCTTTAACATGAAGAGATTTCACAAACTAAACCAAAAACACTTCTTCATCTAAAAAACAACAAAAACACTTAATAAAGGAAATAGGCTAGTGTGCTGGAGCCTTGATCATGGAATTAAGTTTGAGGGTCTTCCTCATACTTAGTGTGCTTCATTATCATCCCATTTTGGAGTGATGTATGTTGTACACACTCCATTCAAGGAGACTTAGGTACACTCACCTATGCAAAACACTTCAAATAAAAAAAAACTTCTAAAATATTTCAAACAAACAATTACGTCTTCGGGAATTCTCTTCTCACCTCCTTCATTCTATTCCTTAAGGACTCGTCATATCCGTTCTACAGCAAACAGGTAATGCCTAAGTCTCCATACAGCGAGCTGCAACACCTAACTGTTGGGATGCGCACTCTGACATTTCCATTAAAAAATACAAACAAAGCAACCCTTGTTGAGGGGAACTACGTCGCTCTGATTCTCATGTTCCCGATGAGATACATAGGTAGTGGGGTAGGGCCCATTCGAGCACTTCTTTTATTTTCCCTACATTTGTTTCTCGTTTTCTTTCCATTCTTTTTCCAGTATCTTTTCTATTACCCTTTGAG
Source organism: Lathyrus tuberosus (assembly GCA_022829125.1). Lineage (NCBI taxonomy): Eukaryota > Viridiplantae > Streptophyta > Magnoliopsida > Fabales > Fabaceae > Lathyrus > Lathyrus tuberosus. Next base: position 11,793,046 of record JALAZF010000009.1, read on the forward strand.
CAGTACTTCAAGCGTGGATCCCGTCGAGTACGACGGACGTGAAAGGGTGTGATAACCTTCCCTTCACGTAACCTGTAACGCCCCGTTTTGCTAATTTTATTTTATTGAGTCTTTTTGGATTATTTTATTATTATTTTATTGTAATTTCGACTTTTGTGTGAAAATGTGTTATTTTTAGTCGTGAATATATTTTATCGCGTTTTGGGAACGTTTGCGAGATATTTGAGTGTGGGGGTATTTTGGACATTTCATAGATATTTTTTTTCATTAAGTTAGTAAGATAGAATTGGAAAGAGAGAAAATAGAGAGAAAGAAAGAAGAAAGAAGGGAAACGAGAAGAAAAGAGGAGAAGAGAGAAATTGAAGAAAAGAGTGGAAAAATCATCAAGAGCAAGTTGTAAAGTCGATTTAATCGGGTAAGGGTGCGAAACTCGATTATATTATACTTGTGTATGGTTATGTATGTGTGGGTGTGGGTTTTGGTGGTGTTTTATAATTTTGATTTTAGGTCGGATTGTGAGAATTGATGGTTTAACGGTTGGAAATCGATGTAAAGGTGGTAGTTTGCTTGTTGACATGATTAGAATAGGTTCTGATTGAAATATGTTGATTTGGAAATGGTTTGGGTTGGAAAATATCAGTTTTGGGTTTTCAACAGCGCTGAAGGATTCTGAATTTTCGCAGGTTCGCCTAGCGAACCATTCAGCGAAGGGTAGCGAAGGTTCGCTACGGGCATTCGCCTAGCGAAGGCGTGAGCGAAGGTTCGCTAGAGTGTTCGCCTAGCGAACTTTGGGTGTTTTTGGCTCTGTTTGGTTCTGACTTGGTTCGCTGGAACATTCGCCTAGCGAAGGAGCTAGCGAATGCTCGCGAGGGATGCTCGCCTAGCGAAGCAGCTAGCGAATGCTCGCGAGGGAGGTTCGCCCAGCGAACAGTGCTGTTCGTGTAATTTTGTTTTCTGCATAACTTTTGATCTGTGATTCGGTTTGAGGCGTGGTTTGATGCGTTGGAAAGCCATTGAGCTGTACTTTCTTATTATGATGGTTTAGAATTTGTTAGCCGATTTTATTTTGTCGGTAAATGTGAATAGTGTCAATGGTCGACTTTTGTCGTTTTAATGGTGCATAATTGTCATGTATTATGCTATATGTGTGTGTGCTTTGGATATGTATGCCTTATATGCTGTTGTGAGAATAAGTTGTGGCCGAAAGGCAAGAAATGCTAAGTGTTGTATTTGATGATTTATGCATGATTATGAATGTGTGCATGGATGCAATGTGAGTGTCATGAGTCATTGTATGCCAAGCATCATAATGTGCATTGTGGAAACGTCCTGAGAGACGATTTGATTCCTGAGGGAATATGCTATACCATCGTGTGCCTCGAAAATATGAGGCGATGCCTGAGGACTTAAAGCGATGGGTATAGACGATTGTGGGCTCCTTTGGAGACTTAAAGCAATCCTTAACGTCGTGTGCCTCGAAAATATGAGGCGATGCCTGAGGACCTAAAGCGACGGGGTGAACATCGTAGGCCCGACGGGGAGTTACTTGAGATTCTCAGTAACGAGCGATCGTTCCAATAGTTCCTGAGTGAACTGATGATGAGACATGTGACATTGGAAGTCGGTACCGCATGGCATGTGCATAGAGTCGTTGTGTCGGTCTATGTGCATTGCATAAATAATGAATTAATTGTGTGTGAATTTGTGAATGTGATTAATGAAATGGAATATGTGTGATTGTATTGTGAATGATTGATGTGCAGTGGTAATTGATACGTGTGAATTGTACTGTGCGTTGTTATAATTTATCTGTGTGCTTTGGTGGTGAGAATATGTTATTTGTGCATTTTTGTGTTAATATATAATTTTATGCAATTATATTATGGTTGTTTTTCTCACCCTTCTGCTGTTTTATAACGCTCTATGAGGCGTTGCAGATTAGAGCTGCTGGAGGTATTCCTTTTTGTGAAGCGTTGCGTCTTCATTATTTTGGTCGGTCGCCTCTGATATGTGACTCCGGGTAGTTAGGGTGGCCGCGTGCTATTATTTTGTATATCTGATGATATATTTTGGTTGTACATATGCTACCTGATGTATGACCAACTGTTTATATGTATATATGTTAATCAGATTTTAGATTTTCCGCTTTAATTCTAATTTCTGAAAAGTGGGTGTAAGGAACAAAGTTTCCTCTGTGTGATTGCTACCCCACAGTTGCATATCATTATGGGCAGGTGTTGCATGTTATGTGTATGTTTGGTTACTTTGATGTGATCCTCCCTTTCTATGCCATAATGTTTCAAATATACTCTGATCAATTTTCGAATTTTCTTTTACCGCCTTAATTGCGTGTTAATTGGGGGTATAGATTGGGGGCGTCACATTAAGTGGTATCAGAGCCAGTCCGTGTCAGTTGTGTAGTTTGTGTCTGTTGTGTCTGGCATATTGGGCGAGTTGTGTTGAGCGAGTTGTTGTTTAACCATAGTTTCTGTTTTGGACGAACAGAATATGGCTGGTCGTAATGATGCTGCTTTGGCTGCTGCGATGGAAGCGATGGTACGAGCTGTGCAGGGTGCACCGAATGCTGCCGGAAATGATGAGTTTAGAAAGAATAAGCCGCCGGTCTTTAAAGGGAAGCATGATCCAGATGGTGCGCAGTTGTGGTTGAAAGAGATTGAGAGGATTTTTAGGGTGATGGAGTGTGATGACGATGATGTTAAAGTGAGGCTGGGCACTCATATGCTACACAAAGAGGCTGATGACTGGTGGGTCAGTACTCATCAGGTGTTGGAAGCTGATGAGGAGGAAGAAGAGATCACTTGGGAGGTGTTTAGCCGAGAGTTTCTAAGGAAGTATTTTCCCGAGGATGTCCGAGGAAAGAAGGAGATTGAGTTTTTAGAGCTAAAACAAGGTAATATGTCGGTTATTGACTATACTGCTAAGTTTGTGGAACTTGTGCAGTTTTATCCTCATTATGTGGAAGCGACAGCTGAATTTTCAAAGTGTGTGAAGTATGAAAGTGGCTTGCGTCCTGAGATAAAGCAGGCGATTGGATATCAGAGGATTCGGAGGTTTGCTGATTTGGTGGAATGCTGTAGGATTTATGATGAAGATAGTAAGGCTCGTTCTGCTCACTATAAAAGTGTAAGTGACAGGAAAGGGAAACAACAGTTCCGTGGTGGTCCGTATGTGTCACCGGCTGATAAAGATAAACAAAGGGGTAATTTTGATCGAAGGTCAAGTGGAGGAGGTATGTCTAATGCTCCTAGGTGTTTTAAATGTGGTGAATTAGGTCATCGCCAGCATGAATGTAGGAAGAAGTTGAATAAGTGTTCTAATTGTGGTGGTATTGGGCATGTTTTAGCTGATTGTAAAAAGAAGAATGTAGTGAAGTGTTATAATTGTGGGGAACCTGGTCACATTAGTTCGAAGTGTCCTAATCCAAAGAAGGCTCATACTAGTGGCAAAGTGTTTTCATTGGCGGGAACTCAGACTTCAAGTGCTGATCGTCTGATAAGAGGTACTTGCTTTATTAATAATATGCCTTTAATTGCTATTATTGATACTGGAGCGACTCATTCGTTTATTTCGTCTGAGTGTGCGGAACGTTTGAATCTTGGGTTGTCTTCGATGGATGGTGAGATGGTTATTGATACTCCAGCGATGGGGTCAGTAACTACTTCTTTGGTGTGTTTGAGTTGTCCTTTGACCATTTATGGTAAAGACTTTGTGATGGATTTGGTGTGTTTACCTTTGGAAGGTTTAGATGTGGTGTTAGGAATGAATTGGTTGCAATTCAATCGGGTGCACATTGATTGTTATCATAAGCTTGTAAGGTTTCCTTCTCTTGTGGAGGATGAAGACTCGAGTTTCTTGCCTACCAAAGAGTTGAAGAATCTTTTGGCGGATGAAGCTCAGTTGTTTGGATTATTTGCATCTTTGACTGTGGATAGTCAAGTTTCATTGGAAGTGTTTCCTGTTGTGTGCGAATTTCCTGAGGTGTTTCCTGTTGATATTTCAGATGTACCGCCAGAGAGAGAAGTTGAATTTTCGATAGATCTAGTTCCTGGTACTAGACCTGTTTCTATGGCACCTTATAGAATGTCAGCATCTGAATTGGTGGAGTTGAAAAAGCAGTTGAGTGAGTTGTTGGAAAAGAGGTTTGTGAGTCCAAGTGTTTCTCCTTGGGGTGCTCCAGTTTTGTTAGTGAAAAAGAAGGATGGGAGTATGCGATTATGTATTGATTATCGCCAGTTGAACAAAGTAACGATTAAGAACAAATATCCGCTTCCAAGGATTGATGACCTGATGGATCAGTTGGTTGGAATTCTTGAAAGACTACGACTTTGGCTTGAATTACCATCCTGGTAAAGCTAATGTGGTAGCCGATGCATTGAGCCGGAAATCATTGCATATGTCCGCATTGATGGTGAAAGAGTGGGAACTTTTGGAATCGTTTAGAGATTTGAGTTTGGTATGTGAAGTGACATCGGTTAGTGTAAGGCTTAGAATGTTGAAAGTTACGAATGAATTTTTGATGTCGGTTAGTGAGAAACAAAAGCTGGATTTGAAATTCGTTGATTTGATGAGGAATGAGAATGTGGATTTCAAGGTGGATAATTTTGGTGTTTTGAGATTCCGTGGTCGTATTTGTATTCCTGATGATGCGGAGTTGAAAAGAATGATTTTGGAAGAAGGACACCGGAGTAATTTAAGTATTCATCCGGGTGCGAATAAGATGTACCAAGATTTGAAGAAGATTTTCTGGTGGTCTGGTTTGAAAAGAGATGTGGCTCAGTTTGTGTATGCTTGTTTGACTTGTCAGAAATCGAAAGCGGAACATTTGAGACCTAGTGGTTCGTTGCAACCGTTGGATATTCCTGAGTGGAAATGGGATAGCATTTCGATGGACTTTGTGACGGGATTACCGAACACTCAGCGTGGGCATAATGCTATTTGGGTGATTGTGGACAGGCTGACTAAATCGGCGCATTTTATTCCGATTGACATCAGTTTCTCTTTGGAACGGTTAGCTGAGATCTATATCAGTGTGGTTGTGAAATTGCATGGGGTTCCTTTAAGTATTATTTCTGATCGAGATCCTAGGTTTACATAGAGATTTTGGGAAAGTTTACAGAAGGCTTTGGGTTCTAGATTGAGGTTGAGTTCGGCCTATCATCCGTAGACGGATGGTCAGACCGAAAGAACTATTCAGTCGTTGGAGGATTTGTTGAGGTCGTGTGTTTTGGAACAAGGTGGTGCGTGGGACAGTTATCTTGCTTTGATTGAGTTCACGTATAATAACAGTTTCCATTCTAGTATTGGAATGGCACCTTTTGAGGCTTTATATGGGCGAAGATGTAGAACGTCGTTGTGTTGGCACGAAACAGGTGAGAGTTCTGTGGTTGGACCGGAATTGGTACAACAGACGACGGAAAAGGTAAAGTTTATTCGTGAGAAAATGAAGGCTTCTCAAGATAGACAAAAGAGTTATCATGATCGGAGACGGAAGGATCTTGAGTTTCAAGAGGGTGATCACGTATTTCTGAGAGTTACGCCGGTAACGGGTGTTGGTCGTGCTTTGAAATCTAAGAAGCTTACTTCTCGATTTATGGGTCCTTACCAGATATCTGCGAGAGTTGGTGCTGTAGCGTATCGTGTGGCGTTACCGCCAAATCTGTCGAATTTGCATGATGTTTTTCATGTTTCACAGCTTCGGAAGTATATTCCGGACCCTTCACATGTGATTCTGATGGACGAGGTTGAGGTAAGAGATAACCTTATGGTCGAGACTTTACCGGTTAGTATTTTGGATCGCGAGGTGAAGCGGTTGAGGGGCAAAGAGATTGCACTTGTGAAAGTGGCGTGGGGAGGCGCTGCTGAGGGTAATTTGACGTGGGAATTGGAGAGTAGGATGCGGGGGTCGTATCCGGAGTTGTTTGTATCAGGTAAGATTTTCGAGGACGAAAATTTCTAAGTGGGGGAGAATTGTAACGCCCCGTTTTGCTAATTTTATTTTATTGAGTCTTTTTGGATTATTTTATTATTATTTTATTGTAATTTCGACTTTTGTGTGAAAATGTGTTATTTTTAGTCGTGAATATATTTTATCGCGTTTTGGGAACGTTTGCGAGATATTTGAGTGTGGGGGTATTTTGGACATTTCATAGATATTTTTTTTCATTAAGTTAGTAAGATAGAATTGGAAAGAGAGAAAATAGAGAGAAAGAAAGAAGAAAGAAGGGAAAAGAGAAGAAAAGAGGAGAAGAGAGAAATTGAAGAAAAGAGTGGAAAAATCATCAAGAGCAAGTTGTAAAGTCGATTTAATCGGGTAAGGATGCGAAACTCGATTATATTATACTTGTGTATGGTTATGTATGTGTGGGTGTGGGTTTTGGTGGTGTTTTATAATTTTGATTTTAGGTCGGATTGTGAGAATTGATGGTTTAACGGTTGGAAATCGATGTAAAGGTGGTAGTTTGCTTGTTGACATGATTAGAATAGGTTCTGATTGAAATATGTTGATTTGGAAATGGTTTGGGTTGGAAAATATCAGTTTTGGGTTTTCAACAGCGCTGAAGGATTCTGAATTTTCGCAGGTTCGCCTAGCGAACCATTCAGCGAAGGGTAGCGAAGGTTCGCTACGGGCATTCGCCTAGCGAAGGCGTGAGCGAAGGTTCGCTAGAGTGTTCGCCTAGCGAACTTTGGGTGTTTTTGGCTCTGTTTGGTTCTGACTTGGTTCGCTGGAACATTCGCCTAGCGAAGGAGCTAGCGAATGCTCGCGAGGGATGCTCGCCTAGCGAAGCAGCTAGCGAATGCTCGCGAGGGAGGTTCGCCCAGCGAACAGTGCTGTTCGTGTAATTTTGTTTTCTGCATAACTTTTGATCTGTGATTCGGTTTGAGGCGTGGTTTGATGCGTTGGAAAGCCATTGAGCTGTACTTTCTTATTATGATGGTTTAGAATTTGTTAGCCAATTTTATTTTGTCGGTAAATGTGAATAGTGTCAATGGTCGACTTTTGTCGTTTTAATGGTGCATAATTGTCATGTATTATGCTATATGTGTGTGTGCTTTGGATATGTATGCCTTATATGCTGTTGTGAGGATAAGTTGTGGCCGAAAGGCAAGAAATGCTAAGTGTTGTATTTGATGATTTATGCATGATTATGAATGTGTGCATGGATGTAATGTGAGTGTCATGAGTCATTGTATGTCAAGCATCATAATGTGCATTGTGGAAACGTCCTGAGAGACGATTTGATTCCTGAGGGAATATGCTATACCATCGTGTGCCTCAAAAATATGAGGCGATGCCTGAGGACTTAAAGCGACGGGTGAATATCGTAGGCCCGACGGGGAGTTACTTGAGATTCTCAGTAACGAGCGATGGTTCCAATAGTTCCTGAGTGAACTGATGATGAGACATGTGACATTGGAAGTCGGTACCGCATGGCATGTGCATAGAGTCGTTGTGTCGGTCTATGTGCATTGCATAAATAATGAATTAATTGTGTGTGAATTTGTGAATGTGATTAATGAAATGGAATATGTGTGATTGTATTGTGAATGATTGATGTGCAGTGGTAATTGATACGTGTGAATTGTACTGTGCGTTGTTATAATTTATATGTGTGCTTTGGTGGTGAGAATATGTTATTTGTGCATTTTTGTGTTAATATATAATTTTATGCAATTATATTATTGTTGTGTTTCTCACCCTTCTGCTATTTTATAACGCTCTATGAGGCGTTGCAGATTAGAGCTGCTGGAGGTATTCCTTTTTGTGAAGCGTTGCGTCTTCATTATTTTGGTCGGTCGGCTCTGATATGTGACTCAGGGTAGTTAGGGTGGCCGCGTGCTATTATTTTGTATATCTGATGATATATTTTGGTTGTACATATGCTACCTGATGTATGACCAACTGTTTATATGTATATATGTTAATCAGATTTTAGATTTTCCGCTTTAATTCTAATTTCTGAAAAGTGGGTGTAAGGAACAAAGTTTCCTCTGTGTGATTGCTACCCCACAGTTGCATATCATTATGGGCAGGTGTTGCATGTTATGTGTATGTTTGGTTACTTTGATGTGATCCTCCCTTTCTATGCCATGATGTTTCAAATATACTCTGATCAATTTTCGAATTTTCTTTTACCGCCTTAATTGCGTGTTAATTGGGGGTATAGATTGGGGGCGTCACATAACCGACTCCGTTACCCATTCTCTTTGGTTCGCGAGATCCCGTTCTTTCCTTTCTCCCGGGTTTGTGCAGCATTACCTTTCCCTTTCTTTGGGATAAAAATGTCTGGTTGGCGACTCTCTTTCTTTCTTTCGGTGCCACTTTCGCGTTTGTACTTGGATGAAAATCCCGGGAGCGACATGGTGCAATCACCAAATGTAACATAGTTTCTTCCTCCTATCAAGTGTCTATTGCAACTATTATGAAAATAACAATCTTCACCAGAAAATACCTTGTTGGTGGTACAACCAATATGAACAATAATATTAGGCTTGCCACGCCCAACTTATTAATTATGCCTTTGAGACTTCTCATTCGACTGGGAATATATATATTGCTGATGTAGTTGACTACCATACAATTTACAATAGTACAATGGAATGGAGGAGACAAAATTAATGCACTGATAATCATGTGGGACACGATGTTGAGACATGTTACTTGGCATAGTGAATTATGTTTTTTGAATTGGAGTAACATATATATTCTTAGAATTTGATGGTTCACCAATATGTATAACATCTTTCATGTCTTTGAAGGTCACAACATTATTTTCTTGATTAGATTCACCATTCTCGTCATTAGTGACATTGTAGATTCTTCTTTGTTTCCATAGAAAACATGCGCCTTCAGCTTGAATATGTCCAAAATATTTGCATTTAAGACATTGGATCTAGTTGGGATTTACACCATTTATTCCTTTACGCTAAAAGTTACACTTATTGAAATTGAGTTGTTGATTGTCATGAACATTTGTAGAGACCTTATTCCCAAATCTCATATCTAGTTTTCTCACGACTATACTAAAGATCTTAGCAAGCCTGGGATTTTCTTTGGTATCATAATCTAATTGGTTTTTACAATCTTCCTAATTGAATTCAACTCTATTCTTTAGAGGACTATTAATATCATTAAGAATCTTTGGTTGATGAACTGATACTCCTGTGAAGTTCCCCATATTTAACATAATAAGAACCATGGAACACACCCAAACAAAACAGGGTGTCTGCTCTGATGCCAATTAAAATTTTGTTCTTAAGGGGACATATGTTTGACCAGATGCTTAAGCCAAGGTGTTTAGCATCTTAAATCAAAATTAACTGAATATTGATAAACAAGATAATAAATGATAAAGCAATAAAAGAACACAAAGAATTATTAACTTAATTCAGTGTAAGCTACACCTACATCTAGGGGTTTCCAACCCAAGAAAGTAAATCCACTCTTCAATAGAATTAGTATAATGTTTCTAAGATGTTCAATGCCCCTCTTATTAATTCTACACAGTGTATTTCTATTTACGACTACCCCTAAATATGAGAACCCCTCTCAATTTCTCTCAATCATTAATCCTAAGTGATCACAACAAAATCAGAATAATGAATGTTGAATTACAACTCAACTAACAAACCAAACTATATGCTTTAAGATATGAATGAAAGCGCTATAGTGGTGCACAAACAATAAACACAAACAAAGACTCAAAAGATAAATCCTAACATAAGGAATCTTCAATACTTGCGCACTACAAACATTTGGTTTGAGTCTTCTTAAATAGCAATGCAAACTCTAGCCTTTTTCCATAGGGCATTTGATCGCGTCCAAAATTGTAGGATATTTTGTTAAGATTTATTTTTCAAATATCCTCCTAAAATATTTGATTTGATTCAAATTTTAATATCTATTTAAATTGATTTTATCATGTCCAATCTAATCAAACAAATCTACATAAATGCATTTCTAAAAGATGGCAACAAATCTGATTGAGATCCAATTATAAATAATGCTCAAAATAACATCCATTGTGGCCTGCTGACAAAGGCCAGGTGTTGCACACATGCTGGAACATGAGATCTCACATGTGTCCTTTCTTCACCAAAACATCTTACACATGTGCTGGAACATCAGGTTCCACGTGTGTTCTTTCTTTACCAAGACATCTTGAACACTCCATAGTGTTTGCATAATGCGATCTATCCAAAAAGAACAATAAAAACTTCTTTTAAAACACCTTTAGGAATGTATCCTTATAGAATTGTTTATTGTAAGGCTTTCCACCTATCCATTAAATTGAAACACAAAGTAATTTGGGCTATTAAAAATTTGAATTACAACATGCAAGTTGTTGGGCAAGCAAGAATGTTGCAACTTAATAAGTTGGAAGAGTATAAATTGTTCTCCTATGAGAATGTTGAACTGTAAATCAGATTTTTATAAGGAGATGAGACACATGGAATCATCCAAAAAGAGGTTGAGAAAAATGAATTGAAAAAAGGAAGTTGTAAGGAGGAGAGATAACATGTACTGGGATACAAAATCCTATGGATATATAAAATGGGTCTAACGCACCGTAACACATCATAGTAATGATGACTTTGCCACTATCATAAATCTTAAAATTTAAAGCCAATCCCTTGAGTTACCCCTCAGTAATTACCTAACATTTATTTTTCTATTACCAATTTCAAATTTCAAATGTTTACTCTCCCCTTAATTCACCCTTACTTAACTGTGTCTACATTTGCAAAAACCTCCATTCTCTACTTTGTATGAAACTTCCTAAATCATTATTCTCTCTCTCTCTCTCTTAATGAAAACATCTCCAGTGACGAGTAGGACTTCGGTCCAAGTGACGAGTTGTATATTTCAGTAACACACCTCTGAATATATTAATCATTGGTACCAAGTGCATGGGAGTAGAGGATATGAATACATTGCATACATAGTTGCATATGTTGATTGATTTATGTTGTTGTTGGATTGTGTGATTAATTAATTATGCTAATTGTCCTATCCTTGTTATTTTATGCACCACTAACATATGTAAATGTATTCTCACCCTTTTTGGTTTTATGTGTTTTCCTATGCACCTGTTGTGGAGATTAAGGAGCATTAGGTGTTGCTTGTTTTGGAGGATGGCATAGTTGATCTTCTTCGTTGCTTATTATTCTTCATTTTTTTAATTTTCCGAGTTTCGCTTCAATAATGTAACATTGGGTTGGTAATACCTTATTATGTTTTTCTGTGAGTTGTTGAATTAACTATTTTATGATTAAATGAAGTGATTTACTATTTATGAGACAATTTGAAGATGTTATGCTGGGAAATATAGCACACTTTCATGCTCTATTATTCTGTATGTTTTATAAATTATGTGTTCAGGGTTTAGGGTGTTACAACACCAACCAAGAGTAAGAAGAAGGAGGAAGGCAAGAAGATGGACAAAGAAAAGAAAATAAAGAGAGAGGAAAAACCAGAACCAACCAAGAAAAGCAGCAGGCTTCTGACCTAGATGGTATTTCCAACCCATCATGTTTAATTTGTTGCAATTTATTTTATGCTTTCAAATGTGCCATAACTCATCAGACTGATATTCAGGACACTATCCTTACTCTAAGTTTGGGGATGAAGGAACTATTAGCTTAAATTTTTAATTATGTTCACCTGTCCCAAATTCAATTATCAAAACAATGAAATGCATGTGTTTTATTTTGTTGTTTAGTTTGTATATAATAATAATAATAATAATAATAATAATAATAATAATAATAATAATAATAATAATAATAATAATAACAACAATACCAAACTTAATCTCAAAAATAGCATAATTTCTAAAATAACTTAAGAGAATTCTGATTGGACTGCTAGCAATATTGGAAACAAGGTCTCAATAAGGAATCAATGCATAAAATCCTAATTTACTCTTGGACTCCACAAGAGAACATAAAATGTCATAGGAATGTACTTTCAATCTTACGAGGAAAGAAACTTTTTGCCAAATTCAACAAAAGTGAATTTTGGATGTCGGAAGTAAGATTTCTTAGGCACGTAATTTCACGAGGAGGGGAGTTATTGATCCCTAAAAAGTTGAAGTGGTGTTGACTTGGGAAAGATCCAAAAATTCATCCTAAGTGAGTAGCTTCTTAGGACTCGCAGGTTATTATGGAAGATTCATCATGGGATTTTCATAGATAACCATGCCATTGACTCGATTAACTCATAAGGAGACTGAACTTCAATGGGATTCTAAATATGAGAAGATCTTTCTAAAGTTGGAAAAAAGAGGTATACCATTGCCCCTATTTTGATTATTCTAGACCCTACACAAAAATATGAAGTGTTTTGTGATACCACGAGGAAAGGGTTAGGGTGTGTGCTAATGCAAAATGGCCAGGTGGTGGCTTATGCATCCAAGCAACTTAAGGTCCATGAAGAGAACTATCTGACTCAAGAGCTAGAGTTGGTTGTAATTATTTTTGTACTTAAAATATGGGGACACTATCTTTATAGAGTACATTTTGAGACGTTCAGTGATCATAAGAGCTCGAAGTATATGTTCCATTTGAAATAACTTAACATGCAGTAGAGGAGGTGGATGGAATTTTTGAAGGACTATAACTTTGAACTAAAATACAATCTTGGGAAGGCCAACAAGATAGATGATGCTTTAAGCATAAATGAATTATATACAACGGAATTAATGATGCTGGAGTACAACCTACTAGAGAAGTTCAAAGATTTCGATCTAAATTTCATATGGACTTAGGCAGGATTCTTGCTAAATCAGAAAATCATTCTATATGATATTAGGGAGAGAGTAAGAAATTCAAAATTTATGGATACATATTTTCAAGCTAAAGAAAATCAACTAGGATTCTCCCCATCATCAGGCGGAGTCCTTTTATTCAAGGGAAGGATGTGTTTTACTAATGATTTAGACTTGAAAAGAGTGATCTTGGAGGAAGGCCATAAAAGTGATTTCACCATTCACCTTGATTTGTAAAAGATGAATCATGATCTAAAAAGAGATTTTTGGTGGTTTGAAATGAAATGAGAGTTGTCATACCCTAAAATTTGCCATACCTATTCTCATTCCATTTGGCTTATGGCTCATGATTCATCTGCATACACCTACCCTAATCATCCATTGTAGGACCATTCATTTGCACTTACATTTACATATAACATCATTGATTCAAAGGGTTCCTATTACAAGGCATTGAATTATTCCAAGGATGCTATTAATCTTCATGGAAAATGGTTTTTATGGTGTGTACATGAGAAACAAGCTTGTGGGATCATTGTGTTATAGTTGTTGTTTTTTTTTTTTTGCATAATTTACCTTGGGTGTTTATTTTTCTTGGCTTAAGTTTTGGGATTCCTAGTTTTGGTCAAGGCATAGTAGTTATGTTAGTACACATCATGAACAAGGAAATTTAGGAAGCCATTTACACAATATTGACTATTGGTCAACAAAGTCAACCATAGAAAGTTGACTTTATGTTGACCAATTTCTTATAAGGAGTTTACATGGCTAGTTATGGATGGGCCATTGTTTACTTTATTAAGGCATTTCAATTCAAATTCAAAAGATTCAAAATTCCAAAAATATTCAAATTATGAAAATGGAGGGAAAAATGCATTTCTTGGATATAAGTTATAAGTTGTACATTCAAGGTCAAATCCATATTCAAAATCACAAGAACACATTACAAAGGATCAAAAATTCAAATTACACGAGAAACCCTAGTTTTTGACCTACATTTTGACTTTTGGTCAAACAGTTGACCAAAGTCAAACTGAACTCTAAGACCATTACTTTCTCTTCATCCTCGTGATCTTCCATTTGTGGCTCCAAATCTTCAGCATCTTCATGTTGAAGTTCCAAATTCCAAGCTTCATTTGGACATGCCATGACCAAGAATTTATGTTTTCATCATGCCAAGCTTGCAACAGCTATCCCTGCAACAATAAAACCATATCAGCATCATAGGCCTGCACACATTAAACCACATACACACAACTAAATGCATAAATCTCTGTTTTCATACACACATCAACAACTCACACAAACCATATCATCACAACATAAGGCATTCAACAACACATCTAAATGCATAGTATAAAAGCCTACCATGCCCAAGCAATACATCACATCCTACCAATCCACCAAACTATCATGGTTCAAAACACATAAAGACAAGGTCATTCGACATATACAAACACACCTAAGCTTTCATGCATAGCCAATCCCATCATACTAAGTCATGACAATGCACATTTAAGCCAATCAACATTGCATCATACATAACATCATACATAATCTTATAGCAGTACATACCAATACATGCATGAGAAAGTCACAATGACCTAATTCAATTCACCCAATGATCCAAAATAAATCATTCCTACTATTATTCTATGTCATTTAATATGCACATAAAAATCTTGTTGCCTTAGAAATTCACATGGAAAAAATCCTCATACACATCATCATCATCACTAAACTTTTCCAAGTCATTATGCCTACTAACTGTCAAGCCCTCACCCTAAATGACAGCTGACTAAGACACAAAGTATGCTCTAAGTTAACTTACTGCTAGCCCTAATCCATCATGCAATGCAAACCATAAGCCACATTTCCCTAACCTCAATTGTTAGGCTAATTGACCAAGCTAGTTTAGCATATGTCCAAACTACTACCTATTAACAAACCACAAACACCTGACCCAAGTGACCTAATTAGTTGCTAATTTTCTTATCAAATGTTGACACACCACTAACCTACACTCCAAGTAAGCCATGATTTAACTAGCATCTAAATCAATGTAACTAACATCACACCAACTTGCAACCAACCCTTAACTCTCCAACAATTGCTCTAATTACCAAGTCATTAACCAGTTTTCCTTTAGTTACTAAGACCAATTTCCAAGTTAACTTCACAAACCATTAACATTACCCTAAGCATTCTAATCATGTCATTAACCAAGAAGATCTAATTAGTTCCCTTTTACTAACTATATCAACCTACTTCCTATTAGCATTTTTAGTAGTTTGCTCTAACTTAATTAGTTAGTTAATTAACTAAAAAATTGATAACTTTTCTAACAGCCAATCCAGTTAGCTAACAGTTAAGCTAACCTATACTTCAAATTAATTTATTATAACTCTAAACTACTAACTTCTAACATCTAATTTAACTAACATTTAATTTCTAGTTATAACTATCACTAACATTTTTTCTTCATTACCAATGTTAAATGCCAATTAACAGTTCCTAAACAAATAATTCAAACTAACTAATTAACTAACAGTTAAGCCAGCCTCTAACTGTTACAACTCTAACTGAGTCATCTTGTCAACTTCACTCACTAACACTATTAAAATCCTAACCATATCACTAACTGGTTTTTTCTTCATTTTAACTAAATCTAAGAACCTTCGACATCCAGATTAAAAGTTGCCCTAACATCTAAATAACTCATGCCCTAAGCTACCCGAGTTGGTTACACAGTTTCCCTCCATTTTCATTCATTAAGCTCTCCTATTTAAGCATATCTCTCTTTAATCATCATCAACAACTACATTCTCTTTCACCCTCAATCTGCCAAATCCTCTGCAATTCCCTCAATTCACTCTCAATCCATCCTCAATCCACCATTAAAGCTCCTTTGAAATACTCCTCAAAGCTTCACATTGAAGCTCTAAAAGAGTAGAGCTAAAAGCCCATTGCTCTCAATCCTCGATCCCTAATCAAGCTACAACAATCACATTATCCTACAGACTAAGTTCTAATCTCATAATTTCAGAAGAAGAAGAATGAGAGGAAAGAAGAAGGAATCACAAGGAGCTAGGGTTCGGGATTCATACCGAATTGTGTCTCTGGTCTTCTTGTCTTCATCTTCATCTTTAAAAGCTCCAAAAATTTCCAAAGCACCACTGTGCTTTGTAGGTAGGTTGTGTCTTTGACTCCTTACTTTTTTGTGCTCCCTTTATTACCATGTTATAGAGTTTGTGGTGATGAATCAAAGCCCTAAGGTTATGGTTTGAGTTTGTGTCAGGTTACCATTTAATTTCAATTTGAAATTCTAGGGTTCTTGGGGTTTTTGTTTGGAATAAAGGTTTCAATTGAGATTTGGGAAAAACGAAGGTTGGAAATAGAAAGAAAAGGTGGAGACATGTTCAAAGGCGGTAGTTTTATGGTGTTTGGTGGTGCCCCGCCACCGGAATCAATTTCCCTGAGTATGAAAGAGAGTGAGAGAACGTATCTGGGAAACAAAATATTGAATAAAGTGGAATTGAGGTTCCATCGTCCCCTTTTCCCTCACTCAAGTTGGCTTCAAACCTAGGCCCATTAGGTTTTACTTCCATGCACCCCATGTTTGCTAACTCACCCTTTCTTCTAAATCAAACTAAGCAACAATAACATTAGGCTTCACCAGGCCTAGGCCTGGCGCCCTTTTCACTAAGCACGCACCTCTTTTCGCTAGTTACACCCCCTTGCCAGATTTATTTATTCTTAATTATTGCTTTTGTTTTCTTTTAACACTTTTTCTAACACATTAAAAAGTTCAATAGTTCAATAAGCATTAGATTAGGTTATGAATCTTAATCAGATCTAATGTTAATTAGGTCTAATTCTTAATTCAAAACTAATGGTATGTTAGATTTAAGAAGAAATTAGGATTGTTTTTATCTTTGAATTCAATCTTTGTTTCCATTGATTTCTTCTTCACAAAGTCGTGTGTTTGATATGCATAGTTTAAATCTGAGCATGATCCATTTGTTGATTTAATTAGTTGATCAAACTTGTTTTGATCAATTAATTAAATTTCTGGTTTAGGACTTTTTTTATGACTTTCAAAATAATTTGCATGCTCCGTTAGGTTTTTATTAAACTAAGTGATCACAAGTCCCTTGATCACTTAAATTGAATTAGATTTTAAGACTTGCACCTAGACGTGATCCTGTAGGTCAATCATTAATACTTTCACCTTTAAAACCCTAAAAAATAAAAAGAACTAATGCATGACACATTATGCTTTACCCCCATTTTGGTACCATGTCCCATTCACGTTTATTTCTTTTCCTTGTTACATAAGACTAAATTCCATTTTTGAAAATAAATTCAAAACACTTAAAAATATGATTTGAATTGTACGCCATGAGCCTTAAGAAATGGAGAAGAATGAGAGGGAGAATTCATATCCTTGTTTTGAATACCTTTGAATATGGGACATATGCCCCAGTTATTCAAAGTATTCACCTTCATTCATAGACTTTAGTTCAATTCAAATTAAGACAATTTTCCATATTCATCCTCAGACTAAAATCAATCACAACCAATCAAATGCAATTTTTCGCCTTAGGAAATTCCAAAAGCGTTTCACAAAGGACGTGTTATTTCCGTTCTAAGGCAATACAAACAATGCTTAAACCTCTCACGCGTTAGTATACAAGTAACGTTTAACTGCTAGTACACGACTGTTAACATCGTTCAATAAAAATAATCAATACTTATTTTCTACTACACGAACTACGGAGCTCTGATTTTCTCATTGCACTCTGGGAATTCGTAGGCACATGATTTCGAAATCTTGGCGAGCACATTAATTAAAAACTTATTTTTCTCTTAATTAAAACCAAACGCAAGTAACCTTTATATAATAACACCCATCCGCGTAAAATAATCAAAATGGTTCTCGTTGAGTACAGCGTATGTGAGGGGTACTAATACCTTTCCCTTGCATAATCGACTTTCTATCTCGAATTCGGTTGCGACAACCATTTTCTTTATCTTTTAGGGATTTTTAGATAATTTACCTTTCCTTTGGAATAAATAAAGTTCGGTGGCGACTCTGTAGTTTTTGCAGCGCAACAAGAGTTAGATTTCTGCTGGTTTAAAAAGAGGTTTCTTAGGGTTTATGGTCTAAGATTTCTTCTGAATAAGTAAACTTCTATGGGAGAATGAGTTTTTTAGACTTCTCTAGTGATGTGAGGCCATTATTTGAGGTTATGATTAATGATTGTGTGGTGATGAAGAAAGATAAAGAAAAAGATGGCTAAGAATTTGGGGAGATGGGTTCTGGATTGGTAAAACAACTACTCTAGAGAAAAAGAGAATGAAGAATTTTTACGGGAGCGAAGGTAAGAGATAGTGAAAAAGGGAAATTATTTTGGTAAAATTTTGGAAAAATATGTTTGATAATAAAATGTGAAATTGCATGTCGACTTTTTCCAAAAAAAATCATAAAATAAAAAAAGTGAGTTGACCAACGTGAAACAGTGGTGTGTGTGTAATGTAAATTATGGTTGTTTACATAACTTGTATTACGTCACTTCATATAGCAGCCATTATTTACGATAAATGGTGGCGTTTTGGCTAAACTCCGTATTAAAACCACCACAATTTACATGCTTTTTAGTCTTTCTTGCCAATTATTATTACTTACATGCCGACTCATTTCGTTTGACCATCCACAAATAGATGGCCAAACGAAAATAACAATCCAAATAGTTGAAGATACGTTGCGAGCTTGTATTTTAAAAGATGGAGGGAACTAGAACTAACACTCACCATTGATTGAATTCGCGTACAACAATAACTACCATTCTACTGTGGAAATGGAACTGTATGAGGCATTATACTAGAGGAAATAATTTATACCTTTGTGTTGAGTGGAAGTGGGAGACAAAGGGATTTTTGGACCTAGGATAACTCAAGATACCACCAAGAAGATAAAGGATATTCAATAGAAAATGAAGAAAACTCGGGATCTTCAAAAGATTTACGCGAATCGTTGTAGAATACCTTTAGAATTTGACGAAGGAGACCATGTATTCTTGAAAGTTACTCCTAAACTAGGTTTAAAAAGGTAGTTCAACGCGAAGAAGTTGAGTCAGCAGTACATTTGATCTTATCAAATCATAAGTCGAATAGAAGAAATGGCCTACCATCTGGCATTATCACCTCCCGTATTTGGACTTCATAATGTATCCCATGTCTCCCGACTCTGAAAGTTTGCACCAAATCCTTTTCAGCCTATTCTTCTAGAGACAATCAAAATTGCAGCGAATCTCACTTTTCAACCTCAACACAGCTAAGTAGTGGATAATGCAATATAATCTATAAGAAACAAGAAACGAAAATCTAAGCTAGATACTCGCGTCTCTTCAGGTAATTCTTTAAATTTCGCAAGTATAAAATTGTATTTAAGAGGGGATAGTGTAACACCCCAAAAAATTCGCTAATAAAATGTGTTAACTTAAGGATATTTAGCAAAGCCAATTAAACTTGGAAAGTATATCAAATTAGACACCTAGGAAAAATTAGGAAATAAAGAAGTTGGTGAAGGGAACTTAGGTCTTTTCCAATGGGGTTTAAGAGTCTAAGAATAAAAAAGCCTTCATTCATTTCTCTCCGTATTCCAATCTAGTTTTGAAGAAGTGAGTGTGTGTGAGAGAGAGAGAGGGGGGAGGGAATACTAAAGAGAGAAGAAGGATGGGGAGGAAATCAAATTTCAAGCTCCAAAACCTCTTGAATGGTGAAATTGAAGTACCAAGCTTAGGGAAGAAGAAAAAACGCAATAACTCGCCATCAATTCTCCCTTAGTCATCAAAATCTCTCTTGAACTCAATAGCAAGAGTCTGATACTCTGATGTGGGGTTCTCTAGGCTTTCAATTTCATGTAGAACTTCCTAGAGATTTACATGTAGTGTTGATTGATGAAATTTCTTGTGATTATTACTTGATAGGTCTTAAAATGTCACTCTTTTACCCCCAATGCTGATAAAATAACTGATTTTTTGTACTAAACAATTAGTTTTGACGAGAAAGTGTTAGGTTTTCATTCTGTGTACAGGACAATGAAGAAGGAAGATAAAGTATAGGCAGTGTTACATCCTGTAGCCATCGCCACAGGTAGACTGTAGGCGCCCGTGGTTTTCGTAGCAGGGAGTTACCTGATGTATTACAATCGTAATACACCATTTGGACAGGTCGTAAACGGCCAATATTTCATGCTTTCTTTATCCTTTTGTACGATAAACCACCTAGTATACCTATTCTATAATTGTAGGACTCTATATGGAAAGAAAACGCAAAGGTAATAAAGTTCAGGACTAGTTCCCCTCAAAATGTCCACAATAGTTGGTAGAGTGTTTAATATATTATTAATGAATATATTGTATGGGTTTAGAGCGAGGATCCAAGTAACTCAAAGCGTATTGATGGAAGAATCATGTCATAAGTTCTAACTATTTAATACCTAATGGTATAGTTACTGTACGAACTACACGTCATAAAGAAAAAGGGCGGTAAAGTTAACAAGATACACATAGGGAGTGATATGACTTACTTCACCTATTAAATGTATAACCTGTAAGTAGAGTGATAGTCTCACCATATCATAGTAGGATGTTGATGATCCTGTAATATTAGGCTCAATATGTGAGGGGACTATTACAATTACGATTTGTGGTGTGCATGGGTGTATGGGATAGCGTCTTATTGTCTCTTTAGTGTATGAGATTGATTATGTATCAAATTATTTTCTTGTGAGTTATTGAGCATCTCCAAAAATTGTTAGTTCCTTATTGATGTTAGTGGTAGATCGTAGGTGATACAATTAGCCATGCACTTATGGTTTTAGTGAGGACTCTACTAAAATGAGCTATCTCATCCCATGTTTATTCATTCTTTTCAAATAAGAAGGTAACCGAGAAAGAAAAAGGAAAGATGACTTGATGAGATGTCAAGTGGCTATCATTGTGTTTATTAGTCCTATCAGATTCGTTGCATGTTTGTTTAATTTAGGGGTGTACCTATGTCATGTGATACCTGAAAACGTTGGTGATGCATTTTTATGTTATCTCATGTACTTGTCGTATCTATATTATTTTAATAAATAAATATCAATTATGTTTAATAGTATATTTGATATATTTAGGATATTATACCTAATATAAAGAAATTATAGAAAAAAATTCTAGAAACAATGATAGTTTAGTTTAAAACCATTTTTAAAAGAAAATGACATTCCTCTTTAAACATTTCTATGTTTCGTTTTATCAACAATTATTCAAATAAATATTTATAAAAAAAAAATTAAATATAAAATACATAAAAACTTCTCACATTTCTATTGTTGTGGTTTGATTTGGTACATCTTATATTCTAATTTTTATATGGGACAAGTAATCTTGTATTGGGAAAAGACCACAATATCCAAAAGGTAATGAAAGGATAATATATTATCAATTTTATATAAAAAACAAATTTTATAATACATGTTTAACGACTCGTAATCCTGTAAAAAAAACTACATCAATATAAGAGAGTTCAAATCTTATAATACATATTTAAAAGAAGAAAGATAAATTTATTTTATTTCTCCATTTTACATATGTTTAACTACCTGGTCTGTGTGAGATATTGGATCGAACTTTAGTGTTGTCGATTGGAATGTGTCGACTGGGATAGTTTTCATGATTCAACAGGAGACACACAGATTGTTATGATCACAAATGATACCTTTCAACACTTTCTTGATTGAGAAATGAAGTTTCTTGAGTAGTGCATAAAGAAACGGTTAGAACAAAGAGAGAAAGAAGAAAGAATAAAGAAGAAAGAAGGAGAATAAGATTGTTCGATTGAATATCTCAGCTAAGCCATTTTGTTGAGGAGTACCTGCTACAGTCTTTATGCCTTGCAATCCCAGACTCGACACAGTAACTATCGAAAGCTTCATTGCAGAACTCAAGGCCATTGTCGGTTCTCAACCTCTTAACCTTTCTGCTAGTTGGAGTTTCGACCAGAATCTTTCAACTTTTGAAATTCTCAAAAGTTTCATCCTTAGTTTTCTGAATGAATACCCATAATTTTCTGGAGTAATCATCAACTATGGATAGAAAATACCTTGCATCTGAATGTGAATGATTTCTTGCAGGCCCCCAAAGATTAGCATGAATGTAATCAAGGGATCCATGTGTTCTTAATTTACCTTTGTTAAACTTCACTCTGCAAGATTTTCCAAGTACACAGGGTTTACAAAATTTCATCTTTTCGACTTTGTCTCCTCCAAGCATATTTTTTTCCCTAATTCGACCAGACCCCTTTCACTAACATGGCCCAATCTCACGTGCCAAATTTATGTTTTCGACAATGGTTTCGTGGATGCAACATTTGTCAAACCACTTACAACTTCAGCCTCAAAGCATAGTAAATAGCATACTAGTCTCTCATCTTAAGTGTGGTGTGGTAAATCCTATTTAGGGTGAGGGGGTTATTTGTTATTCTTGAGTACTTGTAATCTGAATTGAAGAGAAAGTAAAGAATAGCAGTTATAACCAATCCTTGTTGTTTTTCCTTGTTAACCCTAACCTTTGTTGTGAAGCACAGGTCCATTTGAATGTTGCTTTCCATGGTGTCACAGTTCGACCTTGAACTAAAATAGATGGAGGTGAATACTGCGTTCTTGTATGGTGATTTGGATTTAAACAATCCTAATGAGGCAACCTGAAGGGTATGTCGAAAAGGGGAAGGAAGATTATGTGTACAAACTTCAGAGATCTTTATATGGACTAAAACAATCTCCTCGACAGTGGAATAGGAGATTCGACAAGTTCATGGCACACATAAGTTTCATCAAAAGTCAGTCTGACCACTGTGTTTACTTCAGGTTTCGACCGGGTAATTCATTTGTTATTTTGTTGCTCTATGTGGATGATATTCTAATAGCAAGCAACAATGTTGAAGATGTAATGAGGGTGAAGGTTGAACTCAATAAAGAGTTCGAAATGAAGGATCTGGGAGCTGCGTCTAGGATTCTTGGGATTAACATCCGAAGAGATAGAAAGCGTTTGAAATTATGCTTGTCTCAAGAGGCATACCTACGGAAGATTCTTGGAAAGCTTGGTATGTCGAATTTAAAGCCTGTTGTGACTCCGACGAACCTTCAATTCAAGCTGAGTATAGATCAGTGTCCCAGTACTGATGTCGAAGAGCTTATATGAATAGCATCCATATATTAATATAGTGGGTTCTTTGATGTATGCTATGGTATGTACTAGACCCGACATAGCATATGCAGTAAGTCTTGTAAGCAGGTACATAGCAAATCCTAGAAAGACTCACTAGCAAGCATTGAAGTTGATTCTAAGATACATAAATGGGTCTCTGAACAGAGTCCTAATTTATGGTGGAGCCTAAGGATATGTCGACTCTGATTATGCAGGTTGTATGGATTCTAGAAAATTTATTTCTGGATATGTGTTCACTATGTTTGGGATAGCAATCATATGGAAAGCAACACTTCAGAAGGTTATTGTCTTATCAACCACTAAAGCGGAATATATCGCCCTAACTGAAGTTGTGGAGGAAGAATTGTGGCTTGAAGGTTTTGCATAGGAGCTAAAACTTCAAGGTCGAGTTGCACTGTTAAATGTGATAGTCAAAGTGCAATACAACTATCGAAGAATTAAGCCTATTATGAGCGAACCAAGCACATTGATGTGAGACTGCATTTTGTCAGATGGATAATCGAGCGTGGAGAAGTCCAAGTGCTGAAGGTTTTGACACATCATAATGCTGCTGATATGATCACCAAGAAGATGCCCAGTTGCAAGTTCTTCCACTGTATGCAGTTGATAAAGCTACATGAAAAAAAAATAGTTTGTTTCTTGATGTTATAGAGTTAGATCCAAGGTGGAGATTTGTGAGATTTTGGATCGAACTCTAGTTAAGCATGTCGTCGAAGTCTGTTCACATGCTGTTGTCAAATACCTACATGTTGTAGTCGAATTGTGTTCTAGTATGTAGTTGTTAGACGATGGCTAGGATCTAGAAGGGGGTTTAATAGATCCCACAATTTTATACACGCAAATGGTTACCAAAAATTGGTTTTAAAAGTTTTTACGGAAGCAACCACAGAATCACACATCTACAACGAACCTCTACTAAAAGGATTGGATATGCACGACAATATTAAGAATGAAATAACAGATGAGAAAAATTCAGATTAATCAACAAAAATTAAACGCAATCAACCAAGTTTTGTTTGCTTGATGTTAATCCAATTACCAACGAGATAGGTTGACAAAAATTAATTGCAAATGCGTTCGATTTTGCGTTTAATCAAATTATCGAACACTTGGTGTGAGTAAACACTCTAAGTGCAGATTTCCAAATAATGTGAATGTAGAGCTGATTTTAAATACAATCCAAGGGATTGTATCAATTTTACAAAATAATTTCTCAACTCTAAATTACACTATCTCAGAAATTTCGATCAATTGATACTTCACAAATTCGAATAATATCGAAACGTAAAAGAGTAGGGAAAGAGAGGACAAACACGATTTGATTAGGCAGTTCCCCAATCGTCCTCGCTATGGGTACCTCTGCCCCCAATTCCACAAATGGAATTGAGATATATATAAATTTTTGTTTGCAAATTGTTTATACAAGAGAAGAACAATGAACATCCAAACCCTCAAACGTCTTTGATTGTTGATGCAGAGTCTTCTCTCCCCTTGATTCAAGATGAATCAAGTGCCTTGAATCTGGTTGAACAAATCATTGTCTCACGCTACTAGACTGCAAGAACCCACCGTTCTTCAGTCACCTTCACTCGGTCGATTTCGATCTTCCACAATTCGATCCCAAATCTTTCTTCTATGATCCTCCGACTGTAGTTACTAAACCGAACGAACACCCTGTTCTTCGGTTACCTTCGCACGGCTGAATCCTTGTAGAACGAAATGATTTATGCAAAATACCCCCAAAATCTCCTTGATTCTTGGAGGACAAAACCTGAGGTTTTATTCCAGAAACACCTACTGATACTCAACACAGAACAGAGGATTTACAACACACCTAAGTTTGAACGTTATCACTTCATACGATGCAAGACACTAACAAAAATGATTATGTGTAGTTGCTAGAGATCACAAGGTTGAAGATGAAGAGAAAAATTAGTATATATTTTCACGTTTCTTGTTATTTTGTGAAATAAGATGATCCAACTATATATAATGCAAGAATAACTAACTAAAATGAAATAACAGCCAAAACAGAAAAACCAGAGTGCAGAAAAAAAGCCCAGACCAACGAAGGGTCGACCGCCCACTTAATGATGGTCGGAGGGAGCTAGCCCGTGGAGGTATCAATGCAAAATACGCGACCATGCATCGACCGCCCAACACCTTGCGTCGACGCAAGCATGCTGAATTTGCAGAAATTCAAAAGCCTAGAAGCATGCGTCGACCGCATGCATTAGGGAGGTCAGCGTGCGCTAACCTGACTGTTTCACAAGAAATGGTCAAAACTGCATGAGTCGACTCATGCTGACCTTAGGTCGACTCAAGACCTGCAAAACTTCAGAAATTCATTTTTCTCCACATTTTTACCGACTAAGACTCGATTCATGCATACCAAACATTAATACCATGATCATGCACATGTAGAAATTGTGTAGACCTCTTCCTATATGTTTAGACACATGAATATCAATGGTTAAATGCAATGTGACCTACAACGAAGTGATACCGTCCAAATTATAAACTAGAAACTATCCTACTTGTTGACATCATTAAAACAAAGCTAGATGAAAAGTACTTAGCCCTCACATACTCCCCCTTTTTGATGATGACAACATTTTCTGCCTTTCTCTTGATTTGTAATTTGAAGACTCCCTCTATCTCTGTGAGGTTTTTAAACATTCAATTTTGATCAATTTCTGCTGCTAGTAGATGTATCCTTCTCCCCCTTTGACAACATCAAAAAGAGAAATAGAAGGTGGTCAAAGATAGAGCATCATAATATGCAAAGATCCACTCAACAATTTGCAAACAAATACACTAACATGCATCCACATATAATGATGTTAATGAGAGAATAAGAACGGATAAATACGGCACACGATATGCAACACATCATTCATTCCATAATAGTGTAAAATAGAGAAACATAGTCCAAATTGAAAACAAAAGAAAGCATCATTGTTGTACCCCAAATTTTATCCTCCGATATTCTGATCGTTTGCATATCCTTTTCATTGGTCTCTGTTTTCGCATTTTTAGTAAACATATCAATAATCATGCATTTTTTGTTAGAATTTAATTTGTTTTATTTCTTTTTTTCACTAACTATTTTCAATTATCTTTTTTATTATTTTTAGTTTTATTATTATTATTAGTTTTATTATCGTTATTAGTTTTATTATTATTAGTTTTATTATCATTATTAGTTTTATTATTATTAGTTTTATTATTACTAAGCTTTATTATTATTATTATTATTACTTTTATTTTGTTTATCTTCATGGTAAGTGGGGACCACTACAATACAAACACTTCACATGGATTGCCAACTTGGATTTAGCAATGGCCAAAAAGCATTCTTACACTTCACTTATCAATGGCCAAGAATCATTCTCATAAAGTCACATGGATTGTCAACTTGGATTTATCAATGGCCAAAAAGCATTCTTACACTTCACTTATCAATGGCCAAGAATCATTCTCATAAAGTCACATGGATTGCCACATAAACACTCCCACTTTATTCACACTATAAATAAGATCTCTCATTCTCTCATTTAACACAGCGGATTCACCCCACACAAAGGCTGAATACTCTCTTAATTTTCTCCCTCAATTATTCTTGTAAATTTTCTGGAGAGAAAGCTCGTCTTCATTTTTCCATAACTCGTGTCATTGAAGAGGCAGTGGACCGTCTCCACTAGGTAACATTCACCTCTTTTATTTCTCCGTTTTCAAAGTACCATGATCATTTATCTATGTTGTTATCAAGTTCATTAGCATGTTAATATTTTTCTGGAAAAAGTATTGTAATATCCTATAATTTTTGTTTGGTTTTATTATGAATGATGTTTAAAAGATAAGATAAAAATTCAAAAAGACAAAAAACATGCTTCATCACCACCCTTTTATTATTTCATACTATTTTTATTTTATTTTCCATTTATTTCTTAATTTTGTTTCTCTAGTTTTTATTTTAGGAGCACTTTGAATTTTTAGTTTCAATTTATCATGTTATTTCTTGAATTCATAACTTTTTCTTTCGAATTTTGTTTTGATTTTTTATTTTTCGCTTACGATCTTTATTTCGATTTTTAGGGCCAATGATATTACAAAATCATGACTTAGTTGATTTATGCAAAATGACTAAAAAGTCTTGATATGTATGAGGCTCATTTCTTTATTTTTGTTGGTCAATGAAAGTCGAATATCAAAAGATTATTGATCCTCCGATTAAATCTTGATCAAGACGAGACTAACTTTATTCTTCATTTCGAGTCCATTTTCTTTACTTTAGGCTGATGACATTGCACAAATCTTGACTTTGATTATTTCAAATCAATAAAGTCTTGATAAATATGAGGCCACTTTTTACTTATTTTTATTGGTCGATGAAAGTCAAAAATCTTAGATTATCGATTTATCGATTTAAATCTTGATCAAGACGAGACCAACCTTATTTTTTTTTTCATTCCGGTTTCATTATCTTTATTTTGGTCGATGATATAACAAACCTCATAGTTTGGTTGATCTCATTAAAGTGACAAAACTTTGATCAATATGAGACCACTTTATTTTTATTTCAGTCTCATTTACTATTTAGTCGATGTGAGTCAAGAATCATTGATTATCGATTTCTCGATTAAATCATGATTAAGATGAGACTAACTTAGTGTACATATCATTTAGGTCCTTACCTTAGCATAGATATCTTAGCAAGCAAATATAACGTAACACAAACTTAACAAGAGGTTCCCGTAGAGTACTACGGACATTTAGGGTGCTAATACCTTCCCTAGGCGTAACCAACCCCCGAACCTTAGATCTCTCCCCTTTAGGTTTTTTAACGATCTTGAACCTTTCCTTTGGGATAAATCAAAGTCGGTTGTAAAAGAAAATGATGCAAGTTAAGTAATAGCTTGTTATCCGATTTTCACCGCAACAGAAATGGCGACTTCACTGGGGAGAGTTAGCCCTATTGCTGGTCCTTTCTTAAGAGGGTTAAGCATATCTTGTTTTTTTTTATGTTATTCATGTTTGCTTATTTACTTGTATATGCTTATGTATGTCATATTTGCTTATATATTTGTATATCTGTTCTTGCTTGACATTTTTCTGTTTAATGTGGGTTGATATGATATCTATGAGTGAGATAAGTCCTAACCCGGACTTGAGAGAACACATATGTTTAGGAACCGTGGACATAGTCAAGGGAACTTCGAGGGAGAAATCCCAAAGGAGGGAACTTGAAGTCCACACTCAGTTGAGGCCCTCTTGGAGGTGGTAAATGTTGAACGAGCAATCGTGAATGTGTTACTACTTTCGACCTAGGAGCCAGAGATACTGATGACCTTTAGTTATCCCTTTTTCCCACCTGGCCTATTTAGGATGTAGTGCGATGATTATGAGGGAGTAATCCTAAATGATTGCTACGCGATACTATGCTCAGACGAGAGTCTCTTGAGGATTTTATTGATCACCGAGCAATTGGGAAGTTGATAAAATCCGAAAGATGGGTTGTTGACTCTGGGAACTCTTTAGAACCTTGCTCTGCAGATACAAGAACCCTAGTACACACCCTGTGGTTGGTTCTTTACCCAGACTTCATGTTGTGATCTTGAACCCTTGATCCTGTTGCATGTGTTTTTGCATCCTATTTGCATTGCATTGCATTTGATTTGCATCTTTGCATGTCTCATTGCATACGTCTGTCTGCCAAGCTACTCATTTCCAGTGGTCTCTATCTTCCAGTGTCATTTGTGAGTCGTCAAGCTGATTCCTCGACACCGATACCGGACTAGAGCTAATTACAGATGCAAGATGTCAGAGCAAGAGGCGCACAATGCTGAGGTCCGAATGGAGATCGATGACTTTAAGTGGCGTATGACTAAACTCACTGAGATGCTCTAAGTTTTGATTGCTAGGGGAGAGCAACCCCAAAGGACTGTCATCCAGGAAGTTTTAAGCGCTGACCCTCCACCGGTTCAAGTGCCACCTTCAACTTGGCCCGAATTTGGTTTGCCACACAACTACTCTCCACCGATTGCATCTACTGCTATGGTTGGTCAGAATGTTATGCCAGTGTTTCAAGCTCCTATTTTTGCCGAACCTCAACCTATAGTTCAGACTATTCGAGCTCCCTTTGGGGATCCCCGCTATGATTACAACGCTGCCAGTGCTCAGGGTGAAGAATCTGAAGACTTTGTTGAACCTGAAATTTTCTGTGAACAGTTTCAGACTTTAGACAAAAGACTCAAGGCTGTTGAGGGTAATGATTTCTTTAATGTGGATGCAGACAACATGTGCTTAGTATCAGACCTTGTTATACCTGCTAAGTTCGTAACTCCAGATTTTGTGAAGTACAAGGGTCACTCTTGCCCAAGAGCTCATTTGGTCATGTATCTTCGCAGGATGACTGCTCATGCCAAGAATCAGAAGTTGCTTATCCACTGTTTTCAAGACAGCTTGAGTGGAGCATCACTCAAATGGTACATGAGTCTCGAGCAAAACTTTATCCATAGCTTCCAAGACCTCACCAATGCCTTCATGGAGCAGTATAAGTATAACCTCGACATGGCTCCTGATAGCCGTCAACTGCAAAACATGTCTCAGAATGATAAAGAGTATTTTAAGGAGTATGCCCAGCGCTGGAGAGAGTTGGCTTCCCAGGTTGAACCTCATTTGGCTGAGAAATAGCTAACCGAAATGTTCATGGATACCATGTCCCCATTCTATTGGGAGAAGATGGTTGGAAGTGTTTCCTCCAATTTCACTGATTTGGTTACTATTGGCCAAAGATTAGAGGACGGTCTTAAGAAGGGAAAAGTATCCAAGGCTGTTGAATTTTCCAATGCTGTGAAGAAATTCTATGGTAACTTTCAGAAGAAAAAGGATGATCATACTAACGTTGTCATGGTTGAAACAAGAAGGCCTCGTCCACGACCTCAGTATGTTGTTCACCCTACCGTTGTTGCTGTTACTCCCGTGGTTGCTGCTCCACGACCAACTCAAGCTTTCCAACATCCGGCTGCAGGACAGAACCAGTACCGTAATAGGGGTCAATTTAATCATATTCCCATGACTTACACTGAACTTTATCCTGGTTTGGTTCAACAAGGTTTGATTACCACAAGGTATTTGCCTCCTCCTCCAAATCCTCTTCCAGCCGGCTATAGGGCTGATCTTCATTGTGAATACCATCAAGGTGGTGCAGGCCATAACTTGGAAAGTTGCTTTGCATTGAAAGCTAGAGTACAAGAGCTGATGAGGAACAAAATCCTCTCCTTTAAGGACAATCCCAATGTCCAGAGTAACCCTCTGCCAGGGCACGCCAAGTGAAGCTTCAGTCGACTTCAGCATGCTATCGTCCTAAGAGCCAGTGTTTCAGACAGGACAGCTCATCCTTGTGTTGATTAGTCACTAGACCTTTGGTTCTTGTTGTTTGCACTTTCTTTATTTTGTATTGGTTGTTTGCTTTCACAATTAATGAAATGAGCATTTGCAACTTTTTGATTCAATTCATTTGTGTTTGCTATTTACTTCTTAATGCTTTCCCTTTCAAAAAAAAATTTCTTTTCCACTTTCCTTTTGATTATGCAAAGATTGGAAGGAGGATGATGAAAACGTAAATACTCATAATTGTTGTTGGTATGCTTTCAAATCAAAACTTTGTTGACGATGTAAGGCATTGTTTCAATCCCTCAACACTGGAGACATAAGGAAGATAACCCCTCTTTAACCCCTTCGAGCCTAGAAGTAGGAGTTTCTTTCTTTATAAACAAAAACCCGCAATCTTAACCTGGGGCAGGGTAGTTCTCAGTTAACTGGATTGTGCATTCAATTACAAGAGCTTCATGCGAGACGCCTTTCAACAAAAGGGTGCATTCACAAATTTTCCTTCGCACACAACAGGCAAGTGTCGAAGATGTCTTTCAAGTCAAACACCGATGATGGTTCACTGTAATCCTTAAGCCAGGCAGTCACTAAAAAAAAGAAGAAAAAAAAATAAGAAAGAAAAGTTTGTAGTACAACCAAATGAGGAAATCTTTAAATCCTTTATCCTAAAAGTCCTCAATGGCAAAAACTTTTGTAAGGAAGTAGTGACCGCCGATACAAAGTCTCTTAACTTCTGGACCATCATCATTACTATCATCAGTGCAATTCCTAACCTATGGGAATTTGAGTACAGAGTCTGAGTTAACTGAGCATAGGACTGAAGTTCATCACGTAGATTGGGTGGGTCACAAATAAACTTTGAGCCTTTATCCTTTGTTTCTTAAACTGTGAACCAGGCCACGTTACAACCCTCTAAAGACCTAATTGAAGCAAGGTCATTTTGAAAGCATACTACAGCAAGGTTGCGTAACCTGACTCCTAAAGATCTTTGCAGGTCACCTATTTTGGGTATTACACCCTTTGCTTAAACGTTTCACTTTAATGTCTTGAACCACCGTGTTCTGACCAGTATCCCATATACTTTGCACCTCTTTCAAAATGATTTTGATTTCAAAAGTTGCATGAACTTTGCATTTACCATGTTTGTACAAATACTTTTATTTGCAAACTAGCTTACTTCTTAAGGAATTTTTAAACAATTGAGAAACTTGGTCGGTGATCCAATCAGGGGCAAGTTCCTTCCATATCCTGTTGAGAATCAGTTCAAGATTTGAGGTTTAATGGCGACTTCTCAAAATCAGTTTATACATAAGATTTTTCAAGACTCATACTGGGGCAAGCTTTCCCAGTGTACAGTAAAACAATTATTTTCAAGATTCATACTGGGGCAAGCTTTCCCAGTGTACAGTAAAACAATCAATTTCAAGACCCAGACTGCGGCTAGCTTTCCAAGAGCACCATGAAATAGTCATTTCCAGAATCAATCAAGTCAAAGCAATAATCAGCTCATCTACAATAATCAGCTAATCTGGGGCTGTTTACTTGAAGAATCCCCAAGCAGCTCTTCATCCTTCTTTACAAGGATCATCACTAGATAAATTTTATTAGTGTGGCAAAGATGTGTTCAGCAGAAGCATCTCTAGTCCCAAGCAGAATGGCAGTGATCTCCGTGTAGAGGAATCAGTCTTCCAGTCTTGTCTTCCCAGAGAGTCGACCCTTGTCGTCGACATCTGCATTCGCATTTAATCATATATCATCTACATAATTTATACCATATGCATAACATGAGTGTTTTATCCTCATTTGCATTTCTCTCGAGGTCGTGTTGTTATCCACGTCTTACCAAAACGTTACCTGTCCTTTTCATTCAGTGTCATTCCTGAATGTTGTCATTCTCTTGCGCATCTAATTTTGTTGATAGATGTTGGTCTTCTCTCATTCCAATGCTATTCCTGGATCTTTATATTCTCTCACTCCAGTGCCATTCCTGGATGTCTGTCTCTTGTGATCTCCAGTGCCATTCCTGGATATCTTGTTCCCCTTGTTTCTCCCAGTGCTATTCCTGGAAGTTTTGCCTCTCTTTTGTAATCCTCATCAAATTTGCTTGGATATCTTTCAGTGTCATTCCTGAAAGTCTTTTTTGTCCATTCAGTGCCATTCCTGGATGAGTTTTCTCCTTTGTATTCAGTGTCATTCCTGGATGTCTTTCTCACTATCATTCGATACCATTCCTGAATATAGTGATCTACCTTTACTTTCAATGCCATTCCTGAAAGTTCATAGTCATCCAATGCTTTCTTGGATTTCACCTTTGTTCACATTCATTCAATGCTGTCTTGAATACAGTGGTTCCTTTTATCCAATGCTTTCTTGGATTTCTATCTTGTTCACTTTCATCTGATGCCTTCTCAGATATTATAAGTTATACCTTTCATCTAAAGCCATTATTGGATGACTGGTGTTTTTTACATTCAATGTCATTTTTTAATGTAATCTTTTGCTCACTTCATCTAAAGCCATTATTAGCTATTATGATTTATACCTTCCATTCAAAGCCATTATTGAATGCTTGATGTCCTTTTATTTAATGCCATATAGTCTTGTTTGCTCACCTTTATCTAAAGCCATTATTAGATGTTGTGACTTACACCTTTCATTCAAAGCCATTATTGGATGATTGGTTTCTTTTGCCATCTGACATTTCTCCGGATGTGTCTTTCTCTTTTGGCTTTTCTCGAAGATCCCGTTTGAACTCTTCAGTACGAGAAATCCCAGAAAATATTTTGTTGATGTCTATCCTTTCATTTTAAATTGATCCCCAGGGGAGATCATGTCTTCTTTCTGGTTCCATGCCCAGTAAAGAGTGTATTTTCATTTCCCCAGTGTCGGCCGGTCACCTATAAACCTGTCGTCCATCTCCTTCGACTTTTCCCTAGTGGAGAGCCCCTCTCTGGCTCCCATCCCCAGTGAGGGCCTGTAGGATTTCCTATTTATGTTTCTATCCCCGGTGCATCCTTAGAGTCTCCCCATTGAGTCTCTTTTGTTGATCGATCTGTATCCCCAGTGAGTCTTTCTCGTGGATGCTAACCTTATCCTTCCCCGGTAAGCTCATCTGTGGTGGTTTGCTCCTTATCTGTTGGAGTTTGGTTTGTCTACATCTTTGCATTTAGCATTCCATCATTTTCATCATATTAGAGTTCATTGCATGTCAGCATTTTTGTCCATAGCATTGCATGTCAGTGCGTCTTAGGGCAAAATTTTCGGTTATCTATATTTAAATACCTTCCACCATGATTTCATGAAGACTATCATCACTCGTGTCATCCGGTGAAGATATTTAAATAGGGGCAACTGTTGTACCCCAAATTTTACCCTCCGATATTCTGATCGTTTGCATATCCTTTTCATTGGTCTCTGTTTTCGCATTTTTAGTAAACATATCAATAATCATGCATTTTTTGTTAGAATTTAATTTGTTTTATTTCTTTTTTTCACTAACTATTTTCAATTATCTTTTTTATTATTTTTAGTTTTATTATTATTATTAGTTTTATTATCGTTATTAGTTTTATTATTATTAGTTTTATTATCATTATTAGTTTTATTATTATTAGTTTTATTATTACTAAGCTTTATTATTATTATTATTATTACTTTTATTTTGTTTATCTTCATGGTAAGTGGGGACCACTACAATACAAACACTTCACATGGATTGCCAACTTGGATTTATCAATGGCCAAAAAGCATTCTTACACTTCACTTATCAATGGCCAAGAATCATTCTCATAAAGTCACATGGATTGCCAACTTGGATTTATCAATGGCCAAAAAGCATTCTTACACTTCACTTATCAATGGCCAAGAATCATTCTCATAAAGTCACATGGATTGCCACATAAACACTCCCACTTTATTCACACTATAAATAAGATCTCTCATTCTCTCATTTAACACAGCGGATTCACCCCACACAAAGGCTGAATACTCTCTTAATTTTCTCCCTCAATTATTCTTGTAAATTTTCTGGAGAGAAAGCTCGTCTTCATTTTTCCATAACTCGTGTCATTGAAGAGGCAGTGGACCGTCTCCACTAGGTAACATTCACCTCTTTTATTTCTCCGTTTTCAAAGTACCATGATCATTTATCTACGTTGTTATCAAGTTCATTAGCATGTTAATATTTTTCTGGAAAAAGTATTGTAATATCCTATAATTTTTGTTTGGTTTTATTATGAATGATGTTTAAAAGATAATATAAAAATTCAAAAAGACAAAAAACATGCTTCATCACCACCCTTTTATTATTGCATACTATTTTTATTTTATTTTCTATTTATTTCTTAATTTTGTTTCTCTAGTTTTTATTTTAGGAGCACTTTGAATTTTTAGTTTCAATTTATCATGTTATTTCTTGAATTCATAACTTTTTCTTTCGAATTTTGTTTTGATTTTTTATTTTTCGCTTACGATCTTTATTTCGATTTTTAGGGCCAATGATATTACAAAATCATGACTTAGTTGATTTATGCAAAATGACTAAAAAGTCTTGATATGTATGAGGCTCATTTCTTTATTTTTGTTGGTCAATGAAAGTCGAATATCAAAAGATTATCGATCCTCCGATTAAATCTTGATCAAGATGAGACTAACTTTATTCTTCATTTCGAGTCCATTTTCTTTACTTTAGGCCGATGACATTGCACAAATCTTGACTTTGATTATTTCAAATCAATAAAGTCTTGATAAATATGAGGCCACTTTTTACTTATTTTTATTGGTCGATGAAAGTCAAAAATCTAAGATTATCGATTTATCGATTTAAATCTTGATCAAGACGAGACCAACCTTATTTTTTTTTTCATTTTGGTTTCATTATATTTATTTTGGTCGATGATATAACAAACCTCATAGTTTGGTTGATCTCATTAAAGTGACAAAACTTTGATCAATATGAGACCACTTTATTTTTATTTCAATCTCATTTACTATTTAGTTGATGTGAGTCAAGAATCATTGATTATCGATTTCTCGATTAAATCATGATTAAGACGAGACTAACTTAGTGTACATATCCTTTAAGTCCTTACCTTAGCATAGATATCTTAGCAAGCAAACATAACGTAACACAAACTTAACAAGAGGTTCCCGTAGAGTACTACGGACGTTTAGGGTGCTAATACCTTCCCTAGGCGTAACCAACCCCCGAACCTTAGATCTGTCCCCTTTAGGTTTTTTAACGATCTTGAACCTTTCCTTTGGGATAAATCAAAGTCGGTTGTAAAAGAAAATGATGCAAGTTAAGTAATAGCT
This sequence comes from Lathyrus tuberosus, assembly GCA_022829125.1. Classification (NCBI taxonomy): domain Eukaryota; kingdom Viridiplantae; phylum Streptophyta; class Magnoliopsida; order Fabales; family Fabaceae; genus Lathyrus; species Lathyrus tuberosus. Next base: position 11,828,819 of record JALAZF010000009.1, read on the forward strand.
TGTTATCCGATTTTCACCGTAACAATCATGCAAGAAAGGAATTAAAGCATACAATTAAAACACAAATGATATCATGCACTAAAAATGATCCTAATCCATATGGTTTCCTCCCCCTGAATGGATGACCTCGTCCTCGGTAATGGTGGCCTGGTGGTGGTTGGAGCGGATGTTCCTCGAGATACTGATTCAATTCGATCACAACGGTGTTGAGGATGCCTAGACTGTTGGTGATATTCTGGGTCTGAAGTTCCATAGCATTATCCAAATTGGTAAATCTGGCCATTGAGGCATCAGCAAACCTATTGAAGTTTTGGGTGTGAGTAGCCAACTGATCAGAATGAGAAGTGAGCCTCTCCTCATGAGCAGTGTATCTCTATTCTTGTAAGTCCCAGAATTCCTCTTGTTCTAACTGCATCTGATTCAACATGGCTAGAATTTCTTCAGTGTCTTGAAAAGCTTGTTGTGGTTGTGGAGTCGGAGGAGTAGAATACTCAGGTTGTTCAGTTTGTTGTTGCCAACCATAGTTTTGAGGAACATAGGCAGCACCAAGAGTGGTCCAACCAGTGTGCTGCCATTCTCCCCAGCCCTGATTGTCATAAGTCTCCTGCGGTTGAGAATAACCCATCCATGCCTCATTATCTGCATCCATCATATTCACATCAGAATTGTTACCAGCTTGATTTTCATTCACATTTCTTTCCTCGACAGCTTGGTCATCCGGAACCTCATGAGAAGGCTGAGTTGCTTTGGCTCTGTAGTGGTACTCTTGTGTCTCAGGATTCCAAAAGTAACCCATCATAGTAAGGGTTTTTTGTTGGGATTGTTGTTCAGATGAGATAGTGACATAGCAAATGCCCGGAACCGAAATGCCAGCCTAATTTAAAATATTCTGAATGCACGACGCATAGCACAAAGACGTACCTCTTGTTGAATCCCGGAGGGCAAACATACAATATGTGAAATAATAGGGCAAGTTGATTTGAATTTTGTTCTTCAAGATATAGATGAGATGAACCTCTGCTTGATCAAATCTAGAGAACCCGTCTTTCTTAGGTCGCAAAATATGAGCGATAATCCATTGTAGAATACGAACAACAAATTTCAGATGACCCGTTGTAATAGATTTTTGAAACAGCTCGTTGTTCACAACAGCGTCCGAATACGGTTCACGCAACATTGAGTTCAAAGCAGTTTTAAACTCATAGTCATGAACAAACTTTGTATCAGTTACTTGAGGAAGACCTTCATGAGTTTCCAAGCTGAACAAGTTATTCCATACAACATCATTCATAGAATAGGACGTGTTATTCATAGAATACTTAAAATCCGTACCTTCAAACTTATCCTCAATTCCACAATAAAACAACCGAACCAAATCACAATTAAATTTATCATCGCATTCCAGAAATTCATCAAATTTCTGAGCATTCAGCATTTCAGTTACCTCTGTGAGATGATAATTTGGAGCCATCAGAGGGTAGTAGGCATGTTGTCTAATAACATAACGATTGCGGAAGTTGTCATTGAAGGATTCAGACAAAGCATCAGAGAGCAGAGATAGAGTATTTACCGGAGTGGATGAAGTTCCAGCTCTTGATGTTGATGCTCTTGTAGTTCGTTTACCAGTTGCATGTTGAGAAGCCATTTTTGAGTAATGAACAGTGAGGAAGATGAACAGTTCGCAGATAAGAGGATTGAGATAATGTTGATTCTGATGTAGAAATAGAAACCCCCTTTTTAAAGCCTTTGTGATTGGGATTTTAAGGGTTTTGTGGAGTTTGTGAGTAATGGAGGTTTAATGGAGGAAGCTTGAAGGAGAAGGAGAGGAGAAGACCAAAGAAATCTGATTTATAACATGCAAGTATGTGAAATAAAGTGAATTAAAAGTGTGTAATGCTTTTGGATGACAATGGGGCGGCGTGCGCGTTCCCGATAAAAAAGGATTTTGAATCAGTCATTCATACGTCGACCTAAATAGGTCATGCGTTGGCGCACGCTGACTACACTTAGAAAATTTTTTGAAATTCTTGAGATGCGTCGACCTAAGGTAGGCACGCGCTAACCCGGTTCTTTTCTTAAAAAAATGAACAGTTTATGAGTCGACCCATGACATGCTTTGGTCGACTCATCCAAATGAAAAATGGAAAAATTCATGTTTTATCATATAAATGCACTAATACAAGATAAATAAACATGCTAACACATAAGTCAAACATCCAAATGAATAATATATGCTTAAACGTGTAATAAACATCATTTAAACACTCAACATGGTACATATATTAAAGAAAACTTATGAAGCGGAACGATATTACCTTGATCATGATTGATGATGAGAGCCCTCACATATAGCTCAATAATTCTTTGCATTGTTAGTAAAAAAATAATAAAATATATATATATATATATATATATATATATATATATATGAAGAGCAACTATCTTAGAGGATTATCAAACACGATCCGAGATGTCGAGAACGCCAAGTTCCCTACGGACGTGAAAGAAAGGCTTTGTAGCTAGAGGTTTTGTAAAAATGTCAACAAGTTGATTTTTAGTATCAACATGCTCAAAGACCACATCACCTTTCTCTACAAGATCCCTAAGGAAATGATGACGTATTTCGATATGCTTGGTGCGTGAATGTAATACGGGGTTCTTAGTTAGGTTAATAGCACTAGAGTTATCGCATAAAATAGGAATACACTCAAGTTATAAGCTGAAATCAAGCAATTGTTGCTTAAGCCATAGGACTTGAGCACAATAACTGTCGGCGGCAACGTATTCTGCCTCGGCTGTTGACAAGGCAACGGAAACCTGTTTCTTGCTATGCCAACACACCAAGGAATTTGCGAAAAATTGACACGTGCCACTAGTACTTTTCCTATCCGATTTGCACCCGGCAAAGTCGGAATCGGAATAGCCAGCTAAGGAACAAATACTACCTTTAGAATACCACATCCCATATTTTGGAGTACCGGAGAGGTATCGAAGTATGCGCTTAACTGCTTTTAAGTGAGATTCCTTGGGACGTGCTTGATACCTCGTACACATGCATACACTGAACATAATGTCGGGTCGTGATGCGGTAAGATAAAGAAGAGATCCAATCATACCTCGATACTTCTTTACCTCTACATCCTTACCATTTTTGTCACGATCAAGATTAGCACAAGTAGGCATCGGAGTGTCTATTGCCTTGCAGTTTACCATGTCAAAACGTTTGAGAAGCTCAAGACAATATTTTGTTTGACTCACAAACGTGCCCTCTTCGAGTTGTTTGATTTGCAATCTGAGGAAATAGTTTAGTTCCCCCATCATGCTTATTTCAAACTCCCCCTGCATCAAACTAGAAAACTCCTTGACCAAGGTCATGTTAGTAGACCCGAAGATAATATCGTCAACATAAATTTGTACCAAAATTAAGTGTTTTCCTTGACGTTTAATAAAGAGGGTTGTGTCAACCTTCCCTCTTGAATACCCTTGATCAAGTAAAAATTTGCTTAGACGTTCATACCAAGCCCTAGGGGCTTGTTTAAGTCCGTACAAAGCACGTTTAAGTTTGTAGACATGATCAGGATATTCATGGGATTCAAAACCTGGAGATTAGGCTACATAAACCTCTTCATTGATGTATCCGTTAAGGAAAGCACTTTTAACGTCCATCAGAAATAGTTTGAAATTTTTAGTGCAAACATAAGCAAGTAAAAGACCTATAGCCTCGAGTCGGACAACCGGCGCATAAGTTTCCTCATAGTCGATTCCTTCCTCTTGGTTATAGTCTTGCGCTACAAGTCACGCTTTGTTTCATGTTATAACTCCATTTTCATCAAGTTTATTCCTAAACACCCATCGGGTGCCGATTACTCGATGATCTCGCGGAGGGGGAACAAGGTCACAAACCTCATTTCTCCTGAATTGATTTAGTTCATCTTGCATTGATAAAAACCAATGCTCATCGAGTAATGCCTCCTTTGCGTTTTTAGGTTCAACTTGTGACACAAAAGTGGAGTAATAACAAAAGTTACTAAGTTTAGAGCGAGTGGTTACTCCCTTAGAGATGTCACCGATGATATTGTCGATTGGATGGTCTTTGGAAGACTTCCATGCTGGAGGAAGGTCATCTTCATTAGTTGGATGATCCTCCTCACTCTTCATAGGTTGGTGATCCTTTTCCTCCTCAATACGCACTGCTTCTTGCTGATCAGTTCCTTTATCAGTGTCCTTGAGTATGTCTTCTGAAGATACACCTGCACATGAAAAGAACTACCTTCTCCGACATTTTTCGGATAAGACTCATCAAAAGTAACGTGTACGGACTCTTCAACAATTTGTAACCTTTTATTATAAATTCTATAAGCTTTACTTGACTGAGAGTATCCAAGAAAAATACCCTCATCGACCCTGGCATCAAACTTACCAAGTGTCTCTTTCCCATTGTTTAACACGAAACACTTGCAACCAAAGACATGAAGGTGAGAGATATTTGGCTTACGCCCTTTTAAAAGCTCATACAGTGTCTTGTTTAGAATAGGCCAGATGAGTAACCTATTCAAAACGTAACAAGCCGTACTGATGGCATCGGTCCAAAAGTATTTTGGAAGTCCACTTTCATTGATCATAGTCCTTCCAAGTTCCTCCAAAATTCTATTTTTACGTTCCACCACCCCAATTTATTGAGGGGTACGTGGTGCGAAAAAATTATGATCAATTCCATGAGATTCACAAAATGCTTCAAACAAATCATTTTCAAACTCACCCCCATGATCACTTCTAATTGGCACAATGTTCGTGTTTAACTTGTTTTGAGATAACTTAGCAAATATTTCAAAGGCCGAAAAGGTATCGCTCTTATTTGCTAAGAAAATAGTCCAGCAAAACCTAGAAAAGTCATCGACTATTACAAAACCATAATAGTTACCACCTAGGCTTTTGATCCTAGATGGTCCAAATAGGTCCATATGGAGGAGCTCAAGGGGTCTCATAGTTGAAACGATGTTTTTAGATTTGAATGAGATCCTTGTTTGCTTCCCCATTTGACAAGCATCACAAAGATGATCCTTTGTGAATTTTATTTTGGGCAAATCGATGACTAGGTCTTTAGAGACTATTTTGTTAAATAAATCAAAATTGATATAGTGACTAGACACTTATCTCCATTCAATGATACCTCATTTAAGTCTAGCATATAGACATTATTCACCCTCAAGCCCTTAAACACATCATTTTTGTCACTATCTTCAACTATGTAACAATCTTTTGAAAATGATACTTTATAATTCTTGTCACATAGTTGACTAATACTTAAAAGGTTGTGTCTAAGGCCTTCCACAAGAAGCACATCAGAGATAGTAGTAGATGAGGGGTTACCTACACTACCTTTGCCGAGATAGAGATGTCTCCTGTCATATGTCTTGAGCAGCCACTATCCAGAACCCATCTTTTTTCGGTGGTCTCAAGACTTTGTACCTACAAAGAAATCAAGGGAGAGTAGGTACCCAATTCTCATTGGGTCCTTTATGGTGAGTGAAACCAAGATCGCACTTGGGCAACCATTGATAAATGCATTTTGGAACAAGAAATCTTCTAAAACGACATTTAGCAATAGTATGATCTGGCTTGCAACAATATAGGCAATCACGGTTCATTTGGAATTTACCTTTTCTATCTCTATCTCGAATCACGTACGTATACTTTTGATATGGATTATTCATACTTTCTCGATAATGCGATCGATCAATAGCAAACGTCACTTTAGGCTTAAGAGCCTTGTCTAATTTGACCTTAAGGGTTCTTACCTCTTTTTTCCAAATATGACAAGTATCACAGCCCCCAAACTTGAACCATGGAGACTTATTCTCATCAATCTTAGCTTTTGATGCATCCACCATGGAGTTTTTTAAGAGCTTCCAATTCCTTTTCGGAATCGGAAACCTTTCTCTCCAAATATGAAAAAATCTTTTTGTTCGAGGCTAAGCATTGAAAAGCTTCCTTAGCCTCGTGGTGCAACATATCAAAAGCCTTTTGTAATTCTAAATGATACATACTATTAGAATTATCATATTTAGAGTGTTTTACCTCTTTCTTCTTGTTTTGACGTGCCATAAGACATAGATTAACGAATTCGCTTTCATCACTTGAGTTGTCATCTTTTTCCGACTCGTTATCGCTCTCCCAAGCGATGTATGCTCGTCTAGACTTGTTTGACTTTTTGTGTTGACGACTCTTATCCTTATCCTTATCCTTGCTTTCTTGAGTGATGGACAATCCGGCTTGTAGTGCCCGGATTTTCCACAGTTGTAACAAGATCCTTTCACCTTGTCATTCTTGTTGCCTTCCTTTTTAGATTGCCTCCTAAATTTGACTAGATTTTTATCCGAGTGTTGAATCTCATTCTTCTGAACGTATCTATTATATCTCTTCACAAATAAGCTCATGTCATCATCGGAGTCATTGTTGGTTTCATCATCACTTTGCTCTTGAGATGTGGACTTTGAACAAGAAGCCTTAAGAGCAATCGACTTCTTTTCTGTATCTTTTGTTTTCTCCTTCTTTATACTCTTTTCATGTTTATCCAAGTTAATGAGCACTTGCTCATGCTCATCGAGTTTGCCAAATAATGTTTTGAGGTCTAGAGGGGCTAGATTATTGGCCTCCTTAATCGCGGTTACCTTCGGCTGCCATTCCCTGTTAAGACATCTCAAAATCTTATTAGTAGCAACCTCGTTGGGAATTGGTTTACCAAGTACATGTAATTTGTTGATAATGTGAGTAAATCGTTTTTGCATATCCGCAATGGTTTCCCCTTGCTTCATGTAAAAAAGATCGAACTCTTGTGTTAGTGTGTTGATACGGGTCATTTTAACATCATTAGTGCCTTCGTGGGCTACTTATAAAGCATCACACATGGCTTTGTCCATTTCACAATGAGAGACTCGATAATATTCGTCTACTCCCAAAGAGGAAATCAAAATATTTCGAGCCTTCCAGTCATAGCTGTACTTTTTCTCGTCCTCCTCATTCCATTGAGCTCCGGGTTTGGGAACGACAACGCCTTCAGCATTGGTCATTATAATGTCCATTTGACCGCTAAATATAACATTCCAAACCTTCCGATCTATGGAATTTATATGGATGTGCATACAATCCTTCTAGTAGCTGTAATTCTCGCCTGTAAAAACTGGAGCTCTATTATAAGACCCTTTAGGTTCGTTCGCCATATTCCAAGAAGTTTTACCGAAGCACCAGATAAACCGGAGCTCGTGATACCACTTGTTAGACGATGGCTAGGATCTAGAAGGGGGTTGAATAGATCCCACTATTTTATACACGCAAATGGTTACCAAAAATTGGTTTTAAAAAGTTTTTACGGAAGCAACCACTGAATCACACGTTTACAACGAACCTCTACTAAAAGGATCGGATATGCACGGCAATATTAGGAATGAAATAACGGATTAGAAAAATTCAGATTAATCAACAAAAATTAAACGCAATCAACCAAGTTTTGTTTGCTTGATGTTAATCCAATTACCAACGAGATAGGTTGACAAAAACTAATTGCAAATGCGTTCGATTTTGCGTTTAATCAAATTATCGAACACTTGGTGTGAGTAAACGCACTAAGTGCATATTTCCAAATAATGTTAATGTAAAGCTGATTTTAAATACAATCCAAGGAATTGTATCAATTTTACAAAACAGTTTCTCAGCTCTAAATTACACTATCTCAAAAATTTCGATCAATTGATACTTCACAAATTCGAATAATATCGAAACGTAAAAGAGTAGGGAAAGAGAGGACAAACACGATTTGATTAGGCAGTTCCCCAATCATCCTCGCTATGGGTACCTCTGCCCCCAACTCCACAAATGGAATTGAGATATATATATATAAATTGCCGTTTGCAAATTGTTTATACAAGAGAAGAACAATGAACATCCAAACCCTCAAATGTCTTTGATTGTTGATGTAGAGTCTTCTCTCCCCTTGATTCAAGATGAATCAAGTGCCTCGAATCTGGTTGAACAAATCACCGTCTCACGCTGTAGACCCACCGTTCTTCAGTCACCTTCACTCGGTCGATTTCGATCTTCCACAATTCAATCCCAAATCTTTCTTCTACGATCCTCCGACTTTAGCTACTAAACCGAACGAACACCCTGTTCTTCAGTTACCTTCGCACGGCTGAATCCTTGTAGAACGAAACAATTTGTGCAAAAGCCCCCCAAAATCTCCTTGATTCTTGGAGGACAAAACCTGAGGTTTTATTCAAGAAACACCTACTGATACTCAACCTAGAACAGAGGATTTACAACACACCTAAGTCTGAACGTTATCACTTCACACGATGCAAGACACTAACAAAAATGATTATGTGTAATTACTAGAGATCACAAGGTTGAAGATGAAGATGAAGAGAAAAATCAATATATATTTTCAAGTTTCTTGTTATTTTGTGAAATGAGATGATCCAACTATATATAATGCAAGAATAACCAACTAAAATGAAATAACAGCCAAAATAGAAAAAACAGAGTGCATGAAAAAAGCCCAGACCAGCGAAGGGTCGACCGCCCACTTAATGATGGTCGGCGGGAGCTAACCCGTGGAGGTATCTATATAAAATATGCGACCGTGCGTCGACCGCCCAACACCTTGCGTAGACGCAAGCATGCTGAATTTGCAGAAATTCAAAAACCCAGAAGCATGCGTCGACCGCATGCATCAGGGAGGTCAGCGTGTGCTAACCCGACTGTTTCACAAGAAATGGTCAAAACTGCATGAGTCGACTCATGATGACCTTAGGTCAACTCAAGACCTGCAATACTTCATAAGTTCATTTTTCTCCACATTTTTACCGACTAAGACTCGATTCATGCATACCAAACATTAATACCATGATCATGCACATGTAGAAATTGTGTAGACCTCTTCCTATATGTTTAGACACGTGAATATCAATGGTTAAATGCAATGTGACCGACAACGAAGTGATACCGTCCAAATTACAAACTAGAAACTATCCTACTTGTTGACATCATTAAAATAGAGCTAGAAGAAAAGAACTTAGTAGTTGTCTATTTGGGTCTTGTGTTAAGGATCCAATTGTTTAAGTTAGCTTGTACCCTAAGTTAGCTTGTAACGGGTAATTGTTAAAAGGCTCATTAGTTTAGTATGTTAGGTTTTATTATAAATAGCATACTAGTCTCTCATCTTAAGTGTGGTGTGGCAAATCCTAATTAGGGTGAGAGGGTTATTTGTTATTCTTGAGTACTTGTAATCTGATTTGAAGAGAAAGTAAAGAATAACAGTTATAACCAATCCTTGTTGTTTTTCCTTCACAAAACTAAGCGATGTGAGACTTCAAATAACTTGTATCATATATATAGCATTGGATTCTCTCTTCATTCACAAAACTAAACGATGCAGGACTTCTTTAACATGTATATTTTCAACCAACCCTAACAGTCTGCATATAAATAAAGTAATTAGATGTTTGAAGGACCTTTTAGATAAATATCAGAAACGACAATAATAGGTTGGACTTTTGTGGCATATGGGACAGCAGTAGGGGGCTCATGTCTTCGGAAAGACGATACTAGAGACACATGAATTATGAAAGATAATGCTTCTAAATCAAATGAAATGGCACAAACAGTTAGAAGAGAGGGTTTAACTCTTTCCATTTAAACGAAAGCATATTAGGTCACTCTACCATACTTTAATTTGTCTATGTTGGCAGACATTTTACTTGTAATCATACCAGAAAATATCATAATCAGAGAAGGCAAACCCAGAGGACAAAACAAGAAAAATCAGAAAAATAATGAAGGACAAAAAAATTTGAAAGTTATCTTTCGTAATGCAGAACAACAAAATTCAAAAGTTAACTTTTGTATCTTCCTGAAACCAGAATACGTATAAACAAAGCAAGCCCAAATGTTCTAACTTCAAACTTCAATAATCTACATGCATATCTCATTAAACAACATATTATGTGTCCCAATGTACAATAAACAACCTATTATGTGTTTAACTTCAAACTAATGTATCACAAAACATAAACAAAAAAAATGTAAATTTTACCAAATGTGAGAAGTCGGCGATTTTTAATTAAATGAAGTGGAATAGAGGTTGAGTGATATCCTAGCCTTGAATGCAAAGCAAAAAGTAGTAAGAAATCTTAAAAAATAATGGAAATGAAATTTGCTCGCGAGCTCTGTTTTGAGTTCTTGTAAACTATCTAAAATAAAATGAAGGAAGAAAATGAAAATTCTGGTGCATTATATGAATCAAACGCATACGGAACTTAACCTCTGAAAAAATACAAAACTTAATCTCCGAATATTTTCATCAATGTTCTGGTCTGAGACTTGATTTTGAGTGATTTATGGTGCATATGAAGGTTAAGATCCCAATTTTATAAATATTATTTATTTTTCATTAGATGCGTGAGCACAACTAAGGGTGCAATTGGTGCATATAGTAATCCCAAAATTTGAGGCCACTTATTGTCAAATCGTGTGTGTAGAAACCAATGAAATAATTTGTAACTGGATAGAATTGTCTCAATTGTGTTTGTGTTATGTTGTTCAAAACTTGGTTGAATTAATTTTTGACTAGGTCTGTTGTGTGGATGGGGTATGTCTGAACACGGCTGTTTTCAGTATGGTGGTATCCCTTATCTTATTTTCTCTTTGAATGAAATGGTTTAACTGTCAAAAAAAAATGATGAGATCATTTCAATAAAAGAACTCACTTCACATCCATTTTTCTTCTTACAAACACTCAAATTCCTAAATTCATTACAGCATTCAATTGAATCTTGCAGTTATGCACAACAACATCAACATGTTAAAACCATTAGTCTTATTTTTATTTTTTGGTAATGATTAGAGGGACTTATTTAACATGCATCAATGTACAAATCACAACAACCCACTTGAATTAGAGCAAGGAAGGAACTCATCAATTCTGCAAGTGAGAATAATAATTTTCATTTCATCAAATGACACCGAGGTGAATAGAGAATCATGCCCCCGACTAATTTACTTTTTACCATCCACAAAAACCTCCTATCAGATTTGAATAAACTGTATTTTATTTACAGTTTTTATTTCAAATGACTATACAAAGGCGTCTGAAGATAAAGAAGGCTAATAATGCTTAAAAGGGATGTACAAGGGGCCTCTTACAGGTGCAAAATGGAATATATCATCTTGAGATTGAATGAAGCCCGGTGACATTTTTATGGGAAGTTTAATCCCATAATTTGGTTAGTATTTTCAACCCATTGATAGCCTCCTCATCCCTATAAAAAGAAGGGACACAATATAGCTCCATAACCTGGCACAATAAATCTAAGCTTGCATTGCTCCCTAAGCAGACTGCAAAGTGACCTGTTCCGTAGAAGTTATGTCATACTTGGCATTGGCCTCAGGGGTATCTTCTTCACTAGGAGGAACCAACTGCCAAAATAGTGACAAATACTTGTCCCAATCCTTCAGAATAGCATCACCTTTGTTGCTACCCGTTTTTTCCTTCATACAGAAAGGTTAAAAAATGATTGCGCGTTTATGATTATAAAGTTATATGAAATAGTGATTTTCTGCTTTATATTATAATTTCACATGCATAAATTATAGTGAATGTGTATTAGGAGCTTACAACATGGGCTTCAATTAGTTTCTTCAGCTGGATCTGCCCCACAGGCGCTGATACTCGTTGAATTTTAACAATTTCTCTGTTTATCTGTCTCAGACAAAAGAGAAACAAACAAAACGTTAACAAGATTTCATTTCAAGCAACAAGAATAATAACTTTCAAGGGTATTATATTTCCCTCATATTTGTAATTTAAAAAGGAGAAGGCATAGTGAAATGGGTTCTGGTATACCTTGGGAATGAGAGTATTGTCCTCATCAAGAATGTAAGCCAACCCTCCTGTCATACCAGCAGCTACATTTCTTCCCACTCTGTCAAAGTATAAAATGTGTGAACACCTCAATTAGCTTATTTCAAATACTTGAATGAAAAGTTACGCCAAAAAAGAGGGATCGAGGATGAGCATGAGAAGAGTACAAAGAAATATTACTCACTTTCCTAGGATAACCACACAGCCACCAGTCATGTACTCACAACAATGATCTCCCGTGCCTTCAACTACAGCTTCAGCAAGTGAGTTTCTGACAGCAAACCTTTCCCCAGCTTTCCCTCTTACAAAGATCTGCCCTCCTGTTGCCCCATACAAGCAAGTGTTACCCACAATAGCTGCATCCTCAGGTTGGAACCCTGTCTTTTCAACTGGAGTGACAACCAATTCTCCTCCAGCCATTCCCTAACAGCAGTCAAAAATATACATGAGAAAACAAAAACAGCAATTTCATCCATTATGGTTATTTAGAAAACGTGTAATGCTGCTACTGGAGCTCAACTGTCTTCCCTAAAGCTGGTAACTTTCACACATTCTCTTTTTGCAAAGCAGGATGGCGAAAATGTCCAGTTGTGAAAAAGTAAGACAAGGGCTAATTATGACAAATAAGCTTCCAAAGCAGATTTTCAACCAGATCTGGTGGCTGATGCAATGTGAAAAACAGGAAGGATAAATATTTTATAAACCTAAAAACTGGAGGTCTTGCTAACTTGTTCCCTAAGAACACATGTTAAGAAATCTAAAAATAGAAAATTTATGTTGAAAAAAAACAAATTTCAAACTTTTAATAAATTGAATGCACGAATTCCAAGGGAATATTTCTATACTAAGTTCATTAATACGTATAGTACCATTAGAAAACATGTTAGCATTTTCCTTAAAAACATAAGTGTTGACTCACTTATCATATGGACCCCACATCTATTTGTCCATGTGCAAGGTTCGGTTAGAATTCCAACAGATCTTTAACAACGAAGACCATTCTTACAAATGGCAGATATATGGAGTACTACAGTTCAAAGAAAATTAAAAGTAACAAAAAAATTGGGAAAAGAAAACAAGACTAAACTTGGAAGGTCACAATTTTACAGCATCTAAAAGATATGTAATACTTTATATACATAAAGGTTACAAGGAAAATAAATGCAAATGTAATTTACGAGATGTGTAATTAAGCTACATCTCTATTCCCTGAGATGCATTACCTAATCTTCTTCTTGAACAGTGAATTTAAACTGCTTGGGAAGTGGAACATTAAAGAGGTCCAGGGAAGTCGAACATTAATGACGACATTATTATTCCAACAATTTACGATTAACTTAAATAACAGATTCAGATTACTGTTTCTATAGAACTCTCTCCACTCGGATTTTCTTACAACTTCCTTCACTCAAAATTTAATAGCACATGCGGCAAGCCTCACTCTTAGTCACTTGATAAGTGGAAATCATAGTAACATATTTTAAGTATAAATTTACAAAAGAAATTTGCAATAATACACCACAGCAGAGTCAATACAATACCTTTCCAACATAATCATTAGCCTCTCCTACAAGGCGAATATTCATTCCTGGCGTCAGAAAGCATCCAAATGACTGCCCAGCACTTCCTGTAAATCTGGAGGCATGGAGAAAAACATAGTTAGCTTTCAGTTATATACTTCCAGTTTTAAGATATTAGAGTTCAAACTGCATATTAGGATATCTTACGTTATATTCAACTGTCCAGCAAAACCAGTATCACCATATTTCTTTGCAATAACACCAGCTATACGACCACAGACAGCACGATCAACATTGTATATATTTACTGTCTTACTGACTGCTTTTTCATTTTCAATGGCATCTGCAATCTGGACAAAAGTATTTTATATTACTGACTGACTCGTGTATGACATATTTCTATAAAGTACAGAAAATTCTTGCTTCAGTGATCCAAGACTAACAAGAGACCTTGACACCACATCTCCATCTAAAACCTTTAAGACATTGGATATATGTCACCTCCCTTATATATCCAACATTTAGATCATTCATAGTGGATGTTGGACTAAGACTAACTACTCACACTTGAACCCAAGAATCTCTCCCTCAAGTGAGTCTCCCACATCCTATACTTGCACCTCCGTTACAACCAACAAAACATGCCTGCTGATTACCCCACCAGAAAAACTTTCGATACAAGGATCCAATACACCAAGTTCCACTCCCTCTCCCCTAACCAGGGCTTTCATACAACTTGTTGAAGAGTTCGGGGAGTATCGGAAGAAACAACAGAAAAATGACCAGGACCACCAAGAGATCGAGACACCGTGTCTCCACCAAAAAAAAAAAACCTTCAAGCATTGAGTATATGGGTCACACTTGAACCCAACAGGTCATAGGAAAAATAGAAGTAAATGCCATTAGTTAAAGAAGTTAGTTTGTCAGAATGTACATTAGTTAGGAGCAGTTAGCGAAGACAGGCAGGGAAGGGATGCTAGTTTGATTAATACGGGACACAAGAGCTGAAGGATAAACCCTTTTCAAGGTCTGAAGAGGAAATCCTTGGAGGAGAATCAATTTTTTTCCTGTTCAGATTTCAATAACTAGTAGATTCAATTTTTTTTTTCTATCCTGTATTATATATTCTTCAATACTTAATTACAGGTTCATAAGGAGTCCTAGTATTTGAGCCCTAACTATGATTCACCTACAAACTAGTCTTAAGAAAGTGTATTGCAAATGGGGTGCCAATAGTTTTTTATTGCCAACACCTATAGCTGTTTATATGGTTACCTCTGCGTCTGCTAGCAAACCATCATCCAGAACAGGACCATTTGTATGTGGCTCCTGATTCCGAATTTCTGTACTGCTCCATTTAGGTAACCCAACACTCTGAAAAGGAAAATTTTACAACATACAAGTCAGAGAAGCAGGTACTTATAAAATTCAAAGGCTAAAAAAAAGGGGGGGAGGGCATATGATTATAGGCTATACGTACGGAGAGGATATAACTCAGATCTAGATGCTGAGTTTTCACAAGAGATATGTCTCTTGGTCTCAGCAAGTCTGTTTTGCCAATTATATCATCTAACTTCTCATACCCCAGCTGTGCCAAAGTGCCTCTTACCTGGTCACATAATAATAATGATAGAAATAGTAAAAAATAGTTATATTATTCTAAACATGAAAAAGGGAAATACTGATTAATCTAAATTTCAAAGTGGGATATGAAAATTCAAACCAATAAGGTAACTTCAAAATATGGAAAAGATAAACATGAAAAATATCAATAGCAGCCCCAGAATACCTCCTCAGCTACATATAAAAAGAGGTTGACAAGATCACCGGGAACACCAGGAAAGCGTGCGCGCAACTCTTCCCTCTGAAATGTAATAACAAATTAGATATTGACCAAGTCATGAGTACATAAAGGCATGTATTAACAAATCAGATTTCTAAAAACCTGACTGGCAACACCAACTGGACAATTATTGGTGTGGCAAATGCGAGCCATAACACACCCAGTGGCAATCATTGCCACTGAACCAAATCCATATTCATCAGCACCCATTATTGCTGCCATCATGACATCAACTCCACTTCTAAACCCACCATCGACTCTGAGAATAACCCTTTCTCTAAGTCCATTTGCAACGAGTGTCTGAAAGAAAAGTAGTTCACAATCAAATGGAAAATAACTTCATGAAGAATAAGTTGCAATTACACAGTTTCATGACTCAATTATAACCTGGTGAGATTCCGTAAGTCCAAGTTCCCACGGACCTCCTGCATGTTTGATGGAACTTATAGGGCTTGCTCCTGTTCCTCCATCATGTCCTGAAATCTGCAAGTCAATCGCATTATAATATGCTATGCTTCACAAACAATAAAGAATAGATATCTGAGAAATAAAACTATAGATGCATCTAAAACATTAATAGATTTCAGGCCACAGTAGAAACCTGTATAATGTCTGCATTTCCCTTTGCAACCCCAGATGCAACAGTGCCAATTCCAGCTTCAGCCACCAGTTTCACAGATACCTTGGCCCTAGGGTTCACCTGTTCAACAAGTGAATAAAGGAGATGTTTCCCCATTGCACTAGATTTCATTCAAAAGAGACAAGTGGATAGGCATGCAAGAGAGTCACCTGGTGAAGATCAAATATCAACTGAGCAAGATCCTCGATAGAGTAAATGTCATGATGAGGAGGTGGAGATATAAGAGGAACCCCTGGTTTAGAATTTCTCAACCTAGCAATATACATGCTAACTTTTTTCCCAGGCAATTGTCCACCTTCACCAGGCTTTGCACCTTGTGCAATTTTGATTTCTAATTGATCAGCATTTGCCAAGAATGTTGGAGTGACACCAAACCTTCCTGAAGCAACCTGATCCAAAAGAAAAATGTTTTATCAGATTACCGCTGTTCACCTAAATTAATATATGGCTAGAGCTATTACCTGGCCAGTTTTAGATCAAATACAATTTAAATCAGCCAGACAAATGATTATAAAAGCTAACTAGTATCAAATTGGATTATGAAATAAATAAGATCATGAATTTATAACACATAATGAATACTTATTTGTATGTCAAATGTAAATCACACCTCCAAAGAATATGCAATATGTATGACAGGATCTATAACTCATTAACTTTTGCTATATTTTCTTTATGCATCTGAACTATTAGGTTAATACCGCAGGAATTCCTTTACAGGTAGGAAGTTCTACCATTGGTGGAGCTTCCCACATGCCTATTCAACTGTAGGAAGAGCACAAAAGATTTCCACATTCTTCTCCTAGGTTTGAATGAGTGGGAACAAGAAGACTATCCATATTATTTGAGGATCCGAGTTTGATATTCATGTTAAGGAATGCAGAACAAATTTAAAATTTGATGTTCATTGATGTTTATTCTTTAATTCATAAGACAATCAATGAATAATATTAGTTTGTTCCGATCCTTTCTTTTTACCAAATTTTATATAAGGGTGCGCACAGTTACAGGATACTGTGGCAAAGTTGGCACTAGTTCCTGAGAATCACATCAAAATCATGGTTTTGCAAGGCATAGGCTAAAGAAATCAGATCATGTAATTTAGTTTGAAACTGAGAATGGTAGTTTATGGGAAGTTGTGTGCAATAAGGATTTTATAAAATAGAAAAGCATTTCAATTTTGACACGAGAAGGAAAAAAACAGCCTAACCATTCTGCAGTAAACAAGACAAATTTACTATATAGTCAATAAAGTTTATGAAGCTATTTTCTAAAATTTCAGTGCAATAACCTGTTTAATAGCACTAGTAGCAGTATCCCCATTTTGAAGACCTTTAAGATGTGGAAGAGTTGAAGAGTAACCATCAACAACATCAGTAAGTGGTTTCCAGCGAATAGGATCCTAAATGCAATATACAAATATATGAAGTCGTGGTGAATTAAAAATTAAAAAGTTGATAAAATTAAAAGGAAAACAAAAAACACTGCCTATGCGGAATATGAATGCATCTATACCAACAGTTAAATTGGGATGACAATTATATTACCTCACCACCTTCCCCTGAATTTGATTTTCCACCTAATCTGTTCATTGCAATTGCAATTGCTTCATGAGTTTCTCTAGATATAGCTCCAAGAGACATCCCCCCTGTGCAAAACCGTTTCACAATAGATGAAGCGGGTTCAACCCTCCCCACAGGTATGGGGGCACGATCACTTTTGAACTCAAGAAGATCGCGGAGAACCTACAACAAACAAAAGATATCTCACATATTCCTGCTATAATAAAATCAATAATAATGTCCAGAAGTGTGATTTTTAGAACCCACGTTCACAGGTCGATTAGCCAAATATTGTTGATAAACTGAAAAGGAATTTTGGCTTTTCTGACGAACAGCTTTGTGGAGCAACTTCGACATCTCCGGATTATTTGCATGATACTCGCCTTTAAAAATGCAATACAAAATCGGTCAATTTATAATGCACCAAGGATATTAATTTGAATGCAATTTCATCGATAGAACAATAACAGTTATTCTGTGCTTCCAAAAACAATGCAAAAATGTCAAGTGATTCTTCAACTCTAACAGATTAAGCAGCAATTCATCATACCTCCTGGTCTGAACTGTATAAATCCAAAATTCTCCAATCTTTTAGCTGTATCTTCAGAGAATGCTTTCACCCAGAAAGACAAAGTCTCTCTAGCTAGCTGTGCCACATAGGGAGTAAGAGGGAAGTTTTGTTAGAATTGATTTCCATTATATAGTAAATTCCAAAAGCACGTGTATTTTTCCACTGATACTCCGGTTCATAAACATTTGTTCACAAATTTTCAAGCAAAAGAAAAAGTGCATAATTTCTCCTTAGAGTGTTGGCACGTGAGACTTTAAGCTCAGAGAAGACCGAAGATAAAGATCAAAAGTCTAGCAATTAATATTGAATTTGCAAGTTACATCACAAACCTCAAATTCTCCTTGAAGGAGTCATTCAAGTAATCTGTTAAAATTGCAAATCAATTTTAGTCTATATAATATACCTTTATGGTGTTAATTAGACACACAAGTTTTATTAAAGAAGAATTCAACAAGAGAACTAAATGAGAAGTACAATAAAGGAGGATAAGAAATTATCCTAGTAAAGTTAAATGTTGACAAAAACTGATAGATCGTGGATATAAAAATAGTGTTTAAAGTTGTGCATCCCACCATTTTCATTATCATACACAATTGCTTTCCATAGCACAATTTTCAGAGACAATCGGAATAGCTATATCCAAATACAAGCAGCTATACTCTCTTGTTCTCTTGACTTTTCATATTATTCTTCGGTATTAGGTAAAAATCAAACAAGAATTTATTGTTTTTAATGTAACATAGCAAATTATATTATCCATATGAACATCGTTTCCAAAGTGCTACATTTGCAGTGCAGAAAGTCATAATTATAAGATATGTATCTTAATTTAACATAACAATGTATTAACATCATTAATATCTAAGGGATCAATCAAAAGGTATATTTGAATTGTCTACAGCTAATACCAGGTGTCATAAGATATTTTCATATCACTAGATCCATAAATCCCTTGGCAAGCATCTATTAGTTGGAGAAAAAAAATGAACCAATAAAAGGAAGGTGTCAAGTACTGGTCCTAAATGAGCTGCTTTGAAGAAGCTATACTGTAATATTATTAAACATCACGACTTTCGGCACAAAAATCTGCAGCTACTCTTGCTGCTAATGCAGGCTTAATTACAAAATCTAGTTTCTGTTCAATAGTTATTTTGATCTTTCCAATTTAATATATTAGGCAAATGCCGAAACATTCACATTTGAGAGAGAGATATGTCCTATAATGGTGATCCAAGCAATGTTTAATTAGCTGTAATATCTGCGGGCATTGAGTGATATCAATAATATTGTTGATGAAAGGTATTATTTATTCATATTGAATAGAATCTTCTACTTCAAATAGTTTAGTAGCAATATTTCATTTTCACATATAGGCATGAGTTATGTATTCTTCCTCACCTCGTCAAAAGTTAATCCACCAATTTTCGATACACTTCCGCTGAATGCAAGATCCACAACTTCCTTCCCTAGTCCATAGATTTCAAATATCTGTGCACCACAGTAACTGTATACAAGGAATTGATAAATAAATTTGTCAGAACCATGACATCTGTAAGAAAATATGAGAAAAGAAAACAATAAACATTTGAGAAAATATTAATTTCATGTGAAACGTTGAGACAGCATTTTCAAGTTTAGAGATTAACATTGTTCTAGACTTGAATTTGTTTCGTGAATTTAGTGAAAATGAGTTCGGTTATAAATACAAGAAGTGAAAATGAGTTCGGTTAAAAATACAAGAAGGTATCAGCTATATATAGTAGACCATTATCTTTCACTAGATGAGGCTCAATCTATACCCAACTTTCTGAGTTGGTTAAAGGTTTTGTTTACAAGAGTCAGCTCTCGTTAACTAACTGCTACAACACTTGACTAGCTATAACATTTCATGCCTATATTCTGATAATTGCATAAATCATGTACCTTGAAAGCAATGAGATGCCCATTTTGGAAAGAATTTTAAGAAGACCTGCTTTTACAGCCTGTCATGCAGAAAAATTGCAAAACTTGTCATTAATTATCTTTTAGATAGTTACTCCCTCCGGTCACAATTATAAGCCAAAATAACTACTTTCACACTAATTAAGAAAATTAGTTAAGTGTAATTAATTTCCTTGGTTTCATATACAATTAGAGTAAAATTTACTATAATATCCTTAGTTATATTTAATGAATCAACTACCGACATTAAATGTTATTGAATTAAATTAGGGGTATACTAGTAATACAAGCATTAATTACTTTGAAAGTTAATGACTTTTGCTTATAATAGTGACCAAAATTTAAAGCCATTTTTTTTATTATAATAGTGACCGGAGGGAGTATCTTTTAGATAGTGATAGTGATAATAATAACAATAATAATAATAATAATAATAATTATTATTATTATTATTATTATTATTATTATAATAATAATAATAATAATAATAATAATAACAATAATAATGAAAGACGAATTCATTCATTAACTGGAAGAATAGTGAAACAAAAAATAGACATTGTAAAGGAGGGAAAAGATTAGTGTATTGTCAGTCAACAACACATCACATCATAACAAAATCATTCAGAATCTTATTTCTTCATTTTTCTTTATACTCCTTTTCCTAATAATGTTAAAATGACATTGTGATCCCATCCAAAGTTTAGTAATGAATTAACCCATTTAAGTATTATATTGGCGAATCTCACTCTGGGTTTCAATCAAATGCAGTTTTCCTTTGTGTCCTTGAAGACTACTATTTTAAATACAAATTTGTTTTAAATACAAATCTAAATTACCAGGGAAGCACATAGCCGTCACAATTACAGTGGCTAAAAATAAAAACATTGCTTTTCATTTCCGCATCCAGAATAATCGTTTGAAGTTAAGCACTAACCTTGCAGTAGTTTTTCTGTGCCTGTTCAATTGATACAGTTGGCATCTTTCCATTCTTCATCAGATTTACCGTTTTATTACTCAAACGCCATTGACGACATGTCTCCAGTGCCAAGTATGGACACACAGCACTAAAACAAACACATAGACATGTCATATCGTAGTCAAAAATGTAGAGGAGAGGGTATTAAAGGGGGCATGATTCCTGGTTTCCTTTGCTGCAAACAACTAGTGCAACGGGGAACTAATTCCAATAACAGCATTAAACAATTGTTTCATGGAAAAGTAAGACAATGAGATTTATTCAAGTTCGAATGCAAAAATAGCTTTGTTACAAGGGTAAGATTGCAACCGTATCATAAAAAAGGAAAACTAACGTGAAAACACAAATAAAAAACCATCAGTGTATACCCAGCCTAATTCATATGTAGAGCTAATAAATGAAAATTATATTTAAAAAACATTAAATAAAATAAAATAAAATAAATAAAAAAACAGAATTCCAAAGCTAAGATTAAGTAGAGACATAGAATAACCTTGCACCATATCCTACTAAACAGGCAAACTGATGAGTGCTAAAGCACTGAGAAGTATCCGCTATAATTGAAGCTGACATCCGAAGGCCATTCTGGATTAGATGCTGATGAACAGTACCAACAGCAAGAAGTATTGGAATTGCAGGATGAGTTGGTTCCTGAGACCAAGAAAATGTATTGTATAATTAGCCACACACACACAAAAGGTCAATCAAAGATCCAACTGTACTATTGGAATCTTAATGTACAAAGATGGTTGACGGCTATCCACAAGAACAGTAATGATCCATACTTCATACAAGAATAACAACAACCAGTGTTTTTTTCAACTAGATTGAGGCAATATATAGATCAAACCACGCTAGAAAGTCCTTGCTATGAATTAAGTCCTCCAACTATAATCAAATTAACTCGGTCTCTCTTAATTATTTAGCCTATTTAGTTGGACTTCACATATTCCCAAACAATCCAAAATGAGAGACTACACGAGCCATGACTCACGATAAATGCAAAATTTAAACACACAAATATGAAGCATATTTATTCAGGTGAGAAATAAATGTAAATAATATATTCTTTCTATTTTTAGGTAAAATCTCATATAGGTCTTGCCAATAGTGAGACTTGGTCATTTAGTGACCCATCTAGAATTTCACCCAATAAGGGAGTATAGAAAGGGTGTTACTAGCATTTCTTCGTGGAATTATGTGATACTCAATTTCCTTAGTTCTCTCTGGTAAAATCTAATTTTCCAAGAAAAAAGTACTATTCAAAGTTTCAGTTGAGGGGAGGCAGACAGTGACTTAGAGCGGGTTGATTATGCCTCAGAGTCAGAGTTATAGATGTGAGGGTCTAACTCAACCCTAAAAATCTAGCCCTAGGTGAATATTTTCCTAGACTTAAAAACTACACAACTGTATGGCCACATTTCTAGAATATGTGAGATCTTAACACACTTCCCTCCTGCCCAAGGTTGAACATCTAGAATGGGAAGTTTAAACATCTAGGGGTGGCCCAATATTAGATTTAATATAGACTTTAATTTTAATACTCATGCTAGAATCTAGAATGGATTGGTCCAAATTCAACCCAAAAGCTAGCTCAAGAAGAACATTTTCCCAAGTCTTTATAAGGAGTACATTGTTCATATATTTAGTAGCATATAAAGTTTAGTAATCATCTAATGAAATATGTCCCAGCTAATCATGTCTAACTTTACTCTGCTCTTGAGAGCTATTATATATACACTTTAAAAATATAAAGATGCTAATTGATTGTTTTACCAGTGCTTCTGATCGGTCTGAAAGAATTAACAGCTGGGAACCATTTCTCACAGCTTCATCTGCAGCGTCACAAAGCTTATTTAATGCTTTCTCCAACGAACCATCAATCCCCTTAGTTATATCAAAAAATGTGTGCAACACTTGTGGTTTTAAGTGGGAGTCTTTTAACAACGACTCAAGATCCCCTTCATTCAATACCGGACTAGATAATATAACCTGCTCCAGAAACATACCATCATCATGTGTGATAAAAAATACATCAAAATCATGGGTATTATTTGACTATGACTGACAAACATTACAGATGTGTGCAAAAATACCTGTGAAGCATTCTCTGGTCCTATTTCCAATATATTCCTTCTTTTCCCTATATTTACTTCAAGAGACATAACTAACCCTTCTCGAAGCGGATCAATTGCAGGATTTGTAACCTGTTAGCATAAAAAAGATATCACACGCAAACATCAAGAAAAAAAAATAGTAAAAGTCTAAACTGCAACAAAGTGAAGCTTTACCGTATTTGATAAGTTACAGAAACCTAGGCAAGTTCAACTTTAAATTTCGAGGAGGGAGGGGGCTCTATTGCAAGATCTATTTTAGAAGTCTAGGTGTTTGTGTCTTGAAAATTTTACTAGCCTTCGTTGTTTCCTGAATTTGTATTTGAATTGTGACTGAAAAGCTTTTTCTCTTATTTATGTTATTTTATTTGCGTGTGTGTGTGTATGAATTTCGTAGAATCTTATGATCCATGTGTTATGATTACACAATTTATGATTTTGTTTTTGCTTCCCGATTTTGAGTAATTAGGTAAAGTGGTTAGTTAGTTAGAGGAGTAATCAAGTATAAATGGGAGAAATAAGGATAGAGAATATAAATCATACAGTTGTTAGTTCTATTGTAAATGAGTAATCTTTTTGTGAAGAGGAATCTTTGGAAGAAAGGGAATTACTTTGCAGAATAAATTGTAGGAAAGTGGTCTTGCTTACCTGCGCAAACCGCTGCTTAAAGTAATCAAAAAGCATGTGAGGTTTCTGAGATAACGCTGCCAATGGAATATCATCTCCCATACAAAATGTAGGTTCCTTTCCTTGAGAAGCCATGCTCTCAATCACCATCTGGACATCTTCACTCGAGTACCCAAATGCCCTGGTCTCACCAAAGAGCGGTTAAGTAAGAACCATATAAGATGTTGCATTGTAAGCTGCAATGAAGAGCAAACCCACTTTCCCATCAACATGCTATAGAACATTAGCCTAAAATTCATTACATCACAAAGAACCACAAAAGACGGTGTATTTTAAGTTGAAATGAAGGGCGAAGCCACTTTTCCATCAACATGCCATAGAGCATTAGTCTATAAAATTTCAATATAACAACACAGGAAGCAGCCTCAATTCAATGAACTTGATACTGAAAAACAGGGGACAGTACAAATAAAGGTCCTTTACCTACAACCTAGAGAAGAATATTATACTTTAGAAAGGAAGCATGTTGTTGTCTAAATCACGGTTTTCAATCAAAACCATATTTTGAATCCTCTTAAAAACAAGAAAGAAAATAAAAAACACACAGAATGTTAACACAATAACAGTGAGCACAGTAATGAGACTTATGGGATTGAAAATGTCAACACTTTAAAACACAAATTCCCTCATCAAAGATATAAACTAAGAGAAAAATCTACATAGAACTCTCACTGTTGGTTTCTTAATACTGCATCATTCTCCATCACAGAGGATGAAAGGAAATTCCCAGACTTCAAAGACCGCAGATTTTCCTTGATCCATTCCCCATATGGGTTTGATAAGGCTACTCGTTTTTTAACCTCCATATTCTCATAGACCTGCCATAAAAAAGGTTTGGAAGGTGGGTTAAGCCCATGAAACAGAATATCCAATTTTTTAAAACAAAAATTGAGCATATTGTTCAGCAAAGAAAAAGAGAAAATATGTTCTCAGACAAGAGCACAGGCATGAATATCCACAATTTAAGACATTGGAATCACAGACTGTATTAGAAATTCAGAGGGGAGAAATTGAGAGAAAACATCAGAGAAAATGTAAATTGAATGCATTAGAGCCTTTTTTTTAATGTCGAATGTTAAAATGTTAATTGTTATGTTAGTATTTTTTATTTTTCCCTTAACCCCTTAACTCCTTTAATCCCTCATCTCCTTAAATGCATTAGAACTGAACTGAGGGGTACAGCTGAATCTTAGTATTTATACTGAGACTGAATAACAGAAATAGTTACAGCAATAAGCTAGATCTAAAAGAATTATAAAAATGCTGGGACACTATATTGGGCTGTAGGTTTCGTTGATCACATGCCCATAGTAAAACAATTGTTCTAATATAATAAATACAGCAATGAATGATATAAGACTGAAACTTGTCTCCAATAGATTGTGACACTCACCATATATTAATGCTATCTTGCAAATGATATAAATGATTTTATGCGTCAACTAAACATAATTATCCAATGTGACATAAAATGACATCAAATGAGCTGTTCTTGAGTGAGAATTTTTAGGACAACTCATGAAACTTCCATTTATAAGCTTTCCAAAGAGAGAAATACTTGCATGGAAACCCCCCTAAATCCATATTTTTAGAAACATCCAATAAGAAGAGAGAAAATTTTAAATTTATTTAAAATTTAATTTCTTTTTTAATTGGAATCATGGGGTGGTTGTGATATGAAGGATAGAGAAAATTTTATTTCTATTTTTTAATTAATAAAAAAAATGGTTGTGATATGAAGGATAGAGAAAATTTTATTTCTATTTTTTAATTAATAAAAAAATTGTGATTGACTGTATGTATAACTACGTATTATGGTTGTTTCTATCTAAGAATTTTCCTTCAAAAGAAACCCTTGCATCTCTTATACTAATTCATATTATGTAGTTCTCATATCTCAACTAAGTTTTTCTTCTTCTATTAAGGAGCTATGACCCCCTATGTTTTTGTAAACTATAATTATATAAATCTTGACTTGATAAACGAAATTCCAGTATCAACAGATAAGGCTATAAATATAAATGGAGAGGCAATGTGTGGTTCACATTGGGGCACACAAAACAATGCACAAAATAAAAGAATACTCTGAGTCGCATAAATATATAAATAAATAATATTCACATATGCCGGAACAAACATCCATTGCAAGATAAAATATGTCTATGCTCAAAAGTGTGATAACCAAGACAAGAAAAATTGCAGTCCGAACCTGGCCGCCAAGTAAATCAACTGTTATCATCATGCCTGGACCTAATCGGCCTTTCAAGATAACCTTTGATTCATCCATTGGTACAACACCAACCTAAAAGAGAATGGAAAAAAAAAAAACTTAATATCTCAAATCTTATAGCTGAAAGTCATCAAACTAAATCACTGACTTCAGAATAATGACTCTCATTACTACATATTAGTAATAAAGATGTAGCTTTCAAATCGCTTTTTTAATGTGACCAAATAATTAGTTTTAAATATTGAGTTAAGACAGATAAAAAGACACAGAAGCAAAGGAAAAAGCAGGACCTGCACTAACAGGATGCGCAAAGAGAAAAGAACAGAAGAAATGTCAGACAACTAATATCTTAAATTTTGCCCTTGAGTTTGCCTGTATATACTGTATACATGTTGTAGAAAATATATCCAAATAATCTTCAAAGTGGCCCTAATTAATGAACGGAATTCAATTCACTTATTATTAATTATTACAAATACAAATTATTACAACACATGCAAACATTAGTCTCTTCAATCTAAACATTTGTAACTCTACAATAGCAGCCAAGTTTAAAGCAAACAGTTGAATAGTTTAGAATTGCCAACTTACATTACACGAAGGGGATGTACAAATATATATACAAGAGAAAATTTCTCAAAATAAGGAAAATTAATAATCTAAGGAATTTGTATCAACAATGTTAAACAGAGAGAATATTTCTAACTGGCTATAATCAACACAAAATTATAATGATGCTATTCAGAAGGCAACTAATAAAAGCGGCTAAACAGCCTTTGGTTTCCATGTATCAAAACAATGTTAAGCTTAGATAATAGCAGATTCGATAAAATTGATTTTATCAGATCTTGGCTTTTCGAACCCCATATACAGCCAAAACAACATTATCTTCTATAAGTTCTAGAATCAGAAAAGTAGAGCTGTAATCTGATCAATGAAATGATACAACTTTAAATCAACCATATTAGTCAAGGGATAAAAGTTAGGGACTTCACCTCAGAAGCAACATAGACCATATTGTCTGATGTTCGCCAATACCTAGCAGGTCGAAGTCCATTCCGATCAAGGCATGCACCAACAGTTTTTCCATCACTGAAACACATAAATTGGATTACAAACACACAGAAAAATAAAAGCTTAGAGAAAATATTTAAAAAATAAAATAAAAAATCTCTGCCTATTTACTTCAGGTTAATATATTAAACAATGGACAAACTGTTTCCTAATGACGAAGAGCAGAACCAGAGTAAATTCAATTTAACAGTGATTTTCTCTAAACAATGATGTAACAAAGATAGATATTTGGATGATGTAATAAAAATACAATTCAAGATACTAAAGAATTAAATTTGTCTCCAATTCATAAATTGTAGTCATATGCAAAGCATGCTATTTTGAATCATTTAGCCAAAAAACATAAATAAAATTTAGTCAAACAGTGGGATACAACCTGTATCAAGTACAATTCTGTCGTGAAAGAATACTGTAAATCAAGAATCAAACTGGATAACATTCCATGGACCCCTCAGCTTCTCCATTCCAGTAAACACAACACCATGTAGAGTATCAGAGTATATTATTCCCTAATAGTATGCTAACAGTTTGAGCCAGCTTTGCTAGCTGTACACTGAGTTGAACTTGTTACCTCTCACAGTCAGATGGGTCTGTCTGTTTACTGTCGCTATCATAAAGTTAGGGTATAGTTAGATAGTAATTTTGTATAAGCGGTTACTAAGAGCTGCTAAAAGTACCCTCTATGAGACTAAAACTAATCATTAGAACCGCTTTCATCTAATAAAAGTTTCTGACCTATTATTCTCTCTCTTTTATCTCTAGGCATCTCTCTCAATGCCTCTTATTTTATCACACCTGTTTACACTATACAAACAATCATACAAGCAGAGAGACTAGGACAATTATTCTGCATTTACTTTTTGTTTCCAATGACCAAGCTCTGCTGTATAGTGCTACTTCTCATTATCAATTCTTTAGTTAATATTGAAGGTTCCAGTAACAGTTCTGAGTGCTTTGGTTGATCCATTGTAGCTTGATAAATCAGATTCTGACAGCTGTACTCAACTATTGTCAGATTTGTCACTATCTGACAGCTAATGTGTGTCGGGGAGTTATCTAGCAAGTTAGTCTTCTATAAATATTTGTAAATCAGTTGTAATCAGTTTTTCATTCAATAAAAGTAGTGTTCAGAATCAGACAGCACTTTCTCACCTAATTCTCAAGACAATTTTTCATTTTCTAGCATTGTTGAATCCTAGTAGTCATCAATATTCTTAAAGTTGGGTTGTATTAATTAGGATAAATCGATAAAGTGATGTACCATCAATGCAAACATGTTCCACTGGATTTGTTTTCATCTTTATACCTGAATAAAAGCAAGGCGGGTCCATCCCAAGCTTCCATCTGGCCCTTGTAGTAGTCATAGAAGTCAATTGCCTGAGAATTAAAAAAGCATAAAGATCAGATTGTAAGATATGATAAGATACAATAAAAGATATAGTTTTCATTTTTGCATAGTAAGAATGAACAATGAGCATCTATAATGACCATAATTTGGCATAACAAGCATGAACAATGATGTCCTTAAATGACCCCGTTCAGCTGCTCTCACGTCATTTTGCCATCTCTGACAAGTGGCCTTTTTCCAGAAATGATCAATTTTCAACAAATTGCAGGTCTTGGATGATCAACCCATTCTATTCCTCCTTTCCTTTTTATGCATTTTCCTATTTTTAAACCCTGTATTGTCTCCCCTGTTCTGTTTTATATTCCTTGGTCTATCTCTATTTCTGTCTCATCTTGCATATTTCTTTCTTTCTTTGTGATTCTGTCATCTTTGTTCAGTGCTACGAGGGCATCTAATAATGACAGTTTTGGCTAGATTCATTTATTGCAATATGTTTCTGGTTCACTGGTTTTAAATAGGCTATTAGTTCTTTTTAATTTTATAATACTCTGCAGTATTTTAGTAGACTTTTTATGTATACTCCTTCCGGCCTTAAATATAAGCAAGAAGGTATTGTATTGTATTTAGACCAATTTTGGATCAAATACATGTGTTTTTTTTTTTTTTTTTGCTTATATTTAAGGAGGGGGTATATCATATTCACGTTGTAATTGTCATGTTTCGGCTATAGGCATAATGCCATATACCGTGCTTTTAGCACGGAATATAGGCTTGCCACGATGAACAACTATCTGCCCTTAAATACCATTGTTCTCAACTGCACGAGGAACCTCTCTGCAACCTTTCTGTATTATTTGATAAACAAATAAAGTACTCTGGCAACTATGAGATATGGTATACGATAGACTAACTAGCATGTGTTTTATCTTGATAAAGGAAGTTGATAGAGCATGCTTTAACTGAGAATATATAATCATGAAATGGGGACACTAAGCATAAAAGTGAAGATAATGCATTAATTACTTAAAAGAAAGGGGAAAGAAATACCTCAGGGTATTTGATTGTTAATGTTGGATGATTCTTGTAAGCCTCTGGAACAAGGATCATCATGGACTCCTCAGGGCTTCGACCACTTCTTATTAATAACTGAACCATATGAGACCATTCAGATTCAGATATAAACATGACTAATGAAGGCTCACAAAAACTTGATGCACAAAAAAAATCTCAAAAACAGAGGGCTCACAAAACAGTACAGATGAGGAATTTGTATATCATAAAGTAGAAATACAACAGAAAAAGAGGGAGAAAGGGTCGGTAAATAAAATAAAAATAATGAGAAAATATATTTAGAATAACCCTTGCTATGTGGACCATCATTATCTTGTTTTCAGTTTTTCTATTTGATGGTACTACCACTATCCAGTATTATAAGCCCCTTTTGCACTACAAAAGGATGTTGATGAAAAGGGAATGGAGGTAGTATTTTACTTTGATAAAATAAGAAACGCATTCAACAAAAATAAGAGTAATAGAAGCAAATAAGGATAAAAGATCTGCCTAGAGCAAACAAACCGGTCAAATAAAACACATGAACAAAAGATCAGTAACTATAAAGAGCCCACTCACCTATCCCTCTGGAAGTCCTCAAATGAAACTATTTAGTTTTTATATTAGGTCTAACTCAACCTTTCAAAACCGGCCTAAAAGATAAGGGGGATCTCATTTTATAAACTCGTATCAGAGTCTATCTTTAATCTATTTGGGACTTGGTTTTTCCAATACACCCCCACCCCTCCCGCCCAGTACTATTGGATATTAAGTTTTTAAAGAAACTATCAACTACCCCCTTTTCCAAACAAATCACGTGCAAACATCCACATTAAAGTCCAAATACCATTAAAGTCCCCCTACAGAGGCCATATTTATTATCCAAATTGAGAAGACTCTCAACACACCTCACTTACGCTCCAGATTAGACATCTAAAGTGTGGCCCAATGATTTGATAATGAGTGGCTCAATCAATATAGGATGGGCTCTAAAAATATCTGAGTTTGGGTTGGGACAAACTCAACACCACAAAATCAATTTGTAAGGTCCTGTTTATAACCTCTATTTGGGTCATGCCACCATCCAATGTAGGATTCTCAACAAAGTTTGAGGTCAAACTAATTTGCTCCACTTATTCCAACCATGTCCTTTAAAATAATTACACAATAAAGGATTCAAAGAAAACACACAGATCAATTGTTGAACAAGAGGATATAAGATTGGATTCGTGGTTGGGATGGAGGAGTGGAGTGATAAGGAGGAGGTCAAGGATCCTCACCCGCAGCATAATACTAACAATACTTTCATTTGTCGTTAAAAATAACAATTGCTTAACAAAAATGCCAGAAGACCATTTCCAAGGCTTCAAAGCAGTTGGAAAAATAATAGCTGTATTAAGTATTTCAGTTCATACAAAAGCATGCACCATGATTAAAATGTTAGCCTAATAACTTGGATATCTTGAAATTTCATAAAATTAGATTAGAATAGACAATGAAACCCCCAAATAAAAGTGTAAGAGTATGACGATCATATTTCTTTTCAACAACTAATTTAAATGAATCACTACCATCAAGATGCTTTAGCAGAATGAATTAATAACTTTAGAGTTATTGACATACTTCTGCAGCACTGTCAAGATTTGCCGAGTCTGATGCCTTTGGATTTCCAAATGGACGAATTTCATTTTCACGACCTCGCCATACAGGTGACTTCAACGAAGGCTCTCGTGACTGCATCCAGTTCAAGTTCCCCTGCACAACACACATGTAGCCATTTCATAAATCCTTCCAAGGTAAAATTCCATGGGAAGATTTTTTATGCCAAAAAGAGCTCAACCTGTATAGTGTTAATCTCTCCATTATGACCAAGAAGTCTCATTGGTTGTGCAAGAGGCCATCTGGGAGTAGTATTTGTGCTATACCTTCGATGATAAATGGCAAAGGGGGATTTATATAGATCATTTTGAAGGTCGGTATAAAATAACCCCAGAACTTCTGAGCGAAGCATCCCCTTGTAAACTATTGTTCGATTGGATAAAGAACAGAAATAAAGCTCATTTCCCCAACTTTCTGAGCTTACTTCTTTTTCAATCAGCTTCCGGCAGATGTATAGTTCTCGTTCAATGTCTTCAATATTTTCTTCCTTCGCAATCTTAACAAAAACCTGCTGTATATTGGGCATGGTCTCCTTGGCATTATAACCTACAACAGAAGTATTTACAGGGACTGGCCTCCACCCAAGCACCTCAAGACCTTCTTGCTGAAAAATATTTACAATAACTAAAGAAAAAATGAAAAAAAACATGTCAGAACACAAACTGATGTGTTAAATTGAATATTCACTTTGATGCATTTAAAAGAGTACACTACACAAGCTATGACTGCAGCAACAAAGGTTTGCAAACTGGATTAACAAGACATATAGAAAAACTCCCTTAGCCAAATGAGTGAATGTGTGCATCCGAGAGTGTGGGTGTGGGTAGATAGAGAGAGATCATCGAATAGCAATCAAGTTGTTCACAAACACATAAACATGCTGATCTTAATGAAACCATATAAGACAAAGACATCATGCACGCTTAGATAAATCAGGCCTTTCAAAATAAGAACAATTATTACCTTTCTTGGCCTTATTCATAAGTTCTACATCTTTGGGTAGGAAAACCATTCCAACGCCAGTGTGCAACTTATCAAAGGATGAAATCCCTTGCTTGTTTGCCCAATTGTCAAATAGATCCCATGGAACTGCAGTCATAACCCCAGAACCATCACCAGAATCATTATCCGAACCACAGCCCCCTCGATGTTCCATACAGCTTAAAGCATTTAAAGCATCCTTGAGAATCTTATATGATGCTTTATTGTCCAAATTGGCAATGAATCCAACACCGCAGGCCCCTCTTTCTGATAGTATATCCTCCAAATTTGCAACCTGACCAACAAGCACAGCTAGAATCATTAAACATGTCGTGCAAATTACAAGCCACGTGGGTTTCTAGTTGCCACTCAATAGCTATAATTTTTGAAATACTAGTGAATAGAGCCTTGGAGCCCCGGTCTTGAGATTCCAAGGACAGCAGCTACTTAGGAAGGGGGACACTATGTCCCCTTTCTTGTTCACCTAGGTGACTGTTGTTCTTGATTGTTTACTTTCCGTTGACTTCAACAAGATGCAGACCTCTCAGAGCTTTAGTTTTGGGATACTGTTCTATTCTCAACAAAAATTTTAAGTTATCTTTTACACCAGGTTAAAAACTAATCTAGTAGTTAGTCATTTGGCCTTTAGGGAGCTTGTATGATAAAATTCAATTCAATTCCCTTACATTGCTGGCTTGTTTCCAAGTTTCACGGAGGCCTCCAAGATTTTACAACACAATCTTCTTTTTGTTAAAAAAATACAATCCGCAACAGCAATTGTGACCACTACATCAAGTTTTCTATATATAAATGTGACAGCATCGGTCATTTACTCTGATTTTTGCAACATAGCGGATAGCAAAGCTACCACAATTTAAAATTATAGAATCCAAGTATGTGTATTGTTCCAGTTTACATAATCTATAAATTTTCCCACAACGATTTCGTCCACGTTCAATTTAGGATTTTCGCTTCAAAAAAAAACTCTAGTCAGCTCAATTCTCCATATAAACTAGAAAAGATTCATTTTCTAGTATGATTTTACACAGCGAAAAACGCTGTTTTATGTTCAGAATTAAGCAAGGTCTTGAAGCTGAGCTGATGAAATATCGTCTAAGACCAAATCCACTCCTTCAATTCAATCAAACGAAACACTTCGTAACACAATAATTAAAGAACAAAAAACGCCGTCATGCAGAAACAGCAACGGATGATGAAAACGGACCTGTGGTTTTAAATCGGAAGTCGAAGAAGGAGGAGGAGCTGGATTGAGCTGTTTATCAAGTTCGAGAACTGATTTGACGGGGCTACGACGGAGGCTAGCTGGAGAAACAAACGGCGTCAATCTACGGCTGTACCTCTTCGATTTGCGGCGGAAAGGCGCAAAGTCAACGAGCAAGTGACGGTTACCGATCGTAGTGAATGTATCGGAGAGACGCAGCACTTGAGAAACCGACGACACCGTGTGCAGCGCCATCGCGAGAATGAGAGAGAGAAAGTGTGTGGTAAGTGTTTGAATAAATGAGTGTGTGAGTGAGAATGAAGTAATGAGGATAAAAAGAACAAGAGGGAGAGGTCACAAAATGCTTAGCTCATACACACCACCAACTTCTCATTCCTTTCGATCTTGGTTTGTTAAATGTTAAGTGAGCACACTCTCTATCACTGAGTTTTTGTTCTCTGAGGTCTGGTCTACGATAACACCATGCGCCGCGCCTGTTCCATCATAGATTCGTTTCCCGTCTTATTGGATAAAAAAAAGGATCACGTTGCAGCAGGAATTATGCTAGTACTTTTTACTTTTCAACCAATCAAATTCTAATTCCATACGGAAAGTACAAAATACTGTATAATTACTGTATAATGATTCTTTTTTTTTACTCAAAAATAATTATTGAATTTGTAAAAATAATTATTTAAAGAAAATGAAAATGTGTATTTGTATTGCAATATGATATTGGATGGGTGAGAGTGTGACATAAACTGATACCGAATGATATACGATGCAGAGGATTATTCCTTCAAGCGAAAACGCTTCCCTAGAGGAATCATTGTTGATCACATATTTATTTAATGCTATGCTATTTATCGTCATAATTTGTCATAAATTATTTGCCTTGTTTTATTGCTCACGTCAAAAAGATTAATGAGTCGCGCGCATTTTAACCGACAACTTCCAGTTTCGTTAACATATAATCCACTTGAATGACTGGTATTTCCCGGTAGCCGTTGATCAAATAAACGAAACTTGATCCTTTACTACTTAATAGTAACAAACCCGTGCCTACAGGTACATTTTTAGGTGAGATATGTTTTTTAACCCGTATTTGTTTGTAGACTGTCATAAAAATTAAAAGTTAAAAATAGAAAAAAATTAAAAATAATATTAAATTTAAATTGAAATAATAATACATGTAGAAGATGAAAGGTAAACAATAATATCAATAATAATATAATTAAAAAGATTATTGAAACTTGTATTAGATAAATTAATCGTTTATGTTTTTTTAACAAATAAGATAATTATGTTAAAAGAGATAATACAATGGTCGATAAATTTCTATTATCCAATAGTTGGATCAGTAGTAAAGTTGATTTAGTTTATAACAATAGTATTTGTTTCCATATATAAAAATATCATAATCAATGATGTATTTTTATCCGTATATAAATATTATTTTTGTTTTGATATTATTTTTAAATATATTTAAATCAATAGTAAAGTTGTTCCCGTTTATAAAAATATTTAAATAAAAAATAAAAAAAAATTGACATTATTTATAAATATATTTGAATCAATAGTAAAGTTGTTCCCGTTTATAAAAATATTTAAACCAAAATATAATTTTTGTTTTGATAATATTTATAAAAATATTTGAATCAATAGTAAAGTTATTCTCGTTTATAACAATAGTATTTTCTCTCCTATATAAAAACATTTTAATCAACAATGTATTTTTTCTGTATATAAATATTAATTTATTTTGACACTATTTTTAAAAAAAAAATTGAATAAATAGTAAAGTTATTCCAATATATAAAAATATTTGTATCAAAAAGTAAACTTGTACCCGTATATAACAATAGTTTTTTTATCGTAGATAAAAATATTTGAATTAACAATGTATTGTTTCTCATATATAAATATTATTTTTGTTTTGACATTATTTATAAAAATATTTGAATCAATAGTAAAGTTGTTCTCGTTATCATTCAATACTTTTATAAGTAACTTGAGTTTTCCAGTTTCATATAATTTATATATTAGGAAAAAAAGAAATTTATTTTTTCTTTACACAATAGAAACATTAACCAATATTCTAATTAAATCCTTAGATTGTATAAAACACTAAATAGTCTAGTAAGAAACCAATGCCTACGCATGGGGTACATTTTTGGGTGGGATATGGTTTTAGACTCGCATTTGTTTGTAGACTGTCATAAAAATAAAAAGTTGAAAAAAGAAAAAACTGAAAATTAATAGTAAATTTCAGTTGAAATAGTAATACATGTAGAAAATGAAAGGTAGATAACAATATCAATAATACTATGATTAAAAAAATATTGAAATTTGTATTAAATAAATTAATCGTTTAAGTTTTTTTGACAAATCATACAATTATGTTATAAGAGAGAATATAATGGTCGATAAATTTATATTATTCAATATTTGAATCAATAGTAAAGTTTATCTCATTTATAACAATAGTATTTATTTTCGTATATAAAAATATTTTAATCAACAATATATATTTTCCCTATATATAAATATTATTTTTGTTTTGACATTATTTATAAATATATTTGAATCAATAGTAAAGTTATTCCTGTTTATAAAATTATTTAAATCAAAATATTATTTTTGTTTTGATGATAGTTATAAAAATATTTGAATCAATAATAAAGTTGTTCCCGTTTATATCAATAGTATTTTCTCTCCTATATAAAAAAATTTAATCAACAATGTATTTTTTTCCGTATATAAATATTAATTTTGTTTTGACACTATTTATAAAAAAAAATTGAATCAATAGTAAAGTGTTCCTGTATATAAAAATATTTGAATCAAAAGTAAAGTTCTGCCCGTTTATAACAATAGTATTTTTTTCGTATGTAAAAATATTTGAATTAACAATGTATTTTTTCCAGTATATAAATATTATTTTTATTTTGACATTATTTATAAAAATATTTGAATCAATAGTAAAGTTGTTTCCGTTATCATTCAATATTTTTATCAATACCTTGATTTTCCCCGTTTCATATAATTTCTATATTAAGAAAAAATAGAGTTTATTAAAATTTTAAATAAATATAATTCTCCTAATTAGTTACACAAATTTTTGAAAAATGTGTATATATACTACACAAATATTTAAAGATATTAATTATTTTAATAACCATCGAAATCCAATTTCATATTACATTAACTTATTGAACATTTATAATAATAAAAAATTAAAATTAAACAAAAATATTTGGATAAAACTTAAATTTTATATTCACCACTATGACTGAAATTTAAACCTAAAAGACACTTTTAAAAGATACTTTTAAAAGAACCACATTTCATGTAGGAAATTGTTTCTTACTGCAGTTCTACTGCTTCAACATGACTTTATACGAACTCTGATTAACATATAAAAACTGTTGCTTACTGTCAAAACATGAAATCTCCTTCTGTTTGAAATTAAGTGTCTAATTATGGTGTATAGATTGTAATAGGGCTAGGCACCGGTTCGGGCCGGTTCGGGCCCAAATCCCCCAACCGAGCCAACCCACGGGTGGGATTTAATGGTCCAATTTCTGACCGAATTTGCATTCGAATTTTTTGGGTTCGGACTGAATCGGGTTCGGGTATGAGAATCGGTTAATTTCGGGTTCAGTTATTAATTAGGCTAACTCAATTTTCAGGCCCAAATCCAAAATTTATAAATTATTTTAACACTTATTAAGGGTAAACCTTTAGTGGGCCTGATAAGAAATTTAGTCCATATAAAAATTAACACAGAATTTCACTTTTTTTAAGTTGGATTAATTTTGACTTATTTTATGTTTTACATTCTAATTATAAATTCAAGTAAATAACCAAATTACAAAATCAAATAATATTTATATTTTTTTATGAGATATTAAATCTATAAAAGAAATTAATATTAAATAAGCTAAATACAAAACCCAATAAATTAACTATAATATACAATAAAGTAATAAAATTTAAAATAAAACTAATTCCTAAAATAAGTTCATTCACATTATGTGTCTCTTGCTTTGCCTCTACATGCAGAATCTGTCATTTTATAATAAAAACACATAATTAATTAATTTGTTAGAAGCAAAAAAGACAGTTAAACCATAATTTACATTAAAAAGCTAATAATTTTCATGATTTAAATTTCAATTGAAAAAATATTAAATAATCTGGGTTTGAAAAAGATAGTGCATATAAACTAAAATCTAATACATATTAATTATGGCCTTAATGTAGTTTTACAAAAAAACTGAAAAATACTTTGAAATAACAATAGAGTACAATACTTTCAAGCAGATCCATTAAATATTAACAGATGAGATTTACCTATCCGGAACAACCGTGAAGATGAGATGTTTTCTTCACAGATCCAGCAGCATAAGTGAAATAGAGTTTCAAATTCACTCGCATATAAACAGAGTTTCAAATTCACTCACAAACTGAATTCAATTATCAAATCAACTCATAAGCTAAAATAGAGTTCCATATTCAGAGTTCCAAATTCA
The DNA here is from genome assembly GCA_022829125.1 of Lathyrus tuberosus. Classification (NCBI taxonomy): domain Eukaryota; kingdom Viridiplantae; phylum Streptophyta; class Magnoliopsida; order Fabales; family Fabaceae; genus Lathyrus; species Lathyrus tuberosus. The sequence continues at coordinate 11,866,692 of JALAZF010000009.1, forward strand.
ATATTCATAAGTTCACATATTAACAGAGTTTCAAGTTCAAACATTCAGAGTTTCAAATTAACTTTCATAACTCACGTTATGTGTAAATTTTTGTACAATTCCAATATGATATATTTCAATTAATATTAGTAAAACAAATTTATATAACAAAAGAAAATAACTATGTTTATAGAAGTAATAGAATACCAGCAGAGAGTTCCTTGACATTGGGTTTTCAAGGCTGTGTAATCTCCGACTAAAGTTGTCGTTCAAGCTGCAACAAATTAGAAAAACATCTATGCGATAAAAGAATCAAAGGTTAATGTCAAAAACTTAACAAACATTACCTTAAAAGAAGAATCACTCTTCATTCCATCACTTAGTTGAACCTTGAAATTAAAACACAACTAAAATCAAGATGAAAACTCCAGAGTATAAGAGTTACATAACATAAAATTTTAGAGCAAAAAAGTTTGAATACCAGTATAAAAGTTTTAATCTATAAATTTGCAGTCTAGAAAATATAGATCTAAGAGTTACATAACATAACATAAATTGCAGTCTAGAAATTTGCAGTCCAGAGAATATAGATCTAAAAGTTTTAACAATAAACTTTTTCTTGTTAGAAAGTTGTAGATCTATATTTTCTAACAAGAAAATTTGCAATCTACCATCAAAAAGTAAGAGTTAGATAACAAAAAATATAGATCTAAAACTTTTAACTTACTTATAGGTAACAAAAGATAAAGCTTTGACTTAAAATCTCTGAAAACTCCAGTATCTTTCAAGTTGCAAGATCAAAATACAACATTATTAAATACTAAAACTTCATACTTCGTCAGATTCGAACATTACATATTAAAAAAACTTAACCCTAAATCACTCTTAAAGATACCTAAATCTTACCGTCAAACACAAACCCTGTATCAAATTTCAAAAAATATATAATTTAAAAGATATACAATACAGATTTCAACATAAATAATCACCCTAATAAAATCATAAATCAACAAATACTAACCTTTTGAATGATAAGAGAAGATAATGAACGTAAAATAAAGGTGAAATGATGATTAGAGAAGAAGGAAAATGTGAGATGAAGAAGAGTGAGGCGATGAAGGATGAAGGTGGTGGTGACTTAGCCATGGATGAATAGCGAAAGAGAGACTGAGGGTTTAAGCGGCTGTTTCTCAAATGAAGAAGGAAAACAAGTAGAATTTATATGCACAGCCTCAAACCCTAATAATAATAATAAAAATAAAATTAATAATATATGTAAAATCGGTTCGGTTTGGTTTCTGACGGGTTTAAAATCAACATCCGGTTCCGACCAAAGAAAACCAATATAACCCTATATTAGTTTCTGAACCAAACCGTGAACCGATCCGATCTGAACCGTTTCTCATAATTTGTAACGGATCGGTCGGTTACTAGTGGGTGGTTGGATTTTGTCCACCCTTAGATTGTATATAGACTTTGGAAATGATTACAGTGATGCTTAAATCTTAGCGGACATCACAGTTGCACAGTTGTTTTATTCTTCCTTCATGTCTTTAGATCATCATTACTCATACTATCATATGATATGTTGTTTTATATGCCTAATTGCAATTTGTTTATTTTGGATTTTGCCTAATTTTCCAAATTTGCAATTTAATTTCATTTTATTTTAATTAAATAAATTTAAAAATCACATTGCTGCCCTTTTGTTAAAAAAAGTCATTAGTCATATAAATGTTTTCTAATCCAAGCCAATAAGTTCCATGGCAATGGCTTGGATTACTACTATATTGCCAAATCTTAAGCAAGTGTTTATAGTGTTTTGGACATAAGCAACTCTTCCAAATCTCAACCAATAAGTTCCTTTAACAAATCTATTCACACATTGCTACACTTGAAACATGAGTCCAAACTTTTATGGCTAAGATTTCCAACTTATTCAAACCACATTTTTAGGCTCAACTTTCATTTCACTACTATGTTTTCTAAGGATATACTATACATTCACTGTATATGTTTACACAACTATAAATTGTAAAAAAAATCCATGAAATTTCATTGCCAATATGTTTCATATTCACTACAATATGTTTTCCTTAACAATATACAACAGAAAAATGCATAATAGCACGGGAATTAAATTTATAATTATCCTTCCTAAAGAGTCAATTGAGAAGAAAAGGGAACAATTATGGAATTTGAAATATTGTTCCAGTAACTTATAGAAGATCTAGAAAGGTGACTATAATAGTTAGTTAGTGATGTGACTATATAAATAGACTACAACTTTTGCAATTCATTCATTCATTGAAGTTCAAAACATTAAACAGAAAATATTCAGTTGAGATCTCAACGATTATGAAATTCAGAGAATTCTAAAACTCTAACATGGTATTAGTATGCGCCTCTTATGTTTGTGAGGCCTCTAATCCTATATCACCAATCATGTGTGTTGATTCATCTTCATCGATGAGTAAACACTTGTTTTCTGCAATCTCTAAAAAGCTTGATATAGAAAATTATTTGTTATGGTATCAGCTAGTGGAGCCTGTAATCAAAGCCCAAAACTCCATCATTTTCTACTCGATCCTTCTATTCATGTAAAATATCTCACAGAGGCATATTTTTACCCATTGTAGATTAGTGTTTTCTCCCATCGGCCTAAAAATATATGCCTTTTGATTTAGTTGAAAAAGGAAACATTTAATCTGTCCATAAAATTCAACATGTCAGTCCCATTGCTGAGAAGCATATCCTCTATTTTATGACCATCTTTATCCTTAATAATTAGCACAATTGGGTCTTTATGGTTCCTGCAATTAAGATTAAGAGTTTTTAATGCATTCCAAATTTCCAATATGAATTTTAGGTCTCTTGAAGCTTTTGACCCATCATGGTCATACTCACCAAGTCCGTATGAATTGGCCAACCTTTGCAACTATGAATTTTATGTGAGACAAAAGCTAATAAATAGGATGTTTTGAGTCTGCAAAACCTTTTGTTGTATACCTACTTTGCCCTGAAGGACCTTATAGACCTCTCTCTTGCATTTTAGTCACGTCATTGTTTGTAGCATATTTCTACAACTAGTGGGAAACCCGTGCGTCCGTACGGGTTTCGGTATGGACCGCAGACACGTCATCAGTTATGTTATGAAATATATAAAAAATTGAAAATATATAAATTTTGTTGTAAATTAAAAAAAATTAAAATCATAACACCCAATAAAAAAATAATCGTGTTCAAAATTTTAATCAACAACTTTATGTTCATTTTCCACAACTAAGAATTTTGATCAGAAACTTCACGTACCCATTAATTTTCAATATTTTGATCAGTGAGTTCATGTTCCCGTTAATATTGAATATTTTGATCAGAAACTTCATGTTCCCGTTAATTTTCAATATTTTTATCAGTAACTTCATGTTCCCTAAAATATTTAATATTTTGATCAAGAGCTTCATATTCCCGTTAATATTCGACATTTTGTTCAGTAACTTCATGCTCCCGTTAATATTTAATATTTTGATCAGTACTTCATGTTCCCGTTAATATTCAATATTTTACTCAGTAACTTCGTGTTTCCGTTAATATTCAAATTTTCTATCAATAACTTCAAATTTCCGTTAATATTCAATATTTTGATCAGTAACTTCAAGTTCCCGTTAATATTCAATATTTTGATCAGTAACTTAATGTTCCCGTTAGTATTCAATATTTTGATCAATAACTTCGTGTTCCCGTTAATATTTAAATTTTCTATCAATAACTTCAAATTCCCGTTAATATTTAATAGTTCGATCAATAACTTCGTGTTTTCGTTAATATTCAATATTATGATCAATAGTTTCATTTTCGCGTGATAATTATTTTAATTTGGTGTTTTAATAGTATGGATAAGTTGTGATATGTTTAAAAATTATTTTCTAGCGTTGATAAACATAAAAAAATGGATTAAAAAAATAAAGTAATGAAAAAATATTTATGCATTTATAGATTTAATGAAAAAAAAGCAATTAAAATCAAAAGAGATGGACTAAAAAATAGAGTAACATTTGATCATAAAATTATTAGTATGCAAAATTTTAACAAACTTCAATTTAAAAGTTTGGTGTATTAATAGTGTATTAATATTATTATTATTATTATTATTATTATTATTATTATTATTATTATTATTATTATTATTATTATTATTATTATTATTATGAGTTTTTTGTTTATACTGTTAATTTATATTAAAATGTAAAAAATTAAATTAAATGTATTTATATGTAAATAATAATTAAGTAATAATTATATAAATTATATATATAATGTAAAAAATTTAAAAATTATTAATATTATCATTTTAAATGAATTGAATACACAATTTAATTCAATTATTTGTATAAAATAATATTAAGAACTTTTAGTGAGATAGAGTTATATTATTATATATATTGATAGAAACGTGAAAAAAATTTGTTTGATATATTAGTGATATTTGATTAACGACAATGAATATGAATTGCATTTTATAAATAATTTCATTCACACTTAATCAAATATAAATAATTGTTGTTACTTAGGTCAATCCTTTCATTGCCACCATTGACTGGGCAACAACGGTTTTTTATAATTTATAGTTTGATCAGACAAAATAAAATTATAAAATAATCTATAAAATGTTTTTCTTACGTCAGTGTTAATATATTTTTAAGCTATGAAAGATATGAGTGAAGAATTTATTTAAATATGAGAAAGTTTAATATCATTACATCTATTAGACCCATTAATCTATAATTCAAACTCAGTAAATCAACACTTCCATGATGTAACACAGAACCATTAGCCAACAACAACAATGAATTGAACAGCTTCACAATTCTGAAACCAAGTTGATGAATACTTAGTATTATAGTTCTCCCCCTAGTTTCAGCCATAACCTTGACCATATCAATAATTTGCAAAGCTGAAGTACTGTCCAGCCCAGAAGTTGGTTCATCAAGAATCAAAAGTTTTAGATCATGTATGATCTCAACACCATTAGAAACTCAACTTCTTTCCTCTGTGCCTTCTCCAGTCTTAGCACAACTTCGTCTACATTTTGTAAAACCTGAAAAGTAGCGGACAGAGATAATCCATAGCACCAACATAATAACAAATGACTCACCAAATTTGGATGTGTATCATAATAAAACCTGAAAAATGAACTAACATAATAACAACTGACTCACCAAATTTGGACGTGCTTGCGTAAAATTCTTACTTTCAACACAAACCTGTGAATGAAACGGAAAAATTCACATATGTCAAAGCCAGGCAATTTATACATTGTGAAAAATGCCCTTTCCAAGTTGATTTTATAAAATGAAACAACTCATTCAACATAAGTTTAGACCTTAATGGCGATTGTATATGCAACTACATCAGGTTTAACTCCAGCATCAATCATGGTTCTCAAAATCTGCAAGGGGACATGGTCGTCTCTAATCAGAGAATCAATATCATATTATCATTACATGAAATTGTTAAACAAAGTAGAATAGTTTGTACTCTACACATATCAATATTCACATAGACGACTATTTTATAGTGATTATTGGAGAGTATCGTTTTATCTTAAACATGACCTCGTGGTAAGGTTTTCTAATTAAAGAATGGTAGGATGCCTATAAATGTTTCGACAGATGCAATTTACGCATGATAGTTCCCTATTATTTTTCTTGCAGCTACAACTTTGCATATACCAAATCTTTAGCATTTGAACATCTGGGAAGGATTTCCTATTCACCTATTCTTTCCATGCATGATGATTTCGACAGATGATAGTTCCCTATTATTTTTCTTGCAGCTACAGCTTTGCATATACTAAATCTTTAGCATTTGAACATTTGGGAAGGATTTCCTATTCACCCATTGTTTCCCTGCATGGTCTAAAACAATTGTCATATTTCTAATTATTGATTGAGGCATCAAATTATAAATTCAATTGATACAAAACCAAAAATTGAACATGTTAAGCAATTTGTGAGCGTATTTGGTACGACAAAATAGTTAAGCTGGTACATAAAAAATGTCAAATATGATAAGAAACCAATAGTTTCCTAATGGCAACATTACCAAAACACCAATTCAAACACAACTTTACCGACAAGGTTTCCATAACATTGATAAGAGTCTAAGTGAAACCATTATATTCAAATTATTTGATTTGGTACAACTGACTCACCTGGCAGAGACAATTCGGTTTGGGGCTCCCACCCAAGCAGCTCACACCAGCCAAAAAGGGTGGTAGTGAGAAACCTGTACTGGTCTAAGGGCCATTGAATGTACTTCTATTTTCGAATAGGATGGCTGTTATTACCTCAACTGAGAGATGTTTACGGGCTTCGAGTGCACCAGTCGTGAGCATATACGGCACTGCGGTTATTATGATTGGTCCTCTGGATGTAGACTTGATGTGACAAATCTCCATTGAGATGAAAGCTTCAAAGGCAATACCCAGGGTTGCTAATCTTTCAATTTTGTCAAGAGTTGTGCCTAGGGATGAGTCTACAGCACCAGCAGAAGAGTAGATAGTAAGGCAAAGGAGCTCCATTAGGGACCCAGAATGCTTCAGAAATTTGAGGCAGTCTCAGGAAAATCCTTGTGTAATTAAAGAACAATTGCAGCTATGGTAAGAACCCAACAGCAGTCGCGAAGGCTTACTGCGAAAAGCGATCCTGTTGAGAGAAATAGGACTGGTGCTGGGTTTTTAAAGTATAGCTGACAAAGAGTAACAACATTCAGATATCACTGACCAAATTAGGCTGAGTGTTTCCCCAATATATAAGTTGCACCCATTAAATTCAAAGCAAATAGGAAGTTTCTGAATTATACCATTATCATAAGTAGATGAAGTAGGATGCATTTTCCTGGCATGCATGTTTTATTGGAGAAATTCAAACCATCACTACGTGTGTTAAAGAAAGTAAAAGGTTTAATGTGGAAAAATATCTTACATTTTTAGTATTGTCATTAGGGGAGACCTTCCTTTTCAAGTCTTTGTTCTTGAAATGGTTGTTACATAAATCACCTCTAGATATGCCAGAGGACAGCTGCTCTTGTTTCTCATCGTAAACATTATTTTCTACTTGCTTCTACTTAAAGTAAGGACTCCTTACAATTCTTTTTACCTGCTTAATGTTTCCTTCAACTTTGTCTTGGACATTTGTGAGCTCATGCTCCTTATGCAACCACAGATAAGGTTTATGAATTGGCTGCATGGGCTGTCTCAATATTGTATGATCAGGACTTTCCTTCTTCTCTCCTGCCATAGATACTAAATTCACATAGACAAAGAAATGAGCATTAGCTAACACATATGCAAAGGAATAATGAAGTATAGCTTTCAACCCAAAGAAACTAAGTGCCCTATATTCTTACATAATAAGCATTACATGGAAAGATTCATAAATGGAAGAAAATCTTAAACCAAAATTTTCTCAACCACACGGGACACAGAAAAAAGTAGAAGTGAAACATAGTGGTGCACCATTTGATTTTTCTGCAAGTTTAATAGCCCGAGAACATAAATCATCAAAATCATCTGGTGAATAACATTGACAGAGTGATATCAGATGACAATAAGCTTAGATATTAGCTTAGCAATAATCCAAAAAATAACACCATATGGCGCTGCCATATCTGACATAAAGTGCCAATGGCCACAACTTTTTGTCAAAAAAAATTCTGCCGCATTCCGCCATGGCTGATATTTAACAAAACTTAGATGTAGTAACGTGTGTTGTTATCACTGTTATCGACTTACAAATCAACATAAAGACTATGTATCCAATAGTATAAATAAGTAGAATCATTTAAAAGTCGAGTTTAACTAAAAAATGTAACGTATGTGACATATTGGACAACATAAGCAACATCTATAGAACATTACCTAATTTTTATCCAACTAATTGGAAAGAAAACGATTATGTCCTATGTGATATGATTACAAAAGCTATAGAATATCCAATAAAAATATGATGGCCTGTTGAACATTTTTCAGACACCATTAAAATTTCTAAACTATCATTCCATTTCTTTGAGATACACAGGTCGATACTTTCCGGTTTGAACATTTAAAATTTTCACCTTATGTCCAAGTGTTTAATCTAATAATAAGAGGAAGCACATAACAAATCGGAATCAGCTTGGTGTGAAAGCGTAAAACATCACCTTCAAATCGCATAAACAGTGGCCGACCACCACATGTTCCTCACGAATCGGGTACCGCCACCGGAGGAGCCTTTCGTCCTCCACTCCCCTATTCGTCTTCAGAACCATATTTATGTTTTGATTCTGAAATAGAGAAAAGAAAGAAGAGCATTGGGTTTTGAAATGATAGAAGCTAAATGATTAAGTAAAACTTATATGATAATAGTAAAACAAAATCAATGTCTACATTGCCATGTACCTAAATCAAGAATTCATTTTATAACATAAACTGAACATAAAAATAAGTTAACCATATCACTTTCAAAAAACAGGAGTTGAAAATGTCAGTTGGTCAACGATAGCTACTTAAAGGGTCAGCTGTTTTTCCAGTTCGAACATAAGTCCATGCCTTTGCAATTATTTTATTAAATTCATTCATGTACAGTATAAGTCAACTAATACTAATATTCTTTGCGCCTCTTATATTGATTCCAATGCCGATCCTCGCAACACGCCTAATACACTGCTCCTCTGCCTCATACGCCAAAACACAACCTAATGATATTAAGAAACACAAATAGGAAGTTCTGCTGTAAATATATACTCAGGAATCACCCCGTTGTACACCCTAAGCATGCCCTCGGATGCGAGAACCACTGCCTTATGTTATCTTCGATCCATAATACAAAGAGTTGGGATCATTAACATGGGAAGAGGTGGGATCATTAACATAAGTAAAGGTTGGGTGCTGCAAATGATTTTAACATGACATAAGTAGGGATCATTATCAATTGTTTGGATTATTTCAAATTTAATGTTGTATATACCTTTGTTTCGTAGTAGGTAGAAAGAAGTTGATGTATTGTCTGATTATCTTGAAGGAATGATACAATCGGTGAAGTTTTAAGCTAAAGTGGTGAAGTTTTAAGCTAAAGTTGCCACTTTAGGTTAACAATCATTGTCTTAACAATCATAGTGTCGAGTGGAATAGGATATTGCTACTTCTAAATCAGTAACATGGCTAAGTCTACTTAAGGTTTCCATCACATTGACCTGTGACAATCAAATAGAGTAATCAAAATTAGCAAAGGAAATAAACACAACACCTTACTTAGATTGCAACAGATGTTTACCATCTGTCATCTTTTCAGAACGCCGTCATAATGTGTTCGACACTGATTAATAATTATACCATGGTGATAAATAGCAGGGAGGCAAATCTATTTTACCATTGTAACAAAGATATGCACAATAAACCAAGAGCCCGAGCAACAACTCGGTGTATGTTCTGCTCTCCATACTGTAGAATATGTTGCAATGATCGAATAGCCATTTAAATGCCTAATTCTTCAGCAATTGCTACCATAGCAATTCCAAGAAGTGCTGGACCTTGGTGCATTTCACCTTTGTCAAGATGTTGTTAACAATGACCCAAAAGATTTGCACCTGCATGAAATAAGCACCGGCAATTATAAACATTAAAGGTTGTGTTGAATATGTCGGAGGAAGATGAATAAACTCTAACTTCCTTCTTTGATTTCGTCAGCATCTGAATAATAAAAAATTGGTAGTAAAAATATGTCGGAGGTATGATAACATGGATAACAATCTGAAGACTGTGTTGATAGGGTTCATGGCGACCTAATTCTTATCGGCATCATCGATGAGACACTCAGAGTTAGTGAAAGTTCTAAGTTCTCTTCTAACAGGTTCCTCTTCCAACTGTAATTCATCTTTCAGCTTCCGACATTCTCCGGTGAACCCATAAAACTAAAAAGCCTAACTTGAACCCACAAAATTCTACAACAACAACAAAACCAGTCAAAACCCTAACAATCGATATTAGATATGGATATTTTTCGCCTAAAATCATACAGATGTCACACAAATGGAATCATAATATTATTTATGTTCATTATAAATGTTTAATAAACTTAATAAATCTTCAATCATTACCTACTCCTTGAATGTGGAATTAAATCGAACATCTTGAGAGCACTCCCAAAATCAATTTCCAGTATCAAATTCTTAAAATACTCACAGAACTCATAACCACCTAGAAATTAAAAGGAGAAAACTTAGCTTTTATTGTCGGTATCGGTGTTGCGATCCTCTTTTTGTTTGGATTTGTTGTTGCGAGCCCGACACGACAATGTTCCTAAATTACAGCTTCTTGGAGATCAGCTTTCCCAAAATTAACACGGTCAAATATTGCATTTGGGGGAGAAGGAAGAAAGAAGGGAATGAAGGAATTTGATGGTATCATTACGGTATGTAAAGAAGAAGAAGAAGGAAGAAAAAGAGCGAGAAAGAAGAAGAAGAGAAAGAAGGAAGAAGAAGAGAGAGAAAGAGAAAAAGATAAAGAGATAGGACGAGAGAGAGGGAAAGAGGGTCAGAAGAAAATTCAATTTTCAAATAAAAGTGGGCTTGTAAGGATGACATGTGTCCCAGAGGGTAGAAATGTATTTTTAGTGGTACCAATCTTTCTTATATGGTAGATGATAATTATGAAAACAATTTATTAACTTACTCCATGTTTGAAATCACAACTTGAGCTAGGTGTGCCATTGCAATTCTATCTCCGGTGGCTACCTGTGATAGTAAAACACAAGTCAGATTAACATTCAAATAAGACTTGCAATACAATTCAAGAGATATAACATATACAAATCAACATATTAAACATGCAAAAACCAAAACGAATTTGATGGTTCAATGCTTTTAGTTTAACGTAGAACACATTTCTCAACCGCTCAATGGTGTTCAACACAAAAAAAATAGGTTTAGTAACACACATAAAAATTGCATGTGCTAACCTGTAATTCCCTACAGAAATCCGGATCTGAAAACCTTGTCTCATCAACTATAACTTCGGGGGTCTTCAGCCGTGTGTTTAATGCAACCACTGCAACAGAATAAGTAAACACAACTTGTTTCACAGATTGTGATTTCACACATGATTTACGAACAATAAAAGTTGCCTTCACTGCCGGATCAAACGCAACAAAAATTGACTTCTATCCATGAATTAAAATACCTTTTGAGAGGGAGAAAGCACTTAGGACAACCAACAAAGCCAATGTAAGTGAGCTTAGTGTTGAAGTCACTGTCATATCTTTTCCAACTAAAGTAAAATCACACAATTGACTTCAAAAAATGATATTATGCCTTATATTCAAAATTAGAATGACAAATGTTAGACGATGGCTAGGGTCTAGAGGGGGGGGGGGGGGGTTGAATAGATCCCACAAATTTTATATACGCAAATGGTTACAAAAAATTGGTTTTAAAAAGTTTTAACGGAAGCAACCACTGAATCACACGTCTACAACGAACCTCTACTAAAAGGATCGGATATGCACGACAATATTAGGAATGAAATATCGGAAGAGAAAAATTCAGATTATTCAACAAAATTTGAACGCAATCAATAATGTTTTATTTGCTTGATATTAATCCAATCCAACGAGATAGGTTGACAAATAATTAAATGCAAATGCGTTCGATTTTGCTTTGAAACAAATTATCGAACACTTAGTGTGTGTAAACACACTAAGTGAAGATTTCCAAATAATGTGATGTTAAGCTGGTCCTAAATACAATCCAAGGGATTATATCAATTTTAGAAAACAATTTCTCAGCTCAAAATTACACTATCTCAGAAATTTCGATCAATTAAAACTTCACAAATTCGAATAATATTGAAAAGTAAAAGAGTAGGGAATGAGAGGACAAACACGATTTGATTAGGCAGTTCCCCAATCGTCCTTGCTATGGGTACCTCTGCCCCCAATTCCACAAATGGAATTGAGATATATATAAATTGTCATTTACAAATTGTTTATACAAGAGAAGAACAATGAACATCCAAACTCTCAAACGTCGTTGATTGTTGATGCAGAGTCTTCTCTCCCCTTGATTTAAGATGAATCAAGTGCCTCGAATTCGGTTGAACGAATCACCGTCTCACACTACTAGACTGCAAGAAACCACCGCTCTTCAGTCACCTTCACTCGGTCGATTTCGATATTCTGCAATTCGATCCCCAAACCTTTCTTATATGATCCTCCGACTGTAGCTACTAAACCGAACGAATACTCTGTTCTTCGGTTACCTTCGCACGGCTGAATCCCTGTAGAACGAAACGATTTGTGCCAAAAAAACCCCAAAATCTCCTTGATTCTTGGAGGACAAAACCTGAGGTTTTATTCAAGAAACACCTACCAATTCTCAACCCAGAAATAAAGATCACAACACTTCCTAATTTTGAACGTTATCACTTCAAAACAATGGGCGACACAAACAAAAATGATTATGTGTAATTGTTTGTTTACTCAAGGTTGAAGATGAAGATGAAGAGAAAGATTGGTATGAATTTTCATGTTTCTTGTAGTTATTGAAAAGTGAGCTGACCCAACTATATATAATGAATAAAATGACTAACAATATGAAGTAACAGAAATAACAGAAAAATTGAATGCAGAAAAATCGGTTCAGATAGCGTTGGGTCGACCGCTCCTTTAATGAGGGTCGGCGTGAGCTATCTCGTAGGATTGTCTACGCAAATTAAGTAACCATGCGTCGACCCATCAACACCTTGCATCGACGTAAGCCTTCAGATTTTACAGAAATTCAAATGCCCAGAAGCATGTGTCGACGCATGCAACAGGGGGGTCAGCGTGCGCTATCCCGAACTTTTCACAAAACTTGTTCAACACAGCATGAGTCGACTCATGCTCACCTTGGGTCGACTCAAGACCTGCAGATTTTCAAAAACTCATTTTTCTGCACGTTTTTACTGACCAAGACTCAAAAAAAGTATACCAAACATCAATATTATGATCAATCACATGTAGAAATTGTGTAGACTTCTTCCTATATGTTTAGACACATGAAAATTGATGGTTAGATGCAATTTTCCCGACTATGAAATGATACCGCTCAAATTACAATCTAATGACTATCTTATTTGTTGACATCATTAAAACCAAAATAGATGAGAAACTTTAGCCCTCACATACTCCCCCTTTTTGATGATGGCAACACTGTTTATCTTTCTCTTGATTTGTAATTTAAGGACGGAAAAACTCCCCCTATCTTTAACACTTTAATATCTGCTGCTTTAATATTTTCTGCTGCTAATATCCTTCTCCCCCTTTGACAACATCAAAAAGAGTAAACGAAGGTGGTCAAAGAGATGTCATCATAACAAGTAATGGTTCATTCACCAATTTACAAAACAGCGACACTAACAAGCATCCACATATGATACAGTTAATGCAATACTATAAACGGATAAATACGGAACATAATAAGCAAACACAATTCATTCCATAATAGTTCAAACTACAGAAACATAGTTCAAGTTAAAACAAACTGAAATAACATGCAAATCAAAGAACAAAACATAAAATCAAAGACACAAATAATATCATGCACTAAGAATGATGCTAATCTCTATGGTCTCCTCCCCCTAAATGGGTGACCTTTTCCCTGGTAATGGTTGCCTGGTGGTGGCAGCTCCTCGAGGGACTGATTCAACTCGATCACGAAGTTCTTGAGAATGCCTAGACTGTTGGTCAGATTTTGAGTCTGAATTGTCATGGCATTTTCCAAATGGGTGAATCTGGTCATGGAGGCATCAGCAAACCTAGTAAAGTTCTGTGTATGAGCAACCAACTGATTGGAGAGTGAAGTGAACCTCTCCTGCTGAGCAGCGTACCTCTGATCTTGTAATTCTCGGAGGTACATATGCATCCCCAAGAGCAGTCCAACTATTGTATTGCCATTGTCCCCTGCCCTGATTATCATAATTCTCCTCTGGTTGAGAATTTCCCATCCACGCCTCATTATCTTCGTCTACCATATTCACATCATCATTGTCACCACCTTGGTTTTCATTTTCATGTCCTGCCGCAATATCTTGGTCGTCAGGAACATTAGGAAAAGGACGAGTTGATCTAAATTTGTACTTGTACTCATTTTCAACCGGATCCTAAGTATAACCCATAATTTTGAGAGTCTTTTGTTGAACTTGATGCTCAGATGAAATATTGATATAGCGAATGTTCGGATCAAAGATACCAGCCTTATTCAAAATATTCTGAATACATGTTGCATTGCCCAAAGTCGTACCTTTTGTGGAGTCGCGAAGGGCAAACATACGGTATGTAAAGTAATATGGCCAGTTGATTTTAATCTTGTTCTTCATAATGTAGATGAGATGAACCTCAACTTTATCAACTTTAGAGAACCCTCCTTTCTTAGGTCGCAAAATGTGAGCGACAATCCACTGGGTATGGTTCACACAACATAGAGTTCAAAGCAGTTTTAAACTCATAGTTAGGAACAAACTTGGTGTCAGTCACTTGAGGCAGATTTTCATGAGTTTCCAAACTAAACAAACTAGTCTATACATCATTATTCATAGAATGAGGCTCGTTATTCATAGAATACGTAAAATTCGTACCTTCAAATTCTCCCTCAATCCCGCAATAGAACAAGCGAACCAAATCACAGTTAAACTTATCATCACATTCAAGAAATTCATCAAAATTCTGAGCATTCAGCATGTCAATTACCTCAGTGAGATGATAATTTGGAGCCATCAAAGAGTAGTAGACATGTTGTCGAATAATAACACGGTTGCGGAAATCATTATTGAAAGACTCAGACAAAGCATTAGAGAGTAGAGACATAGCATTTACCGGAGTTGAAGAAGTTCCAGCTCTTGAAGTTGAAGCTCTTGTAGACCGTTTACCAGTTACACGTCGAGAAGCCATTGTTGAAGAAGGTGAGGAAGAAGATGAACAGTGCGTAGTGAATAGTGCACGGAGGATGAATGATGATAGTGTTCTTGCTTCCAGAAACCTTGTGAAACCCTTTCTTAAAAACCTTGTGAATTCAAACTTTGTGGGTTTTGAGTTTTATGGGTTTTAATGGAGCTTTGATGGATTTTGAATGGGAAATTGGAAGAGAAGGAGAGGAGAAGACCAAGAAAAATTTGATTTATGACATGCAATAATGAAATGTAGAGTGCATTGAAAGTATGTAATGCATTTGAAGGATACTAGGTCGGCGCACGCATTCCCTATAAAAGAAGATTCTGGGTTCGCCGAATATGCGTCGACCTAATTAGGTCATGTGTCGGTGCATGCTGACGAAACTTAGAATTTTTTTTGAAATTTTTGAGATGCGTCGACCTATGGTAGTCGCGCGCTAACCCGGTTATTTTCCTTGAAAAATTATCAGTTCATGAGTCGACCCATGGCATTCTTTGGTCGACTCATCCAAGTGAAACATGGAAAAATATATATTTTGGCATACAAAGGTCCCAAAATAGGATAAATACACATGCTAACACATAAATCAAACACCCAAATGAATAATATATGCTTAAACATGTAATAAACATCATTTAAACACTCAACATGGTACATATATTAAAGAAAACTTATGAAGCGGAACAATATTACCTTGACCATGAACGACGATGAAAGCCCTCACATATTGCTCAATAACTCTTAGCATAATTAGTCAAAACCATAAACAAACATATATATATATGTGAAGAGCCACTATCTTAAAGAATTATCAAACACGATCCGAAATATCGAGAACGCCTAGTTCCCTCTGGATGTGAAAGAAAGGCTCAGTAGCTAGTGGTTTTGTAAAGATATCAGCAAGTTGATTTTTAGTATCAACATGCTTAAAGGCCACATTGTCTTTCTCTACATGATTCCTAAGGAAATTATGACGTGTTTCGATATGCTTGGTGCGTGAATGTAGTACGGGGTTCTTAGTTAGGTTAATAGCACTAGTGTTATCGCTCAAAATGGAATACGCTCAAGTTTTAAATTGAAACCAAGTAATTGTTACTTAAGCCATAAGACTTGAGCACAACAACTGTCGGCGGCAACGTATTCTGCCTCGGCTGTTGACAAGGCAACGAAAACCTGCTTCTTGCTATGCCAACTCACCAAGGAATTTGCGAAAAAGTGACACGTGCCACTAGTACTTTTCCTATCCGATTTGCACCCGGCAAAGTCAGAATCGAAATAGCCAACTAAGGAACAAACACTACCTTTATAATACCACAACCCATACTTTAGAGTACCAGAAAGGTATCAAAGTATGCGCTTAACTGCTTTTAAGTGGGATTCCTTGGGACGTGCTTGATACCTCGCACACATGCATACACTGAACATAATGTCGGGTCATGATGCGGTATGATAAAGAAGAGATCCAATCATACCTCGATACTCCTTTACCTCTACATCCTTACCATTTTCATCACGGTCAAGATTGGCGCATGTAGGCATAAAAGTATCTATTGCTTTGCAGTTTAGCATGTCGAAATGTTTGAGAAGCTCAAGACAATATTTCGATTGACTCACGAATGTGCCCTCTTCGAGTTGTTTGATTTGCAATCTGAGGAAATAGTTGAGCTCCCCCATCATGCTCATCTCAAACTCCCCCAACATCAGACTAGAAAACTCCTTGACCAAGGTCATGTTAGTAGACCCAAAGATAATATCGTCAACATAAATTTGTACCAAGATTAAGTGTTTTCCTTGACGTTTAATAAAGAGGGTTGTGTCAACCTTTCCTCTTGAATACCCTTGATCAAGTAAAAATTTGCTTAGACGTTCATACCAAGCCCTAGGGGCTTGTTTAAGTCCGTACAAAGCACATTTAAGTTTATAGACATGATCAGGATATTCATGGGATTCAAAACCCGGAGGTTGGGCTACATAAACCTCTTCATTTATATATCCATTAAGGAAAGCACTTTTAATATCCATCTGAAATAATTTGAAGTTTTTCGTGCAAGCATAAGCAAGTAAAAGGCGTATAGCCTCGAGTCGGGCAACCGGTGCATAAGTTTCTTGATGCTCCGCAAGTGCACGGAAATATAGAAGTAATATAAAAGATTGTCGAACCCATAGAGACCAATGTCAACCTACTGTAATCTATCGTTGCTATGTAAAGCTAAGGTTATGATTAAAATGGTAGGAACGAAAATATAAACGCTAATTACTAAATGTTCGAAAGTAATACTAAAACGAGGCTGAAATATGATTTCCGCGCACCTAAGGGACTTGTAGAATACGGGTACTGATTTTGACTATATGCCTATTCTATAGAAAATACCGACTTAAAGGCTCCGCCTCACGCTCTTGCGGTCTTAACTAAAGCCATATCTCTTAATCCCAAGATTTTGCTCTCGCTAGCTCGGTAATTAAAAGACGCATTTTGAAAACCAACAAATCCTAAACGAAGCCTAAAGCACTCTCGCTGTGTTTAGGATCGATGCTCAGTGTCTACTATCTGGTGCGTACCTCAAACTCTCGCTCTATCGGACACACCTTAATGCATTTCTGACTCTCGTGACAAAACACTGTTAAGCAACCCCTCGCTCTCACGACAAAGTCACCTAAATTAAACTTAGACACTAAAACCAAAATATCGAACAGTCATATTTTCATATCGATGGTTCCTACAGAGTCCCGTCGAAACGACAGTCCTCATACGACGGTCTCTAATTATAATTAACCAGACATAATTAAATCTGATCTTAACAAGTTAAAGCATTCAAATTCTAGAACTATCATGTTAAAACAAATTCGAATATAATCTATACTATAATGCAGTAAATAAAGAACCTGTAAAAAATTGCGGTAAATAGAACTGAACTCGAATACGAAAATGGCGGTAAGATTTGTATTGATACTTGAAGTGATACAACAGTACAAGGAAATAGAAAATACAAAGTGCAGCAATTCCTCAGTGTGAGTAATTGCTGCTTTGAAACTGAAAATATATGCCTAAGTTCTAAAACGCGATTCGACAGCGCTTCCGCGCAACTTCCCGACCCAAATACAGACCTACAAGGGTGTATTTATAGAGGAAAATTGGCTCCAAGAAGGTCTGGTACGATTTGAATTCAAACCAAGCAAAACTGTCAAACTGTCACTGAAAAACTGCTTCCGCGCATAGTGGCGACCGCCGTATGCCTAATGGCGACCGTCATTGCTTCAAAACTTGGTTTCCCTCCTTTTTTGCTATGGCGAGCGCCATTCCTTTTACACTGGTAAGATGGCGAGCGCCATTCAGTTCAGGCTGGAGCAGAATCATGCATTTTCTTCACTTTTTCTTCTCTTTTAGATCAGTTCTTGCTCTTTCCTTCTATAGGGCTGATATAGGACCTGTCAAGGGAAAACAAAGGAAAACATAATAAATCAAAGCAAATAGTATGAAAGACTCAATAAAACGGTACTAAAAGTGCGCGTAATGAGTCAGAAAATACGATACGAATTCGAGTTATCAACACCCCCAGACTTAAACCATTGCTTGTCCTCAAGCAATCAACCAACACGGTAAAAAGAAAATAAGCACGGTTCGAAACATAGGCACAACGAGACTCTAATCATACATGGCTGCTAGGCTAATGTTTGATCGATAGGTACTAAATAGTGAAAAGAAGGATATCGTAACGACACATTTCCACATTTGCGGACAAAGACTCCCTTCCTATGCAATACCAATTCAAATCATGACATAATAACTCGACCTATATCCTTCATCCTATTTCACCTCTTTTTCATTCTCGCGCAATCACATTAAGCCCGTTATCCTTTGTACTTACATGGTAAGCGAACCTGTTTCTGTTTTATGATCTCGACATTCAAAAAAAATTCTTTTTCGCACATTATGTTTTCTTTTGCTTACGAATTTCAAGAGTCCGAACCTTTAGGCTAAATGGTCGGGTGAGGACCACCTAACTTAGCGGGAACATGTCTTTCATTCGTTTTTTCTATAAAAATCACATTATTTAAATTTTTGAGATCAACACATATTTGCATCGGTTCGTTACTTAGTTTGTACACAAGGATGGTGCTGACTACTAGTATAAACTAATCAAGAGGCTACTTCTAAGAAACTAGGCATAAGGTCTTGGCATAATGTCTATTCAAATCAATATCACATACTTAGGGAATCTAAGGTGTAGGAACGATACCGATATTTACAAAACTTTCCCAAGTCTACCTAACACAGCCTAAACAAACTATATACTTTCAGAGTGTCGTGCCATGAATCAAAACAAAAATAGTTGGAGGTTAATTTTTTTTTTAAAATTTCGGGGAAATTGAATAACAAGCGAAAACCATGCATAAAGACTCGACAGCACATGCAAAGGCTCGATAAAACATTAAAAATAGATAGAATTCCAAAAAGTATGAAATAAACTAGAAAATGATAAACCTAACTAGAAAACGGTAAAGTTAAAGCGATAAAGTTCCTCCCCCACACTTAAACCAAACATTTTCCCCAATGTTTTGATAAAAGGTGGAAACAGGAAAGATAGAACCTGTATGAATGCTACTGCGTGTCAAATCTTCTCTGATCCTTCCTTTGTTGTCCATGTCTTTGCTGGCCACTTCTGCTTCTGCGGTGGGCGCTTTGAGATACCTTCATTTATTGAATTTTCTCTTTTCTGAAACAACTCATAATGTTGCCCGTTTCTGGAGGAAGTACCTGCAAAAAGTGTTAGAAAAATACAGTGCGGTATCGGTGTCACCACCAGCAGCGACATTCGTAGGAATGTCCGTGGGCACCTAGAAGAAGCTGAGACGAAACAAGCAATACATTTCTTTATTTCCTGCAAACACAAACAATAAAAGTAAAACATTAAATTGAAATCTCGTGGGTTGCCTCCCACGCAGCGCTTTATTTAACGTCGATAGCTCGACAGCTAATAATCTTCGATTTCCATGGCCACTTATCAAGCCATCTCACATATCCCTCACCTTTTCTTTTCTTCCTTATGTGGGGTGGTTCATTCTTTCGAACTTGTGGTGGTGGTTCCGGATCTATCCTAAGTATCAGTTTTTCAAGTTTGGGCTTAGTTAATTCATCCACCACCTCAAAGTCTAACCTTACCCTTTTAACAGTAATGATATCCCTAGTTTTATGGTCCTCAAATTTTCTCTTTTTATGCAGGGCCTCAGACAAAGGTGCATCAATGTGGGTATTTTCCAATTCCTCCACATATGTTTTGGATTTGGAGTCTACCTTAACTTCTACAAACCTTTGCGGGAAAGAAATTGGTAGGGTATAGGGAGGTGGAACAATAATAGATGATTCCTTCTCTACCTCTTCGACAACCTCCCTTTCGGGTGGCGTCAGTGGATTTTTCTCAAAATCTACGCTTTTCTCACCATAACTTTCCTCAAATTCATTATCACTCTCCCTAGGATTTTCTATTTGTTCTTCACTACTGGTTGTTACAACATCCACATGTCTCTCAAGGGAGTGTCCTATAGGTGTCTGGGCAAGCAGAGAGATTTGAGTCTCCAATGCCTCAGTGTGAGTCATGAGGGACTCGACCACAATGGTCATCTACCTAAAGGTTTCATAAGTATCGAGATGTTGTTTTCTAAACTCTTCATTCTGGAGAGTTTGTGTCTCCACAAAGCGCTCCATCATAGATTCTAGCCTAGAATTAGTTGTTGTTTCAATGAAATCCTCCATTAATTTTTTGAGGTTGGAATTATGGGATTCTTGTGATTCCTCAAAGTATTGGGAGTGGTAATCATAGACGAAGTTTGGTTGAGAGTAATTGAGCGTCGCATTGAAATCCTCCATCAATAATTCAAGGTCGGGATTATGGGATTCTTGCGGTTCCTCAAAATATTGGGAATGGTAGTTGTAAAGGAAATCTGGGTGATACATAGTTTTGTTTTTATTTGTATTTTATTTGTTTTTTTTTTCAACAAGAGTTCCTTAGTCTATACGGTGCAACAATGGAATCACAATATTGACCGTTGGTCCCCGGCAACGACGCCAAAAACTTGATGCTCCGCAAGTGCACGGAAATATTGAAGTAATATAAAAGATTGTCGAACCCACAGAGACCAATGTCAACCTACTGTAATCTATCGTTGCTTTGTAAAGCTAAGGCTATGATTAAAATGGTAGGAATGGAAATATAAACGCTAATTACTAAAGGTTCGAAAGTAATACTAAAACGAGGCCGAAATATGATTTTCGCGCACCTAAGGGACTTGTAGAATACAGGTACTGATTTTGACTATATGCCTATTCTGTAGAAAATACTGACTTAAAGGCTCCGCCTCACGCTCTTGCGGTCTTAACTAAAGCCATATCTCTTAATCCCAAGATTTTGCTATCGCTCGCTCGGTAATTAAAAGACGCATTTTGAAAACCAACAAATCCTAAACGAAGCCTAAAGCGCTCTCGTTGTGTTTAGGATCGATGCTCAGTGTCTACTATCTGGTGCGTACCTCAAACTCTCGCTCTATCGGACACACCTTAATGCATTTCTCACTCTCGTGACAAAACACTGTTAAGCAACCCCTCGCTCTCACGATAAAGTCACCTAAATTAAACTTAGACACTAAAACCAGAATATCGAATAGTCATATTTTCATACCGATGGTTCCTACAGAGTCCCGTTGGAACGACGGTCCTCATACGACGGTCTCTAATTATAATTAACCGGACATAATTAAATTTGATCTTAACAAGTTAAAGCATTCAAATTCTGGAACTATCATGTTAAACAAATTCGAATATAATCTATACTATAATGCAGTAAATAAAGAACCTGTAAAAAATTGCAGTAAATGGAACTGAACTCGAATACGAAAATGGCGGCAAGATTTGTATTGATACTTGAAGTGATACAGCAGTACAAGGAAATAGAAAATACAAAGTGCAGTAATTCCTCAGTGTGAGTAATTGCTGCTTTGAAACTGAAAATATATGCCTAAGTTCTAAAACGCGATTCGGCAGCGCTTCCGCGCAACTTCCCGACCCAAATGCATGCCTACAAGGGTGTATTTATAGAGGAAAATTGGCTCCAAGAAGGTCTGGTACGATTTGAATTCAAACCAAGTAAAACTGTCAAACTGTCATTGAAAAACTGCTCCCGCGCATAATGGTGACCGCTGTATGCCTAATGGCGACCGTCATTGCTCCAAAACTTGGTTTCCCTCCTTTTTTGCTATGGCGAGCACCATTCTTTTTACATTGGGAAGATGGCGAGCACCATTCAGTTCAGGCTGGGGCAGAATCATGCATTTTCTTCACTTTTTCTTCTCTTTTAGCTCAGTTCTTGCTCTTTCCTTTTATAGGGCTGATATAGGACCTGTTAAGGGAAAACAAAGGAAAACATAATAAATCAAAGCAAATAGTATGAAAGACTCGATAAAACGGTACTAAAAGTGCGCATAATGAGTCAAAAAATACGATACAAATTCAAGTTATCATTTCCTCATAGTCGATTCCTTCTTCTTGGTTATAGCCTTGTGCTACAAGTCACGCTTTGTTTCGTGTTGTAACTCCATTTTCATCAAGTTTATTCCTAAACACCCATCGAGTGCCGATCACTCGATGATATCGCGGAGGGGGGGACAAGGTCCCAGACCTCATTTCTCCTGAATTGATTTAGTTCATCTTGCATTGAAAAAAACCAATGCTCGTCGAGTAATGCCTCCTTTGCTTTTTAGGTTCAACTTGTGAGACAAAAGCGGAGTAATAACAAAAGTTACTAAGTTTAGAGCGAGTGGTTACTCTCTTAGAGATATCAGTAATGATATTGTCGATTGGATGGTCTTTGGAAGACTTCCATGCTGAAGAAATAGCATCTTCATTAGTTGGATGATCCTTCTCACTCTTCATTGGTTGGTTATTCTTTTCCTTCTCAATACGCACTCCTTCAGGCTGATCAGTTCCCTTATCAGTGTCCTTGAGTATGTCTCAGAAGATACACCTGCACCATGAAAAGAACTACCTTCCCCGACATTTTTCGGATAAGACTCATCAAAAGTAACATGCACTGACTCTTCAACAATACGTAACCTTTTATTATAAATTCTATAAGCTTTACTTGACTGAGAGTATCCAAGAAAAATACCCTCGTTGTCCTTGGCATCAAACTTACCAAGTGTCTCTTTTCCATTGTTCAACACGAAACACTTGCAACCAAAGACATGAAGGTGAGAGATATTTGGCTTACGCCCTTTTAAAAGTTCATACGGTGTCTTGTTTAGAATAGGCCAGATGAGCACCCTATTCAAAACATAACAAGCCATACTAATGGCGTCGGCCCAAAAGTATTTTGGAAGTCTATTTTCATTGATCATAGTCCTTCCAAGTTCCTCTAAAATTCTATTTTTACGTTCCACCACCCCATTTTGTTGAGGGGTACATGGTGCGGAAAAATTATGATCAATTCCATGGGATTCACAAAATGCTTCAAACAAATGATTTTCAAACTCACACCCATGATCACTTCTAATTGACACAATGTTCGTGTTTAACTTGTTTTGAGATAACTTAGCAAATCTTTCAAAGGCCGAAAAGGTATCACTCTTATTTGCTAAGAAAATAGTCCAGCAAAACCTAGAAAAGTCATCGACTATTACAAAACTATAATAGTTACCCCCTAGGCTTTTGATCCTAGATGGTCCAAATAGGTCCATATGGAGGAGCTCAAGGGGTCTCATAGTTGAAATGCTATTTTTAGATTTGAATGAGATCCTTGTTTGCTTCCCCATTTGACAAACATCATAAAGATGATCCTTTGTGAATTTGATTTTGGGTAAACCGATGACTAGGTCTTTAGAGACTATTTTGTTAAGCAAATCAAAATTGATATGAGCCAACCGTCTATGCCACAACCATGAATATTCATTCATAGTGACTAGACACTTGTCTCCATTCAACGATACCTCATTTAAGTCTAGCATATAGACATTGTTCACCCTCAAACCTTTAAACACATCCTTATTGTCATTATCTTCAACTATGCAACAATCTTTTGAAAACGATACTTTATAATTCTTGTCACATAGTTGACTACTGCTTAAAAGGTTGTGTCTAAGGCCTTCCACAAGAAGCACATTAGAGATAGTAGTAGATGAGGGGTTACCTACACTACCTTTGCCGAGAATCTGTCCCTTATTGTTATCTCCGTCGGTGACAAACCCCTTTTTCTTCGCCACTAAGTCGATGAAAAGAGATATGTCTCCTGTCATATGTCTTGAGCAGCCACTATCCAGAACCCATCTTCTTTCGGTGGTCTCAAGACTTTGTAACTACAAAACAATCAAGGGAGAGTAGTTACCCAATTCTCATTGGGTCCTTTAAGGTAAGTGAAACCAAGGTTGCATTTGGGCAACCATTGATAAATGCCTTTTGGAACAAGAAATCTTCTAAAATGACATTTACCAATAGTATGACCAGGTTTGCAACAATATAGGCAATCACAATTCATTTGGAATTTGCCTTTGCTATCTCTATCTCGAATCACATACGTATACCTTTGATACGGATTATTCATACTTTCTCGATAATGTGATCGATCAATAGCAAATGTAACTTTAGGCTTAAGAGCCTTGTCTAATTTGGCCTTAAGGGTTCTCACCTCTTTTTTCCAAATATGACAAGTATCACAGCCCCCAAACTTGAACCATGGAGACTTATTCTCATCAATCTTAGCTTTTGATGCATCCACCATGGAGTTTTTAAGAGCTTTTAATTCCTTTTTGGAATTGGAAACCTTTCTCTCTAAGTATTTAAAAATCTTTTTGTTCGAGGCTAAGCGTTGAAAAGCTTCCTTAGCCTCATGGTGCAACATATCAAAAACCTTTTGTAATTCTAAATGAGACATACTATTAGAATGATCATATTTAGAGTGTTTTACCTCTTTCTTCTTGTTTTGACGTGCCATATGACATAGATTAACGGATTCACTTTCATCACTTGAGCTGTCATCTTTTTTCGACTCGCTATCGCTCTCCCAAGCGATGTATGCTCGTCTAGACTTGTTTAACTTTTTGTGTTGACGACTCTTATCCTTATCCTTATCCTTGTCTTTCTTAAGTGATGCACAATCCGGCTTGTAGTGCCCGGATTTTCCACAGTTGTAACACGTTCCTTTAACCTTGCCATTCTTATTGCCTTCATTTTTAGATTGCCTCCTAAATTTGACTAGATTTTTATCCGAGTGTTGAATCTCATTCTTCCGAACGTAGCTATTGTACCTCTTCACAAATAGACTCGTGTCATCATCGGAGTCATCATCTTCGTCATTGTTGGTTTCATCATCACTTTGCTCTTTAGATGTGGACTTTAAACAAGAAGCCTTAAGAGCAATCGACTTCTTTTCCGTATCTTTTGTTTTCTCCTTATTTATACTCTTCTCATGTTTTTCCAAGCTAATGAGCACTTGCTCATGCTCATTGAGTTTGCCAAATAATGTCGCGAGGTCTAAAGTAGCTAGATTATTGGCCTCCTTGATCGCGGTGACCTTTGGTTGCCATTCCCTATTAAGACACCTCAAGTTTTATTAGTAGCAACCTCGTTTGGAATTGGTTTACCAAGTACATGCAATTTGTTGATAATGTGAGTAAATCGTTTTTGCATATCCGCAATGGTTTCCTCTTGCTTCATGTAAAAAATATCGAACTCTTGCCTTAGTGTGTTGATACGGGCCATTTTAACATCATTAGTGCCTTCGTGGGCTACTTGTAAAGCATCCCACATGGCTTTGGCCATTTCACAATGAGAGACTCGATAATATTCGTCAACTCCCAAAGAGGAGATCAACATATTTCTAGCCTTCCAGTCATAACTGTACTTTTTCTTGTCCTTCTCATTCCATTGAGCTTCGGGTTTGGAAACGACAATGCCTTCGGCATTGGTCATTTTAATTTCCATAGGATTATTTAAAATAACGTTCCAAACCTTCCGATCTATGGAATTTATATGGACGCACATACAATCCTTCCAGTAGCTGTAATTCTCGCCTATAAAAACTGGAGCTCTATTATAAGCCCATTTAGGTTCGTTCGCCATATTCCAAGAAGTTTTACCGAAGCACCAGATAAACCGGAGCTCGTGATACCACTTGTTAGACGATGGCTAGGATCTAGAAGGGGGGTTTAATAGATCCCACAAATTTTATACACGCAAATGGTTACCAAAAATTGGTTTTAAAAAGTTTTAACGGAAGCAACCACTGAATCACATGTCTACAATGAACCTCTACTAAAAGGATCTGATATGCACGACAATATTAGGAATGAAATATCGAATGAGAAAAATTTAGATTATTCAACAAAATTTGAACGCAATCAACAATGTTTTATTTGCTTGATATTAATCCAATCCAACGAGATATGTTGACAAACAATTAATTGCAAATGCGTTCGATTTTGCTTTGAAACAAATTATCGAACACTTAGTGTGCGTAAACACACTAAGTGAAGATTTCCAAATAATGTGATATTAAGCTAATCCTAAATACAATCCAAGGGATTGTATCAATTTTACAAAACAATTTCTCAGCTCAAAATTATACTATCTCATAAATTTTGATCAATTGAAACTTCACAAATTTGAATAATATTGAAAAGTAAAAGAGTAGGGAAAAAGAGGACAAACACGATTTGATTAGGCAGTTCCCCAATCTTCCTCGCTATAGGTACCTCTGCCCCCAATTCCACAAATGGAATTGATATATATATATATAAATTATTGTTTGCAAATTGTTTATACAAGAGAAGAACAATGAACATCCCAACTCTCAAACGTCTTTGATTGTTGATGCAGAGTCTTCTCTCCCCTTGATTCAAGACGAATCAAGTGCTTCGAATTCATTTGAACAAATCACCATCTCACGCTACTAGAGTGCATGAAACCACCGTTCTTTAGTCACCTTCACTCGACCGATTTCGATCTTCTGCAATTCGATCCCCAAACCTTTCTTCTATGATCCTCCGACTGTAGCTACTAAACCGAACGAATACTATGTTCTTCGGTTACCTTCGCATGGCTGAATCCCTGTAGAACGAAACGATTTGTGCCAAAAACCCCCAAAATCTCCTTGATTCTTGGAGGACAAGACCTGAGGTTTTATTCAAGAAACACCTACCAATTCTCAACCCAGAAATGAAGATCACAACACTTCCTAATTCTGAACGTTATCACTTCAAAATAATGGGCGACACAAACAAAAATGATTATGTGTAATTGTTTGTTTACTCAAGGTTGAAGATGAAGATGAAGAGACAGATTGGTATGAATTTTCACGTTTCTTGTAGTTATTGAAAAGTGAGTTGACCCAACTATATATATGTTTACTGTGAATTTTGGTAAACAACCTCTGGTCTATTAATCTTAAACGAAAATTGATTAACTTGCAGGATCGACCACACAAATCCTAGGACATGTGCTAAATTTGAGAGACAGGTGTAAATGACAAACAAAAATTAAAAAGAATGTAAACTGAACTCCACGTTCGACAATGCTGAAATAAAAGCTAACTGAACTCCACGTTCGACTACTTGCAATAAAGTAAAGTAAAGGCTTGAAATTTAAAGGGCTGTAAGTAAAAGGTGCAGAAATTAAAGGCGTCGAAAGGAAATGACAAGAAAAAAGCTTTGAAAGTAAAATGCGACGAACTCCACGTTCTTGAAAAGTAAAGGTTGGAATGATAAAAGTGTTGTCGAAAGTAAAGTGCAGGAAAATAAAGGACTTTGAAAATAAATGCAATGGATTAAAAGTGAACTCCACGTTCTTTGAAAATAAAAGACTTTGAAAAGTAAATGCTTGGAGATTAAATGCTTGAATGTAACAGTGCAGTCGAAGGTAAATGCAGAAAGTTTAAATGACTCTGAAAGTAATTTTGGCATGGAAGATAAAGTTTAAGAAATTGTAAAGGCATGGAAAGTAAATGGCTGAATCTTAAACATGATGAAGATAAATTGCATTAATGAAGAAAATGGTGTTACATTACGTACATTCTCACGAACTCGTTTCTCTACACGCGGGTACTTTGAGTTTCTTTGAGTAACTTGTACAAAAATATGAACACCCCTATTACATAGAACTAACTCCTATTTATAGTGCAAGGAAATAACTACTAAGTGGTGGTTATTGCTTCAAACGTGGGGTCTTTGGCGCCTTCTCCTTAGTTTCAACTGTTCCCACGTTCACAACTGCTCTCATTTAAATTTCAAACTTTTGAGATTCCCTCCAGCCTGAATATAACCACTGCAGCGCTTGTTTCCATATTCTTATGGTCGAAACCTTTCCAGGACTTAGCCATTTTTGAGGTTCCTGCACCTCTATTCGACTCAGGCTTCACCAAAACTGGGTCAAAGCCTTCTTTACATTAAAAATAATTTTTTAACTTAAAATAGCTTTGATTCTTTCTAGCGTCGAAAATGAGGGTTAACAAATTGCCCCCAAGGAATGTCCTTTCGCCATAATTGGTAGGAAGGTCATTTCTTGATATAATAACCATTTCGACGCCTGTTTGCATGGCCTAAACTGAATATCCCACTAATTACTTAATGGCTGAATTGTTCAGTTTCTTTGACCCACGCCGCTGACGTCATACCATCATGACACATTCGTAAAACATCCTTTCAGCCGTATTCATCATAACACCTTTCTTGAAAACAGACGTTGGCAGTCTGCACATAACTGTTACTTTTCATCACGTCTCCAGGAGAAAGACACGCATCCCACTAACTCCTCAGCTTCAACGGTAGATCCAAATCTCTTGGGATTTTCAAATGTCTATATATACCCATTTTTGCCACTTTGTGAACTTTCCACACTTTTCCTACTCTTAAGCAACCTCTTCTTCTCTTCAGTTTCTCTCACGCAAACCCAGCAAAAACACCATCTTTTCATCTTCTTCAACAATGGCGTCTTCCTAAACTAATCCTCAGACAAAGAAAACTCAAAGAGGCAAGGCCACTCCATTTAAGCAAACCATTCCTCCGTTCGCTAATATCTCAGGCCCCCAACTAGTAGATAACCGTCATTGCATGCCGGAACCCATCTCTGAAGAATCAAGAGCCATATACAAACCTCAGGTAATGATTCCTATAGTTGTTTCTGATAAACCCTATGCGTTATCTGGTCCTTTAGCTGAGGTTGACGTTTCTAACGAGAGGCTAAGTGAGTTTCTCCCCTCGTACCGGAGAACAAGTCCGTTAGGGCAAAGGAGTTTTCCTAAAATCAACGCTGGCTATCTCACTGATGGCACCAGACTGGTGAGAGCTGTCAACCCTTTGAAGGAATTCGACCAATGGATGGCAAAGATGGAGAAGGTCAAAGCTGACCATTGGAAGGATATAGGGATTTATGACCTTCTGATGCTGTCGAAGACCAACATACCATATTGTCTGAACATGTTGGCGGCATCCCTATACTTTTGGGATAGCACCCATTATACCTTCCATCTGCCATGAGGAATGGTTACTCCAACCTTATTCGACGTAGCTGCCATCACAGGGCTTCGCCCAGATGGCCTTGTTTATAACCCTGATGTTGATGCTGACGATACCATCAATATCTCAGGCTCCAAACTTACATACACCCTCTTCATCAAACACCACTTTAAATCAGAAGATGAGAACGTGTCTGATGAAGAACACATTAGTTTTCTCACAGTCTGGCTGTCGAGGTATGTTTTTTGTACCAAGTCTTTGCAGGTAGCCAAGAAGTACCTGCCCCTGGCGAACCAGCTTCACCACAACAGAGGAACCTGCTTGAGTGAACTCATTCTGGCAAACCTTTACGAGTCTATCAGTGAAGGGGCTTCTCGACTTAGAAATATGGAGGCCCAAGGTCCTATGCACTTGAGTGGTCCTCTTTGGCTGCTTCAATTGTGGCTTAATGCTACATTTGAGGCTAGCCTCCCCAGAAAAGGCCTAGTTGATGAAGCCTCTGCTGAAATAAGGGAAAAGAGTGTCGAAGGGATGCGTCTGGCTAAACTCACTCCCAATGATGATGGTGAAAACCTTCAAAGGGCTTTCACCAGTTATATTATGATGTTTGCCAAGCGCTATGAGTTCACTCCTAGCATAGCACCTTTTGCCCAACGAAGCTATGGCCCTGTGTGGTTTAAAAGGCCATTTCCAAATCCTCTTCAACCTCTTGATCAAGAATCTGTTGCTATCTGAGAAGCCTTCTTGATTCCTAGATTCATTATCCACAAGCTGAACTTAGGGAGAGGTTTATCAACATTGATTGCCTATCAACCAAACCTTGTCTCTCGCCAATTTGGGCTGGCCCAAAGCTTCTCTCAGTGCTTATATGAGAAAAAGGGCCAAGTAATTCTTCACACCGCCTGCTTCGACGAGGAAAATGTCTCCCATACACTCGACTACCGGAATGAGAAAAGAAGAATCCTCTCTCCTGTGTTTTTTGAACCTACCTTTCTATGCACTTCATCCTTCCACCAATGGTGGTCGAAGTACTATAGTGAGCACTTTCTTGATGTGGCTATGTTTTCTTCGTTACTTGACCAAGCTTTTCTCCATGTGCAGGACAAGACGAAAAAGAGTAAGTTCACTCACATCGAAGAAATACAGGCTTTTCAAAAATACTTTGAAACTATCTATTACCCAGATGATCTTAGTCGAACCATTCATGAGGCTGCTGTCACTCTAAAGAGAAAATTTCTAGAAAAGCTGGATCAACTAAAAATTCCTCCCAACGTCCCTCGTGAGAAACGTTATGAGGTAGCTTTTAAACTTTTTCCTCCAAAGTTCCCTTGACTGCCTAATGCTGATTTTGGAGTGGCGCTTGCCCCTCCATTTCCAGATTGGTTTGTCTGTGGGGAGCATTTAAAACTTCTTCGACAGCAGTCTCAGCCAAAGGCTCAACGAGTGGTTTCGACTAAGCATACGTTAGACAGTTTTAAAGGGCACCTTCATATAGGAATTCAGGGCGTTCGTGTCGAATTTGAAATATATGAAGGTTTGGAATCCTTAATCTATGGCTTTATAACTGACCATGTAATCATTAACTTGTAACAATTATGTAATGTCTTTCAGCTGTGCCTAGGAAAGCTGCTTCGACTAGAGTTTCTACATTACAAAGTAGCAAAGAACTAGGGAGCACACATGTATATTCCACCTCCCCTGCTTATGCTTTTACTATATGAATTTTTTTCTTATATTTGTATTGCCTCTTCAGACTGGTCGAAAACCCCCAACACCTTCCAAGAAAGGTAAAAAGGATACCCCAGCTGTGATTATAGCTTCAGAGGCCTCAGATGAATCTCCTGAGGAGGTTCTCACAAGAAAAAGAAGAAAACCCCTAAAGGTTTCTGGACCTACTGGCCCACCTCCTTCGAAGGTGGCCAAAATACTCGAAAAGGCACCCACCACAAGTGGTGTCGAGAAGGAACCTTCCAAGGTGGCCTTGAGAACCCCTCTTGGTGACCATGGGAGTGATAAATCAAGTCCTGCTGTTGAACAAACTCAGGTATGTGCACCATTTTCTTTATTATGCTGATGTCTTTCGCCTATTATTTCATTCTCATTTTCTCTACTTGTGTCCTTTAGGCACCCATAATCAATAATCCAGATCCCCAACCAACTGCAGGAAGCTTCACCACCACGCTCCTCAACAGCCAAGGTGAGCCAACTTATCACCCATCTTCTGATATTGGCTCTGGTTTGAGTAAGATTAATCAACCTACTCCACATGTTACAGAACACACTGCACCACCAATTCCAACCACTACTCAAGACGCACAAGCTGATGGCGCCAACTCTGATGATGATGATGCCTCAAGCCCACCATCTTTCAATATGCCTACCCCCATGGATAAAGGCCAGTTGGTTGAAGAAGAAAGACATGAACCTGAAGTTCAAATGCACAATGCCAATCCTGATCAAGCTGCGCCTGAGAAGACAAATGAACTACACCCTATACCAGCTGATGAGCAGGAGAATATGCAACCAACTGCTGAAGAGTCTGATGAAGAAATGGGAGAAGAACAAGATGAAGAAGGAGAAGAATCAGAAGAGGAGGAAGAAGAATAGACTGATCCTGATCCCCACCATACTCCTTCGCCTGTGGTCCAGCCAACCATGGCTAACATTCCACCTCCTGGAGACTCACTGACAGCACTCAAGTGGTCGAACCCACGTGAGTTTACCAAATTGATACTCAAGCAGAAGTATGGTTCTTCTTCTGTTTCTTCGACTCCAGCATCGGATGCGTTCGCCAAAACAGTCCTCCAAGCCATAAAGAAAAAATTCTTCAAGGGGGACATTCACAGAATTTTGGCCTCAGACTCTACTATAACTATTTACCTGAAGGACACCCTTGCAAAGATTGAGCTTACCACCCTCAATCCAGATGTTTCTAGTTTTCTGATAGAGTTAACTGCTGTGGTGAACCAAATAGCTGCAGAAATAAAGCTGCTTCCCTCTATCAAGAATACCATAGAGAAAACATCTGGCTGTGAGAGTGCAGCCTGGTGTGGTGCAAAAGAGGCGTACGAAGAGGTCGAACATATGGAGGCTGATCAAAAGAAAAAGTAGGATAAGATAGCCTCCAACCAGAAGGACATTGAAGCCTGGAAGCAACAAATCACGGAGCTACAAGCGAAAATTGAAAATGCTGAAAAACGCAACCGTGATTTGCAGCATTTCGACGACACTAAGATAGCTGAAGAAACAAAGAATGCTATTGATCGTATTGAGGCGGCCCAAAGATATGAAAAAGAGCTCGCAGCAGCAAAACTTGACGAATCTTTGTGCAACGCTTGCCTCAAACATCACATAGAAGCTTTTTCTCAGTTGGCGTCGAGGCTTCCCTTCTGATACTTTCGACACCTTCATTTGTTTAATCATCATTTATTTCTTGGCCATTTCAGGTTTTTTATGTAATGACAATTTTATGCCTTTTGGCATTAATTAATTAATCATTATTTTGCCCTTAACTGCTTTCGACCCATATTACATTATGATGCACTTTATTTATTATCTTTTATCAGTCAAATTTGCAATTAAGACATTCTATCTTTTTCTTGGAAAGTCACCTTTCCAGCTTTAAATTCCAAGGCGTAAGCCTCTAGCTTTTAAAGTAACATTTATAGCCTAGCCCTCAGGCCTACTTCCAAGAATAACTCACGTGTTTCCACCGTTTGACTGGCCAATCCAATAAGTACTTCGCCTCTATAAATTTCTTCCACCTGACTACGTTTTGCGTAGAAGCAAACATGAATAATTCAGAGAATTCATCAGTCAAGAAAATGGCTGGGAAGGCAAAGGCAGTTGAGGAAACAAAAAAGATGGAGGCCATCAAGCAACCTGAAGCCTCCATTGGAGCAACCTCTCAAGCCAAGAAGAGAGAAACTAAAATGAAGATCTCTAAGAAAGGACGCTCCAGCACCCAAGACTCTGATGATGAGCCAGATGTAGATTATATGGATTTCCTCAAATCCATAGATTGGAGAGATTATGAATAACCTTTCCTTGATTAAAAATTGTTGTATTGGTTTTTCTTTGCTTTGTATGCCGTATTAGCCTGACTTGGCCTATTTTGGCTTTCTTTTTATTAAATAAAGCTTATGTTTTAATATGAATCTCTTGCAGCATAGACTTATATTTTTTCAAATATTTGCCATTTACTTTCAAGATTCTTTTATCTTTGTCTAACTCTTCCACTTCATAAGCTCCATTAGAGAAAACTTGTATGACTTGGAATGGGCCTTCCCATTTAGGGGACCATTTGCCCAATGTTCTGTCCTTTCGATCCATAGGCAAAATCACTTTCCAAACCAATTCCCCACATGCAAAAGATTTAGACTTAACCTTTTTGTTGTAGGATTCTTCGACCCTCTTCTTTTGTCTTCTTAACAACTCCAAGGCTCTAAGCCTTTCTTCATCCAAATCCACTAATTCATTCATCATCATTTCCCAATAATTCTCAGAGGGAATCTCATGATGTCTTTGAACTCTTATAGACTGTAAATAAATCTCAACAGGCAATACTGCATCATGACCAAAAGTAAGTCGAAATGGGGTAGTGTTGGTAGCCTCTTTAGGGGATGTTCGACATGCCCAAAGAACTTGGTCTAACGTCTTGTGCCAATTTTTAGGCCTCTTTCCCACATGTTTCTTAATTAGTCCAATTACCACCTTGTTGGCAGCTTCGACTTGCCCATTGACCTGAGCATAATAAGGTGTAGAGGTCAATAACTTGAAACCTATTTCTTTGGCAAACTCCTGCACCTTTCGACCAGTAAACACTGATCCTTGATCCGTAGTGATTGTTTCAGGAATACCAAATTTATAAATAATGTGATTTTGAATGAATTCAATAACATCTTCTTGACCTATATTCGCCAATGGTATTGCTTCAATCCACTTGGTGAAATAATCAATTCCCACCAAAATATATCTTTGGTTCTTTGAAGATGCTGGTCGAATCTCTCCCACTATATCCAAAGCCCATCCTCTGAAAGGCCATGGTTTCACTATGGAATGTAATTCACTTGCAGGGATGTGCTGTATGCCAGCATGACTTTGACATTCTTGGCAACCTTTAGCAAATTCTATACAATCCTTCAGCATAGTGGGCCAATACATGCCTTGTCGAAACAACAGCCATTTCATCTTCTGGCCAACTTGGTGTGCTCCACATGCCCCACTATGTACTGTCGAAAGGGCCAAATATGCCTCTGCTTCACTAAGGCATTTCAATAAGACTCCCTCAGGGGTCTTTTTAAACAGTTCATTACCCAACATTACATAGCTTAAAGCTTGATACCTGATTTTTTGCTCTATTGAAGCCGTTGGGTTTTGCAAATATTCAACTATGGGCTTCCTCCAATCTTCATCTGTTAAATTATTTATGGCAAAAATTTCAAAATTTTCGCCATCTATGCACCCAAGCTTAGTTGTTTCTAAGTCTGATGGGCATAATCCAACAGCCACCACTTTACCTCTTGCTTCAATTACTTCTTGAAGGTTTTCCTTCGACACCTTGTATCCAGAGGTAATTTGAGCCAAGTCATTAGCAACTTGGTTCTCTATTATAGGTATGTGTTGGATGGCCACTACCTCAAATTTTTTTAATAATCTATTGGCTATCACAAAGTACATAATGAGATTTTCTTTAACACATTTATACTCCTTTGTGATTTGTTTTATAACCAATTCTAAGTCTCCCATTATTTCGACTCTAGTTGCCCCCAATTCTAACAAAATTTCAAGGCCAGCGATTAATGCTTCATATTCAGCCTCATTGTTAGAGCAAGGTCCTTCGACCTTATACTTGAATTTTGTTGGAATTTTTTCAGGAGAAATAATGTGTATTCCCACTCCTGTTCCATTTTTATGACTTGATCCATCAAAGTATAACTTCCAGGATTTTGGTTCAACATAGTTCAAATCATTTTCATTTATGGAGTGATCAACTATAAAGTTTGCAACTACTTGCCCTTTCACAACTTTTAAAGGTTGATATGTTAGGGAAAATTCTGTTAATGCTAATGCCCATTTGCCAATTCGACTATGCAAAATAGGTTTAGATAACATATGTTTTACAACATCAAAGTGAGAAGAAACATACACATCAACGAGCTTTATATATTGCTTCAATTTAGTACAGGAGAAATACAAGCATAAACATAACTTTTCAATCATGCTATACCTAGTTTCTACATCATTTAAGACTCGACTAAGATAATAAATGGCTCTTTCGACTCCATTTTCATCCTCCTGAGCCAACATACTCCCTAGAGTTTTATCTGATGCAGCTATATACAATCTCATACTCTTGTTTCTACAAGGTGGTGATAGAATTGGAGGATGGCTTAGGCACTCCTTGATCTTGTTAAAGGCTTCCTGCTGTAATTGCCCCCACTCAAAACCATCTTTGTTGAAACGAAGCAATGGCGAAAAAGCTTGCGTTTTGCCACTCAGGTTGGATATAAACCTTTTTAAGAAGTTGATCTTGCCCAGCAACGACTGCAACTCCTTTTTAGTTGATGGCGCTTTCGTCTCCATTATGGCTTTGGTTTTATTCTGATTTATTTCAATCCCTTTCTTGTGGACCACAAAGCCTAGGAAATCCCCTGCCTGCACACAAAAAGCACATTTGAGAGGATTCATTTTAAGACCATATTTTCTCATCCTTTCAAAGAACTGTCGAAGATGGTCAATGTGACTTTTCCCAGAAATAGATTTTATAATAATATCATCAATATAAATTTGCATGAATGTGTCTATAAAATCATGGAAAATTGAATTCATTGCCCTTTGATAAGTGGCACCAGCATTTTTGAGACCAAAAGGCATCACTACCCATTCATAGGTACCTAAGGCTCCAGGGCATCTAAAAGCAGTTTTATGAACATCTTCCTCAGCAATGAATATTTGGTTATAGCTAGAATATCCATCCAGCATACTAAGATATTCATGTCCTGCTGCAGAATCTATTAACATTTCTGCTACTGGCATTGAATATTCATCTTTAGGAGTTGCAGAGTTTAAATCTCTAAAATCAATGCAAACTCTCAAAGACCCATTCTTTTTAATAACAGGTACTATATTAGCCAACCATTCGACATACCTTGCAGTGCGAATGAATTTGCAACGAAGCAGTCTTTCGACTTCCTCTTTGATCTTTGACAATATCTCTGGTGCAAACTGTCTTGGATTTTGCTTAACTGGTTTTTTTCCCAGGCATCATAGGCAACCTGTGTTCGACCAACTCCCTGCTCAAATGAGGCATCTCATCATAATCCCAGGCGAAGCAGTCTTTGAACTCTTTTAACAACTGAACCACTTCAACCTTCAACTAGGGATCAAGATTGGCACTGATGTAGGTAGGCCTTTTGGTTGCCCCCTCACTAAGGTCAAATTCTTCTAAAGGATATTGTGCTAGCATTTTTATATTATTTGCCAACGGATCCTTCTCAAATCCCAAAGGCTCATCTTCATAGATGGCGTCGAGCCTCTGGCTTTGCTCTCCAGTTTCAACCTTATCTGGAGGTTTTGGGTTGAAGTCCTTACCAGGACCTTCTTGATATAATTCAGAAATGGCTTCGCCAGCCATATAGTCATTGGAGGCTTCCAAAGCCGCTTGTAATTTTGTTTCGGCCACACAGGCCAAAATTCTTTTTAAAGCGTCGAACTCAGTCATGATCATTGAATTCATCTCCCTATCCTGTGGGCTCTATTGAAGGTGAGCCTAAGCATGGCAACCTTCTTCCTGGCACCTCCCTGTCCCATCTGAAACCTTCGACAGGGTGTAAATACAACTAATAAAACGTTTCTACACCAGGCGTAAACTCAAAATCAACTGGAGGACATGGAGCAATGTTTGCCAGATGTTTCTCAAATTGCCTACTATCCACATGATTAATAGGCACCTTAAAGTACCCTTGATCAACTTCAATATTTTCAACTATCCCATCTGGTCTCCAAATGGTGATTCTTTGATGCATAGATGAGGGCACAACTCCTATTCCGTGAATCCACTCCCTACCCAAGAGTAGATTGTAGTTAGCTTTTGTCTCAACGACCATAAACATTGTTGGTCTGGTAATAGTTCCCACAGTGAGATCCACTTGAATCACTCCTAGAGTGGAACCAACTTTTCCTTCATAGTTCGACAGAACCATGTTGTGAGGTTTGGTATCAGTCTCAAACTTCCCAATCTTGCTCAATAAAAATCTTGGCATTAAATTAACAGTTGCACCATAATCCACCAAAATTTTGTTGACAGGGACGTTTTCTACTTTGCCAGTAATGTAAAGAGGCTTCAAATGACCCTTCATTGCCTCTGTGGGGCGTTCAAAGAAAGCATTATGTTCTTCGACGCACCCATTGTTCATGGTGTAATAACACACAGGCTTGTGTGCCAACATTTCCAATTCAACAGTTTGATCCAAGTCTTCGACCTCTGAGACTTGACCAAATTCTTTTGGCATTACTGAAACCACATTCACCAGAATATCTAGAGAAGTTGCTGACTCATTGTCGAAATTATCAGTCATATTCTCATCATCTTCAACCTTCTTCTCTGGCTGAACATTGAACAGCTTTGGCCTTATGGGCATCTTCTTAACTGTCCCAGCTTGATGATCAACATTGGTACTTGATTCTCCTTGCACCTGAGCCTCCCTGACAGCCTTTCGCCTGTGTTGCTCTCTTCACCATTGTGATCTAAACATAGGGTTTTTACCCTTGTAATTCTGTGAAATGTATGCTGATTTGTTGGTGGTGTGGTTCTCTTTTCTATACTCAAATGAAGAACCTCTTTCCACATCAAATTGCTCCCACTTTTTCTTCTATCCTCTCCCTTCGATAGGCTTGATCCAACTTCCTGTTGGCACATTCACAATTGGTTTGAATGTACCTGGCCTAACTCCTGGTGCTTGGTTTTTTAGTCCTGTCGAAAGTCGCCTATGGTCAAAACCTCTGGGCCCTTTGTTCACCTTCTGCCCCTAGCTTTCACCAGCCTTTTTGACACCTTCTAACTTGTGGGCAGCTTTTTCATCAAAAATGGTGCTGCATCTAGGACATAACATTACTCCAGAGCCTTTCTTCTGGCAACGGTGCAAGAAGTCCACAATTGTCTCTTCTTGCTTAGGATAAGCTATTTTGTTGCGTTTCTCTTGTTCATCTTCCTTACTCACCTGTTCAGCTTTTTGATCTATAATCTCGACCATATTGACATCCATTCTGTCCTTTAAGTGCATCTTAGAGAAATTGGCTTCCAGACTTTCAGTGGTCTTCGTCAAACAACCACCACCTGCTGCTGCTTTTGCAGCTTTCTGGGAAGCTTTTTGCCAAGCAGCTTTTTCAGCTTCGACCATTTCCTCAGCATTGACTCTTTCAACATCAGGAGATGTCTTGAAGAATCTTTCAGCAGCCATACATATCCAGTTTTCCACCAAACAACCATCCATGTCTACCATCTCTCATACCAACAGCAAGTCATCTTCCAATTCCTTAACAACTTGGACTTTGGGGGCATTTCTGCCCATAGCCTCATTGGTGCTGATGCTATCTGAGCTAGAATCAGATTCTTCAGCCAATTCGACCATGTTAATGCCTTCATTGGCATTTATCTTTAATCCACTCACGGCCATATCCAAAACCTTGGCAACATTATCCATTTCAACAAACTTATCAGTAGTTTCTTTGGTTACCAACATTAGACTGGTACCATCAACATTCAGGCCATTTGCAGCCTTACTAAAACCTTCAGTTATCACAGAATTGGTGACGAAGTCTTCAGTAACCTCCACCATGTTGACTGACTTATCAAATCCCTTTGTGACTTCGACCATCTGAACCTCGTGAGGCTCTGTATAGTTAGCCTCTGCAACTTGCAATGGGTCAGAGTCAATCTTCATCTGGGCTTTGCCCTTGTCACCAAACTTCAGCCTTCCTTCTTGGATAGCATTTTGCACCAAATCCCTGAAAAGAAAACATTGAGAAGTTTTATGACCCAAAAATTATGGTACTTACAAAAACCTCTTTTCTTTCTTTGTTCTAAAGGTGGCATCTTAGCACCAGCAAGCACTATCAGTCAGCTGGGCCATATCTCTAAGATATTGGGTATCTAATTTCTTCCTAATGGAATAATCAAGACCCCCAACAGCCATTTCGACCAACTCATGTTCTGGCACTTGTGTAAAGCACCTGGCTTTAAGAAGTCGAAACCTATTCAGGTAATCATCAATTGGCTCAGTACCTTTGCGTTTGATGCTAGCCAATTCTTTCAAACTAATCTTAGTTTGCCCCATGTAGAACTGCTCATGAAACAAACGTTCTAGTTGGGTCCAATTGTATATGGAATTTGGAGGCAAAGTAGTAAACCATGTGAAGGCATTCTTGGTAAGGGAAATTGGGAAGTATTTGATTCTGAGGCTTTCATTAGCTGCAATTTCACCTGCTTCAATCAAATATCTAGCCATATGTTCGACAGTAGATTCAGTAGTATCTCCTGAAAACTTACTGAACTTTGGAACCTTCGTCCTACGGGGAAGTTCTGCTTGGAGAATATAATCCACTATAGGCAAAGTATAATTTGGCCTTGTGAAGCCAAGATTCACACCATTTCTGGTCATTATCCTTTCAACCATGGCTGCAAGATTATTTTCTTCTGCTTGATTTTGGTGTTGAACCCGTCTAAGTAGTTGATCTGTATTTTGGTTCCTGTTCACCATCACTACTGGCTCTTCCTTCATCTGGTATGGCATCTGGTTTCTTGGTGATTTAACTCTAAAATGATCAATCATCTCTTGATCTTCCAAGTTCGCCTCAGGTATCGGACGTGGATGACGTCTTGGGATATCTTCGACAACAGTTGCTATTCAATCCACCACTGGTACTCCCATGAAATCAGCCATGCGTGCCACTTGTGCAGCCAACTGTTGGTTAGTTTGAGTCGCATTTTGAATCAAGGGTTGAAAAACTTCTCCCATTGTCTGAGACAACGTATGCACTATTTGCATGTTACTTTCATCCATCTGCTGTCTCAAATAATTTATGGATGTATTTGTAAGGCTAGGCATTTGAACAGAGTAGCCAGAACCTATATTCTGGTTATTTCGCCCTCCTGATCCTGACCCTTGTAATGGCGAAGACACAACAGTTTCTGAAAATACAGGTGGAGCATTCTGCAGATTTTGCATCATTGATGTAGGCATACCATAGGGTTGACTCCTTGACCCTAGATGTGGAAAACCTGGAGGAGGAACGTGCCTGTACACTGAATTTCCTCCTGGGGGTGTTGGTGAATTAGGACTTTGTGGTGCTATGTATTCCAACACAGGTTGAGTATATGATTTTGTATATGTTGATCCTGGTTCAGACACTACTAATGGAAGTGACGCCTGTCCTCCTATCGAAGACACTGGTGATGGTGTGCTTTGAGACCCCATACTGCTACTTGACTGAGTGTTTGAAATACTCCCTTGAGGATCAACTTGTTGGTTGGCATTGGTTGGCATTTTCTTAGTGTGTCTTCTCTTTGGTATTCCTTCGTTTGGTGTGGCTAACTTCCCACTTCTCAATAACATACAACGAAAGTACTTCTTCACCAAGAAAGAGAAGGTTGACAAAAAGTGTAAAACTTAGCACTGGGTCCCACCGGGTGTGCCAATTTGTTTACTGTGAATTTTGGTAAACAACCTCTGGTCTATCAATCTTAAACGAAAATTGATTAACTTGCAGGATCGACCACACAAATCCTAGGACATGTGCTAAATTTGAGAGACAAGTGTAAATGACAAACGAAAATTAAAAAGAATGTAAACTGAACTCCACGTTCGACAATGCTGAAATAAAAGCTAACTGAACTCCACGTTCGACTACTTGCAATAAAGTAAAGTAAAGGCTTGAAATTTAAAGGGCTGTAAGTAAAAGGTGCAGAAATTAAAGGCGTCGAAAGGAAATGACAAGAAAAAAGCTTTGAAAGTAAAATGCGACGAACTCCACGTTCTTGAAAAGTAAAGGCTGGAATGATAAAAGTGCTGTCGAAAGTAAAGTGCAGGAAAATAAAGGACTTTGAAAATAAATTCAATGGATTAAAAGTGAACTCCACGTTCTTTGAAAATAAAAGACTTTGAAAAGTAAATGCTTGGAGATTAAATGCTTGAATGTAACAGTGCAGTCGAAGGCAAATGCAGAAAGTTTAAATGACTCTGAAAGTAATTTTGGCATGGAAGATAAAGTTCAAGAAATTGTAAAGGCATGGAAAGTAAATGGCTGAATCTTAAACATGATGAAGATAAATTGCATTAATGAAGAAAATGGTGTTACATTACGTACATTCTCACGAACTCATTTCTCTACACGCGGGTACTTTGAGTTTCTTTGAGTAACTTGTACAAAAATATGAACACCCCTATTATATAGAACTAACTTCTATTTATAGTGCAAGGAAATAACTACTAAGTGGTGGTTATTGCTTCAAACGTGGGGACTTTGGTGCCTTCTCCTTAGTTTTAACTATTCCCACGTTCACAATTGCTCTCATTTAAATTTCAAACGTTTGAGATTCCCTCCAGCCTGAATATAACCACTGCAGCGCTTGTTTCCATATTCTTATGGTCGAAACCTTTCCAGCACTTAGCCATTTTTGAGGTTCCTGCACCTCTATTCGACTCAGGCTTCACCAAAACTGGGTCGAAGCCTTCTTTACATTAAAAATAATTTTTTAACTTAAAATAGCTTTGATTCTTTCTAGCGTCGAAAATGAGGGTTAACAATATAATGAATAAAATGACCAACAATATGAAGTAACAGAAATAACAGAAAAATTGAATGCAGAAAAATCAGTTCAGACAACGTTGGGTCGACCGCTCCTTTAATGAGGGTATGCGCGAGCTATCCCGTAGGATTGTTTATGCCAATTAAGTGACCATGCGTCGACCCATCAACACCTTGCGTCGACGCAAGCCTTCAGATTTTGCAGAAATTCAAATGCCCAGAAGCATGCGTCGATGCATGCAACATGGGGGGGGGGGGGGGGGAGGTCAGCGTGCGCTATCCTGAACTTTTCACAAAACTTGTTCAACACAGCATGAGTCTACTCATGCTCACCTTGGGTCGACTCAAGACCTGCAGGTTTTCCAAAACTCATTTTTCTGCACGTTTTTACTAACCAAGACTCGAAAAAAGTATACCAAACATCAATATTATGATCAAGCACATGTAGAAATTGTGTAGACTTCTTCCTATATGTTTAGACACATGAAAATTGATGGTTAGATGCAATTTTCCCGACTATGAAGTGATACCGCTCAAATTACAATCTAATGACTATCTTATTTGTTGACATCATTAAAACCAAAATAGATGAGAGACCTTAGCCCTCATATACTCCCCCTTTTTTATGATGGCAACACTGTTTATCTTCCCTTGATTTGTAATTTGAGGACGGAAAAACTCCCCCTATCTTTAACACTTTAATATCAGTTGCTTTAATATTTTCTGCTGCTAATATCCTTCTCCCCCTTTGACAACATCAAAAAGAGTAAAAGAAGGTGGTCAAAGAGATGTCATCATAACAAGTAATGGTTCATTCACCAATTTGCAAAACAGCGACACTAACAAGCATCCACATATGATACAGTTAATGCAATACTATAAACGAATAAATACGGAACATAAGAAGCAAACACGATTCATTCCGTAATAGTTCAAACTACAGAAACATAGTTCAAGTTAAAACAAACTGAAATAACATGCAAATCAAAGAACAAAACATAGAATCAAAGACAAAAATAATATCATGCACTAAGAATGATGCTAATCTCTATGATCTCCTCCCCCTAAATGGGTGACCTCTTTCCCGGTAATGGTGGCCTGGTGGTGGCAGCTCCTCGAGGGACTGATTCAACTCGATCACGGTGTTATTGAGAATGCCTATACTGTTGGTCAGATTTTGAGTTTGAATTGTCATGGCATTTTCCAAATGGGTGAATCTGGTAATGGAGGCATCAGCAAACCTAGTAAAGTTATGTGTATGAGCAGCCAACTGATTGGAGAGTGAAGTGAACCTCTCCTGCTGAGCAGCGTACCTCTGATCTTGTAATTCCCGGAGGTACATATGCATCCCCAAGAGCAGTCTAACTATTGTATTGCCATTGTCCCCTGCCCTGATTATCATAATTCTCCTCTGGTTGAGAATTTCCCATCCACGCCTCATTATCTTCATCTACCATATTCACATCAGCATTGTCCCTACCTAGGTTTTCATTTTCATGCCCTGCCGCAATATCTTGGTCGTCATGAACATTAGGAAAAGGATGAGTTGATCTAAATTTGTACTTGTACTCATTTTCAGCCGGATCCCAAGTATAACCCATAATTGTGAGAGTCTTTTGTTGAAATTGATGCTCAGATGAAATATTGATATAGCGAATGTTCGGACCAGAGATACCAGCCTTATTCAAAATATTCTGAATACATGATGCAT
Source organism: Lathyrus tuberosus (assembly GCA_022829125.1). Lineage (NCBI taxonomy): Eukaryota > Viridiplantae > Streptophyta > Magnoliopsida > Fabales > Fabaceae > Lathyrus > Lathyrus tuberosus. The sequence continues at coordinate 11,910,645 of JALAZF010000009.1, forward strand.
TGCCCAAAGTCGTACCTTTTGTGGAGTCGCGAAGGGTAAACATACGGTATGTAAAGTAATATGGCCAGTTGATTTTAATCTTGTTCTTCAGAATGTAGATGAGATGAACCTCAACTTTATCAACTCTAGAGAACCCTCCTTTCTTAGGTTGCAAAATGTGAGCGACAATCCACTGCAGAATGCGCTCGACAAATTTTAGATGACCCGTTGTAACATTTTTCGGAAACAGCTCGCTGGCTACAACATCATCTGGGTATGGTTCACATAACATAGAGTTCAAAGCAGTTTTAAACTCATAGTTGGGAACAAACTTGGTGTCAGTCACTTGAGACAGATTTTCATGAGTTTCCAAACTGAACAAACTAGTTCATACAACATTGTTCATAGAATGAGGCTCGTTATTCATAGAATACGTAAAATCCGTACCTTCAAATTCTCCCTCAACCTCGCAATAGAACAAGGGAACCAAATCACAGTTAAACTTATCACCACATTCAAGAAATTCAGCAAAATTCTGAGCATTCAGCATGTCAATTACCTCGATGAGATGATAATTTGGAGCCATCAAAGAGTAGTAGGCATGTTGTCGAATAACCGCACGGTTGCAGAAATCATTATTGAAAGACTCAGACAGAGCATTAGAGAGTATAGACATAGCATTTACCAGAGTTGAAGAAGTTCCGGCTCTTAAAGTTGAAGCTCTTGTAGACCGTTTACCAGTTACACGTCGAGAAGCCATTGTTGAAGAATGTGAGGAAGAAGATGAACAATGCGCAGTGAATGGTGCGCAGAGGATGAATGATGATAGTGTTCTTGCTTCCAAAAACCTTGTGAAACCCCTTTCTTAAAAACCTTGTGAATTAAAACTTTGTAGGTTTTGAGTTTTATGGGTTTTAATGGAGCTTTGATGGATTTTGAATGGGAAGTTGGAAGAGAAGGAGAGGAGAAGACCAAGAAAAATCTGATTTATGACATGCAATGATGAAATATAGAGTGCATTGAAAGTATGTAATGCATTTGAAGGACACTAGGTCGGTGCGCGCATTCCCAATAAAAGAAGATTCTGGGTTCCCCGAACATGCGTCGACCTAATTAGGTCATGCGTCGGTGCATGCTGACAAAACTTAGAATTTTTTTTAAAATTTTTGAGATGCGTCGACCTATGGTAGGCGCGCGCTAACCTGGTTCTTTTCCTTGAAAAATTATCAGTTCATGAGTCGACCCATGTTTGGATAATGTTGGTCACACGAACAGGCCCCCAAATACAAAAATATACACACAAATATACAAGGAAATCTAGCTAACCATCTCTCAATTCAGGCAGTATTATCCAGACCAAACAGGCACACAAAAATTAGATTGCAGAAGTATCCATGACCATGTCATCGACAATATCTCTCATATAAGATAATTTAGTGCTTCCACAAGTCAATTGCAATCAAGTAAAAAAATGTTCAAAGCTCAAATATTAGAAACTAATCATTTATTAAAATGAATGGTAAAAGGATGGCACCTGCTCAAAGAAAATAACTTTTGCAAATAACTTAAGGAAAATCTGTTGCAATGGGGAGGCATCAACTCTGCTCTACAGTCTCAACAGCTAAAGGGCATGTGCGTGATGCACAACGGTCCAACGTGGAGACCGGTCGCTCCACAACCTGAAAACACACACACACACACTCACACACACACACCATTAGATTGGAAAAACAAATTTTGCAGCATAAAGAACAAACAACACCAATAGCACAAAGTATGTTATCAATAACAGAATAATTACTCACAACAAAGTCATGTATAAGAAGGGGTGGGATGTCGTTTAGAAATAGAGTAACTCTAACAAAAAAAATTAAATAACTCTTAATAAACAATATTCAATAGTTTACATATTAGTTTTCCTAAACAGTGATAACTTAAGCTAACCACTGCAGAAAGCAAGTCAGACTTTATGCTCCCTTAGTAACTAATTATAATAGCCATTTGAACATTTGTTTGCCCTTAAATATAAGACCCTTAGCAAAAACCAATTCCATGTTCAATATTATTTAGGTTTATGAGTGTCCAATCAATTATCAATGTCTAATCATTTCACTTCATCTATAATGCATACCTTGAATATTGTAACCAACATTACGCTGCCGGTGCGGATCAATAGGTATGTTACAAGTTACAATGGAATACTTTTCTACGCGTTCTGTCGCGATTGGCCTTAATGGCTTCACCATTTCTTCATTCTTTTTAGGGTACACCCATACCTTTTCACAAAGCTTGCAGATCAATGATGTATGGATGATGTAGCTCATAGGAACAAAATAGTTTGCTCCATCCCAAATGTTATTTGCTAGGAGACGACCAACATTGATTGGTTCACCCTTAAGGATTGCAATTAACAAGGCTCGACTCTTATTGCTCCTGACTGACACATTTGAACATGGAAGTAAGGTAAGGACCATTTCAATCAAAATGTCTTTGAATTGAAGCAACGAGTAAGCAAAAAGCATTTCATCCGATAGAATTAAAAAAGCATCTTGAAATAGAAATAATCATCAAACAGAACTAAAAAAAATCATGATTAAAGATAGAAGCGAACAAAAACTCGTGAGAAACATTTGTGTTTCTCGGTGTTTGTCGGTGAGGTTACGGAGCATTCCATCCGACATCATAATCCTTAGAATTGTTCTAATACCATCGTTACTGACATTGAAAATTAAATGTGTCAGCTTGGAGTAACAATCGGCTACAACTCCCAAAACTATAGATGTCAAAGATTCCAAACATGAATGTAGATCGTATAATATTTTAACAGCTCAGCTGAACAATCTTTTATGACACAGGTTGGATATGATAAATTAGGTTTACCAATTGGTCTTTAGCTTATAGGAAAGCTTTGGGCTGAAGCAAAATTGATTCACTTGGCATTTGTAATGCAGGTAAATAAGTTGCTTACGTTATAAGTTAATAAAATTTAGCAACGCTACTATAACGCGACCACAATAATTTAAAACCCAACATGTGTGACCACCAAATTTTATTATTGAGTGGTGATCCATAATTTTATGAAACTAACATTATGAAACAGTAAATAACCCATAAGGCCTTCAGTGTTTCACCGGCTTTTTGCAATAAACCTACAGAAGTGGCGTGTCCAGGTCAATAGACCTGCAGAAGAGTTTGCAATATTAAAATGAATTCGTAAAACAGAAAATCAACACTACATAAGAAAAATAATATAAACCAGAAAAAATTGAGAAGTAAATCTCAAACTTTTTAAATGCAATAACAATAGTACTTACTTAAAATATCCAAGGCCAGCACATACGACAACATCTGGGCGGAGGATGTGGATACAATCAGCTTTGCTGCCACTGGCTGCAGACTTCCGTGGATCTTCCTCACCGTGTCCAGAATTATGATGAAACAAAAGTTGTGGTGCATACATTAATGGGGCTGATAGCTCCCTGTCGCCAGAAATAAAACTTGTAGGTGTTATGGAGGTCTGCATTTCCTTTGAGGTCTGTTCAACAAATTACTGAATATTGTTGTCGTTCAGTAATTGTTGGTAGGTATTGTTCGCATGTTCCCACTGAGTACTTGCAACCTGAAATATTTTAAAAGATAAGTAATCAAGTACTCAAACATATCAAAGATGCTTGTGTTGAATTAGACCACAATGGTCATAATACAAAAGATATTTCGTAAATTATAAAAGACCAATATAACAGAATAAGATGTTTAGCACATTGGAAAAAATGTTACGATTTCTTTTAAAGCATAAAGAAAATGATAGAATGGAAAAAGCGAAAGCAGTTCAGATGCTCCTCAATTTCAACTTGAAGAGCAAACTTTTCCAAATTATCCCCCAATGCGTCTCTAAACAACACATATTTTTCTCTTCTCACCTACTTTTTTAAAATGCATTTCAATCTAATCTACTACCTTATTAAGGCTTCCAGGATTCATATTGCCGAAGATCTAAATTATCCATCTGGTGGTTGGGAGCCATCATGTAGAACATTCTCCTTATTAAAAGCTGCTCAAAAAATGTAACCCTACTAAAAGCTGCTCAACAAAATCAACCACAAAATCTCATCAATACAATCAAATACCTTACAAAACCCTAAATACTAAATAAAAATCTGTGAATTAAAACCTTAGATCGGAAAAACTACTTGCCTGTCGAAGATGATCGGAAAATAGATCTCCATCTTCTTCTTTTGAAATCCAATCCACAACCCAAAAATGACAAATTCATGAATATGAATAAAATAGTGAAAACCTCAAAAACTAAAAACAAATCAAGGAACAAACCAAATATTGTTTCTGAGCCTTCTTTTGTTCTGCCTCTTTCTCATATCACTATAAAACTGTCAAAAACACCGCCGTTATCTTCTCTCATTCTTGCAACACCAACAATCTTAGGTCAAAACAAAATAACATAAACCCTAAAAAACTTTGATTTCTCTATTTCCGTAAATCGTTCCAGAGAATGAAAAGAACAGACAATAACAAACTAAGCATTACATGCAGTTTGAATTATCAATCAGACAGACAGACAACGCTAAAATTGAATCCAGAGTATGAAACCCTAAATTTTACACATATAAAAAACATCTGTAAAAAATCTGCACATATAAACAACATCAGACATTAACAACAACAACATTTTCAAGTAACACCAAAGAACATTCTTGATGGAAAGTCTCTAAATCCATCAAATACTGAACATATTAACAGAGAAAATAAGAAAAAATAGAAGGTTGAAATCGATCTTGTTTTAGAATAATCATCGTCGGCCCCCGCGAACCAAAACCGATGAAGAATCCATCACCAAAACACATAACTATCACTGTTTATGTCTCATCTTCGACCACCATCACCACACGAAAACACGGATCTTCCACCAAAATTGAAAGAAATGATAGATTCAGAGAGAACATGATGAGGAAAGTTGAAAGAATGAAGATGAAATGCAGGTTAGGGTTCAAAGCAAAGAGAGAAAAATATGAAGAAAGTTGAGAGAATCAGATGAAATATGGTTGCAAAAGAAACCATAAAAGTAAATGAAGAGGTACATTTGAGTGTTTGAAAAACAGGAGACGTGGCTGATTTTGGGAGCAGCAGGGCAAATGGGTCTTTTCCAGAACCATTAAAGTTCTTATATTATATATATATGAAAAAAATGTAATTACCAAGCTTAAATATATAATTGGTCTACTGATAATAATAATTTTGATTTTGTTTAGCTCAACATCGTATTGTTAGATTTCGTCTTACTCGAGTTTGTCTTGTTTCATTTCTATTTTAGCAACTGTGAAGGTAATTGTATGTTTTGATTCTCTTTATAATTTTCATGTATAGGTTATGCCTCATATGTATAATCTTTATTATTTTATTTAGATTTAATACACGTTTTAATCCCTTAACTTTATTTAATGTTTTGTTTTAATCACTTAACTAAAAAACATTACAAGTTAGTATTCACTTCGTTAGTCTAAATGGTCATTTCCGTCAAATTTTGTCAAAAAAAACGTTAAGTTCTGGTGACGTGGATGCATGAGAAAGCTCAAGATCTAAATTTGACTCAACATTTGTACTATAAAGTAGGGTTTCCACTTAAGTGCAACAAGCCCTAGGTGAAGGTGAACAATGTTAATCTAAGAACAACTTAAGTGGAAACCTTACTTTATAGTACAAATGTGGACTTTAAGCCTTGCAGCACATCTACGTCACCATAACTTAACGTTTTTTTTCTTCAGAATTTGACGGAAATTAGCAAATATGCTAACAGAATTGAATTTAAGGGACTAACTTGTAACGTATTTTAGTTAAGGGACTAAAGCAAAACATTAAATTAAGTTAAAGGACTTGGGGACTAAATATGCATTTTGTTTAATGTGTTGTTTATTGTGGTTTGTTTGTTATTTATTTTTATGATTTGTTTGTAAGTTTATAATAGAGCTAGCATTACATACGTATGATCCAAAAATTAAATTGTTTTTCTAGATAAGTTAGGTATTTTATGTCCTATTTTTCAGCATGATGGTGAATATGTAAGGGAAAGCATAGTGTATTTAGATAGGTGGGATTCAAAGTATTATTTCTTAGTTAGATCATCTTTTGGACCAATCAAAGTTCTAATTGACCAAGGTCCAATTCATCTTAACCTCATTCTATTCAATCCAAAATATTAAAAAAAAAGTTCACGCGTCATGAGAAGGTACACAATCTCTGATTTTAAATTTTATTTTACCCATATAAAATCTTGAACTGACTTGGATGTTGGAATGATACCTATGCAGGTCCACCCCGCGTCATTCTAAAGGAGATCGAAGCTATCGTTCGAGATCAATAGTTATCCACCTTTCATCATTTATGGTTCCTTTGTGAAGTTGAAACATTCATTTCTGATTCTCGAATTGAACAGTGGTGCGGCTTGAGAAAATCGACTTTTGAGTCCTATGATTTTCACGATTTAAGATCCAATTTTTAATTCACCATTTTGTAGCCTTCTTAGGTTACCAAATTTGAAATGCATTCAACTTTTGATTCTGATGATCTCCATGAATCACTTCGCTTTTCAGTTTCATCACCTACAACTTCCTCAGATATCAAAATTGAAAGCACTCAGAAGTGAACACGGAGAATCATTGTAGCTGATTTGGTTAGTCATTGTTTCCTCTTTAATCTGTCCGTCGAGATCTTCGATTCCTTCGAGAAATCTACAGAACAACATAATAAAGGATTTCAGATTCAAATCTAGGGTTGCGTTGGGGTTTGGAGGCAATTTCCTTGAAAGTCGAGTTGAAGCCTCGTAATTCGTCATTTGACCTAGATGTGCCCACACTCCTCATCGTTATCGGGGTACTTGTCGGGGCGACAACGAAAGATACCACAAGTTCATAGTTAATGGCGCCTAGTTACCGCAAGTTCTTTGTTAACGTCAGACATCGATCCAATACCAAGGTGCATCTTGTGGATGCTACAAGATTTCCACTTGATGCATCGAGCTTCCCTTGGACTATATCAAAGATCAGAGGTCCATTGAGCATACCTTGAGAAAATACATAGGATTATAACTACAAGGGGATCAGTTGATAGTAATCTCCAGCCGCCGTTCAGATACCTTGTTCCAAAGGAAAGACTAGACGAACTTATTAAATAATATCAACAATATTCAACTTTTATTCTAGGTCCAGGAGAAGTTGATCCTCAATACTATTCTACCATAGGTAGGACCCCATATATAGGCGAGGTAGATACCCACTCTAGATTATGAATAAGGTCGGCGAACCTTACCCCTGGTGATAAAAAAGTACATCGCTTGAGTGTTGGTCATAAAGATTCGACAAGCCCAAAATCATAGGTCAGCGCCAATTACACTCCTCGAAAGAAGTTGACCTCCCAGACATGCGTCAATATACAAATGTAAGGTAAAATACCTCGGACACTGTCTGATGCTCTGAAGCACTAAATGCGTTCACCTGTCATTCCAAGAAGAACTTCATCCATAAACTCCTAACACATTCCGACCGCTCTTAGGTCGGCAATGAAGGTTATCCACCTCGGCATTTAATTATTTATTTGTATCAAATTTAATTCATTATTAACATGAATATATATATATATATATATATATTTGTGTGTGTGTGTGTGTCTCTGTGTGTGTGTGTATGTTACGGCAACAAATGCTAAAGACAATGATCGAATGTAGCAACCAAGAATGGTAGCCGACATCTTTCAAATTCACTAAGTTGCAAAAAGTATAAAAACTTTGGGTGCATATCCGCCACTTCATTCTAACCAAATGCGATGTTTCTTTCACGAAGCAAACAGTAAAGTCTCTCACACCCAAAACAGGTATCCCACTGTACCTAACGAACGCATGTGGGCCGACCTAAACTCTAAAGTAAACGAAACTCCATAGGGTAAAAGAGCAAAGCTTAGAGTTGCAATAATTTGTGAACAATGACATTGATAAAGCGGAGTCGGCACAAGGCTGTAAAGTTAACGATACTTAAAACATTAAAATAAAATATTTCATTACATGTCAAAAATTGTTAAGCTCGATGCACAAAGACTTGGGAAACATTACAGGAAATAAGCAATACATGCAAAAAGAAAATCAGGTCGGGGCATCTGAAGCCAAGGCATGGGGATTACCTCCCTAATTCACCCCAGAAGCAAAATTAAATGTGTCCAGCGCTTTAGTCAAAATCACATCATTACATAAGAACTTCCTAGCATACTCCACAACCCGTTCTCAGACTCAGTTTGCCTCATAGTTTACTGAAGAGCATTATGAAACATCGTCCTCAGGCCGACCACCTCGTCTTTGACAGCTTTCAAGGCATCTGCATCTTTTTGGTACTTTTCTATCAGAAGATACTTTTCCTCAGCAGAATCATAAGCAACCTAATACCATTTCTCTGCATCCTCGAGAGAATTCTCTAGTTCAGTCACACGAGTGACCAAAGTATAAGGAAGATTGTGTATGTGTGTAGCCTCTTTTAAAGAGTTGGCAGTTTTAACTTCCTCCTACAACGCGAAAAGTTTATCCTGGAGAATAGCACGCCTTAACTCCATAGCTTCGGCCTTCCTCTTTCAATTGTCCCTTTCTTAGGAAGGATTACCTAGGGCCAAGATGTCTACCCGTCCAACAGATATGAGAGAAAAAATGGGATCAAGTTTGATTTGCTTTGAGCAAGATGAGAAGCCATTTCCACCTTATTCAACTTTGAATCAATGGAAAATACATTGATTTATCAATGAAAAGTGATAAAACATATGTTTGGATGTTTTAATTATGTATTAATTAAAAATGGGTAAAAGGATCAATAAATCACCATAGCAATACAAATGCTAAGCCAAAGTACTTTCCCAACAAATCAAGGCTCACTAAGCCAGGATTATAGGCGTGCTTAGCGGATAAATGTGCTAACCTTACTAAGCCAAGAAAGTGTGGTAAGCGAGCAAAGTCGGTTCATGAGTTCATGACTAAGTTACTTCAAGGTGAATGAATGGTTTGGTGGTTAAGAGAGCATCAGCAGTGCAATTAGCAAACATGGCAAGTTGCATGTGAGCTGACATTGCTTAACATAAAAGAAAATAGGCGCCCTTGATCCCAAACATGGCGTTCTGTGTAATTCTTCTTAAGTTTTAATATTGATGGATTTCATTTTTAATGCTTGTTCTGGATTAGCTACCTATGTTGTCCCTTTGATTGGCTTATTTTTGTAGGCAACTTGTTGAGCAAGATGTCTTGACATGTTATATGACATCCTTGGTTAGACGTTATTCATACTGCTCATACTGAGTTTTATTATTCCAAGTAATTGGCTAACTTATGTAGGAAACTTGTCGAGCAAGATGTTCAACACATGTTTATGACATCTTGGCTTAAGTGCTACACTGATTGGATTCTCTTGTACATCAGATTTGTTTCAAGATTTGTTTAGTCTAAGTTTCTGCTAAAGTTGCTTGACAGAAAGATTTGGTTGTAAACAACTTATTGTGCAATATGTCTGGAACATGTTATGTGACATCTTGGCACGCAGACTACTCTTACTGCACTAAATGTTCGCTTTAGCATTTGGTTAGAAAACCAATATTAATTATTGTACAAGGAGAAGATTACTTTTGGGAGAAGTTTGTTAATCCAAATCAGTTTGGGAAAAGGTTTTATTAAATCATAATCCATAAAGGTTGAAGAAGATTTTATTTGAGATTAAAAGAATTGGTTGTATTAAATAAGAAGATTTGATCTGATTATATTTTCATTGAAGGAAAGATTTATTTTATCATGCTTTGAAGGAATATTTGTTTAAGATTTAGTTTATTCAAGATTGTGTTGAAATTAATATGCTAAGATATTGATTGAAGATTTATATTCCATTAAAAGATCTTATTGGATTTATTTTTAAAATCTCCAATCTCTATTAAAGATTATTTAAAGTGTGGTTCAGTTTTTGCAAGTGTTTTATTCCGAATATTTTACTTGAGAAGTTGGAATTGTGATTTATATCAAGTAAAGATTTTATTTGATTTGTTCAAGATTCAAAATTGTGCGGAAAGATGGCAGGCCAAATGTTCCATGATCTGTGAGACGCCTGTCTCGGACTGTTACTTTGTATCAATCAAGTTTCATAATCTTCCAAATAAAGATTTGATTGATTATGTGATTTTTTTGGAGGATGCGATATGAATCAAACACATAAATAATAATCAAGAGATTTAGATTTAACCAAGGAGATCAATCAAGATGGATAATCATTATTGAAGATTGATCTCATGTGTTTTTTAGAAGTGTAACCAAATTCATGGCCTAAGTCCTTATGGGCTTTTGGAGTTGGACTGTTATGTTTTATAAGGAGTTCATCTCTTTTGCAATGACTAAAGACTTTAGAGAAAAAATTTACTATTTAAGAGAGTTTTAGTTGAGTCTTTGTTCTTGTTGTATATTGTATACCTCTATAGTGCTCAACTTCCATATCTAAGGTATAGAGATTGGTTATGTTAGTTGAGTTGTAATTGAACAATCTTGATATCTGTTTTATGTATTGATCACTAGGTTTGTTGATTGAATGAAATTAAAATGACCTCTTATTCAGGGGGAGCCTGAACGAATCTTCACGAATAATATTAGGAAAGTGACCTTAAACTATGAGATTTTAGAGTAAGTTCATTTGTCTTTCTGACTATTGGGAGTGAAGTTGTTCTATAGGGAGTCCTAAATAGAATTTCACAGTTAGTATTAAGAAGATAGATATTGAACAAGGTTTATTCATCTATTACTACTTGTACTTTTCTTGGGTTGAATGCTCCCCAGACATAGATGATATTGCATCAAATTAGCTTAAAAATCTTGTGTATTCTTTAATGCTTTATGATTTAATTCATGTAACCTATTAATTCAGTATAAGACGTTGTACACTTTATCTCGGACATTGTGTCCAACATCTGTCCTGCGAAGAATATAATTTCAATTAGTATCAGAGCAGACACTTTTTTTGTTGTGTTCCAGGGTTCTTAATCTGTCAAAATGGAGAATTTCAAAGAAGGAATAGCAGTTTATCAACCAAAGATTCTTTATGGTATTAAGAATACTCCAAAGAATAAAGCGAATGATAATTATGAAGATTGTGAAGACCAAGTAGATTATGATACTGAAGAAAATCTCGGGCTTGCTAAGATATTTAGTAAAGTTATGAGAAAACTATATATGAGATCTTGAAATGACGTGTCTACAAATGTTCGAGACAATCAACAACATAATTTCAAAAAGTGTAACTTTTAGCGTAAAGGAATATGTGGTGAAAATCTCAACTAGATCTGATGTCTTAAATGCAAAGATTTTGGACATATTCAAGATGAATGCTCAAGTTTTCCAAGGAAACAAAGAAAAATCAACAATGTCACTTATTATGAGGAGGGTGAATCTAATCAAGCAAACAATGTTGCGACTTTCACTATACACATCAAAGAAATGAAAGGTGTTAAATATACTAGTTAGCCATCAAATCCAAATAATACGCGTGTTACTACTATTTAGGAAACATAATGCACAATATCAGGTAACAAGTCTCAACATCTTGTCATACATGATTACCAGTGCATTATTTTTGTCTCCTCCATTCCATCATATTGTTGCAAATTGCATCCTGGACAACCTCATCATCAACAAGATTGGTGTGACATGTAACACTCTAACCCCCAAAAACTCTTATTTAAAAATATCATTTAAATTATTTATTTTAAAATTAGCACAGGGTGTCACACCTTTCTCATAAAATGTCCTTCTGAACTTAAAATTAAGCAGCGGAAATTTAAAACATCATCAACTCAACATAAGTATCTCATGATTTCATATAAAAAAATTAGTTCCAATCATAAGGAAATAAATCCAACAAATTCTTAAGAAATAAATCCACCAATGAAGCAGAGGCTCGTTTTTTATTCTTCATTTGAACCAACGATAACACCAATGAATCTGAGACCACAAACGAATATGATGAATGAATTATAACATACAACATCAATATACTACTCAACTACGGTTCCTCATCTGAACTGACAACTACACCAATATCAGGCCACCACTGTAGTTCCTCATCTGAACTACTCATCTCAATAATATATACATGTAATTATAACTCAACACGTATATATATATATATATATATATATATATTCATTTAACATTTGTAATACCCCATATTTCCCTTAAATGATCGATTGAGTATCAGTTGGATTTATTTAAGCTCTTAAGTGCTTTAAGTGTCATCAGTTGGGACCAATAGAGTAATCAATGAACTCTAAAGAGATCAATTATTTTAAAAAGAAAAGGACCATTATTAATAAGTGCATGAGAGGACGTTTTGGTAACATTAATAATTGGTCAATTGGTACTAGAAGACAAAATATCAATTGAGATATTTTATATCATTACCTAATATTATATATTATACTTATATATTAGGTATATATATTGTGTGGTGGAAAATTAAAGAGAGGAATATGTGGGTGAGAAAGAGAGAGTTATCAGTAAAGAAGAAAAGAAAATGGAGAAAGGAAAGAAGAAGGAAAACGTGAGAAAAAAAGAGGAAATGAGGAAAAGAGAAAAGAGAAAGGAAGAGAGAAAGAAGAAGAAGAAGAAAATCATGGAGAGAGCTACGTATCATCATCCACATCTCTATTTCATCATCTTCCTCACTAACATCATATCATCTTCATCATCATCACTATTCATCATCTTCTTCACCAAACTTCATCATCTTCTTCATCTCCATATGTTAGAGGTGAGTTCCATAGATAACATTATCTTTGGGGAGGGAGGTTTCATGAAAAGGGAATTAGGGTTTGTGTGTTTGTTATGTATATGAAATTGATGGTGAAACTTGATGTTATGTGTTGTGTTGTTGTTGTATGACTGTGGTTGATGTCCATGTTGCAAATTAAAATGATAAACTACGTTGTTGTTGTTCCTTGATAATAAACCATGTCATGTGTGAATGTTAGTTTGAGAAACATAGTTGTTAGAGGTGAAACAATAGTTATGCAGGTTTTAGAATGGGTTAGATAGGAATCATGCTTCAAAAATCAGGTTTTTAAGTAGAAAATACTGATATAGGTCGACACATGTGAGTTTAGGCCGACCTATAGAAGTTTTCCATCAGTATAGGCTGACCTCCACGTATTAATATTGAATCATGTGGCTTCTGCCTATGCGTCGCCTCGTATAGGCCGACCTGAAACCTTCATAGGCCGACCTATACCCTATTTCTTTGAGAAAAATGGCTTGATTCTTATTTTCCCCATAACTTGAGTTTTGTAACTCTGTTTGACGCGTGGTCAGAATCGTTGAAAATCCCTTCCAATGATCTATAAGATAGTAAGTTCGAACTTGTATTTTATGACCATCAAGGATGGTTAGTTTAGGGTAGTAATGGCTTATATACCTTTATATTTATGTGAACTACTATGTTGATCATGTTTGACATGTTATTCTATTATGTGTGTTCCATGAATGATATTACTATATACAATTGTGTTATGACATGATGTATGATATATGAATGTGATTGTGTGATAACATGCTTAAAAGGCTATAAGAATGGCGAGGAAACCCTTAATGTTAATTAATGAAATGAATTAGTAAGATGTTTAGGACATGACAAATGACTTAGATGGAAATGCTTGTGCCATGATGCCTAGGTGTGTATCATTAGTAAGAAGTTGTCTAGTTGTGAGAAGAGCCTTGTACGGAACATGTTTAGGTTGTGTTACTTTGTGAATAAGGTGAATGTGTCACCTTGAGATTGTTGAATACAATCATGTTTATGTTTTATCATGTAGTCGAAAATAATCCCTTGCGATGTATCGTTCATAGAGTTGAGGCTTATGTAGAGCGCTCCTCCAGAATGTACGCACTAGTACTTGACATGTTTGATCCCCGTGTGTGAGTACGAATAGAGCTGGCAGGTAAAAGGCTTGAGACGGGGAGCGGTCTCATGGGAAGTGACCATTCATGTGGAAAACACCTTGAATCTGAATCCATTTCGTATGTCAAGTACATTACAAGGATCCATGACCCGACCGAAAGTCCTAGACGTAGGTGAGGACGGGAAAAGGGGATACCTTGGTATAGTTTTCGACTAGTGATTGTTTGAGTTGGTGAACTCAAGAGGCATGTTTCCATACATTGCGAACTGTGTGAACTCAAGTCTTATCCCTTTCCCTTTTGACTTGAGATAGAAATTGATTATAACCCTATAGAACCCATAAGATAGGGGAACTCACTGAGATTATTATCTCACCCCATTATTATTGTTGTTTTTCAGGCATTGCCTGCAGGTTTAGTTTACAAGTGCAGCTTTGCTCGGATGTTTCAAGAGAATTTTAGATTATGTTTTCTGCTGTGTATTCTATATCTTGTACAATGACAAATATTGTACTTAGATCTTAGATATTTTTGTTTTGGCAAATTTCCATGTCTTGCACCATAAGTCCTTTTTTTTAATGTTTTTAGAAATGGTCAAGTATATGTCAATTATGCTAATAGGAACTTATGATGGTGTGAGTACCAAATAAAACACTTGTATGGTATTATTCTAGATATATATTATACAGGGTGTTACAGTTGGTATCAGAGCAGGTTGTGTCCTCATAAGTAAATCTATTCCTGCCTCATAAGTGTGTCTTGCCAACATGGTTCTTAATATCATTGTATGTAGTATTGGGCCTGATCAACCTAATGTTATGTGCATGGTAGGTAGAATCATGGTTGAGTGACTGCGAGGACTCTGAAGTGTTGTCGAAACTGGTACCTTGAAGGTAGACTCAAGCCAAGAGTTAAGAGTAAAGAGAAATGACTAGTTTCAGTTGAAGTCTTGGTTGAAGTTGTGATTTGGGTAATATGGAATTAAAGAGTAATGTACGGTTCGAGAAATCTGATAGTGCTGATGGAATTAGGAAGTTAAGGGATTTCTGCTTGGTGGCCCGTGAAAGTTTTGAGGAATATGCGGGTTTACTAGTAGAGGTGGATTTCCCACTAGTATGGACAAGGATTTCAAGTAATTCCATTCAGTGAGGAAGAAGGATGTCTTGTTGGGAGTATAACGTAAGGTCTAGAAGGGAGATAGCCTATCCGTGTGTATTCGTTTCTAAGGACATTGTGGCATCTGGGAAGAATGGAAGTATGTTTAGAATGGTATCTTCAAGTGGTTGAGAGATTGAGAGTTAAAGATGTTCAACTTTTGTTGGGAACCTAAGGTAGAAGTGTAGGCTAAAGGGAGACACGAGGACATAACTGATTGTATATTCTAAGTGAAACATGTGTGTATCGAACGAGAAGTAGGAGATAGCTCAAGTATATTAAGTCTTGGAAGGGAGACCGGACTTAGGAGAATACGTCAGGATTTTAGTATTCAGTGAGAGACCATTTTGGAAATGATAAGTTACCCAAGGATCAATTATGAGAAAATGTGTTATAGAAGGAACGAGTATTTTATAGTAATGGAAGTTCTAACAGTATGATCAAGAGAGGTTTGTATTGAAAGATAGAGCAAGCAATTTGGATTTGAGGAAACTCTAGTAGGATGATTTTAGGAATTGGAATTAAGAAAAAGAACCATGGGTAGCAGAACAAACGCAGAATGGAGAACAAAGCCAACGTTGCAATGTGAAAGTGGTAATATGATGTACTTTTGGACAAAGGTACGATGGAATTATTAAGTTTTATTAAGACTAATTAAGAAAGTGTACACGATGGTCGTTCACTTGTGAAAACTTTAGAGAGTGAAGTGAAGTGGAAGAAGTTACACCTCGACAATATGAGATACGTGGTGGTAGTATTGTGGTCACAAGTGCACGTACATATTTCTAGTCTTGAGAGGGATGCGAAGTAATCCACTCTCTGTTGAGCAATGAGGATTGTGTTCTAAGAAGTGAGATTCTGGGAAAATAACAAGGAGAAAACGAAAAATTAGTGCGGACTAAGTGGAGATCGCTAAGCGGACTATATTGGGTGGTCTTGTAGGTAGTTGACAAGAGTTGTCGATTACAAGTCATTCAATAAGTGGTTTCGGTGTAGTGAGGTGTTCAATGGATATTGGATGGGAAGAGAACCCCAATCCATAAGCATGCGAGAGATGTCAAAGTTCTTCAGGAGGAAGTACTATATTGGTTTCCAAAAGTGTATTTGTGGACGATCAAAGTATTCCGAATCTACCTTTTGTTGGACTAAGGAAGTTGTTGTTTTGATTCTCACCAAGGAATTCTAGTAAGAGTGTGAGGTTTTGTGCTTGACATGTTATGTCCGTGACAAATGTGGCATCAAGTATTGGTTATGTGTTGAGGTTTGTTTGTGGGTGAATCAAGTATGAGTTTGTGGTTAAGACCCTTGAATGCCATCATTTGGTGAGGTCTACTAGCGTCGCCTTACGAGCCTTGGCGAGCGGTAAACGAGCTCTCTGGCAGCTCGCTGTGCGAACGTGATAGAACTTTGAGAGTTTGCTTTGTTCTCATTTAGAGTGTGTCATCTGCATGTTTTAACCTTGTTCTATGTCACCTCGTGTTGATCATGGTTGGTAAGTATTATGCAAGTTAGTGCAGGCCAGACATATGGCTTTGAAATTGAAACTTCTTGAGGGGTATTACATATTTGATCATCTGTTTAGATGTCAAGAGAGTTTAAGATTTGAGGAATAATATAATAAATCATGCTCCATATGGTTAGGTCTCGGATGTGTCACTATCATGACTCAGAGGATTTAAGAGTTAAGTTAGAATAGACCCACCAAATGATGATCTCACAAAGAATGATTCGGTATATTTGCATATGTGTTGGTAAGATATAAGTGGCAGGTCAGAGTACGTTGTTTGTTAATTCTCGCGAGTTCATGGCATCAGATGTAGACTCTGTGAGAGTGGTACTAGATTTGTGTAGTTGTGCTTGTCCAGTTGAAGGGATTTGAAAGTATCCTTCAAAGGAAGAGTGGGAATCAGACATTCCAAAGTTAAGCATGTGACTTGGATCGTATGTAGAATAGGATGTTTATAGGAATGAGCTTAGACAGGAAGTGCAATGTAACCTCCAAATGCATGTGAAGCGTTATGTGTGAATCAGTGAGTAATATGGAAACTCACAGTTGTGTTAGGGACGAATTAAGTTTTGGGAGTGGTGACTCGCTGATGATTTGAAGCTTCATGATGGTATGTTGTTATTGGTTAAGGTCTCGTGTCAACATAAATCGTGATGAACCGAAATTCCAAAAGTGGATTTGATATGGAATGTAATAACCAAACCGGATATTATCAAGCTAATTTGGATAAATAACTTCGAGCTTATAATGGATATGAAGGTTATATATATGTTTATGGTTGTAGTCATAACTCCTGTATATCTATCGTTTAGAGAGTGTTGAATCTATTCTAATGGTTATGTGTTAGCAAGGAAGTTATACTACTAGTGGATGTCGGGAAGGTTCTTGTACTATTTGGTAAGTGAGCACTCCTGTGGATAAGTATGTTTACGCAGATTGTTAGCTATCTAGTAGTGCTTAAGAATTTGAAATGTTCCACTATTGGAATTAGAGTTGCACAGTGGAAGGTGATGGATGAAAGAGTTCAGTTGGATTAATAAGGATCAGAGTAATAGTTTCTCGTAAGGATGGATGTAAGACAATCTCGTGATAAGGGTGCTATTATATTGGTACACTATGGAAGAGTTGAAGCGTCTGGCGTGATGGTTACAGTGTATAGTATCAGATCAAGTGGGATTGATAAGGACATCAATCGATGGTTTATGAAGTTATTTTAAAGTTTGGAGGATTTATAAAAGGAGGACCGTCCGTATTTATTTGAAGGCAAGGAATCATTATATTGTCTTGCGAATATGTGATGAGTGTTGTTT
Source organism: Lathyrus tuberosus (assembly GCA_022829125.1). Lineage (NCBI taxonomy): Eukaryota > Viridiplantae > Streptophyta > Magnoliopsida > Fabales > Fabaceae > Lathyrus > Lathyrus tuberosus. Next base: position 11,928,553 of record JALAZF010000009.1, read on the forward strand.
ATCCCAAACCAAGATAAGGTATTATGGTCTTGTTTTGTGATTCATTAGGAGGGTATGAAGTTGTAAATCCTGAAAGCAGAAGGTGAACAAGTGTTTCAGAATGAAATGACAGATGAATTAAGGAAAAGTAAAGTTAGAAGTTAACCACGTGTTGGAACAAGAGCATAGTCGAGACCGTGAAATTTGAAAATTTGTAAAGGCAAGGAATTCGATCAGTGAAGATAAGTTGAAAAAATCGAGTACGTCAGCAGCTTAACTGAGGATAAGTCAAGTGTTGATCCATGATGGTGGTATGAGTGTCATACCCCAAATTTTGACCACCAAGATTTACCATCATTGTGCAAATCATCACCACAATATGGATGTACCTTCATGCCTCATCAATCTCCTCAAAGATGGTTGAGCATTCACCATAATCAAGAATTAGGGTTTTGAGCCCTCTCAGAACACTTAGACAAAGGATCAATCAAGAAATGACATGATCTTCAACTTGTCTAACCTCTTAAACACCCATGAGGGATCAAGAGGACTCCAACATCAAGAATCAAGCACAAAGTTGCAACATTCCAAGTGGATCAAGCCTCAAGATCGCCAGTGTCACCAAATTAGGGTTTTGGTCGACCAAGGTCTCTAGATGGAACTTTTCCTCTATGCATGAGCCAATGCTTCAAAGAACAACCCAAGATACTCCAAGGGACCTCATGGACCCAATCATCAAGTCAATTTAGCCTCAGGGGATGCATTCACACAAAAAATCAGGAATTAGGGTTTCTTGACCTAATTCACCCCTAAGTTGACTTTTGGAGCAAAACATGAGCCAAGACTTCAAGACATGATTTTAGGGCCTTAAATACACTACATTGATCCATTTGCAACAATGGATTGACCCAAGAAGCTTGGTTCACAAGTTTCAATTTCATCTGGACCACAATTAGGGTTTTGAAGGAAAAGTTAACGTACCTTTGACTTTTGACCAAGACATGCTCCCAAACCTTGGGACATGATTCAATACACCATATAAAACCTATGGAATCCATCCATTAGGTTTGAATTAGGTCAAGAACTTGATTGCACAAAGGATCGCACAGTTTAGATTTCATCTGACAAAAAGTCATCTGTGCACAAAATCAAGTTTGACTTTTCGGAATTTTTCACAAATATGGTTCCCCTAAGTCAAAAATAATGTTAATGTATGGTATTGATCATCATTAATTAAGAAAAATCAAGAAAAGTGAGGTTTCTTGCAAAAGGGGCAACCATGAGAAACCAAAAATTTTCTAAGTTTTGGAATAAAAGTGATTTTGCACCAACTTTGCAAGGTCATAACTCCTAAACCACAAGGCCTTTTTCTCCCATTCAAAGCTCAAATGAAAGTCCATTTGACATACTTTAAAAGTGTAAACTACAAGAGATTCCAAATCCTCATGGATTTTGAGTTATGGATTGATCAAAATCACAAAAACATGAAAATGACCACTTTTCCAACACTTAGTGAAATTTTCAATAAGTCAGAATCTGCCTTACTTTTTCCAAAATGTAGGGACATTTTTCACTTTGATCCAAGTTAAACTAGGTCCAATAGTGAACATTAAAGTTAAAGTATGCCATGAGGGGTTTCCAACAAGGACTAGATCATCTCCAAATTTAATTTGAGTAGGGAGATACAACCCTTGGAACATGGCTTCATGGACTTATTTTTACAAGGCAGATTTGTGCATTTTACTCGAGTTAGCTAATTTGGACAACTCCAAGCCTTGTCATCCATTTGGACACATCAGAGGATAACATCCAAGAGAAAAGATCTGATCCACAAGCCTCCCAAGTCCAAGGAACTACATGTAGCCATAAGTGCCCTAAAAAGGCTAAAAAGCTCAAAGACTCCAATTTTGTTTCCAAGCATTCAATGGATGCATCAAGGTGGCATGGACTGAGACATTCCTAACTGAATGAGTCAAGATTCATCTCTGAATCAAAGGACCATAGGTCTGTGCCCGAACCTCAAGTCAATGGCTATAGGAGACTAAAGATGCCTTTATGCTACAATTGGACAAGGGACTGTCCAAGTTGTCATTCACTATTGCTTGCAAAAAAAACTTGCTCTACTATAAATAGAGCTCATTTGTGATCAGTTTGAGTACCCCAAAGCACTACAACTGATGCTTTCCTCAAAATCTCTCTCTTTAGGCCAAAATACCTTCTTTTGCAAGTATTCTCTGAGTTTTTAAGTTAGAGAGTAATTCCACCACAGCTCATGATCTAAACACATCCAATGTATCATATCTAAGCTATTCAAACATTCACCCTTGGTTTGAAACACTAAAATCAGAAAGTCAACCTCCAAAACCTCAAATATTGATTGTTTTGCATTTTGCAAGCCACATCTTGATCCAGTTACTTTCAAAACCAAACCAAGCTTCAAACACACTCCAAATATCATCCTCAAACTGTCCCAATTGGTTTCCCTCATCTGGAACACCATTTGAGAGAGTTACTATCTTGGTTACTTTTTCCCCTTTTTGAAGAAAGAGCCCATTCTTGTTGCCGAGGATTCCAGCTGGTTTTAATCATCCTAAAAGCTTCTAAGGGATCAATCAAGAGTGTTCAAAGCATTGAATTACTTCTGGCACAAGAAACTTGACAGATTGCACAAGAAGCTTCAAGAGGTAAGTGCATCACAACTTGAACTCTTTAAATAATGCATTGCTTTGAGATCCATTGATTATGGATATCTCATACATATCATATATATTGTGTTTGAACCAATTTACCACGATATTGCTGCCTATATGATGAGATAGCATAAAACATGCAAATCTAGGCCTATTTTGAAATCACTATCGGATTTTAAAATAGGGACATTTTCTGAAAATTCCAAGGGCACCATTGGATTCCTCATGAAATTCTAGGCAGGATACACTTAAATTTTGTCCAAATCCATGGAGAAATGAGGAAGTTAGAGCCTTCATGCAAGAGGCCTAAAATCAAGCCTTGCCTTGGGCAAGGGCCAGACCATGGCGCCTTGGCCAGACCTAAAAACAAGGCCCCCATATATATTCATGGGGTGGTTTTGATACACAAATTTATCACTACCCCAGTGGTAGCCCGCGTATGTGTTTGGATGGAAGGTCGTGGGTTCAACACCCACCCAGACCATTTTGCCATTTCTCATTTTTTTTGCTATTTTTCACAATTTTATGGTTTTTATTAATTAATTCCAAAAATAATTTCTCTCTCAATTTTAATTATTTTTTATTGGTTCTTTTTTTGAAAATTCCCAAAAATGTTAAAATATTTTATTCTACAAAAATTTCACAAAAATATCATTTATTTCATATATTTGGTATTTTTGTAAAGAATTATGTTTTTATTTGTTTTTAAACATTTTAAAACATTTCTTTCTCTTGATTTTGCAAATTCAAATTATTTTCAAATCATTCTATGAATGAAACTTGATTTTTCAAACATTAATCCAATATCACAACTTGTTTTTCACACATGTTTGATAATTTTTATCATTTTAATTGAATTTTTATTCAATTAAAATACATTTTAAAATCAAATTAGGGTTTTGATTATTTTCACCCTCACAAATATTTTTCAAAACAATTTGGCCCTCTAATAGAGTGTAAGACCCAACCCTTTTTGAAAACCAAACTATTTTGGGCCTCAGTCATTGTATAAGTTCCGACACGATTTTAAAAACCTCGACGCGATCGTCGCCTTTTAAACAAAAACCATTTGGGCCTCCCCTTGTATTGTAAGTCCCATCTTTCTTTTTTAAAATACACTTTGGGCCTCTAATAGAGTGCAAGACCCAACCCTCTTTTGTACATAAATAATTTTGGGTCCCAGTACAGTTTTCAAAAAAGACGGTGCAATCACTGTCTTTCCATGGGTCTCTCCTTGAGTATAAGCCCCAATCTTCTTTTCAAAAACAACTTTCCCTTTTGATTTAGGTTCAAATTCATAGTTGTTATAAAAAATTTCTTTAATTTCTTGAACAACTAAGCATACAACTGTTAACATGGAAGCTTGCTCACCTGTAAGTTTTATCAGCTTTCTTTTTCATACTTGCACACACACACACACACACACACACACACACACACACATATATATATATATATATTTGTTTATGCTGGAAGCTTGCTCACCTATAAGTCCTTCTACCCTCTTTTACATACAGTATATATTTCATCTGTACATATATACCTATATATTATCTGCTTAGAGTTTTCCCCAGCAATTAGGTCTAGGATTAGATAAAGCCAGTGGTCACTCTTTCAACACAGTCAAAACTAGTTCCCCATAGGAATTCCAGATACAGTCTTGCCTCCTCTTGGGCTTATACAATATGGAACAAAGAGAAAGGCATTATTCCCGGTGAAACATTTCTCAGACTGTCACTATTAGAAAATTGTCAAAGAAATTCATTTCCCCCAGAGAGGATTAATTCCCGGTGAAACCTCTCTTGAATTTCTTCAAAGCATAGAACTGTTCACTAAAGAAAAGATTATTCCCGGTGAAACTTTTTTTGAACTCTTCTTAAGTTTGGACCCACAGGCTTCCTAAATGCATCCCAGCCTCCTCTTGGGCTTTGTACAAGGACCCTCCGGCTTCTTAGAAGTTCTCATGCCTTCTCTTGGGCTTAATACAAGTACCCTGAAGTCCTCTTAAAGGAATAGGACAAAACTTAGTCATCCTTTGTTAGAGCAATCTTTCCGAAGAGTCAAAACCTCTGACCAATTTAAGGGTTGATTCTTATCCCTTAAACCACCAGCCTCCTCTTAGGCATCATACAAAGATAAACTCTTCCATACCAGTAGACTTGGACATTCTAATTTCCTCTTGGATCTCAAATACATTCTCAAGTTCCCTACAAACACAGGAAAAAACCCTAGTTATTTAACCAATCTCAAGTAGAGTTAAAACCCTCACAGGATCTAAAACTCAGTCTTTCATCCTAAATTTTCCCAGCTAGGGTCAGCTTATCATCAGGATAACACTATCCAAAATCAGAACCTCAAGGCATCTGATACCTCAACTCTTCTGTAAACCCTTAGCAAGAGTTGATCCCCCAACTTGGACCTGCCTCTGGATCTTAATAATCCTCAGCAAGAGACAACCTCCTCTTAGGCTTTGTATAATGAATTTCCTCAGTAGAGTTAGCCTCAAAAGCACTCTCTTATTGTGTCAATCACCTTTTCAACACTCTCTTGTTGAGTCAATCTCCTAAAAACACTCTCTTGTTGAGTCAACCCTTTTTAGCCATAATCTTGGGCTTTGTACAAGACAGATAAAACCTCTCACCAGTAGAGTCAGTTTTCCTTGTCAGCCTCAATCTTGGGCTTTATACAAGACACCCATAAATATCTTCAGCTGAGTCAGTCAAATATCTTTTAGCCTCAATCTTGGGCTTTGTACAAGACATATAAAATTTACCTAAGCAGAGTCAATCCTCTTTTCAGCCTCAATCCTGGGCTTTGTACAAGACAAATCATACTTTCCAGCAGAGTCAATCTTCTTTTAGCCATAATCTTGGGCTTTAGGATCATGATTCCCCACTCTAACATCTCTGTATGACGGATTAATCGTGCCACAAGGATTTTTACACGAATTATAGAAAATAGATTTTGTAGATAACACCGGCTTTTGCAGCGTGTTATAATGGTTTCGGTAAATAATCTGTTAGTTGTCGCATGTTCAATAGAATTTACCAAAACCTTTATGTTATTGCGCGGTCTATTAAGATAAAGCTTTTCTCAACCTCCTCCGAGCACTTTCGTATCATCGGATTCGATTGTCTAAAAATTCGTTTTTGGGTATCGGACAAATTGCTTTCGTAACATTACCAATACCTAAGAACCTTTTACTTTCATAACAAAGTTTAAAATAAAAACTCAAACTTTTAAAATAAGAACGCGTTAAATCCTTGTATTTCTTTTTATTTAATCATACGGATAGTCACGAGTGGGTCTCATGACCCTTAATCCCTAGAGAACTACTCACTCATGGTGAGGGTTGAAACAATAAAAATGATTGTAAAAATAACAGACATAATTGAAATAAAGTATAAAGATAATAATAATAAAAACCCGAAGAAAATAAAATTGCTTCAATAATAAACTTGGTTCAGCTCCAATGGAGACTTGTACAGAAAAGATGCGTAGAAAGTAAATTGCAGAAAGCGTAGAAAAAAATATGATAAAAGTGTCGTCCTCAAAACTCCCCTTAATTGGAGTTAAATAGCCATAAACTAAAAATAAAATGAAATAAAATCAAACAAAGGGTCTTCAGTGCCATTCCATAAGAGAATTAGCCAGGTATCAATGCCAAGATCTTCAAATCAGGAATCAAATCGAGACAAAAAAGGAAACAAAAAGTTGGCTTCTCGCCCCCTGTTACGGGCCATAACACACGTTACGGGCACCCGTAACAGAGCTCTGGTTTTTGTATGGGGAGCGCCCTCTTCTTGGAATCTTCAGGGCCTTCTGTTACGGGCCGTGACATGCATTACGGGTACCCGTAACAGGCTTCTGAATTTTCTATTGGGAGGCTCTGAGTCTTGTGCTTTTCCTTCAATTTTTGCTCAATTTTATCTCCTTTTCTTCCAATATGCTTGTGAAGACATGAAAATGACAAAAACACAATACCAAAGCATAAAATACGAAAAAAGCAAAGAAAGTAGGCAAAAAGCAATGAAATAACAAGGGAAAATACTAAATAAAAGCGATACAAAATACACTTATCAAATTCCCCCAAACTTAAACCATTGATTGTCCTCGAGCAATGAACTCGGATAACGCTTTTTAGACCAAGCAAAGTATTTCACATGAGAACCAATGAGTTTAGATATTGTTGATACTCATATGGGAGTTACTCGTTCCGATCGACTAGTCGTCATTCTTCCAATACTTCTCCGTCAACGAGGATATTCCAAGAACACAACCCATGGTAGAACCACGGACCTAGATACCCCATTTCGGTCACCTCTCCAACTACGCTTTGGGCTTAAGTCTCTTCTCAATTTTTCCCCTTTTTGTTCGGACAGTCAAATTAAGACATTTTTGCTTCTTTGTATGCATAAGGTTGGCCAAGAACAATTTTTTCTTTTTCTCTTTTTTTTTCTAGGCACCCTTTCGCTATATTTTTTTCTTCTTTTTACGCTCATTGGCAATTATTTGACAATTGAGACTCAACTGCCGTTAGGCTAAGTAACCGAGTGAGAGAAGGTTACCCAACTTAAAAGGTCGGTTGTCTTTATTGTTTTTATTCTTTTTTTTCTTCTTTTCGGTTCCTTGTTTCTCAACTAACCTCGATTTTTTTTTGATCATGTCAGACTTGTCAAGATAAACTACTTGGGGGTACTTCTCAAAGTTGAGTACTATGGCACAAATCTACGTATTGGACTCGTGTCCTTACTCCGGGAGACCTAGGGTGTTCAAGCCATATTCAAGTTTTCGAATTTTCTCAAAGTCCCTATTCCTAGCCTCACTTCCCTCGAACTCAATATACTTTCTCAACATTCTCAAAATAAAATAGAAAAAATTTTGGTCTTAGTTCCGAGTGGAAATCAAAGTGGTTTTGGATTATTAAAGGGAAAAACATAAGCAAATAACAAGAAGAAAATAAAAACTAGAAAGCAGGTAAAGACCCCCCCAAACTTAAACCAAACATTGTCCTCAATGTTTTAGCAAAAGAAAAGGAGGGGGAACTCACAGGGCACCTCACTGACGAGGCAGGGGAAACTGCAACATCATCCGTTTGGCGAGGACTTTGTGCAAGTCCGCTTGAAAGTCATCCGCGAAGACGCTACCATGGGGGTTCGCAGCTCTAGTGCTTCCTCTTTTCTTTGGTCTTGATGATTCCCCGATTTCCCTTCCTTGAACATTCCTTTTTGGAGCAATAGGTGGAAATCTCGAAAAAATTTCTTGAGGCTTTGAGGAAAAAGTGCTCGGAATATGGAAGAGGGGTTCGAGTGGAGAAGGTTTTGTGAAGTGGTTATGGTGTTTTGGGTAGTGAGGAGGGTAAAGTTTGAATCTGTATGTTGGTTTGGTGATGGAGGTTTTAGATGTTCTTGTGTAGGAGGGAGAGAGAAGATGGTAAAAATATAAAGAGATAAAAAGTGAAAGAATATTTGAAAAGAAAAGGAAATAAGTGGTGGTGATGGGTGGTTAAATGAGTTTAATGAGAATTAATGAAGAATGATGGTGGGAGAGATAAAGATGGAATTTTTTTTCTTTAATTTGAATTTTTTTTCTTGCACGCGCATTACGGGCCGTAACATGCGTTACACACTCGTAACATAGCTCGAGTTTTACTATGGAGATGATAGTTTTTTTGGATTTTGGGGTTGGGGTGCATTACGGGCGACCGTAATGCACCACAGATTTTTGTATGGAAGGTGGAATTTTTGGGTTTTCAGTTCCATTTTTCTGGGCACGATTTCCAATACTGCATTTTTCTTGATTCCTTAGCTCATTTACCCGCTTTCCTACAAAAACAAAGATAAAAACAAGAAAGACAAATATTAGTATGAAAATGGTGGGTTGCCTCCCACCGAGCACTTTGTTTAACGTCGCATGGCTCGAAGGTCCATGAGTGTTACCACTCAGGACGGTTACCTCAAAATTCATTCCTCAACTCCAACCTTAATAGTATTAGGTGTCCATGCCCACTTATCAAGTTATTTCTCGTATCCACTACTCTTCTTTTTCTTCTTCCTATGGGGTGGTTCATACTTCTTAACATACGGTGGTGGTTCCGGTTCTATCCTAAGTATCAACTTTTCAGGTTTGGATTTAATACCTTCATCCCCCACCTCAAAGGTTAACCTTCCCCTCTTAACATCAGTAATTTTATTGGCTTCATGGTCCTCTAATATTCTCTTTTTAGATTGGACCTTTATTAATGGTACATTGGTAAGGATCTTTTCCACTATCTCCACATACCTATTGGATTGGATGTCCACCTTAACTTTCACCAATATTTGAGAGAAAGGAATTTGTGGCTTGTAGGGAGGAGGACAAACATAAGATGCTTCCTTCTCTGCCTATTTGATAACTTCCTTTTCGAATGGCGTCGGTGGATTTTCCTCACTTTCCGCCTTTTTCTCACTAGAACTCTCCTCAACCTTTTTTTCATTCTCCCTAGGAGTTTCAACTTATTGTTCACTTTCGGTTGTTACATCATTAACATAGGTCTCCAACATTTTAGCATGGGTGATGACATTTTCAACCATAGTGTCCAACTGCCTAAGTTTGTCAATGGTGAGGAGGTTTTGACTTATAACCTCTTCATTTATGAGAGTTTGTGTTGCCACAAAACTCTCTATCATATATTCCAGGTTAGAGTGAGTGTTTGTCTCAATGAAATTCTCCATTAACATTTCAAGGTTGGATTGTTGGAAATTTGGTGGTTCCTCGAAATAGTGGGAGTGGTTATCATAGTAAAAGTTCTGGTGATCCATCCACCCTGGATTATAGGTATCAGGATAGGAGTTTCCATAGTTATTGTTCACAAAATTGAACATATTTTGGACAGATCCCATTCATACCAAAAAAAGGAACAATCAAACAAACACAATAAAATAAACAGAAAAATAAGCTCTAGTCTCAACGGTGATCAAATAGAAATTCAATATTAACGCAATTGGTCCCCGGCAACGGCGCCAAAAAACTTGACACGGCCGCAAGTGCACGGCTATATCATAGTAATAAAAAGTTATCGATCCACAGGGACCAATGGTTAAGTACCGATTTCTGTTTGATCTTTGTAAATCTAGAGCGATCGAAAATTTGGAGAAACAGATCTGAAACAAGGGTTAGATAAATAATTAAAACAAACAGGATTTAGGATCATGATTCCCCACTCTAACATCTTCGTATGACTAGATTAATCGTGCCACAAGGATTTTTACACGAATTATAGAAAATAGATTTTGTAGATAACACTGGCTTTCGCAGCGTGTTATCATGGTTTCGGTAAATAATCTATCAGTTGTCGCATGTTCAATAGAATTTACCGAAACCTTTATGTTACCGCACAGTCTATTAAGATGAAGCTTTTCTCAACCTCCTCCGAGCACTTTCGCATCATTGGATTCGATTGTCTAAAAATTTGTTTTTCGGGTATCGGACAAAGTGCTTTCGCATCATTACCAATACCTAAGAACCTTTTACTTTCGTAACAAAGTTTAAAATAAAAACTTAAACTTTTAAAATAAGAACGCGTTAAATCCTTGTATTGCTTTTTATTTAATCATACGGATAGTCATGAGTGGGTCTCATGACCCTTAATCCCTAGAAAACTACTCACTCATGGTGAGGGTTGAAACAATAAAAACAATTGTAAAAATAATAGATATAATCGAAATAAAGTATAAAGATAATAATAATAAAAACCTGATGAAAACCAAATTGCTTCAATAATAAACTTGGTTCAGCTCCAATGGAGACTTGTACAGAAAAGATGCGCAGAAAGTAAATTGCAGAAAGCGTAGAAAAAAATATGATAAAAGTGTCGTCCTCAAAACTCCCCTCTAATTGGAGTTAAATAGCCATAAACTAAAAATAAAATAAAATAAAATAAAATAAAGGGTCTTCAATGCCATTTCATAAGAGAATCAGCCAGGTATCAATGCCAAGGTCTTCAAATCAGGAATCAAATCGAGACGAAAAAGAAAACAAAAAGTTGGCTTCTCACACCTCTGTTATGGGCCGTAACATACGTTACGGGCACCCGTAACAGAGCTTTGGTTTTTATATGTGGATTGCCCTCTTCTTGGAATCTTCAGGGGGTTCTGTTACGGGTCGTAACATGCATTACGGGCACCCGTAACAGGCTTCTGAATTTTCTATTGGGAGGCTCCGACTCTTGTGCTTTTCCTTCAATTTTCGCCTGATTTTATCTCCTTTTCTTCCAATATGCTTGTGAAGACCTGAAAATGACAAAAACATAATACCAAAGCATAAAATACAGAAAAAGCAAAGAAAGTAGGTAAAAAGCAATGAAATAACAAGGAAAAATACTAAAACAGCGATACAAAATACACTTATCAGTAATATATCAACAGTGGTTAGTGATGTTAGTATTTCTCCCCCTTTTTAGCCACAATATGACAAAGGTGGAAGGACTAACTCAAAAACCAATTAATCAGTTCATAGTAATTAAATTACACACCCAACAAAAGTAAAAATTATCCTGGGCATTCAGCCCAAAAACATAAAGTAAAATAAACTAGAACTTTAGAGAATTTAAGATAATCCTCTCAACTCATATGGGAATACATATTCAGATAATTGAATAGCATTCCCATAACCAATGAAATGTTATGCTTCTTCAGATGGGCAAACACCAAGCTTGCCTCTTAAAACTTCAAATTGACTTGCATCCAAAGCTTTAGTAAAAATGTCAGCTAGTTGATTTTCTGTGGCAACATGCTCTAGAGTTATAATTTTGTCCTCCACAAGGTCTCGAATGAAGTGGTGTCTGATGTCAATGTGCTTGGTTCGGCTGTGCGGAATTAGATTCTTTGAAATATTTATTGCACTCAAGTTGTCATAGAAAAGTGTCATAACATCTTGCGTGACATTATATTCAGTCAGCATTTGTTTCATCCACATCATTTGAGAACAGCTACTCTCTACTACAATATATTCAGCTTCAGCAGTTGACAAAGAGACACAATTTTGCTTTTTACTGAACCAGGAGATTAAATTATTCCCTAGAAAAAAACATCCTCCAGAAGTGCTTTTTCTATTGTCTGCATTTCCAGCTCAGTCAACATCACAATATCCTATTAGTACAGAATCAGAGTTGTGTGTATAGAGTAGTCCATAGTCACATATGCCATTTACATACTTCAAAATTCTCTTGGCCTGATTAATACGGCTAACTTTAGGTTCAAACTGATACCTAACACAAACTCCTACTGCAAATGTGATATCAGGTCTGCTAGCTGTCAGGTATAAAAGACTTCCAATCATGCTTCTATAGAGACTCTGACTAACACTCACTCTTTTCTCGTCTCTCGATAATTTCAGATGCGTAGGAGCCAGAGTCCTCTTGTGTTTTGCATTTTCCAAGCCAAACTTCTTAATAATATTCTTGGCATATTTCCATTAACAGAGAAATATAGAATCATCCACTTGTTTGACTTGGAGACCAAGGAAGTAAGTTAATTCTCCAACTAGGCTCATTTCAAACTCAGATTGCATTTGCTTAACAAAATTTTGAACCATCTCTTCTGACATTCCACCAAAAACGATATCATAAACATAAATTTGTGTTATCATGAGATTGCCTTCTCTTTCTCTGACAAAGAGGGTTTTATCAATTCCTCCATTTTTGTAGCCATTTGTAACAAGAAAGTCAGTTAGTCTTTCATACCATGCCCTTGGAGCTTGTTTCAACCCATATAAGGCTTTCTTCAGCTTGTATACATGATCTGGAAATGTAGGATCAACAAAGCCTTTGGGTTGTCCACATAAACTTCTTCATTTTGATATCCTTTTAGAAATGCTTTTTTGACATCCATTTGAAAAAGCTTGAATTTCAGTAGACAGACTATCCCTAGTAGCAGTCTTACAGACTCCAGTCTAGCTACAGGAGCAAAAGTTTCATCAAAGTCCACTCCTTCTATCTGAGTGTACCCTTGAGCAATAAGTCTGACCTTGTTTCTTGTGACTACTCCGTGTTCATCAGACTTGTTCTAAAACACCCATTTTGTTCCAATCACATTTGATCATTCTGGTCTGGGTACAAGATCCTAGACATCATGTCTCTTGAACTGCCATAACTCTTCTTGCATCGCATTGATCCATAATTCATCTGTCAAGGCCTCCTTGATATTCTTGGGTTCCATCTTTGACACAAAATAGGCACTTGCAACAACATCTCGAGATCTGGGCATCCTTCCTCCATTTGAATCCCCTATTATGAGTTCCTTGGGGTGATCTTTTTGAATTCTGATGGAGGGTCCCTTGTCAACCCACTCAGTCACAGTAGGTTCATGGTTGTCATCGTGGGATACTGCAGCACCTTCAGAGTTATCTTGGGGTGTCTCAACATCCTTTGTGACATCTTCCTCCTCCATGGAAAAGAATGCTCCAACATCATTTGTAGTTTCGACTTCCATAGGAGAGTCATCAACTACTACATTTATGGACTCCAGTACCACTTGAGTTCTTGAATTATAGACACAGTAAGCTCTGCTATTAGTAGAGTATCTGAAAAAGATTCCTTCTTCACTTTTGGGATCCATCTTTCTTCTCTACTCATGGTCTGCAAGGATGTAGCATTTACTTTCGAAGACATGGAAGTATTTCACAGTTGGTTTTCTACCTTTCCATAATTCATACAGTGTGGCAGATGTTCCAAACCTGATAGTTACCCTGTTTAAGATGTAACAAGCTGTGTTCATTGCCTCAGCCGAGAAGTGATAAGGAAGTTTTTTTGCATGAAGCATGACCCTTGCACATTCTTGAATTGTTATATTTATCTCTCAACCACAGCATTCTGTTGAGGAGTGATGGGTGAAGAGAACTCATGGTTGATTCCTTCTGAGGAGCAGAACTCATTAAAATTACTGTTCTCAAACTCTTTCCCATGATCGCTTCTAATTCTAACAATCCCACAATCCTTTTCTCTTTGAAGTTTCTGACACAATCCTTTGAAAACTTCAAATACTTATGACTTTTCTTTGATAAAATGCACCCAAGTGTACCTGGAGAAATCATCTACAACAACATATGCATACCTTTTTCCACCCAGGCTTTCAACCTGCATAGATCCCATTAAGTCCATATGGAGAAGCTCTAAGTTTTTTGAGGTGGTCTGATGTTGAAGCCTTTTATGTGACATTCTGGTTTGTTTGCCAATTTGGCATTCTCCACATATCTTCCCTTCATCTATCTTCAAATTAGGAATCTCTCTGACAGCCTCCTTGGATATGAATTCCTTCATTCTTTTCAAGTGCAAATCACCAAGTTTTTGATGCCATATCTTTACTTCATCTTCCCTTGACACCAGGCAGGTGGGAGGACACTTACTTTCATGAGGAGCCCATAAGTAACAGTTATCCTTAGATCTGGTACCTTTCATGATAAGTTCCTCTTTATCGTTTGTCACCAGGCACTCAGATTCAGAGAAGTTAACCTTAAGGCCTTGGTCACACAATTGGCTAATGCTTATTAGGTTTGCAGTCAAACCTTTGACATACAAGACCCTGTCAAGGCTGGGCTGTCCCTCATACTTTAACTTACCAACACCTTTTATCTCTCATTTTGAACCATCTCCAAAGGTGACATGACCAGTGGAATGGGGTTTAATGTCAGCCAAGAACTTCTTGACACCTGTCATGTGTCTGGAGCAGCCATTATTAAAATACCAGTCTTCTTTGGCAGAGGCTCTCAAGGAGGTGTGGGCTATGAAGACTACCATTTGATCCTTAGGGATCCACTTCTTCTTCCCTTAAGGAACCTTCTTTCTTCTTCTAGATTGTGTTGATGCTTTAGGATAACCATTTAGCTTATAGCAGTGAGCTTTTATGTGACTGAACTTTCCACAGTAATAGCACTGCTTGTCCTGTTTTTGTTTTCTTGGAGAGATGTTCTGAGGCCTTTGATGATGTTGAGTCATTTTTCTTGACATCACATGGGCTGAGTTCCCTCCAGTCATCTTCCCTTCAACCTGATCATTGTAGCCGAGACCTTTTCTGCTTCCAGTATTTCTTCCTTACATAAGGATTTCATCTAGCACATCTTAGCTATTGTTCATCATCCTTATGTACTTGGTCATGTTGTTGAGTTTGGAGTTTAACAACACCACTTAATCCTCCAGATCAGAGATTGTCTCTAGGTGATTTAATCTTTCATCACAGAGTTGGGAAATAAGATTCTACTGATCATGTCCCAATTGACACAGCTCAGCAAGATCACCAGGGTTGAGATATCCACTATCTGACTCCTTGTCAGAATCATAAGCTCCAGTCATTGCAGACACCTTTTTTGCAGATTCTTCATTGCTTGAGGAGTCATCCTTAGACCACGAGATGGATAAACCTTTTTTCTCCTTCTTGTGGTAGGTGGGACATTCACCTCTTGTGTGTCCAAAACCCCCACACTCAAAACATTGAATTCCCTTTCCTCGGTTGGGTTTCTTATCATAGCTCGGTCTTCTTCCAAAGTTTCTTGATCTATAGATGTCGGAGGTCTGAGCCTTGACATTGGTCTTAGACTTCTCATCCAGTTTCTTCACCAGTTTATGAAATTGTTTTTTAAGAAACCCTACAGCTTTGGACCTATCCTCATTGGTGTCACCCTCTTCTTGGTTGGTTATTACCAAGGCAAGACTTTTCTTCTTTTCATCCTTTTCGCTGATAGCCATCTCAAAAGTTTGGAGTGATCCCATAAGCTCATCTATTTTCATAGTATTTATGTCCTGAGCTTCTTCAATAGCTGTCACTTTCATATCAAACCTCTTGGGAAGAGACCTTAGAATCTTCTGAACCAGCATAGCTTCAGGAATTTTCTCTCCAAGGTCACTAGATGTGTTGGCAATATCAACGATGTTCATGTGAAAGTCATGTATACTTTCATCTTCTCTCATCCTCAAGTTCTCCAACTTAGTGGTGAGAAGCTGAAGTCTTGAAGATTTAACTCGAGAGGTACCTTCATGAGTAGTCTTTAGGATTTCCCAAGCATCCTTTGCAACAATACAGTTCTTGATGAGTCTGAAGATGTTCTTGTCCACCCCATTGAACAAGGCATTCAAGACTTTGAAATTTCCTTGAGAAAGCTTATCATCTTCATCATCCCAGTCTTCCTCCGGTTTCAGCTCATCAGTGAGCTTCCCATCATTGTCTTTGATCTTTGGTGGATTCCACCCTTTAACCACAGACTTCTAAGCTTTACCATCCATGGACTTGATAAACGCCACCATGTGCACTTTCCAATAATCATAATTGGAACCATTAAGTATGGGTGGTCTATTTAGTATTCCTCTTTCTTTATCCATCGAACCAGAAAGTATCGTCCCTGAATCTCACCCAGATACAGAGCAGGATGCCTGCTCTGATACCAATTGAAATTTTGGTTAAGCAGATCACTAAGATGTCGGACAGGATGTCGTAACACTTGATCTCTGCTTCTCACAAGGATTAAGGAAGAACAAATAACAGAAAGAAAACAACATACAAGAATTATTAACCCAGTTCGGTGATCAACAA
This sequence comes from Lathyrus tuberosus, assembly GCA_022829125.1. Classification (NCBI taxonomy): domain Eukaryota; kingdom Viridiplantae; phylum Streptophyta; class Magnoliopsida; order Fabales; family Fabaceae; genus Lathyrus; species Lathyrus tuberosus. The sequence goes on from JALAZF010000009.1 coordinate 11,944,781, forward strand.
CACCTACGTCTGGGGGCTACCAAGCCAGGAATGAAATCAACTAAGTAGAATTGTATAACACCCCAAAATTTACCCTCTCTGTTTCTAACCTTAACTGGCTTATATTTCTTTTTCGTTTGCATATCCATTGGTTCATAACTCATAATCATTCATTTGCATTGTCTCCTAGAGCATGGGATCAGGGTATCTTTGTTAACCCTCAAGAGGAGGATGTGTCTCTCAAGGCCAAAGCAAGAGGATGTACTCAATCTTGTGGTATTCTCAAACTACAAGGGTTCATATTCATCAAAGTCTCTCAACGAGTTTGCACAATCATCAGAGGCATCAGACATTTATTTTTCTTAGCAGATTGGTTGATTATTTAAGAATTAATAGCATAAAGCAGGGTTAATTTGATCTTGTTCCAGACAGGTTCTCTATCATGGTTCACGCATCATTCAAGGGTATTATCAGCGGCTAAGGTTCAAATAAGAAGCAAGACTCGAAACAAGTTGCAACGAGGAAATTTTTACACTTTTACCCTGGTGCAATCGATTTGCATAAGTGTGCAATCGATTGCACCCCTCCACGATGCTTCATTTTTGCCTTGTGAAGATGTGCAATCGATTGCTCTGTGACAACTTTGGCCAAAAACTTCATTTTTCAACACTACATCAGTTTGCAATGCACTATATTCACTTGGGATCAATGCTATGTCAGTAGAAGGATCTAGAGTGCTTTAAAATATCAGTTCATTTCCAAATTAATTTCACTTTCCCTCCACAATTCAAATGGTTTTCCATTCCTCATTCCAAACCAAAAATCCATTCCAAATTCAAACCCACACTCCAAAACTCACTTTCATTCCAAACCTAAACCATATTTAAACCAATTTTCTCCAAACCACACACAACTACACTCCATTTTTTTGATTTTTCTACACTTCTCACTCACATTCTCTCAATTATCTCTCACTTTTTCATTCTCCATCTTCATCTTCAACCTTCACCAAAACTTTTCCATTAGAATTCTCAAATTCTTCATTGGAATTTGTTAATTCTAGAGCTAAACCTTCATCATTTCCTCTCATCAACATAAATTTTGCAGTTAAAGTGTTTTTGGATCTAGATCTAGGCTTTGGAAGTGCTTTCTTGAAGTGATTTTGGAAGTAATTTTGGTTTTCGTTAGTTTTTGCGCGGATCTTCAAATTTCTTGCTAGAGGCTCTTTGGATCTTGGATTTCCTTTGCTTGATCTGTCAAATTCTGTTTACAACAAGTACCAAAGCAAATCTCCGCTTTGTAGGTTGGTAATTCTTAGATCTACTTCTCATTTTAGCTTATTTTGCATTTCATGATGTAGATCCTTGAGATTTTGGTGTGATTTGATCCATTGACTCAAGTGTTAATGTTGTTGATGTTTGATTGATTCAATATATGTTCATTTGATGTTAATTGATGTGAATTTAGTGCACAATTACATGCTATTACATGTTTCATTTGAACCTTGAGTTGGTGCTGAAAAAGTGCTTTTGAAAAGTAACTTTTGGTGTTCTGGAGCATTGCAATCGATTTGCATCCTGATGCAATCAATTGCACCTGTTTAATTTGACTAGAAATTTGATTCTGGAGCTGTGTAATCGATTTGTATCCTGTTGCAATCGATTTGCACCTGTAACTTTTGTGTTTATTCCACCTCTAAACCTCATGGCTTTTTATGATGCATATTTGTGGAATTTTCTAGGGTTGTTTAACCTCTAGTTGCTGCATGTATGTGAATCTTTGATGCACGATCTTCCGATTGTTGATTTGTTTGCATTCTTGAAGCATGTTCATGATGCATACTTGTTCACATGTGGACAATAACTTGTTGAACTTGTGTAATCTTTTGGAAATGAATGTGATGTGATACATTTGAGTATGATTCTGACCTTGATGCTATGGTGTCCATAATTTTGATCATTTGTGCCTTATACCTTGCTTGAACACTTGTTTTCCTTTGAGAATGATAATGATATATGTTCAACTAGTGTTGATGCATGTTTTGAGCTTATGCTTTGATGTTTCTTTTTTCCATTCATGAGTTGATGTTTGGATTGGTATACATGGCTATGCTACTGCCTTGCTTGATTTCATGCCCTAATCTCACATGTTTGTCCTTTTGAGGTGTGCCTTACATGATCTTTTTGTGAACAAATGCTTGTTTGTGGTTGAGATGCATGCCTTGATCTTTCATGCTCTTTCTTTGATCATTAATATGAGATGAATGTGACATGACTTGCTTGCTGCCCCATCTTGTTTCTCATATCATTTGACCTCACTTGACTTTGTTTGATGATTGATAATACTTCTTGTTTGGTTTTAAGTCATTGGTGTGTTCATTATTGCATTGTCTTGCTTATTGTTTTGACTTCCATTCTTGAAGTTTGGTTTAAAGTGTATACATGTGGTGTTGGTGCTGGTCTTGAATGATTGGATATGGTGTTTTCATTGTTCATTACTTTTGTTCCTCTCATCTTTTGAGTTGCTTGTTGTTGCATCTTCTCCTTCATCTCTTACTTCTTTCTTCTCTCCTTAATCTTAAGACTTGTTTAAGTCTTAGATTTGCTTTTGCATGTTCCCTTAGGATTCCCTAGTCCAACTTAATTTTTTATTAAGCTTAGAGTAGGATAGACATTAGGAGCTAATCCATGTATGCTAACATTCGGTAGAATTCCCCTTCTTACCTCAACCATAGGGCCAACATTGCAAGATAACATTAGGACTTAGTCTCCCTTAGTGTTTTTCTTTCACTTTTGAGTCTTCTCTTCTCATCTCAAAAACAAGTCCAAAACACTTAATAAATGCAATGAGCATTGTGCGCCACGAGCCTTAAGTACATGGGAAATGAAGAATGAGGGGTCTCCCTTCACTTTTCTAGAGTGTTTAGCATACGTCCCATTGGGGGCGACCATGCGACGCATTCGCTCCTATGTCATAGACTTTAGTGCAATGCGAGTTTCAAATTAACTTCAATCCACTTTTGTCTTAAAAACACAAACCAAGTTCAAATCTTTTTCATCCTTCGGGATTGTTGGGTTTCAAATCATTTTCAGAAAAGAGCTAGTCGCTCATAGGAAACATTCATCGACTCGTACGTCGAACTACGACTACTCTGATTTCCTCTTTCTCATCCAATTGAGGATACGTAGGCACAAGACGATGATGTCTTAGTGAGCAACCTCTCCCCTTAGTGTGTAGTCTGTCGAACTACGCTGACTCGGATTTTTTGTCCGTCCACGAAAATACGTAGGCATATGATTGCGATGATCTTTGCGAGTGTGTTTTTTTTCCTTTTCCTTTTCCATTTTTGTTTAGCAGTAGGCTTTAGATAACCCACCCTTTGATTAGAACACAAGCGTGGATCCCATCGAGTATGATGGACGCGTGGGGGTGCTAATACCTTCCCCTCATGTAACTGATTCTCGAACCCAGACTATGGTTGCGATGACCATGTCTTCTCCCTTTTGAGGTTTCTTTGATCGTTTCCTTTCCCTACGTCAGGATAAATAATGTTCAGCGGCGACTCTTCTGTTATGTTTCCGCCGGTTGTTTTTTTGCAGTTGCGACAAATTGGTTCTAAGCTAAACTCCAACGTTTACAACTTAGCACCTAGAAACTATCCTTCATAGATTTCTACCTAAGACACTCCTAGGTATGAGACCCTTATCAATTCCCTTTCAATCACAGTAGTGACTGAAGATTACAACTTAATAAACTGTCCTACTCAGGTATTCACGCAATACAAGAGAGGCTCACAAAAGTACAAACCCTAGTACTCTATTACAGCTGTAAAAATTCCACACCCTTCTAGGTCAAATCCATCCTATTTATATAGCAAAACATAACTAGATTTGGGCTTCAAAAATGCAGCAATTCAGCTCCACAGAATCTGCGACCTATTCTTTTCTTCAATCCTAAGTTTCCAAAAATGTCTCCTTACAAGGAAACCGCATATTCCTTTTAGAATAAGAATTTCTGATTCCTCAATCTCAGATGCCACCTAGGATCAAATCATATTCCAATCACACCTGAAAAAAAATACAGTTATTCCAAAACTGTAACAGACAAAGATGTCAAATCCACCTGATAGGACATCTTGTTTAACACCTTAACCTGCAGTTAGTTCATCATGTCAGGACATCTTGTCTAACATCTTTCTGCTAAGTTAGTTTTACCAAAATTGATGCCAACCTCAAGGCTTGGACTCATCAGTTTTCATTTGAGAGAAACGATTGTTATGTACTTAAAGATAGATACTTTCGCTTATATAGTAAAAAATGTCACATTTCATCACAGTTAGAAAGAAAAACAGTGATATAATATATCACTTTTCATCACGGTTAAAAAGAAAAACCGTGATATAATTTTAAAATTTTACAAAGGTTCTTTAGTAAAACCGTGGTTAAATCTCTCACTATTTTTTTATTTTTTTATTTATGAACCCAATTGTTAGAGAGGTATTAATTATTGTTATAGTTATTTTTCATTACTGTTGCGATTGTTGTTTTTATTTTTGTTGGCTTGTACTATTTTTTTTGTAAATTAATAATATATAGTGATATAAATGAAAGAGTATATATAACAATAATAAATATTTTCATTAAGAGGGCCAAGAGGACGGAGTACATAAATTATTTCATTACATGTTGTCAATGTCAGAACAATGACCCCTAGCTGCAAAGGAATCTTCATAATCTATGACTCTCTCCTCACTACCCTCGTAAAAATCATAGTAACAAAACTTCCTGGGCGCCTTTTTCTTCTTCTTCTTCTTCTTCAGCCTTTTCTTTTTCTTCTTCTTGGCCTTCCTAACCCTAAGTGTATCCCTGACAGCAGTCGATCCAAATGGCTGAACCTCCTCAGTTGATTGCTGATCATGGTGTTGTACCGTGGTAACTTCAGTTGAGATATTTCTGTTAGCATTTTTAGATGGTTAACTCATGTTGCTATATGTAGTTAAGAAAAATAGTTGTGAAGAAGTGGAAATTCATCATATGAAACTGTGCCTTTATAGAGAAGGTTGAAGATGAAAGATCTAATTATTTAATGCTTGAAATGATTACTTCCAATGGTTGATATTCTTAAATGACATTGTGACCGTCTTGAAAACTGAAGAAAATTTTCAATCATCATTATAGTTGGGAAGAACATTTCTCTCTTTAGGGAAGGGTAAAGGTTGTATAGATAATATTACAATGGTTAATTATTAAATTTGTGATTAAATAATCTTCAAATTTTTATTGATTTTTGATAGTCATTTTATCACGGTTGATAGACACAACCGTGGTGATAGACTGAGTGGTACATGATTCGAACCATGTAGCACTCACTCTATCACCACGGTTGTGTCAATCAACTATGATAAAATGACTTTCAAAAAAATAAGGCGCGTCCAGTTTCATATATTACAACGGTGGATGGAATAACCGTGATAATATAATGTTACCGAATGTGTATTTTGTAGTAGTGCAAGTAAATATTTATTTTATTTGTTCAAGATTTAGGATTGTGTTAGGTGGACAGGTGTCAGGTCAAATGTTCTACGATCTGTGAGACATCTGTCTCAGACTATTTCTTTGTATCAATAAAGGATCTTAATCTTCCTAATAAAGATTTGATTGATTATGTGAGTTTTTGGAGGATGTGATCTGAATCGAATACAACAAGAATAATCAAGAGATTCAAATTTGATGAAGGTGTCATACCCCAATTTTGTCCTACCTGTATAATATTTCTCTCATTTGTGTTTGCTTTTATGTTGTTTATGTTTACTAACCTTTATTCAAAGAAATCCAAAAATATGTACCTGTTGTTTTCATTTTCTGGTTGTTTAAGCTCGGGTGTTGCAAGGGCGAGTCAAGGTTCAGTTAAGGTTGTCAGGTCAAGCGTGGGTGCAATTCAAATGAGTTTCACCTAATCTTGGTCAAGCAAGAGTTTGTTTCATGATCAAGTCATCAGGCTGTGCTAAAGTCAAGTGTTTCATGGTTGAGGATCATCAAAGACCAGTTTATTTCCAATTAGGGTTTTGTGCAGTGTAGTTCATATTTCAAGTCGTGATTCTCTGATTTCAAAGCATGTTCTTGCTCAAGAAGTTTCATAGTGAAAGCTCTAGTTTATCATGATTCAAGGGGCCGAGTTCAAGATTAATTCAGGATTAATTCATGGATTCAGAATTTTAATCCAGTTCATTCCACAAGATTGATTCATGGTCAATTTTATTTCTCAAGATCAATTCAAGTTTTATTCGTTTCAAGTAAAATATTAAACAATGTTGGAATTTGGCTAATGAGATTTTTGGATCAACTTGGAAAATTTAATCTATTTTTGCAAGCATTGTATCATTCAAGTTCAAGCAAGATTGCAACATGGTTCAAATGGAAAATGGCACATCGTCAAAGTCTAATTTCAAGATTCAAAGTCCCATTCAATTACAAAACATGAAGAATTTACAAGACAATTTAAATTTCAAGTCCAATACAAAATAAGTGCTAAGGATGCCAATAGTAACATTTATGGCCTAAATCCAATTAATAAAACAAGCGCATTACATCACAAAATTACAAAAAAAATAATAAGGGAAAAAACACAGCATGACAAAAAACGCAAGTGATGCTGGTGATTTTCAAACACAACCAACAAACCAAAACCTGACTCCACATTTCGCACATAAGAACGACATTTGCTTCATGCACTAAGAGGATTCATGCTGCAAACCAAAACAATTCCTTATTATCAATCTTCAGCCCTCACAGCCGAAAAAAACACTGAACCTTTGTTCATTCTTGAAACCTTCCAACCTGCAAAATACACGCAGAAAAATCAATTTATTGCTCATAACTTTGACACTACAACAAACCAAAAATTCTGCAAAAGCACAAACATTCCTTCACTAAAAAACTCTTTAATCTCATTCCAAAAATCTTCAACCTCATCCTGTATTGCAAAACATTCAAATCTTTCCTCAAAAACCACATGTAATAAACAGCCAAACATCACATTCTTCCTTCAAATTCGAACAACCTTCCATCAAACCTGCAAGCAACCAAACGAGACTTTCAAACACCAAGCTTCACTCACAACTCAAAATCATAACCAAAAATATTCACAACACTTAACTCACATTCACTGATTCTACAAATCCCAAATCACAACCTCACGCACTCAACCATAACACAAATCGCAATGGCAAATTGCTTCCAACCATAACACAAATCGTGAGAGAGAAACATAGATCGCGAGAGGGAGCAGCAAGAGCAGAGAGATCCAAGATGAGAAGCTCATATGAGAGAATGATGTAACACCCCCAATCTATACCCCCAATTAAATAAAGCGATAACAATTAATCAGAGTATAATTAAAAATTCACGGCATAGACGGAGACGCCACACCAATTTGAAACAAACATACAACAACCTGCTCAAATAGATATGCAACAATCAGGTAGCAAATAACAGAGGAACTTAGTTCCTACTACCCACAATTCAGATACAGAATAAAAGTGGAAAATATGCAACCGAATCTCATATATATATATATATATATATATCACATAAAGAGTTTGTCTGTCATACACAGATCCATACATGTACAATCCAAAATACATGTATACATAATACAAATAATTAGACTCGATCTCCCCGACTACCCGGTGCTACATATCAGAGCTGCCCGACAAAAGAATGAAGACCTAAGCTTCACAAAAAGACCTCCAGCATCTAATCTGCAATGCTTCATAGAGCATTTAAAACAGCAGAAGGGTGAGAAACAAAATCATAATATAATTGCATACAATTATATAATAACACCAACATACACATATAGAATATTCTCACCACAACTTACACCAGAATTCAAATACAAAACAACATAATGCATATTTCATATATCCATCACCAATGCATATCAATCATGCACAATACAATTATCACCAACACATATATATGTATCTCAACTCATTAATTTCAATCACAATTCCACACCAAATCAATCCATTCATGATTTATGCATATGCACAGAGACCGACACAACGACTCTATGCAATGCAATGCGGTACCATCCATCCATCATCTAAACACTAGTTCATTCAGGAACTATTGGAACCATCGCTTGTTACTTAGCGTAACTCCCCGTCAGACAAACAATGTTCCCCGTCGCTTTCGGCCCTCTTTGTATAAGGCCCACGACGTTTATGGATCGCTTTCGGTCCTCTTTGTATAAGGCTCACGATCCGATCGCTTTCGGTCCTCTTTGTATAAGGCTCACGATCGTCTATAATCATCGCTTTCAGTCCTCTTTGTATAAGGCTCACGATGTTATAGCGGATTCCCTCTGGAATCGATTCGTCGCTCGCACCCACTAGGGTACACGACATCACAAGAATGCATATCATGATGCTTGGCATACAATGACTCAAGACATTCAAATGCACACATATATGCAACCATCTCAATCAACAATAATCATGCTTTACCATCAAGCCCAAAACAATGCATTTACATCATACAACTGCACACAAGTCATACCATATCTATCAAAGACATATTGCATGATAACACATCAAATACACATAGTTAAAATCGTACAAGTTGACAAAACGACACCTTTCCAAATTCCCGACATAATTTAATCGGCCAATAATCTCAAAACCATTTTAATAAGAAAGAACATGCCAAAAGCTTTCCAAAGCACCAAACCGCTCCTCAAACCGACTTACAGATCAAAAGTTATAAAGAAAACAAATTGGGAAAAGCTGTCATGTTCGCAATGCGAAGCTCCTAGAGAGTCCTTCGCTTCCTCATTCGCAGTGCGAATGCCCCAGCGAACCATGGCAGAAAGAAAATAGTCTACAATTTCGCATTGCGAACTCCCAGCGAACCTTCGCTGTCCCCTTCGCAGTGCGAATCCCCCAGCGAACCGTGGCAGAAAGAAAAATAACACAATGTTCGCAGTGCGAACCTCACGTGAACGTTCGCTTTCCCCTTCGCAGTGCGAACCTGCGAAACCAGAAAAACCCAGCAGCGCTAACATAGGTCATTTGGGTTCAAATTCATCATTCTCCCACCCTAAACACTTCCAATTCATACTATATCAACCAAAACATGATCCAAACCTAACAACAAGTATTCTACGCAGTTTATATCGAATTTCATCCGTGAAAACATCGATTTCTATCAATTGCTCCTAATTCCAATCGGTAAGAAAAGTGGTGAAACAACCAAAACAATTACAACAAATAACACATATACATACACAAGCAAGATATAATTGAAACTTCTCACCCGTACCCGATTAATCGCGCTCGAAACGGAGTTATGTCGATTTTCCTCTTTCTCCCCTTTTCTCTCCTCTTCCTTTCCTTCCATTCTCTTTCTTTCCTTTTTCTTTCCTATCTCTATATTTCACTCTAATCTCTATTTATATAAAATATCTAAACTCCTAAAAGACTATTCTACCCCTCAGCTCAAATATCTTGCAAACGCTCTCAAAATGCGATAGAACATAAACAACGATGAAAAATAATATATTGTCAAATAAAAGTCAAGAATAAAATAATATAAAACAAAAATAATTAAATCGACTTGATTAAATAAATAAGACAAAACTGGGGCGTTACAAATGACATGAGAATGTTTGATGAAAGAAGAAGAAGGAACCATGTGACACTTTTATCCATAGGTTGTCGTTGTTGTTTGTTTCTTTCGCAAGGAAGAAGAGAGGTAAAAACGTGTCTTGGCTTTATCTTGGCTAACCGTGTTTGTTGAATCCCTCTTTTTCTTCATGTTTTTTTAGGCTGAGCCCATTTATTTGTTGTGTTTTCCTCACACCCACTCAGTCCCATACATACACCCTTCCTCATTTTTTCTCTCATAAATAGTTTTGTGTTCTTAAGCCCATGGATTTGATTCTCACACCACCCATCACAACCCAACATCTCATTTCTATTATTTTCTTATTCTTTAAATTTGTTTTTTAAGTCTATCATATTAACTTTTTTTTCTTCTTCCTAAAATTTTTCATATCTTGATTTTATTCTCTTTTTCCTTAATTTCATTATTAGATCTTTTTATTGACCGACCTCAGATAGGTGCGACTTCTACATAAGTCCACTTACGATTGCTTAACATAGCGCTAAATTTATCCCGATTCGATAAAGGGATCATTCGACCAATAACCATTAACAACTAACTTCTAACATCTAACTTTACTTTTCGCTCTTTATTTTCTTGTCATTTACTTTCTGTCATTTACTTTGCACAATTTACTTCATTGCTCATTTATTATTCTTTGTTCTTTTATCATTATGTCATTCTTTTCTTCTTTTATTCTTGATCTGATAAAAAACACAAAAACATGATAAAGATGATTAAACCCTAAAAGACATTGATTTTGGACTATGGTTACTATCGCTTGCATGGATTTTTGGACCTTGTACTCAACCCTAGTAAAAGGAGGCTTGGATATGGATTCTTTATTTTCACTGTCTTAGATTAGGATACTATGCACACACACGACTTTCTCTTGGGATACCTAACAACGAGACCATTTATTTCTCACATACTTCCCCTGCATTTTTCATGTATCCCTCTCCCCATTTTGGTGTACTTTATTTACTTTCTCGTTTTTTCTTTGCTTGTGGTTTTTGCTTGCTAGCTACTCCTTAGGAACTAGGACCAACCTTACTTTTTCCCCGCACCCTTGATCCAACGTCAAGGGGTATCCTCTCTTAACCCTTGTAAGTTGATCGCCTTGTGCATCACCATCAACCAAACCCAAATCATTCTTGATTTATACATCAAGCCATATTCCAACTTGTAAGTCGACCGCTTCATATGTCGCCATCAACCTTTCCCATATCAAACCATATTTCTAAACAAGATAAAACCTTAAACACACTCCAAATAACATCCTTGAACTGTCCCAAATGGTTCCCCCCATCTGGAACACCATTTGAGAGAGTTGATATTTTGGTCATTTTAACCCCTTTGGCAAGAAAGGGCCAGTTTGTGTTTTTGCAGGTTCCAGCTGATTCCAACCATCCTAAAAGCTTCTAAGGGATCATTTGAGAGTGTCCAAAGCATCAAACCATTTCTAGAATAAGAAGTTTGACAGATTGCACAAAAAACTCCAAAAGCTCAAAAAAAGGTAAGCATCATGACTTGAACTTTCCAAAATATGCATTGCTTTGAAGTCCACTGATCATACACACCTCATACATGTTATATATATTGTGTTTGAACCAATTCATCATGTAATTCATGCCTGTATCAAAGTGTACATTAGAAAATGCAATTATAGGCCTTTTTCAAAACCACTATCGGATTTTGAGGAGGGAGTATGATCTAAAAAAATACCACCACCATTGGATTCCTTGTGAAATTCTAGGCCAGACGCATATAAATTTTGTTTCAAACCATGGAGAAATGAGAAAGTTATGACCTTCACGTTTCTGACCCAAAACTTGCCTTGCCTTGCCTTGGGTCAGGCCAAAAACAAGGCAAACCTTGTATATTTGTGGTTTCACTTCAAGCAATGGATGTATCACCACCCCAGTGATAAGACGCGTGCCCTATAACCTTGAGGTCGTGGGTTCAAACCCCACCCATGCCATTTTGTGTTTTCTCACATTTTTGCTATTTTTTTCCAATATTTTCATGTTTTATTAATTAATTGGAAAATTAATAACTCTTTCAATTTTAATTATTTTTGATTGGTTCTTTTTGCAAAAAATCACAAAAATGTTGAAATATTTTATTCCACAAAAAAATTAAGTTAATATTATTTATTTAATATAATTAGTATTTTTGTGAATAAATTCCTTTTTAATGTTTTTAAACATTTTAAAAGTGAATATTTACTTTGAAAATAAAAACCAAGTGAGTTTTAATTCACCTTGTGATTAATCCCTCATTTCTCAAACCTTAAACAAAAATCACAAATGGTTTATTAAAACTTATTTGGTATTTTATTTGATTTTCTTTAAATATTTACTTTTAAAGAATAACAAATTAGGGTTTCTTTGATTTTCACCCTCATCAAACAATTTCAAACACTCTTGGGCCTCTAATAGAGTGTAAGACCCAATCCTTTGTAAATACAAACCTATTTTTGGGCCTCACTTATTGTATAAGTCTCGTTGTATTTCAAAAAGTTTGACGCGATCATCGTCCGTTGAAAAACAAACCCTGGGCCTCTCCTCGAGCTATAAGACCCATTCAAAATTTCTTGGGCCTCTATTAGAGTGTAAGACCCAATCCCCTTTGAAAACCAAACCATTTTGGGCCTCTTGTATAAGACCCACCGCATTTTCAAAAATCTCGGTGCGATCACCATTTTCAAACAAATGACCCTGGGCCTCTCCTTGAGCTGTAAGCCCCACCACTTGTACAAAAATAAATCTCTTGGGCCTCTATTAGAGTGTAAGACCCAATCCCCTTTTAACCAAAACTTTTTGGGCCTCAGACATTGTATAAGTCCCCCTGCGCTAAAAGAAAACCTCGGCGCGACCGTCAATAAAAAAACCAATCATCCGGGCCTACCCTCGTGTTGTAAGCCCCATTCTTTTTCTTTAAACACTTGGGCCTCTTGATAGAGTGTAAGACCCATCCCCTTGTACATAAAACCTTTCTTGGGCCTCAGTCACTTGTATAAGTCCCTCTGTACAAAACGACAGTGCGATCACTGATAAACCTTGGGCCTCTCCTTGAGCTGTAAGCCCCAACATCTTTTAAAAATACTTTCTCCTTTAATTTTGAATATACTGTTGTTTTCAATCTTTCTTTGTTGAACAACTAACCAAACAACATAGAAGCTCTATAACCGAGTAAGTGTTTATATGCTTTCTTTATCCACTTTCATATACATATAACTGTATTGTGGGGATGTTTCACTGTAAGTCTTCTTTCATAAACTCATATCAACTGTGTAATACTAGTATAGATATTTAGAGTTTCCCCGACAACTACGTCTAGCACTAAGCCCTGTTGATCACTCCTAAATAGACAAAACTAGATCCCCCATAGGATTACCAGATACAGTCTTCTCTTTGGCTGTCACCCTTAATTGTCAAAGAAACTCTACTCCCCAGAGATGATCTTTTCTTCGTGAATGGCATCTCTTGAGTTTCTTCCAAATTCTCAGACTTTCCTGGCTTGATCTATTCTCTGTGAATAGCCTGTCTTTAATTTCTCAGGGTTTGGGGACCCACAGACTTCCTAAAAGCATCCTCGCCTCCTCTAAGGCGTGGTACAAGGACCCTACGGCTTCATAGAAGTATTCACAGTCTCCTCTTAGGCTTCGTATAAGGATTCTTCCTTCGGGAAGAAAGCCTCCTCTTGGGCTTCGTACAAATTTTCCCTCGGCTTCTTAAAAGTTTCCAGCCTCCTCTTGGGCTTCATACAAATTGTCCCGACGACCTCCTAGAGGTATAGGAACAGAAATTAGTCATCTTAATAGAACAGTCTTTCAAAGAGTCTAGATCTTTCTACCATGAACGTACTACTACTGTTTCTTTAAGCATAGTACAAAAGATAAAACTCTAGACTTGGACAGTCTAATCTCCTTGAGTCTCGAAGGCATTCTCAAGTAGGGAAAAACACCAGTAGACTTGGACAGTCTCCAATACCCTCTGGATTCCCCATTTCCTTAAAGAACAGGAAATAACCCTGATCCTCTGATCAATCCCAAAGCATAGCCTTACCTTTAATCAGTCTCTTTATAAGAACTGATTTTCTCTTTTAACCAAACTACTGGACCTGTCACTCAACTGAAACAACAATCCTTTTAGCCTCTATCTCGGGCTTCGTTTGAGATACAAAAAGACTCTCTTGTTGAGTCAATATCCCTTTTAGCCTCCATCTCGGGCTTCGTACGAGATACAAAAACACTCTCTTGTTGAGTATAAAAGACTCTCTTGTTTAGTCAACCATTAGCCTCCGTCTTGGGCTTCGTACAAGACACATCTAAAAGCACTCTCTTGTTCAGTTAACTCCTTTTAGCCTCCCTCTCGGGCTTCGTACGAGACACAAAAGCATCCTCTTATTGGGTCAATAGCCTCCTATTAGGCTTTGTATAAAAAAAACCCCGGTTGAGTCAATCAACCTTTTAGCATCAAAACTGTGCCTCGTTCACAGGATACAAACATCAACAAATCCTTTCATCTAATTGCTGTAAGCGGCAAGCCTCTGGATTATTTACATCCACGCCACTGTCCCTCTTTTAGCATGAGAAATTCCTAAGGAAAGATAGCATTGCTTTACACTGAGTTAAAGTTTTCTCCTTCAGGTTAAAACCCCTTATAAAGGAAATTATGGCATTGCTAAGATTCACATATCTCGGTTAAAGTAATCCTTCTTTATAGTCAGTCACCCAACAGTTGTGACAAACAGACCCCCTTTAGAGATGACAAATTTTCTCTAAAGATAACACCCTTTTAGCTTCACATCTTGGGCTTCGACCAAGATACAAATAGACCCTTCAGCTTCACATCTTGGGCTTTGAACAAGATATAAACCACATTTTCAGCTTCACGTCTTAGGCTTTGAACAAGACACCAAAACACCATTTCCTCCCATAGAATAGGAGGAACTACGATCGCTCTGATTTCCCTGTTTCGGTAAACGGGAATACATAGGCATAAGATTGAAAGAAAAATCTTAGCGGGCACACTAATCCAAAACCCCAAATCCCGTACCTTCACATATCAATCTAAAAGCATCAATCCTAGCATCCTAACAAAATTCCCCATGAACATTCCCAGTGTTTCATTCTAAACAAAGTAAGAAGAAAGAGGCCTCATTACCATATAGAATTTGTAACCTAACAGATCGCTGTTTAAACTCTGTATGCTAGCAGGGTTAATTGGAGACATCTATTTCCCTTCCTTAGTTAGCTCAATAGGATAAATAATGAATCGACCTGTAGTAACCCCAGAACGACAGTGCTTAAGAACCACGTCCAAAATCGCTCGCTACAGATAAGACGTGCCCATGTGGGGTGCGAGCGTCTTATCCAGATTCTTTAAAATAGAATCATTATTGAGGTAATCGTGTGCCCATGTGGGGTGTGAGCGATTACGGGTGATCGTGTGCCCATGTGGGGTGTGAGCGACTATTATGACGTCCTGACGGGGATTGTGACCATGAAACAGGGGTCGATTGGTACCACATGCATTGAGTCGAGTCGTGGGTCTCATTGCATTGCATCACTGTATGTTGATTTTCTGTTTGTGTTGGAAATGCTAGTTGTGTTTATGTGGTATGTTGATTATCTGTTTGTGCTGGAAATGCTAGTTGTGTTGAGGTTGTGGTAGTGATAGGGTGGATTCTGTATGTTTTTATGCTTTCATACTTATGCTATGCATTCTTTATATTGATATGAGAATCTCACCCCTTCTGTTTGAATGTTACCTCTACATGGGTAACATGCAGATAAGCAGGAGTAGTTCGCTGGTGGAGTGGAGAAGACGAGGTCTTCTGGTGTAAGTTATTGAGTCGCGTCTGCTCTGAGTTGTAACACCGGGGGGTGTCGGAACGTTAGAGTCTTTTAATTATTGTTATATATTATTACTATTTTCATTAAGGATTTTATGTGTGACCAAACATGTTCTTTCGCGTTGACTTTTCTGCTGTGCATAATTAATGAAATGCTATGTTTAATTGTAATATCACCGTAATATCGTTGTGTGCGTTGTTAAGTTGAGTAGTAGAAGTAGCATCCTAAATCCATGTTTCTATTTTTACTCTGATAAATTACGATTAAATTATCGCGGGGGTTTGGGGTGTTACATGGGTCAAATCATTCTCTATAAATAGTCTGGTCATCTCATTTTCTAAAACAACAAGAAACGTGAAAATTCATACCAATCTTTCTCTTCATCTTCATCTTCATCCTTGAGTCAACCAACAATTACACATAATCATTTTTGCTTCCGTTGTCCATTGTTTTGAAGTGATAACGTTCAAAATTAGGAAGTGTGTGATCTTCATTTCTGGGTTGAGAATTGGTAGGTGTTTCTTGAATAAAACCTTAGGTTTTATCCTCCAAGAATCAAAGGAGATTTTGGCGGGTTTTTGGCAAAAACTGTTTCGTTCTACAGGGATTCAGTCGTGCGAAGGTAACCGAAGAACAGAGTTTTCTTTCGGTTTAGTAGCTAGAGTCGGAGGATCGTAGAAGAAAGGTTTAGGGATCGAATTGTGGTGCATTGAAGTCGGTCGAGTGAAGGTGACTGAAGAACGGAGGTTTCTTGCAGTCTAGTAGCTTGGGACGGTGACTTGAAGTCGTCTTGAATCAAGGGAAGAGAAGGCTCTGCATTAACGATCAAAGATGTTTGGGAGTTTGGATGTTCATAGTTCTTCTCTTGTAATAAACAATTTGCAACGGCTACATATATATATATATATATATATATATATATATATATATATATATATATATATATATATATATATATATATATATATATATATATATATATATCAATTCCAATTGTGGAATTGGGGGCAGAGGTACCCAAAGCGAGGATGATTGGGGAACTGCCTAATCAAATCTCGTTTGTACTCTCTTTCCCTTAACTCTTAACGTTTAATATCATTCGAATTTGCGAAGTCTCAATTTATCGAAATTTCTGAGGTAGTGTGATCTTAAGCTGATATACTGTTTTTCTTAAATTGATACAATTCCTTGAATTGTATCTTGGAGCAACTTGACATTACATTCCATTGAAATTCTGCACTTAGTGTGTTTACGCACACCAAGTGTTTGATAATTTGTTTCAAAGCAAAATCGAACACACTTGCAATTCATTGTTTGTCAATTGATCTCGTTGGATTTGATTAAACATCAAGCAAGTGATACTTTGTTGCTTGCGTTTTAAATTGTGTTAATCAAACTGAATTTTTCTCATCCTTAATTCATTCCAAATTTTATCATGCATATCCGATCCTTTTAGTAGAAGGTTCGTTGTTAACGTGTGATTCATTGGTTGCTTCTATTAAACATTTTTTAAACCAAATTTTTTGGTAACCATTTGCGTGTAAAACTCAAGGGATCTATTCAACCCCCCTTCTAGATCCATAGGCATCGTCTAACAAGTGGTATCATGAGCTCCGGTTTATCTGGTGCTTCGGTAAAACTTCTTGGATCATGGCGAACGAACCTAAAGGGGCTTATAATAGAGCTCCGATTTTTATAGGCAAGAATTATAGCTATTGGAAGGATTATGTGCGCATCCATATAAATTCTATAGATCGAAAGGTTTGGAACATTATTTTAAACGGTCCCATGGAAATTACAATGACCAATGGCGAAGGCATTGTCGTTCCCAAACCCGAAGCTCAATGGAATGAGGAGGACGAGAAAAAGTACAGCTATGATTGGAAGGCTCGAAATATTTTGATCTCCTCTTTGGGAGTTGACGAATATTATCGTGACCCTCACTGTGAAACGGCCAAAGCCACGTGGGATGCTTTACAAGTAGCCCAAAAAGGCACTAATGATGTTAAAATGGCTCGTATTAACACACTAACGCAAGAGTTAGATCTTTTTTACATGAAGCAAGGGGAAACCATTGCAGATATGTAAAAATGATTTACTCACATTATCAACAAATTGCATGTACTTGGTAAACCAATTCAAAACGAGGTTGCTACTAATAAGATTTTGAGGTGTCTTAACAGGGAATGGCAGCCGAAGGTCACCGCGATCAAGGAGGCCAATAATCTAGCTACTCTAGACCTCACCACACTATTTAGCAAACTCGATGAGCATGAGCAAGTGCTCATTAGCTTGGATAAACATGAAAAGAGTATAAAGAAGGAGAAAATAAAAGATACGGAGAAGAAGTCGATTGCTCTTAAGGCTTCTTGTTTAAAGTCCACATCTAAAGAGCAAAGTGATGATGAAACCAACAATGACGATGATGATGACTCCGATGAGGACATGAGTCTATTTGTGAAGAGATACAATAGGTATGTTCGAAAGAATGAGATTCAACACTCGGATACAAATCTAGTCAAATTTAAGAGGCAATCTAGAAATGAAGGAAATAAGAATGGCAAGGTTAAAGGGATGTGTTACAATTGTGGAAAATCCGGGCACTACAAGCCAGATTGTCCATCACTTAAGAAAGACAAGGATAAGGACAAGGACTAGAGTCGTCAACATAAAAAGTCAAACAAATCTAGACGAGCATACATCGCTTGGGAAAGCGATAGCAAGTCGAAAAAAGAGGACAGCTCAAGTGATGAAAGTGAACCCGTTAATCTATGTCTTATGACACGTCACAACAAGAAGAAAGAGGTAAAACACTCTAAATATGACCATTCTAATACTATGTATCATTTAGAATTGTAAAAGGCTTTTGATATGTTGCACCACGAGGCTAAGGAAGCTTTTCAACGCTTAGCCTCGAACAAAAAGATTTTTAAATACTTGGAGAAAAAGGTTTCAGATTCAGAAAGGAAATTGGAAGCTCTTAAAAACTCCATGGTGGATGCATCAAAAGCTAAGATTGATGAGAATGAGTCTCCATGGTTCAAGTTTGGGGGCTGTGATACTTGTCATATTTGGAAAAAAGAGGTGAGAACCCTTAAGGCCAAATTAGACAAGGCCCTTAAACCTAAAATTACGTTTGCTATTGATCGATCATATTATCGAGAAAGCATGAACAATCCGTATTAAAAGTATACGTATGTGATTCGAGATAGAGATAGAAAAGGTAAACTCCAAATAAACCATGATTGCCTATATTGTTGCAAGCCTGGTCATACTATTGCTAAATGTCGTTTTAGAAGATTTCTTGTTCCAAAAGGCATTTATCAATGGTTGCCCAAGTGCGATCTTGGTTTCACTTACCACAAAGGACCTAATGAGAATTGGGTACCTACTCTCCCTTGATTGTTTTTGTAGGTACAAAGTCTTGAGAGAACCGAAAAAAGATGGGTTCTGGATAGTGGCTGCTCAAGACATATGACAGGAGACATATCTCTTTTCATTGACTTTGTGGCGAAGAAAAAGGGGTTTGTCACCTATGGAGATAACAACAAGGGATAGATTCTCAGCAAAGGTAGTGTAGGTAACCCCTCATCTACTACTATCTCTGATGTGCTGCTTGTGGAAGGTCTTAGACACAACCTTTTAAGTATTAGTCAACTATGTGACAAAAATTAAGGGCTTGAGGGTGAACAATGTCTATATGCTAGACTTAAATGAGGTATCGTTGAATGGAGACAAGTGTCTAGTCACTATGAATGAAGATTCATGGTTATGGCATAGACGGTTGGCTCACATCAATTTTGATTTGCTTAACAAAATAGTCTCTAAAGACCTAGTCATCGGTTTGCCTAAAATCAAATTCACAAAGGATCACCTTTGTGATGCTTGCCAAATGGGGAAGCAAACAAGGATCTCATTCAAATCTAAAAACATTGTTTCAACTATGAGACCCCTTGAGCTCCTCCATATGGACCTCTTTAGACCATCTAGGGTTAAAAACCTAGGTGGTAACTATTATGGTTTTGTAATAGTCGATGAGTTTTCTAGGTTTTGTTGGACCATTTTTTTAGCAAACAAGAGTGATACCTTTTCGGTCTTTGAGAGATTTGCTAAGTTATCTCAAAACAAGTTAAACATGAACATTATGTCAATTAGAAGTGATCATGGGGGTGAGTTTGAAAACCATTTATTTGAAGCATTTTGTGAATCCCATGGAATTGATCATAATTTTTCCGTACCACGTACCCCTCAACAAAACGGGGTTGTGGAACGTAAAAATAGAATTTTGGAAGAATTAGGAAGAACTATGATCAATGAGAGTGGACTTCCAAAATACTTTTGAGCCAACGCCATAGGTACGGCTTGTTACATTTTGAATAGGGTGCTCATCCGGCCTATTCTAAACAAGACACCGTATGAGCTTTTAAAAGGGCGTAAGCCAAATATCTCTCACCTTCATGTCTTTGGCTGCAAATGTTTCGTGTTAAACAATGGAAAAGAGACACTTGGTAAGTTTGATGCCAAGGCCGACGAGGGTATTTTTCTTGGATACTCTCAGTCAAGTAAAGCTTATAGAATATATAATAAAAGGTTACAAATTGTTGAAGAGTCGGTACACGTTACTTTTGATGAGTCTTATCCGAGAAATTTTGGAGAAGGTAGTTCTTTTCATGGTGCAGGTGCATCTTCTGAAGACATACTCAAGGACACTGATAATGGAACTGATTAGCCGGAAGCAGTGCGTATTGAGGAGGAAAAGGATCACCAACTAATGAAGAGTGAGGATGATCATCCAACTAATGAAGATGACCTTCCTCCAGCATGGAAGTCTTCCAAAGACCATCCAATCGACAATATCATCGGTGACATCTCTAAGGGAGTAACCACTCGCTCTAAACTTAGTAACTTTTGTTATTACTCCGCTTTTGTGTCACAAGTTGAACCTAAAAACGCAAAGGAGGCATTACTTGATGAGCATTGGTTTTTATCAATGCAAGATGAACTAAATCAATTCAGGAGAAATGAGGTTTGGGACCTTGTCCCCCCTCCGCGAGATCATCGAGTAATCGGCCCCCGATGGGTATTTAGAAATAAACTTGATAAAAAGGGAGTTATAACATGAAACAAAGCGCGACTTGTAGCACAAGGCTATAACCAAGAGGAAGGAATCGACTATAAGGAAACTTATGCGCCGGTTGTGCGACTCGAGGCTATATGCCTTTTACTTGCTTATGCTTGCACTAAGAACTTCAAATTATTCCAAATGGACGTTAAAAGTGCTTTCCTTAATGGATATATAAATGAAGAGGTTTATGTTGCCCAACCTTCGGGTTTTGAATCCCTTGAATATCCTGATCATGTCTACAAACTTAAACGTGCTTTGTACGGACTTAAACAAGCCCTTAGGGCTTGGTATGAACGTCTAAGCAAATTTTTACTTGATCAAGGGTATTTAAGAGGAAAGGTTGACACAACCCTCTTTATTAAACGTCAAGGAAAACATTTAATCTTGGTACAAATTTATGTTGACGATATTATTTTTGGGTCTACTAACATGACCTTGGTCAAGGAGTTTTCTAGTTTGATGCAGGGGGAGTTTCAAATGAGCATGATAGGGGAGCTCAACTATTTCCTCGGATTGCAAATCAAACAACTCGAAGAGGGCACGTTTGTGAGTCAAACAAAATACTATCTTGAGCTTCTCAAATGTTTCGACATGCTAAACTGCAAGGCAATAGATACTCCTATGCCTACGTGTGCCAATCTTGATTGTGACGAAAATGGTAAGGATGTAGAGGTAAAGAAGTATCGAGGTATGATTGGATATCTTCTTTATCTTACCGCATCACGACCCGACATTATGTTCAGTGTATGTATGTGTGCGAGGTATCAAGCACGTCCCAAGGAATCCCACTTAAAAGTAGTTAAGCGCATACTTCGATACCTCTCCGGTACTCCAAAGTATGGGTTGTGGTATTCCAAAGGTAGTGCTTGTTCCTTAGTTGGTTATTCCGATTCTGACTTTGACGGGTCCAAGTTGGATAGGAAAAGTACTAGTGGCACGTGTCACATTTTTGCAAATTCCTTGGTGAGTTGGCATAGCAAGAAACAGGTTTTGGTTGCTTTGTCAACAACCAAGGCGAAATACATTGCCGCATGCAGTTGTTGTGCTCAAGTCTTATGGCTTAAACAACAATTACTTGATTTCAATTTAAAACTTGAGCGTATTCCCATTTTGTACGATAACACTAGTGCAATAAACCTAACTAAGAACCCCGTATTACATTCACGTACCAAGCATATCGAAATACGCCATAATTTTCTTAGGGATCATGTAGAGAAAGGTGATGTGATCTTTGAGCATGTTGATACTAAAAATCAACTTGCTGACATTTTTACAAAACCGTTAGCCACCGAGCCTTTCGTTCACATCCGTAGGGAACTTGGCATTCTCGATATCTCGGATCGTGTTTGATAATCCTTTAAGATAGTGATCTTCACATATATACATGCTTGTTTATTCTTTTAACTAACAATGCAAATAGATATTTAGCTTTATATGAGGGCTCTCATCGTCAATAGTGATCAAGGTAATATCGTTCCGATTTATAGATGTTTAACATATTTTGTGCCATGTTAACTACTTTAAACTTGATGTTTATTACATTTTGTGCATATATTGTTCATTTGGATGTTTGTTCTATGTGCGTGTGTGTTTATTTATCTTTTTGGAACTTATGCTTGCAAAAATTTCAATTTCTCCATTTTTGACCTGGATGAGTTGACCGAAAGATGGAATGGGTCGACTCATGAGCTGAAGCATTTTTCAAGGGACACAAACGGGTTAGCTCACGCTTACTTGCGGTCGGCGCATATCAAAATTCTAAATTTTTTCAAAACCTAGCAATCTTACGTCGACGCACCCTGTCCTTGGGTCGACGCACATCTGACGCACTCAGAATCCTTTTTTAATTTGGGAATGTGTGCGCCGACCTAATGTTTCCACTCTTCATTACATATCTTCATTACACTTTATTTCTTGTTCATTGCATGTTAAACATAGTAGATTTTTGGTCTTCTTCTCTCTATCTCTTCCATCAAACTCCATCAAACACCCATTAAACTCCATCAAATTCCAATTAAAACCCACAAAAATAAAAAACCCACAAAGTGTGAATCCTCAAGATTATAAGACAAGGGTTTCTAGCAGCAAGATCATCATTCTTCTTCACCCATCACGCACTGTTCATCCTCTTCATCATCTTCATCAAAAATGGGTTCCCGACGCACAACTGGTAAACGAACAACTAGAGCTTCATCTGCCGAAATTTCTTTAACACTGGTAACTATTAAATCTTTACTCTCTGATGAACTGTCTGGTCCTTTTGAGGTAGAGTTTAGTCATCGTGTTGTTATTCCACAACATGGTTTCTATGTTTTGATGGGTCCAGGCTACAAAATTCCTGAGATAATTGAAATGCTTTGTGTTCAGAATTTTGGTGAGTTTCTTGAATGTGATGATCGGTTTAATAGTGATTTGATTCGATTATTCTATTGTGGAATTAAGGGAAGATTTAAGGGTGCTGAGTTTTCGTTTTCTATGAATAATGTACGTCATCCTGTAAATAATGAGTTATGGAATACTTTGTTTCATATGGATACTGATGAAAATCTCCCCAAAGTAACCGACACCAAGTTTGTTCAAAACTATGAGTTTAAATCCGCTTTGAATTCTATGTTGCGTAAACCATATCCGGACGATGTTGTGGCAAGTGAATTCTTTCCGAAAAATGTTACCACCGGTCATTTGAAATTTGTTGACTGAGTTCTACAGTGGATTGTTGCTTGTATTTTGAGACCTAAGAAAGGCGAGTACTCAAGAGTTGAGAAGGCAGAAGTTCATCTCATTTACATACTGAAGAATCGGATCAAAATCAACTGGCCACACTATTTTTCATATCAGATGTTTATTACCCGCGACTCCACCAAAAGTCTGGCTTTAGGTTATACATCATGCATTCAGAACTTTTTGAACAAGGCTGGCATCTCGGTTCCTAATATTCCTTACATCCAGATTTCATCCGAACATCAATTTCAACCAAAAACACTCACCATGATGGGTTATATTTGGGATTCTGTTACGAATGAGTTCAAGCACTGACACAGATCAACTCATTCTTTTCCACATGAACCTGAAGAACCTAATCATGACGAAGGAAATGATGATGAGGCAGTACATGATAGGGACAATCAAGATGTTAACAATGTTAATGTGGTTATGCAAGAGGAAGACAATGAAGCATGGATGGACGATCAACCTGAGGACAACTCTGATAATCAGGGCTGGGGAGATTGGCAAAACAACTGCTGGACTGCTCTTAGTGACGCATATATTCCTCCCACCTATGGCGAGGAATATGGTTGGCAGCAACATGATTATTCTGCACCTCCAACTCCACAGCCTCAACATGATTCCCGGACATCTGAAGAGATTCTAGTAAGGTTGAACCAGATGAATCTTCAACATCAAGAATTCCAAGCATTGCAAGAAAGCCGATACAATGCTCAGGAAGAAAGGTTCACAAACTTATCCAACCAAGTCTCGGCTCACATCACTAACTTCAACAGTTTTGCTGACGCCTCTATGACTCGCTTCACCCAAATGGACGAGAATTTGACTCAACAGAATCAGAATCTTGCAAACAGTCTTGGCTTGCTCAATCGCTCGCTAATTGAACTTAACTTGCACCTAGAGGATTTGCCACCACCAGGCCAATACCATGGGGGAAGAGGTCATCCATCTAGGGGGGAAGGGGGAGACCATAGAGATTAGTGCATCATATTGCTTGTGTTTTGTATTTATGTTTTGCTGTTTGGATTGCATGTTCTTTCCTGTTGTTTAACTTTGAACTTTGTTTCAATTTTGTTTTGGTTCTTTGTTTTGAACTATGGCATGAATTGTCTTTGCCTCTTATGTTCCGTATTTATCTCTTTCAAATTTTACATTAACTGTATCATACGTGGATGCGTGTTAGTGTTGCCATGTTGCAAATATGTGAATGAATCCTTACTTGTTACAATGTTATTATTTTGACCACCTTCTTCTCTTCTTTTTTATGTTGACAAAGGGGGAGAAGGATAGTAAGCATAAATTAACTAAGTGTTAAAGACAGGGGGAGCTTGTTCGTTCTCAAATTACAAATCAAGAGAAAGCTAAACAGTGTTGCCATCATAAAAAAAAGGGAGTATGCGAGGGTTAAGGTATTTCATCTATTTCAGTTTTAATGATGTCAACAAATAAGCTAAGTATTAGATTGTAATTTGAGCGGTATCACTTAATTTGTCGGGCAAATTGCATCTAATCATCGTTGTTCATGCGTCTAAACATATATGACTTTGACTTACTCATAAATACATATGCATGATCCTTATATTGGTGTCTAGTATGTTTGTCCGGGTCTTGGTCAGTTAATATGTGCAGAAAAATACATTTCTTGAAAAATGCAAGTGATGCGCCGACCCAACCTAAGCATGAGTTGACTCATGCTTGTTGGAACAAAGTTTGTGGAAAGGTAGGGAAAGCGCACGCTGACCCACTGCAGGTTGTGGGTCGACGCATAACTTTGGGAATTTAAAAATATGCAAGAACTGCATACTTACGTCGACGCAAGATGACAATGGGTCGACGCATGATGGTGAAACTTGCATAGTGATTGCCATGGGTCAGCGCACGCCGACCCTCATTAATGGATGGGTCGACCCAAACTCGCCTGAACTGAATTTTTTCACTTAAATTTTTCTGTTATTTCTGTTACAAGTTTGTGTGGGTCAAATCATTCTCTATAAATAGTCTGGTCATCTCATTTTCTAAAACAACAAGAAACGTGAAAATTCATACCAATCTTTCTCTTCATCTTCATCTTCATCCTTGAGTCAACCAACAATTACACATAATCATTTTTGCTTGTGTTGTCCATTGTTTTGAAGTGATAATGTTCAGAATTAGGAAGTGCGTGATCTTCATTTCTAGGTTGAGAATTTGTAGGTGTTTCTTGAATAAAACCTTAGGTTTTATCCTCCAAGAATCAAAGGAGATTTTGGGGGGTTTTTGGCACAAACCGTTTCGTTCTACAGGGATTCAGCCGTGCAAAGGTAACCGAAGAACAGAGTTTCCTTTCGGTTTAGTAGCTACAGTTGGAGGATCGTAGAAGAAAGGTTTGGGGATCGAATTGCCGTGAATTAAAGTCGGCCGAGTGAAGGTGACTGAAGAACATAGGTTTCTTGCAGTCTAGTAGCGGGGGATGGTGACTTGTTCAATCGAATTCGTGGCACTTGATTCATCTTGAATCAAGGGAAGACAAGGATCTGCATCAACGATCAAAGATGTTTAGGAGTCTGGATGTTCATAGTTCTTCTCTTGTAATAAATAATTTGCAACAACTACATTTATATATATATATATATCTTAATTCCAATTGTGGAATTGGGGGAAGAGGTACCCAAAGCGAGGACGATTGGGAACTGCGTAATCAAATCTCATTTGTTCTCTCTTTCCCTTAACTCTTTACGTTTAGTATCATTCAAATTTGCGAAGTCTCAATTTATCGAAATTTCTGAGGTAGTGTGATCTTAAGCTGATATACTATTTTTGTTAAATTGATACAATTCATTGAATTGTATCTTGGAGCAGCTTAACATTACATTTCATTGAAATTCTACACTTAGTGTGTTTACGCACACCAAGTGTTTGATAATTTGTTTCAAAGAAAAATCGAACGCACTTGCAATTCATTGTTTGTCAATTGATCTCGTTGGATTGGATTAAACATCAAGCAAGTGATACTTTGTTGATTGCGTTTTAAATTGTGTTAATCAAACTGAATTTTTCTCATCCATAATTCATTCCCAATTTTATCGTACATATCCGATCCTTTTAGTAGAAGGTTCGTTGTAGACGTGTGATACAGTGGTTGCTTTAGTTAAACATTTTTTAAACCAATTTTTTTGGTAACCATTTGCGTGTAAAACTCAAGGGATCTATTCAACCCCCCTTCTAGATCCATAGCCATCGTCTAACAAGTTTTGTTGTCAAAGTGAGCATGCGCTGTGAACTTAGGGAGTTAAGGTTGCAAGGCAAGTTGCAGGTGAACTTATATTACTTATCTTACAATAAAATAGGCGCGTTAAGAAAGCATGGGCAGTGTGCTTAACAAGCCTACCCTTTTAAATTCTATAAACAGAGGTTCCAGGAAGTTCACTTAAGATATATCAGCAGATTCCAGTCAGTTCCTAGAAAAATTAGGTTCATCAAAAAGCATAACAAAAGAGAATATGAGAGGAACGTTTAGGGTAGAAGTTATGTTTGAGGAATCGTCAATTTATGATGTTCAACTTCTTTCTTCTAGGGATTGATTGTAAAGCTACGATGAGTAAGCATAGCTAATTTTCTCTTTATGTTAGGGTTAAATGTAGTTGTCGCAACACTTATGCTTTGATCCCAACCATGGCGTTTTATGTTATTTTTCTTAAGTTTTAATATTGATGGATTCTTTGTTCTTCATGCTTGTTTTGGATTAGCTACCTATAATATATTTTCATGGTATGACTTGATATTCAAAAGGTAATGGTCATTACTAGGTCCAAGTCTTTCTTCTATTGGATTCTAAAGCCTATTTGGATTTTAAATCCTATTCCTTCAAGGCCGAAAACTTATTCAAAATATTCTAAAAAACAAGAGATATAAGCAAGGGTGTGCAATCCCATCATTTAATTAATCACCAAGGGGTTGGAGCATAAAAAAACCTTAACGGTGTCATTAATTATTAAATAAAAACCACTTAGTTCACAATTACATAAACCCCTATGGGCATGATTACACAATTAAACCACAAAGATCCAAAAACAACAAAACCTCTAGCTCATTGGACCTCATCTAGAACCCGACGTTCTTTAGAAATACTTCACTGACAAAAAGAACCATCCTCTAGAGTTTTAGCTTCCCCTGTCTTGTCACCCTCAAGCTCAGTTTTAACACCCTCGTCAAGAGATACATCATACCCAGTATGGGGCAGCACTTATTCTTCTTCCACCAACTGCTTACCACTAACCACATTAAATAAATCAGATTAACATAGGTCTTAATCAAGGTAGAGGAAAGCCACTTGCTCATTTTCCCTCTCAAAGTACTGGTTAGAAGTGTCCACTAATTCATATTTAAGCATAGATAACTCTTTGTCCATATTCTTCTTAGAGACCTTCTTGTGAGATTTCTCCAGATTATTCTCTAATGCACCATGAGTCTGGGCCTTCAGCGAGACTATTTTAAATTTAGATTTAAAATCATCTCTCTCTTTAACCAGGGTTCTCATTGTTTCCAAAAAATTAAATAACTTAACAGGAATCCTATTATAGATGACCTTATAGTCACCAAGAAAGTCTTTAAGAAAACGAAGGTGGGGGCTAGTAAATTTTTGGGCGTTGAATATTGGATCAGTCCATATTAATTATTATAGGGGCTGGTCATTCCTTGTTGGCAAAGAGTGTTTGCACTCCATATACTATTCAGGTATTACTATTTTATCATCTTTGAGAATATGCCCCACCTTGCTTTTGGACCTTATGGGGTGAATATTGTCGGGGGTGTAGCCTTTAACATGCCTTTTCTCCCTTTCTTCACGAGGCCGCATGGGCTACTCTTATGATTATCTATCATTAGATGCTCATCCCTTATCTTAGCCAAGCATTCTTACCTTTCATCCCGAGGAATGGAAGACATTTTCTCTGCTAAAAGGTATCAGAAAAACATAAGTAACATGACAAGTGAATGATTTCAAAATAAGGGTCTCCATGAACATAAACTTACTCATGTAGTTGTCTATCTCACTATACTTTACCCAATCAAAGATGATCATGGTGTTAGAGCTCATGACTTTAAATTCATCCAAAACTTGAACCACCTTCCTCTCAGCAAGGGTGAGTTAGTCAAAGTTAAAGCCACTGGTGGTCACTTGATCCTCTATCCAATACAGAGGGAAGTGAGGGGTTCTGTTTGCCCGACCGTGACCATGGAGGCACCTTGTTGTCCCCTAACCCTCATGAACATGTCCTTCCAATTTTTTTAGTGTTTGGAATAAAGATTGGACAATTATCTCTGTGATAGGGAACTTAAACTCATCCATCCATCTTTGATGTTTGTCTTTGTAGAATTGAAAGAAAATAACATCCCAACGGAAGGTAAAACTTCCAGCCACTGACATATGATCTCGGATGCCCTAATCATGCTCCAGCTATTGGGCATAATCTTGGAAGGAACGACATTTACAGTTGTTGGAACCTCGACCTCAAACATGTTAAAGGGAATTAAAACCCCTAAATCACGAATGACATGAATGTATAGATAGAAATAAGAGGTGGGTGAGTCATATAGGGAAGCCATGTTGGTCCTTTCTTCTTCAAAGCATGTCTCCAAAATGACATATTCTTCATGACTGTGTTGGAGAGCCCAATTATTCATCGAAAGGCCTCAATCCTCTCCTCGCTCATATAAAGAGATACAAAATATTCAACATAAAGCACTTAACGTTTAAAGTTGCCATTAGTTGTTGGGAGTTTCTTGGTAAAAACATGAAGAAAAATAGTCACTATCAGAACTACAAGTGCTCTCATAGCTCCTAAAAACACCTAAATTAAATAGGTTTTTTTGTTAACTGAGCCATCCTCACATTTGGTATTCCTTATGCAATGCAAGTACATTGCAAACCTTTATCTAGTGTTAGAGGGATCCACTATCTTACCATTCTTCTCTAAATCCATAATTATTGCCATAAAGGGGAAAAAAGGAAGAAAAGGTAACATACATGTACTTGCAAATGGGGGTTAAGAGCTTGAGCTTGAGGGACTCTAAGGGGGTTTCGAAAAAGCTTGAGAGAAGAAGAGATGTAAAAGGGTAAAGAGTAAGGGATAAATCCCTTTATAGGAATTGGAAGGTTAATCATATAGGTAATTGATGACCTCTCCCTAGGTTCTCCAACAGTTGCAGAAGTTACCCCATGTTTTTGACACATGTGGGGATTTAAGGTCAATTTGGCTTCCCAAGGCCAAATCAGCATTGATCACACTTAATATTGTGCGTGCATTAACCTTAACTGATGTTTTAGGATTTAACTGAATTGATATTTGAAGATATGTCTCATTGACACTTGGAGGTTTTAATCTAGGTCATACTTGAGGGACTCGCCCCATGCATGCCCGAGTGACTCACCCCAAGTCGTGCTTGAGGGTGTAATACCCCAAAATTTGCCCTCTCATTTCTTCATATCATCTAGCATAAGCTTTCATTTCATTGCATTGCATTGCATTCAAGCATAGAAAAAACAAAACATCAAGCATTGCATTGCATCTTGCATAAGGGCATGTGATCAATGGTCCTTCAAAGAGGTGGATTGTCCAAAGCAAAAGAATAAGAACCAAGGGTCTTCAAACAAATTCTCAAGGGTCTCTTATGTCATATATCATCCCAATTTATCTCACAAGTCATTTGGAAGAGGAGAATTCATCAAGAAGATTGGACAGCGCATCATTTCCTATCACAAAAAACAGTCAAAATTAGGGTTTTGGATTCAAGTGGTCTCCAGATGAAATTTTGATTCAAACTTAATCTCAATTTTTTCTACATAATATCAAGTGTCTAAGGATGGAAGATTGGCCATTGATTCATTTCAGAAGAGGTTCAATTGATCAGTTGCTTGATAATCAAGAAATTAGGGAAAAAGTCAACTGTGCAGTGAAAAAGTCAACTCCTGACTTTTAAGGTCAAATTCATGAAATTCAAGTTATATATGTTCATTGGACAAGATTTGATCAAGAAATGATGGGGAATAATGAAAAATCAAGAAATCACAAAACTGCCAAAAATGGATACTTTGGGGTTTCCAAAAGTAGTAAGTTTTGACCATTTTAGTACCTCTCTTTGAGTCAGGCTTTCTCAATTTTAAAGCATCAAATAAAAAATCCACCAGGCCACAACAAAAGATCTTGTTTCAAGCTTCAAATCCATATAAAGAACTCTTCCATCAGATCAAAATTGAGGGAGTCATGATCAATCAAAGTTTGGTAAAATCAAGGCAAAAACCAAGTCATGGCAAGGCAAGACCAGGCCCATAGGCCATAATTTCATCGAACAGTTGGCGTGCCAAATGTCAAGCCAATTTTCTCCATCAAGAAGGCTTTAAATGGAAAATTGTTGAACATAAAAGTTGTTCATCTCCATGCCCTCTTCAACTTTGATGTTGGACATTTTTTCATTTGAACAAGTTATGAAGGTCATACGAGGGCTCGAACATGGTGGTTTCATGCTGAAAGTTCACAAGTCATAAGGCCTTGCTTGCAGCCCAAGTCACACACACATACACCAATTGTGGTTCCTTGTTTTCCAAGCAACTGAGTTGATCCTAACTAACCGAGTTAACTAACTTGACTCGGTGAGTTGAGTCTAACTAACTCCGACCCTAGCTCCAAACCCAAACCTCATTCCAAACCACTTATACTCCAAACCTAAAATCTATTTAAGTGATGCTTCACTCATTTTCAAGGGGTCAACTATTTTTGCTCCATTTTCACTCTCAATTCTCTCACATTTCTCTCTAATTTCTCTACTCATTCTTCATCAACTTTTACTTCTCTCTTCTAAAACCACACACAAAAGCTCTTATTTCTTGAAGAATAATCACTTTTTACATTGAAAAGTGATTAATTCTTGAGCTTAACATTCATCATTTAGCATTCTTTGGTTGGATTTCTAGAAGTTCAGAGTATTCTTCTTCAATCCAAAGATTTCTCACCATTTATTTTGGTGCAAGTTGGATTTTGGTGGATTTTTGCGATTTCGTTCGGTTTCGACGCGTTTCGGCTACTAATTGAGGAATCTCTGGTTTTATTTCATTTTCTGCACCAAGATTACTTTGCAAAAATTACCAAAGCAAGTCTCTGCTTTGTAGGTTGGTTTTCCCTAAATCTACACTGTTTTTAGCTTATTCGCAACTTATTCGATGTAGATTTTGTGGATTTTGATTTGGATTCATGTGCTTGAATATGATTCTTGATGTGACTGTTAATTGAATCCAATCGATGTTTGTTGACTGTAATTCAATGTAAATTCGTGCCTAATTGTGTACATGATCATTTGGATGTTTGGATAAGTGATTCACTGCTGAAAAGTGCTTTTCAAAGTTGAAATTTTGCCTCTGTTTCAGTGGTAATCGATTACTCTAAGAGAGTAATCGGTTACTCTGCTTTATTTTCACGGTTTTAGCCAATTTTTAACTGAGTAATCAATTACTCTAAGAGAGTAATCGGTTATTCTGCTTTATTTTCACGCTTTCAGCCAATTTTCAACTGAGTAATCGATTACCCTATGTGAGTAATAGATTACCACTGAAGCAGATTGTGTTTTTCTTGCATTTTCTTGCTTGTTTGAGATCTCTTGCATGTTTAAACTTCATGGATTGATCCGTTGATGATTAGTGGACTATTCTTAAGCTGTTTCACTTCACATTATTGCATGAGTATGATTTTTTGATACGCGGTTCTTGATTGTTAATCGGTGAATGTTTATGTTTGCGTTGTTGATTAATCGATGTAATGAGCACATAATGCACACACATTGAGCTTGTTAATTGTTAATTGATGCTTGTGTTGCTGGAATTGCTAATAACGTACTAGGACCAGCGAGCCTGCAACACCTGAGCAAGAACGTTAGCCGTTCCCTAAAAAAGCACAAATAAAGTGACCCTCGTTGAGGGGAACTACATCGCTCTGATTCTCATGTTCCCGATGAGATACGTAGGCAGTGGAGTAGGGCCCATTCGAGCACTTCTTTTATTTTCCCTACATTTGTTTCTCATTCTCTTTCCATTCCTTTTCCAGTATCCTTTCCTTACACCCTTTGATTGAGGTAGCAAGTGTGGATCCCATCGGGTACGATGGACGCGTGGGGGTGCTAATACCTTCCTCGCGCGTAACCGACTCCCAAACCCAGTTCTCTTGGTCGCAAGACCATGCTTTTCCTTCCCTTCAGGTTTATGCAGTGTTTCCTTTCCCTCTCTTGGGATAAATACACATTGCTGACAACTCTGTTTCGTGCCACTTTCGCGTTTGTACTTGGATGAAAATCCCGGGAGTGACAGCTGGCGACTCTACTGGGGAAGCTTGACCTCTTGCTGGTCCATCTCTAAGCGAGTCAATCCTAACGCTTGTTTGTTTTTTCTTTCTTTCATTGGGTGTTTACTATCGTGCATTATTTTGCTTTACTGTATTTATTGCATTTTAGCATTACATATCATATTATTACTGTTGTGCTGGACTGTGGTGTTTTCTGTTTGGCGGGATGGGATTTCTGAGAGATAAGCCCATTACACAGGCTTGAGTATACACTTAGCATTAGAGTGAAGAGTAGTGGGACCTACGTGCCGTCTAGAGTGCGTTGGGTATTCACGAAATTCACAGCCAGACGAGGCTATCTTGGGACATGTTATGACGTGCGTATCTTGCGCATTTCAGAATGTTGATCTAGAGAGCTGTCGACTCTGGTGACCATTCCCAAGGACTCAGTTGCGGCACTCCTCCCGAGATGTGACAGTGGCAGACCACATTTTGTGGCAAACCCATTGCAGATTCTCGATCCGAGGACCCAATACTGGGAACTTGCTATAGGATGTCCTTTTTGAAAGGGAATCAGTGGAGGCACTCCTTGATTGGTGATAGTACTGTACCCCGAGGGATGAATGTACTATTGCTTCTCGACCTTAGTGCTTGAAGCTGAGGATCTTTCATTTTGTGAATCAGTTAAGGCCTCCTCGATTGATGATGATGCCAAACCAGAAATAGTGAACGTATCATCGTTTCTCGACCTGAGAGCCCGGGATACTGAGGATCTTAGTACCCACATGTGAGAGGGGCGGGATGTTTACAGGTTTGCAGGTAACCAAGCTTCCTACATACCCTGTCTTGTTGGTACTATTATATACAGATGGTGTATCCTATTACAGTGGTTTGGTGCTCGCCTACAAAAATGTTATCATATTTATACAGACACGATGCACACAGTCCAGCACAGACACCTGATGACCTGATCACATGCCCTTTTGCATTGCATTATCATATCATAACCGTTGTGTTTGTCATTTACAGGTGCATAATACACTTCTGATTCCAATCCATGGGTTCAATAGAGAATGACGAGAGAAGGAAGAACAATGTTTCTTACAAGTTTCCAGACCCTACCCTGGATTCACTGCTCAAGGTTATAGACATGGCGGGCCTGGGTGTTCTTGATAGGTTTCAAAAGAAGTACGGGAATTTGGTTAAGATGGTCTGTACTATCACAAAGTATAAACATGATGCTTTGCACACTCTGCTGCAATTCTACGAGCCTTCGCTGAGATGTTTCCTCTTTCCAGATTACATTTTGATGCCAACACTAGAAGAATTCTCATTTATTTTGGGGATTCCGATCACGTCGGCAATACCGTTCTTTTCTGGTAGTTCTCCTAGTACAAAAGAGATTGCTGCTGCAATGCAAATAGATCAGTCAGTGATAAAGAGTGGTGTGGGTAGCAAAACCGGAGTTGACGGATTTCATCTGGAATTCCTCTCTGATCAAGCTCAAGAGTCTGCTAATGCTAAAAATTGGACGATTTATAATTCCATTCTGGCTCTCTGCATATATGGCCTAGTTATTTTCCCCAATCAGCAAGACTTTGTGGATATGCAGGCGACGAGGGTTTTCATTCTTAAAAATACAGTCCCTACTTTGTTAGGAGATTTTTATCATTCTGTGCATTACAAGAACGAGAAAAGAAGGGGAGGACCTGTTAGTTGTTGTATGCCACTGCTGTGCCATTGGCTTTTCAAGCATTTGCCTCAAACAGGTGCCTTTGTGGAAACCATAGATGTTGCGAAATGGTCCAAGCGAATGATAGGCTTAACTGCTGATAATATTATCTGGTTTGATCATCGGTTATTGAGAATAGAGCTTATCACAAGATGCGGAAATTTTCCAAATGTACCTCTGATTGGCAGAAAAGGAGGGATCAATTATAATCCAGTTTTGGCCATCTGACAGTTTGGGTATGCTTCCAGGAATCCTCCTACGGAGCAAGACGTTGAAGAATCTTTGTTCTTTACAGGAACTAAAGATGAGAAGGTGGCAGAAGTAGTGAATGGTTGGAAATATAAGCATAAAATTGGAAAAGCGGTCTTTGGGAAAGGAGATTGTAGGTCTTATCCTGAATATGACAGATGGGTCGAGATGAAAGTAAAAGAACTGCTTTTACCCTTTTTAAGGGAACCTTTTTTATGTTCAGTAAAGCCAGAAAAGCCAACCATGGTAGCTATTGAAGAGTGCGAAAAGTGGCAGAAGATGGTAAAAGAGATTCAAGCAGAGAATGCTAGAATGAGTAGCTGTCTCCAGAAAGCCCTGCATGACAATAAAGATCTAGAAGGAAGAGCTCAGAAGGCAGAGAAGATCTTAGCAGCCAAAGAGAAAGATTTTTATGAAAGAGCACAACACTTCCAGAAGATCAGCAAAGGTGCCAATGCTGCCAGTCAGGCTCACAAGACAACTTAACAGGACTTAGCTCAGACCAAGGATACATTGGCCAAATTCCAGTGAGCATGGGATGATGTCAGAATTGAAAATGCTGAGTTACAGGAACACTAGAACATTAAAGACGAAGAGCTTAAGAAGGCACATGAGTAGAGGAGAAAGTATCGGGAAAGCCTCTGTAAAAGTCAAGAACAGTTAGAAGAAGCTAGAAAAGAGCTGAAGAATACCAAGAAAGAGCTTGAAGAAGTCATGATAGAAAGAGAGATACTCAAAACGCAGGCTGGCATAAAGAGACACAAAGGAGTGTATGATGACGAAGCTTTGATGCTGCATATGGGTTCCTTAACTGAGGCTCTTGAGAAAAGGGATTTTTTTATCAAAGAGATGATTGAAAAGCCAAATCACCAGCGTACTCGCATACTCTTTGAGGAGATCAAATACACAAGTGATAAGCTGAAGGATGTGGAATTATCAAATTGATGTTCTTTTTCTTGTAATTTGTTGTTAATGGTTACTATCAGGCATGTTGATGGATCCATCTTTCCCTTGTATTTCATTTGTGGATGAACCTATTTTGAATGTACTTGAATATTTTGTTGAATGGGGATGAGCAGTTTTATTCAGAATTAGTCCTTATCAGATATCTGTACACAAGCACATGACCACGACACGTCTCTTTATATCACGATTTCTGATCTTCAAATTTCTGTGGTTAAGATTGGAATCAGGGTGTAAGGCACCTCGGAAATGATAAACATGACATTTGCATTGCATTGCATATCATTTTGCATTTTGTTGCTTGCTTTTTCAGGTACCTGTTGCGGGGTCTCTAACCTTTATTTGGTTTCAGGTATTATAGCTGAGAATCATATTCATTGATACTCAACTCGAAGAAATCAAGCAAGGATTATGGATCAAATGCAGAATGATTTGACTGAAATGAGGGCACGCATGGACCAGTTTATGACTCTCGTGACTGGTATGGCTCAAGCTCAGGAAAGATTGAGGCTTCTGGTTGAGCGTCCAGAAACTACGCCTGAAGGTAATCAAGTGGACAATTTGCAGACAAGGGTCACTCCTCCTCCTGGTGGCAATCCTCCTCCTGGTGGTAACCCTCCTCCTGGTGGTAATCTGGGTAATGGAAATGGCAGAAATGTTGGTGGTATTCAAGAAGATGTTCTGGAAGACCAATTTACCCTACTAGATGCTGATATGGGTAACCCGGGTGACCGAAGGTATGATGAGTTAGCTGAGAAGATCCGGGCCATAGAGTGCAAGAATTCTATAGGTATTGATGTTACTAGTTTGGGACTGGTACAAGGAGTCAGAATTCCTCCAAAATTCAAGGCGCCCACTTTTGACAAGTATCATGGCAATACGTGTCCCCAGACACATATTCAAGCTTATTTTGGGAGGGTTTCATCCCATACAGATGATGAGAAGTTATGGATGCATTACTTTCAAGATAGTCTGGCTGGAGCTTCTTTGACCTGGTATATGAAATTGAACAGAGCTGCTGTGAGAAGTTGGAAGGATCTGGCATAAGCATTCCTAAAGCAGTACTAGTACAATATTGATATGGCGCCCAACCGCACTCAATTTCAAGGGTTGTCACAGAATGCTAAGGAAAGTTTCAAGGAATACGCTCAAAGGTGGAGAGAGATGGCTGCACAGGTTTAACCTCCTTTGCTGGATAGAGAAATGGCGGACATGTTTATGGGCACCCTGCAAGGGGCATTTCTTGAAAGGTTGGCTGCTTGTCCATCAGCCGGATTTGCTGATATCGTGATCGCTCGAGAAAGAATAGAGAGTCTGTTGAAGCTT
Organism: Lathyrus tuberosus; assembly: GCA_022829125.1. Classification (NCBI taxonomy): domain Eukaryota; kingdom Viridiplantae; phylum Streptophyta; class Magnoliopsida; order Fabales; family Fabaceae; genus Lathyrus; species Lathyrus tuberosus. The sequence continues at coordinate 11,981,715 of JALAZF010000009.1, forward strand.
GGGAAGATCCAAGATGTAAGTGGGGCTGGTTCTTCTGGGACAAAGAAACCATTTGCTAGTGGTCAGAAAAGAAGAGAAAGTGATAAAAATGCTGTGTACAGAGGACGAGGAAGAGGATATTCTCAAGCTTATCATCAAGTAGGTGCAGTGACAATCCCAGCACCATCTGTTTAACAACAACAACCGCAACAGCAAGCTCAGCAGCAGCAGCAGCAACCTCCTTTCCAGCAGAGGTCTAGGCAGAGGGATCGTAAGATTGACCCTCTCCCTATGACGTATTCAGCGTTGTTACCACAGTTACTCAAGTTGAAGTTGGTTGAGCTTCGTACTATGAGACCTCCTACCGCTGGAAACTTGCCACCTAATTTTGATGTTAACGCTCGCTGCGAGTTCCACTCAGGTGCTCAGGGGTACGCCATTGAAAAATGTTGGGCGTTTCATCATAAGGTGCAAGATTTGATTGATGCTAAAGCAATCAATTTCTCGTTACCTCATAATGTTCTCCAGAACCCCATGCCTGATCATGGTGTGGCAGATGTGCGTGCTATTGAAGACGGAAAGAGATTGAACTTGGTAGCAGATATCAGTCAGGTGAAGACTTCCTTGTTGGTTGTAAAAGATTGTCTGTTGAAGGGACAGGTGTTCCCGGGTTGTGATCAATATTGTTTTGAATGTATGAGTTAAGAGAATGGCTGCGATAAGTTGAGAATTGGCTTGCAGAGTCTGATTGATGAGGGACGTCTACAGTTTGACCGGGAAGTGAAAGAAACTGATGAGGTGTCAACTGTGACTATCTATTATACTCCCGCTGAGATTCAGGTGCATGCAGGTACAACTCCTGTAGCGAGTGTTGTGCAAGAAAGATCCAGTCCTGTTACCATCACGGTGCCAGGACCAGTTCCGTTTACATCTACAAAAGCAATCCCATGGCAATATGGGGCAGACGTGTATTATGAAGGGAAAAAGCAGGAAGTCGGGACATCAGCCAATTCGAATATTGATAATGTGGGTGGTGTAGGTGGCTTTACAAGAAGCGGAAGGTTGTTTGCTCCCCAAACTTTGCGCAGTGATAAAGAAGCTGAAGCTGCAGCAAAAGCCAAAGGAAAACAGGTGGCTGAGAGTGTGCCTGTACCTGAAATAGAGACAAAGATTGCCTTTGACAACGAGGTGGAAGAGTTCATGAGGATAATAAAGAAAAGTGATTATAAGATTGTCGATCAACTGAACCAAACGCCCTCAAAAATTTCAATTTTGTCATTGTTGATGTGTTCTGACGCGCACCGGGAGGCTTTATTGAAAGTATTGAAGAGAGCATATGCTCCACATGAAATCACTGTTAATCAACTTGAGGGTGTAATTTCTAACGTCAATGTCAGCCACGGATTGGGCTTCACAAGTAGGGATTTGACGTCTGAAGGGAGAAACCACAATAAAGCTTTGCACATTACAATGGAATGCAGGGGTGCAGTGTTGTCTCACGGACTGATATACACTGGTTCCTTACTCAATGTCTTGCCTAAGAAGGCGCTAATGAAGCTAGAGGTTGATGGTTTGATTTTAAGGCCCAGTGAGTTGGTTGTCCGAGCGTTCGATGGAACGAAAAGGTCCGTGTTTGGTGAAGTGGAACTGCCCGTGCAAATTGGACCGCAAGTGTTCAAATCTACATTCCATGTGATGGATATACAGCCTGTGTATAGCTGCTTATTAGGCCGCCCTTGGATTCATGCGGCCGGGGCTGTTACATCCACCTTACACCAGAAGTTGAAATACGAGTTCGAGGGACAAGTTGTGACAGTGTGTGGTGAAGAAGATATTTTTGTTAGCCACTTATCCACGTTCAAGTATATTGAGATGGATGGGGAAATTCACGAGATGCTTTGCCAGTCATTTGAAGCGGTAAATATTGATAACATGCCCGAATCATCCCTTGCACCAGATAGAGCCGGTACATCCATTTTGTCCTATCAGCAAGCTGTCAAGGTTGTCAGAGCAGGCAATGCCCAAGGCTGGGGCAAGCTGATAGAGACACCAATGAAGGAGGACAAGTTTGGTATTGGTTATCATCCCTCTATGACTTCAGCTGCAGAGAACAGTGGACCCATCACTTTTAGTAGTGGGGGAATCATTTACTCAGACCAGTCTTGTGCAGCTACAGAAGATGGCGTTAACAATGACTGTGACTTGGACAACTGGGTACGCCCACGCGCTCTGGGACAACTATTACAGAATTGGTCTGTTGAAGAAGTCATCTGGGTTACTCTTCAAACAGAGTAATTTTCTTTGTTTTTCTAACCATAATGCATGTTAAAATCTTGCGCTCTGCCCAAGGCGTATAGATTCATTTGTAGGACCACCCTGTTTGCATTTGCAATTTTAATCATCAATAAAGGACGTTTTGCACTCAAATTTTGTTCCTTGTCTGTCATTTTTTTTTAATTTTTGCACAAAAATACTAAAATGGCAATGTTTCATTTCTTTTTTGTTTTAAAAATAAATTCTAAAATAAAGCATGAACCCGTTCGTGCAGACTTGATCCTCCAGATTTCATTGATAACGGTTCTGCTATGAGTATGTATGACTTTGACAAACCGATTTATCAAGCCGAAGAAGGGGATGGGAAAGGCTGTGAACTCCCTGAGGAATTGGCCAGATTGTTAAAACAAGAGGAAAGGACCATCCAGCCTCACCAAGAGACCATATAGATCATTAATATTGGTACTGAGGATGCTAAGAAAGAGATCAAGATTGGTGCCAGCCTGAAAGCAGATGTGAAGAAAGCATTGACTGAGATGTTGTGTGAATATGTTGATATCTTCGCCTGGTCGTATCAAGACATGCCAGGGCTGGATACTGATATTGTTGTGCACAGGCTTCCATTGAGAGAAGAATTCCCGCCAGTCAAGCAGAAACTTCGTCGGACTCATCCCGATATGGCCATCAAGATGTTCAGAAGCAGTGGGACGCAGGGTTTCTTGCTATGACTAATTACCCTCCTTGGGTTGCCAACATTGTGTCGGTGCCAAAGAAAGACGGAAAGGTGAGAATGTGTGTGGATTATCAAGATCTTAACAAGGCTAGCCCAAAAGATGATTTTCCACTGCCCCACATTGATGTACTGGTTGACAATACAGCTCAGTTTTCAGTGTTCTCGTTTATGGATGGCTTCTCCGGGTACAACCAGATTAAGATGGCGCCTGAGGATATGGAGAAGACCACGTTCATTACTCTGTGGGGTACATATTATTATAAAGTGATGCCTTTTGGGTTGAAAAACGCAGGGGCAACATACCAACGGGCAATGGTAACTTTGTTTCACGACTTGATTCATAAAGAGATTGCATGTTATGTGGATGATATGATTGCCAAGTCGAGAACAAAAGAGGAACATCTGATTAACTTGAAAAAGCTGTTCGAAAGGTTGAGAAAGTTCCGTTTAAGGTTGAATCCAAATAAGTGCACTTTTGGGGTGCGTTCTGGAAAGCTGCTAGGTTTCATTGTGAGCGAAAAAGGGATTGAGGTCGATCCTGCCAAAGTGAAAGCAATACAAGATATGCCTGAACCGAGAACAGAAAAAGAAGTTCGTGGCTTTCTGGGTAGATTGAATTACATTGCAAGGTTCATATCTCACCTAACAGCCACATGCGAACCAATATTCAAGCTGCTAAGGAAAGATCAAACGGTCCGGTGGAATGACGATTGTCAATTGGCATTCGACAAAATAAAATAATACTTGCAGGAACCTCCAATCCTCATGCCTCCAGTGTCAGGAAGGCCTTTAATAATGTATTTGACAGTGCTTGAAGGTTCTATGGGTTGTGTTCTCGGTCAACACGACGAGACAGGTAGGAAGGAGCATGCTATCTACTACCTGAGCAAAAAGTTCAATGACTGCGAGTCCCGATACTCAATGCTTGAAAAGACATGTTGTGCACTCGCATGGGCTACTAAGCGATTGAGGCAGTATATGATCAGGCACACAACCTTGTTGATTTTAAAAATGGATCCTATCAAATACATTTTCGAGAAACCAGCACTAACAGGAAGAGTTGCACGGTGGCAAATGGTTTTGATAGAATGTGATATCCAGTATACTTCTCAAAAGGCCATCAAAGGAAGTATCTTGTCAGACTATCTTGTGCAACAGCCAATTGATGATTACTAACCCATGAAATTTGATTTCCCTGATGAGGACATCATGTTTCTCAAAGCTAAAGACTGCGAGGAACCACTCCTGGAGGAGGGGCCAGACCCTGAATCCAAATGGAGTCTAATGTTTGATGGGGCTGTCAACATGAATGGGTGTGGAGTTGGAGAAGTTCTTATCACGCCGGAAGGTGTTCATATGCCTTTCACTGCCCGAATAACTTTCGGATGCACCAACAATGAAGCAGAATATGAAACTTGTATAATGGGAATTGAGGAGGCGATTAATTTGCAAATTAAGACCCTTGATATTTTCGGTGATTCAGCTTTGGTAATCAATTAGGTGAAAGGGAGTTGGTACACGCACCAAGCAAATCTGGTTCCGTATAGAGATTATATAAGGAGATTGCTGACATTTTTCACAACAGTGAAGCTGTACCATATTCCTCGAGATGAAAATAAGTTTGCGGATGCCTTGGCCACATTATCTTCCATGATCAAAGTGCAAAGATGGAACCATGTACCTAAGATTGAAGTGTCTCGTCTTGACAGACCTGCATTTGTGTTTGTTGTTGATGCAACGTCTGATGACAAGCCATGGTTTCATGACATCAAGTGTTTCTTGAAAAGTCAAGAGTACCCGCCAGGGGCATCTGCCAAGGATAAGAAGACGTTGAGAAGGTTATCTAGTAGCTTCTTCTTACGGAATTTTGACATGGTTCTGCTCAGATGCGTGGATAGACACGAAGCAGACCTGTTAATGCAGGAAGTACATGAAGGCTCTTCCGGTACCCATGCCGGAGGTCACGCCATGGCTAAGAAATTATTGAGGTCGGGGTATTATTGGTTGACAATGGAAGCAGACTGTTATAAGTACGCCCGCAAGTGTCACAAATGCCAGATCTATGCAGACAAAGTGCATCTTCCTCCAAATCCGTTGAGTGTCATGTCCTCTCGCTGGCCCTTTGCCATGTGGGGCATTGACATGATCAGAAAGATTGAGTCTACTGCTTTAAATGGCCATCGTTTCATCTTGGTCGTCATTGATTATTTCACTAAATGGGTTGAAGCAGCATCTTATGCCAACGTCACTAAGCAGGTGGTAGCTCGTTTCTTGAAAAGGGATATCATTTGTCGCTATGGAGTGCCCGAGAGAATCATTACTGATAATGGTTCTAATCTGAACAACAAAATGATGGCTGAGCCGTGCCGGGATTTCAAAATTGAACACCATAACTCTTCTCCGTATCGTCCGAAAATGAATGGCGCTGTGGAGGCGGCCAACAAAAATATTAAGAAGATTGTGTAGAAAATGGTTGTCACATATAAAGATTGGCATGAGATATTACCATTTGCTTTGCATGGGTACCGAACGTCAGTACGCACGTCCACTGGGGCAACATCATTCTCACTTGTATACGGTATGGAGGCAGTACTACCGGTTAAAGTTGAGATTCCATCCCTCAGAGTCATGATGGATGTCAGGTTAGACAAAGTTGAATGGGTTCGTGCCAGATTTAATCAGTTGAGCCTCATTGAGGAGAAACGGTTGGCAGTTGTATGTCATGGGCAGTTATACCAACGGAGGATGAAGCATGCATTTGACCAAAAGGTGCGTCCTCGGGTTTCCAAAGTGGGAGATGTGGTACTCAAAAGGATTCTTCCTCCTAGTCCAGATCACAGGGGCAAATGGACTCCCAACTATAAAGGTCCATTCGTGGTTAAGAAGGTCTTCTCGGACGGAGCCTTGTTACTTACAACCATGGACGGCGAAGACTTTTAATCCCTTGTCAACTCAGACGTAGTCAAAAAATACTTCGCATGAATAGACTCGCTGGACAAAAAAAAGAAAATCCAGGAAAAAAAGGGCATCCCGGCGAACCACAAAAACAAAATAAAAAGGTTCGGGCAAAAATTAGGGATAATAAATAAAAATTGTATACCCGGTGAGTTGAAAATCCGCAAGGACAACTCAGGCAAAAAAGGGTATCCCGGTGGATTGAAAACCCGAAAGGGCGGTCCACGCAAAAGAGGGATTTAAGCGAACGACTACGGTCTGGGTTATCTGTACTCCATCACCATTTCAACAACTGACATTCCAAAGGGTAGGAATCAGTCTTGAAGACATACTGGCCATAGCAGAATTGAAACTCAGTGGAATGCCGTATTCACATTGCCATTAAGATAGTTTCTTTTCTCAATTTTCAGCGATCACCTCTTTCCAGGGATTGCTTCCTGATGTAATTGCCTATTCTGGGCTTTTCTTCAATAAATTGAATTTCAGTAAAAGGCTTCTTATTTTGTTTTATTGCTTTGTTTGCAAAAACGTCTGAATTTTTGATAAAACATTGTGTAACACCCCCAATCTATACCCCCAATTAAATAAAGCGGTAAAAGAAAATTCAAAATTTCATCAGAGTATATTTAGAAATTCACAGCATAGACCGAGGGTCACATCAATTTGAAACAAAACATACAACACCTGCTCATAAAGATATGCAACACTCGCAGGTAGCAAATAAACAGAGGAACTTAGCTCATACTACCCACAATTCAAATACAGAATAAAGCAGAAAATCTGTACTGAATTTCATATATATATATATATCATAAAAAGTTTGTCATACATCAAGTCATACATGCACAAGCCAAAAGATATATATACATATACACACAAAACGATCCCCCTGACTACCCGGTGCCACATATCAGAGCCGACCGACAAAAGAATGAAGTCCTAAGCTTCACAAAAAGGCCTCCAACAACTCTAATCTGCAATGCCTCATAGAGCATTATAAAACAGCAGAAGGGTGAGAAAAACAACCATAATATAATTGCATACAATTATATATAACACCAAAAATACACATATATATTATTCTCACCACAACTCATACCAGTATTCAAACATAAGGCAACACAATGTATAATTCATCTTTCCATCACCAAGGTATACTAACCATACACAATACAAGTATCACCAACACATATCCATATATCAATTTATCCACAATTCCACACAGAAACAAACCATTAATGATTTATGCAAATGCAAGAGACCGACACAACGACTTTATACATATGCACATGTGGTACCGACTTCCAATGTTTCTCATCACTAGTTCACTCAGGAACTCTGCTGGAATCATCGCTCGTTACTTAATGTAACTCCCCGTCGAGTATACGATGTTCCCCATCACTCACACCTCTTTTGTATAAGGCACACGACGTTTATGGATCGCTCACACCTCTTTGTATAAGGCACACGACCTGATTGCTCACACCTCTTTGTATAAGGTACACGATCGTCTATAATCATCGCTCATACCCCACACGGGCACACGACGTTATAGCGGATTCCCTCTAGAATCAATCTGTCACTCAGGACGTCACAAGAATGCATATCATGATGCTCAGCATATAATGACTCATGACATTCAAATGCACACATATATGCAACCATCTCACTTAACATAAATCATGCTTTGCAATTTAAGCCCAAAACAATTCATTTATACCACACAACAGCACGCAAATCATACCATATCCATATCAACAGCACATTGCATGATACACACCAGTTACACATAATTAAAACGACCAAAGTCGACAAAACGACACTATTCCAAATTCCCGACATAATTAAATCGGCTAACAATCTCAAAATTATTATCATAAGAAAGTACATGCTACAAGCTTTCTAACACATCAAACCACACCTCAAACCGACTCACGGATCAAAAGTTATAAAGAAAACAAATTGGAATAAACTGTCATGTTCGCAGTGCGAAGCTCCTAGCGAGTCCTTCGCTCACTCATTCGCAGTGCGAATGTCCTAGTGAATAGTGGCAGAAGCAAAATAGCCAAGAAAATTCCCCATGTTCGCAGTGCAAACTCCCAGCGAATGATCGCTACCCCATTCGCAATGCGAATCCTCCAGCGAACAGTGGCAAAATGAAAAATAATACAACGTTCGCAGTGCGAACCTCACGCAAACACTCGCCACCCATTCGCTGGCCATTCGCAGTGCGAACCTGCGATTTCAGCAAAACCCAGCAGCGCACCAGATCACCCAAAAATGATATTTTCTCAACCAAAACATTTCCAAACCAACATATAACAATCAGAACCTAGTCTAATCATGGTAACAAGTATTCTACCGCATTTACATCGATTTCCAACCGCGAAAACATCGATTTCTCTCTATCGACCTAGAATAGAAAACTATGAAAACACAACAAACAATCCAATACACACATACATAATCATACACAAGCATAGTATAATCGAGTTTCGCACCCTTACCCGATTAAATAGCGTGTAGAAAAGTCGGTTGATCGATTTTCTTGAATTTCAAGTTTTCTCTCTTTTTCTTCTCTTCTTCTCTTTTCTTTCCCTTTTCCTTCTTCTCTTTTTCTTTCTCTCTATTTTTCTCTCTTTCTATTTCTATTTCTAACTTAAAGAAAAATAAGATGAAATGACCAAAATACCCCCACACTCAAATATCTCGCAAACGTTCCCAAAACCCGATAAAACATCACAACATTGAAAAATAATATATTTCCAAATAAAAGTCGAAAATAAAATAATATAATAATAAAATAATCAAAACGACTCGATTAAATAAAAATTGACAAAAGTGGGGCGTTACAACTCTCCCCCACTTAGAAATTTTCGTCCTCGAAAATATACCTGAGACGAACAACTCTGGATACGACTCTCACATCCGTCTCTCCAACTCCCAAGTCAAATTGCCCTCAGCAGCGATCCTTTCCTCTCAACCGTTTCACCTCGCGATCCAAAATCCTAACTTATAATGCCTCCACCGTAAGGTTCTCCCTTACCTCAACCTCATCCATCGGAATCACATGTGACGGATCCGGAACATACTTCCGAAGCTGCAAAACATGGAACACATCGTGAAAATTCGACAGATTCGGCGGCAAAGCCACCCTATAAGCCACAACACCCACTCTCGCGGATATCTGGTTAGGACCAATAAACCGAGAAGTAAGTTTCTTTGATTTCAATGCACGACCTACACCCATCACCGGTGTAATTCTAAAAAATACATGATCGCCCTCTTGGAACTCAAGATCTTTTCTTCTCCGATCATGATAACTCTTTTGCCTACTCTGAGAAGCCTTCATTTTCTCACGAATAAGCTTCACTTTTTCCGTAGTCTGTTGCACCAACTCTGGTCCAACCACCGAACTCTCACCAGATTCGTGCCAACACAACGGTGTCCGACATCTTCGTCCATACAGTGCTTCAAACGGTGCCATTCCAATACTCAAATGGAAACTGTTATTATACGTGAATTCAATCAATGCAAGATAACTATCCCACACACCACCTTGTTCAAGAACACAAGCTCTTAACAAATCTTCCAACGATTGAATCGTCCTCTCCGTCTGACCATCCGTCTGCGGATGATAAGCCGAACTCAATCTCAATTTAGAACCCAAAGCCTTCTGTAAACTTTCCCAAAATCTCGAGGTAAACCTCAGGTCTCGATCCGAAACAATACTCAACGGAACCCCATGCAACTTCACAATCACACTGATGTAAATCTCAGCTAACCGCTCCAAAGTAAAACTGATGTCAATCAGAATGAAATGAGCCGATTTAGTCAACCTATCCACAATCACCCAAATAGCATTATGCCCTTGCTGTGTATTCGGTAACCCTGTTACAAAATCCATGGAAATGCTATCCCACTTCCATTCTGGAATATCCAACGGTTGCAACAAACCACTAGGCCTCAGATGTTCTACCTTCGATTTCTGACAAGTCAAACATGCATAAACAAACTGAGCCACATCTCTTTTCAATCCAGACCACCAGAAAATCTTCTTCAAATCTTGGTACATCTTATTCGCTCCCGGATGTATACTCAAATTACTCCGGTGTCCTTCCTCCAAAATCATCTGTTTCAAATCCGAATCGTCCGAAATACAAATTCGCCCACGGAACCTCAACACACCATTAACATCCACTTGAAAATCACTACTCGCATCTTTTTCTCCAACCAACATCAAATCCACAAATTTCACATCCAGCTTCTGTTTCTCATTAACCGACAACAGAAAATCATTAGTAATCGTTAGCATTCCAAGCCTCACACTATCCGACGTCATTTCACAAACAAAACTCAAGTCTCTAAACGATTCCAAAAGTTCCCACTCCTTAACCATTAAAGAGGACATATGCAATGATTTCCGGCTCAACGCATCGGCTACCACATTAGCTTTACCAGGATGGTAATTCAAGCCAAAGTCGTAGTCCTTCAAAAATTCCAACCATCTTCGCTGCCTCATATTTAGCTCTTTCTGATCAAACAAATATTTCAAACTTTTGTGATCACTAAAGACTTCAAACCTTGCACCGTAGAGATAATGCCTCCAAATCTTCAACACAAAAACTACAGCCGCTAATTCAAGATCATGAGTAGGATAATTTTTCTCATGCACTCTCAACTGCCTTGAAGCATAAGCAACGACCTTACCTTCTTGCATCAGAACACCACCTAGACCAATCAAAGACGCATCACAATAAACCACAAATGGTTCATTAGGATTCGGCAAAATCAAAATCAGAGCTGTCGTCAATCTTCTCTTCAGCTCATTAAAACTTTCCTCGCACCAAATATCCCAAATGAACGTTTGCCCTTTACAAGTCAACTGGGTCAAAGGAAGTGTTAGCTTAGAAAAACCTTCAATGAACCTTCGATAATAATCGGCCAAACCCAAAAAGCTTCGAATTTCAGTAACAGATCTAGGAGCCTCCCATTGTAGAACTGCTTCTACTTTAGATGGATCCACAGAAATACCATTACCTGAAATCACGTGTCCAAGAAAACTCACCTCCGACAACCAAAATTCACACTTGGACAACTTGGCAAAAAGCTTCCTTTCTTTCAGAACCTGCAAAACTATACGCAAATGCTCCGCGTGCTCCTCCCGAGACTTAGAATAAATCAATATGTCGTTAATAAACACAACCACAAATCGATCCAAATGCTCGTGAAAAATACGATTCATGTACTCCATGAACACACCTGGCGCATTAGAAACCCCGAACGACATCACAGAATATTCATAATGACCGTATCGTGTCCTAAAAGCCGTCTTCTGAATATCTTCCTCCTTCACCCTAATCTGATGATACCCTGATCTCAAATCAATCTTACTAAACACACACGCACCAACCAACTAATCCATCAGATCATCAATCCTTGGAAGAGGATACTTATTCTTAATCGTCACCTTATTCAACTGGCGATAATCAATACATAACCGCATACTTCCATCTTTCTTTTTCCCCAATAAAATTGGAGCACCCCAAGGAGAAACGCTTGGTCTCACAAACCTCTCTTCTCCAACAATTCATTCAACTGTTTCTTTAACTCAACCAACTCAGATGCCGATATACGATAAGGTGCCATAGAAATAGGTCTAGTACCAGGAACTAGATCTATAGAAAACTCCAACTCTCTCTGGCGGCAAGTCTGAAATATCCTCAGGAAACACTTCCGGAAATTCACACACAACAGGAATTACCTCAAGTGAAACTTGACTATCCCCAGTCAACGATGCAAACAACCCAAACAACTGAGCTTCATCCGCAAAAAGTCTCTTCAACTCTTTGGTAGATAAGAAACTCGAGTCATCGTCTTCCTCAAGAGAAGGAAACCTTACCAGCTTATGATAACAATCAATATGAACCCGATTGAACTGCAACCAATTCATTCCCAGAGCCACATCTAAACCTTCCAACGACAAACACACCAAATCCATCTCAAAGTCTTTACCATAAATGGTCAAAGGACAACTTAGACAAACCAAAGAAGTAGTTACTGACCCCATTGCCGGAGTATCAATAACCATTTCACCACCCATCGAAGACAACACAAGATTCAAACGCTTCGCACACTCAGACGAAATAAACGAATGAGTCGCTCCAGTATCAATAATAGCAACTAAAGGAGTACTATTAATAAAACAAGTACCTCTGATTAGATGATCTGCACTTGAAGTCTGAGTTCCCGCCAATGCAAATACTTTCCCAACAGCTGGAGCCTGCTTCAGTTTCAGACACTTTGTACTAACATGTCCAGGCTCACCACAATTGAAACATTTCACCACGTTCTTCTTACAATCAGCTGCAATGTGTCCTACACCTCCACAGTTAGAACACTTCCTAAAATCTTTCTTACATTCGAACTGATGATGTCCCACATCACCACATCTATAACATCTCAGAGGACCAGACATTCCTCCTCCACTTGACATTTTCTCAAAATTTCCCCTTTGTTTACCCTTATCAGCTGGTGTTACATACGGACCACTACGGAACTGTTGCTTCCCTTTCCTCTCGCTCACACTCTTATAGTGAGTAGAACGAGCCTCACTATCCTCCTCATAAATCCTACAACAATCCACCAAATCAGAAAATCTTCAAATCCTTTGATAACCAATTGCCTGCTTTATCTCAGGACGCAATCCATTTTCAAACTTTACACACTTAAAAAATTCCGCGGTCGCTTCAGCATAATGAGGATAAAACTGCACAAGTTCCACAAACTTAGCAGCATAATCAACAACAGACATATTACCTTGTTTTAACTCCAAGAACTCAATTTCCTTCTTTCCTCTTATATCTTCAGGAAAATACCTCCTCAGAAACTCAATGCTAAACACAGCCCAAGTGATCTCCTCCTCTGCAGCTTCCAACACACGACGAGTACTAACCCACCAATCATCAGCTTTTTCCAGTAACATGTGAGTACCCAGTCTCACCTTCTGATCCTCAGCACAATCCATAAATCGGAAAATTCTTTCAATCTCTTTCAGGCATATCTGAGCACCATCAGGATCATATCTTCCTTTGAAGACAGGCGGTTTGTTCTTCCTGAACTCATCATTACCTGCAACATTAGGTGCACCCTGCATAGCTCGCACCATAGCTTGCATAGCAGCAGCCAAAGCAGCATCATTCCTACCAGCCATATTCTGTTCCTTCCAATAACATCAACTACGGTTAAACAAACAGCTCACCCAAACCCCAAAACTGACAAGAGTTGACACAACTGACACGGACTGGCTCTGATACCACTTAATGTAACACCCCTAATCTATACCCCCAATTAAATAAAGCGGGAAAAGAAAATTCAAAATTTCATTAGAGTATATTTAGAAATTCACAGCATAGACCGAGGGTCACATCAATTTGAAACAAAACATACAACACCTGCTCATAAAGATATGCAACACTCGCTGGTAGCAAATAAACAGAGGAACTTAGTTCCTACTACCCACAATTCAAATACAGAATAAAGCAGAAAATCTGTACTGAATTTCATATATATATATATATATCATAAAAAGTTTGTCATACATCAAGTCATACATGCACAAGCCAAAAGATATATATATATATACACATCAAATTACAAAATGATCCCCCTGACTACCCGGTGCCACATATCAGAGCCGACCAACAAAAGAATAAAGTCCTAAGCTTCACAAAAAAACCTCCAGCAACTCTAATCTGCAATGCCTCGTAGAGCATTATAAAACAGCAGAAGGGTGAGAAAAACAACCATAATATAATTGCATACAATTATATATAACACCAAAAATACACATATATACTGTTCTCACCACAACTCATACCAGTATTCAACCATAAGGCAACACAATGTATAATTCATCTTTCCATCACCAAGGTATACCAACCATACACAATACAAGTATCACCAACACATATCCATATATCAATTTATCCACAATTCCACACAGAAACAAACCATTAATGATTTATGTAAATGCAAGAGACCGACACAATGACTCTATGCATATGCACATGCGGTACCGACTTCTAATGTTTCACATCACTAGTTCACTCAAGAACTCTGCTGGAATCATCACTCGTTACTTAATGTAACTCCCCGTCGGGCATACGATGTTCCCCGTCGCTCACACCTCTTTTGTATAAGGCACACGACGTTTATGGATCGGTCACACCTCTTTGTATAAGGAACACGACCCGATCGCTCACACCTCTTTGTATAAGGCACACGATCGTCTATAATCATCGCTCACACCCCACACGGGCACACGACGTTATAGCGGATTCCCTCTGGAATCAATCCCTCACTCAGGACGTCACAAGAATGCATATCATGATGCTCAGCATACAATGACTCATGACATTCAAATGCACACATATGTGCAACCATCTCACTTAACATGAATCATGCTTTGCAATTTAAGCCCAAAACAATGCATTTATACCACACAACAACACGCAAATCATACCATATCCATATCAACAGCACATTGCATGATACACACCAGTTACACACAATTAAAACGACCAAAGTCGACAAAACGACACTATTCCAAATTCCCGACATAATTAAATCAGCTAACAATCTCAAAATTATTATCATAAGAAAGTACATGCTACAAGCTTTCTAACGCATTAAACCACGCCTCAAACTGACTCACGGATCAAAAGTTATAAAGAAAACAAATTGGAATAAACTGTTATGTTCGCAGTGCGAAGCTCCTAGCAAGTCCTTCGCTCACTCATTCGCAGTGCGAATGTCCTAGCAAACAGTGGCAGAAACAAAATAGCCTAGAAAATTCCCCACATTCGCAGTGCGAACTCCCAGCGAATGCTCGCTACCCCATTCGCAATGCGAATCCTCCAACGAACAGTGGCAGAATGAAAAATAATACAACGTTCGCAATGCGAACCTCACGCGAACGCTCGCCACTCATTCGCTGGCCATTCGCAGTACGAACCTGCGATTTTAGCAAAACCCAGCAGCGCACCAGATCACCCAAAAATGATATTTTCTCAACCAAAACATTTCCAAACCAACATATAACAATCAAAACCTAGTATAATCATGGTAACAAGTATTCTACCGCATTTACATCGATTTCCAACCGCGAAAACATCGATTTATCTCTATCGACCTAGAATAGAAAACTATGAAAACACAATAAACAATCCAATACACACATACATAATCATACACAAGCATAGTATAATCGAGTTTCGCACCCTTACCCGATTAAATAGCGTGTAGAAAAGTCGGTTGATCGATTTTCTTGAATTTCAAGTTTTCTCTCTTTTTCTTCTCTTCTTCTCTTTTCTTTCCCGTTTCCTTATTCTCTTTTTCTTTCTCTCTATTTTTCTCTCTTTCTATTTCTATTTTCTAACTTAAAGAAAAATAAGATGAAATGACCAAAATACCCCCACACTCAAATATCTCGCAAACGTTCCCAAAACCCGATAAAATATCACAACATTGAAAAATAACATATTTCTAAATAAAAGTCGAAAATAAAATAATATAATAATAAAATAATCAAAACGACTCGATTAAATAAAAACTGACAAAACTGGGGCGTTACACATTGCATTTGAAAACATGGTGGCTTTACAATAACATGCGCAGAAAAACATTTAAAATTACTTCGAATGTTGAATAATCCTGGATGGTGGATTTAAACCACTCAATATTCTGGGGCATGTGTGTGTATTCCTGTGTTGCAGGTAACAGATCCAGATGATTTCAATCACAAGAGGCATCTCTCCTAGATGAGTAATCACTTATCCCCATGCAGAAGACTGAAGCAATCATGTTCAGGGAAGGGTTCACATGTCACCCTTTTCGTCACAACGTTTACTAATTGAGTCCATCATTCGGTCGGCGGTCGGTCACGATTTTTCGATATCGGTGAATGGAGTTCAGCTGGATAGTGTTGTACCTTATTAAGTCGATTCTCCCCTGCAGTACTTCCAACAGCTACAAGCTTTTCTGTGTCGATAACGATTGCGAATTCTCCAGTAGAGTTGCTTCACAGACACCGAAGTTGATGGTCAATCCCTAGTAAAATCACCAGGAGTTTGAAGATGCTTAATCTTCTGTAAAATCCTCTTATGACGTTTCTTCAGGTAAGTCTTGTATCATGGAGTAGGAAGCAAGTTGTTGACCTTCCCAAGCATGGGGCATATTGAATTTCCCCTGCAGGAGATGTTCCTGATCTATTATCCCCAGTAGAGTTTGAGGACGTTTGGTTTTCTGTAAAATCCTCTCAAGAGACGTTCCCCTGCACGAGATGTTGGAAGCGGTTCTCCCCAGCAGAGTTTGTTATAAACTCATTATCCCCAGCGAAGTCGTCAAACAGAAAGTTTGCCTAACGTGGGGCATTGTGGCACTTATCCTAAGCTCGACAGTTTTATTCCTCAGCAGACTACCGTGGAGTTGTTCCGATTTCCCCAGCAGATCTCTAGGGACTCTTTCTCAGCATGTTGCAATGGAAGGTTCTAACTAGGATTTGCATACCCCCGGCAGAGTAGCCCGGATTCCCCAGCAAGATCGTATCTCTGATAATTGTATTCCCCACAGAGTTCAGCATTAAATCTTGTCAACAATACTCCTCAGCTGAGTTGTTTTCTTCCCTGCAGAAGTTTAGTAGGTCAACATAATCTATTCCTCAGCAAGGTGATGATACATGCTTTCCCCAGCCGGGTTAGCAGGTTTATTCTCCCCTCAAAGGATCTCGGGTTTGGTAGATCCTCATGAAGAGTTTTAATGACTTTTCTTCCCTAGCAGGACGTCATTCAGAAAATTCTCATCCCCAGCAGAGTTACTGTGACCAGAATTCATCCCCAAGCAGATGAAGTAATTCCTGGCAGAATCATCACTCCCCTTATATCCCAAAGTCCAATTTATTTTTGGCAAGCCTGACAGTTCGAAGCAGATGGATTGTTCATTCATTCTCCAGCAGAGATATTATCCTTTCAGGAGTCTCTAAGATCAAATCGTTGATTATTGTTCCTCAGCAGAGTCAGCAGAGATGTCTGATATGGATGCAGAGCGTAATCTAATGTTGAATACTTTTGCAAAAGTCCAACCGTAGATTGGCAAGAGGTCTATCCAAGGGTGGCAAATTCTTAAAGTCCAACCGTAGATTGGCAAAAGGTCCATCCAAGGGTGGCAAATTCTTAAAATCCAACAGTAGCTTGGCAAAAGGTCCATCCAAGGGTGGCAAATTCTTAAAGTCCAACCGTAGATTGGAAAAAGGTCCATCCAAGGGTGGCAAATTCTTAAAGTCCAACCGTAGATTGGAAAAAGTCCGCCCATAGTGTGGCAAGTCAGTAGTCGTCTGACTCCCTTTAAAAGACTGCAGCTAAGTCTAACCGTAGATTGGCCAAAGTCCATCCAAGGGTGGCAAATCATTAGCAAGTCCAACCGTAGATTGGCAAAAGTCCACCCACAGTGTGGCAATTCAGCTGCAAAGTTCAACCGTAGATTGGCAAAAGTCCACCCACAGTGTGGCAATTCAGCTGCAAAGTCCAACCGTAGATTGGCAAAAGTCCACCCGTAGTGTGGCAAGTCAGTAGTCTTCTGACTCCATTTAAAAAGACAGTCCACCCGCAGTGTGGCAAGCCAGTAGTCGTCTGGCGTTGTTCCAAAAGACATTGTTAAAGTCCACCCGTAGTGTGGCAAGGCAGTAGTCGTCTGGCATTGTTCAAAAAGACATTGTTAAAGTCCACCCGTAGTGTGGCAAGCCAGTAGTCGTCTGGCATTATACAAAAGACATTGTTAAAGTCCACCCGCAGTGTGGCGAGCCAGTAGTCGCCTGACGTTGTACAAAAGACGTTGCTAAAGTCTACTCGCAGTGTGGCAAGCCAGTAGTCGTCTGGCGTTGTATAAAAGACATCTCTTCGGTGTTATTCTTCCCATCAGAGTTTTATTCAAGCAGAGTTTATTTGGTTGGGTTTATATCCCTTTTCTTCTTCTCCACAGAGTGCAAATTTTCTAGTTATTTTTGGTATTCAATCCCTCCATACCTTGAAAGGTTGACAACAATCGTTGTCATCCATTCAGGTCTACAGTGATTGAATAGGGGCAGCTGTAATACCCCAAATTTTTCCCTCTCATTTCTTCATATCATCTAGCATGAGCTTTCATTTCATTGCATTGCATTTCATTCAAGCATATAAAAAACAAAACATCAAGCATTGCATTGCATCTTGCATAAGGGCATGTGATCAATGGTCCTTCAAAGAGGTGGATTGTCCAAAGCAAAAGAATAAGAGCTAAGGGTCTTCAAACAAATCCTCAAGGGTATCTTATGTCATATATCATCCCAATTGATCTCACAAGTCATTTGGAAGAGGAGAATTCATCAAGAAGATTGGACAGTGCATCATTTCCTATCACAAAAAATAGTCAAAATTAAGGTTTTGGATTCAAGTGGTCTCCGGATGAAATTTTGATTCAAACTTGATCTCAATGTTTTCTACATAATATCAAGTGTCTAAGGATGGAAGATTGGCCATTGATTCATTTCAGAAGAGGTTCAATTGATCAGTTGCTTGATAATCAAGAAATTGGGGGAAAAAGTCAACTGTGCAGTGAGAAAGTCAACTCCTGACTTTTTAAGGTCAAATTCATGAAATTCAAGTTATATATGTTCATTGGACAAGATTTGATCAAGAAATGATGGAGGAATAATGAAAAATCAAGAAATCACAAAACTGCCAAAAATGGAAACTTTGGGGTTTCCAAAAATAGTAAGTTTTGGCCATTTTAGTACCTCTCTTTGAGTCAGGCTTTCTCAATTTTAAAGCATCAAATAAAAAATCCACCAGGCCACAACAATAGATCTTGTTTCAAGCTTCAAATCCATATAAAGAACTCTTCCATCAGATCAAAATTGAGGGAGTTATGATCAATCAAAGTTTGGTAAAATCAAGGCAAAAACCAAGTCATGGCAAGGCAAGACCAGACCCATAGGCCATAATTTCATCGAACAGTTGGCGTGCCAAATGTCAAGCCAATTTTCTCCATCAAGAAGGCTTCAAATGGAAAATTGTTGAACATCAAAGTTGTTCATCTCCATGCCCTCTTCAACTTTGATGTTGGACATTTTTTCATTTGAATAAGTTATGAAGGTCATATGAGGGCTCGAACATGGTGGTTTCATGCTGAAAGTTCACAAGTCACAAGGCCTTGCTTACAGCCTAAGTCACACACACATACACCAATTGTGGTTCCTTGTTTTCCAAGCAACTGAGTTGATCCTAACTAACCGAGTTAACTAACTTGACTCGGTGAGTTGAGTCTAACTAACTCCGACCCTAGCTCCAAACCCAAACCTCATTCCAAACCTCATTCCAAACCACTTATACTCCAAACCTAAAATCTATTTAAGTGATGCTTCACTCATTTTCAAGGGGTCAACCATTTTTGCTCCATTTTCACTCTCAATTCTCTCACATTTCTCTCACATTTCTCTACTCATTCTTCATCAACTTCTACTTCTCTCTTCCAAAACCACACACAAAAGCTCTTATTTCTTGAAGAATAATCACTTTTTACATTGAAAAGTGATTAATTCTTGAGCTTAACCTTCATCATTTAGCATTCTTTGGTTGGATTTCTGGAAGTTCAGAGTATTCTTCTTCAATCCAAAGATTTCTCACCATTTATTTTGGTGCAAGTTGGATTTTGGTGGATTTTCGCGATTTCGTTCGGTTTCGACGCGTTTCGGCTACTAATTGAGGAATCTCTGGTTTTATTTCATTTTCTGCACCAAGATTACTTTGCAAAAATTACCAAAGCAAGTCTCCGCTTTGTAGGTTGGTTTTCCCTAAATCTACACTGTTTTTAGCTTATTTGCAACTTATTCGATGTAGATTTTGTGGATTTTGATTTGGATTCATGTGCTTGAATATGATTCTTGATGTGACTGTTAATTAAATCCAACCGATGTTTGTTGACTGTAATTCAATGTAATTTCGTGCCTAATTGTGTACATGATCATTTGGATGTTTGGATAAGTGATTCACTGCTGAAAAGTGCTTTTCAAAGTTGAATTTTTGCCTCTGTTTCAGTGGTAATCGATTACTCTAAGAGAGTAATCGGTTACTCTGCTTTATTTTCACGTTTTCAGCCAATTTTCAACTGAGTAATCGATTACTCTAAGAGAGTAATCGGTTATTCTGCTTTATTTTCACGTTTTCAGCCAATTTTCAACTGAGTAATTGATTACCCTATGTGAGTAATCGATTACCACTGAAGCATATTGTGTTTTTCTTGCATTTTCTTGCTTGTTTGAGATCTCTTGCATGTTTAAACTTCATGGATTGATCCGTTGATGATTAGTGGACTATTCTTGAGCTGTTTCACTTCACATTATTGCATGAGTATGATTTTTTGATACGCGGTTCTTGATTGTTAATCGGTGAATGTTTATGTTTGCGTTGTTGATTAATCGATGTAATGAGCACATAATGCACACACATTGAGCTTGTTAATTGTTAATTGATGCTTGTGTTACTGGAATTGCTATGTGCATGTTCGTTTGCTTTCTATTTCAAGAGGTGCACATTTGTTTTAATTTGTTCACATGCTTAACAGTGTGTATTCTCTTACAATGTGCATTTTTCCATGATATTTTCAAGTTTATTCAACATGATGTATGATGTGTTTGTGATCATGATTAGTTGAGAAATGCATGATGTTGGATGCATGATTGCTATGTCATGATTGAATTGCATTCAAATGCATTGCATGCTGTCCTATTTCTACTGCTGATTATACACATATGTGTTGTTGTATGTGCTGCCAAATGCCTTTTACACCCATTTTGTAAGCTGAACATGTGTTGTTAATTGCTGTTTGGTACATGATGATAGTTTTTACTGCTGCATTGCATTTATGAGCTGTAATTGTTGTTGTTTTCATTGTTTCATCCCATTTTATTTGTTTATTTGGATAGCACGATATGTTGTCTTGTGTAGAATTTTCTTCACACCTTTAGGACATTTCTTCTTTAATTCTTAGCTTGTTAATAATTACTTGTTATTCTTTTCCTTATGGCATTACTTGTAGATTGTTTCAAACTAACATTTTCATGTAGGAACTAAAGGTAAGTAAGTGTGTGGACTTAGTTCCACATACATTTCTTTCTCTTATATTCTCTTATTTCTTTTAGACTTTCTACTTGTGTTTGATAAGCATTTACATGTTTTCCTTGAATAACTTTTATTTCATCCCTCTTTAAGATCAACTTAACTTCCATTTTGGAAGTAAGTTTTGATCTTCTTCTTCTTTCTTTTAGAAGTAAGTTTGTTAAACCCCATTGACCATAGGATCACCATGTATGATAACATTAGGATTGAGTCTTAGTCTCCCTCATTAGATTTTCACCTTTGATCCGCTTTTGAGTCTCATCTTCTCATCTTAAAACAAGAGTAAAAAACACTTAATAAAGGCATAACACCTATTGTATTTAGGCCTTTCATATGGAAACAAGGATGTGTGGGGTTTTCTCTCACTTTCTTGGAATGTTTATCAAATGTCCCGTCTTGGGTCGATATGTGAGGCATTCGATCCTACATGAGGGACTTAAATACAATACGTGTTACAAAACACAAAACAATCAAAACACTTCTTTCTTAAATGACAAAAACAAACAATAACGTCTTTCCTTCGGGAATTCTCTTCTCATCTCACTCACTCTCGATGTACGAACGTGCTTCTCCTCGTTCTCTTGCAAGATGGTAACGCACTCGGACCAGCGAGTCTGCAACACCTGAGCTAGAACATTAGTCGTTCCCTAAAAAGCACAAACAAAGCGACCCTCATTGAAGGGAACTACGTCGCTCTGATTCTCATGTTCCCGATGAGATACGTAGGCAGTGGGGTAGGGCCCATTCGAGCACTTCTTTTATTTTCCCTAAATTTGTTTCTCATTCTCTTTCCATTCCTTTTCCAGTGTCCTTTCCTTACACCCTTTGATTGAGGCAGCAAGCGTGGATCCCATCGGGTACGATGGACGCGTGGGGGTGCAAATACCTTCCTCGCGCGTAACCTACTCCCGAACCCAGTTCTCTTGGTCGCAAGACCATGCTTTTCCTTCCCTTTAGGTTTATGCGGTGTTTCCTTTCCCTCTCTTGGGATAAATACACATTGCTGGCGACTCTGTTTCGTGCCACTTTCGCGTTTGTACTTGGATGAAAATCCCGGGAGCGACAGAGGGATCTGTCTAAATGCGAAGAGGAAATAAAGCTAAACCATTTCGTATTTTACAAGCCCTCGAGTTTGAGTAACTCTTTATTGGTATATTTGTTAAGGATTCACAGGGGAAAATTGAGATTCACCAAGAGCAGACAGATGTCACACCTCACCCAAAGTAGGGTGCCTAGTCGCCCAATCCTCACATCGCACCCCTTTAATATAATATATGCCCATTTGTCAAAATGTTCACCCATTATTTGCAGTATTCGTCCTTTGACTAAATTACTCGCCCATTTACAAAAATGTGGGAAATAACTACTCACTCGCCATGCTCCTGAGAAGGAAGAACAATGTAATCACTTTCTTGGGGACTAAGATCTAGGCCCAAGAGGTTTCTATAAATACCTCAGCCAAGGAATGACATTCAACTTACTCAGAAAACACCAATGTACAGAGCTTCTCAACATCCTTGCATGAGCTTTCTCTAACATTATAACAACCCTAAAACCCTTAAACATCCTACACAGCTAGAGGTTGTCACTCATTTTACTTTTATCAAATACAACATAAAACTATTCTTATCCATAACCAATTCCATTTAAATTAGTTGTAGAGACACCATATTTTATATGAAGATAAAAGTACCTAGTTTGTCTTTATGATAATTTGGGTTGTAAGGTTTATTAAGTAAACTTGATCAAAATCTAAATGAATATGTATTTATAGAAGTACCCTAAAAAATGTAGGGATACTTATTCAATAACATTTTATAGCACAATATTGTTTGATTTCTAGAACTAGAGTGTTTCTCTAAATAGGGTATCTCTCTAAAGGAGCCAGTGGGAGGGATGTAGAACTTGAAGAAATTCAAGTACTAGAAAATACATATATTTATGATATTGGAACATGAACTAATTTTACAAGAGATTTGTTGTTGGGCCAATGGTTTGTGTAGCATGAGATTTGAAGAAGATCATAGTGATCTTGATTCTAAGAAGTGTCTAGATGCAATAAAGTCTCATAGCAAGTTAATATACACAAACCATATATTGATATGAGTGGTATCATCTAATAAAAAATATCCATAAGATGAAAATATGTCTTATAGAATACGAACATGAATGGTGTTTTGAATATCTTTAAGATATGATTGGTTGTAAAGATTTATACTCAAAATCATTATGTAAATTATGATGAAACTTTTACCCATATTATAATGATATGTTTTGACTACAAGTTCTAGCAGATTGATAACGAGGTCATATTCCTTAATTGGAATGACCTCATATATATGTGTGACACAAATAGATTGTTTCGTAAACCCAAAAGATGCTAGAAAAGTATATAATATGTCTAAATCATTTTATGGACTAGAGAAAACTTCTTAGAGTTAAATCTTTTATCAATGATTTTTTATGAAAATTTGGATTAATAAATGTTTTAAATCTTGTGCACATAAGGAGGTTAGTCGGAGTATTGGCATTAATCTAGTATAGTATGTAGGTGACATTCTAAAATAAAACAAGTTTCCTAAACCATAATTGTAGGATGTTGTTAAGGAAATGGTTTTGATGAAATACTTAGGTAAGTTTTTGTAAAAGGTTAGGAATCAAAATCTATATAAATAGATTGTTTATGCACCTCAACTTTAGCCTATGTACATATATTGATGAAGTTTCAAGACACCTAATATGAATGTTTCACATTAAGATTTTTGTATGTGTTACATGATGTTTTGTCTGATGGAAAGTGCATTACCTCATTAGATGGAGAAAAATGACACGTGAAAAACATCCATGTGATTTATTGATTAGATAATTCCTGAACACCGTGATATGTACTACACTATATGCACCATATTCTATTAGCATAAACACTAAGTACCAAAATTGATTAAAGCATTCATCCCTATATCAATATCAAGAAGGTCCATGGATATCTTAAAAAGGCCAAGAGTTTCTTTTTTGAGAGGATGTGGGAATACTCATTGTAAGGGAGTTACAATTATATATTTCAAAAGAGATGAACAAGGTATCCATAGACAGACACAGACACAGACACACACACCCCATAGACACACACACATGGAATTTTATTTATTGTGTTATTTGCATATGAAATAATAAAGTCCTTAGAATAATTATTATGTGTAATGATCCATTAAGTGTAATTTAATTGTGAGATCTCATTAATATAAGGACATTTTTCTTAAATTATATGTAGTCAAGCTTTACTATGGCGTAAAACAACAATAATTCATAGAGACTATTATATGAGTAGACTGATGACATTATCTCACGGGTCACATATAGAGATATTAATTCTTCACATTATCTCTCGGGCTAGACTTTGGTTACCCCCTTAGTGGTTAGTTTGACCATATTGCCTTGGAGGATGACAATGACCTTTCCGTGGAAGTCTAGTGTATTTGTATTGCCTTAAGAGGCGGCCAGGACCTTCGCATGGAATTTGAGCATGTTCAAGTAACTTTTCAAGGAGGCAAGGATTTTTGCATGGACGTCTAACACTTTTAAATAGCCTTTTAAGGCACAGAGGATCTTCGCATAGAAGTCTAGCATGTTAAAATAGCCCTTTAAGGCAACAAGAATCTATGCATGGAAGTCCGACATATATAAAATTATGAAAAATGTCTTCCTTGTTCAAAAACATTCAAATGTTCATACACAAGAAGAAGATCAGCCCCCTAAAAATTACAAATGGTCTAACTATATTAATATTTAAGATGAATAGAGTTCCAAGTCCTGGATATAAGTATTCGTATTAATTCATGTAACTTGTATGCCCCATAAGGGAGCTTCTAGAACATGCAATATGACCCCTCCCAGTTGAGTTGCATCTTTCCCTGTCGTGCAGGTAGAATCACTTGCCTTAAGACCATGTCACCTTCTTGTATGTCATTTGGCATGAATTTGGAGTTGTATCTTTTTGTGGTTCTATGTTTGGCAGCAAATTCTTAGATGTGGGGCGAATTCTCTTAATTCATCAATCATATATGCAAACCATTTCAGCCCTGCCTCATTTACCTCCTTGTTGAATTAGGAGCATCGCCATGAGAGTGTTGCAATCTCTACGGGCAGCATAACGTCTGCCTCGTATACCGTGGTGAATAGAGTTTCGTTGGTAGTGAAGTTGGTGTGGTATGATATGACCATAATAGCTCTTGAAGTAGTTCTACCCATAAACCTTTTATGTTGTCGAGCTTCTTCTTGAGCCCCTTCAAGATCACCTTGTTCGCCAATTTCGCTTGGCCATTGACCTGCGGGTGGAAAATAGAGACGAACTTTGTTTGAACTCCTAATTCTTGGCAAAAGTCGGTGATTGTAGTGCTGACGAATTGGGTTTCATTGTCGAAGATGATGATTCTAGGTAGCGTAAACCTGCACATAATCTTCTACCAGTAGAAACGACGGACCCTTTCAACTGTGATTTTGGAGACATATTCCGTCTCTATCCACTTTACGAAGTAATTGTGAGAGCAATAATTATCTCTACAAGTCAATCTATGTTTTGATGATTCTATGGTCTAACGTGTGTTGTGTGCAGATCATAAGAACTAAAGACATCAGAACCAACATACACCAGCCATATGTACTATGATTGAATATATATATATATGCAAAGTTACTATGTGTGACTAAAGTCGCGCGAAGCAAGAACGCTTGTTTATCTAGTCATAATCAGCCAGATCCAAGGATGCCAAGATTGCTGTTGCAATGCTCTTGTGGATGCTCTCTGAAAGTGGTCAAGATTCTGAAGATAGCGAAGCTTCTGAAGAAGTACACTCAGAAAGAACCAAAGTTCTGAAGACTCCTATGACTTGAAGTTCTGATGGCTAAAGGAGCTGAAGACCAAGTGCAAAAATATTCTAAAGACTGACGAGTTCTGAAGATCAAGGTCTCAAACAAGAAGTTCTGAAGACTCTGAAGACAAGCTCTGAAGATTCAAAAGACTTAAAGCAGAAAAGGATAACACTCTTAAAGACCAAGTGCTGAAGTTCTGAAGACTGATTCCTAATGGACTTCTTCAATTAACGGAAGACTTGAAGCATCAGATATTCTGCTATAAAGAGTCCACTCATGCTTCATCAAATTAACATCAAAAGCCACTGAAGTATCAAAGTCTAAATATTACCGTTGTGAGTTAATTGTATACACTGTCCAAGAAAATATCTCTTCTGCAAAAAGAAGATATGTCAGTACAACTCATTATATCACAACGTCTCTTTTCCAAACAGCCAACAGTATTTTCTAACGGCTATATTTCTACTGGCTATTTAATGGAAAGAGTTTTTGCTTCTGATGTGTCGATCACTTGTAGAATTACGAACTGAATGTTCATCTACAAAATTGACCAAGTCATTGTGTGAAGATAGCAACAACGATGAGTTCTCATTGTAACACTTAGAATATTCAAAGCTGTCATTAATTCACTCATGGCAATTATTGCTGAATCTCCAAAGAACAAATTAACACAACAACAACAATCTAACAGAAGCTGCTGATGAAGAAGGCAACAATTAAAGATCAGTCAAGTCATCAACCTACCTTCTCGTCAAAGCTCATTAAAGATCTGAAGCAAGGAGTTACTGCTCAAAGCTTGCTCAACCAGAAGACGAAGAAGAAGAAGATCTACAAGATGTCAATAATCATAATATCTAAATACATCTTTGTAGTTTCTTAGGAAAGCAAGGAGCTGATTGCTCAAAACTTGCTTGAACACATGTGTGTGTTCTTTGTACTTAAACCTAGGAGAAACTTGCTTATTAAGAAGCACAATTTGTAATCTCCAGTTTGCCAATTCAACTAGATGAATTGATACTCCTCAAGTGAACGTTATATGCTGATAGGATCCCTGAACGGTTCAGCTATGAGTTGAGGCCCTCGAGTAGATCACACAGTGATCAGATACTTGAGATGACAATGGCTGAGGGTCATTGTGGAAAATCCTGAAATATGGTCAGTAGCGTTATATTCATTGAGTTGAATCCCTGAACGGCTAGCTGTGAAATCCCAGCAGTGGGTCTGCTCGGTCAATGAACATTATATCCTGTTGGATCCCTGAACGGTTCATTGGGTTGTTAGTCACAGTGCGGCTGTGCAAGTAGTTAGTCACCGATTGTTGCCCGAGCAAGTGTAATCATGATTTGGTTATAGTGGATTAAGTCCTTGTGTTCAAGGTGAAATCACCTGAGGAGGGTGGACTGGATTAGCCCGCGTGGTGAACCAGGATATATCATGTGTCCTTTTCTCATTTGCTTAGTATCTTTTTTTATGTTCCTGCTTTGAATATCAGAACCTCATATTAAGCAAAGTCAGAACCTTGCAGCCTATCTCTGATAAGCCTTCGCACTGCAAGTTCTGAGTATCGTATCTTATGAATAGAACTTATACGGTTCTCATACTCGTTAGTTAATAGATTAGAATCTCTCAATGAATATTGAAGGTTCTTGAGCGTCAAATTAACAAGATGCGAAAAATTACAGAAAGAGTAAATACACAATTCAAACCCACTTTCTTGTGTCTTTCTCGCACCTTCAATTGGTATCAGAGCTCCGGTTCTGTTATTGATTCACATCAAACACTTAACAGTGTCAGAAAAGGATCCAGATGTGGTGCGTAGAAGTACTCTTGGTGATATTGAAATCCACATACAATTTCTGTAACAGTTCAGCAGTTAACTATGTACAAAATTGTAATCAATCTGATTACTTCGTGAGCAAGTCACTGATTCTAGATGAAACCTCACTAAAATTGAAGAATCAATTGATAATATAAATTCATTAGATAAAAGGAAGTATCTGTTGAATGCTCATTCTGGAAAATACGTGTGGATAAAACCACGTATATGATTAAAATATGAATCATCAGAAAGCAAGAAATCTTGTTTGCTGAAGATTAATTCATTATGAGTTTTTGAGATGTTTTCAAGAAACGGATTAGGTCCACCCTTGACTTTCTCGTTTAAAAACTCATTATGGATCTCTTCATGTAAAGAAGGAAGATTGCTGTTATAAGACTTTGAATTTAAAAAATAAATCTATTAAATTCAGAATCTGAAAAATTCAAATTATTAGAAATGATTCAATGTCAGAATCTGGAATGATCAAAAGATTCAATGGAAAACTGAATCCAAAAGATTTAGTTGATTCTGAACGAACTCTTAACAGGATCGGTGATCAAGCTCCAACAACCTGAAA
Organism: Lathyrus tuberosus; assembly: GCA_022829125.1. Taxonomy (NCBI): domain Eukaryota; kingdom Viridiplantae; phylum Streptophyta; class Magnoliopsida; order Fabales; family Fabaceae; genus Lathyrus; species Lathyrus tuberosus. Next base: position 12,010,130 of record JALAZF010000009.1, read on the forward strand.
TCATCCTAGTAAAGATCAAATGTTGATAATCTGATTTTCAACAGATCAAGTGTTCTCAGAACCACTTGTGCTATGAAATTGGATGCTATCATTTCAGGTATCTAGGTTCTCCAACTGATGTCATTAAAGATGGCGTAAAAGATGTTAGCTTGAAGAAATTAGTTAACTCTTAGATATGTGTGAACAACCCCAAATAAGTTGATCATCATTGTGAGAACAAGAGGTTCATGCAAATCATGTCTAGTGATGTACACATGAGGCATGATGATGTTCTGGCTCTGAACAAGTTCTGAAACAACCTTGAGGAACAAAGTCAGATGTTGATATGTCAACTCCTTCCTGAATAACCTCTCAAAGATTCTCACTGAACTGGTGAAATCAATCATCTTTCAAAGAGAAGAAACTCTCACAAACACAAACTGAATTCAGGCTATGAAAGGAGAACTCAACCAATTCTCAAAGTTTGTTGTTTAAGATTCGGATCCATATCTCAAGAACTGTATCAGAACTAAACAGGTTCTATGGATCAAGGAAATGAGAAGTGAGAAACATTCAAAACATATGTAATCTGTTATTTATGAATGGGGTCATCAAATGAAATTTATTGTTCACTCAGTATTGCTCCCACGCATATGAGTATCGCCTTATCAAAAAGGATTGCATGGAATTGGCTTATTTCAACTAAAATGGTCACTCTGATCATACTAAGTCCCAATATTGGTTACTGTAACCTAGAGAACTAAATGAAAAGGTTGAACAAGAAAAGAGAGAGAAAGCTATGATCCAACTACGATCACCTTCCAAGAAAATATTCTCTTCAGAAGTCAGAAGATGAGCTTATCTTGAAGAACCTAAGAAACATCTGCAGCTTACTCGAAAATATGCAAAAGCAGAAAGATTCTAAAAGCAAGCCAAGTCTGAAAGGTCTAAGGTACACTTTTCTTTTCACTAATAATTTGTTAAACTCATGAGATGCCTTAATTAGAATTCTTTCAAATTTATCATAGCATGTCTTACTAGATAATTATTTAGGAATTCTTACATGTTTCTTTAGGGAAATAATCAACCAATATAAAATCTGTTAAGCATAGATGAAAAGAAATTGCTAAATCCAAGAAAACCCTTTAACAAAACTACACGCAAAAGATACAATCATCAGTGCACAACATATCTCTGACAACTTAATAAGATCTTACTAAAATCTTTTGAACTGGCCTATATCTTTCTTAGACTAGGCATAAATCAATCTACACACTTACTCTATGAAGTCACGTCTCTCTTTCATGCTCCTACACTCAAAACCCTGAAAGTTCAAAACATCATCCAACCTTCGTCACGCCTCTACTTACTTTTCTTAATAATCAAAACCCAAATCTCTTTTTAATTTCTTGAAACAAATTCTTAAGAAAACCTTTTTGTCCTCTCGTGTATTTGTTTGCACGTGTCCTCTGATTAGTAAAAATTTAAAATCAGTCACAGATAAAAGACTTCACCCATCGTATTACTCAGTGTCTAGTAAAATCCTACAACCTGTAGATAAAATCCAGCTAGCACTCCTACTAGAGCCTAACTCTCTATCTCATAGAGTCCCTCCAGTTATAATCAATCTATCTTGAATTTTTTAAATGACACTCATTAATTCATCTCATCTAGGAAATTGTGTACAAATGGCTTCTCTCTTATTTCTTACTAGAAATTTCTCAGCCTTTCAAATCTCGTGAAATACGTATAATAAATGAAAAGCCACTCTACTGTCAATTTATTAGGGAATATCTCAGTCCCTCTAAACAAATGAAATATGGGAAATAACAACGGATTAGACTTAGTACCATTTGAACGTCAAATACATTGAAAATACAAACCTATAGTTTAAAATCACATGCACTCATTAAAGCTCACTCGTAACTGGTCTATTTAAAGCACGAGATACCTCTCTTTATCTTATTCTCCTGTTAGCATTTCCTCTCACTCACACCCTGTGTATCAGTTCTAAAAATGTCTAACTCACAAACCTTGTCTAGCAGAGTAAATCACTCTGAGCTGACTGTCCTTAAAGAATCCTCATTTAACCACAACTCTCTCAAAGATATTGGATTATTAAGAACCTCCTCTGAACTCCTGTGTCAAATTTGGAATGGGTATCTTAACATGCTTCCTGGTATCATCTACCTAGATTGTGTCAAAGAATTCTGGGTAAATGCAGACATGTTTTCTAATGCACACAACCAGTGTATCATTAAGTCAACTGTCTTCGAAATCCATGTTGTAATCAATCCGTTTATCATTGCTCAGGCGATAAAGTGCAATGAAAGTGGTGACACCCTTGAAAACTACAAGGAAAGAACCATCTTCAACGATATTATCGGTAACATTCACAATGGAAACGGTGCCTCCAATTGTGTCTCCACACTCAAACCCTCACCAAAAGTATGGCACAGAATAACGAAGAAGAATCTTCTACCTAGAGATAGCGGAGGAAAAGTGCTTACTTATTCAGATAGGATTTTCATCTTCCTCCTCACCTATAGAAGAAGAATTAACCTTCCATTAATTATGTTCAATCACTTGAAAGAACAAATTCTTCTGTCTAAAGACAATCCCTCTCTTAGTATTCCTTATGGAAGGGTCATATCTCGTGTCCTAGAGACTCTGGATGTGATTGCTAAATTAGAACATGTTGGGACAACCGAAGAATGTTCTCCTATGGATTTTTCAAATCTATAAGAACTAGGATTTAAGTGTTTATCTGTCATTTTAATTCTTGCACTATGTATTTCTAATATTTAAATGAAAATTTTAAGTTCTTGAAAATGTGAGAATCTTTCGCTACAAACGTTTCGCTAAAGAATTGCTAACATAATCATACATGTCTGCTCTTAAAATCACATAAACCCATCCGGACAACTCAAGGATTCAAACTCTTGTCAATGCTTCTAGTTCTTGTGTAAATGAAGACTGAAAAGTCTGAAACGAGTTCCATGAATGGATCTCAGAAGAAATTGCGAAGAGCAAGAAATTGGCAATTACTCAAGTAGAAGAGAGGTTGCATGCCTCAAGAACTGACGGTTCTGAAAGCTTGTTCTCATCTTCATCATCCTTAGGCTCGCTCTAGTCTAACTCAATTGGACCCATGAAAACCCAGCTTTATTAGGACTACTTAAAATGTTTTTCATTAGGAATCTGCGTTTAAATTATCTATGGTTATCTCGAACTTGTCTAGATTAAGATCAATCTATTGTCTGAATTATAAAACCAAAATGAAAAGATGAAATACTGAAATATTGTTACTTCTATCTACTGTTCACAAATGAAATAATCTCTATAGATGCTTTAATCCTTCAATTAAGTAATTAGTGGATTCCATCTTCCATCCTTCAATTAAATACATACTGAGTATGGATGTGTTTCCCTAAAATGAGTCTAAATGCTTCTAAATGTTTAAATGACTCTGTGACTCTGTAACTGAATATAAATGACTACATGCTTAAATGCTTATATGCCCTAACACTTTTTGATGATGTCAAAAAGGGGGAGAAATATTTTAATTTTGATTGAAAGAAATCTGAAAGAATGCAGAACTCAAACAAAGTACTCTTATAAAATGCATTACTACTAACGGTTGTTGTTTGATGTTATCCGGGGAACTCTATACAAGTTCACTAGGAATTCTAAAGACAGGATAAGAAGAAGAACCACGATTGCAGAATAAAGAATCAGATTAAGTAAGAATACTCTGAAAGCAGACAAGGCAAAGTCTACATTTCAAGATGCTCACTCAGAAGATCTGTGAAAATTAGAAGTCAAAAACTGTCTGAAGATCTAGATTAGAGATCCAAGCAAGAAACCATTCTATCAGGAACCATTAAAGATGATTTGGTATTAGACTAAATCATCAATTGGAAATCAGATTCAGTACACAAAGATTAGTATCAGACTCTCAATCAAAGCAAAGCTATGGATTACTGTCAAATACCCTCATTGGTATCAATATCAGCACTCTGATGAATTACCTCTTAAGCGTATGAGAAGAAATTCTTCACTTGGTATCAAACTCAAAATACTCTGGTATAAGAGTCAGCACATCATCTTTACATCCGACTAAAACAAGATGTACCAGATTCAGAATCAAGCGTGATTGATCACAAGTTTTAACCTTCTATCGGTATCTGATCAAAAATCAAGCTTTGATAATTTAATTGAGTTGTGACAATAACAAGGTCTGTAATAAACCTGTGTTCAAAGTCAAACTCTGAAAAGTCATGATCAACACTGGTGATTAAATTTAGAAACTCTGAATTTTGATTCTGAAAGATCCCAATATCTAACTTATGGAAATTAGGGGGAGATTACCCAGAAGACTAAAATACAAAATCTAAATTCTTCATATAGCCTGAAACTCAGGGGGAGTATCTCAAAAGACAGTTTTTGATATACAGCGAAGCTATGTTTATCAGTCAAAGAACTGCTCTAATTCTGTGCTCAATTGAATCTACTGAAAAGTAGAAATGCTTCAGACGACTCTGAAGATAACAAGCTCTGATATGACAACAAAGGAAACTGAGTTCTGAAGATCTGAAGATGGAAGTTCTGTTGAACTAGTCCAGATGCTAAAGACTCTTCGTTTTCTTAAGGACAAGATATAAAAGTAACTCTTTTCTATTTCTGTTCTAGCAACTCAAGATGTTACTCTGTATATCTTTGGATTATATAAAATCCTAGATAATCTCAGATAAAGCTTTAAGGATAACTCATTCAGGGGGAGCTGTTGTTCCACACTCTTAATTTGTTTACTTTGGTGATTACCTTCTATAAAATGTTCAATCAAAATACTTGGTTTTGTCATAATAAAAAATTGGGAGATTGTGAGAGCAAGAATTATCTCTACAATTCAATCTATGTTTTGATGATAACAATAAGTATTTATGAAAGAACCATTTTATGGTCTAACGTGTGTTGTGTGCAGATCATAAGAACTAAAGACATCAGAACCAACATACACCAGCCAGATGTACTATGATTGAATATATATATATATATATATATATATATATATATATATATATATATATATATATATATATATATATATGTGTGTGTGAAGTTACTATGTGTGACTAAAGTCGCGAGAAGCAAGAACGCTTGTTTATCTAGTCATAATCAGCCAGATCCAAGGATGCCAAGATTGCTGTTGCAATGCTCTTGTGGATGATCTCTGAAAGTGATCAAGATTCTAAAGATAACGAAGCTTCTGAAGAAGTACACTCAGAAAGAACCAAAGTTCTGAAGACTCTTATGACTTGAAGTTCTGATGGCTGAAGGCGCTGAAGACCAAGTGCAAAAAGACTCTGAAGATTGACGAGTTCTGAAGATCAAGGTCTCAAACAAGAAGTTCTGAAGACTCTGAAGACAAGCTCTGAAGATTTGGAAGACTTAAAGCATAAAAGGATAACACTCTTAAAGACCAAGTGCTGAAGTTCCGAAGACTGATTCCTAATGGACTTCTTCAATTAACGGAAGACTTGAAGCATCAGATATTCTACTATAAAGACTCCACTCATGCTTCATAAAATTAACATCAGAAGCCACTGAAGTATCAAAGTTTAAATATTACCGTTGTGAGTTAATTGTACACAATGCCCAAGAAAATATCTTTCTGCAAAAAGAAGATATGTCAGTACAACTCATTATATCACAACGTCTCTTTTCGAAACAGCCAACAGTATTCTCTAACGGCTATATTTCTACTGGCTATTTAATGGAAAGAGTTTTTGCTTCTGATGTGTCGATCACTTGTAGAATTACGAACTGAATGTTTATCTTCAAAATTGACCAAGTCATTGTGTGAAGATAGCAACAATGATGAGTTCTCGTTGTAACACTTAGAATATTCAAAGCTGTCATTAATTCACTCATGGAAATCATTGTTGAATCTCCAAAGAACAAATTAACACAACAACAACAACAATCAAACAGAAGTTATTGATAAAGAAGACAACAATTAAAGATCAGTCAAGTCATCAACCTACCTTCTCGTTAAAGCTCATTGAAGATCTGAAGCAAAGAGTTGCTGCTCAAAGCTTGCTCAACCAGAAGACGAAGAAGAAGAAGATCTACAAGATGTCAACAATTATAATATCTAAATACATCTTTGTAGTTTCTTAGGAAAGCAAGGAGCTGATTGCTCAAAACTTGCTTGAACACATGTGTGTGTTCTTTGTACTTAAACCTAGGAGAAACTTGCTTATTAAGAAGCACAGTTTGTAATCTCTAGTTTGCCAATTCAACTAGATGAATTGAGACTCCTCAAGTGAACGTTATATCCTGATGGGATCCCTGAACGGTTCAGCTGTGAGTTGAGGCCCTTGAGTAGATCACGCGGTGATCTAATACTTGAGATGACAATGGCTGAGGGTCATTGTGGAAAATCCTGAAATATGGTCAGTAGCGTTATATTCATTGAGTTGAATCCCTGAACGGCTAGCTGTGAAATCCCAGCAGTGGGTTTGCTCGGTCAATGAACGTTATATCCCGTTGGATCCCTAAACAGTTCATTGGGTTATTAGTCACAGTGTGGCTGTGCAAGTAGTTAGTCACCGGCTATTGCCCGTGCAAGTGTAATCATGCTTTGGTTATAGTGGATTAAGTCCTTGTGTTCAAGGAGAAATCACCTGAGGAGGGTGTACTGGATTAGCCCGCGTGGTGAACCAAGATATATCATGTGTCATTTACTCCTTTGCTTAGTATCTCTTTTTATGTTCCTGCTTTGAATATCAGAACCTCATATTGAGCAAAGTCAGAACCTTGCAGCCTATCTCTGATAAGCTTTCGCACTGCAAGTTATGAGTATCGTATCTTATGAATAGAACTTATACGGTTCTCATACTCGTTAGTTAATAGATCAGAATCTCTTAATGAACATTGAAGGTTCTTGAGCGTCAAATTAACAAGATGCAAAAAGTTACAGAAATAGTAAATACACAATTCAAACCCCCCTTTCTTGTGTCTTTCTAGCACCTTCAGTAATTTACTCCACAAACATGAATTTTAGTTGACTCGACGCTAGGGGAAACATGCCTTAAATATCCATCCCCACTGGTAGAAGGGCAAAGTAAACATCATGGAATAAATAAGTAATGGCGACGCGTGATGAATGTCAGCGTGTCTCTGACACTGGTCACACTTCTTTACAAAGGCGATGCTATCCTTCACTTAGGTAGGCCATTAGTATCCTACCCTAAATAATTTATGGGCGAGAGCCTTACCGTTAATATGACTACGTCAACCCTCTTTATGTACTCTTACAAGGACCATGGAGATTTTATGCTTCCCCAAACATCACAACATTGGGGAAGCCATTCCCATCTTGTAAAATTTTCTAGTGAGGAAGGTGTACTTTTCAGCCTATTTTTGAACCTTTCTTGCTTTCCCTTCATCTTGTGGGAGTCCATCCTTCTGCAAGTATCATAGTATGGGTGACATTCATCTCGACTCAGGGGTGATTTCCAGGGAGATAGTTTTGTTCACTTCAATGTTGGGGACGACAAGAGTCTCCTGAATCACTGTTCGGTTAAACCCCTTAGTTCTCGAGCTGGTGAGCTTGGACATGAGATATGCTCTAAAGTTCTGTTCTCGAGGAATATGTTCCACTTCAAAAAACGTAAAGCGTGTCGATAGACTTTGTACTTTATGTAGATACTTTATCAGCCGATTTTTTTTGGCCCGGTACATTCCAGCGATTTGGTTGGCGACTAATTGGTAGTGGTTCTTGACTTTCAATTTGGAGGCTCAAATCTCTAGAGCGGGAACCATGCTGGAAATGAGGGCTTCGTACTCCGCCTGATTGTTGCTAACCTTGAATTCAAACTTCAATGCTTGCTCAATTAGTATGTCGCCATATTCTTCTAAGATAATTGTCGTAACCCAAAATTTGACCTCCCTCTTTTGCATTTTTGCATAAGCATGTTTATTCGCATCGCTGGCATATGCATTCGCACTTTTTATTTATGATTTTCGTTGCAGGAGTATTCAGGTTTTCCAAGCCTGGTTAATCGTATCCTCACAAGATCATTACATCATCAAAATAGGCTCAAAATAAAGGTTTCCATGTTTACCCATCAAAACAAGAGGTGGAAAACTAAAATCGGGACTTCAACATCATTTCCAAGCAAATTTGAGGAAAATGAGCTGCAGTAACCGGTTACAACATATCTGCTAACCGATTAAACAGTCTAAATTTCACCAGAAACACAGATTTTCAAGAAACCGGTTATCACATATGCAGTAACCGGTTACCACGTACAAAGTTGCAGATTCTGCTGCATTTTTAGGACAACAACTCTGCACTCACTTTGTTCTTGGATTCTACATAGTTATAGAAGCATGTGGAACATTCTAGATAATTCAAGACCATTCAAGTTATTTCCCTTACATTTATTCAATACATCACTTTAAATTAAGAGCACCATGTTACTGAATTTACAAGCATGTCAACCTTTGGATTTTGAAGCTCACATTGGGATTGTTACCGAGTTGATCCTAACTAACCGAGTTAACCGCCTTAACTCAGTGAGTCAAGTGTAACTAACTCCAACCCTAACTCCAAGCCTCCCAAAGCTAAGTCCAAAGCTAGCTCCAAACCTCTCACACTCCATACCTAAACTCTATATAAGCCAAGCTTCACCATTTTCTAACTTCTCCATAATCATTCACACAAATTCACACTCTTTTCACTCTCAATTCTCTTACTCTCCTCTACATTTTTCTGCAACTTCTACACGTTCTTCTTCATCTTCTTCACCAAACCACACAAAAGCTCTTAATTCTTGAAGAATAATCACTTTTCACATTGAAAGTGCTTATTTATGGAGCTTAACCTTCATCATCTTTCCATTCTACTGAATTTTGTGGAGCTTCAGTAGCTTTTGGATTCATTTCAAGCGATCACTTCAAGATTCTTCGGTGATAATTCTCATTTTGGAGTTTTCGTCGAAGTTTGCTCGGTTTCGATACGATTCGAAGTGCAATTGAGGAATCTCTGGTTTTCTTTGATTATCTTCATCATTTTACAATTATACTTGAGTTTTTGGAGTTCTATAAGCTTTTGAATTCATCGCAAGTGCTTGCTTCAAGCTTCTTCGGAGATAATTCGCATTTCGGAGTTTTCGTCGAAGTTTGCTCGATTGCGCTACGATTCAAAGTGTAAGAGCAGAATTCTCTGGTTTTCTTGGCTTTTTCTCTCTACATTTCATTCACAACAATTACTTAGCCAAACCTCCGGCTTGAAGGTTGGTAGATCTTACTTTACTCACTGTTTCGATCATTTCCGCGCATTTACGTCTTAATTTCTATCGTTTTCGGTTTAATTTATCATGCAATTGCTTGATCTTTAATCTCCATGATTAATGCTTGTAATTTTTGTTTAATTGCCCTTACATGATGTAATTTTAGTGCACAAATTCATGTCCTAGCGTGTGATGATTGGCATAAGTGATTAAGTGCTGAAATCACTTTTGAAAAGCAGTTTTTTCTGTTATTTTTGTCACTGTCTCAGTGGTAACCGGTTAGCAGATATGCTGTAACCAGTCACACAGTGCAATTTTCACTAAAAACGTAAGTTTTCAAGCATGTAACCAGTTACCACTGAACATAATGGCCAATTTTGAGTTTTTTCAAGCTTGTTTGGTATCCTTTCTTCTTCTAACTTCCATGGATTAACATGCTTGATATTTATGGATGTTTTAAGTGCTGTTAACCTCTGGTTAGAGCATATTTACATTAATTCAATGATTTATTTATCAATTCTTGCAATTATGTGTGTTCTTGATTTTTGTTTGAACATGCTAATTCTTGCACAATCCTTGATCACTTGATACATGATTTGTGATACATGCTAATCTTTGTTTGACACTGTCTTGCATTTTCAATTCTTGATCACATTAAGTTTGTTCTTTATTGAACAAATTTAATCATGCATAATCAATAATTTACACCTTTTGCTTTAATGGTTTTCCATTCTCTATGGAAAATTGTTAGCATAACATTTCCCTTTTATTAATTGATCGAAACCATGTTTCGATTAGTTGATCCTCCCTTTCCCTCTCTTTAGGCTACCTTTAGAGCTTTTTCTCTTTTTTTCCCCCGCGGAGTTGAAGATTCATACGACGACCGATGCACGACACTAGAGCACTGTACAAATTGGAGTTGTTGCACTGTCCGTTTCAATTTCCACACTATATTTTGGGTGCTAGAGAAGGAATGAGGATGGAGTTTTTCTACCCTCATTCTGGCTATTTCTTTGGTAAGGGCGTCTTGTCCTCTCCTCGAGAATAGTCACCTCTATCCTCAAGCCATAGTGTTTCTCATTCCCCAGTCGGGTCGACCCTTGATCACTTTTTGCACCTCTCAATCTCTCTCTTGATTAATCACCATCTTTCTTGGTTAAGATCATTTTTGTCTTGAGTTGGCATCCTTCTCCTTAGTCTCAACGATCTTCTTCTTGTGGCCAATCTTTGCTATTTTGATTCCCCTGAAGAGTCTAAACCCTTTTCTTCGGTTAATCACAGTTTTCCTGTTAAGCACCGAAACCCTAGCGGAGTTCGCAACCTTCTCTTGGTTCCTCTCCCTTTGTTTGGTTAACCACTGCCTATTAGTTAAAACACCAATTTGCACGTCTTCTCAGTTAATCACAGTCTATCTATTAATACACTGAGTTTATTCTTGGGTTAATCACATTCTCTTGGTTAATCACCCTTTCTTCTCAGTTAACCACAGTCTATCTGTTAAGACACTGAGTTTATTCTTGGGTTAATCACCTTCTCTTGGTTAATCACCCTTTCTTCTCAGTTAACCACAGTCTATCTGTTAACACACTGAGTTTATTCTTGGCTTAATCACCTTTTCTCGGTTAATCACCCTTTCTTCTCAATTAACCACAGTCTATCTATTAACATACTGAGTTTATTCTTGGGTTAATCACCTTCTCTCGATTAATCACCCTTTCTTCTCAGTTAACCACAGTCTATCTGTTAACACACTGAGTTTATTCTTGGGTTAATCACCTTCTCTCAGTTAATCACCCTTTCTTCTCAGTTAATTACAGTCTATATGTTAACACACCGAGTTCCTCTTGGGTTAATCACCTTTTCTTGGTTAATTACCCGTCTCTTCAGTTAAACACAGTCCGTCTGTTAAAACACTGAGTTTCTCTTGGGTTAATCACCTTCTCTTGGTTAATCACTCGTCTCTTCAGTTAAACACAGTCCGTCTGTTAAAACACATTGAGTTTACTCTTGGGTTAATCACTTATTCTTGGTTAATCACCATTTTCTTCAGTTAACCACAGTTTGTCTGTTAAAATACTGAACCCTTTCGAGTTAATGACCTTCTTTTGGTTAATCACTCGTTCCTTTCGGTTAATCACAGTCCGTCTGTTAACACCGAGTCCCCAGCAGTTGGCAACCTCCCCTTTATTCTATGACTTGCATCTTTGGGTTAATAACCTTTCTTTGGTTCGAATACCCTTTCTTCGGTCTAGTGCTGTTTGTTCAGTCAGTGTACTGATACCTTTGGGTTACGACCTTTGCTTGGTCCCACACCCGTCCTTTGGGTCACGATCTTTGCTTGGTCCCACACCCGTCCTTTGGGTCATGACCTTTGCTCGGTCCTACACCCTTCCTTTGGGTCACGACCTTTGCTCGGTCCTACACCCGTCCTTTGGGTCACGATCTTTGCTTGGTCCCACACCCATCCTTTGGGTCACGACCTTCGTTCGGTCCTACACCTGTCCTTTGAGTTACGATCTTTGCTCGATCCTACACCCGTCCTTTAGGTCACGACCTTTGCTCGGTCCTACACCTGTTCTTTGGGTCACGACCTTTGCTCGGTCCTACACCCGTCCTTTGGGTCACGACCTTTGCTCGGTCCCACACCCGTCCTTTGGGTCACGACCTTCGCTCGGTCTTATACCCGTTCTTTGGTTGATCATAATTCTTATTTGTTAAAACTTCTTTTCCCCTCAGAGTCTTAATCTCTTCTTTCGGTTAACTTCTGCCAGTCAGTTAATATATTGAGTCCTCTTTTCTCTTGGTTGTAACACCTTTCCTTTGTTTGTTTCATCATTAGGGTCGCCACCTTCTGATTCTTAGTCACGGTTTCTTTGTTCTCTTACTCCCCAATGGAGTCTCTTTATTCTTTTTGCCCCTTTATCTTCTTAGTTTCGACACCACTAGTGCACTTTATTCTCAGTATAATCACTGTCTTTCCTTTGCACTCCTTTCTTGGTTTTGACAGCATTTCTTTGGAATCCCCAGTGGAATTTCCTGCTTTCTTTTGCTCTTGGTTTTGACACCACTTTCCTTTCCTTTTTCTTTTCCGTCTTAGTTCCACGAACTACGGAAGCTCTGATTCTGCATTCTTTCGGATGTCAGATACGTATGCACGAGACGCGATGTCTTGGTGAGCACACTTTCACCCTTCTTCCATTCTTTTATGTCCCCTGGTTTCATGAACTACAACGCTCTGATTTCCTCATTGCACTATGAGGGTACGTAGGCACGAGGGCCACAATCCTCCACGAGCACTTTCTTTCTTTTCTTCTTTTTCCCCTTTCTTCTCTCTCCTCCTTCTTTTAGCTAGAAGCCTTTAGATAGATAACCCATCCAAGCCTAGAAGCAAGTGAAATGGTTCCCGTCGAGTACGACGGATGCGTAAGGTGCTAATACCTTCCTTTCGCATAACCGACCCCCGTTCCCGTTTCTCTTCCCCTTGGGTTTTATCGATATTTTCCATGTCCTTTGGGACTAAATAAAGTTCGGTGGCGACTCTGTTGTTATCTTTGAGTGTGCGATTCACTCAGGATGTAAACCATCCATCTTCAATAATTCCCACACCACTCCCCTTCATGTTCGAGGCACCATCAATCGATAGTGTATACTTTGGGGGCAACTCCTCCTCCACAGGCGAGATAAATTTTGTCAAAAAATATGTTAGAGTCTAGGATTTAATGCTTTCTTTCAGGATGTACTGGATGTCATATTCTAAAAGTTTCACCGTCGAAGATAGCATTCTTCCTGGTTGATCTGATTTTTCCAAGAATTGTTAAACAATGTAATTGGTGTATACGATGATTCTATGACCCTGAAAATAAGATTGAAATTTTCTAATAGAGACAACAACAACTAATGCTAATTTCTCGATCTTTTGATAGTGTGTTTCATAATCTACTATCTACCCATTACAAATAGGTCTCATGAATTGACGAAATTACCCTTCCCCAAAAAATAAAGGGTTAATACATACTTTCCCCCCTGCCATATGGGCGTGTTTTGAAAAACCCCCCTGCGAAAAAAAAAGTTGCAAGACTGACCTTAACAATTTTTAAAAGTTTTGATTTACACCTTCATCATGTCACATCATCAAAAATACTGATGTGGCAGTCATTTTTTTAATTTTTTAATGAAAAAAAATTCCACATCATTAATAGGCTTTGTGAAATGACTCTTATACCCCCACTTTTTAATTTTTTTTATTTAGTTTTTCTTTTATTTAATTTTTTTAGATTTTATTAAATTTATAATTTTTTTATTTATTTAAATTTTTTTTTAATTATTTTTCGTATTAATTTTATTTATTTAAATCGTTATTTTAAATTATCAAAATATTATTCTTGGGCCTAAGCCCATTTAAATTTCAAGACAAACACATATATTGCAAACCCATTTTCAATTCATAAATGCATATGATGGATTGGTATATATACACTTGTTTTTCCTTTATACCAACCGATGTGGGACATCATCCCTCTTCTCCATGATACATCACCATGACTTAGCAACTACCAGGAGAATGAATCACAACATTAAAATACAGTGCATAGCAGGATCTTGCAATAAGTCAAAATGATGTCAGCTGGAATCTCAAAAAATATCAGCCATTTATGAAACTGTTCTCCCATAACTAATAGATGCAATATAGAGGTTCTTTGCCCATTTTTCCTGTAGAAAAAACATACAAATATATGCATTGTAGTGACAGTGATTGACAATGAATAAATGAAAACCAAGTGCACTATTTTACCTTAACATGAGTACTTGGAAAATCAGACGTGCGAGGCGTTTCTTGTGTTTCATCAGTTGGTTTTCTTCTAGGGACACTTAAAATAAAAGCAGCCTGATTAGGCGTCGCAGCAGTTGCGGTGATGCGGTAATTGTTTTCCCACCTTCGATGAATACCTTCACTAGGGTACAGGAAATCAAGTTCCACAACCTAGCATTGAGTTTAGAGAGAAAAGAACACATACACATCAGACAGAATTATTCACCGTCGCAACCTAAGAATGGACCTCATCCTTAAGGATAAAAAGAAACCTCTTTTGCACAATACGTAATTACTATAACAGTATGAGCAAATCTAACATGAGATCCAGAGCAAGATCAGAAGAAGAAGAATTTCAGATGTACTAGTTTCCCAACCAATTTTTTTACATGAATAAATGTTACTCAACTTCAAGGAAAAAGAAACATTGTTGTTTCATTGTGTCACCCATAATCAATAACAAATTATCCAAAGTGATTCTCCCACGTGGTAAAAAAACAGAAAACCCAAATGATAACATTAAGTGGGACTCAGGAAGCATGCTGCCCCATATACAATCTATAAGTAAAGAAAACCCATGTATAAGTAATAAACATTATCCGGAAAATGAGCCTCACCCTTTACAATGCATTTTCTCTAATATGGAGATAGCCTCGATTGCAATACACGCCACCATTTCAGTAGACATCCTGGATCTAAAAACTTACAATGCATTATGTTACAAAAACTTACAGTGACAACCTCAAGCCCCAATTCTTCTATTAAAAAACTTACAAGCACATACCATAATATAGTAGTCACCTTGTCGTCCCTTGTAATGTACTCGTGGAACACCATGACTACCACCTAACGTACTATAAAAATGAAACATGGCAAAGTTAGCATTTATGCATAGATAAACATTGCGGTTACTGATAATGTGTATTTTCATATGTGTGTGGTGATGTTGTGCTCTGTGTTCATATGTGATGATTTCAGCTCTATAGCTCCAGATGAATTCATCACCTTTCTAAATGAATTTAGACTCTTAAAAGAAAAGCTCAAATTGCAGCGACCAAGTTTGTCTTCATCTTTTTTATTTTGGACAACACCACCATAGAGTGAACTTTTCTAATGAACAGAACTGGGGGTTATAAAAGCACCTTCACCATCAAATGTTTTAAGAGAAATCTTACTACTATCGATGCAATTATCTTGCTGAACTTGGTAATTTGTTCTTGGTTCTTTGATAGCGAAAACTTTGGTTTATCTTGTATTTTGTGTATGCAGTGATTGTTCATACTGAGGTAGCATGGATAGTTACTAAGTGATGGTGATGTATCATGGAGAAGAGAGATGGTGTCCCACATCGGTTGGTATAAAGGAAAAATAAATGTATATATACCAATCCATCATATGCATTAATGAATTGAAAATAGGCTTGTAATATGTGTGTTTGTCTTGAAATTTAAATGGACTTAGGCCCAAGAATAATATTTTGATAATTTAAAATAACAATTTAAATAAATAAAATTAATACGAAAAATAATTAAAGAAAAAATTAAATAAATAAAAAAAATTATAAATTAAATAAAATCTAAAAAAATTAAATAAAAGAAAAAATAAAAAAAAACTAAATAAAAAAAAATTAAAAAGTGGGGGGTATAAGAGTCATTTCACAAAGCCTATTAATGATGTGGAATTTTTTTTCATTAAAAAATTAAAAAAATGACTGCCACATCAGTATTTTTGATGATGTGGCATGATGAAGGTGTAAATCAAAACTTTTAAAATTTGTTAAGGTCAGTCTTGCAACTTTTTTTTTCGCAGGGGGGTTTTTCAAAACACGCCCATATGGCAGGGGGGAAAATAGGTATTAACCCAAAAATAAATTACACTACGAAAAGGTTATTTCGGTAACTATCTAAGTCATCCAAAATCAAATGTCACAAACCTGTCTTTTCATGACACATGTCACACACCCATTCTCAAATTTACATTTCAAATTTCTTCCCATATTCCCAAACTTTTCTCTCTCTCTCTCTCTCTCTCTCTCTCTCTCTCTCCCATTTTCTCTCATCTATCTTTCCCCTCAAAATCCTAAACCACCGTCGCTGCCCACCGCCCCTTCTCCCTCCACACATCACAGACGAAGTCACAGACAACGTCGGATTTCGGTCAGATCCGCCACACATCACAAACGACGTCTCTATTTCCGATCGCCATCAAAACGCGAAGCACCGGTCACTCCTCTGCTCGGGGCCAAGCGAAAGCCGCCACGTTCAGATCCAACACGGGTATTTCTCTTTTCCTTTCACTCTATTGATTTCATGGTCTGATTATTCATGTGTATGCTTTGATTTCACCTGTAACTCCTAAAACTTAGCATTTTCTGATTCTAAACTGCATTTTCGATTTCATTGTCTTCATTAACATCTTTTTCTTCCCATTATAAGATTTGTGAATCTCTTCAATTTTTTGTTGTGATTTTTTTTTCTTTCAGCTTTTGGTTTATGGTTTAAGAAGCATACGAAGAAGAAGCTTCTGTTATGGAGGTCGTTACGAGTCTGTACTCTTTTGATTAATGAGACTTTACAAATGATGCTATAGAGGGAGAATGCTGTCATATTTTTGAAGTTTGTTGTCTTCACTATGTCTTTTATTTGCATGCTCTTTTATTTCTATTTCACTTTTATGTTTGATGCTTTATTCTTTGTTCTTTCATTGCTGAATAGAGGTTGGTTTATGGAAGAAGAAACTCACTGGTTTATTCGCACATGTTATTGTTCTATTTGCAGGTCCAACATCTTATTGCAAAACTCAATGAAATCCTGGCTCATGATACCGTAGATTAGGCTGGTTTATGGAAGAAGAAACTCTGATTGTTCATCAAATGCATTTTATATCATAAGTTTTTTTAGACAATCATTCATTCACTCATTTAGTTTTTATTATGATAATTGTTACTCTAAAATTGTAGATTGTAGGGTGAACGGTTTGCAATTTGTTTTTGAAGTGCTCTGATATAAATATGCAGGGTGAACGGTTTACGTAACACCAAAGGGCTTGCTATGATGCTCTGAATTTTATGATCCTGCAGATGTTATTTGTTGGTTTGCTGTGATGAAAATAAATCTTCTGAGTACTTTCCCCCAAGTTGTTAATTATGACCATGATTGTATAGTTCAGGGATTTTAAACATCTTAGATATAAGATTAATTTTGTTACTAAAGCTTCTTTTTCGCAATGAACAGGACCCAACTAAGCAGACTGAGATTGACAACTTCATGGTTCAGCAGCTTGATGGAACTGTTAACGAGTGGGGTTGGTGCAAACAAAAGGTGCTTAGCATACTCTGCTTGTAAAATTGTTTAACTAAGTTTTTAACTAATTTTTATTTTATAATTCTGATGTTTTTCTCTTTGTTTTAGCTTGGGGCAAATGCCATATTGGCAGTGTTTCTTGCAGTGTGCAAAGCTGGTGCTAGAGTTCTAAAAACTCCTCTTTACAAGGTAATTTATCCATGAACCATGGCACTAAATTATATTTAGTTTCCTCTGTTAGTTAGATGATGGAACCATGGTATTGAAATAAAGTTGTTTATTACTGGAAGTATTTACTACTTTACGACCAACTTGTATTCATATTTTTTTGGTTGCTCTTTGGCATTTAAGAACATAGTTACCGTGTGCAATTATGCTCATATTGTCAGATTCATTACAAATATTCTTTTACAATTAAGTTATTAGAATAGATGGTGGAATTCATAATTCTTACAGCAGTGACACCCCTGCTCCTTCAACACAGTTTACCCATCCACTAAGTCAGCCCAGTTTTCTTTTGTCGCTCATTTTTTGTTGAGATTTTTCATGTTTGTGTGTCTGACTTTTGTATGGTCATTCCTTGGGTGCAGCATATTGCAAACATTGCAGGCAACAAAAAAATGGTTTTGCCTGTTCCCGCTTTCAATGTCATTAACAGTGGATCACATGAAGGAAACAAGCTTGCTATGCTGGTATAGTTTCAAAGACCGCTCTTGTGTTATTGTGTGCATGAATTCAAGAGAGATAGTAAAAACACATTGAATATCTGATATACAATGTTTATATTGCAACACAGTTTGTTGTCGTTGCTTCACGGGACACTTTCATCGTATACAATGTGCTGCAAATTCCATTTTGGAAGAAGCTTCTGAGTCTCTTCCACATTGTGAACACGTTGTCACATGATATACACTTCCCCGAGAAATATCTTGAACTATTATTCTTGCCTTGGAAATTTTGGAATGACTAAGGCAACGTTCAAGCAATGACAGTAGCAATGTCATTAACTCATGGCTATCCTGTTGAACCTCATTGTCTAACTCCAGCGTTTTTACAAATGGAGAAGAATCTATGAAAGCCTTTTTACTTAAATGCAATTGTGCAAAAAGGCGAGCCAGTTGATCTAACACTGATTGTTGTTATAAAACACCTGGTTCTACATAAAATAATCCTTCTAAAAAATGTTTATTCATATACAAGCATTGGAGTATGCTATTAGCATAACACATTGCTCCAAGATTTGTGAGCCCTGCAGGTAAATCAGCAGATGCACGAAGTTCTGTGTTTGGGTCAAAGCCAAAGCCCTCAACAAAATCAGATATCTTCTGCCATATGCCAGATTTTCAGGTTTCATTTGAAGCTGGAACCAATGCACAGAAGCAATTCGGGTTGTCTTTAGTATTGAGACAACAGCCTGAACAAACTGGCTTTGTAATCATATACAGTTGGTTCATCTCATCTTCATTTACCTCACCTGTTTTATGTATTTTCCTCCATATCTCAGAAGTTCCAGCATCATTAGCATCCCCTGTTTCATTGGTTCTATTTAAGCTATATTTGATTTCACAACTAGCATACATGTGCATGAGTTTTTGGTTGATGGCAAGTGCTAGGTAATAGATTGCTATGGATGGATGGTCCAAAATTTCCTCCTGCCACCTCCCTCACAACTAAATGCTTTTGTGTTTTTGGCTGTCAAAAAATATTGAAGTAATAGTTTCCTACTTCTGTGTATTCCAGCTTACACTGGACTCATTAATTTAACCATTGTCTCTGTTGCTGAACTTTTAACTGCTTATTCTCTTTTCTCAATGAAAAATAGTTTCCTACTTTAAATCCTTCTCATGTGTGGGAGAAAAGAGTTGATTTACATGTTTTGACTTTTGATGATTATTCCTCTTTGATCCTAAATCCTTGATACAGATCAAACCTGAGGTGCTTAGTTGGTCTCCACGAATTATCTTACTGCATAACTTCATGAGTTCAGAGGTTTGTTCTTTCTTCTGAGTGTTGTTTTCATGATTAAAATTATGTTTCTGATGCTCATTTATTCATGTAGAGTTAACATTAACCCTATAAAAGTTGTCATCAAACTCTAATCACTTAAAGATTAAAGTGAAACTGTGAAACCTTATTGGGGTTTGTTTGAACAAACAATTTGATTAAGTGTTTATTGAATAATTGATTGTGATATAGCGCTTATGTATAAACTATTTGTATAATTAAAACGAGAATGTGATTTAACTGTTTTTATGCAAGTCGTAAGTTATTTTTCATAAGCCATTCTGATAAGCTTATTGCATTACCATATATACCTTATGCAATTTCATTGTCACTGTCAATTATTTAAATTTTTTTTATCTTGACTGCCTTGAAATGAATTCAACAAGATAATAAAGGATGATTTATGTATGGTTAGAGTAGAGGTCTATAGCAGGTTGGAAAAATATAGTGTGGTGAAAATTAGAAGTTACTTTGTCTTTTATATACTGTTCAATTGGATTGTAATGTGTAATTCATTTATGTATTGTTTAGGTGAGGCTTTAAGCCAAAAGTGACAATTTATTGAGCATGACTCATGCAATTCATGTATATGAGTATAATTTCTGCCTTCAGATTTACAATATTGAATAAACTTTTGTTTTCTTTGTAAGAATATAATAATAATATTGATTATGAATTTCGTGGAAAGAATGCATTAGAAAATATTCATCTTTTATAATAAAACTGATCCAAAGTCAATGCCTATTTTTTTTCACAATAATGATTTTTATTACATGACCATTACATTCATAAGTCATATAATTAGGAAAATTTTAAAACTGCAATTTTTAATAAGTAGACAATATCATCTAAAGCTGCAACTTTTGTAACACATGTTGTATTTTCATTTATATATTTCATATTATTATTGATCTTTGAAATTCTTTGTCAAATGTTCTATTATATTTTGTATCATAATATTGTTTTTTTTTCTAATATTTTAATTTATAATTTTTCTGTATACTTTCTTAATTAAAATGACCTTTTAAGAGATATATTTAAAACAACTATTTCTACAATAACAAAATAAATTTACTCGTGCGGGAACACGAGTATCTTACTAGTTAATTATAATATAATAAAATTACACCAAACATCAGATTGAGAAAATATATGATATAATCATGTCGTCATTTTTTTTGTGCACCAAAAGAATCTTCTCTTAGTAGTATATAATCAAGTAAATGTGTTATTTTAAAAAATAAAGTCGGTCCATTAAAAAATGCAACCTAATTGATAATTTGGTGAACGAAAGCAATTTAAAAGGCAATCAATGTTTTACTTTGTCTATATCCTGTTTGCGCATAAAGTTAGAATAGCTTTCCGGCTTCGGTTTTACACAAGCAGCACAGCACCATAAATACTTTATCTACATATTTCTTTTCTGTTTCCTTTTATGCATAGAGAAACTCTTAAATGGTCACGCCACAAAGATTGAATAATCAGTGCTGTGACATATAACAAAAACAAAAATCTTTCTGTATTTCACATGTATTTGGACTTTTGGTACACTGCCACACACGTGTGTACCTAAACTGTTTTTCTTTTAAAAATTGTGATTTGTGATGATAATACAAATTTGTTAAATAAAGAAGTGGCTTTTCCAGCCTTCGAAAGCCACGTTCGTTTGTTCACTTTAGGATAAAACAATTGACACGATACCCTCATCAATTTTGGTTTTAGCCACTATCCTTAAAGATAACGGTTTCTGGTTTTGCCGTCTCAACTTGAAAGAAAGATATCTAGCCACAAAGGTTCTTGTCATAACTTTTTTTTTGTTTTTGTCTTTCTTGTAATTAACTCAAGTCCGTGTCCTTATAAACTTCTATATAGAATAATTTGTTGGAAATTCACCACATTCCTATGGTAATTCCGCTTCAATTTTAATTTTAAAATTGATGACCAACCTACAAACAATACGTAATGACAATGAAAGAAGAAGAAATAAAAACATCAAGAAAGAAAAGAGAGAAGAGAGAAATATTTGGAGAAGAGAATGTGTTACCCACGAACAGTGGAATTTCAAAGTATATTGATCACTTGCGAACTGCAACTGTGATTACAACTACTAGCATTGTGATAATCTTCACTGCTTGCTGTGTTGTTTACATTCTACAAAGTACAGGTATTTATAGATTTAGATTTACAAGGCTCATAACTCTAAAGGTCCAAAAATATCAAATCTAATCTAAATCAAATCTGAATCCAATCTAAATCAAATCTGAATCCAATCTAAATCAAATCTATCGAAACACCTTCGATAATTCGACACTAAGCTATTCGACACTATGAATTACATTTAACACACCGCCTAATTCATTGTGTCTAAACTATCTACATTCATCATAGTCCTTAGCTTCTTGAACACTTCGACATGCACTCCCTTCGTCATGATATCTGCAATCTGATTCTCAGTTCTGCAGTGTTCCAAATTCATCTTCCCTTCTGCTACCTGCTCTCGAAGATAATGAAACCTCATTTCGATGTGCTTGCTTCGACCGTGTGCTATTGGATTCTTCGCCAAGTTGATAGCTGACATGCTGTCGATCTTCATGGTAATTGCTCCATGACTCTTCCCTGTAATCTCTTCTACCAAGTTCACCATCTAAGTTGCTTGACATGCACAAAGAGAAGCAGCTATATATTCTGCTTCACATAATGACAATGCCACTACTGGCTCCTTTCTCGAACTCCAAGCAACTGGTGCACCACCTAACATAAACACGTATCCAGCTGTGGATTTTCTATCCTCAGCATCACTACACCAACTAGAGTCGGTGTATCCCACTAACTTGCATTATTTCCCTTCATCAGCTGCAGAAAACAAAATGCCATAGTCGAGAGTCCCTTTCAGATACCTCAGTATCCTCTTCGTCGCTGTTAGGTGTGATACCTTTGGCTTCTGCGTGAATCTACTTACCATACCAACATTGTATGCTAAGTCAGGCCTTGTGTGACAAAGGTATCTAAGTGACCCAATAAGTCTTCTGTATTGGGTTGAGTCGACATCATCTTCATCTGAATCCTTCGACAGTTACAGTCTGGTCTCAGCTGGATTCGAAGTTGAGTTGCAATCTTGCATCTCAAATCTCTTGAGTATTTCGCCTGCATATCTTCTTTGGTGCATCATCAAACCTCTACTAGTCTTGTAGAATTCGATGCCAAGGAAATATGAGAGATTTCCCAAGTCTGACATTTCAAACTCCTCACTCAGGTCATGTTTGAAATCTTCGATCTCCTTCCTGCAACTTCCTGCTATCAACAAATCATCGACATAGAGACATAGTATAAGCAATTCGCCATTGCTTCTTCTTACATATACTCCATGCTCAGTCGTACACTTCACAAATTCCTTCTCCCTTAAAAAGCTGTCGATTTTCTTATTCCAAGATCTTGGAGCTTGCTTAAGTCCATACAGGGATTTATGCAGCCTGTACACCTTTCCTTCTTTGCCTCGTTTAACATACCCAACTGGTTGTGTGACATTAACTTCTTCATCTAAGGGACCGTTAAGGAATGCACACTTCACGTCCATCTGGCATGTGTGCCACATGTTCATATTTGCTAGACCAACAACCAACCTGATTGTTTCGATCCTAGCAACAGGTGCGAACACTTCATTGAAGTCGATTCCTTCCTTCTGAAGAAATCCTTTCGCCATAAGTCTCGTCTTATGTCGAGGTACTTCTCCTCTAGGATTTACCTTCACCTTGTAAACCCACTTCACATCAATTGCCTTCTTGCCTTGAGGCAATTCGACAAGTGACCATGTGTTGTTGACTTCGATGGACTTTAACTCTTCATTCATTGCTTTCACCCACTTCGAATCTGTCAATGCCTCAGCTGCATTGACTGGTTCGACATCTGCGTAGAAAGCATAATGTACCAGCTCACCCTCTTCATCGACCACATCATCTGATGTAATTACACATTCTTGCAACCTTGCAGGCATGTGTCTTGTTCGTCGAGGTCTGCTTGAACCTGCTTCATCTGCAACTGGTTCCTGTCGAACTTCTCTTTCGACTTCAGTGGCTGGTTCTTCACAAGAGATTCTCGCTGAATCCTTCTTGGCATTCTCAGTCCAATCCCATTCATTAAGCTCATCTATGATCACGTCCCTGCTGATCACTACCTGCTTATTCACTGGGTTGAATAACTTGTAACCTCTAGTCGAATGATATCCTATCAAGATCATCTGATTCGACTTGTCATCAAGCTTTCTTCTCAACTGATCTGGCACATGTCTATGTGCTATATATCCAAACATAAGTGACTGAGGCTAGGCTTGACACCATACCAACATTCTTCTAGTGTGATTCCTTCAAGCTTCTTCGTCGGACATCTGTTCAAAATGTATGTTGCTGTCGAAACCGTTTCTCCCCATAATTCTTTGGGTAGATGCTTTCCATTCAACATACTTCTCACCATGTTCATGATGGTTCTATTCTTTCGTTCTGCAACTCCATTTTGTTGTGGTGTATAGGGTGACACCACCTCATGCACAATCCCTTCCTTTTCACATAATGCATCGAACTCTTTCGACACATACTCTCCACCACCATCTGTCCTCAAAATTTTCAACTTTCGACCACTCTGTCTTTCGACCATGGATTTGAATCTGGAGAATACCTCAATCAAAAATCTTTTCTTCTTGATGAGGTAAGTCCACAACTTTCGACTGAAATCATTTATAAACGTGACAAAATATCTGTTGCCACCAATCGAATCCACCTGGATTGGACCACATACATCAGAGTATATGACTTCCAAAATTGCCTTCGACTTCCTTCCTGCATCCTTGCTGAAGCTATTCTTGTGTTGTTTCGACTGAACACACTCCTCACAGACTTCACTTGGAATGTCGATTTCTGGTAATCCTGAAACCATATTTCTTCTCTTCAGCTCTCTGATGTCATTGAAGTTGAGATGGCCTAGTCGAAAATGCCACAACCACTAATCTCTGCTGGCTGCTGTTGCTAGACACTTGTGCTCCATCACCTTGAGTTCAATCTTGAAGGTCCTATTCTGAGACATTGGAGCCTTCAAGATCAACCTACCATCTGCGTCGAGAACTCTCATCATCTTGTCTTCGACAACTAACTTGTAGTTCTGTTCGATTAGCTGCCCTATACTGAGCAAATTACTCTTCATTCCTGGAATGTATAACACATTGGAAATTGTTGCCCTTTTGCCATCTTTCCTCATAATCAGAACATCACCAACACCTTCAGCTGCTAGAGTGTTGTCATTTATAAACTTCACCGTGTTCTTCGACGAGGGCTTCATGTTGACAAACCAATCTTTCCTCCCAGTCATGTGTGATAAGCATCCTGAGTCCAAGTACCACTGATCTTGGAATCTTTTTTCATCTTTTGTTGTGACCATCAGCAACGTCTCTTCTTCATGCTTCGCCAGATTTGCATCAGTTTCTTGATTTTTCTTCTTTTCTGGACAGTTACTAACATAATGGCCATACTTCTAACAATTGAAACATTGAATGTGACTTTTGTCAGATTTTCGATCACCACCTTTTCTTCTACCTGTAGCACCACCTCATTGGTTGCCTTTGTTCCAAGTTTTCTTCTGATTCGACTGGTTTCCTCCTTTGTTGCCATTCTAGCTTCCTTTACCTTTCCTTTTCCTTTTCTGACTGCGCCTGCAAAGCCATATCACTCTTCGACTTTCCTGCAGCTCTCTCAGCCATCCTTTGTTCATGAGACTCAAGCGTCCCTTAAAGCTCTTCTTTCGTCAATACTGATAAGTTCTTCGACTCTTCTATGGCTACTACCACGTGGTCGAATTTTGGAGCCAATGACCTCAAGATCTTTGCAACAACTAATCTTGATGTCAACACCTCTCCACATATCTTGATTTGATTCACCAGCTTTATAACTCTGGTGAAGAAATCTGATATACTTTCGTTGTCTTCCATCTGAAGTAACTCATAGGTTCTCTTGTGAGTTTGTAACGTCACCTCTTTCACCGTCTCTGCACCTCCAAACGACTTTTCAAGAATCTCCCATGCTTCCTTCGCTGACTCTACATCGCTAACTTTTTCAAAGTTATCTGGATCAACACACTGGTGGATTATAAAGAGTGCTTTATAATCTTTCTTCTTCAACTATTTGTGTGCAGCCCTTTCTTGATCCGTCACTACTTCTGCAAGCGGTGCCACTCCTTCCTTCATAAGATCCCAAAGATCTTGATAACAGAAAATCACCTTAATCTGCTTGCACCAATTCTCATAATTATCTTTCTTGAGAATTGGTAGGGTCGCCGAAAAGTGCCCATTTGAATGATTCATAGCCATCACGATTTTCCTCCTTGAATCGCAACCGGAGCTCTAGATACCAGATGTTGGAAATTCACCACACCCTATGGTGATTCCGCTTCAATCTTGATCTCAAGATTGATGATCAACCCACAAACAATACGTAATGACAATGAAAGAAGAAGAAATAAGAATAACAAGAAAGAAAAGAGAGTGAAGAGAGAAATATTTGGAGAAGAGAATGTGTTACCCACGAACTGTGGGATTTCAAAGTATATTGATCACTTACGAACTGCAACTGTGATTACAACTACTAGCACTGTGATAATCTTCACTGCTTGTTGTGTTGTTTACATTCTACAAAGTACAGGTATTTATAGATTTAGATTTACAAGGCCCAAAACTCTAAAGGCCCAAAAATATCAAATCTAATCTAAATCAAATCTGAATCCAATCTAAATCAAATCTGTTGAAACACCTTCGACAATTCAACACTAAGCTATTCGACACTATGAATGATTCGACACTATGAATTACATTTAACATAATTTAGATAGAAATTAACATAACGTAAGTTATAACATGTAAGTTTTAAGCAGATTTAAACAAAAAATAGAAACTAAGTTCGTGCCTCTACAATTTCTTTGTAGATTAAGTGGAAGAATCTAGTCTGTATGAAATCTACAAGTTCTATATATAATAGTTTGAACTTTTCTATAAACATGTTTATCTTAGAATTCTTGACGTCGTTTGTTCCTTCATAAATGGTTTGAAGAGCGTCTCATATACCTTTAACCTTTTTGTTAGTTCTTGTATTGGCTGAAATTTTGGTAAAACAAAGTTGAACAATGTTGATGTCATATGTCTGGTGTCTTAACATTGGTTCCTAACATTAGTTGTTGCAGGGTTGAAGTTTTATATGCTGATGTTAAACTTGATGTCTTGACATCAGTTATCTGAACATCAGAACATCAGGCTGTGATGTTTTAGGGCTGCGCGTAAAAGTTGTTTTGAGAAAATTTGTTAGAGAGATTGTGTGCGAATATCTTGGAGAAGATATTTTCAGTTACAATCAGATTTGGAGCAGATCTTGTTGATATGTTTAAGGGCTGTTTGATTTAAAAAGATTTGAAGATCAAATCTGTTTTAAATTCTGTTTTTAAAACAAAACAAATCAGATATTTGGAAGAGGTCCAAGCCCAAGTGAGAATTTTATTTAAAGCAGCCTCAACCCTTGTTGGAAGATGACGAAGACAGGAGAGCAAAGACTGAAAGTCAAATTTATGTTTTCGTGTGTGTTTTGTAAACCTTTCATGGTTGAATAGGTGTTACTATTTTGGGTTGTAAGTGTATTCACTCTAGAGCTTTTAAGAAAGAGTGTGTTTTTCTTGATCAAAGCTGTTAAGCAGGATCAAAGTGGGTTTTAAAGTGTAATCTTTGAATTGTATCACTGAGGTGATTTAGGGAGTGAGTGGTTTCTCATATCTAAGTGGTCTCTTAGGTAGAAGTGTCATTAGGTAGTAATTAAGATTAGTAGATGTCAACTGGGATTGTTGAGTCTGTAATTTAATACTACTAATAGTGAATTTCCTCCCTGGCTTGGTATCCCCCAGACGTAGGTAGTTAGACCGAACTGGGTGAACAATTCATTGTGTTGATTTACTGTTGTTATAGCCTTGTTCATATTAGCAGATTGTGTTGTTGTGACATCACACTTAACATCACACATCTGATACCAGAATTTCACTTTTTATGATGTAAAATTGAGTAGAATGCTTTCACGCTAGTATGTTTCTTGTTTTCAAATCATATGAAGTTTGTTTGGTTTCATTATCTGGCGAATCCTTTGGGTGTTTAACAACACCACATTTGCCCTTAAGAATGAAAAGACAATCGGTAACGGCTACCCGTATATTTTTGTCAACTGATAATAAATTTACATCCATATTTTCTTTCAAATAATCATAGTTCCGCCTTTAAAAACAAGTGCTACACTCCCTAGGGTTCGTCATCGTCTGTCATATTCTCAATCTTTTAAGTTAATTAGACTTAATCAAAATATCAGGCTCTTATTGCCAATTATTGGGTGAGAATACTGACTAGAGAAATGGTCTAGAGTGGGGTGAATATACCCTAATTAAAAATTTGACTCATTTTCCAAAAGTGGAATATCAGAGGTTTTTCAAAATTGCATGAGGAAGTCTTAAAACGAAAATAGAGACTTATGCTTTAATTTGGAATCAACCACGTTGACAAATACACAATTTACAAAATTCACATATTATTCAAAGACAACGACTAATTGAATAATTGTAGATTACACGAGATGTTTCCTATACAATATTTCAATTAATATCGAATTCTAACAACATTAGTTTTCTATGATATAATCATCACTAAAGATCAATTAGGTATCAATTCTAACAAAACCTAACCTTACGTACTAAATAGCTACCTATTGAATAAACGATAAATTACACTAAAAATTGATAACCTAAGCATGCAATTATCCTACAAAAATTAAACTCAAGTGTATGTGTGTGTGTGTGTGAGAGAGAGAGAGAGAGAGAGAATATATATATATATATATATATATATATATATATATATATATATATATAGAGAGAGAGAGAGAGAGAGAGAGAGAAAGGGGGGAGAGGGAGGTGATCTGAATCAAATGAAGCAGAGGTAACTCAGATCTGTCAGACTCGAATCAAGTGTATCTTGTGATTCGAGTCACAAAACTCTCTATTTTGAATCAAGTTAAAAGTCTTATTAGAGTCAGAGTGTTTGAAAAACTTTGGTTTGCCTCTGTTCAATTTGATTTGAGTCGGGATATGTACATGATTTGAATCATGCACCCAAAATCTAAATTTTTCATGATTTTAAAAATATTTTAACATTTTATTTTCAACCTAACTTGAATCAATAACACATATGATTTTTGTTCCACTAACTAAACCAATTGACTAAAAGCATAATGATCAAACTCAAATATTACAATTGAATTATATATGTTAAAAACGAATTGTTTCAAAATATGATTTATAGATGTACAATCATGAAGGATACTCAATAAACAATAATAAACGGAAAGAACGTGATAAGAAAAGTAACAAAACTATAATGGGGTTCTCCCCCTAAATGTATTAGGGACATGCAACTTCAGTCTCCCCCTTTTTATGTTTGGCAAGCTTTCACTTTGAATTGGAGTTGATTTTGAGTCAAAAGCAAAAACACTTGTGCTCTCCTTGAAATATTGTACACAAACAACACAACATAAAACACATAAAAGAATTATAGACTCACATTACAACTTCTCGCCCTTTGACAACATAAAAAGAGATAAATCTAAATGAGTCTAAGAACCAAATAACCAACCACAAACGAATAATTCCAGATGAACACATGTGCTAAACAGCTAAGAAGAATATACAACAACAAAGATCGGGTACATAACACGAAGATAGACATGCTACATGCAACAAAATGCAATATGGACATGCAACACATACAATTAAGTGGTCAAAACTTATTATGAAAAATGAATAATAAATAATGCATGAAAAAGTATATGAATGCTCGAATGCACATAATTAGCAGCACACATTTTAAAAGAAATTAAATGTAATAAAGAACAATAAAAAACATGCTAGAGATGAAGGAGTAAAGTAAAGTAAAAAAGGTAACAAGCAAACTAATTAACATATCCAGAACAAACATACACACAATGACAAAAAATCGGATACAAAATTATAAAGACATATTAATATAGTTAGCAAAATCATGATTTGGTACAAAATAGTGTTAGTGAAAACAAAATATACATATCAAATTAATTTAAATAGAATTCTCAATCTATTTAAAGCACGAGGAATCCAAGTATCCCAAATCCCTATAGATCTTGTGAAAAGGTTCTGATGACAATGGTTTTGTAAAATATCAGCAAGTTGATTCTTAGTGTCAACGTATTAAAAAATAACATCATCTTTTTTAACACTATCTCTAATAAAATGGTGCCAGATATCATTGTGTTTAGTTCATGAATGCAGTATCGGATTCTTAGTGAGCCTTATAACACTTACTATAACACTTAATCAGAATGCAACCATGTTTCAAATCATAATCTAGAAATTGTTGTTTTAGCCATAAGAATTGTGCACAACAACTACCAGCGGCTACTTATTTATCCTTGGAGGTACGAAGTGCAACACTGTGTTGCTTCTTACTGTGCCAAAAAACTAAAGAACTACCAAACAAGTGAAAGGTACCACTAGTGCTTTTCCTATCCGACTTCCACCCTGCAAAATCATAATTATAAAAACCTACTAAGCTGCATTCTCTATCTTTAGGATGCCAAAAACCGTGTTGGGGGGTTTTGTTAAGATACCTCAAAATTCTTTTTATGATCTTAAAATGTGTTTCATTTGGTGATGCTTGATATATATCACAAATTCACACACTAAACATGATATCTGGCCTACTCGTTGTTAAATAAAGTTGGGATCCCATTATAGCTCTATACCTAGTTATGTCAAAATCCACTCTATTTCCTCTTTGTCAATTAGCACATTTAAAGCCACAGGGGCTGAAATGTTCTTGAATTTTGCATATCTAACTTCTTAATAATCTCTAGGCAATACTTAGTTTTCCTTATAAAATTTCCTTCTTTGTCTTGCTTTATTTGCAATCCTAGGAATTACACTAGCTCTCCCATAAGAGACATTTCAAACTCACCTTGTATCAAACGTGCGAACCTCGACAAAGAGATTTATTAGTAGAACAGAAAATAATATCATCTACATATATTTTAACTAAAAGAATATGCATTGCGTTGCATCTAATAAACAAAGTGGTGTCAACTTTACTGTGATTGAATCCTTGTTTGATTAAAAATCCTCTCAATCGCTCATACCAAGCTCTTGGAGCTTATTTGAGACAATAGAGGGCTCCTTTCCATTCAAAAACATAGTCAGGATTATCATGATCCTCAAACCTATGAGGTTTTTTCCATGTCTTTAGGTGCCATTTTGATTTGATTATACCCGGAGAATCCATCCATGAAGGAGAATACCTTGAATTTTGCAGTGTTGTCGACCAACATGTCAGTATGTGGTAATGGAAAGTAATATTTTGGACTAACTTTGTTTAAGTCTCGGTAGTCCACTCATATTCTGAATTTTCTGTCCTTTTTCGGAACAGGCACTATGTTGGCCAACCACTAAGGATATTCTGCCATGACGAGGAAACCTGCGTCGGTTTGCTTTTGCACTTCCTCTTTAATTTTGATGGCCATATCTGGGCAAGTTCTTCTCAATTTCTGTTTGATTTGCGAACATTCTGGCTTAAATGGTTAGTGGTGTTCCACAATATCGGTGTCCAATCCTGGCATGTCTTGGTAGGACCAAGCAAACACATTTGGGATCTCCTTGAGAAGTTCAATCATTTTTATTTTGACAGCTGGACTAAGCAGTGTCCCAATCTTGACCTCTTTTTCTGTCTTCATTGGAGCCAAGGTTGATCACCTCTATTGGTTCTTTGTACGGCTGAATGAAGGCTTATTCTTGCTTAAGCAGTCGGGAAATTTCATCCAAAATTTCTTCCTCTTCTTCATCTTCAACTTTGAATACTGGGAACTCAAGGTTGGGAGAGGGCATAGGGTCATGTTTTTCAATGATGTTTTCGATGTTTAATATGCATATATGATTCATTGTTGTTTTTTAGAAAATAGATAAATGCAGTGGCGTACAGACATTGAAATTGTTTATCATTTCTTTTTTCTTTTTTTATTACCATTTTTTCTGAAGAACAGAAAAGTAAAAACAAAAAAATAACATGGAGTTAAAAATAACATCTTTATTGTTAATCAATTATTTCTTGAAACAAAAGCCTAATAAAGAAATATTTAACAGGTGGCCCTAAAAACATCTCTAGCTTTGGGCGGAGCGGGAGGACAAAACAAAGATAAACATTAACTTTGAAATATGGACAACAGTCGAAACATCAACAGTTATCCAATTTTTAGAAACTTTCCCATGTGTCACTAAGTCTTGCGAATCCCTTTTAGGACAGTCTTCGATAACGACACTGACTTCTGGCAGAGTTAAATTGATGGAATTTTTAATCTTTGCGCATACATAAAAAAGGTGGTCCTCAGTGGCCTTTTCAATGGATCGCGGGCATCCTCTGGGGACATATACCCGTGGTCTTTTGAATAAGGTTCCCACTCGCATACATTGAGATCACATGATGCAGTTCCACTTTTGGGAACTCTTTTCACCTGCTCAGGCTTTTCTTCGGCTGACGGATTAATAGAGACTATAGTAGCTCGCATAAACTTGTGCGGCATGCCCCAGGGACAATTAGGCAGTTTTTGCAGAATTCTAGGAGGTGCCATGTAAGTGGATAAATCCTTTTCAGGATTATCTTTCATTATGACATTTACTTCTGGCATGGTATAATGAATGAAATCTCTTTTAGCAATCTATGCAGACTTGTCAAAAAGATTATCTTCGACTACTATTTTGATGGGTTGAGTATAAAACGGTATGTAGTCCTCTTCTAGTTGACAGTCGTACCCAGGGGTTTCTAGGTAGGGGTCCCAGATCTCTGGAGGAATATATGAATCATCCTCGGGGTGACCAACATTATCTTCCATAACCGTATCCACTTCTGGTGAAAAAAGGATTGGGATAGTTTTTAACGTTGCAATCCTCTATATCCATTTCATCACCTGGCTCAAATGCATCATTATCTTCCTCCTGTGGAGAAGATAACAGAATATGCGTCTTTTCTTGCGATATGTAGCCAGAATCATTGAGGTAGGATCTCAATTCTTCTTCAGAATCTGAGGGTTCATCTTTAGAGTTGTCTCTATTAATGGCATCGACCTCTTGAGGGAAAAATAAATAAAACCTCCACTATGAAAAGTATTTTGAATGAGAGGAATGCCTTAATTCTTTTTTGTAGTTTTTACAGATGTTGGAAAAAAACTGAGGCCTATTTTGGTCTGGCTATTGGCAGGAACCACAACTTGTCCCTATCCTTTAGCGACACCACTTTCTACTACTCGGATGACGTCTTTATAAGATGAAATGGATGCACTTTGTTATCCTTGCTACTTACAGAAAGTGCCTGGAACTGTGTCCCAATAACCTCTTTGAGTTCTAAGTAAGAGAATGATGACAGATTGTTAACAATAAAAGCCCGTTCGCCACACACAGTAACCAATTTGGCGTTCTTTACAAACTTCAGCTTTTGATGTAGCGTGATGTAGTGATGTAGCATTGAAGTGTTTGCTCCGGCTTCATGGATCTAGGGACGGCCCAACAAATAGCTGTATGCTGCTTGGATATCCATCATTTAGAAGGTAACTTGAAATGTATGAGGGCCAATAGTTATGGGAAGACCAACTTCACCAATAACTGTCTTCTTGGATCCATCAAAAGCTTTGACAATAATTCCATTACCCCTTATAGGAGTGCCTTGAAATGCCAATTTTGTAAGAGTTGATTTTGGCATGACATTTAGTGATGAACCAGTGTCTACCAACACACTTGACAGAGCGTCCTTCATGTATTTGACTGAGATATTTAGTGCCATATTGTGATTGCTCCCTTCTTTTGGGAGATCTTCATCGCAGAATCTCAAGTTATTTCAGACACTAATATTAGCATGGATATCTTGGAAGGTGTGTTTAATAGCTAGTCCACAATGTTGTATTCATTTTTCTTAATCAGCTTTAAAACTTCATCATTATCTTTCATTTGATTGTTATCACTTGATTTACCAATTGGCTCCAAAGGATTCTCAATCTGCTTTTCCTTTATTGCAACCACATCCTCAATTTCTTTGTTGAAGATCCGGCCACTTCTGGTAACTCGGCTTATGTCAGCGATGTTGACAATAGATGGTAAGGGTACTTCCTTCCCATTTTCAACCATGGTAGCACCGTACTTGTAGGGTATGGCCTTTTCTGATTTGTACGAGATTGGACCTGGTAAATAAATGACCAAATGAGTCATGATGGTCTTCCAACTATTATAGATGATTTCTATTGGTTCAAGCTTGGTGGCATCAAGAATTCTTCTACTGTTAAAATGAATTTCCATTCTTTCGGGTTCATTAAACTGAGGAATTATGGTGTACACATCCTCATCAGCTTCACCATTAACAGGTTCTCTTTCATGGAGGACCGTAATGGTCCTTCGATCTAACAACCCTTGGATCTCATTTTGAATGAGAAAGCAACCACCTCGACTTCTGCGACATTTTCTGCAAGTTGTATGATCATGATGATTGGGACCAAAGTAATCTAGTTTGCACAAACATTTGTCAAAATTGACTAATAACTCCCTGATATATTTGATATCATAAACTGCATATTCTCCTGGACAGCCTTGTACCATATTAATTGGTTGGTATGACCTCATTTGATATTTTTGGATCAAGCCTTGGTCCATTTGTTCTTGTAGGGCTGCTTGTACAAAGTAGCACCCTTGATTATTCACAGAACAAACACTGCATGTTGCGTAATCATGTGGATCTACAAGACCCCACTTATTATGTCTTGCGTGCATTTTTACCAAGTTTCTTCTTAGTGGCGAACGTCATAGATCTTATAACTACCAGGGCATCCATAGACCATGTTGGAAGAAGCTCCTCTATGTTGAGGTAGCGGGTTCATAGACCATTCATAGATCTTTGAAAGACAGAATGTCACTTTTGATAAGTCACTGAACATCAACTTTGAAGTTAAAACAGTTTACAATGCCATGTCCTGGTGCTGCCTGATGATAGGGGAAAATTTGGTCAGCTTTGAACCAATAAGGAGGGTCTTTTGGGAGAACTGGAGGAGATTTGGTCTGAATATGTCCTTTCGCCAACAACGCTGGGAAAAAATCTGCGTATGACATTGGTATAGGGTCATACCCAGGTGATCTTTGAACATGATTGTTGTTGTTATTGAATTTTGGGCGAGCCTGTTGTAGAGGCTGTTGCGGCCTTTGCTGATATTGTGGTTATTGTTGCTAATGCTGATGCTGATGTCGAGAATTTTGTGGCTAGTATGCCGGAGCTAGAGTCGAATTGATAACAGGAGACACATTTGCTACATGTCATGGTTGATATCTTCGTCTTGACTGACTTTGCAACACAGTGCTGACATCCTATTCCTTTTCTTTGGAAACCCACTTTCGTGCCTTTTAGATGATTCCTCCTCTTTGGTTAATCATCCTTCTTGGATTGCTTCTTCCAACCGTACCCTCATGTTCACCATTTCGGTAAAGTCATTAGGTGAACTACGATCATGTGGTCGTAGTAGAAGGGATTTAGGGTTTTCAAATATATCTGTCATTTAATTTTCTTTGATAGGAGGACAATTTTTGGCGGCAACTTCACGCCATCTCTGAGCATACTCTTTGAAAGTTTCTGTTTTTTTTAGACATAGCTCTGAGTTGATCTCGGTTAGGATCTGTATCCAGGTTGTACTTGTATTGTTTTACAAAGGCTTCGCCAAGATCACCAAAAGTTTAGATTCTTGCACTGTCTAATCCCATGTACCATTTGAGTTCGGCACCAGTTAGACTATCCT
Organism: Lathyrus tuberosus; assembly: GCA_022829125.1. Lineage (NCBI taxonomy): Eukaryota > Viridiplantae > Streptophyta > Magnoliopsida > Fabales > Fabaceae > Lathyrus > Lathyrus tuberosus. The sequence goes on from JALAZF010000009.1 coordinate 12,045,429, forward strand.
GAAAGTAGTGAATTAGTAGCTGTTGATTCTCTATTTGCATGGACATTTTCCGTGCATACATAACCAAATGGCTTTGTGGGCAAGAATTCCCTTTGTACTTTTCAAAGTCAGGTCCTTTGAATTTAAATGGTATCTTGACATTTGGAACTAAGCAAAGGTTAGCTGCATTTTTCCCAAATAGGTCTTGTCTTTTGAGAGCCTTAATCTCTTTCTGCAGGTTTGAAAACTTATCTTGGAATTCATCCCACCGATCTTCTACTCCCATGGTTTCACTTGGAGGAGCATGAAAGATTTGTTCTTTAATGTATGGAGTAGTGTGTATCACAGGAGGTGGGGTTGTCATGATTGCTGAGATCTTTGAAGCTTCAGGGATCAGAGGTGTGTAACCCTCTAGTAGAAAGTTGAAAGGCATGCCCCAAGGAAAGCCCGGAGGCATGGAATACTGTGGCATGGCAACAAATGTGACGGTTGCAGAGATGATTTCTAAGATGACAGCCCTTTGCATTGAAGTTGACAATTAATTTTGAGCAATAGTCGATGAGTCTACCATGTTACTAAGCCTCTCTATATTATCCTTTAGAGTAGTAACTTCATCTCTAAGTTCTATGTTTTCTTGCTCAAGTACATCCATTTTTTTTGACGACTGGCCTGAGTATTGTATGAATGAGACAATTTGGCTTCAACGTGAGAACATGTGTAAGTTTCCGGTGAAAATGCAAATGTGCTTATATGATGTATGATTTGTAAAATGCAAATGACTTTGTTTTACAAGGAACTTTTAACAATTATGTTGTAAATATTATAAAAAATGATAACACTCAGGATAGCTGAAAAAGGGTCTTATTTTATTTTATGTATTCAAAGGATTACAACCACGAAAGTATAACTTCAAAAGATCTAGAATAGAAAAGATAAGGCTAAGCATATGGTCCTAGGGAAATCTTGTTGATGAAGATCCAGCCCCATGTTGTTGCTTCTTCTTCTGCCTCTTTAGTTGCGTGTTTTCCATTGTAATTTGATTGGCAATATTTTTCCAAACACCTGAGGTAGAAGGAATATGACGAGAGAAAAATAAATTCTCCCGCTCTTCTTGTCTCTCCAAAGCACGTTGCTCCAAGATTTCTATCAGGTCATCTTTTTCTTTTAGTTTTCTCTTTAACTCTCTTCTTTCAGTCCTTGCAGTATGTAATTTGTCTTCCCAAACGTCTCTTTCCAGCTTCATCCAGGTTAAGAGTTATTGATATTCTTCCCTTTTCTCAATAGAGATGGTATAAGATAAATCAATGAAAGGCTGTGAAGGTTTCTCAAGAGCATAAGGCATCTTGACCTCACCAGCCCTTGCATTGACCCACTGAGTGTAGGGTTTAAAAGTAACACAGTCTTTATTTTCCAGCTGATATTTGCTCTTTTTATGAATGGTGTGCCAAGCCTTTATAACTGCTTTTCTCAATTTTGGATTTCCACCCTCATTGAGGTAGAAGAAACCTGACACCAAGAGACTGATGGGCCTGTCTTTCACGGGGTAGCCAAACTGACGTATTGCAAGAGCGGGGTTGTAGTTAATTCCTTCATGTATACCAAGAAGGGGTACATTGGGGAATTCTACACAACTGTCGATGATAACTCCTTTGTCATAAGCTGGGTCATACCAATTCATATTAGTATAAGTGAGAGACATAAGTCTCTGAGACCATCTGAGTTTGTCAGGACTTTTAATAAAGAGTCTGGTCTTTGGCAAGTGTGACTTGAACCATCTATACAACAAAGGTGTACAACACATGATTGTTCCACTACCCTTCATAGTCCTGTGATGAATTGAATGGTAAGTGTCCTCAAGTAAAGTAGGTACTGGGTTACCACTCAAAAATATCTAGATGGCATCAAGATCAACATAGTGGTTGATATTTGGAAATAGTACAAGACCATAGATGAGTAGCGCAAAGATAGCTTCAAAGACACTCATACTATTAGCTCTTGCTAGCTCCGTAGCTTTCTCTACCAGGAATTTAGAAGTTAAACCTTTGATTCCTCCTTTGGAAGTGAATTTGTCTTTCACATCTGAAGTTTCCAAATGAAGGGCCTTTGCAATAACTGAGTACTTAGGAATTTCCTCTGAGCCATTGGAAGGAATCTTATTCAGTACTGACAAACCAATCCAATATGAATATTCCTCCAAAGTGGGTGTAAGTTGATAATCTGGAAATGTGAAATAGTGGTAGAGAGGATCATAGAATTGCACAAGGGTGTCAAGAATTCCTTCTTCAACATTGGTCTTCAGAATACCCAAGAGCCCTCCATAACTTCTTCTAAAATTATCCGGACAAGAAATCATACGACCTATGATATTTCTTGGCATTTCTTTTCCTAAAATCTATGTTTCAAAACCTATGGTATTTGTCGCAAAGGTTTTAAGTTCCTTGAAAAAATTTGTTTTTTTAGAAAATGATGTTTGAATGAATGTATGAATGTATGGATGCACACATATACAAAAAAACAAACATGGGTTCAAGGGTTTGACGTCACGAGCATGGAGTCATGGGTCTAACCAAACCAAAAGAATATGTACTAGAGTTTTATTGTACCTGTAGAACATGTTCTAATATGGTTCCCAGAGTTATAGGTCCATCTTTCGGATATTATCGACACACCGACTACTCGGGAATCAATAATATTCTCAAGAGAAACTCGCCTGAGTGTAGTATTGCGTATCAACTATCTCAGGTCTACACCTGGATAATCACCGCACTACATCCTAAAAATCCAAGTGGGGGTAAAAGTATACTAAAGGTCCTCAGCTTCGCAGACTCCAAGGTCGGAAAAAGTAATGACATTAAGACTACTCGCATGTCATTTGTAATTCCAAAGGGGCCTCCACTGAGTGTGATTATATCATATGTCACTCATGCGTAATATTACTCCAGACATGTAACTTTTGATTATATCAACGTCCTATCTTATTTATGTACACTCAAATCCGGGTTAGGATTTGTCTCACTCATAGAGATCAACTAGAGAGCCCAAACAAATAGGATGAATAAAACAACAAGTAAGTGATATCAACAGCAAAAATCACAAATATAATTGCAATACAGGCTTAATCCTTTTAGGGGGGATGAAATCCCTAATTCCCCAGTGAAGTCGCCATTTTTCTGTAGCCGTGCGAAAGTCTCTCCTTTTTACATGTGAACTTTTAATTTATCCCAAAGAAGGGAAGGGAAAAAATCTGAATAAACTCGTGAGTGGTGTGCAATTCAAAACAATGCACTTGATAGATTGAGAATCGGGATTGGTTATACAAAGGGAAGGTATTAGCACCCTAAATATCTATAGTATCCTATAGGAACCTCTTGCTTATATTTGTGTTACTATTATTTTACTTGTTGTGTAATGGGAATTTGTTGATTTGATTTTGAATGAGTGATGATAATGGGAAATGTTTTTGTTGAGATAAGATATGACAAAAGGTGTAAGGAACCTAATGGTTTTATTTATTATTGTGCTCGCTAAGATCTCGCAATCTTATGCCTACGTATTCTCAGAAGGAAGTTGAGAAATCAGAGCATTCGTAGTTCCACCAACTAATGGGTCGAATGAGCTTGTTTGGTTTTTGAGAAGAGACAAATTGTCATCTCAAGGGAGACATCTCACCTATTCACCACAAACATTTTGAGAAAGAAAATAATAAGGGAAGAAGCTTTAAACTTGGATGTAGAAAATCCAGAGTAATGCCACATCTTCTTTTAAATGAAATCTTTGCATAATAAGATAAGGACCTTAACTTGGATATAAAATCAACAAGTGTTCCACTTACATCACTTAAATGAAAGAAGTGTCTTTGTTCCATAATAAGATAAGGACTCCGTCTTGGATATTGAATCAACAAGTGTGCCATTTACATCACTTAAATGGAAAAAGTTTGAAAAATATCTGATTTATGTTATGGGAAATAGAAAAGGTATCTCTTTCATAGAGATGACTCATGTCTCATCTCTGGCGGAGTGTTTTGAGTTTGAAGCCAAAGGTTGGCTAGGGTTTGACTTGAAGTTTGTGGGTTGAAGGTTTGAAGCCACAATGGGCTATGATTGACTTTAGGACTCCAAAAGGGAATTTTCATCTCTTTGTTGAAGAGTTTTGAGTTTTAAGTCTAACTTCCTTGTGCAAAGCCCAATAGTAGCTAAGTTGATTGTGAAGTCTCCTTGTACAAATCCCAAGAGGAGGCTAAGTTTATTGTGAAGTCTCCTTGTACAAATCCCAAGAAGAGGCTAAGTTGATTGTTGGAACTTCAACAAGGGGAAACCTAATGTTTTAACTAAGTTGTAGTTCGAAGGGAATCCTAAAGTTTGAACTGAGTCTAAACTAGGGATGAGTATCGAAAAGAAAACAAAAGTTATGCAAGTGTTGTAAATGTCAAGAGAAACTTAATAAGACAAGTTTGATTTAAGCTTTTAAACAAGTGTAGTCGTCGAGGTCGACATGAGCATAAAATGATTAAGCATGATATATCAACATATGAATAAGTATCAAATAAAGAGATATATTCATCATGGTAAGAGCTTATGAAGGAAATACTTAAACATGTGAGCAAACATTTAATCCATGGAAGCAAACACAATGGAGTTCAAGTAAGCAAATATTCAAGATGAATCGAGGATCAAATGAATATATCAAATGGTAAAAAAACCCTGATGGAGGTAAAGATATGGACAAAGCATTCAAACATGGTTAAATCAAAGATTTTGGGGGGATCTAAAACTCAAGTGGAAGCCCTAACTATGTACAAAGATGTTTTGAAAGTTCAACCTAAGGAAAACCATAACTAAACATTTAATCGGAGTATTTTTCAAAAGAGAATTATTTACTCATGTTATGGAAGACAAGACAACATGTTAGGTATCTCAAACAAGGCTTGAACAAAGTTTATCATAACCATATAAGCACATGTGATTGATTAGGTTAAGAGGAAAATCAAAAGAAAGTCATTAAAAGTATGAAAATACCTTAAAAATGGACTACTTTTCAACTTAATAAAAATGTGTGAAATAAATATTATTTTTGACATTTTTTAATATATTCACAAAATAGGATATGTGAATAAGAAGTGTGCAAAAAATCAATTAAAAATAATGAATTTTTCTATGAGAAATAAATGTGCAAAGTTGTAAAAAAAATGAAGAAAATAGGTGATTAAAAAGAAGGAATGGCCCTCCAAAGGTTTGAACCTGCTCCCTTGGGTGGAGGGTTTAAAATTTTACCAACTGAGCCATGTGCCATGTATGTTAGTATACAGCGTGATGAAAATAATATATTGAGTCTCGTTTTGAAAAAGATTGAAAAATAAAAGTGCAAAAGTCTGGGGCGAGGGGGATTCGAACCCTAGACTTTGCACATGGGAAGACTTGAAAACACACGCTCTAACCACTGGGGTGGTGATACATCCGTGTATCAAACCACACCCAAATAATTATACTATAAAGCTTCATATTATTTTTAAATATGGCGCCATGGCCATTGTCGTAACCCAAAATTTGACCTCCCTTTTTGCCTTTTGCATAAGCATGTGCATTTGCATCGCCGGCATACGCATTCGCATTTTTCTCTGTGTTTTTGTTGCAGGAATACTCAGGTTTTCTAAGCCCGATTAATCATATCCTCACAAAATCATCACATTAACAACACAAGCAAAAAATAAGGATTTCCATGCCTATTCATCAAACCAAGAGGGCGAAAATCGGAACCGGGGCCATAACACTTGTATTTAAGCAATTTGGGCTAGTTTTGCCTGTGGTAATCGATTACCATTTTGCTAGGCAAAGTAGGGTAATCGATTACCCTGTGTAAAAAGGCAGTTTCTGCTGCATTTTCATGACAACAACTTTTCACTCTCAATTCTCTTGTGGTCTACTTGCTTCTAGCATTGTGTGGAATCTTCTAGACAGTTCAAGACCTTTCAAGACACTCCATGGCATTCACTCCAATACATCCCTTTGAATTATGACCACCATGTTACTTCACTTCCAAGCATGAAAGCCATTGATTCGGACTTGCATTGGGATTGCTCCACTGAGTTAACTAACAAACTAACTGAGTCAACCGCTGACTCGGTGAGTTAAGTGTAAATAACTCCCAAGCTAGCCCCAAAGCAAACTCTAAAGCACATTCCAAACCTAGCCTACTCTAAAGCTAGCCTCTATATAAACAAACCTCCACCATTTCACAAGGGACCCTCAATCATTTTCATAATTCATCACTTCTCACTCTCTCATTTCTCTTAACTCTCTCTGCATTTTCTGCAATTTCTTCACCTTCATCTTCATTTTCTTCCCAAAACCACACTAGAGCTCAATTCCACCATTGAAGAGTAGAAAATTTCACATTGAAATTGATTTCTCTTGAGCTTAAACCTCCATCACATTGCATTTCTTCTTGGATCTCTGCAATTACAGCATGTTCTACTTCAATTCAAGTGATTACTTCAATCGTTTCGGTACAAATTTGATTTCAGATCTTTTATCGCGTTTTGATCAGTTTCACTAGGATTTGATCACAAGCTTGGAATTCTCTGGTTTTCTTGGCTTATTCTCACTACATTTTACTCAGAACAATTACCAAGGCAATTCTCCGCCTTGTAGGTTGGTAACTCTGGCTCAATCTACTGTTTCGATCACTTTCGCGCATTTACGATATAGTTCCGATAGCTTTTCGGTGTTGATTCATCATGTGATTGTTTGATCTTTGATCTTCATGTTTAATGCTTTCAAATTGATGATTAATTGCTCCTAATTGATGTAATTTTCGTGCACAAGTGCATGCCCTAACATGTGGTGGATTGGATAAGTGATTAGTTGCTGAAAGTGCTTTCTGAAAAGCTATTTTTTGCCAATGTCTCAGTGGTAATCAATTACCTATATATGGGTAATCGATTACCCTACTTTGTTTTCCATAAATTCTGTTGTTTTCAAGCAGGTAATCGATTACCTGCATGTGGTAATCGATTACCACTGTGACAGAAGGCTATTTTTGTGCATTTTCAAGCTTGTTTGACATTCTTTCCTCATTTAACTTCATGGCTTAATATGCTTGATATTTGTGGATGTTTTATGAGCCGTTTAACTTTTGATTGAAGCATTTATGCAAACTTTCGATGCACGATTTATCGATTCTTGGAATTGTTTGCATTCTTGACATTAAATGAGCATGTTGATTCTTGCACACTTTGGTTCACATGTTAACATGATTTGTGATGCATGCTAATTGACATTTGGTACTGCCTTTGCAATTTCATTCTTGATTACATTGAGTTTGTTCTTTCTTGAGCAAATTCAATATTGTACAATCAATAATCCGCACCTTTGCTTTGACGATCTTCCGATCCTTTTGGAAGATTGTTGGCTTGATTATTTCCCTTGATCGATTGATCAAAACCTTGTTTCGATTAGTCAATCTCCCTCACTTTCTCTCCTTAGGGTCCTTTAGAGCTTTGTTCTCTTTATCCCTTGCTGAGTCGGAAGTTTGCACGACGCACTAGAGCACTGTACAAATTGGCGATGTTACTCTGTTGGTTCCAATCTCCGCATTATACTTTAGTGCTACAGAAGGGATGAGAGTGAAGAATTCCTACACTCATCTTGATTATTTTGGGTAGGGGACGAGTGCCCTGTACCTGGAGTAATTGTCTCTATCTCCAGACTGTAGTGTTTCTCAATCCTCAGTTGAGTCGATCCTTGATCACTCTTACACCTTTCAATCTCTCCTTGATCAATCACCATTCCCTTGGTTAACGATCATTGTCTCTTAGGTTAACACCCATCTCTTGCCTCATTATCCTTTTCTTGTGGTCAATCATTGCTTATTGATTCCCCAGGAGAGTCTCAATTAGTTTCTTCGATTAAACACATTATTCCTGTTAAACACCAAAACCCTAGCGGAGTTCGCAACCTTCTCTTGGTCCCTCTCCCTTTGATTGGTTAACCACTTCCTGTCAGTTAAAACACCAATTTGCACTTCTTCTCAGTTAACCACAATCTTTCTGTTAACATACTGAACTATTTTGAGTTAATCACCTTCTCTTGGTTAATCACTCATTCTTTTTTTGGTTAATCACAGTCCTTTTGTTAAAACCAATACCCCGTGAGTTAGTAACCTTCTTATGGTTCAAATACACGTGCATTTGGGTTAGTAACCTTCTTTTGGTTCAAATACCCTTTCTTCGGTCAGATACTGCTTATTCAGTCAGTGTATCGAACCCCGTCCTTTGGGTCACAACCTTTGCTTGGTTCCACACCCGTCCTTTGGGTCACAACCTTCGCTTGGTCCCACACCCATTTTTTGGTTAATCAGTGCCAGTCAGTTAACATATCAAAATCCCTCAGAGTCAAACACCTTCGCTTGGTTCAGTTCTCTCTCCTTTTGGTTCATCACAGCCTTCCTGTTGACACCGAACCCTTTCTTCACCACAGAGCCTTAATCTCTTACTTCGGTTAACCACTGCCAGTCAGTTAACATGCAGAATCCTTCCTCTCTTGGTTTCGACACCATCCCCTTTATTTATTCTTCAGTAGGGTCACCAATCCTCTGGTCCCCAACATAGTCACTACTTTTCTTTTGCTCCTCTTGGTTTTGACACCATAGCTCTTTGTCTTATCCTCAACAGAGTTACTACTTTTCCCGTGTCTTCCATTCTTGGTTCTGACACCAATTCTTTTTGCATCCCCAGCGGAATTTTCTTTCCACCTCTTTTGCTCTTGGTTTTGACACCATTTTCCCTTCCTTTTTCCTCTCTCTGTTCCCCGAACTACGTAGGCTCTAATTTCCTCATTGCACTATAAGGATACGTATGCACGAGATTGCGAAATCTTGGCGAGCCACCTTCTTTCGCTCTTATTCTCTTTCCCTGGTCCCATGAACTACGGAGCTCTGATTTCCTCATTGCACTATGAGGGTATGTAGGCACGAGGGCCCTAATCCTCCGTGACCACTCTCTTTCTTCGTCTCTTATCTCCTATTTCTTTAGCTAGAAGCCTTTAGATAGATAACTCATCCAAGCCTAGAAGTAAGCAAAATGGTTCCCATCGAGTATGACAGATGCGTAAGATGCTAGTACCTTCCTTTCATATAACCGACCCCCTTACTCGTTTCTCGTCCCTTTGGGTTTTATCGATATTTTCCCTGTCCTTTGGGACTAAATAAAGTTCGGTGGCGACACTGTTGTATCTTTGAGTATGCGATTCACTCAGGTATAATCCCGCTAGCTTCTGCCATCATCTTCATCATCTTCATCTTCCTCATGTGCTATCTCTTAGGATACTCAACCATTTTGCACAATGTAAAAATGAAAGTTGGTGGAAATTTGATGTGGAATTGAATGACATTAACCAATTTTGTTTAAATTCAGTGTATCAAAAGTAAATTATTTGAAAACCGTATGAACCTTAAAATGAAAATTTGAGATGAAATTCCATAGAGTCATGATATCTATCAATTAATTGAGGGAAAATAATCCTCATATTTCCAGAAACACGTTGATAACTCAATTGATCATTTATGATGCATGAATTATAGAGTTCAGGTTTTGAGGAAACTTACCTTGCAAGTGAGAATCGAATTCTCTGTTGGAGGTGTTACATATGTGATTTGATGATCCAGACATATTCCTTGACCCTCAAGGATGGTGTTGCAATGCTTAGCATGAGTTGAAACCTCCTGGATCACTTGGCTTGATTCAAACTGCAGCTTGTGATATGTATGGAGCAAATGACAAATGATTTGATGATTCTGAGGTTATAGAAATGTTTTAGGTGTTTGGATCACTTACACATGATGTATGTGAAGTGTGTGGATGGTTGAATTGAGTGGAAATGGACTGGTTTTGAGATTTCCAAATTTTCACTCTTTGAAATATTTGAACTTTGCAAAAGAGAGGATTTATGAGAAAATAAGCATTGGCAATGTTTTGGTGTCATTATTCTGAAGGAATTGACCTCTATTTATAGGAGAAATGTGTCTGACATTTTGAGCTTGAAAGGATTTGGATGTAGGCTATTATCCAACAAGTGATGTCATGTACCTATAACTTGAAAGCCAAGGCACACATGGGTTATTCTTTACATGGCTCTCATTATAATCTTTTAAGCTTTGTTCCTCAAGGTTTCATCCTATCCTTTGATGTTCTGATCAAGTTTTACTATATTGGATGATTTTTGCTCAATTTCATTATAGCACTTTAATGCTAGAGGACAAAACCTGACTTCCTACCATTTGAATGATTTCTTTCACACGCCTAGTGATGAAATTTTGAAAATTCAGTTGTGCTTTGCAGAGAACATGCTTGTATGATCATTTGGGAGTTGATATTGTGAAGATTTCAGGTTTACAAGACTTATCCAAATCGTGTGAAATAAACATGTTGCAAATTTGTCTCGGAATTTCAGCTTGATTAAGTCCTATTGCAACATCCATAACTTCTGGCTCAAGTAAAGGATTTGGATGTTCTTGATCATTTTGGAAAGCTGGTATAATGTACTTCAAGTTTGATGTTTAAGTTTGGCCTTGAATCAAAGTGGATCATAGTGAAAAATAGCCCTAAAGTTGGCTTAAACACTAGACATATTCTGTCCAAAACTTCACCAAGTGTTTAGGTTCAAAAGTATGGAACCTCCAACTTCATGGCCTTATATCTTAAAATCTATGATTTTTTTTTGGGAATTGACCCTCATTGACAAAGGTGTGGCATGTAACAAGCTCTTCAATTTGATCTTTGAATCAAAGAAAATGGTTACTTGGTTCGGAAGTTATGCCTTTGCAAGTAGGGTAAAAATCATTGAGTTTTATAACTTAGAAAAAATTCAACTTTCTCAATGTTTCCCTTTCCACAAGTAACCTTGCATTTCTTGATTTTTCTTGATCAACCATGATCCAAATCACATATTAACATCATTCTTGACTTGAAGAGACTATGTTTGACCAAAAACTTCAAAAGTAAAACTTGATTTTGACTATAGCTTATGAATCAAGTCCTTTGGGTTAATCCAATCATATGAAGGGATTAATATGAAACATTTGAAGTCCTTGGAACATATTTGGAGGTTTGGGATCAATTCCTTGCTTTAAAAGTCAACTCAGGGGCTGAATTAGGTCAAAACCCTAATTTGGATGCACTAAAGATCTTGAGCTTTGATGAACTTATTTATGATGCAATTTTGCACTTGATTATTAATGAGTGAAAGCTCTTGATCTTCATGAATGATATAGGGACTTGTGGTGTTGAATATGACGTTCATTCCTTGATAATTCATCTGCTTGAACTCTAGGGGGATCACCTAACCTGTGAAACAAGTAAGCACACATATCTTGTTCTTGTAATGGGTTAGTGATGCATAAAGACATGTATAAATGTAATGATGAATGTTATGCCAATGATACAATTGTGGTGGCATCTTAGGGGTAAAAAATTAGGGTATGATAGGGTGGAATAACATGAGAGACATATTTTAATCGTCCCTGGGGTTATGCCATCCGACTATGATTGTTGATAGTAGATCCTGATGATAAGTATTAATTAATAAGAGATGCAATATGTATTGCATTATTTTCATATGTAGATACATTAGTTTGTAGACATTCCATTATCACCGTTGGCATGCCATATGGATATTCCCTACTACCAGGGGGCACATAAAAATTGGTAGAAAAGAAGGCCCATGGTCTCCTGTAGTAGTTTGTGTAACCCTTGGGTTAGTTGGAAAACTAGTTGGTTGTGGTGGTGGAACCACCACTTCTGGTGATGTCATAGAAACTGACATTTGAATTATAACACGAGCAGTTGCTCCATCAGACGCTGAAGTACCTACACCACTAACCATTAATTTGATTGGTTGTTCTTCTACATTTGGAGCGTCATTTTGGGGGAAGGAAGGATTTTTCTACATTCGACGAGCCATCTCAACAAGATTTTTACCATTCCTCAGGCGCATAAACATTCAGGCATAGAAAACATTGCATGTATGAAGAACAAAAATGAACAATAAGAGTTTAAATTTTTGCACAAAAGGGTCCCACTGGGCATCCCAATTTGTTTATTGTTGTTTTTGCTAAACAGTCACAAGTTTAAATTCACTTACTTACAGGATTAAACTAAAAAAAATCCTAGGACATATTGTGCAAAGTGGTTTAAGAAAACGCCTACATGCTTGGAAATTGAGCGTTTGAGTGTAAGATAACTGGATAGAAACTTCAAGAAGGAAGTGCACAATTGCTTGAATAATAAAATAATTTAATGAAAATGATCAAAGCAGTCGAATAAAATACTTAAGTTAGAAATGAGGCGCAGATTCATACATTTTCTCACAATCTCACTATCTCTGTAACTTTGATGTTTGAATTCTATAGGGTACAATAATGAAAAATGTGAACCCTTGTTATAAAGATTTAATTGACTTATATACAAGAAAATCAGTAACCATCGACAATGGTCAAATACCAGCATTTGACACGTACACTGCTACGTGGCTCTTTCTCCTATACATTGCTTCCATGTGTCTTCATTCTTTGAACTGCAGTAAAACAGACACTTCCGTCGAGAAAATGTGCAGGTATTCTAACTACCTTTGTCGAGAATTCTTATTCGAACCTTGTAATCTTGGTTTCAAACCATGCTTCAGCTATTTGAGTTTATCCTCTGTATTTAACTCACATCATTTTCCTGTCGAATATGCCAAATCACTGCAAACCTTTTTGAAATTCTGAACATGTTTATAAGAGACAATAATCATAATCTTATGGATATACTCTTGAGATTCTTTCAAACCAGGCTCAGTAAGTTTAAGTGCATCTTGAGTTGATAATCACAAGCCACCATTTTTCAAAATTTTGAAATTTGGAATCATCCAATCAATGGGGGTGTGATGCCAATCAATTGGCTAACCCATTTTTAGCATTTTTGGCTTTGGGCTTTTATGCTGGATTTGTCTTTTATTTTGTACCTCAACCTAGCTTTATTTGTACACCTCATTTCTATAAAAATTATGAAACTCGTCTATTGGGTTAGTGAACATATTTTATTTGACGAGTAAAACTAAATCCACTATTTTAAAGAATTAATTAGATTTTTCCCATCATTTCATCTTTAAAATAGTGTACTACCTCCCGTATCAAGAAGTCTTGATAAATCTCCCCTTAAAAGGAACACTAACACATTATGGTGTGTCATTCTCTATGAATCGATGAATGCAAAAGTTAATTCAATCAACAATTTGGATATGTTCATTACAGACGTATCCACTCAAAGTACTATAAGATTATATGGTCACTGAGGATAAAAAATGTTGAGATATCCTCAAAGAAAAACCATGCTTTGATCACTATTGTTGATATTGTTAGGTGCATATTTTACCTAAAAATGACATATCTTTCTTTGCACTTTTTCTACTCTTTTCTCATGTTTTCATGGTTTTTATCCTTGATTGTTGTTGTTCTTCTAACATTGAGAATATACCTTTGGTGCTTGTAATATGTGTGTTATTGTGCAGGAAAAGGCACTGAATGATCTAAGTTGTAAGACACAAGAATTGATGCAAGCTTCCAAAGAAAAGAGGAAAATAGTAGAAGGTTCGCTGTGCGAAGGATGGCGAGTGTTTCAGCGAATGGTCCCAGATTTGGACAGAGGAAAAATGAGCTAAAATTCACTTTGCGAGCTTGAAAGCGAGTGTTCTCTTTGGGAACATTCTTTCGCATTGCGAACTCACGAGAATTTCTGGGGCGGTTTAACTATTCAGAGGCACTTGAAGTGCCATTTTCACCATTCGCTGTGCGAATGAATCGTTTGCTTAGCGAACATGAAAATTCCTGAATGTTTTATAAATAGAACTTTCACACTTTTTAGTTTTTGTTTTTGGATTTTGATACAACTTATAATTAAAGATCAGAACTTGATATTTCTTCATTCCAAGGGAGAAAATGTAGGATATTTGATCTCTTGTTGGATGAGGATGTAATCTCTTGATACCTTATGTATTTCATCTAATGTATGTTTGTGAATATGTTTTGATTCTCTATTGTTTGTTGTCTTTGATTGATTATTTGTGGTCTTGACAAAACCTTTACAAATCCTTGATCTTAGATTTTCAACTATCAATGAACCAAACTTTTGACATGGTTTTGTGAGTTGATATTCATTTTATCTTTTGTTGTATTGTTTTGATTAAGTAGCATGACTAGCATGAGTAGGATCGATACGGTATTGCGAAGATGCGTGTAATAGTGATGAAGAACGATATTCACATTCATTTGGAAAATTAGTTAAATACATGTAAAAAAGGGTTAAACGTATGTATGTATTCTGATCAATGGCATTTTATATGAAGCAATCATTTATCAGATTTGGGTGTCATCTTTGTTTACCTGTTTATCTTTGATTTAAACTGCTATAGACATATACTCTTCAGATCTGGATCTAAGATGATTATCTGCTTTGTTCTGAACTCTAGAAATAGATTTAAGCTTAACACTTGCTTGAGTATCAGCTCTTAATGCTCTGTGTTGGTTTTTGTTGCGTGAGACATCACCAATGAGGCAATAAGGTCGATCTCTCGATGTTGCATTAGACATAACCTCTGTCGTGGGTGATACGTGGGGATATTAGGCGAATGATTAATTTATGTATAATATAATTAGAAGAATGCATGTGTTATCAATTAATGAGATCCAATTCCAACAAGGCTCCATTTATAATTCAGTCTTTATTTTATATTTTCAGTCTTTACATTTTCCGCATTTGCTTTTGGTTCCGTCTTAAACCAAAACTTTTGATCCATAAGCTTAGAAATGTAGATACCGTCGAACGACATTCTTTCCCTCGCACTGATCCATGTGGATCCGACAAAACTGGGCTACTTATATATTTTTGCTTGCTGCTATTCTAGCTTCAACAAAATGGCGTCGTTGTAGGGGATCGCTGTTTAGATATTGAGTTGCATTGCGATAGTTTCTATATTTTTGAGCTTTGTACATTTGTTTATATTGTATATCTTTGTTTTCTTTTATGTTTTCTCTAGTGTGACCAGGAATGATGAGAACTTCTAGATTGGTTGCTATTTGTATAAAAATATTCAATGAAGCTTCGACCGAGTCTGGATGGTGAGATTTGAATGTATACGAGGTAAATTGTACTGCTTTATAGAATGTTAGAATGATTTAAGACTTTTGTTCTTTGTGCAAATGTGTATTCTTGTTTCATTTTGCAACTTGTTTGAATGCTTGTTTCACTTAGGTCCAAAAGCCACAAATTGTGAGAAACCTCCATTGTTTACTAATGTCATACCCCAAATTTTGACCACTAAGATTTCCCATCATTGGGCAAATCATCATCACAATATGGGTAAACCATCATACCTCATCAATCTCCCCAAAGATGGGTGAGCATTCACTACTGTAAAAAATTAGGATTTCAAGCCCTTTTTGAGCCTTAGATAAAGGTTCAATCAAGAATTGACATGATCTTCAACTTGTATAACCTCTAAAACATCCACAATGGATCAAGAGGACTCCCATAGCAAGAATCAAGCACAAGCTTGCAGCATTCTAAGTGGATCAAGCCTCGAGATAGCCAGTGTCACCAAATTAAGGTTTTGGTCGACCAGGGCCTCCAGATTAAAATTTTCCTCTGGGCATGAGCCAATGCTTCAAAGCATAACCTAATATGCTCCAAGGGACATTATAAACCTAATCATCAAGTCAATTTAGCCTCAGGGGATGCATTCACTAAAAATTAGGAATTAGGGTTTCTTGACCTAATTCACCCCTAAGTTGACTTTTGGGACAAATCATGAGCCAAGACCTCAAGACATGATTTGAGGGTCTCTAATAAACCACATTGGTCCATTGGCCATAATGGATTGACCCAAGAAGCTTGATCAACAAGTTTCAAGTTCATCAGAACCACGGTTAGGGTTTTGAGGAAAAAGTCAACTGTATCTTTGACTTTTCACCCAGGCATGCTCTCAAACTTTGGGACATGATTTAATACACCCTATAACACCTATGAAATCAATCCATCAAGTTTGATTCAGGTCAAGGACTTGATTTTATAGAGGATCGCACAGTTTGGAATTCATCTGACAAAAAGTCAACTGTGCACAAAAGTCAACTTTGACTTTTTGAGATTTTTCACAATTATGGTTCTTTGACCCCAAAATGATGTTAATGTGTGATTGGAATCATCATTCATCAAGAAAAATCAAGAAAATTGGGATAACTTGTAAAAGGGGTAACCATAAAAAACTTAGAAATTTTCTAAGTTATGGAACAAATTGGCTAGGGTACCAACTTCCAAGGATCATAACTTATGATCCAAGCAACCATTTTGGCTGATCCAAAGATGGATTTGTAGCTCTCATGGCACTCTACAAAAGCTTCAAACACAACTCATTCCAATTCCTCATGGATTTTAAGTTATGGAATGATCAAAATCACAAAAAGTGAAAATGTCACTTTTTTCCAACACTTAGTGAAATTTTCACTAAGTCAGAATCTGCCTTCACTTTTTTCTAAATGTAGGGGCATTTTTCACTTGGATCCAAAAATTATCAATACCAAATATGATCAAACAGTTGTTGTATCATATGAGGGCTTTCCAAAATGGCCAAGAACTCCATCAAATTCCAATTGAGCCATGAGATATGACAATGGCAATATGCCTTGCTGAAAACTATTGTCAAAGCAAGGCAAATTTGTACATTTTGCTCGATTTGCTAAATTTGTGCAAATGACAAACACACTTATCCATCTGAACACCTCAGGGGGAGACCAAGGAGGGACAAACACTGATTCATCAGCCTCCCAAGTCTTTGGAACCAAAAGTAGCATGTCAAACCTAGAAATGCCTAAAAGAGGGACAAGACTCAAATTTTGGTTTAGAGCATTTAATGGATGCACCAAGGTGGCATGGACTGAGCCCTTCCCAACTGAATTCAGTCAAGACTTATCCAAGACCAAGGGAACCAGCAGGATGTGCCCTAACCTCTAGTCAATGGCTAGAGGAGACTTGGATTCTCATTGATCAACATTGACTAAACTTCTGCTGCAGTTTCCATTCACTATTGTTGCCAAAACAAACTTGCTCTACTATAAATAGAGCTCATTTATGATCAGTTTAAGTACACCAAAGCCATCAAACAGATGCTTTCCTCAAAATCTCCTTCTCACTTCCAAGTTTGCCTTCCAAAGCAAGTCACTATCGGGTATTGAGTTTGAGAGTAATTCCAACCAAACCAATCACACATACACACACCTCATAAACATCATATAGAAGTGATCCAAACACATAAACAACATCTGGAACACTGATTTCTCAGAATTACCAGCCAACTACTCAAGGTTTTAACCAAGTTACAGCTGGGATACCATCTTCAGTTCCAACTTGTTTCAAACCATTCCAAGCACTCAGGCACATCACTTGGCACCTAGGGAAGCTATCCACATCATTAGAACCTAGATGTAACACCTCTAACACAAAACACGATCACCAGCTGCTAGAGGTAAGCATGGGCTCTTCTAACTCTATGATCCGTGCATTTTTTGCTGCACAATAATTTGGCCACATGTTCATAATCATGCATAGAGTGTTTTCCCTCAATCAATTACTTTGTTTGAATCGTGTATGGAATTTCTGAGCCTTCATGCAAATTTTAGGGTTCTTGAGGTTTCTCTTTGATTTCTTATTCTATTCTTAAAATAAATGAAATTAAAGACAATAGACATGATCGTGAGGTGAAAACGAGCAGATTGATATGTAGATTGTATGATATAATCAAGTATTCAGTGAGATTGGATTGAAAATGAAAATCTGCAAAAACAGAGGGTGGCGCGTGTTATTGCCATGTTCTTGGCGCCCTTTTTGAAAATTCAAATATTTGAATTTTTGTGATTTTATTTAATTGATTCAAAAATTAATTTCTCTCTGAGTTTTAATGATTTTGAGTTTATTCTATTTTTAATAATTCACAAAAATTTTAAAATATTTTTATTTTATCAAAAAATCCCAAAAATATTATTTATTTCATATATTTGATATTTTTACAAAGAATTAATGTTTTATTTGTTTTTAACATTTGAAATATTTTTTCTACCTTGATTTTCCAAACTTAATTGATTTCCAATCATTTTGTGGATATAAACATGATTTTTCAAACATTAATCCAAGATCACAATTTGTTTATCACACATGTTTAACAATTTTGATCATTTTAATTGAATTTTTATTCAATTAAAATATTTCTTTGAAAACAAATTAGGGTTTCGATTAATTCAACCCTCATCAAACTTTTTCAAACACTTTGGGCCTCTAATAGAGTGTAAGACCCAACCCCTTGAAAACCAAAACCTTTTTGGGCCTCAGTCATTGTATAAGACCCGCAGTGTTTTCAAAAATCTCGGCGCGATAGCCATTTCAAAACGGAAAAACTTTTGGGCCTACTCTCGTGTTATAAGCCCCATTTCCTTTCTTTAAAACTTTTGGGCCTCTAATAGAGTGTAAGACCCATCCCTTGTAAATAAAACCTTTTTGGGCCTCAATGTATTGTCTAAGTCCCGATACGCTAAAGAAACCTCGGTGCGATCTCCAGTTCAAAAATCAAACCATCTGGGCATACCCTCGTGTTATAAGCCTCATTCCTTTTCCTTAATCACTTTTGGGCCTCTAAGAGAGTGTAAGACCCATCCCTTTGTACAGAAAACTTTTTGGGCCTCAGTCACTTGTATAAATCCCCGTACAATTTCAACAGTGCAATCACTAATAAAACTTTGGGCCTCTCCTTGAGCTGTAAGCCCCAACAATCTTTTCAAAATACTTTCTCCTTTAATTTAGAATATAATATTGTTATCAAAGCTTTCTTTGTTGAACAACTAACAAAACAACATGGAATCTCTACAACCGAGTAAGTGTTTACCCGCTTTCTTTATTCGCTTTCATATATGTATAACTGTATTGTGGGGATGCTCACTGTAAGTCTTCTTTCACAAACTTTTATATACTTGTAAAATATCAATTGTGTAATACTAGTATAGTTATTTAGAGTTTTCCCTGGCAACTACGTTTAGCACTAGGTAAAGCCTTGTTGGTCACTCTTAAATACAAACAAAACTAGATCCCCATAGGATTTCCAGACACAGTTTTCCCTCCTCTTGGGGTTAAACAATATGGAGACGTGAAAGGCAGCATTCTCGGTGAATCATTTCTCAGACTGTCACTCTTAGAAATTGTCAAAGAAACTCTACTCCCCAGAGTTGATCTATTCTCCGTGAATAGAATCTCTTGAGTTTCTTCCAAATTCTCAGACTTTCCTGGCTTGATCTATTCTCTGTGAATAGCATGTCTTGAACTTCTCGGAGTTTGGGGACCCACAAGCTTCCTAAAAGCACCCCCGCCTCCTCTTGGGCATTGTACAAGGACCCTTCGGCTTCTTAAAAGCTCTCATGCCTTCTCTTGGGCTTAGTACAAGGACCCAGAGACCTCTACAGGTATAGGAACAGAACCTAGTCATCGATTTGCTTGAGCTATCTTTCTGAGTTAAGTGTCAGACCTGTTAATGGGTTGACCTCATCCCTTAACATACCAGCCTTCTCTTGGGCATCATACAAAGATTACTCACTATCTGAGAATCGATTTCTCAAAACACCAGTAGACTTGGACAGTCTCAATACCCTTTGGATTTTCCATTTCCTTAAAGAACAGGAAACAGCCCTAATCCTCTGATCAATACCAAATCACAACAATACCTTTAGTCTTTTCTTCATAAGAACTGATTTTCTCTTTTATCCAACATACTGGACCTGTCACTAAACTGAAACAGTTACCAGTAGAGTTAGCCTCCTCTTAGGCTTTGTACAATGATTCTCCCTAGTGGAGCTAACCTTTTCAGACTCTCTTGTTGAGTCACCCTTTAGCCTCCATCTCGGGCTTCGTACGAGATAGAAAATCACTCTCTTGTTGAGTATAAAATACTCTCTTGTTGAGTCAATCTCCATTTAGAGTCCATCTGGGGCTTCGTACGAGATATAAAACACTCTCTTGTTGAGTATAAAAGACTCTCTTGTTGAGTCAAACCCCCCTTTTAACCTCAATCTCGGGCTTCGTACGGGATATAAAACACTCTCTTGTTGAGTATAAAAGACTCTCTCATTGAGTCAAACAACCTCCAGACTCTCTTGTTGAGTCAATCACCTGTTCAAGACTCTCTTGTTTAGTCAAACCTCTTTAGCCTCCGTTTTGGGATTCGTACAAGACATATAAAAATACCCTCTTGTTGGGTCACTAGCCTCCTCTTAGGCTTTGTATAAAGAAAACCTCGGTTGAGTCAATTAACCTTTTGGTATCAAATATGTGCCTTGCTCACAGCATACAAACATCAACAACTCATTTCCCTTCATCTAATTGCTATAAGCGGCAAGCCTCTGGATTATTTACATCCACGCCACTGTCCCTCTTTTAGTATGAGAAATTCCTAAGGAAAGATGGCATTGCTCTACACTGAGTTAAAGTCTTCTCCTTCAGGTTAAAAATCCCCTATAAAAAAATTATGGCATTGCTGGATTCACATATCCCAGATAAAGTAATTCTCCTTTATAATCAGTCACCCAACAGTTGTGATAAACAGACCAAATATCTCCTCTTTAGAGATGGCAAATTCCCTCTCATCCAAAACCTTTTAGCTTCACATCTTGGGATTTGAACAAGATACAAACCACCTTTAGCTTCACGTCTTAGGCTTTGAACAAGACACCAAAACAACTTTTTTCCTCCCATAGAATAGGAGGAACTACGATCGCTCTGATTTCTCTGTTTCGTTAAACGGGAATACGTAGGCATAAGATTGTAAAATCTTAGCGAGCATACTAATCAAAAACCCAAAATCCAGTAGTTCCACTGAATCAACTTAAAAGCAGCAAATGTAAACACATCATCAAAAACCTCACAAATAATCCAGACATTGTGTTCTCAGCAAAATAACCAAAGATTGGGCCCCACATCCACATAGCATGTGTAACCTAACAGACCGCTGTTCAAACTTAGTATGCAAGCATGGTTAATTGGAGACATCTATTCCCCTTCCTTAATCAGCTTAATAGGATAAAAAATAAATCGAACTGTAGTACCCAAGCAATCGTGACTCAGGACCACAAAAATCGCGCTATAGAAAAAAATGGCGCCCACCGTGGGGCCCTTTCCTCTTTCTTACAATCTTAGGTAGAAAACCCCGAGTTCACAAAGTGTCACAAAAATGGCGACTCTGCCGGGGAGTCATTGTCTGTATAGGATCATAAGACTAGAGGTCTAAGATAATTAAGACAAATATATATATTGCTTTTCCTAATTGATATCTGTGTTTATTTTTTTGCTAATGGGAATGCGTGTGATGCCGCATGTGGAAAGATTGAGTATACACCTAAGATAGGTGATGGCAATGCGGGTAATCTTGCGGAGAGTGAATCCCAGTTAAGAGCCCCCGATCGACCATCAAACTCAGTGGAGACTCCCTTTGCAGATACATTGCCTATACGACTTCGGTTATTGAAAGTAGTGTGGTCGACTGGGTTATTTAAGAAGCTAAGGTTTTTAGTAGACTGAAACCATTTTGTAGTGCGGAATCTATCGGGAATAGTTATCACGCGATACTACCCTCATCTGAGATCACTCTAAGATGCATCAGCTCGCTGGCGATCCGCTTGATGTTGTTATCCCAAGAGGGATCAATGATTTTTCGGACAGGTACAAAAAATCACCAGTATAAACCTTTGGGGGGGGTAGAGCCTTGACTTCATGACACCGACCCTTTGACCCCATGTTTTTTCTATGTTTTTGTGTGCTGCATTCATACATTCATTTAAAAAACATTAAAACAAAGAAAAATCTTCTCTTCTAATATCTCTTTTTCAAATTAAACTAAGGCAATGATTGCAAATGTCAGAGAAAGGAGATTGCGCTAATGGATTTCGATAGAAGGAAAACTCATAAGTACACCTTTAAGGTTCCAAAGTTAGAGGATTTAAGAGGTTTGGCAAGAATGATCACCAACCACGAGGCTTTCAGAGCCAAGTATGGGGGACTACTGTCTCTATTAAGGGTCCATGTAATCGAAGGAATCCTGTCCACACTAATCTAGTTCTATGATCCGGTATATCACTGTTTCACATTCCCAGATTATCAACTAGCACCAACACTGGAGGAGTATTCTCACCTGACTGATTTACATATTACTGATCAAGCTCCCTTTTCCGGACTGGAAGAAATTCCAAAGGATCAGACCATTGCAAGAGCAATTTATTTGGACGAGTCAGAAGTCAGGACTCACATGACCACTAAGGGTGGAATCCAGGGTTTTCTATCCCAGTTCTTGAAAAAGAAAGCCTTGTACTTTGCTAGTATAGGGAACGTGGCCGCTTTCGAGAGCATCTTTGTTTTGCTCACTTACGGGTAATTTTTTTTTCCCAACATCGATAACTTCGTAGATGTCAACGCCATTAAGATTTTTCTGATTGGAAACCCTGTACCGACCTTACTCGCTGACGCTATCATTCGGTACACTTAAGGAATTTATACAGTGGAGGAATGATCACATGTTGTGTACCCCTGCTTTACAAATGGTTTACTTCCCATTTGCCAAAGTCTACTGCATTTTGAGATCAAAAGAATACTTTATGTTGGTCACAGAGAATTATGTCTCTTACCAACTCTGACATCGATTGGTACAATCGAATCTACGACGGGATCAGGATCATTGACCGTTGTGGAAATTTCCCAAATGTACCCCTTATAGGAACTAAGGGATTAATCAATTATCATACAGTGTTGGTTCGTCGTCAATTTGGATACCCGATGAGGCATGTCCCGCGTAATGCTCATCTGGAAGGTCTTTTCTTCAAGGAAGGAGAAAACGACAGGGCACTAAAGACAGAAATAGTGCACGCCTAGAAACACGTTCATAGGAAAGGACGAGAGTCTCTAGGAAAACCAGATTGTGTCTCGGTGGAGCCTTATCTCCACTGGGTACAAACTAGAGCTCTCAAGCTGAGGATGCCTTACCCTCGTCAGCAAGTTCTTCCATTAAGGGACTCTATCCTTTATTTCATGTTGGACACGGAAAAAATTCAGGTGACTCTCACCAAAGTTCAACAGGAGAGGAGGTCTTGGAGGAACAAGTACCGTATTCTAAATATGGAGGGCAAGAAAATACAGCAGCTATTAAAAGAAAAAGATGCTCTGATTGAAATTTTAGAGCAACGTGCTGTAGAAAATCAGGATGACCAAAGGAATTTTCTCGCTCCTTTCACTTGGCAAAGGAATGACAACCCGGCAACGGCTGAAGAGCCCCAGTCAAAGAAAAGGAAAGCACCTGATCCAGCACTTGAGCTCTCCTCAGAGAGGACTCAGGATCCATTAGTTTAGATTTCCTTTTACAACACTTTGTAATCTACTGTATTTTCGTTTCCGCAATCTTTGAATTCAATAAAACGGGATCTTCCCGACTGTTTGATATTTGCAATCTAATTGTCGAAGTTTACTTTGAATAAACAAAAGCATATAATATAATCATTGCATATCATTCATCATTCTCGCATCACGCATTCTTTTTCCCTACGAATCTCACGTTTGCGTCTCGATTCTATAGTTAAACTGTCTCATTAGTACAATACTCAGGCCAATCGACAAAAGAAAATGAATGATCTCGAGGAAGAGAACAGAAAGTTAAGAGAAGAGATCGACACTCTGAAAGAAGATATGAGAAAGGTTCATGACGACATGCAAGCTCTAGTAGAGGCTCAGATGCAACAACAAAGGATTGTGATCTCAGAGATCACATCGACGCCCATAGTGGAAAAGTATGATCCTAGGTACAAAATGCCGAAAGATCATCCCTGGGGCATGCCTATTAACTATATCCCAGAAGGATATATTTCGCAGATCACTGGAGATCCAGAAACTTCAGCAGGAGCCGCTGGGCCTGAAGGTTACAAACTTCGGGAAAGCGAAGATGCCAGGGGCATGCCAGTAACTCCTGAAGGTTACAAACTTCGGGAGGCACCGAGAGTCTCGGCCATAATGACTATACCACCGCCCGTGGTACACACTGTCCTAGAAGGACAGATTCCACAGATACCTTCTGGTGGAAACAAAAGTATGTTCGACAGAATGAATGAGTTCCAGGAACAATTCCTGGAAATGCAGAAGGAACTGAAAGCCATTCGCAGTCAGGATTTATTTGGAAAGGACGCCACAGACCTTTGTTTGGTCCCCAATGTGAAAGTTCCGCACAAGTTCCAGGTACCTGACTTTGAAAAGTACAAGGGTAACTCTTGCCCTCAAATCCACTTGGTGATGTACGCTCGGCGAATGTCAGCTTACACAAAGAACCAGGAGCTACTAATTCACTACTTTCAGGATAGTTTAACCGGTGCTGCATTAAAATGGTACATGGGTTTAAACCGCGCTACGATCGGCACGTTCAGAGATCTTGGTGCTGCTTTTGTCCAATAATATAAATACAATTTGGACATGGCACCAGACAGAGATTAACTCAGATCAATGTCACAGAAGGACAAGGAAACCTTTAAGGAGTACGCTCAGAGATGGCGTGAAATTGCCACTCAGATTTGTCTACCTCTTGAGGAAAAAGAGATGACAAAGATCTTCTTGAAAACCTTAAGCTCATTTTACTACAACATAATGGTTGCCAGTGTACCCAGTGACTTCACCGAAATGGTAGGCATGGGAGTTCGTCTTGAGGAAGTGGTCTGGGAAGGACGTTTAGTTAAAGACACTGGATCATCAAGTAGTACAAAATGATACGGTAGTGCTCTCCCTAAGAAAAAAGAGCAGGATATTAGGAATATCTCTCTCGGAAAGCAAAGGCGACGTAACCAACCAATAGCAGTTATAACTCCTGCTATTAACCCTGCGCCTGTTCCTACGTATCAACCTCAGGTTACGCAGAGCCAACCTAATCAACAACAATATCAGCAAAGGACACAACAACCTCTTCAGTAGGCTCGTCCTCCGTACAACAACAACCGTACAATGCGGCCACCAGGGTTCGATCCTATAATCATGTTGTACGCATATTTACTTCCGTTACTACTGGTCAAGGGGCATGTCCAAACTAAGTCTCCTCTTACAGTACCGAAAAATCCGCCTTTTTGGTTTAAAACGGATCAGACTTGTCCTTACCATCAAGGAGGACCAAAGCATAACATAGAAAACTGTCTCAGTTTCAAATTCGATGTGCAAAAGTTTGTCAGGAGCAGGGTCTTATCTTTCAAAGATACGAATCTGAATGTTCTCACGAACCCGCTGCCTCAACACGAGAAAACTGCGGTAAATCTAATAGAGGGAGAGTCCAATGACAGCTATCAAATTCACGATGTACTCTTATTGAGGGCCAACTTGGTCAAGATGCATTGTAGATAGAGTGGATATGGTCATGTGCCACCTCATAACTATCACCAGTGTGATATCTGTTCTAAAGACAATCAAGGATGTTTTGTGGTGCAGTCAGCTCTACAAGAACAATTGGATCTCGGGTGGATCCAAGAGCATTGAGTTCGTGGAGTCAATATGATTTATACAAATTCTAACGTCATTACGAATCACGACATCCGTGCGATGGATGCTAACTTGGTGGCAATGCACTCAAGGCAAAGCCGATATCATAATCTGTCACGGCACAATTACATTTCCTGTCTGACTTGCTTGGTAAACAAACAGGGATGCTCTTTTGTACAAGAGGCCCTCCAGTGTCAGATGGATCTTGGGTTGATCCAGGACTACCATGATAAAAATCTTTATCAAATCAACATGATCCAAATCTTTGATATTCATGTGATGAATACCAGCTTGGTGGAGTTACACGCCAGGCAAGTCCAACTCGATTTTCTCACTTCTCACGATTATCTGAGCTGTAAAGGATGTTGTGAGAGTAACCAAGGGTGCACTCTCGTTCAAAGAACTTTACAACACTTACTAAACCACTGGTGGCATCCTATCTATATGGATAAAGACACACAACAAATCAGTGTGGTTGATGGGAACCCTACTAGGCATCAAAGTCAGGATGTTCAATCAATGGAAACAGACCTAGTGAGGTTACACTATATTCAAAGCGGACGTGGCTAGGTGCCACCACATAATTAAGAACGCTGTAGAGTCTGCTCGGAAAATAACCAAGGAAGTTACCTCGTGCGAGCAGCCCTTCAAGGTCAGTTTGACCGCAAAGAGATTCAACAATATTTAGTTTCGGGGTCTATCAACTGGACGCCAGACTACTTCACTGGTCAAATCAAAGATGTGGTTGTAATCTCTAATCCTGAGAGAACCAAGGATGTTTGTGCCATCATCCCTCTACTGGACGAATCGAAGGTTCTTAGCCAAGAACTGATTGAAGTTACTTACGACAGTAAGAGAAATAAGAAGGCTCCTGTAGTTATTTATCTACCGGGACCAGTGCCGTACAAATCTGATAACGCGATCCCTTACAAATACGGTGCATCAAAAGTTGAGAATGGAAAGGAAATTCCATTACCATCCGTCGTGAATATTGCAGACATCAGTCGAGTAACACGGAGCGGTTGAATCTTCAACCGAGGAGTTGGAGAACCTAACAATGAAAAGGAACTTCAGACAGAAGCTCCTAATCCACCAGTCGGGAAATCCGATGATCCCGACCTTTCAAAGAACAATGATGAGATGCTGAAGCTCATCTAAAGGAGTGAATACAATATTGTGGATCAACTGTTACAAACTCCTTCAAAGATCTCTGTGCTATCACTTTTACTCAGTTCCGAAGCCCACAGAGAGGCTCTACAGAAAGTCTTAGAGCAGGCCTTTGTGGAACAGGATGTGTCAAAATGATAGTTCGATAGCATCATCTCTAACATCACTTCCTGCAACAACTTAGGATTCAGTGATGAGGATTTGCCAGAGGAGGGCAAAGGCCACAACATGGCGCTCAATATCACAGTTAACTGCCAGGACAATGCTTTAGCTAGCATACTGGTAGACACAGGATCGTCCATCAATGTTATGTCGAAGTCCACTTTAATGCGACTAGCATTCAAAGGATCCCCGATGAGGGGCAGTGAGGTCATCGTCAAAGCCTTTGAGGGATCTTAGAAAGCAGTTATCGGCGAAGTCGACCTTCCCAAAACTATCGGTCCTCACACTTTCCTAATCACTTTCCAGGTCATGGACGTCCGGGCAGCATACAGCTGTTTATTAGGAAGACCTTGGATACACCAGGCTAGGGCAGTCACTTCGACACTGCACCAGAAACTGAAGTTCGTCAAGAACGATCAAATCATCACGGTCTGTGGAGAACAAGCCTTGCTCGTGAGTAACTTGTCATTATTTACTTGCGTAGAACCCGAGGAGGTTGTTGGAACTCAGTTCCAAGCACTTTCGGTGAGCAATGAAAATCAGGCAGGGAAAGGAACTTCGATTTCCTCATACAGAGATGCTCTCGAAGTGATCAAAAGTAACAATACAAAAGGGTGGGGACAACTTGTCATTCCTACTGATAATAAAACAAAGAAGGGTCTTGGTTTTTCTGCAACCTGCACCCAGACAGCTGCTAATGATGAAAGTTTTCATCCCATTCAGGACTTCTTCCACAAAGGAGGTTTCCTTCACCTAGTGTCCCAAGAAGTACACACTATCAACGAGGAAGATTCCTCTTATACAGAGGAAGAATGAGAATCCTATCTTAATAAGGACGGTTATATGTCTCAGGAAGAAGTGCCCATGCCATTTTGCTATCCCGCATAGAGTCCGAGATTTATACCAGGGTCAGACGTCGAAATGATATACGGAGGTTGTGATCCGTAAGGATGTCGTGCTCCGCCAAATTCATTAGAGGAAGACACTCCGATGAAATACAACTTTGACCACGACTACTATGGCCCAATGGATGACCCGTCTATCTAGCAACCATACCCAGGAGACTTGGGGCAAGAAAATCAGCCGAACAATGAAAATCAGCTGAGCATCATTGAAAGGAATACCTGCGTTCCCACCATGTCATGGGATCAACACTCAGGTCATTTAGAAAATATCCAGCACAACGATGAATTGGCAAAGCTTGCCGGACTAGAGTTCATCAACTATGCCTTTCCCGAGGTCAACGTCATCGAGAGAGATGACTCCTCTAGGTCCAAAGAAGTGTGGGACACCTTAGGATAACCAAGTGGAAAATATGACTATATGGTCAAGTACACCGCTCCTAAGAGCTCTCGTATCAGGCTCGAAGACATCCAGCATACTGGATGGGGAGATTTACCCGAGAGCACGAATACTATGCAAAATACAAACGAGGAATCCTCCTACAACAACTCTGCCTGGGAGACAGATTCCAATGATCCTGCTCCGCCAGAAATCAGCGTCATTTCTGAGGACAAGCCAAGAAAGAAGGTACCAGACTTTGTAATTCACCAAGGAGTTTGCCGCCAATGGGTTGCTGTCGATGTTCCGAAGATCGTTCATCAGTCAAAGTAATTGTCGTCTTTAACCTTTCACCCTGCCCAGGTGAAACGGATGTTTTGATAGGGCTCACTTTCTGTAAATATCCCTCTTCGCTTCGCCCAAAGCGACTGGGTTTTATTTTATAGGGTTGTAGTTTCAAGAATCGACTCGTTCATAAATAAAATAAACGTTGTTCTGTAATTTCTGCATTAATTATTGTTTTCTTTTTTCACATTTTTCAGAAAATGGTAATCCGAAAAAACTATTCAAATAATAAAAACAAGCAGTAAAAAAAATAATACACTGCACACACTCTTGCATTCTCTCTATCTCTTCTAAATACAAATCATCACGTCATGTAGATTGCTTGTTTTAAACCCCATTGAAACATACGATCCGATGCCTTCTCCCAACTTTGAAATCCAGGTATTCGAGGTTGAAGAAGAAGTTGACAACGGAATTCCAGAAGAGATTTCCCAACTACTCAAACAGGAGGAAAGGTCCATCGAACCTCATAAAGAGCCGTTGGAAACAGTAAACTTGGGTTCGGAAAAATAAAGAAAAAAGATTAGGATTGGGGCATTGCTTAGTCCAACTTCCAAAGAGAGTTTGACAAAGCTTCTCAAAGAATTTCCTGATGTATTCACTTGGTCCTATCAGGATATGCCAGGGTTGGATACCAGCATCGTGGAACATCATATACCGTTGAGGTCAGAATATCCGCCAGTAAAACAAAGGTTGAGAAGAACTCACCCGGACATGGCCATCAAAATCAAAGAGGAGTTACAAAAACAGATTGACGCGGGTTTCCTCGCCACGTCAGAATATCCTCAATGGTTAGCCAATATTGTACCCGTTCTAAAAAAGGACGGAAAGGTCAGAATGTGTGTCGACTACAGAGATCTAAACAAGGCTAGTCCAAAGGACGACTTTCCTTTACCACACATCGACATGCTGGTAGATAGTACAGCAAAGTTCAAAGTTTTCTCCTTCATGGATGGATTCTTGGGCTATAATCAAATCAAAATGGCGTCGAAAGACATGGAGAAAACTTCCTTCATCACCCCATGGGGTACCTTTTGTTACAAGGTAATGTCGTTCGGTTTGAAGAATGTCGGGGAAACCTATCAAAGGGCCATGACTACTCTCTTTCATGACATGATACACAAGGAAATCGAGGTATATGTCGATGATATGATTGCCAAATCTAAAACAGAGGAGGAGCATGTGACCCACCTGTCAAAATTATTTGAGCGGTTGAGGAGATACAAACTCCGCTTGAATCCCAACAAGTGTATCTTCGGTGTCCGTTCAGGGAAACTCTTAGGATTCATCATCAGCCAGAAAGGAATTGGGGTTGATCTTGACAAGGTCAAGGCCATTCAAGAAATGCCTTCTCCAAAAACTGAAAAACAAGTCAGAGGATTCCTGGGACGTTTGAACTACATTTCTAGATTCATATTCCTCATGAACGCGACATGTGCGCCGATCTTCAAATTACTCAAAAAGAACCAGGATTGCGTTTGACAAAAAGGTGCGACCTCGTGTCTTCAGAAAAGGAGACCTTTTGCTAAAAAAGGTACAATCATTTCTCAATGACTCTCGGGGAAAATGGACTCCGAATTATGACGGCCCCTATGTGGTCAAGAAAGATTTCTCAGGCGGTGCCTTGAGACTTGCAACCATGGACGAAGAGGAGTTTTCCTACCCCACAAATGTTGATGTAGTCAAGAAATACTTCGCCTAAAAAAAACGTCTCGGTGGATTGAAAACCCGAAAGGGCGGTCCAGGGAAAAATTAGAGACATGATAAAAAATAATCCCGGTGGATTGGAAATCTCAAAGTACAATCCAGGCAAAAGTTAAGGATTAATGGCAAGTAACTACGTCCAACAAAGGGGAAAATCCCTCAGCAGCAGTTACACCATCAGCCAGGAAAACTCCAGTGAAGGTCATCTTCGACAGAAGCTCAGGATGCCCAGAATTCAAAGTTGGTAGAAGGATAGTGGTCGTTATGTTTCAATGTAGCCCTTTTCCCTTAAATTACCATTTTCTAACTTTGTAAATACTCCATGGAATCACGCGCTTGGCTGATTTCCATCTTATCAATAAAATTTGAGCCCTTGTGCTTTTGTTTGCAATTCTTATTTGTTTTAGCTTTATAGAACGACGTTTTAACATGATTAACGATTCCTGAAACGAAACAAAAATGAATTTACTTGTTAAAATTTTTTCTGCTTTAAAATAAAGAGGGCAATTTCTTTTGACTGTTGAACATCGAAAGAACATCGATCGCTTCTCCAGAAGTAAGCGAACTTCAAAGTGTAGAATCAAAGTATTCCTTCTAAACTAGTGCGCCTGAATGAAGGATCAACTATGTCAGATGCGAATACTCCATCTGACATCCCCGACAGAGTTCTTACCTCCTAAGCCCAACCAACGGTTGTTCCCCGCAGGGACTATCTCTCCTAAGCAAGGCTGAATTGCTATCTTGAACCAGTGATACTTTTCATCTCCCACTGTGGCCGAGTATCCAGTCGTGTTCATCTACTAGTTTGTATGTCGCGTCAGTTTTGTTAGCATATACATACATACATCATGCATTATTTATTTGCATTCATATTGCATCACTATCACTCTAGTCTGTCTTGTCCCCTAGTGATAAAAGTCCTCTCAATCGAGTTGTCAGTTCTTTCCTAGTCAGGAAATGTTGCGTCTAAGCAATCTCTCTCCACCAGTTTATTTCAGAAACTTAGACCAATTCTTTTGTAGGAAACTAGGATCGAGGGGAAGTTTATATCAGAAACTTAGACCAATTCCTTGGTAGGAAATCAGGATCGAGGGGAAGTTTATATCAGAAACTTAGACCAGTTCCTTGGTAGGAAACCAGGATCGGGGGGAAGTTTATTTCAGAAACTTAGACCAGTTCCTTGGTAGGAAACCAGGATCGAGGAGAAGTTTACATCAGAAACTAAGACCAGTTCCTTGGTAGGAAACCAGGATCGATGGGAAGTTTAATTTTTCTAAGCATCATTTCTTAGCAAAATAAGATGGATGCGCAATCTGCCATTCATAACCACCATCAAAATTTCAGGTATTCCGATATTTAATCCTCTTGCACCCCGAATGCCCGAATACCTTCGCCATTCACACCTTCGGGTCCAAGAAGATTAAATAGGGGCATCTATCATACCCCAAATTTTGACCACTAAGATTTCCCATCATTGGGAAAATTATCATCACAATATGGGTAAACCATCATACCTCATCAATCTCCCCAAAGATGGGTGAGCATTCACTACAATAAAAAATTAGGGTTTCAAGGCCTCTCGGAGCCTTAGACAAAGGATCAATCAAGAATTAACATGATCTTTAACTTTTCTAACCTCTCAAACATCCACAATGGATCAAGAGGACTCCCACAGCAAGAATCAAGCACAAGGTTGCAGCATTCTAAGTGGATCAAGCTTCAAGATCACTAGTGTCACCAAATTAGGGTTTTGGTCGACCAGGGCCTCCAGATGGAAATTTTCCTATGCGCATGAGACAATGATTCAAAGCATAACCTAAGATGCTCCAAGGAACATCATAAACCCAACCATCAAGTCAATTTAGCCTCAAGTGATGCATTCACTAAAAATCAGGAATTCGGGTTTCTTGACCTAATTCACCCCTAAGTTGACTTTTGGGACAAATCATGAGCCATGACCTCAAGACATGATTTGAGGGTCTCTAATAAACCACATTGGTCCATTGGCAACAATGGATTGACCCAAGAAGCTTGATCAACAAGTTTCAAGTTCATCAGAACCACAGTTAGGGTTTTGAGGAAAAAGTCAACTGTATCTTTGACTTTTCACCCAGGCATGCTCCCAAACTTTGGGACATGATTCAATACACCCTATAACACCTATGAAATTAATCCATCAAGTTTGATTCAGGTCAAGGACTTGATTTTATAGAGGATCACACAGTTTGGAATTCATCTGACAAAAAGTCAACTGTGCACAAAAGTCAACTTTGACTTTTTGAGATTTTTCATAATTATGGTTCTTTGACCCCAAAATGATGTTAATGTGTGATTGGAATCATCATTCATCAAGAAAAATCAAGAAAAGTGGGATAACTTGTAAAAGGGGTAACCATAAAAAACTTAGAAATTTTCTAAGTTATGGAACAAAGTGGCTAGGGTACCAACTTCCAAGGATCATAACTTATGATCCAAGCAACCATTTTAGCTGATCCAAAGATGGATTTGTAGCTCTCATGGCACTCTACAAAAGCTTCAAACACAACTCATTCTAATTCCTCATGGATTTTAAGTTATGGAATGATCAAAATCACAAAAAGTGAAAATGTCAATTTTTTCCAACACTTAGTGAAATTTTCACTAAGTCAGAATCTGCCTTCACTTTTTTCCAAATGTAGGGGCATTTTTCACTTGGATCCAAAAAGTATCAAAACCAACTATGATCAAACAATTGTTGTATCATATGAGGGCTTTCCAAAATGGCAAAGAACTCCATCAAATTCCACTTGAGCCATGAGATATGACAATGGCAATATGCCTTGCTAAAAACTGTCAAAGCAAGGCAGATTTGTGTATTTTGCTCGATTTTCCAAATTTGTGCAAATGACAAACACACTTATCCATCTGAACACCTCAGGGGGAGACCAAGGAGGGACAAACACTGATCCATCAGCCTCCCAAGTCTTTGGAACCAAAAGTAGCATGCCAAACCTAGAAATGCCTAAAAGAGGGACAAGACTCTAATTTTGGTTTGGAGCATTTAATGGATGCACCAAGGTGGTATGGACTGAGCCCTTCCAAACTGGATTCAGTCAAGACTTATCCAAGACCAAGGGAACCAGTAGCCCATGCCCTAACCTCTAGTCAACAGCTAGAGGAGACTTGGATTCTCATTGATCAACATTGGCCAAACTTCTGCTGCAGTTGCCATTCACTATTGCTGCCAAAACAAACTTGCTCTACTATAAATAAAGCTCATTTATGATCAGTTTGAGTACACCAAATCCATCAAACAGATGTTTTCCTCAAAATCTCCTTCTAACTTCCAAGTTTGCCTTCCAAAGCAAGTCACTATCGGGTTTTGAGTTTGAGAGCAATTCCAACCAAACCAATCACACACACACACACACACACCTCATAAACATCATATAGAAGTGATACAAACACATAAACAACATCTGGAACACTGATTTCTCAAAATTACCAGCCAACTGCTCAAGGTTTTAACCAAGTTACAACTGGGATACCATCTTCAGTTCCAGCTTGTTTCAAACCATTCCAAGCACTCAAGCACATCACTTGGCACCTAGGGAAGCTATCCACATCATTGGAACCTAGTTGTAACACCTCTAACACAAAACACGATCACCAGCTGCAAGAGGTAAGCATGAGCTCTTCTAACTCTATAATCCATGCATTTTTTGCTGCACAATAATTTTGCCATATGTTCATAATCATGCATAGAGTGTTTTCCCTCAATCAATTACTTTGTTTGAATCGTGTATGGAATTTCTGAGCCTTCATGCAAATTTTAGGGTTCTTGAGGTTTCTCTTTGATTTCTTATTCCATGTTTAAAATAAATGAAATTAAAGACCATAAACATGATCGTGAGGTGAAAACGAGCAGATTGATATGTAGATTGCATGATATAATCAAGTATTCAGTGAGATTGGATTGAAAATGCAAATTTGCAGAAACAGAGGGTGGCGCGTGTTCTTGCCATGTTCTTGGCGCCCTTTTTGAAAATTCATATATTTGAATTTTTGTGATTTTATTTAATTGATTAAAAAATTAATTTCTCTATGAGTTTTAATGATTTTGAGTTTATTCTTTTTTTTAATAATTCACAAAAATGTTAAAATATTTTATTTTATCAAAAAATCCCAAAAATATTATTTATTTCATATATTTGATATTTTTGCAAAGAATTAATGTTTTATTTGTTTTTAACATTTGAAATATTTTTTCTCCCTTGATTTTCCAAACTTAATTGATTTCAATTCATTTTGTGGATATAAACATGATTTTTCAAACATTAATCCAAGATCACAATTTGTTTTTCACACATGTTTAACAATTTTGATCATTTTAATTGAATTTTTATTCAATTAAAATATATCTTTGAAAACAAATTAGGGTTTTGATTAATTCAACCCTCATAAACTTTTTCAAACACTTTGGGCCTCTAATAGAGTGTAAGACCCAACCCCTTGAAAACCAAAACTTTTTTGGGCCTCAGTCATTGTATAAGACCCACTGCATTTTCAAAAATCTCGGCGCGATAGCCATTTCAAAACGGAAAAACTTTTGGGCCTACCCTCGTGTTATAAGCCCCATTCCTTTATTTAAAAAACTTTTGGGCCTCTAATAGAGTGTAAGACCAAACCCCTTGAAAACCAAAACCTTTTTGGGCCTCAGTCATTCTATAAGACCCACTGCGTTTTCAAAAATCTCGGCGCGATAGCCATTTCAAAACGGAATTTTTTTTGGGCCTACCCTCGTGTTATAAGCCCCATTTCCTTTCTTTAAAACTTTTGGGCCTCTAATAGAGTGTAAGACCCATCCCTTCTAAATAAAACCTTTTTGGGCCTCAATGCATTGTATAAGTCCTGATACGCTAAAGAAACCTCGGCGCGATCGCCAGTTCAAAAATCAAACCATCTGGGCCTACCCTCGTGTTATAAGCCCCATTCTTTTTCTTTAATCACCTTTGGGCCTCTAAGAGAGTGTAATACCCATCCCTTTGTACATAAAACTTTTTGGGCCTCAGTCACTTGTATAAGTCCCCGTACAATTTCAACAGTGCAATCACTGATAAAACTTTGGGCCTCTCCTTGAGCTGTAAGCCCCAAAAATCTTTTCAAAATACTTTCTCCTTTGATTTAGAATATAATATTGTTATCAAAGCTTTCTTTGTTGAACAACTAACAAAACAGCATAGAAGCTCTACAACCGAGTAAGTGTTTACCCGTTTTCTTTATCCGCTTTCATATATATATATAACTGTATTATGAGGCTGCTCACTGTAAGTCTTCTTTCACAAACTTTTATATACTTGTCAAATATCAACTGTGTAATACTAGTATAGTTATTTAGAGTTTTCCCCGGAAACTACGTCTAGCACTAGGTAAAGCCTTGTTGGTCACTCTTAAATACAAACAAAACTAGATCCCCATAGGATTTCCAGACACAGTTTTCCCTCCTCTTGGGGTTAAACAATATGGAGACGTGAAAGGCAGCATTCTCGGTGAACCCTTTCTCAGACTGTCACTCTTAGAAATTGTCAAAGAAACTTTACTCCCCAGAGTTGATATATTCTCCGTGAATAGCATCTCTTGAGTTTCTTCCAAATTCTCGGACTTTCCTGGCTTGATCTATTCTCTGTGAATAGCATGTCTTGAACTTCTCGGGGTTTGGGGACCCACAGGCTTCCTAAAAGCATCCCGCCTCCTCTTGGGCATTGTACAAGGACCCTTCGGCTTCTTAAAAGCTCTCATGCCTTCTCTTGGGCTTAGTACAAGGACCCAGAGACCTCTACAGGTATAGGAACATAACCTAGTCATCGATTTGCTAGAGCTGTCTTTCTGAGTCAAGTGTCAGACCTGTTAATGGGTTGACCTTCATCCCTTAACATACCAGCCTTCTCTTGGGCGTCATACAAAGATTACTCACTATCTAAGAATCGATTTCTCAAAACACCAGTAGACTTGGACAGTCTCAATACCTTTTGGATTTTCCATTTCCTTAAAGAACAGGAAATAACCCTGATCCTCTGATCAATACCAAAGCACAATAATACCTTTAATCTTTCCTTCATAAGAACTGATTTTCTCTTTTATCCAATATACTGGACCTGTCACTGAACTGAAACAGTTACCATCACAGTTAGCCTCCTCTTGGGCTTTGTACAATGATTCTCCCCAGTGGAGCTAACCTTTTTAGACTCTCTTGTTGAGTCACCCTTTAGCCTCCATCTCGGGCTTCGTACGAGATAGAAAATCACTCTCTTGTTGAGTATAAAAGACTCTCTTGTTGAGTCAATCACCCTTTAGTCTCCATCGCGGGCTTCGTACGAGATATAAAACACTCTCCTGTTGAGTATAAAAGACTCTCTTGTTAATTCAAACTCCCCTTTTAGCCTCCGTCTCGGGCTTCGTACGGGATAGAAAACACTCTCTTGTTGAGTATAAAAGACTCTTACATTGAGTCAAACAACCTCCGGACTCTCTTGTTGAGTCAAACAACCTCCGTTTTGGGCTTCGTACAAGACATATAAAAACACCCTCTTGTTGGGTCACTAGCCTCCTCTTAGGCTTTGTATAAAGAAAACCTAGGTTGAGTCAATTAACCTTTTGGTATCAAATATGTGCCTTGCTCACAGCATACAAACATCAACAACTCCTTTCCCTTCTTGTAATTGCTGTAAACGGCAAGCCTCTGGATTATTTACATCCACGTCATTGTCCCACTTTTAGCATGAGAAATTCCTAAGGAAAGATGACATTGCTCTACACTGAGTTAAAGTCTTATCCTTCAGGTTAAAAATCCCCTATAAAGGAAATTATGGCATTGCTGGATTCATATATCCCAGTTAAAGTAATTCTCCTTTATAATCAGTCACCCAACAGTTGTGATAAATAGACCAAATATCTCCTCTTTAGAGATGACAAATTCTCTTTCATCCAAAACCTATTAGCTTCACATATTGGGCTTTGAACAAGATGCAAACCACCTTTAGCTTTACGTCTTGGGCTTTGAACAAGACACCAAAACAACATTTTTCCTCCCATAGAATAGGAGGAACTACGATCGCTCTGATTTCCCTGTTTCGTTAAACGGGAATACGTAGGCATAAGATTGTAAAATCTTAGCGAGCATACTAATAAAAAACCCAAAATCCAGTAGTTCCAGCGAATCAACCCAAAAGCAACAAATCTAAACACATCATCGAAAACCTCACAAATAATCCAGACATTGTGTTCTCAGCAAAATAACCAAAGATTGGGCCCCACATCCACATAGCATCTGTAACCTAACAGACTTCTGTTCAAACTCAGTATGCAAGCAGGGTTAATTGGAGACATCTATTCCCCTTCCTTAATCAGCTCAATAGGATAAAAAATGAATCGGACTGTAGTACCAAAGTGATCGTGACTCAGGACCACAAAAATCGCGCTACAACTAAATGCTTGGATGACTGATAACTTTGTTTAATTCGTTTGATTCATGCTTTATCTTTTGATTATTGTGATTTTGTGGAAGCATTAGAAATGATCAAGGCATTTGTTTATATTGAGCACAACCGTGTCCAAAAGTACCTTACCCATGAGTAGAGAGAATTTGTTAGCCCCTTTGAGCCTAAACAGTTTAGATCTCATTTTAGTGATGAACTTTGTGTTGTAAATAATTTAAAAGTGTAGTTCATCATTGAATTTTGTGAGGTTCTAAAAATTTCTTCTTGAACCTTTGAACATTGTTTTAATTTGATTTCCTTGCCTTAAAAAGCAAGGAGCATTCACTTGAGGTTTGGTTGAATTCAAGTTGGGGAGAATGAAAAAGAAGAATGGTAGGGTGCTATAAAACTTTTGAAAAAGTTCAAACAAGCATGAAAAGAAAAAGTGTGAATATGAATGTGAAAAACAAAAGAAAAAGAATGCTTGTTTGAATGAGAAAAATAGAGTGAAAAAAATTGTGCATAAGGAAGTTTGAGAAGGTTTGTGATAAAGGAATGAAAATGGTGAATGAAGTTGTGATGTGCAAATACCATGTATAGTGAATGTTTCTTTTTGCATCGGCAATTTCAATTCAATGGCCTTTAGAAATGTCCCTTTGTTGTGAACCCGACCAAGCTACAACCTTTAAAGCCCATAGTGATCTTTTTGCTTCCATGTTTTCATTTGTGATTGCTAGATGTTGTATGAATTGGATTGCTATTTGCATTATTTGTCGGGTGAGTGAAATTTCCCCGCGGTTGTAAACGCATCAATTTCTTCATTCTTATTCTAAAGAGGAGTGTTAGAGTGATTCAAGTATGAAAATTTAGTTGCCATTTGAACTATTTCATGATATTTGTTTAAGAACTTAATTCTTTATCATTGTTCGATTCTATTGAGTGGTGAACGTTGCTTGTGCACATTTTCATGCTTGACTTTGGTTGAATCTTATGCTTGAGCCTCTTGTTTTAATGAGGGGCATACTTTGCTTGAGGACAAGCAAAAATCTAGTTGGGGAGAGTTGTTAGGTGCAGATTTTACCTAAAAATGACATATATTTCTTTGCACTTTTTCTACTTTTTTCTCATGTTTTCATGGTTTTTATCCATGATTGTTGTTGTTCTTCTAACATTGAGAATATACCTTTGGTGCTTGTAATATGTGTGTTATTGTGTAGGAAAATGCACTCAATGATCTAAGTTGTAAGACACAAGAATTGATGCAAGATGCCAAAGAAAAGAGGAAAATAGCAGAAGGTTCGCTTTGCGAACTCTTGCGAATTGCCAGCGAAGGTTCGTTGTGCGAAGGATGGCGAGGGTTCCAGCAAATGGTCCTAGATTTGGACAGAGGAAAAAGGAGCTAAAATTTTCTTTGCGAGCTTGAAAGCGAGTGTTCGCTTTGCAAACATTCCTTCGCATTACGAACTCACGAGAATTTCTGGGGCGGTTTAACTATTCAGAGGCACTTGAAGTGCCATTTTTCACCATTCGCTGTGCGAATGAATCGTTCGCTTAGCGAACATGAAAATTCCTGAATGTTTTATAAATAGAACTTTCACACTTTTTAGTTTTAGTTTTTGGATTTTGATACAACTTGTAATTAAAGATCAGAACTTGATATTTCTTCATTCCAAGGGAGAAAAGGTAGGATTTTTGATCTCTTGTTGGATGAGGATGTAATCTCTTGATACCTTATGTATTTCATCTAATGTATGTTTGTGAATATGTTTTGATTCTCTATTGTTTGTTGTCTTTTATTGATTATTTGTGGTCTTGACAAAACCTTTACAAATTCTTGATCTTAGATTTTCAACTATCAATGAACCAAACTTTTGACATGGTTTTGTGAGTTGATATTCATTTTATCTTTTGTTGTATTGTGTTGATTAAGTAGCATGGCTAGCATGAGTAGGATCAATATGGTATTGCGAAGATGCGTGGTAATAGTGATGAAGAACGGTATTCACATTCATTTGGCAAATTAGTTGAATACATGTAAAAAAAGGGTTAAATGTATGTACGTATTCTGATCAATGGCATTTTATATGAAGCAATCATTTATCTGATTTGGGTGTCATCTTTGTTTACCTGTTTATCTTTGATTTGAACCGCTATAGACATATACTCTTCAGATCTGGATCTAAGATGATTGTCTATTTTGTTCTGAACTCTAGAAATAGATTTAAGATTAGCACTTGCGTGAGTGTCAGCTCTTAATGCTCTGTGTTGGTTTTTGTTGCGTGAGACATCACCAATGAGGCAATACGGTCGATCTCTCGACATTGCGTTAGACATAACCTCTGTCGTGGGTGATACATGAGGATATTAGGCGAATGCTTGATTTATGTATAATATGATTAGAAGAATGCATGTGTTATCAATTGATGAGATCCAATTCCAACAAGGCTCCGTTTATAATTCAGTCTTTATTTTATATTTTCAGTCTTTACATTTTCTGCATTTGCTATTGGTTCCGTCTTAAACCAAAGTTTTTGACCATAAGCTTAGAAATGTAGATACCGTCGAACGACATTCTTTCCCTCGCACTGATCCCTGTGGATACGACAAAACTGGGTTACTTCTATATTTTTGCTTGCTGCTATTCTAGCTTCAACAGATATCCACCATCATTGATTGTTCTTGGACCAAAAACTTCAAAATTAATGTATACTTGAAAGTATACTATTTGCTTTGCAAAATATACTAGAGTTTCACCTTTAGTACCCAAATTTTCTCGAATCTAGGTGCGTTAGTTCTTCCACAACTTCTAAGGTTGTTACCTTTATACCCTTTCAACTTAATAAAACAGAAAGGCTCTAAGTTTCTAATTTTTTTTGAAGTGAGAGCATTTATAAACGAGACAATTGTTTTTCTTCCTATTTAATCCTTTAATAGGTGTTTTAATTAATCTTGGTACACTTTTATTTAAGGAAGGTCTTTGACTTGATAAGATCAATTCGAAGTTTTCTTTTCCCCTTAGTAAATTTATTTAGGGTTTTATGTAAATCTATCACTTCCTTTTTCAACGAGACATAAGTCTCACAAACTTCTGGTGAGTTTCTAATATTAGTCATTTCTAAGTCAAGTGTTTTATTACTTTCTTAAAGAAACTCTAGATATTCCTTAAGGTCTAAGTTGCATTTTTTAATCCTATCATCTTTTTCAACTAACTTAGTACTAATTTAAAATAATTGCTTATAGGATGGTTTAGTTACCTCATAATCTTCTTACTTGTAGGATGCTTTTAAGCAAACTTCTTCTTCTTTGTTTGAAGAGGATTATTTAATATTCTTCCTTAAAGTTGACTCTTCTTCATTTGTGAAAGAATTGTTTCTTCTTTCAAAGATTCCACTAGGCGATTATTCTTCTTTACATCCTCTCACATATAAGGTTCCTTCATTTGACACTGAATCTTTTGAGGATCGTTCAACTACTGAGTATGCTCTTTCGAAGGAGGCCATCGGAGTTATTTGATATGAGTGTGATGAGGTTGTTGAAGATTTTTCAATCTTTGAGCTTGTACATTAATCTTAAAGTAATTGAACTAGTTCATTCAGTTTTTTAATGATTTCCTCCTTCTTTGATTTTTCCTAAAACTCATAAACACTCATATCTTTTGATTTAAGGATTGGATTGGGTTTCCAATTCTTAATTCTTAGATAATGATTAGTGACAAAATTTCCAATATAATTTCTAGCAATTCTTAACTTTGAAAAAACTTGATGAATGATACCTTCATCTTCTTATTTCCTCTTGTTTTATACTTGGAGAGACTTCATATATTATTTCAAGAGTATCCCACATTTCCTTGACAATTTTTCAATTATAAACATAAAGAAGATTACTATCATCTAAAGTCATTACGAGAAAGTTTTTGGCTTTGTAGTCTATTTCAAATTTTCTCTTTTCTTGTATGGTCCAAAGAGAATCAAGTTTATCTACTACTTCTCCATCTATTTAATGAGTAGGAATAAATGGACTGTTGTCCACAGTTTCTCACAATTCACTGTTAATGCTTTGAATAAATATTCTAAATCTAGATTTTCATATTTCAAACCTAGTACCATTAAACAGTGAAGATGTGTTTAGGAAATAGATCTTGTTTAAAAATGTGTTGGAAGTCATCTTCCTCTTGAGACGATTAGTCCTTGAACATGAGTTAGGCTCAGATGCCACTTGTTGGACATGTGACTTCTCACACAAGAAGGGGGAGGG
This sequence comes from Lathyrus tuberosus, assembly GCA_022829125.1. Classification (NCBI taxonomy): domain Eukaryota; kingdom Viridiplantae; phylum Streptophyta; class Magnoliopsida; order Fabales; family Fabaceae; genus Lathyrus; species Lathyrus tuberosus. The sequence goes on from JALAZF010000009.1 coordinate 12,087,384, forward strand.
GTTAAATTGTGTGTTTTAGAAAAATAGTAGTTTGAAAAACTTTTAGGATCATTTTCAGAGTTTAAAGACATTTTTTAAAGCATTTAAGAAATTTGCAGTTGAAAGTAAATATGCAGAAAATAAAGAGTTAAGATAGAGAAATAACACTAGGAATTATAGAGGTTTCGTCAAAAAGAAAATACCTAATTATCTCCCTAAGATTTGTTCTTGAGAGTATCTAGTAAATCTTAAGAGTTTTTAGTAGGTTGAACTCTCAAATCCCTTTATATAAGCAAAAGTGAAGTTTCAGGCAAACTTCCAACCAAACAACAGACAGTGGAAAGAAGCGATTAGTCTTCATTTTAAATAGAAACTTAAAGCGGTTAGTCCCCAAGTTAAACTAAGATTTTACACGAACTTATCTCAAACCAAGGTGAGCCTTTAAATCGGGTTGAACTCACAAACCGAACTAGGGTTTCTAAACTATAATATTTCTAAACAAATGTGAGACACCCTTCAAGTTACTCATGAGGGTGGTAGCGAGATAAAAAGGGTTAGGATGAATGCATTGATCCATGAGTATGAATTATTTAGGATGAACTCTTAAGAGAATATCCAAGATATGCAAAAGTGTGAACATCGTTAGACTTGTCTAGTTGGAGTTATTTTAACTTGAATCGATATTTTTCAAAATCCTTTGAATCATGTTAAGTTTTTTCTCTATTTTGTGCAATGTTAGTGAATAATATAATTACAATACTAATAAAAATGTTTAAAAAACATAGTATGACCGAGTGTCTTCAAGAGATATGATCGAATTGAAGAAGATAGTAGTCGAAAAGGTTTCTCCGAAAAATTATATGAAGGATGTGTTCACCAAATCATTGCCTAGGTCAAGGTTCAAACTATTGGGAGAGAATACGAGAATTCAAAGGTCTAAAAGGGGAGGAAATGGGGGAAGGAATATACCTCCTTTAAAAAAATACCAATTTGAAAATTTTATTTATTTCAAAAGTTATCAAAGTTTAAAAGCGATTCAGTGGGCGAAAAACAACATGCATATATAATTGATTATGCTTATCAAAAGATATATACTCAACACTTAAATCAGTATACAAAGATAAAAATGGGATCAATAAGATAACCAAAAAAATCAGTATGTATATTGAACTAAGAGCGTCTTACATAAGAAGTGTAAGTGTACAATATCAATACAGTGAATTCTAAAATCACAGTTTCTAGTCTTAACCAACAACAAGAGAAATTCACATCACTAATCTAATATAACTCGCACTTATACACTAGATCTCTATCAAGGCAATAAATCTATCAATATGTGATTCTACGAAAGCGATAAAAACAACGTTAAAATGCAATTCTAAGAAATTAAAATTGATAGGTAGTTATATATATATTAGAGAGAGAGAGAGAGAGAGAGAGAGAGAGAGAGAGAGAGAGATCAAACATCTTTTATTCGAATCATAGATGTTGTGATTTGAATCACGACAACATGAGAAACATTCCTCGACTTTATGTCACGCTAATTCGAGTCATGGAAGTGTGTGATTCGAATCACACCTCCAGAACCTCAATTTTTACAAAATGTAAAGGTTTTTAGATTCTAACATTATCATGACTTGAATCATTCTTAAAATTAGTTATTAATTCAAAACTTTGATAAATTAACTTAGAAGTATATTGCTTATATCATAACCAAATATTTCGATTTATGCATGTTTAAAATGGACTTAACACTCAATCATAAGGTGCATAACAATATAAAAAAAAAAACAAAAATTAAAAGACAACCAATCAAAACATAAACTCTTAGGAGACAGAGCCAATGCAACTTCATAAACATTAATTGAATTTGATCAATTTTTTTTTAAAATGATTCAAGTTTGGAGAGAAGAGTAGGTGGTTGATGGATAAAATGAAAACACCAATGTTTTGAATACTAAATGGAGATTTGTGGATGTTTGTCTTGAAAACTCAACATTCCATTCGGCTAATACCCCAGCCGCAAAGCGTCCAATATGAGCTACGAGGCGAGTGAACAAATGAATTGGAGAAATTTGTTTCTACCTGAACTACGAGACGGTTGAGGTGAGACGGACAATGAACATTGACAATGAAGCGCGAGGCAGATACCATGACACATGTGCCATACTTAAATGTTTTTTGCCATTTTTATTGGTAAGAGGTTTTCTAAAGAGAAAATTAGAGAGACAACGAGATTGAGTGGTCTTTGATTATATTCTAAGAATTGAGTGATTCATTTATTGAGGGGAAGAGAAATTTGAGTCTCAAATTAGTAGAAATTAAAAAACGTTCTTGAATTTGTTTAACAATTTTTTTTATAATCATTTGAAATTGAGACTCTTGATTGATAGTAGATACAAAAGTTTTTCTCCCCTCTAAAATAAATTATTTTAAATCACAGTGAATAATATGTACTTATCTTATGAAATACTAATTGACGAGATAACTAAGAGCATCAAGGAGTGAAAAAAAATAAACATGTACATTGATCCATTTCCATTCACCTATATATACATCCCATTTTGATACAAAATACAAAATATTGGAATATAATTCCCCTTTCACCCCCTCCATCTCTTATAAAAGAAAATAACAATCCTAGATACAGTATTATATTCTATCAAATGTGTACAATATGCTTTTCAGAGTTTCTTCACAATGTGCTCATATACATAATGTACTATACAAAATATCAAAAAATTATGAACTATGATAAGCAACAATATACTTGAGGAATACAAGAACCATGTTCTATGTTTCAATAGTCTCTTCGATGAAAATTCGAAATATAAAATCGCGAAAACGCCTCGAGTATTGTCTAGGATCAACAGCTGATATTGAGGTAGGGTCATATTGAATGGACTTGTAAGCATGCTCAAGCTTCTTGCTGATATCGTAGTCTTGAAGTATGTCTATGACACCAAAAGTGAGTTGAACATCATAGAACTCTTCAATTGGTTCTCCAACTAGTTGTGTTTCGATATCGCCTCTTCTTACCGTCCTCTCAGCTTTCGCTGGAATGTTCACACCCAATATTGTACTGCATATAACCAAATAGACTTGCGTAACAAATCACGAGCATTTGAATATCAACCGTTGATTTTTCATCAGCGGTAGAGATTACTTGTTTTACTTTCTAAAGTGAATTACTTATGAACATCTTACCTTGAAGGATCGGAAGGAAGTTGATCTATGTCTTCTACGGGAGTACATGGAGTTCCTTCGGTCTCTGATTCACCTGCGGTTGAAAAGTAAGAATGTTCGTATTAGGTTGTAAAAATAGGAATACACGCACGTGCGTACATACACATTACTACGTGTAGGATAAGAAAGTTACCGGTAGGAGTAAGAGATACTAAAGGAATAACATCTCCATCTTGTGATATGTTTTTGAAATGAATGCCAAGTAGAAGACTATAGTCCATAATTCCCTCTTGTTCCAAAAGCTCACAGTCCTTATCAATTTGTCTGTAGAACAAATACATGTTTCATATGCTTAGTATAGTTTCTTAAGAAACAAAAATTTGCAAAACATGTTTGGATTTGCAATTGTTTAATTTGTCCAATGAAGCACAGATACGTCAAAATCTCAGTTGAATCGTATCTAATATTCGTATCGCGTCAGCGTTTCATTGGACTTGTCTAAATTAAGATGTTGCGTTTTAAAGGAAAAAGTATATAACTTCAAATGTGTGATATTTTAACTATATAAGTTGATTTATATCACCTGCAAAACTCTTGAAACCACGATTTCTGAAGTAGAAATATAAAATTAAGGTCAAGATCTTTAAGAATAGTGGTTTCACTAATCTCAGTCTCAAGTTTATCTGAAGTGCGACCAAGCGAGGAACCCTTCAAATCATAGCGTCTATGAGTGATATACTCGGAACAGAAGAGGTTTCCCATTATGATAAATCGAACCTGAAAAACCAAACATATTTTAAAACTTATTAGGCCAAATTTTAGTTACATGAAGATTATGTAACACTAATAATATGAAATGTACCTTCTTTTGGATAGGTCCATTTAACTTTACGCAATGCAAGCCGTAATATTTCGTTAATAGCGTATTTTGATGCTCTCGAAAGTGATTGTAATAAGCAGGAAGCATTTTTATGAGGACCTGTGATAGAGATCCAAAAGAACTAAATTATGAAAATAAATGTGAAACTTCAAATGTGACAAAGTTTAAGTTCTGAAACTCACTTTCACTTCAGCTTTCTTCATTGTCTTAATCATGTAACGGTCGTCGTTGGTTAAGTAAAAGAAGCTTCCACTTTTTCCAGGAGACGAAAGTTCGCGAAGAGCATCGTTTCCACATATGGATAGCATGTAATCAGCTGGATCCACATTGAATAGCTTCCTAAGAGTCCTGAGAACAGATTGTGATACAAAATCAATGATTATTCATTGAAGAACTTTATGAAACTACATACAAAGTATTTGTGTGACTGACCTAAAAACTACAGGGCAATAGTCCTTCCATTTAAAGTCACATGACGGATGTGGTGGAGTGTATTTTGATCCTTCTGGCGGAAATCTTGTCCATACTTTCTCTTTCGGGTCGAAAGCTGAAGGCTTAAGATCAAGTGATGCAGTCGGAGCAGGTCTTGCAACCGAGTGCCTAGAATGTCCGGACAAATTGTAAAATGATCAATAAATCCAACAAAGTCGGTAGATACTTCGCATCAATAACAGGGTTAGAATAAACAAGAATTCACAAAATTACATTGCAAGAAGCATAAAAAACTAGATTTTCGAACAAGTTGGAAGGTTTATGAAAGTTCTAAAATCCAAAACAACATTACCTAATTCCAAGCTGCAAATTAAGCATGAGCTCAAAATTTTTATGCCCTTTACAAATAGTCTCACCCTGCCTCTTTGCTTTCTTAGGTGCTTTCAAAGGTTGTAGTTGATTCAAAGCATCATTAGCATCATCAACCCTTGAACCAATTGATTCATCATCATGATCACTCCCTAAAATAGGAGGAGGAGTTCTATTACCAACGCTACTAAGATCGAAATCTCCTCCAGCACCTCCCCCTCCGTGACTACTCCCGCCACCATCCCACAAGTTCATTCTATCCCCGCTAACACTCACCCTTCCATCAACCGACATTCTCCTAGCTTTACCACAATCCACTCCTTTCGTAGACTTCATAACCGCAAGTCTCTTTTGCGATGGCAAAACTAAAACCTTCTCACCAGGACAAACCGAATAACAACTTAACTCGCTATACAATTCTTGAGGATCCCAATCCAAATGCGTCTCACCAGATGTCGGATCAAATGGATAAAGTGTTCCTTTTTCGCCATCTTCATCATCACCGTTTTTACTAAAATTTCCAACATAATAGCTTCCATCTTGCCATCTATAAGTTCCATTTCCTTTTGGTAAACCATCTTCCCAAAACCCTTCAAAGTTATTCCCATTAGGCCAAAAAAATGTCCCTTTACCCCAAATTGTACCATTCTTCCATTCCCCGATATAATGACTCATATCTGCCCATTCATACCTCCCTTTTCCATCTTGCACCCCTCTTCTCCAATCACCCTCATACCAATCACCATTAACATAACTCTTAAACCCATGACCATGTTTCAAATTCATCACCCATTGTCCTTTATACGTCTCACCGCTAGAACCCGTGTATGTTCCTACACCATCCATGAAACCACTCTTGAATTCGCCTTCGTATGTAGCTCCCGAAGGCCAACTAAATCTACCTTTTCCCTTTGTTTTCCCTTTGAACCATTGTCCGACGTACATACACCCGTCTATCCATAGATATTTTCCTTCTCCATGCGGAAAATTCTCAGCCCATTGTCCTGTATAATAATCTCCATTAGGAAGAAATTTCTCTTCATTATATACTTCCAACGTATCATTTCCGATATCTTCATTATCATCAATGTGGTGTTCTTCTTCGTCTGTATTTGATATCGATAACGTCCCAATCCCAAATATACTATTCGCGCGTTTCTTAGCTACTGCATGCGTTCTTCTCACCGTGGCTTCCCATGCCTTAAAAACACCTCCATCTTTACCAATCATTGTGTGTATTTTTCCTTCCAATGCTTTTTGCTTATTTTTCGATACTCCTCTCCATTAACATATACATGAATTCAAACGATTTCATGCATACATCGTTAACAAACAAAACAAACGATAAACTTGAATCTCATGAAACCAACAATGTCATGTAACTAACATGCATGCAGAGGGAACATACCAAAAGTTTCAAAACCAGATTTGATGTTGTGGTAATGTTTTTTTTTGTTTTCTCACGTTTCCAAAAAATTGGGGACATGTTTGTTAATTGTTAAGGAGATGCACAAATTGAGTCAAATTTTTGACACCTGTCAATTGCAAACTAACCTTAATTTGGTGTATACCATGTTAGTTTGTTAAAATTCATAATGTTTGTGTATTTTTGTGATACATTCATGAAAGAAAGTGCTGTGGTTCATGTTCTACAACCTCTAAGAACCATGACAAATGGAGCCATGCCATGAAATCAAGGTGTTTGCATGCTATTTTTGGACTAGTTAACAAAATTTCTATTTTGTATTTTTTTAGCACATCTTGTGCTGTAAACTATGAGTTGTATAAATAATTAATAATAAATTTTTATTTCTTATTAACAAGTCACGACAGGATTGAGCAGACGGTCTAAATGTCTGCCACAACCGTCGAAATTTATGTATATATAGAAGTCTATAAAAGTACGATCACATTTCGATTTTCGGCTACAAACCAATATATTGTTGTAGCTAGGTTGGTTACAATATATCATATTTTGTTAAGTGCTGCAAGAATTAAAACAGTGACGGAAGTGATTCCTGGGATGAAAAATTCATTTGGAATTGCTTGAGGCATCACTCTCTGTTTGATGAAGAGAGCAGTCACAGGAACACCAAAGATGTATAGAAGTGCTTCTTTTGCTCCAACACCAGTGAATCCTGATTCCTTAACCAACTCTTTCATGATGTCTTGGAATTCGGTTTTTGATATCTTCTCATTTTCTTTGTGATGTTTCTATAATATGAGATTTAAAAGATCATCAAACATTCATTAATCATAAACACACCATGTTACTCTTTTTAAAATATCTAAACAGAATTTTAAGTCATATAATATAGCCAAGTTTTCAAAAATGGTATATAAAGCCGGAATTGTGTATTTGTGACCACAATTATTATTACTACATAAATAATGTTTCGGACCGCGATGACCCTTTTTTAAAACCCTAGACGCAATCATCAGTCTAAAGACATAAGGTGTTGGAGGTATAGTGCATCTTTTATTTCCATGCTCGTATTCGATCCATCCACCCCATGGGCCATCCTTCGCCGATGACTATTTTTTAAAACCCTAGATTCAATCATCAGTCCAAAAGACATGTTTGGAGGTATAATGCATCTGCGACTTTCATGCCCGAATTTGATCCACACCATGGATCATCCTTCGCTGAAAAGCAAGGAGATCTCTAACCGTCCCTTGTATATAAAATCTAACCATATATAAAGAATTATGCGTTGGAGTATTAACTTTGCAGGTCAACCTTCTTTTTATCACACAAAAAATTTCCTCTACCTTATCAAAACTCTATTACTTATTTTTAGATCGACCATAGAAAAAAAACTATCTATGATCTAAAACTACGAAACACCGACACATGATAATTTAAAAAAAAAAAAAATTAAACATAATCATAAATATCAATGCAGATGTATAGATATGAACACTTATAAGATAATTAGACAAATAAATACATGCACATACATCATATGCCTTCTTAAGTTCCTCCGCTTTGGGGAGCTTGAACTGCGTGTATCCAAGCTTTCTATTAAGTTCCCTGCCATAGAGAATAATGAAAATTTGTAATTAATAAAAATTTCCTATCTGATAAAATAAATAAAAATAACTGCATATTATTTATGCTAAATAACCAATTAAATAAGTATGTAATATGAAAAGTGATAAGTACTCGACAATCTCGGATACTTCTCGGTAGAATTCTGGAAAATCTTTTGGCACATTTTTTATACTTTTTTCATAAAATTGATCTATAATTGGACCAAGTTCTTTAGCCTTCTTTTCATCAGTTCCTGCATCAAATTTTCATTAAAAAAATAAATAATTTATAATGAACATCAATTTCTAAGAAAATTTGATAGTTAGATATAGAACCAGGTGATAATTTCTTCAGAGATTGACCCATTTTTTTGTTTTTGTTTTGCTTTGAATTAATAGAGATAGATTTGTGACAATGAGAAACAAAAATTAGAGGAGCTTTATACAAAATAAAAGCCAAATAAAACTTGTTTCTTAGGGTAGAGAATATTGAATATCTTAGGTAACAAGCAAAATTATTACAAAAGAAATGAATCTTAATTAATTATATACCCATTCAATATATTGTTCTTGACTTCTTGTTATCATCACCAATAACTTCTTCATAACAAGTAGCATTTCAAATTATTTTTTAAAAATTTAATTTTAAAACTTCACTTTCTTAAGAAGTGGTTTCAAAATGGATTTAGTTTATTTTAAAATTACATATTTAAAATGTTTTTAAACCCATCATATCTCTCTTCTTACACAAAGTGCGTGGCATAACACCAAACTTTGTATCTATTGGAATGGAATCTTACGGTAGAAAAATTGGATCTGATGACAATATATATAGTATATAGAAGCACATGATTTTTGACTTTTTGCAGTAAATAATTGATCAAAAACTTAACTTATATATAGAAGTTGGCAACGTATACAAATTTTTGAATTAACTTATTTGATTGTGTTTTTGATATAAAGTTTAGGGTTAATACCTATTTTCCCCCCTGTCATATGAGCGTGTTTTGAAAAACTTCTCTGCGAAAAAAAAAGTTGTAAGACTGACCTTAACAAATTTTAAAAGTTTTGATTTACACCTTCATCATGCCACATCATCAAAAATACTGATGTGGCAGTCATTTTTTTAATTTTTTAATGAAAATAAATTCCACATCATTAATAGGCTTTGTGAAATGACTCTTATACCCCCACTTTTTAATTTTTTTTTATTTAGTTTTTTTTTTAGTTTTTCTTTTATTTAATTTTTTTAGATTTTATTTAATTTATAATTTTTTTATTTCTTTAATTATTTTTCGTATTAATTTTATTTATTTAAATTGTTATTTTAAATTATCAAAATATTATTCTTGGACCTAAGCCCATTTAAATTTCAAGACAAACACACATATTGCAAGCCCATTTTCAATTCCTTAATGCATATGATGGATTAATATATATACACTTGTTTTTCCTTTATGCCAAGCGATGTGGGACTATCAGAAAAACAAAACAAAAAAACAAATGAGGGAAAGAGGTTAACGGATTCAATCATATCACCACCCCATCTTCAACTAAGAATCATCACCTCCAATGTCTCTCTCTCGCTGATACTTCATCATCCCTCTCGCAAACCCTTTCGTGACTATTCTTCACCCGATTTCAGTCTCAACCTCAGCATCCCTCTCACTTCACTCACACAAACCCCCACCGGCATCACCTCGCATCAACTCTTTCTCGCGTTCATCTCTTTCTCTCATCACAGCTTTCATTCTCAGCTTCTCAACTCTATCTCTACTTTCTCTCGTCGTGCACGACCTCCCTTCAGATGAATGACTCCACCGCGCCATGGCCTCGCACCGGCGACAGCGAAGCTTGCTTCACTACCTCACGCAACCTCACCTATCTCCCTTCGCGATTTGATTTGTCGAATAATTTCGAGGTCGACGGTTACGCAACGGGTTCAAATCAAGGTTATTTCGCAACAAAACAACAATTACCGCAGTTTAAACAATTCAAAGTGGAGAGCATACAAACATTTACCTGAGGACTAATTCGAGGTATGATTCAAAGTTTTTGACTTTCGACTTTTTCGCTTCCGTGTACCGTTGTGCTCTATGTGTGTGTGTGGTATTGTTGCTGTGATTTTCTGCTTCTGAACTTCTTGTGGGTTGTTGTGATTCTCACTGTGTTGTTCCTTTGGAGCTGCAGAAGTTGATACTTTGATTATAACCAAGCTGCAAAACAGCATAAACATCGCAACTAAAATGGTTATAAAGTGTAAATAGAATAACCAAATGATAAAGCTTCAGTATATTGTGATTCTCACTGTGTTGATCCAAATGGTTATAAAGTGTAAATAGAATAACCAAATGTTAAAACAACAACCAGGTTCAACAGTAAAACTCTAAGAAAGAAACACAGAGAACACACAATTTTCGCCAACTGCAACGTAGCTGCAGTATATTTCCTTGTTTTTCTGATAGTCCCACATCGCTTGGCATAAAGGAAAAACAAGTGTATATATATTAATCCATCATATGCATTAAGGAATTGAAAATGGACTTGCAATATGTGTGTTTGTCTTGAAATTTAAATGGGCTTAGGCCCAAGAATAATATTTTGATAATTTAAAATAACAATTTAAATAAATAAAATTAATACGAAAAATAATTAAAGAAATAAAAAAATTATAAATTAAATAAAATCTAAAAAAATTAAATAAAAAAAAAACTAAATAAAAAAAAATTAAAAAGTGGGGGTATAAGAGTAATTTCACAAAACCTATTAATGATGTGGAATTTGTTTTCATTAAAAAATTAAAAAAATGACTGTCACATCAGTATTTTTGATGATGTGGCATGATGAAGGTGTAAATCAAAACTTTTAAAATTTGTTAAATCAGTCTTGTAACTTTTTTTTTCGCAGGGGGGTTTTTCAAAACACGTCCATATAGCAGGGGGAAAAATAGGTATTAACCCTAAAGTTTATAAAAAAATTTATATAAATTTTATAAAACTCTTTTACGACATTGTTCGTAAGCTATTAAATTTATTTTTTTATAAATTTTTTATTATAATTTGTTGTCAAATGATGTCGTCAATTACAAAATAAAGTTATGAGATAAAGATTGAATTTTTAAAGCAAACACAAGAAATCCTATTAGATTTTACAAAAGAAAAGAGGAAAAAGGAAGAAGAATAGAAAATTGATTAAATCTGTTTTATTATCCACTTTCTCAATAAGGGTTCACAGATTACAAGTGAATACCAACAATTAAACTCCTTTCACCCTAATTAGGATTTGCACCACTCCTTACAAAGATGAGAGAGTAACATGTTATTTATAAGAAAACTAACATACAAACTTAATGAGCTTTTACACACAAACCCATTACATAAACAAACTTAGGGAACAAGCTATGGGCTTCTGAAATATATGGGTTTCTGAAATCTGGTCCTTGCAGCGCTTTGCTCGTGAAATATATGGGCTTCTGCCCGTCAGGTGTCTCGCGGATGAGAGCGGCGCTCATTGCTTCGGTTGCTACGGCGAGGTACAGGTACAACGTTTCGCCATTGTCCGGGCGAGAGAGGACCGGTGGCTCTGAGAGTGCTCGTTTCAGATGGAGAAGGGCCTTGTCACACTCCTCGGTCCATTCAAATGCTGCCTCTTTGCGGAGGAGTTTGAAGAATGGTAGGGCGTGCTGGGCGGACTTAGCCACGAAACGAGATAGTGACGCGAGCATCCCGTTGAGGGACTGGATGGATTTTTTGGACTTGGGCGTAGGAAACTCGGAGAATGCTCGGCATTTATCGGGATTGGCTTCGATTCCTCGTTCTGTTAAGTAGAAGCCGAGGAATTTGCCCGCTCGGACACCGAACGTGCACTTCTCCGGGTTAAAACACATTTTGTATTTCCTGGCCTGTTCGAAGACCTTTCTCAAATGGGCAGTATAATCAGTTTTCTCGTGGGATTTCACGATCATGTCGTCCATGTAGACTTCGAGCATGTCGCCGATTTCTCCCTAGAATACTTTGTTCATCATTCTTTGGTAGGTTGTTCCGGCGTTCTTCAGGTCGAAGGGCATTACGTTGTAGTAATAGTTGCCCGATTCGGTCATGAAGGCCGTGTATTTTTTTGTCGGCCATTGCCATTGGAATTTGATTATAGCCCGAGTAGGTGTCCATGAACGATAAAAGTTTAAAACCGGCAGAATTATCAACAAGTTTATCAACATTGGGGAGGGGTAGGCATCCTTCGGGCATGCCTTATTGAGATCGGTGTAATCAATGCACATGCGTCATTTTCCATTAGATTTTTTTAACTAGTACAACGTTGGACAACCAAGTGGTGTACTTGGCCTCCGAAATAAATTTGGCCTCGAGGAGGTCCTTTACAGCTTTTTCAGCAGCCTCTGTTTTCTCCGGAGACTGCTTTCTCCTACGTTGTGCTACGGCCTTGACGGCCAGGTCAATTGTCAGCTGGTGGCAGACGACGGACGGATCCAAGCCGAACATTTCGGCGGCGCTCCATGCGAAGAGGTCGGCATTCTCACAGAGGAATGCTTTGAGCTGATTCCTCGCGATGTCGGGCAGGTCTGCTCCAATCTTCACTCCCCGCTGAGGGTCGTCGCCGAACAGAACGATCTCGAAGTTGCCATCTGGGATTGGGCGCATCGGATGAGAGCTGCTACTGGACGATGTGGATGGGTTGGCTGAAGCTGCTCGTTCCTCCTACTGGTCTTCTTCTTGGAAGCGACTGTCGAGGTCGATGGAGTCGACCTGGGGAGGAGGCTTGACCTCCTCGGAGCTGCTTGGCAATGCTGGCTTGCCCGACGCTTTTGGCTTAGACACAATGGCGTTGAGCTCTTTTGTAGCTGCCTCGAAACACCGTCGTGCAGCTTCGATGTCGCCGTGGAGGGTGGCGACCATCCCTCTTGAAGTGTAATACTTCATCTTCAGGTGGACTGTTGAAGGAATTGCTACCAACTCGGCCAGAGCTGGCCTTTTGAATATGCACTGGTAAAGCGACGGGCAGTCGATCACCAGAAATTATACCTTGACAGATCTGGTCGTCTCAGCTGATCCGAAGGTTATGACCAGTTCGACGTAGCCCCATGGCTTGGTCACTGATCCTTTGAATCCCTGTAAATCAGACCCTACATAGGGGGTAAGGTGTGATTCGTCCAGCTGAAGTGTTGAAAATAGCTGGGAGTACATGATGTCGACCAAGCTGCCCTGGTCGACGAGGATTCTGCGAACGTCGAAGTTCGCAATTCGGGCTCTGACGAGCAAAGGTATACTCGAGTTCAGGGATCCGCCGAGGAGCTCTTCCCGGTAGAAGGAGATGGGGACGGAGCCCTTATGGGCCTGATCAAGCATGGTCATTTTATTGGAGCTCGCGTTGATCAAATGCTCGAATTTGCGTTTCACGAAGCCCACAATGACTTTGTTGAAGCCCCCGCCAGAGATGACCATGGCGGAGGGAAAAGTCTCCCACGGGCTGTGGGCCGCGAAATAAGCAAGGGCACTGAGCCCGTCCGGGACGTAGAAGTCCTCAGGTCGCGATATAGACATAGCGACCTGTATGTTGGCGTCTTCCAAGGAGGGTACTTCCTCCTCTATCTTCTTGGACTCCTGGGCGTCCTGCCGAGGAGTGTCTTTCTTCTTCGCGAACTGTTTCAGGTGGCCGTCCCTGATCAGTATCTCAATGGCATCCTTCAGGTGGATGCAGTCCTCTGTAGTGTGGCCGTGACTCTTGTGGAAACAGCAGTATTTTGATTTGTCCATGTTTGGTCTGGCCGGCAGTTATTTGGGGAAGCGGACCCCTGCCTGCTTGAACTCCGAATTGGCACATTCGGACAATATTTTCTCCCTGGAGACGGTTAGGGGGGTGTAGTCATGGAAACGCCCGGAGGGTCCCTTGCTGTCGCGGGAGTCCCGTGGACGAAATTCATCTCAATTCTATGCATGAACACTAAATTGGGGAATATCACGATGCAATGAGACCAACCCCTGATTTTGAAGGTTATCCACTGAAGTGTTTACCACTACAAATAAGAGGTAAAAATGCTTCCAAAGCCGACAATAAGCCCAGAGTTGAAACACATTTACTAAAGTCCGTTACTTGGATAAAGTGTCAAAGAGGAAATCTTTAAAAACCTCAGCACCTCCTCTTCGAATCTGGTAAGGGGTAATCATAGTTTACCGAGTAAAAAGGCACTCGGAGAAAGGGATAAAGTAGTCCCCAAAGTTACTATAGGTCATTTTGCCTAATTCAACAACAAGAACAAACCAACCAAAAAGAAGACCCACTTTTATATTAGCCTATTCCACAACCACGAAGTTATCCTAAGAGGAGGGAGTTCTTAATATCTCAGAATTCACTCAGCTACATTTGCTTGCATCAGCCAACTCTACAAGACTGGTACTTCTCCTAGACACATCGCTAACCCGACCAACAACCGATGATTCGAGCCAATTGATATTAGCAAATTGAAGGAAAAACTATAAGTTCTGATGAATGAGCGATATTTTTCCCTATTCAAAGAAACAACCTCCACTCCGATGGAGTCAGAATAGGAAGAGGGGAGTTCTCGATAGCTGTGGAGGGAGTGAGTGTAGAGCTGAGTACACGATCACCTTTAGGATACTCTCTGGCACCTCTGTTATAGAAAAGCTCGTTGAAGGAATACTCATCAAAATAAGTCTCCCCGTCAAGGGAATCACTAAAAACCCTTTTTGATCCAAAACTACCATACACATTTAATACAAAGGGAGCAGAGCGGCTAATAATCGAATAATTGAGGTCTAAACTAGTAGGAGTTTTTGTTCTAATGAGAGAGGTAGAACCACTATTGTCAAAACTATGGGACAGACTTACAAGGTGATTATCTACACGAGCCATGGTGAAAATAAAGACTATAAATAGGAAAATGAGTTCAAGGTGAGAATGACACCTGGAAAGGATGAGAGAAAGTGAAGAAAGTAAAGGTTAAATGCAACTTGAAGAATATTCTACTCTAAAGAGAAAGTAAACGCCTTTAGAAAAAATTTATAAAGGGAGAGGGGAAATTTCTATCACAGAGGTGAAGTAGATATTCAGTTTAGAGAAGTTGCAAAAGACTCACCCAAAGAACCAGAAAACCTTTATATAGAAAAAGTGAACAATGAGTTAATCAAACGAAAGATGTAAAGTTGAAACCAGCGACCAGATTTTACCTTGGAAATACAAACGTACTTGAGTGCACTCGAATACCTCAGAGAAGAGCATTATACCCTAACTTATGATCCTAAGGTCACGTGCACAAAGATCAGTGAAACATCTCAATAATGGGAAGTGCATTCAATGTATTTTTTCTCACAACTTACACAACTGCCTCACAAACTTCCAATTTATCCTTATGGTTGACTTAATGATGAGATATCGGCCTCGTCGGGTGATAAAACACTCGACAAACCTTGGGGGCAACTGTTTTGGGTTGGTCAAAAGCCGAATACGGATAAGATCCATGTGCTAAGCCCAATGAGACGAAACCTATTGAAATTGTTCATCATATAATACTGACATACGTACAACATAAGGGACACACACTCTTTTCAGACCTACATTTTACTCATGTTGGACTCGATAACATACTTAAGTGTTAGAGTTGTAACCTTGCAAATCCACCCTAGCATAACCGCGCTGGAGATCCGCACCATCGAATCAAGAGTCCACCATTACAAATCAATCATAATTTTGGTTACATTGTACCTAACATTAATATATATATATATATATATATATATATATATATATATATATATATATATATATATATATATATATATATATATATATAAACGGATTAAAGACCCGTTTTTTTTAAAAAAAATTTACGGTATTACATATTGTTTTTTAAAAAATTACAATTTTTTTTAATAAAAATATTAAATAAAAATTTGGTTTGAATAACTGTTTTTAAAATGTTATTTTAAATACATTATCATCTTATTGAAACTTTTTTGGATATTAAGATTAAAAAAATACTTAATTTTGAAACTATCTCAAATAGTTTTTTATTAAAATTATTTTTGAAATACAACTTATTAATAAAATTGTAATTTTGATCTTTAATAATATATTTTATATTAAAAAATATAATAATTGAGGTCTAAACTAGTAGGAGTTTTTGTTCTAATGAGAGAGGTAGAACCACTATTGTCAAAACTATGGGACAGACTTACAAGGTGATTATCTACACGAGCCATGGTGAAAATAAAGACTATAAATAGGAAAATGAGTTCAAGGTGAGAATGACACCTGGAAAGGATGAGAGAAAGTGAAGAAAGTAAAGGTTAAATGCAACTTGAAGAATATTCTACTCTAAAGAGAAAGTAAACGCCTTTAGAAAAAATTTATAAAGGGAGAGGGGAAATTTCTATCACAGAGGTGAAGTAGATATTCAGTTTAGAGAAGTTGCAAAAGACTCACCCAAAGAACCAGAAAACCTTTATATAGAAAAAGTGAACAATGAGTTAATCAAACGAAAGATGTAAAGTTGAAACCAACGACCAGATTTTACCTTGGAAATACAAATGTACTTGAGTGCACTCGAATACCTCAGAGAAGAGCATTATACCCTAACTTATGATCCTAAGGTCACGTGCACAAAGATCAGTGAAACATCTCAATAATGGGAAGTGCATTCAATGTATTTTTTCTCACAACTTACACAACTGCCTCACAAACTTCCAATTTATCCTTATGGTTGACTTAATGATGAGATATCGGCCTCGTCGGGTGATAAAACACTCGACAAACCTTGGGGGCAACTGTTTTGGGTTGGTCAAAAGCCGAATACGGATAAGATCCATGTGCTAAGCCCAATGAGACGAAACCTATTGAAATTGTTCATCATATAATACTGACATACGTACAACATAAGGGACACACACTCTTTTCAGACCTACATTTTACTCATGTTGGACTCGATAACATACTTAAGTGTTAGAGTTGTAACCTTGCAAATCCACCCTAGCATAACCGCGCTGGAGATCCGCACCATCGAATCAAGAGTCCACCATTACAAATCAATCATAATTTTGGTTACATTGTACCTAACATTAATATATATATATATATATATATATATATATATATATATATATATATATATATATATATATATAAACGGATTAAAGACCCGTTTTTTTTAAAAAAAATTTACGGTATTACATATTGTTTTTTAAAAAATTACAATTTTTTTTAATAAAAATATTAAATAAAAATTTGGTTTGAATAACTGTTTTTAAAATGTTATTTTAAATACATTATCATCTTATTGAAACTTTTTTGGATATTAAGATTAAAAAAATACTTAATTTTGAAACTATCTCAAATAGTTTTTTATTAAAATTATTTTTGAAATACAACTTATTAATAAAATTGTAATTTTGATCTTTAATAATATATTTTATATTAAAAAATATCAAAATTAATCTTCAAAATTAGAAAAAACGAATTTCAAATTTTTTAATATGTTAAAAATATTTTCATCAAAATGATTTTTAAAAATACAAAAGAAATATTTCTTTTTAAAGTTGAAACAAACATGTCCTAAATATATATATGTTAATTTTAATTAAAAGAAATTTTATATATTACTTTATTTTACTTATTATATTCATTATTTTTTTTATATGTTTCTTATCATATACATTTATTTTGAGGATTTTTTATTACACTAATCATGTTTCTTAGGCACCACGCGATGTTGTTAGGTTTATTGAGGTGGACTGATGATGTTGGGTTTATATTATAACAATAAATATGAGGTAAGGTATGGGCAATATTCATAAGTAACTGAAGTCAGTTTATTGAGGTGGACAGATGATGTTGGGTTTATATTATAACAACCCAAGAAACACGAGGTAAGGTCTGGGCAATGGCGCCAACTATTAGTACTTTTTAATTTAAACAAATAAAATGGCTTAAAATACTTTTAGAAATGAGATGTTATTACATTCGTGGTTGTTTTCGCAGTGTATAGCAATACATTTTAAATTATATTATTTTTTTTATAAATATTAAATTTATATTAATGTATGATTATAAATAAATGTTATCTTAAAAATTAAACTTTAAGTTAATAGATTACACTTATATAATTCAATTAACACATATGTTATTATTCTTATATCTTTAAAGAATAATATTTTCTTATTAACTTTAAAATCAAAAAGATATTTTTTTTCTTATATTTCATTTATATATTCAAGTTTCAATTCAAAAATCATATAATATTTTTTGATTAACCAAAAATTCTATGATATGAAATGTATCTTTAATTTAAAAAAAATATGTAACTTCAATTTTTAAATATATAAAAAATAAAATATATGCTGACATGTAAAATTATTTTAAACTGTCAACTAATCAACCTCATATACTTTGTCATATCATAAATTTTAAATTAATAATATGACTAATAAATTTCTATTAAATAATTTTACACTTCTTAGTATATACTCCATCAGTTAAATTCTAATAAAATAATAATTAAACAAATAGTTATTACCAAATAAGAAAAATGACAATAACAAATGTCTCACCGTTGAATATGATTCAAACTCCTTCATGATCCATTTAACTTACTTTGATCCAAGATAATTTGTCATTTTTATTTTATAATAACTCAATTTTCTTAATTTAGACTTATCTGATAGTATTATCAATTTACTTTTTCAATATTAAATATAATGATATTAGATATTAAATATTATTAATGAAAATTAAATATAGTCTGTAAAGTCTAACCCAAACGATAAATATGAATATTATAGAACAGACGTGTCATGAATTTATAACTTACTATTACTATTTTTATTTTTAAAAAATCTATTTAAGGTAAAATTTAAATTTAATGTTGATAAAAAAAAAGTTTACACATTTGAATTCTTGTTTAAATTCAGAATCAGAACAGAAAACATCATATCACAGTCACAGCTGTCAAGTTTTGGCAAGGTAAGAGCTTCTTCCTCACCACAACAACCCGCTTCAAAATGCAACTGTTCCGCATCTCACCACCTTCACTCACAAAGACATTTCTCAACACACTTATTCAACTTTTCGCACCTCTCTGTTTCAGTTTTCACCTTATTGTAATTTTATATTATTTTTTTTCATAACTGTTTACACAAGGTTTGTTGCAGTATCATTGAATAGTAACTATAATCAATCATGTCGCACGAAGAGAAGAGCAAAGAGAAAGAGAACGAGTTTTTTCTCGACGCTACCGAAGAAGAAACCGATATCGAGGCTGTTAACTACGAGAGCGAAAGTAGTCGTGAAAACGATGGTGGTAGTTACGATGAACTCGATCGCAATGAAGGACAACCTGAATCTTTCTCTTCTCAACAATGGCCACAGACTTTCAAGTATTCTTCTTCTTCATGTCAATTTTGTTTAGTTTTTTTTATTTTTTGATTTTTTGATTTTATTTTATTGTAATGATTATAATTTTTTTTTTGTTATTTTTGTTATATGATGATGATAGTGAGGCTATTGATCCATTGACGATTAATGCTCCGAATCTTGGATCAATTCTGAGAGGGCCGAGTGTTCTATACTCGAGCTTTGTGAGTTCAAAGAGTTACTTAGAGTTACAAGATGGAAAGGCTTCTTTTCTGTCTGGGAGTCAAATTCAGGAAGGGTTTCCTAGACAATCGACATGGTGGGAAAAAGCTTCAATTCAAATGCAAGTTCCTGAGGAATTGCCTCCTGGTTATGGATGTACCTTCACTCAGACTATATTTAATGGTATCTTACTTCATTTCATTTTAGTAATTCAACTACGTAGCGCAGACACCACCGAAAAAAGGCGTCTTTGTCGTGTCTATCGGACACATGCACCGACACTTGTGATTAGGTTTAGTTTATTTATTTTTTTAAATTATTATCAGTGTTTCAAATTATTACACTTTATATCACTGCTGCAATCACAGCTTCTGATTGCTGTTTTGAACTATGGTTTCTATATTATATACTTGTGCTGAATGACCGTTTTAATCTAAAATACAACTGCGGCTATGACATATACCTTGATATTGCAAAAAGTGCTAGAAAATGCGGCTGATGTGGCCGCAGTTGTAATTGTGATGTTTTTGCGAAGACATGTAAAAACTTTATATTTGTAGTTACGGACAAAAATGTATTTTGTTATTTGGCACATGAATTACTATAAAGCGTGCTTCCTTTATTTATATTTGTAAGGGGTTATTTTATGAGGTAATGTTGTACTTGGCTAGGGATTAATGTGATGGCTGGTGTTGGGCTTCTATCTACACCTGATACTGTGAAGCAAGCTGGGTGGGCCAGTTTGTTGGTGATGGTTATTTTTGCAGTTGTGTGCTGTTATACAGCAGAACTAATGAGACATTGCTTTCAAAGCAGAGAAGGCATCCTTAGCTACCCAGATATAGGAGAAGCTGCATTTGGAAAATATGGTCGAGTTCTTATATCAGTAAGAATGTTTCTGCTTTTTGATAAATTTTGGAGAGAACTTGCTTGTTTTTTGCATAATCTTTCTTAGCGTGAAATTCCTTAAAAGTCTTTTTTCAAACCCTTGTCTTTTTTAAGGGTATAAATGCTGATTTGGACCCTTTTAGGAGTAAAACTATGTTCTTCTTTCTGTAATGTTCTTGCTCACAGACAATTGTTATGTTCTTCCTACTTATGGTTCAGTCCTATTATATTTTTCTTCTCTGTTTAAGCATTTTTGCCATTTTGCTTTCGTCTGTTTCTTAGTCCCCATGATATGATATTTCTCTATTTTATGATTTTTGACGAGTGCTAAAGAGTGGTGACATAATATGTATTTTCTATTGCATAGCGTGATGGTTTAATCAATATGTATACTGACATTTTATTTTCAATTTTTATCTTGTTGCAGATTGTTTTGTACATTGAATTATATGTAAGTGCTGCAGTACATCCATTTCCTTTTTCCTTTATTACTCTGCACAATCTATATGACACATCTAGTCTTTATGATTACAGTCATATTGTGTTGAATATATCATCATGGAAGGTGATAACCTTACTGGTCTTTTTCCTGGAACATCCTTGCATTGGGGAGGTTTGGATTTGGATGCCAAGCACTTATTTGCAATTTTGACTGCACTTGTTATTCTCCCTACTGTTTGGTTGAAGGATCTTCGAATAATCTCCTATCTCTCAGGTTAATGGTTTTGACGATCCAAAAATATAAAGTTGTGGAGACAATACTGATATAATATATAGTATATGTAGGAGCTGCTAGTTTGTATCTCCCAATGTCTATTGGAAATATCCATCCTTATTTTAAACCTCTTTTTTGCAAGCATTTACTAAGATAACTTGTGATGGTTCTGCAGCCGGAGGGGTTATTGGTACAACTTTGATCGCTATTTGTGTGGTTGTTGTTGGGACAAGAAATGATGTTGGATTCCATCAGACTGCTCCATTAGTGAAGTGGAGTGGCATTCCATTTGCTTTTGGTATCTATGGGTTTTGCTTTGCAGGACATTCAGTTTTTCCCAATATATATCAGTCTATGGCTAACAAAAGAGAATTTACAAAGGCAATAATCATATGGTATGCTATGCTACATAACTTTCTTTGTCAGTGGCAACCAAGGTTTTTTTTATTTTATTTAAAAAAGGTCCGTGTTAAGGCATCGGGTTTTTTGGTGTCTCCGTGACTACTATTGAGACCTCATTAGTGGCATTTGACCATGACTCTGCAATATCAAAGATCCTGATGTGGCTGTTACTGCGACTGCAATTTAAAATCTTGATAGCAACATATGTTTTCTTAAGTGTTTTCATTTACCTCTACATTTTATTCTTGTACAGTTTTGTTTTGCCCATGTTTTTATATGGAGGTGTCGGAATCGCGGGATATCGCATGTTTGGTGAAAAGACATTGTCTCAGATAACATTGAATCTACCACCAAATGCACTTGCTACCAAAGTTGCTTTGTGGACTATAGTAAGAAAATTTTGGGGCCGTTCTACATTATTTTGTATATTTTTTTCTTTCTTTCAAGGTACATTTGTATTGTTTCTAATTTTGTTTGTTTTCTCTCTCAGGCAATTATTCCGCTAACTAAATATCCTTTTCTGTCATTAAAGTGGAACTATGCTTGATCATTGCATTGCTCCTAATAATTACGTCATTAAAGTGGAACTATGCTTGATCATATTATGAAGGCATTATAGTTCAATTTGCTTTTTCTTTTTCTTTTTCTTTTTCGTTTCCCTTAACTATCAACAAATATGCTTTGATGATGAACCCACTGGCAAGAAGTGTAGAGGAATTGTTGCCTCCTAGCATCTCAAACACTAATTGGTGTTTCCTTCTTCTAAGAACAGCACTGGTTATATCTACTGTTTGTGCTGCTTTTGTGATCCCATTTTTTGGTAACTATTAACCTCTG
Organism: Lathyrus tuberosus; assembly: GCA_022829125.1. Taxonomy (NCBI): domain Eukaryota; kingdom Viridiplantae; phylum Streptophyta; class Magnoliopsida; order Fabales; family Fabaceae; genus Lathyrus; species Lathyrus tuberosus. Next base: position 12,109,703 of record JALAZF010000009.1, read on the forward strand.
TCTCTAATACAATACATTTCTATGTATTCACATTCAGCATACACTCAAGAAAATTATACCACTATCTATAGCTATAAATGGTCGGCCCTTTGCAGGGCCATGCTACAAATATCCGATATTCGGTTAGAGCATCAATCATGCCACATCATGTTCAACAACTTTACCAACTTTCTATTTCGTCCAACTGTGAAACTATTTAAGAATTTATAATGGTTCCCACAACTTAAACTGTTCAAGTCATAGAAATTATATTTCAATATTAAGAACCAACTGGTTCTTTATGTTGAGATATTGTAAATATGATTAATATCCATTAGGGTATTTGTGTGATTTTGTCTTGATCATGCTTCCCTTTCTTAGTTAATCATTTCCCTAACTCTTGGGATTGTTTAGGAGGCTCATGCCAATTATACATGTACATTCTCCCGACATAATTTAAACAAGATATTCAGTCTTAGTTTATCATTTCCCTAACTCTAGGGATTTGAACAATTTACCTGCAAAACATGAGCACCAAATTATTGCATCATAAAACAATTTATATAAAACTAGTGATATATATTTTACTCAATTCTTTGGCCGCTGTAAAAAAGCTGATGAAGCTTTGTCAATTGTCATTGCTCTTTAAGAACCTGTTCTTATCTTGGATCATTGATGACACAGTATTTTTTATTTATTTTTATTTTCAATCTTTTTTTCTTTCTCATTGTGGGGATGCCTATTAGATCATCAAATAGGTATTGAATTGTTAAATTACACTAATACAGTAATCCCAGAATTATTTACAGCTCTTATTGTCCTTAAAAAATCTTGAAGTGCTAACTGCTAAATACTAATTACATATTTGTTAATCTGCACAAGAAATATGTTTATATGTGTGTATATTTAAACGAAAACAATTTTATTACAAAATCTGTATTTAAATTCAATACTGGTATAATGTGTCAGATGGATAATAGGGTCGTGACATCTTTTATTATAATTTCAGGTCTAGTGATGGCTTTAATTGGTTCTCTCCTCAGTGTTCTTGTGGTAAGCATATACTTCATTTAAATATTAGTTGCAATCAATATCTCGGAATGTGTAAGAAACTTGCACTTACTGTTTTCTTTTAAAGTAACAGGATTTGAAGGAAAAATACTACTTATATGAATGAACGCCAAACAGCCACAAGTATCTCTTAATAATTTTTCTCGCTATTTTGGAGTGAAATGTCTTCCCCTCACCCTAAATTTTTATTTAGAAAATAACCGATTTGTCATCCCCTCATCCTAAGTTTTTCTTTAGAAAAAAACTGATTTGCCTTCTGTCTTTCTGTATTTTCTTATTTAACGTTTTGCTTGTTAGCATTATTGTACAAAAGCATTCATAACTTGTCATGTCTGGGGTAAGTTTCCTGCTTTGTATTAAATATTCTTGAATGCTCTGCCACACATTGATCTTAAGCTAAAATATAACTTGACTAGCAAAATACGCATGGTATGCATGGCTATAGAATGTCAAGCTTCGGGTCTGGATTTAAAATTGAAGCTTCCGTATGAGTCCAACATTGATAATAAGTAATCGTATGATAAGTTTAGCAAATTTTAGCAAATCGTAGTATACTGTGTAGTGAAATATTCATATTTGTAGTCTAGGATTTGTTCTTGATTATTTTGACGTATATACTTTGGAGTCCATATAGATTGGTCATTTGCTTCAGCTAATATTGAAGATTTAATTCATGTAAACTGCTACATAATGTTAAATTGCTATATTTTTCAGGCAGTGATATTGCCCGCTTTATGTTTTCTAAGAATTGTGGGCAAAAAGGCAACAAATACACAGGTATATATCAGTGCTGCTGACCTTGTTAGTTTTATGTTTTTCCAAGTGCAATGTTCTTATTAATGAAAATTGTTAGGGTAGCACAATTGTTAGGGTAGTAAAATTGTTAGGGTCCTTTAGAGGGCACGCAAAAATAAGAGTTTTTTTTTGGCAATAAATATAACAGTTGAATACATGTTACTGCAGAGCCATAATTATGAATACTTAATTGTTCATGTTAGCTGGGCATAACACAACTGAGTCTGAAAGTTCTCTGTCCTTACTTATTTTAATGGCATCATCTGCAGGTTGCTCTCAGTGTTGTAATTACTGTATGGGGAATAGTTTGTGCTGCTTTTGGATCATATTCATCTCTATTAAAGATTGTGCAGCAGCAGCACTGACACCTTTTTAATTTCAGCAAGTGGCCAGTTACTTATCTTTGAAGCCATTGGTTTATGCATGTCTCATGAGTTATACTCATGTGGTGTCTTCTTTTGACTGCACTCATTGAAAATGGAGTCAAACTAAAGCCGTTTAGATTGCTGTTTGAGAGCAATGTTTTTGAGCATTTTCTTTGTGATTAGCAGTTAGCACCATGGATGGTAGTTCCTCAATTACTGGATCCTAGTAATACTGTGTGAGCTATATCTCAGTTAGAATTTCTATTTTTTTCCTTCCTTCTTTGTGAAAGTTCGAAATTAACTTAATTTTTTTTAAACCATTGTCGATTAACCTTGAATGATTATTTTATAGCGTGTTAGAATTTAACAACAATTTAGTTGATAACATTATTATATATATGATTTATTATGCTATATAGATTGTTAATGAATATAACAAGGTGTCACATTCATTGATTATCAACTGAACACAAGTAGCTACAATTTTAAATATCAACTATAATTTTCACACAAACACGCGCATTGTAATTAATGTGTTCATTTTAAATGGTAGAATTTTTTTTTTTAAATTTTTAAATCTTGTGGTGTCGATTAGAGAGAATGATAGTGTATATTTTCATTTGTAACTCTGTTTTATGTTTTCATCTACTATAAAATCAGTTACAGCATAGCACTACAGATGCTTGAAAGGCGACCCACCTCCTACTATCGACGGTTGTCGCCAATGAATGACAATTTTTTTCTGGGATAATTATTCAGTGTTACAATAAGATGTTTACAAATTACACATTTTAGTTGCTACTTTACTTGATATCTTTTATGTCAGACACAAGCTCAATGGCCAGTCATATTGAGTTTGTAAGTTACTTTTAATTTGTCTCTGAGCTGAAGAAATTTTGAGAAAGAGAAAGGTTTGGTGATCAGATCTGTTCATTCTGTGTTTGAAATATGGACACAGGGCTTTAGGGCAATGACCTTATTTCTAACAAAGAATAAATCAATCTCCAAATGTTTGGCCTTGACATGTAAAATAGGGTCATGAGCAAGTAGAATAGCTGACATATTGTCACACAAAAAAACTAGAGGTGTCTGCATTGAATCTTCCAGTCCCAACAACTTGCTCACGAATCTCCGTTTTGCGGAAATCTTTACTCGATTCCACCGGTATCTTGAGGATTGGTATGTCCGAAGATTGAGAAGAACTTCTACCTCGTCTGTAGACTTCCACACAACACTACCAATGTTAACCTGTAGAGAAAAACATTATTCTTTTCCACTAGAATTGTTAAAACCAACCACAACACCCCACACTTTGCGAACCTCTGAAAACTTAACCAAATCTTCAAAGAAAGTTAAATTCAAAATGAGTCTCCTCAACAATAACTAAACTCCTACAATGAGATTTGGATCCATACTACAGTAGAGAAAGATTGAGGTAGAATATGAAAGAAATCGTTTGCAAGTATCTACAATGATTCAAAACTCCTTTGAAAATGTGAAAGAATGGGTGGCTTGTGAGTTCTCAAATCAATATCGAAAGTATGTGTTTTCTAACACTGTGAAGGTTTTGAGAGAAAAATGATTTTATAAGTGCTGGAAATCTAAAACAAAAATGAGTGAAAAATGATGTTTGATTTGAGTCACAAGTTAAAGTTATAATTTGATTCAAAGAGAAAAGTGATTAGAATCAAGACATGAAACATATGAGAAACCCATATTTATTATTAGAGTTACGATTCAAGTCATGAATATGTATGATTCAAATCAAACAAGACAAAGGCAAAACATGGAACTATAACCCTTCATGATTCGAGTCAGGTGTAACTCATGATTAGAATCAAATGGTGATATGATTCGAATCAAGTACAAGGTGTGTTTCGAATCATGACAACTTTCAACAATTCCTACATTCTCTATTTCAATTGATTCGAGTCATAGGACTTGTCATTCAAATCACACACCTAGAATATTAACTTTTTGCAATTTTAAAGATGTTTTGAGATTCTAAAAATGTTATGACTTGAAACAAACTTAAATATAGTTCTTGATTAAAAAAACTAGACAAATTGGCTTAAAGCATATCGCTTATACTATAATCAAACACTTCGATTTATGCATGCTAAAAATGGACTTAAACCTAAATCTAGAGATGCGCAACTAATGAGGAGACTTAATGATATACAATACAAGTCAAAAGCTTAAGAGACAAGCAATAAAACCATATCCGTCAAAGTAGCAGAGACATGCAACTTCACATGAGACCGAGTTAGAATAAAAATAAATTGTAACTTCAGATGCTGCTTTTCTTGATATATCTTATACTCCAAACACAAGCTCAATGGAGATTGAATTGTGAAGAATGGCCGATCACATTGATTTTGTAAATTACTTTTAGTTTGTCCCTGAGCTGGATAAATTTTGAGAAAGAGAAAGGTTTGGTGAACACATCTGTCCATTGATCAGTGTTTTAAATATGGACACGAACAAAGCTTTAGAGCAATTATCTTATCTCTAACAAAGAACAAAGTTAATATCCAAATGCTTGGTTTTGACATTTAAGATATGGTCGTGAGCTAGAAGAATAGTTGACTGATTGTCACCAAAAACTAGAGGTGTCTGCATTGGCACACATAAATCTTGGAGGAAAGTTTGAATCTACATATGTTGAGCTGTAACATGTGGAAGTCTCCTATATTCCGCCTTAGTACTGAATATTCCTTTAACATGTTGTTTTCTAGACAAACATGAGCCTGAGTTAGGACCAAAATAATTGGCAACTCCTCATGTGCTTCTTATGTCACCAAGATCAACAGTCCAATCAACATCACAAAAAATGTTCAAAGGGATGGGTGTATTAAAAGAAGTGGGATGAAAAGTTAAGCCTTGACCAATAGTTCCCTTGATAAACCTATGGATCATTTTGAATGCAACCCAATGAGATTTAGTAAGAGTAGATGATGACAATTTACTTGTGTACAAAATGTATCATAGTAATAAAATTTATACGTTCGTATCCACGAGTATTATTTTATTTTAACAACGTGATTCACATTCTATAGAAGTAAAATTGGGGGGGGGGGGGGGGGGGTGTTCATGTTTGATTTGATAAAGTAGAATTATAAATAAAATTGTTGAAAAATTCGTCAGATAAAGGTGGTTAGACCTTGCTTCGAATCCCCTGTATGTCACCGTTGATAGTAATGTCAATTTTCCTTATGTGGATTATTCAGAGATCACGACAATTTAAATTAGTCTTTATACTCAATCCCTTGGTGTATAACTCACTCTTCTAAACTATAACCCCCTAATCCATTAGGTCAGTTGGATAGTTAGAACATACAATATCTTGCGTGTTAAAACCTAATTGACAACTTATAATTTATTATCCCTAATAAATTACTAAGTTGGATAGATAGATAATTGTGTTATCTTTCATTTTGCGCCAACCTCACCTCATTTTGAGTTACTAAATTCTAGATATTATCAAATTACCAGACAAACGCCATGATGCAAATTGTGCTGAAAATGACTCTTTTTCTTCACAATTCTTCACTTTTTCCACATATTGTTTATTTTTTTCACTTCTTCATTTTCTTTCCATTTCTTCCTAAAACGCAAACGTAAAATACTAAAAATCATAAAAAAAAAACATATGCAAATGCAAATGCTTATAAATATTACATGATGATAGAGTGTCATTATCACCCCAAACTTACACTATTATATGTCCTCAAGTAACTCATTCATAATTGAGATCTTCCGTGGAACTTCGTACTTACCAACCAATGACAAACACTAATCATAGCAGAGTTATAACATCCATTCATTGCTTCAATCCAACATAACCCAAAAAGTCTCTCTTCAACTTTCTAAATACTCTACCTTTCTCTCAATCTCACTGGTTCTCACTTATTTGAAAAATATGGTAAAGACTTATTTACACATAATTGACATCAAACATATGGATTTGCGAGATTTCTAAAAAGTAAGTCAATTTCCATCTAAAAACTCTCTTTTGAGTTCTTTCAGAGGTTGTAATGTGGCATATGTCGGGGTATGATACTTTTAGGACAATAGGCTTATATCTTTTTAGTTAAGTACCGACTAATTCTCTATTTCCATAACAGCCTCACAATATTCCATTGTTAACTTGTGAGGACTAGACTTGAGTTATTTCCTTTTCCTTTTCTCAAATTCTTTTTTTAGAAGCTATAATTTAACATTCTAACTTTTTCTTGCTTCCTAACTCCCGAGAGAGGGTGGAAAGATTTATCTTTCAGGTCAATCAGATAAATATGTGGCTAAGTCACGAAGGAAATGACTCAGGCTCAAAGATTTTAGTAAATGATAAAATAAGTTTAAAGGGTCACCTAAGAAAAGTTCTAAGTTAAAACAAACAATTTGTCTCAGCATATAATCAAACAGAAAGACAATAATTCAAAAATTAAGCAAATCCTAGTAGATGAACAATCATATGGACACTCATAACAAGCAAAAAGGCAAATAATGGAATCATTTGGCTCAAACCTTACTTGATAAGGTATCTAGAGGCTGAGTACAAGATCGTTAAATATTAATATTACTCTTGTTCATACTTTGTCAATTCACATTTGGAACTTCTGTAACAACTTTGCTTTCTCTTTTCTTTTGTTTTTATTTTCTTGTGTCTTGTTTTTTTGGTCATTGGTCAGACATCATAATAAGAACTGAAGAAAACAACATAAAATAATTCATTTATTAAATAATGAACAAGTAGTTCACAAAATGGGAAAGCATAAAGATAAAACAAAAGAAAAATAAATAACTCAAATTCGTAGGTTGCCTCCCACACAACGCTTCTTTAAGATCCTTAACTTGATTGTTTGATTCTCTAATCAGGTGCTTACTCCAAACTTGTAGCAATGTCTCCAATTTGTTTGAATCCTTCATCAAGCTTTACCTTGTGCTGGTAGTTGGTTAGATTTCTCCCCTTTAAATCACATATTTCCAACCACGTGTTCCCTTATTCTTTCTCAACACTCTTCTATGCTTCTCTTTCTCTGAACTAGATAAGGGACTACAGGTTACATTAGGTGGTTTCAATTTTTTTCTCAAGATAACATGCTTTAACTGTGGAAGATGCTCTTTCAATTCTAGGATCTTAGATTTTTGAGCTCTTTTTGATGCTAAGATAATAGGTACAAATTCACCCCCGACCTTCCGTGTTCTCATGGTCGCCCAACCATGATCATGCATGTCACATATATAGTCCTTAAGTTTGTCATGCCTAATACTACATATCATGAAAGCAGAGATCATGTTGGCAATACACATATATGAGGAAGAAAAGAATTTACTAATAATGTCGCATGGCTGAATCGTGAATCGACCTGCTCTAATACCAACTATTACACCCCGAGTAATATGCATCTAGAAACATAATATTCGAAATGTTATATTTGGTATGAGTACAACCAAAAACATCTAAATGAAATTAGATACAAGTATGACACTAAGTCCATAACATACTACATACACAAACTACATGTCTAGTACAAAATACTACTAATAGAATGCACAACCTAAGAACGCAAAATAGATAATATTAGTTCCTGGATTGACTGGAATTTTGGTAAAACAAAGTATATTCAATGTTGATGTCAAGGTGCTGATGTTGCAACATTGAAGTCTTAACACTGGGCTGTGTTAAGTAATTATTGCTGAAGTTGAATGTCTGATGTCACACAGGTGATGTTGTAACATCAGATCTGCAGAATTAACAACAACAGGTTGTGAGTTTGTTAGGGTTGCGTATTAGCTGGAATTGTGGAGAGCAAGCTGTCTCATTGGATGCGAATATCTTGAGATAGATATTTGCTGCTGCATAGGAGATCTGTTGCAGATTTGTAGGAGATTTAAAAGGTTGAGGATTTAAAAAGATTTTAGGAGAAAATCTGTTTTAAATATTCAGTTTTAAATAACAAATCTGGGAGATATTGTAGCAAGTCCAAGACCAATTCAAGGAGCTATATAAAGCGCACAAGACCAAAGGAAAAAGGTACAGAAATACAGAGAGAAGATCAAGAGCATAGGCTGAGTGTCTTGAGTATTTTGTACGAGTTGTATTTACACTATTCTAGAGTTTGAATAGGTGTTGAGTTTCTGTCCTCTCTAGAAGCTGTGAAGTAATAGAGAGTGTTTGCTTGATCAAAGCTGTGAAGTAAGATCAAGGGTACTCAAAGTGGGTTCTTTGAGTGTTTATAAGGGATTGAGTGGTGTTCTCATACCTAAGTGGTTTCTTAGGTAGGAAGTCATTAGTAGAGTATAAGTTTAGGAGATTGTCAACGGGTTGTTGAGTCTGTAAATTATATCTACAAGTAGTGAATTCTATCCCTGGCTTGGTAGCCCCCAGAGTAAGTTGGTTGTAACCGAACTGGGTCAACAATTCTTGTTGTTATTTTACTGTTATTGCTGTCCATTGTGCAGAGTGTGTTGTTGTGACATCACACCTTAACATCACACGTCTGATACCAGAATTTCAATTGGTATCAGAGCAGGCATCCTGTCTGTCTCTGGGTGAGATCTAGGGAAGTTACTTTCTGGTGTAAAGATGGACAAAGAAGTTGGAGGATTCGTCAACAGACCCCCTATTTTGGATGGATCCAATTATGACTATTGGAAACCAAGGATGACCACCTTCTTAAAATCCTTGGACAATAGGGCTTGGAAGGCTGTTATTAAAGAGTGGAAAACACCTGTTGTATGTGAGAAGGATGATGCTGGTAAAGATAAAGAAGGCACCTCTAAGCCAAAGCCTGAAGAAGAGTGGACCAAGGAGGAAGACGAGCTTGCACTTGGAAATTCCAAAGCCCTAAATGCCATCTTCAATGGAGTGGATAAGAATATCTTCAGGTTAATCAATACCTGTGAAGTTGCTAACCAAACATGGGATATCTTGCAGGCTACTCATGAAGGAACATCTAGAGTCAAGATGTCAAGACTTCAGATTTTAACATCAAAATTTGAAAGCCTGAAGATGAAGGAAGATGAGACTATTCATGATTTCCACATGAGTGTTCTTGAGTTGGCCAATGCATCTAGTGCTCTTGGAGAGAAGATGTCAGATGAAAAGCTTGTGAGGAAGATCCTTAGGTCCCTACCTAAGAAGTATAAGATAAAGGTTACTGCCATTGAAGAATCACACGACATCAGCAAGATGAGAGTAGATGAGCTCATTAGATCTCTTCAAACTTTTGAGCTTGGGTTGAATGAGGAAGAACCAGAAATGAAGCCAAAAAGTATAGCCTTGGTGTCAAATGATGCAGAAGAAAAAGGAAAGAGTTCTGAATCGCAGGAGGATCTATCCCAGGCCATAGTGATGTTAGGAAGACAGTTCACCAAAGTATTCAAGCGAATGAATAATAACTCCAGGCCTAATGTCAAGAACATGACTTCTGACACCAGCAAGAAGGATGAAGAGAAAACTACCCAAGATAAAGGAGTTCAGTGCTTTGAGTGTGAAGGGTATGGACATGTCAAGAAAGAATGTCCCACCCTCTTGAAAAAGCAGAAGAAGGGCATGACAGTTTCCTGGTCTGACTCTGATAGTGAAAGTGAAGGCGAGTCAGCAAAGCATGTGAGAGCTTTAACAGGAGCTGTGGTTTCTGATGATGATTCTAGTGATGGAGAAGTAACTTATGAGGAGTTAGCTTCTACCTATCAAGAGCTGTGTTTAAAAAGTGCTGAGGTTTGTCAAGAAAACAAGTGCCACAAACAAAAAATTGCTCAGCTAGAGAATGAAAAGACTGATCTGGAAAATGAAGTGGTGCTAGTTAGGGCTCATCTTGATCAAATGACCAAGTCTGTTAGGATGCTGAGCTGTAGTACAGACACACTTGACAAGATTCTTCAGTCAGAAAAAGCTGCTGGAGACAAAGCTGGGATAGGTTATGTGGCTGAGGATAAGAGAACTTCAGAAGAAAGCACTTCAGGGTCAAAGAAGGAAGTGTCACAACTTTCATCTCAACATCAGCCAAAGAAGCAGGATACTACCCCTAAAAAAGCTGATGTTTCACAACCTAAGAAGATTGAGAAGAAAACTGGTCCATATCATAAGAGAAAGCAGCCACAAGGAGCTAGTCAGTATATGCCCCCACAATACCACGAGAGCATGCAAGCTGCTCAGTTCAAACAACACATGTCTCATCAGGTGTCTCAACATCAGGACAACTGGTATGGTTATAGATATGGATACACCAATGCTGTTCCTTATATCTATGGAAGAAGAAAGCCACACCATCATGGGAGACAATCAAGAAAACAACATTCTCAGCCGCCCTATGGGAGAAGATACCAGCATAATAGATGGCAGGGCAGTTATGGTAGGAGGAGACCACATTATGGATGGCAGCATAAGCAATCTCATCATGGCAGAAGATTCAGAGAAGGGTGAGATGCTATTATTGTGGAAGGTTTGGACATATGCAGTACTCTTGCTACAAGCTGCATGGATACCCTTAACCTCAAAACAGATGGAGAGAGTACATGCCCAAAGTTGTTAAACAATGGGTACCTAAGGAGAAGGTGAAGTGCTTATTGGCTCACATGGCTGATAGAGAGTTTGAAGAAGGAACATGGTATTTTGACAGTGGGTGTTCCAAACACATGTCTGGATGTAGATCCATGTTTGCTGAATTTAGAACTTGCCCCCCTCTTGAAGTTATATTTGGCAATGGAGAGAAAGGAGTTGTTGCAGGAGTTGGGAAAGTGAAAGGTGATGGTAGACCTGAACTTGACAATGTTTTATTTGTCAGTTGTTTAAATGCAAATTTGATCAGCATAAGCCAGCTGTGTGATGGAGGTTACAAGGTAAACTACACTAAGCATGAGTGTGTGGTTTCTGATGAGCATAATCAGATTGTTATGAAGGGTGCCAGAACCAAGGATAACTGCTATCAGTGGATTTCACTTGAAGGAAATTCAACTAATGATGTTCAAGTTGATGTTATAACATCAGACTATGACATCAGGATGCTGAAAGGTAGCTCAGAGTTAGTGAGTCCTGATGTGAATTGTTTAAAAGGAAAGTCTGTATGGAGGGAGAAAATTAGTAATTGGTCTTTAAAGAGTATTCAAAATTAGGCGCCTTACTATATTGATACAAGACTTACCAAAGCATTCTCATCGCAACATTTCATCTCCCTAAATCTCAACAGAATAGAAAGTTCTTCTCCAAACCTAGTCTGTCACAAAGGAACGATGTCTGTCCCTTCCAAGAACTCTGAGCAGGTACGAACTAGGGTTTCTTCCGAAGAACTCATTTCTAGTGCTCTTCTCGAGTCAAGTAACCCTAAACCCTCGACCACGGTGAATAAACCTGAAGCTAGGTCATCATCCTCTCAAGCTGTTGAGGAGAAGATTGATGTAGACAAGCACTTGGAACAGCTTGCCACCAAAATCCTTGAGAAAGGGATACGGGTGAAAGGGATTTCTGTCCCTTTAAGGCAAATTCCTGTTGAACAAGTCGGCTCTCAAGGTGAGGTAGAGATTGAGGACTCATCTGATGATGATAGAATTGGAAGAGGGAAGGATAAGAAAAGGACTTCATTTACAGACTCTCCCAAGTCATGGAGAAAAGGTACCAGGTCTGGCAAGAAGAGGAGAATCAGGGAAGAGTCAGATTCTGAGAGTGATGCTCAAGACATCAACCCTGCTACAAATCAAGTGCCTGATAACATCTTATCTCACAGTGCCAGAAGTGCATCCTTGTGGAGTTGTGTGAGCCTAAGAAAGATAGCTCTGGAAAGAGAGGTAGTAGCAAAAGACTTAGAGTCTACTAAAATTATAGACCTAATTAAGCTTGCTGGTCTCATAAGGACTGTGTCAGGGTTGACTAATTGCTATGATAGACTGGTCAGAGAATTCATAGTTAATATACCTGAATCGATAAATGACAACAAGAGCCGAACTTTTAAAAGAGTTACCATCAGGGGTAAGTGTGTCTGGTTCTCTCCTGAGATGATCAATGCCTACTTAGGAAGAAATGAGGAAGATTATGGGGAATTAGAAGCCTCCAACAATGTTATATGCAAAGAAATCACTGCTGGTCAGGTAGATGTTTGGCCCGTAGAAGGAAAGCGGTTAGCCATTTTATTGAGTGTCAAATATGCTTTTCTGCACAGAATAGGTATTGCCAACTGGGTTCCTACTAGTCACAAGATCACAATTTCCGTTGAATTGGGGAAGATAATTTATGCAGTTGGGACAAAGCAAAGAATTGACTATGGCTCCTACATCTATGATCATACTATTAAGCATGCTGCTACAAATGCTGTAAAGATGCCCATTGCTTTTCCCTCTCTCATTTGTGGGATTGTCTTGTTTCAACATCCTAGAATTCTACAGCATTCAGATGTTGCTTGCAAAAGGAAGCCTGCCTTGTCACTCCATCACAAGTTGAAACATGTTCCTTACAGTGTCAAGACATCTGCTTCAACATCACAACAGTCACCATCCAAGACTTGGTTGATTACAGAACTAGAGGAGGCTTGCAAGGAGTTAGATGAAGTTATAAGAGTTAGTACTGAAAGGAAACAAAAATTTGAAAGACTTGTCATGTCTCTGAGATCGGCAACAAAGGAAGGTGAAGCTGTCAACACAAGGAAGGATGTTGTTGATAAAGACGATAATGATGATCTCAGCTCAGAAGATTCAAGCTTTTAATGTTTGCCTTCTATTTTAGTAGGGTTAGCTTTATTTTCTGTCTTTGTTTTAGCACTTAATGTGCTTGGTTTTGTAATTTGAATATTGTGCTGTTTTATGCACTAGTTTTGTTGTTAGTCTTCTTCTATGGTTTGTTGTGCCTGGTTGCTAATTGTGAGGCTAACAATGAGAGCTAGGGTGTACTGACTATAATTTATAGGGCTTCTAACTGAAGTTTTCCTAATTGTGGCTAAAAAGGGGGAGAAAATAGCCAAGATAGTCAAGAGTGTTTTTGCCATATGCTGCTAATGTGATGCAGATATTAAGGGGGAGATAAATTGATGCTGCTAAAAGGTGTTTAGTTAAAAAGTGGTAATGCTGCAATGAGGGGGAGTAAATTGCTGCACATTGTGAGCTAATGAACAGCTGTGATGCTGGTTCATGTTTTAGAGGGGGAGCACTAATTGGCTGTTGTCAAAAATAAAGATGGTGCTGCAGCAGATCAAGTGATGAAGACTATGTAAAGTGTCAAGCTGCTGCTGATGAGAGTTTCAAACTTTTAAAGATTATTCCGCTGCTGAAGTCTCTGAAGATGCAGAGATTGTTTTAGCCAAAATTAGCCAAAGGGGGAGATTGTTAGTTCCTGGATTGGCTGGAATTTTGGTAAAACAAAGTATATTCAATGTTGATGTCAAGGTGCTGATGTTACAACATTGAAGTCTTAACACTGGGCTGTGTTAAGTAATTATTGCTGAAGTTGGATGTCTGATGTCACACAGGTGATGTTGTAACATCAGATCTGCAGAATTAACAACAGCAGGTTGTGAGTTTGTTAGGGTTGCGTATTAGCTGGAATTGTGGAGAGCAAGCTGTCTCATTGGATGCGAATATCTTGGGATAGATATTTGCTACTGCATAGGAGATCTGTTACAGATTTGTAGGAGATTTAAAAGGTTGAGGATTTAAAAAGATTTTAGGAGAAAATCTGTTTTAAATATTCAATTTTAAATAACAAATCTGGGAGATATTGTAGCAAGTCCAAGACCAATTCAAGGAGCTATATAAAGCGCACAAGACCAAAGGAAAAAGGTACAGAAATACAGAGAGAAGATCAAGAGCATAGGCTGAGTGTCTTGAGTATTTTGTACGAGTTGTATTTACACTATTCTAGGTTTTGAATAGGTGTTGAGTTTCTGTCCTCTCTAGAAGCTGTGAAGTAATAGAGAGTGTTTGCTTGATCAAAGCTGTGAAGTAAGATCAAGGGTACTCAAAGTGGGTTCTTTGAGTGTTTGTAAGGGATTGAGTGGTGTTCTCATACCTAAGTGGTTTCTTAGGTAGGAAGTCATTAGTAGAGTATAAGTTTAGGAGATTGTCAACGGGTTGTTGAGTCTGTAAATTATATCTACAAGTAGTGAATTCCATCCCTGGCTTGGTAGCCCCCAGAGTAGGTTGGTTGTAACCGAACTGGGTCAACAATTCTTGGTGTTATTTTACTGTTATTGCTGTCCATTGTGCAGAGTGTGTTGTTGTGACATCACACCTTAACATCACACGTCTGATACCAAAATTTCAATTGGTATCAGAGCAGGCATCCTGTCTGTCTCTGGGTGAGATCTAGGGAAGTTACTTTCTGGTGTAAAGATGGACAAAGAAGTTGGAGGATTCGTCAACAGACCCCCTATTTTGGATGGATCCAATTATGACTATTGGAAACCAAGGATGACCACCTTCTTAAAATCCTTGGACAGTAGGGCTTGGAAGGCTGTTATTAAAGAGTGGAAAACACCTGTTGTATGTGAGAAGGATGATGCTGGTAAAGATAAAGAAGGCACCTCTAAGCCAAAGCCTGAAGAAGAGTGGACCAAGGAGGAAGACGAGCTTGCACTTGGAAATTCCAAAGCCCTAAATGCCATCTTCAATGGAGTGGATAAGAATATCTTCAGGTTAATCAATACCTGTGAAGTTGCTAACCAAGCATGGGATATCTTGCAGGCTACTCATGAAGGAACATCTAGAGTCAAGATGTCAAGACTTCAGATTTTAACATCAAAATTTGAAAGCTTGAAGATGAAGGAAGATGAGACTATTCATGATTTCCACATGAGTGTTCTTGAGCTGGCCAATGCATCTAGTGCTCTTGGAGAGAAGATGTCAGATGAAAAGCTTGTGAGGAAGATCCTTAGGTCCCTACCTAAGAAGTATAAGATGAAGGTTACTGCCATTGAAGAATCACACGACATCAGCAAGATGAGAGTAGATGAGCTCATTGGATCTCTTCAAACTTTTGAGCTTGGGTTGAATGAGGAAGAACCAGAAATGAAGCCAAAAAGTAAAGCCTTGGTGTCAAATGATGCAGAAGAAAAAGGAAAGAGTTCTGAATCGCAGGAGGATCTATCCCAGGCCATAGTGATGTTAGGAAGACAGTTCACCAAAGTATTCAAGCGAATGAATAATAACTCCAGGCCTAATGTCAAGAACATGACTTCTGACACCAGCAAGAAGGATGAAGAGAAAACTACCCAAGATAAAGGAGTTCAGTGCTTTGAGTGTGAAGGGTATGGACATGTCAAGAAAGAATGTCCCACCCTCTTGAAAAAGCAGAAGAAGGGCATGACAGTTTCCTGGTCTGACTCTGATAGTGAAAGTGAAGGCGAGTCAGCAAAGCATGTGAGAGCTTTAACAGGGGCTGTGGTTTCTGATGATGATTCTAGTGATGGAGAAGTAACTTATGAGGAGTTAGCTTCTACCTATCAAGAGCTGTGTTTAAAAAGTGTTGAGATTTGTCAAGAAAACAAGTGCCACAAACAACAAATTGCTCAGCTAGAGAATGAAAAGACTGATCTGGAAAATGAAGTGGTGCTAGTTAGAGCTCATCTTGATCAAATGACCAAGTCTGTTAGGATGCTGAGCTGTGGTACAGACACACTTGACAAGATTCTTCAGTCAAAAAAAGTTGCTGGAGACAAAGCTGGGATAGGTTATGTGGCTGAGGATAAGAGAACTTCAGAAGAAAGCACTTCAGGGTCAAAGAAGGAAGTGTCACAACTTTCATCTCAACATCAGCCAAAGAAGCAGGATACTACCCCTAAGAAAGCTGATGTTTCACAACCTAAGAAGATTGAGAAGAAAACTGGTCCATATCAGAAGAGAAAGCAGCCACAAGGAGCTAGTCAGTATATGCCCCCACAATACCACGAGAGCATGCAAGCTGCTCAATTCAAACAGCACATGTCTCATCAGGTGTCTCAACATCAGGACAACTGGTATGGTTATAGATATGGATACACCAATGTTGTTCCTTATATCTATGGAAGAAGAAAGCCACACCATAATGGGAGACAATCAAGAAAACAGCATTCTCAGCCGCCCTATGGGAGAAGATACCAGCATAATAGATGGCAGGGCAGTTATGGTAGGAGGAGACCACATTATGGATGGCAGCATAAGCAATCTCATCATGGCAGAAGATTCAGAGATGAAAGGGTGAGATGCTATTATTGTGGAAGGTTTGGACATATGCAGTACTCTTGCTACAAGCTGCATGGATACCCTCAACCTCAAAACAGATGGAGAGAGTACAGGCCCAAAGTTGTTAAACAATGGGTACCTAAGGAGAAGGTGAAGTGCTTATTGGCTCACATGGCTGATAGAGAGTTTGAAGAAGGAACATGGTATTTTGACAGTGGGTGTTCCAAACACATGTCTGGATGTAGATCCATGTTTGCTGAATTTAGAACTTGCCCCCCTCTTTAAGTTATATTTGGCAATGGAGAGAAAGGAGTTGTTGCAGGAGTTGGGAAAGTGAAAGGTGATGGTAGACCTGAACTTGATAATGTTTTGTTTGTCAGTGGTTTAAATGCAAATTTGATCAGCATAAGCCAGCTGTGTGATGGAGGTTACAAGGTAAACTACACTAAGCATGAGTGTGTGGTTTCTGATGAGCATAATCAGATTGTTATGAAGGGTGCCAGAACCAAGGATAACTGCTATCAGTGGATTTCACTTGAAGGAAATTCAACTAATGATGTTCAAGTTGATGTTATAACATCAGACTATGACATCAGGATGCTGAAAGGTAGCTCAGAGTTAGTGAGTCCTGATGTGAATTGTTTAAAAGGAAAGTCTGTATGGAGGGAGAAAATTAGTAATTGGTCTTTAAAGAGTATTCAAAATTATGCGCCTTACTATATTGATACAAGACTTACCAAAGCATTCTCATCGCAACGTTTCATCTCCCTAAATCTCAACAGAATAGAAAGTTCTTCTCCAAACCTAGTCTGTCACAAAGGAATGATGTCTGTCCCTTCCAAGAACTCTGAGCAGGTACGAACTAGGGTTTCTTCCGAAGAACTCATTTCTAGTGCTCTTCCCGAGTCAGGTAACCCTAAACCCTCGACCACGGTGAATAAACCTGAAGCTAGGTCATCATCCTCTCAAGCTGTTGAGGAGAAGTTTGATGTAGACAAGCACTTGGAACAGCTTGCCACCAAAATCCTTGAGAAAGGGATACGGGTGAAAGGGATTTCCTTCCCTTTAAGGCAAATGCCTGCTGAACAAGTCGACTCTCAAGGTGAGGTAGAGATTGAGGACTCATCTGATGATGATAGAATTGGAAGAGGGAAGGATAAGAAAAGGACTTCATTTATAGACTCTCCCAAGTCATGGAGCAAAGGTACCAGGTCTGGCAAGAAGAGGAGAATCAGGGAAGAGTCAGATTCTGAGAGTGATGCTCAAGACATCAACCCTGCTACAAATCAAGTGCCTGATAACATCTCATCTCACAGTGCCAGAAGTGCATCCTTGTGGAGTTGTGTGAGCCTAAGAAAGATAGCTCTGGAAAGAGAGGTAGTAGCAAAAGACTTAGAGTCTACTAAAATTATAGACCTAATTAAGCTTGTTGGTCTCATAAGGACTGTGTCAAGGTTGACTAATTGCTATGATAGACTGGTCAGAGAATTCATAGTTAATATACCTGAATCGATAAATGACAACAAGAGCCGAACTTTCAAAAGCTGGTCAGGTAGATGTTTGGCCCGTAGAAGGAAAGCTGTTAGCCAGTTTGTTGAGTGTCAAATATGCTTTTCTGCACAGAATAGGTATTGCCAATTGGGTTCCTACTAGTCACAAGACCACAATTTCTGTTGAATTGGGGAAGATAATTTATGCAGTTGGGATAAAGCAAAGAATTGACTATGGCTCCTACATCTATGATCATACTATTAAGCATGCTGCTACAAATGCTGTAAAGATGGCCATTGCTTTTCCCTCTCTCATTTGTGGGATTGTCTTATCTCAACATCCTGGAATTCTACAGCATTCAGATGTTGCTTGCAAAAGGAAGCCTGCCTTGTCACTCCATCACAAGTTGAAACATGTTCCTTACAGTGTCAAGACATCTGCTTCAACATCACAACAGTCACCAGCCAAGACTGGGTTGATTACAGAACTAGAGGAGGCTTGCAAGGAGTTAGATGAAGTCATAAGAGTTAGTACTGAAAGGAAACAAAAATTTGAAAGACTTGTCATGTCTCTGAGATCGGCAACAAAGGAAGGTGAAGCTGTCAACACAAGGAAGGATGTTGTTGATAAAGACGATAATGATGATCTCAGCTCAGAAGATTCAAGCTTTTAATGTTTGCCTTCTATTTTAGTAGGGTTAGCTTTATTTTCTGTCTTTGTTTTAGCACTTAATGTGCTTGGTTTTGTAATTTGAATATTGTGCTGTTTTATGCACTAGTTTTGTTTTTAGTCTTCTTCTATGATTTATTGTGCATGGTTGCTAACTGTGAGGCTAACAATGAGAGCTAGGGTGTACTGACTATAGTTTATAGGGCTTCTAACTGAAGTTTGCCTAATTGTGGCTAAAAAGGGGGAGAAAATAGCCAAGATAGTCAAGAGTGTTTTTGCCATATGCTGCTAGTGTGATGCAGATATTAAGGGGGAGATAAATTGATGCTGCTAAAAGGTGTTTAGTTGAAAAGTGGTAATGCTGTATTGAGGGGGAGTAAATTGCTGCACATTGTGAGCTACTGAACAGCTGTGACGATGGTTCATGTTTTAGAGGGGGAGCACTAATTGGCTGTTATAAAAAATGAAGATGGTGCTGCAGCAGATCAAGTGATGAAGACTATGTAAAGTGTCAAACTGCTGCTGATGAGAGTTTCAAACTTTTGAAGATTATTCCGCTGCTGAAGTCTCTGAAGATGCAGAGATTGTTTTAGCCCAAATTAGCCAAAGGGGGAGATTGTTAGTTCCTGGATTGGCTGGAATTTTGGTAAAACAAAGTATATTCAATGTTGATGTCAAGGTGCTGATGTTGCAACATTGAAGTCTTAACACTGGGCTGTGTTAAGTAATTATTGCTGAAGTTGGATGTCTGATGTCACACAGGTGATGTTGTAACATCAGATCTGCAGAATTAACAACAACAGGTTGTGAGTTTGTTAGGGTTGCGTATTAGCTGGAATTGTGGAGAGCAAGCTGTCTCATTGGATGCGAATATCTTGGGATAGATATTTGCTGCTGCATAGGAGATCTGTTGCAGATTTGTAGGAGATTTAAAAGGTTGAGGATTTAAAAAGATTTTAGGAGAAAATCTGTTTTAAATATTCAGTTTTAAATAACAAATCTGGGAGATATTGTAGCAAGTCCAAGACCAATTCAAGGAGCTATATAAAGCGCACAAGACCAAAGGAAAAAGGTACAGAAATACAGAGAGAAGATCAAGAGCATAGTCTGAGTGTCTTGAGTATTTTGTACGAGTTGTATTTACACTATTCTAGGGTTTGAATAGGTGTTGAGTTTCTGTCCTCTCTAGAAGCTGTGAAGTAATAGAGAGTGTTTGCTTGATCAAAGCTGTGAAGTAAGATCAAGGGTACTCAAAGTGGGTTCTTTGAGTGTTTGTAAGGGATTGAGTGGTGTTCTCATACCTAAGTGGTTTCTTAGGTAGGAAGTCATTAGTAGAGTATAAGTTTAGGAGATTGTCAACGGGTTGTTGAGTCTGTAAATTATATCTACAAGTAGTGAATTCCATCCCTGGCTTGGTAGCCCCCAGAGTAGGTTGGTTGTAACCGAACTGGGTCAACAATTCTTGGTGTTATTTTACTGTTATTGCTGTCCATTGTGCAGAGTGTGTTGTTGTGACATCACACCTTAACATCACACGTCTGATACCAGAATTTCAGATAACATGGTCTTCGATCTCCTTAAGCCACCTTGACTTTTACTCTATTATGCACCTTCTTATCTGAAATATTAAACATGGGTTTAGATACAACTATCTCGGTGGAGTTCTAATTACACCATAAGTCCGCTCGGTCAAGGTGTTTTCAAATTCTACTCTGATCATACAATTACCATCAATCTTGTATATTCTATAATCATGCAAGAACGGGGAAGACCGAGACCTAATCGATCTCATATGATGCATGAATATCAATAGTCTGGCTCAAACAACCAATGTTCATATCAAGAGATGAATAACTATGCGAGACATCTTTCCCCGACCACTACTTTTGACATAAGTTTGGACACGATTCACAAACTCCCTACTAAATGAGGAAGGTCTCTCCCGAACCACCGCTTCTCATATAAACCTAATCACGTATCACATACTTCCTACGTTATATGGGACGTCTATCTCCGGCCACCGTTTCTCATGTAATCCTGGTCACGAGTCATAGACTTGCAACGCCATATGGAACGTCTCTCCCTGGCTATCGCTTCTTATGTGAGCCTCGTCACGAGTTACAGACTTCCAACATCCATAAAGAGCCTTAATATTCCCTACACGTATATATATATATATATATATATATACACACACACACACACACACACACACACACACACACACACACACGCGCTTAATTCTCTTCGAAACCTGACATTCACAACACGTACCAACTAAGAGTATGGCTACGTTTCCAAATAACTCAATCCTAGGGAATCTATATCATCCTAGGGTTTTCTCACCTCATTCAATTTTTTCCACTTATGTTATTAAGCAAATAACACATAGTTACAATTTAGTTATTTATCAATTTATTCTTATTAATTCGTTTAAGAGAACACATCTGATCTATCTCCTTTTACATGAACACATATCACATCACTCAAAGTTGAGCAAAACATGTTATCATTATTCTATTATCATAGAAATATTGCATATAAACGGGGAAAAGGATGATCCCAATCAACTGTTGTCATTTTCTCCTCAAACCATGTCTCGAGACACTGGGAATTATGGGTTAGCCATCATCTCACTTACGTCCATCATTTGACATGTCATATGAATTACGATCGTAAGCTTGGCCTAGGGCATTAAAGGCGGCTCGTCATGAAGGCTAACGATTGTCAACCGCCCATGAAGTTTTTTTCCTGCATTCTCTCTTGAAACCCTCATACACATTCTAACATTCATCATGTTCAGTCCAAAAAAAATAGAAAACATGTACTAACATAGCATAAAGGCTATTACACACATCAGACAACACATGCAATGCAAGCATAATTTCACACACATCCAAGGTAAGAATTAAATTTCATAAGATCAAACATGCAAGTTTCCTGAATTCAGGCCAATTCCCCTCATGCAATGATCCTAGAGTTATAATCTACATTAAAGCCTAAGAACCCCACCTTTTAAAAAAAACTAGATTTGAATGTCAAAAGATGAAGATGATTGTTTGATGATGAATTCTTGATGCCACACATACTCTTGATTGCTTTAACTTCAAGATTTATATAGTTGAACATGCAAGGGGAATTACTTTAATATTCGCCAAACAACTTTATTCTTCCTTGCCTCTTCCACTCTCTCTCTCTCTCTCTCTCTCTCTCTCTCTCTCTCTCTCTCTCTCCTCTCTCCCCTCTCTCTCTCTAGCTGTCTTTGCTTCTTAAAATTTTTATATTTAGAGAAAAGTAAGAATGAAGAAAAATGAGATTATTTTGTCACAATTTGGTTTATATATACACTCCATAGAAATTACATTCTTACCCTTTCTACTTTCTCCAAATTCCTAATTCACACCACTACTAGCTTAGAATCTTAAACTCACTTAATTAGATCATTATCTCACTAATTAATGAGTATTGAACATGATTAGATAAGTGTGGGAATTATAGAGTAGGGGTATATATGTTGAATTGTTCCCTAAGTACTAGAATAAGGGTAATTTCCTGATGGGGAATAGGTTGTATGTTTACAAAGGGGGTGGCTTTTCTCAAGAAGAGTTGTATATGACTAAACGGCTGGTGTGTTTCGTCAAATATCTGGGTTATCTCGGAGGTGTTATTCCTCCAGATGAAGCTTCCCAAAAACTCTTGAAACACCTCATAGACATCCTCCTACTAATGGATGCTCGCTCCAAGGAAGAAAGGAAGATTATTTTATGTAAGTCCATAAATCTCTTGACTTCTTTTATCTTTAACTTGCTTGCTTATGATGCATTTATTTTAGTAATTATTGCGTGCAATTCAATGAAGGATGAGGGAGCTCTCTGTCTCCTACGACCATGAATATGTCCAGAGAGAACAATAGATGACCCATCTTAAACTTTGAAACCCCCTAGGGTGCTACTACTCCGGGTCCTTCGACCCTCATGCCTTTGACGGGGTCAGATCAACGTCGTTCTCAGGAAAGCTAGGTTCCTCCTTCAGAGGATGACTGCTCATATTTGGTAACCTTCCCGAGTGAGCCCTAGAAGAAGAATTGGAAAATCTAGCATGTTACACCCGACGAGCATCTGCATCTTTGGCCCTTGATGTAACACTCTGATTTTTAATTAAATATTTTATTTAATTATTGGCGTGTTTATTTGTGTGTTATTCAAATTATTTGATATTTGGTGCTTAGGGGTATTTTGGTAATTTAATAATTATCTGGATTATAGGATTTTAGAGTATAAAAATAAAACGAAATTTATTATGATTATTAGGAATAGTTGAATAATTTAGTTATTTAGTAATAAATTGAGAAAATAGAAATTTGGATAATTTTATTATAGGCTAAAATACAGTTTTGGTCCCCCTGTTTGTCAAAATTCACGGTTTTGGTCCCCCTATTTTATTTTTTAACAGTTTTGGTCCCCCACCCCTCACTGTTCATGTACTGTTCATGTACGGACGTGTACTGTTCATGTACGGACATGTACTGTTCATGTACGGACCAGTTACTGTTCATCATTTTTTTGGGCCAAAATTGGGGTGGGGGACCAAAACTGTTAAAAAATAAAATGGGGGGACCAAAACCGTGAATTTTGACAAACAGGGGGACCAAAACTGTATTTTAGCCTTCATTATAATTTTTATTTAAATGGAATTTTTATTTAATTAAAATAATAATAAAATAAGAATTTTAGGAGTTAGGTGGAAACTGGAATATTTTGAGAATAGGAGGTGGATTGGCGAGAAATTGAATAAGTTGGATCAATAGTGTAATAAACAAATATTTTAAAAGGATAAAATAAATAGGAAAGTTTCAGAGGGAGATTAGTTTACTGTACGTGTAATTGGGAATTGGGAGAAAAGAGATAGCGAAGGAATTGGAAGAGGGAGAGCTAGAAAGTCATAATCAAGAGTTTGAAAGCATAAATTTCGAGGTAAGGGGGGGAGGGGGGATTTTATGGGTGATAATAGGCAGTCAGGGTGGTGAAGGGTCCTTACCCTTCCCTCGACATCAAGGGTTATGTTATTTTCCCTTCTGTAATGTGTTTGGCCAAATAATGTTACATCAAAACCTTATTATTCTTAATCGATGAATAACATGTGTGATTTGTTTTGTGGTTGTGGGTGGTCAATTGGTATTTGGGATTAATCCCATATGGTCACCATATTTGGTATTGATGCATGAAATATTTAACCAAATAAGGTTTGGGCAAATCCTTATTGGCAAAGATCGATAAATGAATTGCTTTGTCTGAGTTGCTCTTAAAACCAAAGGGGATTTGGGATAAATAAATCCCCTAGAATCACTGTAGTGCTATTGTTTGTTGATTTAATATTATATGTTGTTGATTGTGAAGCCATGGCTATTGAATTGTGCATATATGTTGTATTCATACTTCAGAGTTCTTGAGATATGTTTGTAATTTAGAGTGACCCTATTTGGTCTCGTTTCCCAAAAAAATTTCAGAAATCTCATGATGTGTTTTCCCTAATTCTGAAAACTTATGACCTATTTTTCTCAATTTTCCCAAAGGTACTAAATTTTTAAAAAATTAGATTTTTCACAAAAATAAAAAAAATTAGATTTTTTCCAGAGGAATCGAATTTGTTGAGAATTTTATGTGTGTGTGTGTGTGTGGGGGGGGGGGGGGGGGTTGATACTCAAATAGACGAGTTTTAAATCTGTTCAATAGGGAGAAAAAATGATGGTAGACATACAAGGGGATTGACTGCCTTATTTCAAGCATAACTTGAGTCTCATTAGTCCTTTTGGGATGTCGTCAGTTGTGTTGGAAAGCTAACATGATAATATTACTTTTGAAGTAGAGAAATAGGGTATAGGGGTACTACAACAATAGAATTTTGTTGGTTTTTATACTATAGGCATAGTCAATTTTAGTCTTGCACTGGTCATAATGTTTCACGCGTAACTTGAGTTTCGTAAGTCCTTCTGAGGTACCGTCAGTTGTGTTAGAAAGAAAATTTAACTATCTTTCACACTCGATAGTTTAATAATTTTATCATGATTATATAATTTCTCATGCTATTTTTAATTAAGACATTTTGTTTTAGAGTTTATGCAAGAATTGTCGTGATATGGCTGAACTGAAACGAATATAACTAGAGTTTCGTAACTCCGCTTGAAGTGCGGTTAAGTGTGTTTGAAAGAGGGTTGAAAGTACTTTCAACCTAGAGAGTTTCATAATTTTATAATAACTCTATAATATTTGGTACTATTTTGAAGTGAGACAATTTTAGAGTTAGGTCCAATGTTTTGAGCAATTTTGAGTGTGGTGACCTTTCATTGCCTTTTTGATGAGTTTAAGGGTCATATATTATCTAATTAGAGTTATTATAGAGTTGTAAGAGTTTCTTAGTTGTTTAGAGTTGCAGATCAGAATATAGGATACACTTGAATTGGGTTTGAAGCACTGTTGACATTATAAGGTTACCTTTTGAGTATTATTTTTATTTGTTGAAGGCTGTTAAGGCAAAAGAGTTAAAATTGAGTTAAACTTTAAACCCTTAGAGTTAGTAGAGTTATCACTAGTGAAAAGTTGTCCTTAGTGTACTTTTGAATACTTTAGAGTACTATTGGGGTACTCTAGAGTCAATTACAAAGTTGAGAGATGTTAAGTTGTTTTCGAGCTTTTTGAGGACTCTATTGAGTTAAAATTTAGATTTTTGATAATTTCTGAGTATTTTGATGAGTTATAGTTATTGAGCAATAATGAAATTTTACTCTTTTTAAGATGAAAAGTAATTATTTTAAAAATTTTATTTTTTTGGAGATTAGTAATCCAAAGGGATTACAGTGACGACCTGTGATTGACAATTTTAGAGATTAGTAATCTAGAGGGATTACAATGACGACATGTGATTGGTAATGTATTGGTTCAAGAGTGGAACCTTATTTGATAATGTTTTAATGATGACATTTTGATGATACATTGATGATGATATTTGATGATGATGTTTTGGTGATGATATGTTGATGATAAGTGAGTTGCATGCTTGCTTTTATACATGAACATGCATGCATATATTTTGAAGTTATTTAGCACTTCGGTCCAGTGATGGTCTGGTTCAAATAGGGACTATGGCAGGCTCACATCCAGAGAGGGACACAGTTTAAGAGGAACCAAAGACATGGGTAATCAGTAAGATACCTCTGACCCCCAAAACCCGGTACAACATGCATTTTGATGAAAGAGTTGATGGCATTAACATTTGCATTACTATTTGAGTTTTGATTGTATTTTGTGTGAATGACATATTTGATATTGTCGTTATTTACCATCCTGCTTCTATTTTTCACCGTTATCATTTATAAGGTGTATTCTCACCCCCTTTTGTTATTGTGGCGTCTGCGCTTCTCTGGAGTACAGAAAATCAGGTACTCAGCAGGAGTAATTGCTTGTGAGTTGGAAGATAGCCTTAGAGTTTTCCTTTATTTATTTTATCGCCTATTGCTATTTAATTGGTATATATGCTATAATCTATAACACCGGGAACGGGGGATAATATTTGTTGGTGTTTGGAGTTTATTACTTTGAGTATTTTCCTTTAATTAATTCTTTTTGTTTTGAGGTATTTTGAGTTCCGCTACGAGAGTTTTGAAAAATATTCATGAATTTGTATGTTTTGTTTTGAGTAACATCCTAAGTCGTGAGCTTTCTCTTTTATATTAAGAGTCGAGGTTTAGGGTGTTACATAGTGGTATCAGAGTAAGATTTCTCCCAACACAATGTAGTTTAGGGATGAACCAAGCGGAAGCTGGTGAACATCCAAGGTCAAAGAGGGCGGAGAGTAGATGTAACACTCGAGGCCGAAGATGGTGGATAGTGGTCATCAAATTCACATTGGATGAGAAGATCGTGAGGTTGTGCAGGTATGAGACTAAATGGTTGAATCAAGTCTTATAAGGATTGATTGGTACTACCTATACCAACAAGGCGCATTTCACTTTCTGTAGCATAGCAAATAAGAACTCCATAGTTAAGGAGGTTTGATTTTGAGTAGTATTTGGATGGGTGACCATCTGGGAAGTTTCTTGGAAAGCGTGTGAGTAAGGACAAAACATGTTGAAAAGACCCGTGTTTGTTTATAGGGTCAGTTGGTAATCCTGAAAGCAGTATGCGACATTATAAATAGTATCA
This sequence comes from Lathyrus tuberosus, assembly GCA_022829125.1. Lineage (NCBI taxonomy): Eukaryota > Viridiplantae > Streptophyta > Magnoliopsida > Fabales > Fabaceae > Lathyrus > Lathyrus tuberosus. The sequence goes on from JALAZF010000009.1 coordinate 12,136,419, forward strand.
GAGCAGGTCAGTATATCCGGCTAGGTTTTGTGACTTTTATTTGTTTCCTAGTACGTGACATGTGTAACACCCTATTTTCTCCACGCATAAATATACAATAAAACTAGAGTATTCACATAATCAAATAGGATGTCACACATTCTCTATTCAAAACATACATGCCCTATAAGACTTTATCAAATAAAAACAACAATCAACACATTCACTTAGGGTGTCACACATGCTCACCTTCACTAAGGATATCATCGCAGAAAATTTCTCATAATAAAGTATGCATTAACTAAATCATTTAAACTTCTAAGACTTTATAACAAACAAAATCATAAATGCAATCTCTTCAAACGTAAAAATATGAAACATGAGAGTATATATCCACTCTCTAACGAAAAGATTAAACAAGATTTGAAAAACGTTCCTAGTTTTACATATCAGAGCACGTAAACTAAACACGGAAATAAAAATGAAGAAACAACCTCATGCCTTCCTCCAACTCTAAAGAAGCTACTCAATTACCTGGTTATCTGTACCCCGAAGAGGAGCACTGACCACAATAACAACAAAGGGGGTGAGAAATCATAAACAATAATAACATGCATATATTGCAAAGTAAGATAATAACACAACATTCTCTACACAATATCATTCAAAGTATATCACAATACATTCTCACACTAAACTCATCAATCATTCACAACTCAACAAAATGTATATAATTCATTATGCAACACAGCTCGACTATGCAACTTTATGCATATGCATGTGGTACCAACTCAATATTTGGTTCTCTCTGAAACCAGGTCCCCTCATCTGAACCCAAGATCCCTCACTTCTGAGCTCTAATCCCCCTCTTATGAGCTTGGGACAAGCCATTATTCACCTTTCTGAACTAGCGGACATGCTTATTGACACAACTCGTATGATGCATGAGCATATCATCAAATCAATGTGTAAGCCTCTCTTTTGATCCCAACAAAATGCACTGAAAATTATAGTAACCCCCTCTCTGGATTACATCTCAATAACAACCACAAAATGTGTAGCATCATATAATTCAGTGCAACTCAAGTATTCAATCACGTTAATTCGTTATAACATCAATACATCATGAAATTATCAAACCGATTCATTAATCGATCATACAAATCAATACAACATCACTAAATTAGGCAGATGATTATTATTCAAGTATTTCACCAAGCACTAATATGATGTAGCTCTGAGCGTTATCTTTCAAATTCTTCATACAACTCGTTATTTGAACTTATAGATCAAAAGTTATGGCAAAAATCGATGGGAGATAAAACAAGTTTCAAGTTCAACATTCCTTTCAAATATTCAGAGCATAAAACATACATCATAATCAGCCTCTCAAATTATTACCAATTGATAGTAATTCTCTTTAGCTTTCCAACACTTCAAACCGCGTCTCGTTCCGAGTTACGGAACTCAAGTTATGATATTTTTCATTAGGCATAGAAGAAGTCATGAGGGTGTTAGCCATGAGATTTCAACCAAACATAAGAAATGAAGAAATGGTGGAAAAGCCAAGCAAGCGGGTCGACACCAGGAGGAAGGATGGTGAGGAAGCCAAAGTTGGGTTGACACAAGCGAATGGTGAGTCGGAAGGAAGCATACAAACACGACCGTCGAAGGGTATCACTTGGTGGCCCATGAGGCCAACACAAAGATGATAAGTTTTTGGGCGGGAAAACTTGAAAGCCAAGAACGTGGGAAATTAGAAAGATAGCGGGGTGACACGTGTCACAACCAGGGCAAATATGGGGAGGAAAACCGTTATTTTTCCAGCCTATTTAAAGCAATATTTATTTCCATTTTAGGGGTCGCATTTGTAACATTGCAAAAGGGAAAACACTCAAAGTACCTAGCGTTAAGAGAAACGAGTTTACTCCCGCAGAAATGTATGATAGGGTCCACATTTGTTATTTTAATGCTATTTGTATGACCAAAGTTTAAGTTATCTTGTCATTTACTTGTCCATTTTTTCTTTACTTTGTTTTGTTCATCAATTCTCTAACCTTTTATTTTTCAAGTTTCTTACAACTCCGCTAAACTAAAAACCATCATATCAACAAGACCTACACCTCAGCCCAAACTGTTATAGGATTCTGTGGCCGATCCCGCGAGTAAACCTGCTATAGGAGGCCAGCGGTTGTTCATGCGGGAATCACGTGCGAACAAATTGGCACACCCGTTAGGACCTATATTGATTTGAGTGTATGCATTTGCGTAGTGGTAAGATGGTGACACCACGTCCGAACGAAGAATCGTCTTCGACGGAAAATATAGTTGTAATGCAAACAACTGACGTTGGCTCTGGGACCATGTCTGCGGTTTCGACAGCCCCTAGTGGGCCAACCGCGACATCTTGTCTGTCTGACCCGAGGCCGGCCATGGCAGGGACTACAGGGAAACATGTGTCGAGTTTCACAATGCCCATCCCTCGATCCTTTGGGATGTCGACAGAGTTCATGTCGAGTCTACATTCTAGTGGTCCGGTGTTTGGGGAAAGTTTGTCTCCAGTTTTCTCACCATACCAAGGCTTAGGACCTTTGGCAAACCAAGTTACTCGACCCCCAAGTTTTAGTCTGTTATCCCAATCAATACCAATGTTCACTTTAAGTTCTGTCGCGGTCATGAGACAGCAGATGGATGAGAGTAATCACAAAATAGTTCATATGTTGACTCAGCAAATGGGCACCATATTGAGACCATTAATACAAGACTCGACCCAGAGTTACCAACAATTAGCAACTCAGATGACACGGATAGGTGACTTCCTAAGCGCTTCTAGGGCACCGGGTCGACAGACCCCTCCGCCTCGACCGGAGACACCAGTTCGTCAGGATGAAGTCTTCGACGAGACAATTGACCAACCCCACGAGTTTGAACAAAGGCCCAAAGGCCTCCTGGTGTGATGGTTCATAGGAACCAAGATCCCGACTATGTGGTCAGACAAGTTCGACACGATGCCTTGGCTGGCGAACCAAACTTGGAAGCCATGGTCGAACGGATCATGGTCTGAAATGGGGCAAATCCAGGCCTTCAACGGCCAATGTACACGTCCCCATTACCATATTTTGTCTTACAGTCAGAATTACCTAGGGGTTGGAAAGTGCCAAAGTTCACCAAGTTCACCGGGGAGACGGAAGAGTCCACCGCCGAACACGTTGCCAGGTATCAAACCGAAGCCGGTGACATAGCAAATAATGAGGACTTGAAAATGAATTATTTCCCAAGTTCCCTCATGAAGAATTCGTTTACATGGTTTACCATGTTGCCCCCTCAGTCTGTTCACACCTGGGCACAATTAGAAAGATTGTTTCATGAACAGTTTTACATGGGACAATAAAAAATTAGTTTGAAAGAATTGACCAGTATCAAACGGAAAGGCACTGAGTCGGTGGACCAATATCTTAACAGGTTTAGACTTTTGAAAGCGCGATGCTTTACTTAAGTCCCTGAACATGAGCTAGTCGAAATGGCAGCTGGCGGTTTAGACTATTCCATCAGGAAAAAGCTGGACACACAATATCTCACGGATATGGCGCAGCTGGCTGACCGAGTCCGACAAGTCGAATGATTGAAATCTAAAAAAACTTAGACTAATAGATACCAAAATAAAGAAAAAGTGTCGTACGTTGCCGCTGACGAATATTCTTCTGGCGACGAAGAACTCGTCGATGAAAGCGAGGTCAGCGTGGCTGAACTCAAGCCAGGGCCTCCATTCACATGAAAATTATTAAAACCATCAAACGGGAAAAATCCCGTCGAAATTGGAAAAACAGATAAACACGTTGCTAAAAATTATACGTTTGATGTGTCCATATGTGACGAAATATTTGATTTAATGGTTAAAGATGGTCAGATAATTGTTCCTCCGGGTTTAAAAGATCCCCCATTAGAACAAAAGAAGAAAAGGGGATTTTGTAAATTTCATAATTTCCTTGGTCATAAAACAGCTCAATGTGTTCTTTTCAGGGATTTGGTGCAAAAAGCTTTGAAGGAGGGCCAACTTCAATTTGGCGAGAGGCCAAAGATGCAGGTTGATACGGACCCGCTGAAGGTCGAAGAGGCTTTGTATTTGGATCTGTACGAGTGCATGATTGTTGAGGCTACTGAGGGTGTCAGCAAACAATCGACAACTGAATTTGTGGAATGCATGATGGTCGAAACCAGTGACGGTTCCGACAAAAAGACTGAGGAAGAACTCGAGGCAGTTTACCCTCAAGCTGACGAAAGCTTGGCAGATTTCCAAGAAAAATGCAGGGTAAGTGGGTCGAAGGCGGTGTTATGCCCTAGGTGCAATGCTGTCTTCGATGAGAAAGCTGCTGAGAAATACGAAGTGGGCAAGAAAGAAATGCCGCGAGGTGATAAGCCACCTATCCCAAGGTTTGTATTCGACCGAAGTGGCGCTCCCCGTCGAAATGAGGAATATAGAAAGATGTTCCAAGAGGCACGACCCAAGACCTTTGTTCCACCGTCGGACACTCGATAGGAGAAATGGGTGACACCAGTAAGCCAGAAAGGGAGCAAAAGGCCGAAATGGAAAGTATTGGATTTGGAGAAGGAAGTGAAAGTCTCTAACAAAAGAGTCGAACCTAGGGGCTATGTGGTGTCCCCCAACTATAAAGGGAAGAACCCTATGACCAGGACTCAATGGAGACGCTATCAGCGAAATAAGAAAGCTGAGAAAGAGGCTTCGACTTCATAGTTGAAGCCTGTCGAAACTTCTGGACAGAAACGACAATACCCAAAAGGAAGATGGGTAGAAAAGGAAAAAGTTATGACAAATTAAACAATGGCAGTAACTGTGGAAGCCTCAGGAGAGAAAGGGGTAGTTTCGACCCAGCGCTCGAAATGTACTTCTGTGATCGAAAGCAAGGAAGAACCAAAATACACTCCCTAGTCAGATGAGGAAGAACCAAAGTATTCTCCCCAGTCGGACGAAGAGTATACCCCTTCACCAGATGGAGACTTCGACAAAGATATGTACGATGACACCAATGATGACACCTATGGTGAAGCCTTTGTCCTAAACTATGGTATCGTGTCGATACTCCCAGCCGAATATGATATGGTGTCAGAAGTCTCTGAAGCGGAAGAGGATTTCGTGCCAGATGAAAATGAGGAGGAAAAACCTCTATGTTATTATATGATGAACAGTGGTGTGGTCGAGGAACAAACGACCATGTTTGAGAGGCCCCGTCCTTGGATGATGTACCATCTGAAGCCGCTATTCATAAAAGCGAAGGTTGACAGAGTGGCAGTCAACAAGGTGTTTGTGGATGGAGGGGCAACTGTCAATCTGATGCCTCACAATTTATTTAAAAAGATTGGAAAGATGGAGGCTGACCTCCGACAACACAACATGGTTCTATCCAACTACGAAGGAAAGACCAGTAACATCCTTGGAGTTGTCCAAGTGGACTTGGCAGTGGGTACAACCAATATATTAACACTCTTTATGGTTATCAACTCAAAGGCAAATTTCAACTTGCTGTTGGGCTGAGAGTGGATTCATGGAATAGGGGCAGTGTCGTCAACACTACACCAGAGGTTAAGCATATGGAGGAAAGATGGCATTGTCGAAAACATTGAGGCTGATCAGAGTTATTATAAGATTGACAAAGCTAAGGGCAGTAAGAAGTCCTTTGATCAGCATCTAGCAAATGTGGCTCCTTGTGATGACGGGTCGGGGTCCTATACCTCTGTCGACACTGGTCGCGCCCTGAACTTAGATCCCGACTACAGGTTTATCTGGGATGCTGCTGACGAAACAATGGAGCCTACAGAGAATAATCCACCCACGGGGTGCCCAGTAGTCGGTGAAAATGACTGCTGAGTCAGAAAGCATAACTCGAATTTTGGCCTATCTGGCTAAAAACAAAAGAATGTCGACACTAGAAGTAGAAGAACAACAAAAGATAGTTAGCAGGGCCGACTACGATGCACAAGTAAATGGCCCACAAGGCCAGACAACAGCTTCAGAAAGTTAGAGGCTTGATTGTATATATGATAATGAGCCTTTGGGGTTTGAGAAAGACCCAAATAATGAGCCGCAAAGAATGCAAGCGCAGGACCCACTCGAAGAAGTTGACTTAGGAGATGGGGTTACAAAAAGACCTACCTATGTGATCACCAAAGTTGGGTCGGAGATGAAGGATAAGCTGATCGAGGTATTAAAAGAGTACAGAGATTGCTTTGCTTGGGATTATGGCGAAATGCCTGGTCTGAGTCGAAGTGTGGTGGAGCATCGACTTCCAATTCAGCCAGGTAAAAGGCCAGTAAAGCAGCAGCCTCGACAATTCGCTCCAGAGGTTACCTCGAAGATCAAGCAGGAGATTGAGAGACTGCTCAAAAGCCAATTCATCAAAACTGTAAGGTACATCGAATGGATAGAGAACATAGTGCCTGTTATCAAGAAAAATGGAACCCTTCGAGTCTGTATAGACTTTAGGGATCTGAACAACGCTACCCTAAAAGACGAATATCCGATGCTTGCGGCGAAGATGCTTGTCGACTCAGCGGCATATTTCGAATATTTGAGCATGCTCGACGGTTATTTCGGCTATAATCAAATTCTTATAGCCGAAGAAGATGTTCCCAAAACTGCGTTTTGATTCCCCGGGGCTTTGGGAACATACGAATGGGTTGTGATGCCATTTGGTTTAAAAAATGCTGGGGCAACCTATCAAAGAGCCATGAATGCTATATTCCATGATTTTATTGAGAATTTTATGCAGGTGTACATTGATGACATTGTGATAAAATCCTCATCGGAGAATGGTCACTTAGACCACTTCGACGTTCATTCGAAAGAATGAGGAAATATGGATTAAAAATGAATCCACTAAAATGTGCCTTTGGTGTTCATGCAGGGGATTTCCTGGGATTCGTGGTCCACAAGAAAGGCATCGAGATAAACCAGAACAAGACAAAAGCAATCCTGGATCTCAAGCCTCCTTCGACAAAGAAGCAGCTTCAGTCTTTGTTGGGGAAGATAAACTTCTTGAGAAGGTTCATATCGAATCTAAGTGGTAAGACGAAGATATTCTCGCCATTACTCAAAGCCAAGAAGGAAAGTGAATTCTATTGGGAACGAGAGCAACAGGAGGCTTTCGACGCTATCAAAGAATATCTTACAAGGCCTCCCATCTTATTGCCACCTAGTGTGAATAAAAACATGAGGTTGTACATCTCTGCATTGGATACGACCATAGGAAGCATGTTAGCACAAGAGGATAATAGTGGCATCGAAAGACCCATTTATTACCTTAGTCGAATGTTAATAGATGCCGGAACTAGGTACACTATGATTGAAAAATTGTGCTTGTGCCTGTACTTCTCATTTATGAAATTAAAGCAATATATTAAACCAGTTGATGTTTATGTTTCATCGTATTTTGATGTTATTAAGCACATGTTGTCTAAATCTATTTTGCATAGTCGAATTGGGAAATGGGCACTAGCATTGACTGAGTTTTCCTTGACATACGTCCCTCTAAGGGCTATGAAAGGTCAAATAGTGGCAGACTTTATTGTCGACCACGTAGTAGTCGAACCGTCGATATGTAATTTCGACATTGCCCCTTGGAAGTTATACTTCGATGGGTCGAGCCGTAGAAACGGGGCAGGTATTGGAATTCTAATAGTATCCCCGCAGGGTATTCCAACCAAATTCAAAAGCAAGGTTGACGGGAAATGCTCCAATAACGAGGCAGAATATGAAGCCTTAATTACTGGCCTCAAAATACTTAGGGATTTGGGTGCCAAGAGAGTCAAAATAAAAGGCGATTCTGAACTGGTGATTAAACAAATCACGAGAGAATATAAGTGCGTCAAAGAGCATCTTTTGATTTACTTCTCAATGGCAAAGCGACTTTTGGAGCACTTTGAAGTTGTCAGCGTTACGTACATGCCCAGATTAGAAAACCAAGAGGCTAATGATCTTGCACTGATCGCCTCCGGTTACAAGGTGTCGGGAGAGAAGTTGAAGGACTTCATTGAAATTAGGGAGAAGATGGTGTCGAACATATGCCCACCATCAGGCCTGTCAATCCCAAAAGTAGTGGGGGCCAACGCCTCGACAGAAAGCTTAATCGAAGGGTTGGGAAATTATGAGGTTTTTGCTATCAGCAATATGTCATCAATAGATTAGAGAAGACCAATCATCGAGTATTTGGAGAATCCAGTGGGCAGCGCTGATAGGAAGACTAAATATAGAGCTCTAAGTTATGTGCTGATGGGAAATGAGTTGCTAAAAAAGACTCCAGAAGGAGTGTTGCTCAAGTGTCTAGGGGACACAGACGCATACCTGGCAATGTCTGAGGTCCATAGTGGGACATGTGGGGCTCACTAAACTGGCCATAAGATGAAATGGCTATTGTTTCGACAAGGCATCTATTGGCCAAGCATGCTCAAGGATTGCATGGACTTCGCAAAGGGATGCCAAGACTGTCAAAAACATGCAAACATTCTGCATGTGCCAGCCAGCGAATTACACACCATCGTCAAGCCATGGCCCTTTCGTGGATGGGCATTGAATGTCATAGGGGAAATTTGACCAGCCTCGTCGAAACAACAAAAATTCATCCTCGTAGGTATAGACTATTTCACAAAATGGATAGAGGCTGTGCCCCTAGTGAAATTAGATCAGGAGGCTGTGATCGAGTTCATCCAGAATCATATTTTGTATAGATTCGGGATCCCTGAAACCATCACTACGGATCAAGGTTCTGTATTCGTTGGCCAAAAAATGCAAGAGTTTACAGTAGAAACGGGTTTCAAATTGGTTACTTCGACACCATATTATGCTCAAGCAAATGGTCAGGTCGAGGCAGCTAATAAAGTGGTCATTGGGCTTATAAAAAAACACGTGGCTAGAAAGCCAAAAAATTGGCACAAGACGTTGAGTCAAATTTTATGGGCTTGTCGAACGTCTCCCAAAGAGTCAACAAACTCGACTCCGTTTAGGTTGACTTTTGGTCACGACACTGTATTACCAGCATAAATATGTTTATAGTCAGTCAGAGTGCAATGACAACATGAAATTACGTCGGAGCAATACTGGGACATAATGTTGGACGGAATCGTGGATTTAGACGAGGAAAGGATGACTGCGTTGAATGTGTTATTACGCCAGAAGGCACGGGTTGCCAAGGCATATAATAAGAAGGTCAGAAAGAAGACCTTTGCGGTTAACGACTATGCTTGGAAAGCAGTGTTGCCCATGGATCGACTTGATCGAACGCTTGGGAAATGGTCACCAAATTGGGAAGGACCATTCAAGGTGATCCAGGGGTTCAACAACAATGCATACGAGGTTCAAGAAATAGGAATGAACCAACGAGTCTTAAGGGTAAATGGAAAATATTTGAAAAAATATAAACCTATGCTACAAGAGATTCAAATTAAAAAGTAATTTTTTCATTAATAAGTGGCCAAAATAGGCTAGGGTTGCCAAGATGGCTTACAAAATATCTGAATAAAATTACAACAGTTCGACATGATAGTTAAGAGGAAGCAGGGAATCTAGACTTAAAGTCTTCAAAGATGGTCTTCTCATGAACAACCTTGCTTTCGAGGTGAGCTTTTCTTTTCCGCATATGACCAATGGTGTCCTTTATCTTGAGAGTCGGTTCGATGTGAGCAATCCCTTGGGCGACTTCTTGATCGATGGACATTTGAGTAGGCAAAGGTTCTGCAGAATCCAAAGAGGCATTCTGCTTTTCGACCTCAGGGATTTTTTTGGTAAGTTCAGCTATCTGAGCTTGGTAGTCAGATATCTGTTGGTCGAAAGCACAGTGCTTGTCGGAGTGCTCTTGCTTGGTGGCCTCAAAGTCCTTAAGTTTCTTCTCACAGAGTGAGCTGAGATACCACTCACGGCCCATTTCATTGCATTTCTGCCTGATTTGAGCGTAGGCTTGTTTGCACCTAGTAAGGTCCTTGGCCAGTGCGTAAAGAAGGCTTCAAATTCAATTAAGTACGAGGCCATGGGATCTGGAACTTGAAAGTCGGCAAGTTCATCCAATATCTTGAACACGCCACAAGCCACAGCAGATTCCTCTACGACGACCGCCAAAAATTCATCCTCAAATAAGTATGTCTTCAATTTTTGAAGCTTAAGGGCGAAAGAAGCATCTATTTCTGGGGTTGGTATGGCCGTCGAACTCGTGGGTTGGATATCCCCAGACTCTTGGTGAAGCTTGTGCAGTGCCTTCAAAGTCGCCGCTGGATTTGTTTGTTTTGTCGCCAGGATCTCCTCTGGGGTAAGAGCTTTGTCGACGTTAGGCGTAGGCAGGTTGGATCCACCTTCAACAGGAGCTTTAGGGTTCACATCGACTTCAACAGTAGTAGAAATGGTCGAAGGATTTTCATTATCGCCAGTGGTTACACCGTCCTTCCTAGCCTCAGCGGTAGTTTGTTGAACCGGAGGCGTTGTCTTCATTAAGTCCTCTTCTATCGAAGTCATTTGAAACTCGTCGACGGTTTGAGGACTAAACATAGTTGTTGTCTCAGGCGGATTGACAGTGGTGGCCGTTGCAATATCGTCCTTTGCAGCAGTGGTCAAAGTGGCCACAATTTCCTGTAATAAAAGTTTCAGTGACGAAAAATCCAAATACCATACGAAGCAATAAAGCAAGGATGATGAATACCTCAGCAGGTTATTTTGGAGGAGGTGCTTCAGCCTCGACAGGCTCAAAGACGTCAACAAGGTTTCTGGGAGCAACAGGTTTGACGGTCGAAGCAACCGTCTTTGAAGGAGTTTTCTTGATTGAGGCCCTCTTCTTCCTCACCAATGGAGTAGCTGGAGGAGATGCTGGGACTCCAGTGGGAAATATTCGAGATTGAGTACTTTCATCCGACACATCTCCATCAGGAGATGGTATTTTTTCAAAAGCCTAGCAAACGACAAAGTCAGATAAACTTGCAAAAAGCAGATGCGAAGTAACACTAAAACAGGTTATACCTGTGGTTTCAGGGTCTTAGGTTTCTTGGCAGAACTGGTGGAGGTCGAGGCAGCAACTGGTTCCCTTTTTCGACCCTGGGAAATACACACAGATGGTTAGGTAAAGACAACTAATGAAATAAACTTAAAGAGTCAGGAGTTACCTTCTGTGGCGGGTCTTCTATGGCATCTGCTTCTTGCGCGTCCTCGACAGTCACAAAAACTATTGGATTAGGGACCTCACCAGCAAGAGTGGCGAAAGCATCGACCACGTTTGACAGGAACAAGTCACATGGGAAGATCTGATTCTGGCATTCTAACCACCAGACGTTGAAGTCTTCTGTGGTAAAGAAGGAAGGTTGGAACGCAAAGACAGGCAACCCAAGATGTTGTGTTGACCTGATGAACCTAAGGCAGGCTTTATGCCCTGCTAAATTCAGCTGTCGACCAGCCCGTACAATATCAGAAGGATGTTTCACTAGAGATTTTGGCAGCATTTGCTCAAGCCAAATTGACGGGCCACCAAGTTAGGCTGGTAATTCATGAACCCATAACCTGTGTTCTTCGTCTCAATCCGGAAGGATAACATGGTAGGGGTCAGGAATGCCCTCCATATTGAGTTCAATTGCGCTGTTGCTTTTGGGAAACACCAGGAAACAGATTCTTGAACCATGTCAGACCGAATTTTCGAGCCACAAAGGGCGCCATACTGGGGACGAAAGACGTGGTCTCCACTAACATATTAAGATACTTCATGAAGAGACTTTTGTTGGGGGTTTCTTGGGTGGTCATCAGGGAGAGTCAAAGGCCCTCTATGGAATGCTCTTTATTCATAAGTTCCATCATGGCAGAGACAGGATAACCCAGTTGATGTTCGAAAGTAGCATTGAGCCAATGTTACAACAACCACATAGGCCCTGAGACGTTTAAATCCTTGGTAGTTGCATGCAGAAGTTTTAGCCGCAGGGCTGATAGACCAAGGGAATGATAAAGGGAGGCTAGTAAAAGCTTACCCAAAGATACCTATCGACCTTCGTGAATCTAGATTGCCAGGCTGATGTAACTTTTGGCTATTTGCAGAGAGCCAGGGCAGAATAGGTAATACGACAGCCACAAAGTTAAAAAAAGTAACGTGTTCCTCGTCGAACACTTCCTTGGAGGTTTTGTCGTGCTGATCTTTGATGTAGTTCTGGAAACCAGCACGTTCGAAGTCGAAGGTGTAGTCTGTTTCTAGCGTTGGGTCGAAAGTCTTGCCCAAGGGTGACAAACCAGTGATAGCCGCCGCATAAAAGAGTGTTGGTGCGAACATACCACAAGGGAAGTGGAATGTGTTGGTCGATCCTTCCCAGAAGTACATTGACGCCAGTAGCAAACAAGGGTTAACTCTATGAACATTCCTTGAAAGTTGAATGGCGTCGAAGATGCCAACTTTTTGCCATTGCTCCTTACGCTGGCCTTCGACTCTGTTGAGCCAAGAAATGTAGTCTTTATTTCCAGGTGAAGGCATTGATCGAAAGACTCTGGCTTTGGGCGCCATGAATTTAAGGTCTAAAGTGCCACCTTTCTCAAAAGCTGGTGGTATGGTAGGAGCAAAACATGGAAAGAACTCTTGAAGTTCTTGATGATTTAGATTTTTATCCGGATACGGGCCATGAAAAGCGTGGAGTTTGCTAGCCACCGCAAAAGGGATGACCATCTGATGTTGCTCGTTTGCCACCACCGCTTCATCAACAGATGATGGTTGAGGGAGAGGCCTGAGTGATTCCTTCTCAGAAAGAACGAAGGCGATAGGGTTGTTCCTGGTGGTGTGGGTGGCGGAAGCATTAGCAGTTGCAGAGGATGCCATTGGAATGGAGAGTTTTTGGGAGCAAGAAAACTTGGAAGAAGAAGAAGCTATAAGAAAGTGGTGAAAATAAAAATGAACGAGTTTTGGGAGATTTTATAAGGAGAATACATGCAACTGAAAAGCCAAGAACTGTTCAAATTCTGCAGTTAGTGGGGGTGGTTTCGAGACCCATAACTTAGGATGAGACTAGCCATCATGACGTTTCTTGGAAATCGTGGTGCAGAAATGTACCATCATCACGTCAGACTGCGAGTGACACGTGTCAAAGATTCGACAGAAGACAGAACGTTGGTTATTGGGTCGAAACCAAAAGCGTCGTTGAAATCTCGTAGGAAATCAAAACTTTAGTTTTATCATTCGACGCATTACTCAGTCGAAACTGGCCTTTTGGGGGGGGGGGGGGGGGGGGGCAATTTGTTAGCCAGTAGATTTCGACCAAACATAAGAAATGAAGAAATGGTGGAAAAGCCAAGCAAGCGGGTCGACGCCAGGAGGAAGGATGGTGAGGAAGCCAAAGTTGGGTCGACACAAGCGAATGGTGCGTCGGAAGGAAGCATACAAACAAGGCCGTCGAAGGGTATCACTTAGTGGCCCATGAAGCCAACACAAAGATGATAAGTTTTTGGGCGGGAAAACTTGAAAGCCAAGAACGTGGGAAGTTAGAAAGATAGTGGGGTGACACGTGTCACAACCAGGGTAAATCTGGGGAGGCGAACAATTATTTTTTTAGCCTATTTAAAACAATAGTTATTTCCATTTTGGGGGTCACATTTGTAACATTGCAAACGGGAAAACACTCAAAGTACCAAGTGTTAAGAGAAACGAGTTTACTCCCGCATAAATGTATGATAGCGTCCACACTTGTTATTTTAATGCAATTTATATGACCAAAGTTTAAGTTATCTTGTCATTTACTTGTCTGTTTTTTCTTTACTTTGTTTTGTTCATCAATTCGCAAACCTTTTATGTTTCAAGTTTCTTACAACTCCCCTAAACTAAAAACCATCATATCAATAAGACTACACCTCAGCCCAAACTGTTCTGGGATTCAGTGGCCGATCCCGCGAGTAAACCTGCGATAAGAGGCCAGCGGTTGTTCGCGCGGGAATCACATGTGAATAGAGGGTTGAATGACGTCACCCAGAATTGGGTTTTTTCCCATGGCCAATTTGTTGCTAAACCCCAGAATCCACGGGTAAATACCCAAAATTTATTTTTCTGCATTTTCCACCTTAGAAGCCCTCCGGGACCTCCAATTCCGTAAAAAGCCCTAGTCTCAAAATTTGACATACAACAATTAGTCAATAAATAAAACAAAAAATTCACAATTTATCACAGATTAAAATTAATAAAATCAAGTATTTTCATACTTTCACATTTACCCCAAAACTTCTAACCTTCGACAATGGTGGAAAATATTAACAATTTCAAAACAGTAATCACATACCATATTTTACACGAAAATACACATCAATTTAGCCAATCAACATCAAAATATCATAGGAACTCAAAATTTCATGAACAACCCAATGCTCTATTGGAGATTAAGAACTCATCTACCCCACCCCTCATGCATTAGCCCTATTGAAAGCTACTCCCCCTTACCTTGTTCTCCTAGCAGCAATGGTTGGTTCTGTTCTTGGTTATCCTCTCCTCCTATGCTAGTTTTCCTCTTGCTCATCTTTTTGCCCTAGCTCTTTCACTCTTCTAATTCATATACTGTCAAAAACCTTATAACTTTCTTTTTATAATAACAAAACTCCTAAATTTTGGACTTCATTTCTATCCACACAAAAAAACCAACAATGTCCTTCCTCTTTTATTTCCTATATTTAATTACTCTATTCTTATTATTTTATCTCTATAATAAAATAATTAAATTCACTAAAAATGCTACTATTCATACTATTTCATTAAATAATTAAAACACTATTATTTTAATTATTCTACCACTTATACACTATCACCATACTACTATATTCTTCCCAACCATCTCACTACACCCTACACCCATGAAGAAAATATTCAATTTAAATCAATATGTAAAATCATATAACCATGCTAAATCACCCAAATACACAAATTAACTTAATTAAATAATTAAACGGAAAAATCGGGGTGTTACAAATCTCCCCCACTTAAAGAATTTTTTCCCTTGAAAATTACCTTATGCAAACAAAGTCGGATACAAATCTCTCATCTGGATCTCGAGCTCCCAAGTCATGTTTCCACCAGTAGGTCCTCCCCAAGCTACCTTCACCAACGTAATATCTTTACCACACAACTACTTCACTTCTCGATCCTCTATCTGCATGGTTGGTGCCTTAACAGTCATGTTATCTCTTACATTCATATCATCCACTTAGACCACATGAGACGGATCTGGAATGTATCTCCTCAACTGAGACACATGAAATACATCATGAAGTGAGATTTTGAGACTTGAAAGCTCGACCAACTCCAGTTATGAGAGTAACTCTAAGAAACACATGATCGCCCTCTTGGAACTCAAGTGTTTTCTTCCTCTTGGCATGGTAACTCTTCTGGAGACTCTACGAAGCTCTCATCTTCTCTTGAATCATTTTAATATTCTCTGTCATCTGTTGGATAATCTCATGTCCAATTACAACACTCTCTCTCAATTCATACCAAAACAAAGTTGTTCTAAACCTTCTACCATACAACACCTCAAACGGTTCCATTCCGATACTTGAATGGAAACTGTTATTATAGGTAAACTCTATCAACAGTAAAAATTTATTTCGAACACCTTCTTTCTCGAGCACGCAAGCTCTCAACAAGTTTTCTAAAGATTGGATAGTCCTCTTCGTCTGACCATCTTTCTGTGGGTGATAAGCAAAAATCAACTGCAACTTCGTACCCAACGCTTTTTGCAAACTCTCCTAGAACCTTGAAGTAAACCTTGAATCTCTATCAGACACGATACTATAAGGAATACCATGTAGACTGGCAATATTCTCAATATACATCTCTGCTAGTTTCTCCAATGGATGATTAAGTCTCATCGGAAGGAAATGAGCCGATTTAGTCAACCTATCGACAATGACCTAAATTGTATCACAACCTTTCGTTGTCCTCGACAACCCAAACAAAAAATCTATCAAAATACTGTCCCATTTCTACTCTGGAATAGACAATGACTGCATCAAACCCAACAACTTTTGATGCTCCACCTTTGATTTCTGACAATTCAAACACGCATACACAAAACTAGCAACTTCCTTTTTCATTCCTGGCCACCAAAAGACCCTTTTCAAGTCTTGATACATCTTAGTAGCACCGAGATGAATACTCATGCCACTTCTGTGACATTAATCAAGAATACTATGCTTAAGCTCTGGCACATCCGGAACACGCACACGGTCTCATAATCTTATCACTCCATTCTCCTTGATTCTGAAATCACCACCTTGACCTTGATTGATTAAATTTAACTGATTAATCAATTTAAAGTCCATCTTCTATCCTTCTCTAATTTCTTCAAGAATATTACTGATAAGCTTCAAAATACCTAACTTCACACTCTGCGGCGTTATTTCACAAACCAAACTCAAATCTCTAAAATCTTTTATCAGATCCAACTCTCTAGCAATCAATATTGACATATGAAAAGTCTTGTGACTCAATGCATCTGCTACGATGTTGGCTTTACCAGGATGGTAACTCAAACTAAAGTCACAATACTTTAGAAACTCAAGCCAACTTCTTTTTCTCATATTCAACCCTTTTTGGTCGAAAAGATACTTCAGACTCTTATGATCACTTTACACCTCGACTCTCGAACCAATCAAACAGTGTCTCTAAATCTTTAGCACAAACACCACTGCATCCAACTCTAAGTCATGTGTCGGATAATTCCATGTTAGACGATGACAATTGATCTAGAATGGGGGGGGGGTGAATAGATCACTACTTTTTAATTGTGAGTCGGCGCTTAAATTTGATTTTAAATTTGTTTGTAGAAGCAGTAGAGGATAATTCGTCTAAACGATCTGGTTACTGAGAGAATCGGATATGCGTAAGCCAAATGGTACGAAAGGCTCGATGAGAAAAAATCTAATCACAACTTAACTATTAATCAATTTACCAACAACACTCAATATTGTGCAATCTCCAATGAACAGTAAAAAATAAAACCAAAATGACAATATATCAAACACCTTGTAAGCGTTCAATTTATCGAGCACTTGGAGTGCGAAACACTTCTAGCTAAACCTACTATGTTAGTTAGTACATAATTTTCACTAAGCATAATCCAAAACGATTAAGCAATGTTTTTCAAATCAATTTTTCTTCACTAAGCTATACCAGAATTTTTATCGATCAATTGAACAATCACAAGCGTAAACAGTTTGAAAATTAAAGGAGATAGGGAAAGAGAAATGACACCAAGTTTGTTTAGGTAGTTCCCCTTTCTTCCTCGCTTCGGGTACATCTGCCCCCAATTCTAAATCTAGAATTGAGATATCTATAATCTTGTTTGCAATTTTTTTTTACAAGAGAAGTCTTAGCTATCACACACTCAAGAAACTCCGTTGATGCTGATACTATGTCTTCTCTTCCCTTGATTCGAGTCGAATCAAGTGCATCGAACTTGTTGGAAGAACCTCCGTTTACCGTTACAAGATTGAATGAACACACGGTCTTCAATCACCTTCACTTGACTGATTTCGATCCCCACACAATTTGATCCCCAAACCTTTGTTGCACAATCCTCCGATTGATGCTACTAGATCGACAAAACCCACCGTTCTTCGATCACCTTCGTTCGGCTGAATTCAATGCATACAAAGATCTGATCCAAAAACCCCCAAATCTAATTGATCTTGGAGGACAAAACCCTAGAGGTTTTATTCAAGAAAAAACCCACTAAAACACTCACCCCAAACAAGATACACTTCTATGTTTGGACGTTATCACCTCATGATGCAAAAGATCAACAAAAATGGTTAGGTGTATTTGTGATAAAATGCAAGAATGGAGATGAAGATGATGAGAGAAAAGTTTCAATGTAAATCTTTCACTTTTTCTTGTTGTTATATAAAAAATGAGGAACCAAGTATTTATATGATGGAGGACCAACTACTACCAATAACAACATTTTGAACATTGGAAAAACCAGAAAAATAAGTCACATTCAACGAAGAGTCGACCACACTTTAATGAGCGTCAGCCTGGGCTGACCCGTGACCAAATCTGCGCAAGTTTGAGAACCATGCATCGACCGCTATAGGGGTCATGCGTTGACGCATGGCTGATGAAAATGCAGAATGAGGAATATCTTCAGCATGCGTCGACCAGAGGGTCAACGTGCGCTATGTCATACCCCAAATTTTAACCATCAAGATTTCCCATCAGTGTGAGAATCATCACCACAATATGGATGTACCATCATGTCTCATCAATCTCCTCAAAGATGGTTGAACATTCACTATAATCAAGAATTAGGGTTTCCATCCCTCTCAGAGCACTTAGACAAAGGATCAATCAAGAAATGACATGATCTTCAACTTGTCTAACCTCTCAAACACCCATAAGGGATCAAGAGGACTCCCACATCAAGAATCAGGCACAAAGTTGCAACATTCCAAGTGGATCAAGCCTCGAGATCGCCAGTTTCACCAAATTGGGGTTTTGGTCGACCAAGACCTCCATATGGAAAATTTTCCTCTGGGAATGAGCCAATGCTTCAAAGTACAACCCAAGATACTCCAAGAGACCTCATGGACCCAATCATCAAGTCAATTTAGCCTCA
Organism: Lathyrus tuberosus; assembly: GCA_022829125.1. Lineage (NCBI taxonomy): Eukaryota > Viridiplantae > Streptophyta > Magnoliopsida > Fabales > Fabaceae > Lathyrus > Lathyrus tuberosus. The sequence continues at coordinate 12,155,010 of JALAZF010000009.1, forward strand.
GGGGTTGCATTCATAAAAAATAAGGAATTAGGGTTTCTTGACCTAATTCACCCCTAAGTTGACTTTTGAAGCAAAGCATGAGCCAAGACCTCAAGACATGTTTTGAGGACCTCAAATAAACCAAATTGATCCATTTACAACAATGGATTTATCCAAGAAGCTTGATTCACAAGTTTCAATTTCATCTGGACCACAATTAGGATTTTGAAGGAAAAGTCAACTATACCTTTGCCTTTTGACCAAGACATGTTCCCAAACCTTGGGACATGATTCAAGACACCCTACAACACCTATGGAATCCATCCATTAGGTTTGAATTGGGTCAGGAACTTGATTGCACAAAGAATCACACAGTTTGGATTTCATCTGACAAAAAGTCAACTGTGCACAAAATCAAGTTTGACTTTTTGGAATTTTTCACAAATATGGTTCCCCTAAGTAAAAAACAATGTTAATTTATGATTTTGATCATCATCCATCAAGAAAAATCAAGAAAAGTGAGGTTTCTTGCAAAAGGGGCAACCTTGAGAAACCAAATTTGTTCTAAGTTATGGAACAAAAGTGGTTTTTACCCAACTTTGTAAGGTCATAACTCCTAAACCACAAGGCCTTTTTCTCCCATTCAAATATGTCAACTACAAGAGATTCCAAATCCTCATGGATTTTGAGTTATGGATTGATCAAAATCACAAAAAGTGAAAATGGCCACTTTTTCCAACACTTAGTGAAATTTTCAATAAGTCAGAATCTGTCTTACTTTTTCCAAAATGTAGAGGCATTTTTTACTTTGATCCAAGCTGAACCAAGACCAACTTTGAACATCAAAGTTGAAGTATGTCACGAGGGCTTTCCAACAAGTACTAGATCATCTCCAAATTCAATTTGAGTAGGGAGTTCCAACCCTTGGAACATGGCATCAAAGACTGATTTTGTTCAAGGCAGATTATAGGTCATTTGCTCGATTTGGCCAAATCAGATAATTACAAGCCTTTTCATCCATTTGGACAACTCAAGGGATAAAATTAAAGAGGAATGATCTGATCCACAAGCCTCCCAAGTCCAAGGAACTACATGTAGCCATAAATGCACTAAAAAGGCTAAAAAGTTCAAAGACCCCAATTTTGTTTCAATGCATTCAATGGATTCACAAGGTGGCAAGCATCAAGACATTGCTAACTAAATTGAGTCAAGATTCAACTCTGAACCAAAGGACCATAGGCATGTGCCCTAACCTCAAGTCAATGGCTAGAGAAGACTAAAGATGCCTTTTGATCAACATTGGCCAAAGGACTGTCCAAGCTGCCATTCACTATTCCTTGCAAAACAAACTTGCTCTACTATAAATAGAGCTCATTTGTGATCAGTTTGAGTACCCAAAGCACTGCAACACTTGCTTTCCTCAAAATCTCTCTCATTTTGCAAAAATGCCTTCTTTTGCAAGTCACCACTGAATTTTTGAGTTAGAGAGCAATTCCACCACATCTTATGATCCAAACACGTCCAATGTATCATATATAAGCTGTTCAAACACTCATCCTTGATCTGAATCACCAAAATCAGAAAGTCAACCTCTAAAACCTTAAATTTTGACTTTTCTGCATTTTTCAAGCCATGTCTTGATTCAGTCACTTTCAAAACCAAACAAGGCCTCAAACACACTCCAGATATCATCCTCAAACTGTCCCAACTGGTTCCCCTCAACTGGAACACCATTTGAGTGAGTTTACCATTTTGGTCACTTTTTCCCCTTTTGCAAGAAAGAGCCAATTCTTGTTCCTGAGGATTCCAGCTGATTTTGATCATCCTAAAAGCTTCTAAGGGATCAATCAAGAGTGTCTAAATCATTGGATTACTTATGGCACAAGGATCTTGATAGATAGCACAAGAAGCTTCAAGAGGTAAGTGCATCACAACTTGAACTCTCTAAATCATGCATTGCTTTGACCATGAACATCTCATACATATCATATATGTTGTGTTTTAACCAATTTGACATGATATTGTTGCATGTGTAATGAGATAGCATAGAACATGCAAATCTAGGCCTATTTTGAAACCACTATCGGGTTTTAAAATAGGGACATCTTTAGAAAAATCTAAAAGCACCGTTGGATTCCTCATGAAATTTTAGGCAGGATGCACCTAAATTTTGTCCAAATCCATGGAGAATTGAGGAAGTTAGAGTCTTCATGCAAATTCACCAAAACTTGGTTTTTTGCCTTGGCCAGGCCTAAAATCCAATTCACCCTTATGTATTAATGGGGTGGTTTTGATACACGGATGTATCACCACCCCAGTGGTAGCGCGCATGTGTGTTTGGTTGGGAGGTCGTGGGTTCAAGAACCACCCAGACCATTTTGCCATTTTCCCCTATTTTGCCATTTTTCACATTTTCATGGTTTTTATTAATTAATTCCAAAATTAATTTCTCTCTCAATTTTAATTATTTTTGATTGGTTCTTTTTTTGAAAATTCACAAAAATGTTAAAATATTTTATTCTACAAATATTTCACAAAAATATTATTTATTTCATATATTTGGTATTTTTGTAAAGAATTATGTTTTTATTTATTTTTAGACATTTAAAAATTTCTTTCTCTTGATTTTGCAAATTCAAATTATTTTCAAATCATTCTATGAATGAAACATGATCTTTCAATCACTAATCCAAGATCACAACTTGTTTTTCACACATGTTTGATAATGTTGATCATTTTAATTGAATTTTATTCAATTAAAATGCAATTTTAAATCAAATTAGGGTTTTAATTGTTTTCACCCTCACAAACATCTTTCAAAACATCTTTGGGCCTCTTGATAGAGTGTAAGTCCCATCCCTTTGTAAATAAACCATTTTGGGCCTCAGTCATTGTATAAGTCCCGATACGATTTCAAAAATCTCGGCGCGATCGCCGTTTTCAAACAAAATCATCTGGGCCTACCCTTGTGTTGTAAGTCTCATTTATTTTCTTTTTCAAACAATTTGGGCCTCTTAATAGAATGTAAGACCCATCTCTTTATACATAAAACCTTTTTGGGCCACAGTCATTGTATAAGTTCCGATACAATTTTCAGAACAACGGTGCGATCACTGTTATATCTGGGCCTCTCCTTGAGTATGAGCCCCAATCTTCTTTTAAAATAACTTTCCCTTTTGATTTAGGTTCAAATTCATAGTTGTTATCAAAACTTTCTTTAATTTCTTGAACAACTAACCATACAGCTGTTACAATGGAAGCTTGCTCACCTGTAAGTTTTATCAGCTTTCTTTTACATACTTGTATATATATATTTTTTTGTAATGCTGGAAGCTTGCTCACCTGTAAGTCCTTCTACCCTCTTTTACATACAATATATATTTCATCTGTATATATATGCCTGTATATTATCTTGCTTAGAGTTTTCCCCGGCAATTAGGTCTAGGATTAGATCAAACCAGTGGTCACTCTTTTAACACAGTCAAAACTAGTTCCCCATAGGAATTTCCAGATACAGTCTTGCCTCCTCTTGGGCTTATACAATATCGAACAGAGAAAGACATTATTCCCGGTGAAACTTTTCTCAAGACTGTCACTACTAGAAATTTGTCAAAGAAATTCATTTCCTCCAGAGAGGATTAATTCCCGGTGAAACCTCTCTTGAAATTCTTCAAACCCTAGAACTGCTCACTAAAGAAAAGATTATTCTCGGTGAAACTTTTCTTGAACTTTTCTTAAGTTTGGACACACAGGCTTCCTAAAAGTATCCCCAGCTTCCTCTTGGGATTTGTACAAGGACCCTTAGGCTTCTTATAAGTTCTCATGCCTCCTCTTGGGCTTATTACAAGGACCTAAAGACCTCTTAAAGGTGTAGGACAGAACCTAGTCATCCTTTGTTAAAGCAGTCTTTCCTAAGAGTCAAAACATCAAACTAATTTAGGGTTGATTCTCATCCCTTAAACACCAGCCTCCTCTTGGGCATCATACAAAGATAAACCTTTTCATACCAGTAGACTTGGACAGTCTCATCTCCTTTTAGATCTCAAGAAACCCTCAAGTTTCCCAAAATCACAGGATAAACCCTGATCATATCATCAATCACCAGCAGAGTTAAAACCTTCATACGTTTCAAAACTTAATCTTAAAACTCTCACTTAGAATTTCTCTAGCTAGAATCAAATCACTATCAATAAACCTTTATCAGAACCTCAAGGCATCTGATATTTCAACTCTTTTGTAATCCTCAGCAAGAGTTGATTCCTCAATCCGGACCTGCCTTTGGATCTCAATAATCCTCAGCAGAAGTTAGCCTGCTCTTAGGATTTGTATAATGATCTTTCCTCACTCTCTTGTTGAGTCAATCATTTCTAGCCTTCTCTTAGGCTTTGTATAATAATCTTTCCTCACTCTCTTGTTGAGCCAATCATTTCTAGCCTCCTCGTAGGCTTTGAATAATGATCTTTCCTTACTCTCTTGTTGAGTCAATCATTTCCAGCTCTTAGGCTTTGTATAATGATCATCCCTCAATCAACTTTTCAGCCTCAATCTTGGGCTTTGTACAAGACAGATAAAAACACTCTCTTGTTGAGTGAGTCTCTTTTTAGCCTCAATCTTGGGCTTTGTACAAGACACCTATAAATATTCTACAGCTGAGTCAGTAAAATATCCTTTAGCCTCAATCTTGGGCTTTGTACAAGGCACCTATAAATATTTTACAGCTAAGTCAGTAAAATATCCTTTAGCCTCAATCTTGGGCTTTGTACAGGACACATATAAACCCTCTCCAAAGAGTCAATCCTTCTAGCCTCCTCTTAGGCTTTGTATAATGATCTCCCTAAGCAGAGTCAATCCTCTTTTCAGCCTCGATCTTGGGCTTTGTACAAGACAAATGATACTCTCCAGCAGAGTCAATCTCTTTTTAGCCTCAATCTTGGGCTTTGTACAAGACAGATAAAACCTCTCACTAGTAGAGTCCGTTTCCCTTTTAGCCTCAATCTTGGGCTTTGTACAAGACACATACAAATATTCCCCAGTGGAACCAAAAACCCACTTTTAGCCTCAATCTTGGGGTTTGTACAAGACAGATAATGATATCCCCCAAAGAGCCAGTCTCTTTTTCAGCCTCAATCTTAGGCTTTGTACAAGACAGAAATAAAACTCCTCAGCTGAGTCAATAAACCTTTTAGCTTCAACCTTGGGCTTTGATCAAGGCACACAAAAATCAACATCCCTTCAGAAGAAATCAAGATCTCTCTGTAGGAAGATACTTCTCTGTATATCACACATCAAAACAAACAAATCAAATCAAACCTTAATCCCAGATAACTGTTGTAAGTGACACACTTGTTGATTGAAAAATCCAAGCTGTAGTTCATCCCTTATCCTGGTAAACTTCCTCTTTCATCTAATTGCTGTAAGTGGCAAGCCAATGGATTATTTACATCCAAGCCAATGTCCCTCTCTTAGTATGAAAAACTCCTAAGGAAAAATTGCATTACTCTACACTGAGTTAAAGTTTTCTCCTTCAGGATAAATCCCTTATAAAGGAAATTATGGCATTGCTAGATTCTCATATTCCAGTTAAAGTAATTCTCATTTATAATCAGTCACCCAACAGTTGTGATAAACAGACGAGATGTCTCCCTTTAGAGATGACAAATTCTCTCTCCGTCAAAACCTTTTAGCTTCAATCTTGGGCTTTGAACAAGACACAAATAACCTTTAGCTTCAATCTTGGGCTTTGAACAAGACACCAAAACATCTCTTTCCTCCCATAGAATAGGAGGAACTAAGATTGCTCTGATTTCCCTGTTTTCTTTAACGGGAATACGTAGGCATAAGATTGCGAAATCTTAGCGAGCACACCAATCAAAAACTTTAGGTCCAGTACCTTCATACACCAATCAAAAACCTTAGGTCCAGTACCTTACCAAAAACACCGGAAAACCCGAAATCAACAAAAACTCTCTCTCAAACACTCCCAAAGGAGAAACTTTCCCAACCCACGACAAACAAACACCAGTAAGTAGAAAACAGTATAGAAATTGCTAACGACCTGTGGATAACCACATATAGGATGGGTAATTGATAACTCCCCATTGTATAACCTGACCCCGAACTCCCCAATCTCTTAGCATTTGTTTAGTAAAACATTTACGTGCAAGGTTAGTTTTAGATAGCTTCCCTTTCCTTTCCAGCTTCATAGGATAAATAAGAAATCAGAAAGTAGCACCCAACTCCTACCATTGCGGTGAGGAAAAACCAAATGGCGATAAGGTGGTCGCGTGACCAACAAAAATTGCATGCTACGGGAAAATGGCGACTCTGCTGGGGAGTCAAACTAGGATTAGAATTCCTAAGAGGTCTAGGCTGTTAGAATTTTATATACTATATATATATATTTACTGCTATTCCTACTTGATATCCGTGTTTTTTTTCTGTCAATGGGAATGCGATTGATACGCATGTGGAAAGTTTGAGAGAACCCTAAGATAAGGGGTGACATAGACGGGTGGACTTATAGGGAGTGAATCCCGAATAAGCGATCCTGGTAGACCACCAAATCAGGCGAGGGCCCGTGTGGATACTATGTTAAACGACCGATCGTCGTGAAAGCATACGCTATCCCAGTGCGGCACCCGTGACCCTGAGGATTTAGTAGACATTAATCATATGACCACTTGGTAGTGCGGTGACTATCGAGAATAGTTGATACGCGATACTACACTCAAATGAGATTACCCTAGGATGCTACAGCTCGCTCGGGTGAACCAGCCTGCTGTTGATATCCCTAGGGGGTCAATGATTTTGGGAACTCTAGGATCCGTTCTACAGGTACAGAAATTGACCAGAATACAACCTATGGGGATGAGTAGAGGCATGACTCCATGCTCGTGACGTTGAACCCTTAAACCCATATTTTTTCAATGTTTTTGTGTGCTGCATTCATGCATTCATTTAAAAAACTCTTCAACAAAGAAAAAAAATCTTCTCTTTTCTTTTCTCTTTCTTATGCAAAATAAACTAAAACAATAATTGTAAATATCAGAGAAAGATTGCGTTATGGATTTCGGTAGAAGAAAGACACACAAGTACACCTTCAAGGCTCCAAAACTAGAGTATTTAAGGAGGTTGGCAAGAATGATTACCAACCCTGATGCTTTCAGAGCTAAACATGGAGGATTACTGTCTCTGTTAAGGGTCCACGTAGTTGAAGGAATCTTGTCTACGTTAATTCAGTTTTACGATCCGATTTATCACTGCTTCACATTACCGGATTATCAACTGGCACCAACGTTAGAAGAGTACTCTCATCTGACTGATTTACCTATCACTGATTAAGCTCCCTTTTCTGGACTGGAAGAAATTCCAAAGGATCAAACCATTGCAAGAGAAATCTATTTGGACGAGTCAGAAGTCAGGACTCACATGACCACTAAGGAAGGAATCCAGGGTTTACCAGCTAAATTCCTGAAGGAAAAGGCTCTATACTTTGCTAGTGTAGGAAACATAACTGCTTTCGAAGATATCTTTGTTTTACTCATATATGGGTTATTTCTTTTTCCCAACATCGACAACTTCGTCGATACCAACGCCATTAAGATATTTCTAATTGGAAACCCCGTACCAACCTTGCTTGCAGATGCTTATTATTCTGTACACTTAAGGAATTTGTACAGCGGAGGAATGATCACATGCTGTGTACCCCTGCAGTTACCTGCATTTTGGGATCACAAGAGTACTCTATGTTGGTCACAGAGAATCATGTCTCTTACCAATTCTGACATAGATTGGTATAATAGGATTTATGAGGGGATAAAGATCATCGACAGATGTGGAAACTTCCCTAATGTACCCCTCATTGGAACTAAAGGAGGAATAAACTATCATCCAATTTTAGTTCGCCGTCAACTCGGATACCCGATGAAGCATATCCCGCATAATGTTCATCTGGAAGGTCTTTTCTTCAAGGAAGGAGAAAATGACAGGGCACTAAAGAAGGAAATAGTGCATGCATGGCAACATATTCACAGGAAAGGAAGAGAGTCTCTAGGAAGACCAGATTGTACCTCCATGGAACCTTATCTCCACTTGGTACAAACTAGAGCCCTCAAGCTGAGAATGCCTTACCCTCGTCAAGAAGTTCTTCCGTTAAAGGAATCCATCCTTTATTTTATGTCTGATACGGAAAAACTCCAGGTCGCTCTCAACAAAGTTCAACAGGAGAAAAGCTCTTGGAAAAATAAGTACTGAAACCTCAATGTGGAGTGTACCAAATTTCAAGAACTGTTAAAAGAAAAGGATGCTCTGATTGAGATTCTAGAACAACATGCTATGGAAGATCAAAGGAACTTACTAACTGCTTTCACTTGGCAAAGGGCTGACAACCCGACAACGGCTGAAGAGCTCCGGTCAAAGAAAAGGAAACTACAGGAACCGACATCAGAGCTCTCTTCAGAGAGGACTCAGGATCCATGAGCTTAGACATTTCCTTTTACAGCGCTTTGTAAAATACTGTACTTTTCCCTTTCTGCAATCTTTCAAAATTCAATAAAACAGGGTCTCCACCCTCCACTGTATATTATTTGCAATCTATTTGTTGAAGTTTCTTTTTGATTAAAAAAATATATCATTGCATATCATTCATCATTCTCACATAACGCGTTCTTCTTATCTTCGAGTCTCACGTATGTGTCACGATTCTAGCGTCAAACTGTCTCACTCATACAATACTCGGGCTAATCGACAAAAGAAAATGGACGATCTCGAGGAAGAGAATAGAGAGCTGAGAGAAGAAGTCGACACTCTAAAGGAAAGTTTGGAAAAACTTCACAATGACATACAATCCCTGACAGCAGCTCAGAGGCAACAACAAAGGACTGTGATCTAAGAGATCACATCTACGCTCGTAGTGGAGACATATGATCCTCGGTACAACATGCCTAAAGGTCGCCCCTGGGGCATGCCTATCAACTTTATCCCTGAAGGCCCACCGGTCACTGAAGACCCAGAAGCTGCATCAGGAATCGCTGGGCCTGAAGGTTACAAACTTCGGGAAAGCGAAGATGCAAGAGTTATGACGGAAACTCTTGAAGGTTACAAACTTCGGGGCATGGAAGCACCAAGAGTCACCGCCGTAATGACTATACCACAACTAGTGGTACACACTATCCCAGAAGGACAGATTCAATAAGTAATTTCTGGTGGAAACGAAGACATGTACGAAAGGATGAATGAGTTCCAGGAGCAATTCCTGGAGATGCAGAAGGAACTGCATGCCATTTGCAGTCAAGATTTATTCAGAAAGGACGCCGCAGACCTCTATCTGTCCCTAATGTGAAAATACCTCACAAATTCAAGGTGTCGGACTTTTAAAAATTCAAGGGCAACTCTTGCCCTCAAAGTCATTTATTTATGTACGCTCGAAAGATGTCAACCCAGACAAAAAATCAACAGCTACTGATCCATTATTTCCAAGACATTTTAACCGGTGCCACACTCAAATGGTACATGGGTTTAAACCGCACCAAGATCAATAATTTCAGATATCTCGGTGCAGCTTTCGTTCAACAGTATAAGTATAACCTGGACATGGCACCAGACAGAGATCAACTCAGAGCAATGTTGCAAAAAGACAAAGAAACTTTCAAGGAATATGCTCAGAGATGCGTGAAATTGCCGTTCAGATCTGTCCCCCTTTTGAGGAAAAAGAGATGACCAAGATCTTTTTGAAAACCTTGAGCTTATTCTATTACGACTGAATAGTCGCCAGTGCGCCCAGTGACTTCACTGAAATGGTGAACATAGGAGTACGCCTTGAAGAAGTAGTCCGAGAAGGACGATTGGTCAAAGATGCAGAGCCATCAAGCAGTACCAAAAGATACGGTAATGCTTTCCCAAAGAAAAAAAAGCAAGATATTGGTAATATCTCTCTCGGAAAGCAAAGGAGAAGGTATCAACCAGTAGCAGCGGTAATTCCCATTATCAACCCTGCGCCGACTCCGACGTATCAACCTCAGGTTGCTCAGAGCCAGCCAAGTCAACAACAATATCAACAAAGGACGCAACAACCTCTTCAGCAGGCTCGTCCACAATACAACAACAATAATTGTACGACACGACCATCAGGGTTCGACCCTATACCGATGTCGTACGCAAAACTATTTCCACTTCTACTGGTCAAGGGGCACGTCCAAACCAGGTATCCTCTTACAGTACCGGAAAATTTTCCTTTTTGTTTCAAAGCAGATCAAACTTGCCCTTACCATTAAGGAGGACCAGGGCATAACATTGAGAACTGTCTCATCTTCAAGTCTGATGTGCAGAAGCTTGTCAGGAACGAGATCCTGTCTTTCAAAGATACTAATCCGAATATTCAGACAAACCCGTTGCCTCAACATGAGAAGACTGCCGTAAATTTAATAGAAGAAGAATTTAGCCACTGTTATCAGATTCACGATGTACTCCTATTAGGAACTAATCTGGTCAGGATGCATTATAGACAGAGCGGGTACGGTCATGTAACGCCTCACAATTATCACCAATGTGATATCCGCTCAAAGAATAATCAGGGGTGTTCCGTAGTGCGATTAGCTCTACAAGAATAGATGGATCTGGGTTGGATCCAGGACCACCGAATCCGGGAAGTCAACATGGCCTATACACATCCTAACATTGTTCAGAACCACGACGTCTGCACAATGAACGTCAACTTATTGGCGATGCATTCAAGGCAAAGTCAACATCATAATCTTCCACGGAATGATTACAATACCTGTCCGATCTGCTCAATAAGCAATTAGGGATGCTCTTTTGTACAAGAGACCCTCCAACGTCAAATGGATCTTGGATGGATCCAGGACTATCAGGAGAGAAATAACCATCAAGTCAATATGGTTCAGATCTTTGACATTCACTTGATGAATACCAGTCTAGTAAAATTACACGCTAAGTAAGTCAGACTCATTTTTCTGGCTTCACACGATTATCAGGACTATGAACAATGCCATGAAGACGACCAAGGGTGTGCACTTGTCCAAAGAACACTCCAACACTTTTTGGACCATTGGTGGCTTCCAATCTACTTGGATGAAGCTACACAACAGATCAGTATGACTGACGAGAATCCTGATATGCATCAAAGTCAGGATGTCCGTTCGATGGAAACAGATATAGTAAAGTTGCACTGTATACAAAGCGGACCTGGCCAGGTGCCACCACATAATTATGAGTGCTGTAGAGTTTGCTCAGAGAACAACCAAGGATGTTATCTTGTATGGTCAGCTCTTCAAAATCAATTGGACCGGAAAGAGATTCAACCATGTTCAAGTTCTAGTTCGATCAATGTAATACAAGACTATCTTCCTGATCAAAGCAAAGATGTTGTCATAATCTCTAATCATGAAATGGCCAAAGACATATACGCCATAATCCCTTTCCTCCATGAATCAAGACTCCCTCTTGATAGTAGAAAGGTTCTCAACCTCGAACCAATTGAGGTTGCCTATGATGGTCAGAAAAATCAAAAGGCTCCTGTGGTTATCTATCTGCCGGGACCAATACCGTACAAATACGATAAGGCTATCCCTTACAAGTACGGTGCAACAATAATAAAAAATGGGAAGGAAACTCCATTACCCTCCGTTGTAAACATTACTGATATCAGTCGAGTAACACGGAGCAGCCGGATCTTCAACAGAGAAGTTGGAGAACCCACCAAGGAAAAGGAACCTCAAACAGAAGTTCCCAATCAACCAGTCGGACAATCCAGTAATCCAGAACTGGTAAAGAACAATGATGAGATGTTGAAGCTCATCCAGAAAAGCGAGTACGGCATTGTAGACCAACTGTTGCAAACTCCTTCGAGAATCTCTGTGCTATCTCTCTTGCTCAGTTTCGAAGCTCACAGGAAAGCTTTGCAGAAAGTCTCGGAGCAAGCTTTCGTAGAACAAGATGTGACGATAATACAGTTTGACAACATTATTTTCAACATCAATTCCTGCAACAACTTAGGATTCAGTGATGAAGAACTGCCGGAAGATGGCAAAAATCACAATATGGCACTTAACATTAGAGTCAACTGCCAGGACGATGATCTAGCCAGTGTACTGGTAGACACAGGATCAGCACTGAATGTTATGCCAAAATCAACTCTGATACGACTATCATTTCAAGGAGCTCCGATGAGAGGCAGTGAGATCATCGTTAAAGCCTTTGACGGATCCATAAAAACAGTTATCGGCGAAGTCGACCTTCCCATAACTATCGGTCCTCACACTTTCATAGTCACTTTCCAGGTCATGGACATCCGGGCAACATACAACTGTTTATTAGGAAGACCTTGGATACACGAAGCTGGGGCAGTATCTTCGACACTTCACCAGAAGCTGATGTTTGTCAAAAATGACAAGTTAGTCACAGTATACGGAGAGCAGGCCTTAATAGTGAACAACTTATCATCATTTTCCTGTGTGGAACCAGAAGAGGTTGTTGGAACTCAGTTCCAAGCACTCTCAGTGAGCAATGAGAATCGATCAGAAAAAGGGACGTCGATTTCCTCATACAAAAACGCTCTCGAAGTAATGAAGAGTAATAACGCAAAAGGATGGGGACAACTCATAATTCCTATGGATAACAAGACAAAAAAGGTCTTGGTTTTTCTTCAACCTGTACCCAGACTGCCAAGAAGGATGAAAGTTTTCATCCCATTCAAGACTTCTTCCACAGTGGAGGCTTCCTCTACCCAATTTCTCAAGAAGTACACACCATCAATAAGAGTGACTCCTCCGATACGGACGAGGAATGGAAATCTTATTTCAAGGACAACGGTTATATGTCTCAGGAAGAAACACACATGCCATTCTGTTTTCCCAAACAGAGTCCGAGATATATACCAAGATCAGACGTCAAGATGATGTATGGAGATTGTGATCCTGAGGGATGCCGTGCTCCACCAAACTCATTAGAAGACGATCCGATGAAAGAAAACTTCGACTATGACTATTATGACCCACTGGATGACTAGCCTATCTGGAAGCCGTACCCAGAAGACTTGGGGTAAAAGAGTCAGTCAAACGATGCTTATCAACTGAGCAATATTGAAAAGAATACCTACATCCCCACCGGGTAATGGGATCATTACTCAGGACATTCCGAAGATATCCAGCACAACAATGAATCTGAAAGGATTGCAGGACAAGAGTTCATCAACTATGCTTTTCCTGAGGTCAACGTCATCGAGAAAGATAACTCCTCTAGTCCCACAGAAGTATGGGGCACCTTAGGATAGCCGAGTGGCAAGTACGACTTCTTGGTCAAGTACACCGCTCCTGAAAGCTCTCACATTAGATACGAGGACATCCAACCAACTGGATGGGGAGATCCTCTCGAGAGTAAAAACATTAAGGAAGATACAATAGAAGAGTTCGTTTACGACAACTCTGCCTGGGAGGAAGACTCTAATGATCCTACTCCGCCAGAAATCAGCGTCATTTCTGAGGACAAACCAAGAAAGAAGGTACCAGACTTTGTGATTCACAAGAGGATTTCGTTGCCAATGGGTCGCTGTCCATGTCCCGAAAGTCGTCCATAAGTCTAAGTAATTGCCGTCTTTGTTTTAACCTTTCACCCTGCCCAGGTGAAATAGATGTTTTTATAGGGCTCACTTTTCTGTAAATGCCCCTCTGCGCTTCGCCCAAAGCGAGAGAGTTTTGTTTTATAGTGCTGTAGTTTCAAGAATCGACAAAATCATAAATAAATAAATGTCGTTCTATCATTTCCGCATTTATTGATGTTTTCACTTTTATTTTTTCAGAAAATGGTAATCCTAAAACAACCAAAAATAAAAATAACCATTTTTCAGAAAATACACTGCACACACTCTAGCATTTCTCTTTATCTCTTCTAAAAAGAAACCATCACGTCATGCAGATTGCTTGTTTTAAACCCCGTTGAAACATACGATCTAATGCCTTCTCCCAACTTTGAATTCCCGATATTTAAAGCTGAAGAAGAAGAGGACGAAGAAATTCCAGAGGAGATCTCCCGAATACTCAGACAAGAGGAAAGGTCCATTGAACCCCACAAAGAGCCGTTGGAAACGGTCAATTTAGGATTAGAGAAAGAAAAGAAAGACGTTAAGATTGGAGCACTGCTCAGTCTGACTGTCAAATAAAGCTTGATAAAACTTCTCAAAGAGTTTCCCGATGTATTTGCTTGGTCCTATTAGGACATGCCAGGGTTGGATACCAGCATCGTGGAGCATCATTTACCGTTAAGATCAGAATGCCCGTCGGTGAAACATAGGTTGAGACGGACTCACCCGGATATGGCTATCAAAATCAAGGAGGAAGTGTAGAAATAGATTGACCCAGGTTTCCTTGCCACCTTAGTATATCCTCAATGGCTAGCCAACATAGTGCCAGTTCCGAAAAAGGATGGAAAAGTCAGAATGTGTGTAGATTACAGGGACCTGAACAAAGCCAGTCTAAAGGATGACTTTCCCTTGCCGCACATAGACATGCTGGTAGACAGTATAATAAAGTTCAAAGTCTTCTCCTTCATGGATCAATTCTCGGGCTATAATCAAATAAAAATGGCGCCGAAAGACATGGAGAAAACTTCATTCATCACCCCATGGGGCACCTTTTGTTACAAGGTAATTCCGTTCGGTTTAAAGAATGCCGGGGCAACCTATCAAAGGGCCATGACTATTCTGTTTCACGACATGATGCACAAAGAAATCGAAGTGTATGTCGATGACATGATTGCCAAATCTAAAACAGAAGAAGATCATGTGACACACCTGTCAAAATTATTCGAGCGTCTGAGGAATTACAAACTCCGCTTGAATCCCAACAAATGCACGTTCGGTGTCCGCTCAGGAAAACTTTTAGGATTCATCGTCAGCCATAAAGGAATTGAGGTTGATCCTGACAAGGTCAAGGCCATTCAAGAAATGCCTTCACCAAAGACTGAGAAATAAGTCAGAGGATTTTTGGGACGTCTGAATTACATCTCAAGGTTTATATCCCTCATGACCGCGACATGCACGCCGATCATCAAATTACTAAAAAAGAATCAAAGTTGTGTATGGATGGAAGATTGCCAAAAAGCTTTCGACAACATCAAAGAGTATTTGTTGAATCCACCAATCCTGTCACCTTCAGTAGAGGGAAGACCACTGATCATATACTTAACAGTCTTGGAAGACTCCATGGGTTGTGTACTTGGCCAACAAGACGAAACCAAAAGAAAAGAGTCTGCCATCTACTATTTGAGTATGAAATTTACCGACTGTGAAACTCGGTACACTATGCTTGAGAAAACTTGTTGTGCTCTGGCTTGGGCAGCCAAACGTCTTCGCTAGTACATGATTTACCACACTACTTGGTTAATCTCCGAAATGGATCCGATCAAGTACGTCTTTGAAAAGCCTGCTCTCACGGGAAGGATTGCCCGTTGGCAGACGTTGTTATCAGAATACAACCTCGAGTACCATGCTCAGAAAGCCATCAAAGGAAGTATTTTAGCTAATCATTTGGCTCATCAACCGATTAAAGATCAGGAATCAGTCGGATTTGACTTCCCAGACAAAGATGTCATGTACTTAAAATGAAAGATTGCGATGAATCGCTACCTAGTGAAGGGCCAGAACCAGGTTCCCAATGGGGACTAATCTTTGACGGAGCTGTCAACAATTATGGAAACGGAATTGGGGCAATCATCGTAACACCTTAGGGTACCCATATTCCTTTCACTGCCAGACTAACATTCAAGTGCACAAACAACGGGGCCGAATACGAAGCTTGTATCATGGGTCACGAAGAAGCGATTGACTTGAGAATTAAGAACTTGGACGTGTATGGAGATTCAGCCCTGGTTATCAATCAGATCAAAGGAGATTGGAACACATACCAATCAGGACTAGAACGACGTACCTAAGATTGACATAATGCACCTTGAAAGGCCCGCTTACATCTTCACAATTGAAGCACATATAGACGATAAACCTTGGTATCACGATATCAAGTGCTTCCTACAAAAACAGGAATACCCACCTGGGGCATCCAGAAAAGACAGGAAAACCATCAGAAGACTGATTGGCAACTTTTTCCTGAGTGATGATACACTCTATAAGAGAAACTTTGACATGGTCCTGCTCTGATGCGTAGACAGACCAGAAGCAAACATGTTGATGAAGGAAATTCACGAAGGATCCTTTGGCACTCATGCCAACGGACACACAATGGCCAGAAAAATTCTGAGAGCAGGGTACTATTGGTTGACAATGGAATCCGATTGCTACAAGTACATGAGGAAGTGTCACAAGTGTTAGATATACGCTGAAAAAATCCATGTATCGCCTACGCATCTCAAAGTTCTTTCTTCTCCATGGCATTTTTCTATATGGGGAATCGACATGATTGGCATGATCGAACCCAAGGCTTCAAACGGACATCGGTTCATCCTGGTAGGCATTGACTACTTCACCAAATGGGTCGAAGCAGCGCCATACACCAATGTAACCCGACAAGTCGTGGTTTGATTTATCAAAAACAATCTCATTTGCCGTTATGGTGTTCCAAGCCAGATCATTACTGATAATGGATCTAACTTTAACAACAAGATGATGAGAGAGTTGTGTGCTGAGTTCAAAATTGAACACCATAACTCATCTCCCTACCGGCCTAAGATGAATGGAGCGGTAGAAGCGGCTAACAAGAACATCTAGAAGATCGTTCAAAAGATGGTTGTAACCTACAAAGACTGGCACGAGATGCTACCCTATGCTCTTCACAATTTTCGCACATCTGTCAGCACTTCAACAGGGGGAACCCCTTTCTCTCTAGTATATGGCATGGAGGCAGTGCTCCCCATAGAAGTAGAGATCCCATCAATCCGGGTATTGATGGAAGCTAAGCTAACAGAAGCTGAATGTGTCAAAGTCGACACGATGAACTGAACTTAATCGAAGAAAAGCGAATAGCAGCTCTATGCCATGGTCAGTTATATCAACAAAGAATGAAGAAATCGTTTGAAAAAAAGGTCCGACCTCATGTCTTCAGGAAAGGAGACCTTGTGCTAAAAAAGATACAATCATTCCTCACTGATTCCAGGGGAAAATGGACTCCGAATTATGACGGCCCCTATGTGGTCAAGAAAGCCTTCTCAAGCGGCACCTTGAGACTCGTAACCATGGACAGAGAGGAATTTTCCTACCCCACAAATGTTGATGTAGTTAAGAAATACTTCGCCTAAATAAATAAATAGAAAAACATCTCGGTGGATTGAAAACCTAAAAGGGCAGTCCTGACAAAAATTAGAGACATAAGAAAAAATCATCCCGGTGGATTGGAAACCTCAAAAGACAATCCAGTCAAAAGTTAGGGACTCATGGAAAGTAACTACATCCGACAAGGTTAAATCCCCTGCGGTAACACTGTTCTTCGGAAAACTTCCAGTCAAGGTCATCTTCGACAAAAGGCCAGGATGTCCAGAATTCAAAGTTGGTAGAAGGATAACAGTTGTTATGTTTCAATGTAGCCCTTTTCCCTTAAAATTACCATTTCTAAACTTTGTAAATACTCTATGGGATCACACACTTGGCTGATTTCCATCCAATCAATAAAATTTGAGCCCCAGTGCTTTTGTTTGCAATTCTCACTTGTTTTAACTTTTCAGAATGACATTTTTAACATGATCAAGATTCTTGAAATAAAACAAAAATGAATTTACTTGTCAAAATTTTTCTGCTTTAAAAATAAAGATGGCAATTCCTTTTGACTTTGAACATAAAAAAAAAGAACATCGATAGCTTCTCCAAAGGTGATTGAACTTCAAAGTGCAGAATCAAAGTAATCCTTCTAAACCAGTGCACCTGAATGAAGGATCAACTATTTCAGATGCCATGCTTCATCTAAGATCCCCGACAGAGTTCTTACCTCTTAAGACCGATTGCCGACTTTTCTCCCACACAGGGACTACCTCTCATAAGCAAGGCAGGATTGTTATCTTGGAACAATGATACTTTTTGTCCCCCGCCGTGGCCGAGTATCCAGTCGTGTTCATCTATTAGTCTGCATGCCGCGTCAGTTTTGTCAGCATAAACATACATACATCATGCATTATTGATTCATATTTATGTTCATATTACATTACTATCACTCTGGTCATACTCATTTCCCAAGTGATAAAAGTCCTCTTATCAATCGAGTTGTCAGTTCTTTCCTCGTCAGGAAATGTTCTGTCTGAGCAATTTCTCCCTAGTTTATTTCTGGATTGGAGACGGTCCTCGACCACCTTGATAACTTGAACTTCTGAAAGGCAAGAAGACGTTCAACCGACACCTTTGGAACATCACTCTTCATCATTGAAGATGATATTTTTCGCTTTCACGGATTATGGAAAATCCCCAGAGAAAGCCTCTTAACCGAAGACTCTTGACAATACATCGGTTTTTCTCCCAAGAAATTCGATGTTAATGAAGTCATCAGCACCTCAAAATTGGATCACATCACATGGCATTTCTCCTAGAAAGGTCTCGAAGGAAAGTATGATGTAACCAACACCAAGTGAAAAGCAGTCTTTCAAGAGACTCAATTTTTCCCTAGTAGAGTCAACAAATGACATCTCCAACAGAGAAGTTTGCACACCTCTACAGCTCAGACAAATGGATGTCCCCAGCAAGTCTGACCTCAAACTTTTTCCATCAAATGGAGTCTCCCCAGTATAGCTCGGCGAGAAGTTTGATGAAGACCGCTACACATGGTATTCCTTGTCGAGGAAAGAATTCGACAAGAAGAAACTGAGACCAGTTCCATGTCTGAAAACCAGGATCGAGAGGAGGTTTATTTCAAAAGAAACTTAGACCAGTTCCGTGGATGAAGACTAGGATCGAGGAGAGGTTTATTTCAAAAGAAACTTAGACCAGTTCTGTGGCTGAAGACCAGGATCGAGGGGAGGTTTATTTCAAAAGAAACTTAGACCAGTTCCGTGGCTGAAGACCAGGATCGAAGGGAGGTTTATTTCAAAAGAAACTAAGACCAGTTCCAGGGCTGAAGACCAGGATCGAGGGGAGGTTTTACCCTTTTCTAAGTATCATTGCTTAGCAAAAGAAGATGTATGAGCAAATTTCCATTCATAACTACAGGAAAAATTTCGAGTATTCCGATATTTAATCCTCTTGCACCCTGAATGTCTGAATATCTTCGCCATTCAAACCTTCGGGTCCAAGAAGATTAAATAGGGGCATCTGTCATCCCCCAAATTTTGACCACCAAGATTTCCCATCATTATGAGAATCATCACCACAATATGGATGTACCATCATGTCTCATCAATCTCCTCAAAGATGGTTGAGCATTCACTATAATCAAGAATTATGGTTTCCATCCCTCTCAAAGCACTTAGACAAAGGATCAATCAAGAAATGACATGATCTTCAACTTTTCTAACCTCTCAAACACCCATAAGGGATCAAGAGGACTCCCACATCAAGAATCAGGCACAAAGTTGCAACATTCCAAGTGGATCAAGCCTCGAGATCGCTAGTGTCATCAAATTAGGGTTTTGGTCGACCAAGGCCTCCAGATGGAAATTTTTCCTCTGGGAATGAGCCAATGCTTCAAAGAACAACCCAAGATACTCCAAGGGCCTCATGGACCCAATCATCAAGTCAATTTAGCCTCAGGGGATGCATTCATATAAAAATCAGGAATTAGGGTTTCTTGACCTAACTCACCCCTAAGTTGACTTTTGGAGCAAAGCATGAGCCAATACCACAAGACATATTTTGAGGGCCTCAAATACACCACATTGATCCATTTACAACAATGGATTGATCCAAGAAGCTTGATTCATAAGTTTTAATTTCAGCTGGACCACAATTAGGGTTTTGAAGGAAAAGTCAACTGTACCTTTGACTTTTGACCAAGACATGTTCCCAAAACATGGGACATGATTCAAGACACCCTACAACACCTATGGAATCCATCCATTAGGTTTGAATTGGGTCAAAAACTTGATTGCACAAAGAATCACACAGTTTTGATTTCATCTGAAAAAAAGTCAACTGTGCACAAAATCATGTTTGAATTTTTGGAATTTTCCACAAATATGGTTCCCATAAGTCAAAAACAATGTAATGTATGATTTTGATCATTATCCATCAAGAAAAATAAAAAAAAGTGAGGTTTCTTGCAAAAGGGGCAACCTTGAGAAACCAAATTTTGTCTAAGTTATGGAACAAAAGTGGTTTTTACCCAACTTTGCAAGGTCATAACTCCTAAACCACAAGGCCTTTTTCTCCCATTCAAAGCTCAAATGAAAGTCCATCTGATATACTTTAAATATGTCAACTACAAGAGATTCCAAATCCTCATGGATTTTGAGTTATGGATTGATAAAAATCACAAAAAGTGAAAATGGCCACTTTTTCCAACACTTAGTGAAATTTTTAATAAGTCAGAATCTGCCTTACTTTTTCCAAAATGTAAAGGCATTTTTCACTTTGATCCAAGCTGAACCAAGACCAACTTTGAACATCAAAGTTGAAGTATGTCATGAGGGCTTTCCAACAAGTACCAGATCATCTCCAAATTCAATTTGAGTAGGGAGTTCCAACCCTTGGAACATGGCATCAAAGACTGATTTTGTTCAAGGCAGATTATAGGTCATTTGCTCGATTCGGCCAAATGAGATAATTACAAGCCTTGTCATCCATTTGGACAACTCAAGGGATAAAATCAAAGAGGAATGATCTGATCCATAATCCTCCCAAGTCTAAGGAACTACATGTAGCCATAAATGCCCTAAAAAGGCTAAAAAATTCAAAGACTCCAATTTTGTTTCAATGCATTAAATGGATTCACAAGGTGGCAAGCATCAAGACATTGCTAACTGAATTGAGTCAAGATTCAACTCTGAACCAAAGGACCATAGACCTGTGCCCTAACCTCAAGTCAATGGCTAGAGGAGACTAAAGATGCCTTTTGATAAACATTAGCCAAAGGACTGTTCAAGCTGCCATTCACTATTCCTTGCAAAACAAACTTGCTCTACTATAAATAGAGCTCATTTGTGATTAGTTTGAGTACCCCAAAGCACTACAACACTTGCTTTCCTCAAAATCTCTCTCATTTTGCAAAAATGCCTTCTTTTGCAAGCACCACTGAATTTTTGAGTTAGAGAGAAATTCCACGACAGCTCATGATCCAAACACATCCAATGTATTATATATAAGTTATTCAAACACTCATCGTTGATCTGAAACACCAAAATCAGAAAGTCACCTCCAAAACCTCAAATTTTGACTTTTCTGCATTTTTCAATCCATGTCTTGATTCAGTCACTTTCAAAACCAAACAAGGCCTCAAACACACTCCAAATATCATCCTCAAACTGTCCCAACTGGTTCCCCTCAACTGGAACACCATTGTGTGAGTTACCATTTTGGTCACTTTTGCCCCTTTTGCAAGAAAGAGCCAATTCTTGTTCCTGAAGATTCCAGATGGTTTTGATCATCCTAAAAGCTTCTAAGGGATCAATCAAGAGTGTCTAAAGCATTGGAGTACTTCTGGCACAGGGATCTTGACAGATAGCACAAGGAGCTTCAAGAGGTAAGTGCATCACAACTTGAACTCTATAAATCATGCATTGCTTTGATGTCCATTGATCATGGACATCTCATACATATCATATATGTTGTGTTTTAACCAATTTGACATGCTATTATTGCTTGTGTAATGAGATAACATAGAACATGCAAATCTAGGCCTATTTTGAAACCACTATTGGATTTTAAAATAGGGACATATTTTGAAAAATCTAAAAGCACCATTGGATTCCTCATGAAATTCTAGGCAGGATGCACCTAAATTTTGTCCAAATCCATGGAGAATTGAGGAAGTTAGAGCCTTCATGCAAATTCACCAAAACATGGTTTTTTGCCTTGGCCAGACCTGAAATCCAAGTCACCCTTATGTATTAATGGGGTGGTTTTGATATACGAATGTATCACCACCCCAGTGGTAGCACGCATGTGTCTTTGGTTGGGAGGTCGTGGGTTCAAGACCCACCCAGACCATTTTGCCATTTTCCCCTATTTTGCCATTTTTCACATTTTTCATGGTTTTTATTAATTAATTCCAAAATTAATTTCTCTCTCAATTTTAATTATTTTTGATTGGTTTTTTTTTTGAAAATTCAAAAAAATGTTAAAATATTTTATTCTACACAAATTTCAGAAAAATATTATTTATTTCATATATTTGGTATTTTTTTAAAGAATTATGTTTTTATTTGTTTTTAGACATTTAAAAATATTTCTTTCTCTTGATTTTGCAAATTTAAATGATTTTCAAATCATTCTATGAATGAAACATGATCTTTCAAACACTAATCCAAGATCACAACTTGTTTTTCACACATGTTTGATAATGTTGATCATTTTAATTGAATTTTATTCAATTAAAATGCAATTTTAAATCAAATTAGGGTTTTAATTGTTTTCACCCTCACAAACATCTTTCAAAACATATTTGGGCCTCTTGATAGAGTGTAAGTCCCATCCCTTTGTAAATAAACCATTTTGGGTCTCAGTCATTGTATAAGTCCCGATACAATTTCAAAAATCTCGGCGCGATCGCCGTTTTTAAACAAAATCATCTGTGCCTACCCTTGTGTTGTAAGTCCCATTTATTTTCTTTTTCAAACACTTTGGGCCTCTTAATAGAGTGTAAGACCCATCTCTTTGTAGAGAAAACCTTTTTGGGCCTTAGTCATTGTATAAGTCCCGATACAATTTTCAGAACAACGGTGCGATCACTGTTATATCTGGGCCTCTCCTTGAGTATAAGCCCCAATCTTCTTTTAAAACAACTTTCCCTTTTGATTTAGGTTCAAATTCATAGTTGTTATCAAAACTTTCTTAAATTTCTTGAACAATTAACCATACAGCTGTTACAATGGAAGCTTGCTCACCTGTAAGTTTTATCAGCTTTCTTTTACATACTTGTATATATATATATATATATATTTGTTTGTAATGCTGGAAGCTTGCTCACCTGTAAGTCCTCCTACCCTCTTTTACATATAGTATATATTTCATCTGTATATATATGCATGTATATTATCTTGCTTAGAGTTTTTCCCGTCAATTAGGTCTAGGATTAGATCAAACAAGTGGTCACTCTTTCAACACAATCAAAAATTGTTCCCCATAGGAATTTCTAGATACAATAAGGAACAGAGAAAGGCATTATTCCCGGTGAAACTTTTTTCAAGATTGTCACTACTATAAATTTGCCAAAGAAATTCATTTCCCCCAGAGAGGATAAATTTTCGGTGAAACCTCTCTTGAATTTCTTCAAACCCTATAACTGTTCACTAAAGAAAAGATTATTCCCGGTGAAACTTTTCTTGAACTTTTCTTAAGTTTGGACCCACAGGCTTCCTAAAAACATCACCAGAATCCTCTTGGGATTTGTACAAGGACCCTCAGGCTTCTTAGAAGTTCTCACGCCTCCTCTTGGGCTTAGTACAAGGACCCAAAGACCTCTTACAGGTGTAGGAAAGAACCTAGTTATCCTTTGTTAAAGAAGACTTTCCTAAGAGTCAAAATATCAAACCAATTTAGGGTTGATTCTCATCCCTTAAACACCAGCCTCCTCTTGGGCATCATACAAATAAAAACCTTTTCATACCAGTAGACTTGGACAGTCTCATCTCCTTTTGGATCTCATGAAACCCTCAAGTTTCCCAAAAGCACAGGATAAACCCTAATCATCTCATCAATCACCAACAGAGTTAAAACCTCTATAGGTTTCAAAATTCAATCTTAAAATTCTCACTTAGAATTTCCCCAGCTAGGTTCAAATCACTATCAATAAACCTTTATCAGAACCTCAAGGCATCTGATATTTCAACTCTTCTGTAATCCTCAGCAAGAGTTGATTCCTTAATCTAGACCTGCCTTTGGATCTCAATAATCCTCAGTAAAAGTTAGCCTCCTCTTAGGCTTTGTATAATGATCTTTCCTCACTCTCTTATTGAGTCAATCATTTCTAGCCTCCTCTTAGGCTTTGTATAATGATCTTCCCTCACTCTCTTGTTGAGTCAATCATTTTTAACCTCCTCTTAGGCTTTGTATAATGATCTTTCCTCACTTTCTTGTTGAGTCAATCATTTCCAGCCTCCTCTTAGGCTTTGTAAAATGATCATCCCTCAATCATCTTTTCAACCTCAATCTTGGGCTTTGTACAAGACAGATAAAAATACTCTCTTGTTGAGCCAGTCTCTTTTTAGCCTCAATCTTGGGCTTTGTACAAGACACCTATAAATATTCTACAGCTGAGTCAGTAAAATATCCTTTAGCCTCAATCTTGGGCTTTGTACAAGACACATATAAACCCTCTCTAAAGAAGTCAATCCTTCTAGTCTCCTCTTAGGCTTTGTAAAATGATCTCCCTGAGCAGATTTAATCCTCTTTTCAGCCTCAATCTTGGGCTTTGTACAAGATAGATAAAACCTCTTACTAGTAGAGTCAGTTTCCCTTTTAGCCTCAATCTTGGGCTTTGTACAAGACACATACAAATATTCCCCAGTGGAACCAAAAACCCACTTTTAGCCTCAATCTTGGGCTTTGTACAAGACAAATAATAATATCCCCCAAAGAGTCAGTCTCTTTTTCAGCCTCAATCTTGGGCTTTGTACAAGACAGAAATAAAACTCCCCAGTGGAGTCAATCAACCTTTTAGCTTCAACCTTGGGCTTTGATCAAGGTACACAAAAATCAACATCCCTTCAGAAGAAATCAAGATCTCTCTGTAGGAAGATACTTCTCTGTATATCGCACATCAAAATAAACAAATCTAATCAAACCTTAATCCCAGATAACTGTTGTAAGTAACACACTTGTTGATTCAAAAATCCAAGCTATAGTCCATCTCTTATCCTGGTAAACTTCCTCTTTCATCTAATTGCTGTAAGTGGCAAGCCTCTGGATTATTTACATCCAAGCTAATGTCCCTCTCTTAGTATGAAAAACTCCTAAGGAAAAATGGCATTACTCTACACTGAGTGAAAGTTTTCTCCTTCAGGATAAATCCCTTATAAAGGAAATTATGGCATTGCTGGATTCTCATATCCCAGTTAAAGTAATTCTCCTTTATAATCAGTCACCCAACAGTTGTGATAAACAGACGAGATGTCTCCCTTTAGAGATGACAAATTCTCTCTACGTCAAAACCTTTTAGCTTCAATCTTGGGCTTTGAACAAGACACAAATAACCTTTAGCTTCAATCTTGGGCTTTGAACAAGACACCAAAACATCTCTTTCCTCCCATAGAATAGGAGGAACTACGATTGCTATGATTTCCCTGTTTTCTTTAACAGGAATACGTAGGCATAAGATTGCGAAATCCTAGCGAGCACACCAATAAAAAACTTTAGGTCCAGTACCTTCACACACCAATCAAAAACATTAGGTCCAGTACCTCACCAAAAACATCGGAAAACCCAAAATCAACAAAAACTCTCTCTCAAACACTCCCAAAGGAGAAACTTTCTCAACTCACGACAAACAAACACCAGTAAGTAGAAAATAGTATAGAAATTGCTAACGACCTGTGGATAACCACATATAGGATGGGTAATTGACAACTCCCTATTGTATAACCCGACCCCGAACTCCCCAATCTCTTAGCATTTGTTCAGTAAAATATTTGTGTGCAAGGTTAGTTTTAGATATCTTCCCTTTCCTTTCCAGCTTCATAGGATAAATAAGAAATCAGAAAGTAGCACCCAACTCCTACCATTGCGGTGAGGAAAAACCAAATGGTGATAAGGTGGTCGCGTCACTGACAAAAATCGAACGCTACACGCTAACCCGAGGAAAACTCAATAATGACATGTTTTCATGAGTCGACCAAAGCTTGGTTTAGGTCGACTCAAGCTACCAAAACTCTTAAAAATTGATTTTTGCACATGTTTTCATCTACTTAGGCAATGTTTATGCATACCTAAGACTCATACCATGATCACACACATGTAATAGATGTGCAAGACTCTTCCTATATGTTTGGACACATGACTATTGATTGTTTATGCATTGCAAAATACGAATGCTGACATTGATGAGATGATACCATCCAATACGAGCTATTACATGTTTTGACTTCATTAAAATAAATATCAAGTATAAGACACCTTGCCCTCACATACTCCCCCTTTTTGATGATGACAAAACTTCTTTAGCTTGTCTTGTAATTTGAAGCTCATCCCCCCCTAACTTTGTGTAGTCCTCTAAAATTCAACTTTGCTGCTGCTTTTGCTTGTAGATACCCTTCTCCCCCTTTGACAACATCAAAAAGAGAAAAGGCCATGGTCAAAGGATAACATATGACATACTTATGAATTCACTCAATAATTTGCTGTCATGATACATCAACATACATCCACATATAATGATGTTAATGCAAATATAATATGGATAACTAAGGCACAATAATGCATAGATAGAAACTCAAGATACATTCCATAACAAAACAAATGTCAACAAAACTCCAATGTCATACAAAGTACATAAGCAAATTCCAACATATAAAATTCATGCAACATAAACCAAAATATGAAATGCATTAAACTAAAATCTTATTCCTCATGGTCTCCTCCCCCTAAAGTGGTGACCCCTTCCTCTGAAGTGATGGTCTGGAGGTGGAGGAAGTGGCTGCTCTTCCAGACGCTCATTAAGCTAAAACACGGCCTGATTGAGAGTATTGAGACTATTAGTTATCCACCGAGTCTGACTCGCAACAGTAGTATCCAGAGTGTCAAATCTAGTCATGACTGCAGAAGAAAATTGGTTGAAGTTCTGATTCTGCGCTTCCAACTGGTTTGTGAGAGCAGTATGCCTCTCTTCCTGTGCAGCCATAAAACTCTGTTGCTGAAGCTGCATTGAGCGTAACATTTCTAGGACTTCCTCATTGTTCTATTGTGGTTGCTGTGTAGGAGTAGGAATGTATTACTCAGGCTGGTGCCATCCATACTCTTCTTGTTGGTGCCATTCATTGTTTGGAGGATTATAAGATGAAACAAGTGAAGTTTATCCGGTATGTTGCCACTTACCCCATCCTTGATTAGCATAGGGATCTTGAGAGGGAGAGTGACCCATCCACTCAACATTATCCTCTTCCACATTATGCACCTCTGTTTGCATTGCATCACTAGCTTTTCCTTCTTACTCATTCTCTTCTTCATCCTCGTCTTCATCTACGACATCATAATGAGTACCTTGATGTGTAGTTCTGTACCGAAACTTGTATTCTTTCTCTTGATTGTCCCAGAAGTATCCCATCATGGTGAGAGTTTTTTGGCTAAACTCTTGATCAGATATTAATGACATGTAAGGGATGCCTTGGACCATCACTTCAGCCTTGTTCAAAATACACTGAATAAAAGATGCATAACATAGGGTTGTACCTCGATTGGAGTCACGGAGTGCAAACATCCGACTTGTGATGTAATGAGGCCAGTCATTGCGCTTCTTATTTTTCAACAGATAAATCAAATGAACCTCGGCCTGATCAACCCGTGAGTATCCTCCCTTCTTAGGACGTAGAATATGAGCAACGATCCACTGGAGAATCCTATCAACGGTCTTCAATTGCCCTGTTGTAACTGTCTTAGGAAATAAATTATTGTTCATAATACTGTCAGAATAAGGATCTCGTAGCATGGAGTTCAAGGCAGTCTTAAACTCATAATCATTAACAAACTTAAAATTTGTAACCTTAGGAAGAGTAGATCCCTGTGGGTCTATGTTCATC
This sequence comes from Lathyrus tuberosus, assembly GCA_022829125.1. NCBI lineage: Eukaryota > Viridiplantae > Streptophyta > Magnoliopsida > Fabales > Fabaceae > Lathyrus > Lathyrus tuberosus. Next base: position 12,182,814 of record JALAZF010000009.1, read on the forward strand.
AAATTCTTCCAGACAGTATAATTAACAATGTACATCTTACCACCTATCATGTACTTAAAGGTAGAGCCTTCGAACTTACCCTGAATTCCGGTGTATAATAACTTAACCAAGTCCTCATTGTACATGGTGTCACACTCCAAGAACTCATCAAATTGTTGAAAATTTAGTAGTTCAATAATTTTAGTCAAATGAAAATGCTCAACCCTCAAAGGATAGTAAACAAATTGTTTGACAATTGACCGGTTACGAAAATCCTTGTTGAAAGTCTCAGTTAGATTATCAGATAACTAAGAGAGAGCATTTACCAACATGTTTGATGCACCCGTTCTTGAAGTAGAGGCTCTGGATGTTCTCTTTCTGGTGATCCTTGTTGAAGCAATTGAAAGACACTCTTTTTAACACAGTTGAACAGTACACGAAATTGTAGATGATGATGAACAGTGGTCGAATCTTGATGATGAAGATGAACAAACTGGGAAACCTTGATTCTATATTAAGAGAACCCTTGAACACCTTTTTGATTTTGGAACTTTTGGATTTTGGAGAAGGTATTTGTAATGAGTTTTTAGGGTTTTGGAAGTTTGAAAGGAGAGGAGAAGAATGAGGAAAGGTAGTAGATGCAATGTATAATGATGAGAATTGGAAAATGTAACATACAATTTAATGTGGTCAATTTTTCTAACATGCAAAGGGGGCGCGTGTCTTCTCGAGAAAAAAAAATTCAGACTCTGTCAGCGACGCGTCGACCTAAACAGGTCATGCGTCGATGCACACTAAGAGAATTTTCATAATTTCAAATTTTTAAAAGGATGTGTCAACCATATGGTTGACCTGCGCTAACCCGCTCCTAATGTTAGAAAAATTTGACATTCATGAGTCGACCCATGCCCTGTTTTGGTCGACTCAAACAAGTAGAACATGAAAAAATGCACATTTTGAGCACATTATGCATCAAGTAGGAATAAATACCAAGCCACACACATGCCAAACTTAAAAATGGATCAAAAATACATCTAAACATGAAATAAACATCAATCCAATCCATATTTTGGCACTATAGATTACACATATAATTGATCAAGAGTAGTAATCTAAGCAGGAACGATATTACCTCCGACGATTGATGATAGATGCCCTCACATGTAGCTTAATCTTTTTAATTATTGTTAGTCAAAGAAAAATATAGACAAAAAATAGTATAGAGCATGTAATCATGTATACATAATCAAACGCGATCCGAGATATCGGTAACACCAAGTTCCCTATGGATATTAAAGAAAGGCTCCGTCGCAAGAGGTTTGGTGAAAATGTCCGCAAGTTAATTCTTATAATCAACATGCTCAAATACCACACCGTCTTTCTCTACATGATCCCTAAGGAAATGATGGCGTACTTCTATATGTTTCGTGCGAGAATGTAATACCGGTTTTTTGGTTAGGTTAATGGCACTTGTATTATCACACAAAATAGGAATACGTTCAAGTTGAACATTGTAGTCGAGCAATTGTTGCTTAAGCCATAAGACTTGAGCACAACAACTACCGGCCGCAATGTATTCCGCCTCGGCTGTTGACAAAGCAACGGAAACTTGACTTTTGCTATGCCAACTCACTAAGGAATTTGAGAAAAAATGACAAGTACCACTAGTGCTTTTCCTATCCGATTTGCAACTGATAAAGTCAGAATCGGAATAACCAACCAAAGAGTAATTGCTTCCCTTGGAATACCAAAGCCCATACTTTGGAGTACCGCATAGATACCTAAATATGCGCTTCACGGCTTTTAAATAAGATTCCTTAGGACACGATTGGTACCTAACACACATGCAAACACTAAACATAATATCTGGTCGGGATGCGGTAAGATAGAGGAGAGAGCCAATCATACCTCTATATCTCTTGACATCTACATCCTTACCATTCTCATCTCGACTCAAGTTGACGCATGTAGGCATCGGAGTATCAATAGCCTTTGAGCTAGCCATGTCGAAGCGTTGAGTAACTCAAGACAATACTTCGTCTGGTTCACAAATGTCCCTTCATCAAGTTGCTTGATTTGCAATCCGAGGAAATAGTTCAGCTCCCCCATCATGCTCATCTCGAACTCTCCCTGCATTAATTTAGAAAACTTCTTGACCATATTTGTGTTAGTAGAACCAAATATAATATCGTCTACATATACTTGTACCAAAATTTGGTGTTTTCCTTGACGTTTAATGAAGAGAGTTGTGTCAACCTTTCCTCTAGAATACCCTTGATCAAGTAGAAATTTGCTAAGACTCTCATACCAAGCCCTAGGGGCTTATTTGAGACCGTACAAAGCACATTTTATCTTGTAAACATGATCGGGATACTCATGGGACTCAAATCTAGGAGGTTGGGCAACATAAACCTCTTCATTAATGTAATCATTAAGGAATGCACTTTTTACATCCATTTAAACTAATTTGAAGTTTTTCGCACATGCGTAGGCAAGCAACATGCGTATAGTCTCGAGTCGGGCAACAGGCGTATAAGTTTTCTCATAGTTTATGCCTTCCTCTTGGTTATACCCTTGCGCAACTAAGCGCGCTTTATTTCTAGTTATAAATCCATTTTCGTCGAGCTTGTTCCTAAACACCCATCGGGTGCCTATTACTCGATGGCCTCGCGGAGGAGGAACAAGGTCCCAAACCTCATTCCTTTTAAATTTATTCAACTCCTCTTGCATTGACAACAACCAATGTTCATCGAGTAAGGCCTCTTTTGAGTTTTTAAGCTCAACTTGCCAAACGAAAGCGGATAATAACAGAAGTTACTTAGCTTGGAACGAGTTATTACTCCCTTTGAGATGCACTGAGAATGCTGTCAATGGATGGTCTTTGGAAGACTTCCAAGCTGGAGGAAGGTCATCTTTATTAGACGGATGATCCTCCTCACTCTTCACAGGTTGGTGATCTTTTTCCTCCTCAACATGCACTTCTTCAGGTTGATCAGTCCCTTTATCAGTGTCCTTGAGTATGTCTTTTAGAAGATACACATGCAACATGAAAAGAACTACCTTTTCTGACATTTTTCGGATAAGACTCATAAAAAGTAACGTGTACCGACTCCTCAATAGTAAGTAACCTCTTATTGTAAACCCTATATGCCTTACTAGACTGAGAGTATCCAAGAAAGATACCTTCGTCGGCCTTAGAATCAAACTTACCAAGTGTCTTTTTACCATTATTCAACACGAAACACTTACAACGAAAAACGTGAAGGTGAGATAGTTGGGCTTCCTCCCTTTTAAAGGCTCATACGGTGTCTTATTTAGAATAGGACAGATGATCACCCTATTCAAAACGTAACAAGCCGTACTAATGGCATCAGCCCAAAAGTATTTTGGAAGGTCACTCTCATTGATCATAGTCCTTCCTAATTCTTCCAAAATTCTATTTTTATGTTCCACAACCCCGTTTTGTTGAGGGGTACGTGGTGCGGAAAAATTATGATCAATCCCATGGCTTTCACAAAATTCTTCAAAAAGATGATTTTCGAACTCACCTCCATGATCACTTCTAATTGATATAATGTTCGTGTTCAATTTGTTTTGGGATAACTTGGCAAATTTTTCAAAAGCCGAAAAAGTATGGCTCTTGCTTGCTAAGAAAATAGTCTAGCAAAACCTAGAAAAGTCATCGACAATCACAAAACCATAATAGTTACCACCTAGGCTCTTAATCCTAGATGGTCCAAAGAGGTCCATATGGAGGAGCTCAAGGGGTCTCGTGGTTGAAACAATGTTTTTAGACTTAAACGAGATCCTTGTTCGCTTCCCCATTTGGCATGCATCACATAAGTGATCCTTTGTGAATTTGATTTTGGGTAAGCCGATTAATAGGTCTTTAGAAACTATTTTATTAAGCAAATCAAAATTGACATGCGCCAACCGTGTATGCCATAACCATGAATCTTCACTCATGGTGACTAGACACTTGTCGCTACTCAATGATACCTCATTCAAGTCTAGCATATATACGTTATTGACCCTCAGGCCTTTAAACACATCCTTTTTATCACTATTTTCAATTATGCAACAATCCTTTGAAAAAGATACTTTATAGTCCTTGTCACATAATTGACTAATGCTTAAGAGGTTTTGTTTAAGACCCTCAACAAGAAGCACGTCTAAGATAGTAGTAGATGAGGGATTACCCACACTACCTTTGCCAAGTATTGACCCTTTATTATTGTCTCCGTAGGTAACAAATCCCTTTTTCTTCGCCATGAAGTCGATGAAAAGAGATATGTCTCCCGTCATATGTCTTGAGCATCCACTATCAAGAACCCATCTTCTTTCCGTGGTCTCAAGACGTTATACCTACACAATCAATCAAGGGAAATAGGTACCCAATTCTTATTGGGTCCTTGGTTGTGAGTGAAAACAGGATTGCATTTGGGCAATCATTGATAAACACCTTTAGGAACTAAAAACCTCCTAAAGCGACATTTTGCAATGGTATGACCCCTTTTGCAACAATACAAGCAAGAAAGGTTAACATGAGAATCACTTTTGCTAGGTTGATCTCTAATCACATAAGTGTATTTTTGATATGGATTAATCATGATTTTCTTAAAATGTGATCTATCAATAGCAAAAGTCATCTTTGGTTCTAGAGCCTTTTCAAGTTTGGCCTTAAGAGTTCTAACCACTTTTTGCCAAATATGACAAGTATCACAACCAAAATTTAACCATCTACTCTTGTCTTCCTCAACATCTACTTTTGTTACTTCCACCATAGACTTTTTGAGAGCCTCTAATTCCTTTTCGGAATCGGAGATCTTTTGCTCCAAATGAGAAAATATTTGTTTATTTGAAGCTAACCGTTTAAAGGCTTCCTTGGCCTCATGGTGTAGAGTATCAAAAGCATATTGTAATTCAGAATAAGACATTGTATTAGAGTTATCATATTTAGAATGTCTTACCTTTTTGTTCTTTTTCCTTTGGTGAGTAGAAAGGCAAAGGTTGACGGGCTCTCCTTCGTCACTTGAGCTTTCATCACTAGACGATTCACTATCGATTTCCCAAGCGATATAGGCTCTTCTAGGTTTACCTTGTTTCTTCCTTTGACGACTTTTATCCTTTCCTTTATCCTTCTTCAACAATGGACAATCCGACTTATAGTGGCCGACTTTTCTGCAGTTATAGCAAGATCCCTTAGTTTTTCCACTCTTTTTGTCTTCATTCTTGGAAGACCTTGATTGTTTTCTAAAATTGACGAGGTTTTTCTCCGAATGTTGAATACCATTTTTCTTTTTATGGCGATTGTATCGCTTCACAAATAATCCCATGTCTTTATTCGAATCCTCTTGCTCGTCATCACTAGATTCACTCCCGCTTAGCTTATTTGTGGAGGACTTTGAACTAGATGTCTTTAGAGCTATTGACTTCTTTTCTACATCTTTGGTCTTGTTCTTTTCCTTCTTCTCTCTTTTCTCAAATTGGTCTAGGCTAATGAGCATTTGCTCATGTTCCTCAAGCCTCCCAAATAAAGTTGTGATGTCTAACGTCATTAGGTCGTTGGCTTCTTTTATGGCGGTCACCTTCGGTTGCCAATCCCTAGTAAGACACCTCAAGATTTTATTAGTAGCAACGTCATTGGAAATTGGTCTACGAAGTGAGTTAAGTCTATTGATTAAATGAGTGAACCTCATTTACATGTCGGCAATGGTTTCCCCTTGCTTCATGTGAAAGAGGTCGAACTCTTGAGTCAAGGTATTGATTCTAGCTAGCTTGACGACATTAGTTCCCTCATGGGCAACTTGTAACGTGTCCCACATAGCTTTAGCACTCGTACAATGTGAAACTCTATAATACTCATCAACTCTTAATGAGGAGATCAGAATATTTCTAGCCTTCCAATCGTAGTTTTACTTTTTCTCGTCTTCTTCATTCCATTGTGCTTCAGGCTTAGGTACTACCATGTTATTCGCATTGGTCATGGTAATTTCCATTGGACCTTTTTGTATAACGCTCCATACCTTACTATCAATAGAATTGATGTGTACAAGCATACAATCCTTCCAGTAGCTATAGTTCTCACCGTTAAAAACCGGTGCTCTATTGTAAGCCCCTTTCGGTTCGTTTGCCATTTTCTAAAATGTTATACTTGAAGCACTAGATAAATCGATGCTCCTGATACCACTTGTTAGACGGCGACAATTGATCTAGAAGGGGGGTTGAATATATCACTACTTTTTAATTATGAGTCGGCGCTTAAATTTGATTTTAAAATTGTTTGTGGAAGCGGACGAGGATAATTCGTCTAAACGAACCGGTTACTGAGAGAATCGGATATGCGTAAGCCAAATGGAACGAAAGGCTCGATGAGAAAAAATCGAATCACAACTTAACTATTAATCAATTTACCAACAACACTCAATGTTGTGCAATCTCTAATGAACAGTAAAAAATAAAACCAAAATGACAATATATCAAACACCTTGTAAGCGTTCAATTTATCGAGCACTTGGAGTGCGAAACACTCCTAGCTAAACCTTCTATGTTAGTTAGTGCAGAATTTTCACAAAGCATAATAAAAAACGATTGAGCAATGTTTTTCAAATTAGTTTTTCTGTACTATGCTATACCAGAATTTTTATCGATCAATTGAACAATCAGAAGCGTAAACAGTTCGGAAATTAAAGGAGATAGGGAAAGAGAAACGACACTAAGTTTGTTTAGGCAGTTCCCCTTTCATCCTCGCTTCGGGTACGTCTGCCCCCAATTCTAAATCTAGAATTGAGATATCTATAATCTTGTTTGCAAATTGTTTTTACAAGAGAAGTCTTAGTTATCACACACTCAAGAAACTCCATTGATGTTGATACTATGTCTTCTCTTTCCTTGATTTGAGTCGAATCAAGTGCCTCGACCTTGTTGGATGAACCTCCGTCTACCGTTACTAGATTGAATGAACACACGGTCTTAAATCACCTTCACTCAGCTGATTCCGATCCATACACAATTAGATCCCCAAACCTTTGTTGCACAATCCTCTGGTTGATGCTACTAGATCAACAAAACCCACCGTTCTTCGATCACTTTCACTCGGCTGAATTCAATGCACACAAAGATCTGATCCAAAAACCCCCAAATCCAATTGATCTTGGAGGACAAAACCCTAGAGGTTTTATTCAAGAAAAAACCCACTGAAACCCTCACCCCAAACAAGATACACTTCTATGTTTGGACGTTATCACCTCATGATGCAAAAGATCAACGAAAATGGTTATGTGTATTTGTTGAGAAAATGCAAGAATGGAGATGAAGATGATGAGAGAAAAGTTTTAATGTAAATCTTTCACTTTTCTTGTTTTTATATAAAAAATGAGGAACCAAGTATTTATATGATGCTAGGACCAACTACCACAAATAACAGAATTTTGAACATTGGGAAAACCAGAAAAATGAGTCACATACAACGAAGAGTCGACCACACTTTAATGAGGGTCAGCGCCGTGAGCAAATCTGTGCAAGTTTGAGAACCATGCGTCGAACGCTACAAGGGTCATTCATCGACGCATGGCCGATGAAAATGCAGAATAAGGAATAGCTTTAGCATGCATCGACCAGAGGGTCAGCGTGCGTTAACCCGAGGAAAACTCAATAATGACATGTTTTCATGAGTCGACCAAAGCTTGGTTTAGGTCGACTCAAGCTACCAAAACTCTTAAAAATTGATTTTTGCACATGTTTTCATCTACTTAGGCAATGTTTATGCATACCTAAGACTCCTACCATGATCACACACATGTAATAGATGTGCAAGACTCTTCCTATATGTTTGGACACATGAATATTGATTGTATGCATTGCAAAATACGAGTGCTGACAATGATGAGATGATACTGATAATGTGAAATTATACCATTTAATTTGAATCAATTCGCATGCAATTTAATTTCATTTTATTATGTTTTTCGTATTATTATGTCGTGTTATGTTTGTGTTGTATTTGTCGAAAAAGAGCATCCGTGCGAGAAAACCGGGAAAAAAGCAAGAAAATGAAGAAAAAGTGTAAATTCTGCAATTTTAATGATACGGTGTTCGCCGTGGGCAAACGGTGTTCATCGTGAGCAAATGGCATTCATCGTCCCTAGATGGCGTTCGCCATAACCCCACGGCGTTCGCCATTATGTCGCAGCAACAGTTTTTGCGAAGTTGGCAGTTTTTAGCAGTTTTTCCACTTCTTTTTCCCTCCAACTGCATGTGCACATCCAAAACAGTTACGGCCTTCAAGGCTCTATTTATAGGACTTTTCTTGGCATTTTCGGTGTCCGAGTTTGTGCGCGGAAGCGCTGTTCAAGTTTTAGGCAGAGATTACCTTTGTAAAAGTGGTAGTTTCTCACATCGGGGAACTACCTCGGGGAACTACCGCACCATTAGTATCTAGGCCTACAATCTATGTAATTCTTGGATCATCAATCTTGCCGCCATTAATAAAAGTTATTTCAGTTCCGCATTTATACCAAGTCCCGTAATTTATTCCCGACTTTTACAGGTTTTTATCACATTATTTATTATTATCGTTTTTGTACTCTTTAATTAATTATCATACTGTTTTCAATTGCAAATATCATGTTTAGTTTGTTTACCTTTAATTCGATGTCTGTCTAAACTGTTTCGAGTCCGGTATGTGAGGACCGTCGTTACTGAATGGACTCCGTAGAAAATAATAGGTGCGATAATATGAATGTATGTCATTTTGGTTTTAATTTTCAAGTTTAATTTAAGTAGCTTTGTCACGAGAGTGAGAGGCTATTTAACATTGTTTTGTCATGAGAGTGAGAAGCAAATTAAGGTTTAAGCCAAGATCCGCGAGAGCGTGAGGATTGAACCGGATAGTGGGAATTAGGCATCATATCTAAATACAGCGAGAGCGCTTTAGATAACGATTAGGATATTATTGGCTTTCAAAGTGTGTTTCTTAGTTACCGGGCGAGCGAGAGAAAAATCTTGGGATTAGAAAGTATGGCTTTTGTTAAGACCGCAAGAGCGTGAGGTGGAGCCTTTAAGTCGGTATATTCTACGGAATTAAGATATAGTCGTAATTAGCACCCGTATTCTACAAATCCTTTAGGTGCGTGGAATTCATATTTCGGGCTCGTTTTAGTATTATTTTCAAACCTTTAGAAATTAGCGTTTATATTTCCGTTCGTACCATTTTAATCATAGCCTTAGCTTTACAAAGCAACAATAGATTACAGTAGGTTGATATTGGTCTCTGTGGGTTCGACAATCTTTTATATTACTTCGATATTTCCGTGCACTTGCGGATGCATCAAGTTTTTGGCGCCGTTGCCGGGGGCCAATAGTCAATATAGTGATTCCGTTGTTGCACCGTATAGACTAAGGCACTCTTATCTCTATAGCTATGTATCACCCAAATTTTATCTATGATTACCACTCCCAATATCTCGAGGAACCGCACCTAAATTTCCTCTACGATTACCATTCCCAATATTTTGAGGATCCGCAAGATTTTCATAAATACAATTTTGAAATATTAATGGAGGATTTCAACGTGACACTAACTCATTCTCATCCAAATTACCACTCTCAATATTTTGAGGAACCGCAAGAATCCCATAATTCCAACCTCGAAACATTAATGGAGGATTTCATTGAAACAACAACCAATTCTAGGCTAGAATCTATGATGGAGCGCTTTGTGGAGACATAAACTCTCCAGAATGAAGAGTTTAGAAAATAACATCTCGATACTTATGAAACCTTTAGGCAGATGAACACTGTGGTCGAGTCCCTCACAACTCACACTGAGGCATTGGAGACTCAAATCTCTCTGCTTGCACAGACACGTATAGGACCCTCCCTTGAGAGACATGTGGATGTTGTAACAACCAATAGTGAAAAACAAATATAAAATCCTATGGAGAGTGATAATGAGGATAATGAGAGTTCTGGTGAGGAAATAGTAGAGATTGAGAAAAATCCCCCGACACCACCCGAAAGGGAGGTTGTCGAAGAGGTAGAGAAGGAAACACCTATTGTTGTTTCTCCTCCCTATACCCCACCAATTCTTTTCCCGCAAAGGTTTTTAGAAGTTAAGGTAAACTCCCAATCCAAAACATATGTGGAGGTATTGGAAAATATCCACACCAATGCACCTTTGTTTAAGTTCCTGCATAAAAAGAGAAAATTTAAGGACCGTGAATCTAGGGATATCATTACTGTTAAGAGGGTAAGGTTAACCTTTGAGGTGGTGGATAAAGTAACTAAGCCCAAACTTGAAAAACTGATACTTAGGATAGATCCAGAACCACCACCACAAGTTCAAAAGAATGAAGCACCCCACAAAAGGAAGAAAAGAAAAGGTGAGGGATATGTGAGATGGCTTGATAAGTGGCCATGGAAACCAAAGATTATTAGTCGTCGAGCTATCGACGTTAAACAAAGCGCTGCGTGGGAGGCAACCCACGAGATTTTAATTTAATGTTTTCCTTTTATTGTTTGTGTTTGCAGAAAATAAATAAATGTATTACTTGTCGTGTCCCAGCTACATCTAGGAAAAAAAAATCTCTAGACGACGATCCTGGAGATGAGCTGGTGCCCACGAATATTCCTACGAATGTCGCTGCTGGTGGTGACACTGATGATGAGTATGAATGGTGAGGACATGTCTCTCCCGTTCATAACTCACCTCTTCATCATTGTTCTCTTAGTCATGTTCCACCTGCACACACTGCACCATATCTTTCTAACATTTTTGCAGGTACTCTCTCCAGAAGCGGGCGAATATGATGAACTGATTCAAGAATTGTATAATTGAAGATATCATAAAATGCCAGACGCCAAAGTAGAATTGGTTAGTGAAGACAGGGACAACAAGAGCAGAATCAGAGTAGATTTGGCCATGGTGGCATGCAGTAGCATTCATACAGGTTCTATCTTTCCTTTTTCCACCTTTTATCAAAACATTGAGGACAATGTTTGGTTTAAGTGTGGGGGAGGAACTTTACTGCTTTTATTTTACCGCTTTCTAGTTATGTTTATCATTTTCCAGTTTATTTCATGCTTTTTTGGAATTCTATCTGTTTTTAATGTTTTGTCGAGTCTTTGCATGTGCTGTCGAGTCTTTATGTGTGGTTTTCACTTGTTATTCAATTTCCCCAAAATTTTAAACAATTTTAACCTCCAACTATTTTTTTTTTGATTCATGGCACGAAACTCTGAAAGTATATAGGTTGTTTAGGCTGTGTTAGATAGACTTGGGAAAGTTTTGTAAATATCGGTACCGTTTCTACACCTTAGATTCCCTAAATATGTGATATTGATTAAAATAGACAATATGCCAAGACCTTATGCCTGGTTTCTTAGAAGTAGCCTCTTGATTAGTTTATACTAGCAGTCAGCACCATCCTTGTGTACAAACTAAGTAACGAACCGATGCAAATATGTGTGATCTCAAAAATTTGAATAATGTGATTTTTATAGAAAAAACGAATGAAAGACATGTTCCCGCTAAGTTAGGCGATCCTCACCTGACCATTTAGCCTAAAGGTTCGGACTCTTGAAATTCGTAAGCAAAAGAAAACATAATGTGCGAAAAAGAAAAAAAAACTGAATGTCGAGAACATATAACACAAACAGGTTCGCTTACCATGTAAGTACAAAGGATAACGGGCTTAATGTGATTGGGCGAGAATGAAAAAGAGGTGAACTAGGATGAAGGATGTAGGTCGAGTTATAATGTCATGATTTGAATTGGTATTGCATAGGAAGGGAGTTTTTGTCCGCAAATGTGGAAATGTGTCGTTACGATATCCTTGTTTTCACTATTTAGTACCTATCGATCAAACATTAGCCTGTCAGCCACGTATGATTAGAGTCTCGTTGTACCTATGTTTCGAACCGTGCTTATTTTCTTTTTACCGTGTTGGTTGATTGCTTGAGGACAAGCAATGGTTTAAGTGTGGGGGTGTTGATAATGTGAAAATATACCGTTTAATTCGACTCGATTCGTATGCAATTTAATTTCGTTTTATTATGTTTTTCGTATTATTATGTCGTGTTATGTTTGTGTTTCAGGTATTTGTCGAATAAGAGCATCCCTGCGAGAAAACCGGGAAAAGAGCAAGAAAATGAAGAAAAAGTGAAAATTCTGCAATTTTACTGATACGGTGTTCGCCGTGAGCAAATGACGTTCACCGTCCCTAGATGGCGTTTTCCATGGCAATGACGTTCGCCATTACCCCACGACGTTCGCCATTATGTCGCAGATAGTAGTTTTTGCAAAGTTGGCAGTTTTTAGTAGTTTTTCCACTTCTTTTTCCCTCCAACTGCATGTGCACGTCCAAAACAGTTACAAGGCCTTCAAGGCTCTATTTATAGGACTTTTCTTGGCATTTTTGGTGTCCAATTTTGTGCGTGGAAGCGCTGTTCATAGTTTAGCAGAGATTACCTTTGTAAAAGTGGTAGTTTCTCACATCGGGGAACTACCGCACCATTAGTATCTAGGCCTACAATCTATGTAATTCTTGGATCATCAATCTTGCCGCCATTAATAAAAGTTATTTCAGTTCTGCATTTATTCCAAGTCCCGTAATTTATTCCAGGCTTTTACAGGTTTTTATCGCATTATTTATTATTATTGTTTTTTTACTCTTTAATTAATTATCATATTGTTTTCAATTGCAAGTATCATGTTTAGTTTGTTTACCTTTAATTCGATGTCTATCTAAACCGTTTCGAGTCCGGTATGTGAGGACCGTCATTACCGACGGGACTCCGTAGAAAATAATAGGTGCGATAATATGAATGTATGTCATTTTTGTTTTAATTTCCAAGTTTAATTTAAGTAGCTTTGTCACGAGAGTGAGAAGCAAATTAAAGTTTAAGCCGAGATCCGCGAGAGCGTGAGGAGTGAACCGGATAATGGCAATTAGGCATCATATCTAAATACAGCAAGAGCGCTTTAGATAGTGATTAGGATATTATTGGCTTTCAAAGTGTGTTTCTTAGTTACCGGGCGAGCGAGAGCAAAATCCTTGGATTAGGAAGTATGGCTTTTGTTAAGATCGTGAGAGCGTGAGGCGGAGCCTTTAAGTCGGTATATTCTATGGAATTAAGATATAGTCGTAATTAGCACCCGTATTCTACAAATCCTTTAGGTGCGCGGAATTCATATTTCGGGCTCGTTTTAGTATTATTTTCAAACCTTTAGTAATTAGCGTTTATATTTCCGTTCGTACCATTTTAATCATAGCCTTAACTTTACAAAGCAACGATAGATTACAGTAGGTTGATATTGGTCTCTGTGGGTTCGACAAACTTTTATATTACTTCGATATTTCCGTGCACTTGCGGGCGCATCAGATACCGTCCAAATTACATACTACGAGCTAGTACATGTTTTGACATCATTAAAATAAAGATCAAGTGTAAAACACCTTGCCCTCACATTCCACTCATGCATTTTGAGTTGCCTTGAAGCATAAGTTATGAATTGACGATTCTGCATTAACATACATCCAAGTCCCATCAAATAAGCATCACATTACACGACAAAAGACTCAGTTAGACTTGGAAAAATCAGAACAGGAGCCGATGTCAACTTCTTTTTGAGCTCTTTAAAACATTCTCTGCACAATACATTCCAAACAGAAGCTTGAACTTTCCTCGTTAGCTGAGTTAACGACAAAGCTAACTTAGAAAAAGCTTTTATAAACCTGCGATCATAACTCGCCAATCCAAGAAAACTTCAAATCTCAGTAACAGACTTCAGAGTCTCCCAGTGTAACACCGCATCAACCTTCGAAGGGTCAATAACAATACCTCCATTAGAAATCACATAACCAAGGAAACTCACTTTCCTCAACCAAAACTCGCATTTAGATAATTTAGCATATAACTTATTCTCTTGCAAAATCTCCAATACCAATCTCAGATGATCTGCATGCTCTTCATATGTCTTCGAATAAATCAGGATGTCGTCGATGAACACAACTATAACCTTCTCTAAATACTGATGAAAGATCCTATTCATATGCTCCATGATCACACTCGAAGCATTAGACACACAAAATGACATCACTGAATATTCACAATGATCATACCTCATTCTGAAAGCAGTCTTTGGAATATCTTCAACCTTTACACGAATTTGATGATCACCGCATCTCAAATCAATCTTGCTGAAAACACAGGCACCTACTAACTAGTCCATCAAATCATCAATACTCAGAGTGGATAATTTTTCTTAATAATTACTTTGTTCAACTGTCGGTAATCGACACACAACCTCATACTACCATCTTTCTTCTTGACTAACAACACTGGCGCACCCCACAGCTAAACACTCAGAGGAATAAACTTCTTCTCAAGCAAATCATCTAAGTGCTTCTTTAGCTCACTAAACTTTGAAGCAGACATTTGATAAGAAGCCATCGACACCAGACTCGTACGTGGTACCAAATCTATAGCAAACTCAACTTTGCGTTATGGCGGTAAATCGCTGATGTCTTCAGGAAACACTCCCGGGAAATCACAAACAACCGGAAGATAATCCACTACTCCCTTGCCTTTGGCTTCTAATAAGGCTAAAATCACCAACACTTGCGCATCATCCCTTAAGGAATCTCTTACTTTCTTAGCCGATACAAATATATTTTCATCTTCAACAACCTCTGGGAACATAACTGACTTATCCAACAACTTGCACTCTTGCAAAGAACGGAACTCTGAACCAACATTCCACACCTGAAACACCTCAGAGAACCAGAAGCTTCTCCCCACTTGTTTCAATCCTGCTTCTATTGATAAACGGTTAGAAAAAGAAACAAGCACCAAATATGTTTCACACATATTTCGCGCACTAGGGATTCGACAACATTACAAAACCTGGCCGGACGGACCGACCTGCTCTGATACCAACTATGTAACACCTTATTTTCCCATATATAAATATACAATAAATTCAGAGTATTCAAACAATCAAATAGGATGTCATGCGTTCTCTTTTCAAAACACACATGCCATATAATACTTTATCAAATAAAAACAACAATCAACACCTTCACTTAGGATGTCATCACATGCCCACCTTCACTTAGGGTATCATCGTAGCAGAATTTCTCATGATAAAGCATGCATTAACTAAATCATTTAAACTTCTAAGACTTTATAACATAAAAAATCATAAATGCAATCTCTTATAAACATAAACATATCAAACACGAGACTATACATCCACTCTCTAACAAAAAGATTAAACAAGACTCACAAAACATTCCCAGTGTTACATATCAGAGCACGAAAACTAAATGCAAAAATAAAAATAAAGAAACAACCTCATTCCTTCCTCCAAATCTAAAGCAGCTACTCAGTTGCCTGCTTATCTGTACCCCAAAAAGGAGCACAGACCACAACAACAACAAAGGGGTGAGAAATTACAAACAATAGTAACAGGCATATACTGCAAGGTAAGATAATAACACAACATTCTCTACGCAATATCATTCACAGTATATCAAAATACATTCTCACACCCAATTCATCAATCATTCACAACTCAACAAAATGCATATAATTCATTATGCAACGCAACTCAACTATGCAACTCTATGCATATTCATGTGGTACCAAATCAATATTTGGTTCTCTCTAGAACCGGGTCCTCTCTTCTGAACCTATGAGCCGCCTCTTCTGAGCTTCAAGCCCCTTCTTCTAAGCTTGGTACAAGCCACTAGTCCCATCTCTGAACTAACATACAAGCCTCTTGACACATCTCGTATGATGCATTAACATATCATCAAATCAATGCATAAGACCCCTCTTCTGATCCCAACGTAATGCATTAAAAACTCTCGTAATCCCTTATCTGGATTATTTCTCAATGACAATCACAAAATTCATAACATCATATAATTCAGTGCAACTCAAATCTTCAATCACGTTAATTCATTATAACATCAATACATCATCAAATTAACACAATGATTCATTAACCGATCATACAAATCAATACAACATCACTACAATAGGCACATGATTATTATTCAAGTATTTCACCAAACACTACTATGATGTATCTTTGAGCGTTAGCATTCTAACGCTTCAAACAGATCATCATTTGGACTTACGGGTCAAAAATTGCCGCAAAAATCGTCGGAAGATAAAACAAGTTTCAAGTTCAACATTTCTTTCAAATATTCAGAGCATCAAACATTTATCATATTTAGCCTATGAATTATTACCAATTAATAGTAATTTGCGTTAGCTTTTCAACTCTTCGAACCGCGTCTCATTCTAAGTTAGGGAACTTAAGTTATGATATTTTTTGTTAGGCATTGCAGAAGTCATGGGGGTTGAAGGATGTCACCTAGAAATGAGTTTTTTCCCACGACCAATTCAACGCTAAGCCCCAAAATCCACGAGTAAATACCCATAATTTATTTAACTACGTTTTCCACCATAAAACCCCTTTTGGATCTCCGATTTCGATTCCGTAAAAAGCCCCGATCTCAGAATTTGACATACAACAATTATCTAATGACTAAAACAAAAAATTCACAATTTATCATAGATTAACATAAAAAAAATCATGTATTTTCATACTTTCACGTTTACCCCAAAACTTCAAACCTTCGACAATGGTGGAATATATTAACAATTTCTAAATAGTAATCACATACCACATTTTACGCAAAAATACACATCAATTATGCCAATCAACATCATAATATCATAGAAACTCAAAATTTCATGAACAACCCAATGTCCTATTAGAGGTTAAGGACTCCTCTACCCTACCCCTAATGCATAAGCCCTCAAATTCACAAATTAACTTAATTAAATAATTAAACGAAAAAATTAGGGGTGTTACAACTTGTGTGTGAAACACTATAGGTGCTCATTTATTTTTCTAAATGTTGGTCGGCAAGAGCGGGATTGAAAAAAGTGGGGGAAAAGCTTCTACTTCCTCTACTTCTCTGAGATGTTATGGAGTGGAGATTGGTTTTCGCGTACTGTTTATTGCAATAGTGAAATATTTTGGATGAGGTTGCGTTGTTCCCGAGTCCGAAGAAAGTACGGGCTCGAGATTCATGCATGTCAGTCAAGTTAAGATATCTTTGAGGGAGAAAAATTAGACAGTACTACAAAAAACACATGTACCCTCGGATGTGAAGTTGATTTAACCTCGATTAAAGATGTGAGATAGTGAAAGGCGTCATAAAAAGCTGCCACTTTACCCCCCTCAATTTAAAAATAGTTGGGGGGTTAGTTTAAATGGTCATGGGTTCGAACCCCAACAATAACTTTTTTATATTTTCCAAACTAACACCATATATCTCTCGATTTAATAACAAAACAGAGGGGACACACACACGCGCACACACACACACACACACACACACACACACACACATATATATATATATATATATATATATAATACTTATTACATTGTTTACATAAAATATTAAAGTAAATTTGTTGTTTTTCATTGTCATCGCTATTAGTGAAAAAAAAATGCTAGATATCTTGGAGAAAAGAAAGTGGTGGGGATCCTCGTTTCATTGATCTTGAGGAAGATCAAATGTATGTTATAAACAAAAAAAGGTTAGATAAATAAAATAAATATTCAGTTATATGATTATTTAAGAACACAAATCTTGAACCTAAATAATTTTCTGCTCTTGCAATTCATCATTGATAAATTTTCCCAATAAAATAATGAGAACACATCCTTGCCTTTTTAAGTTTCAAATTTTTCATGTCAAATGTTTCATCATCAAATTTTAATATTCAAAATGTTTTTATAATGAGGGTTTTAGGTTTCACGAGGATCACTAATGACAGTGTCTTGAACATTGATACTCATTAAATAGATGACAAAGATTTGTCTAAGGACGGTGAAGAAACTGAATAAACGCGCTAATGTTTAACTTAGTTATTATTCAAAACCAAGGTAAGATGTGTTTATTTTTAAATAAAAAATAATAAAATATGTTCCAACCTAAGCGCCACATACATCTCAATTTCTGTTAAAAACCGAGGGGAAAAACTTTTATTTTTTATGTTTTATATTTACATTGTTTACACAGAATATTAAAATAAATTGTTTAAACAAATTAATAGTTTGACAATGGATTCTTGGAGAACAAACTATCTTTTCAAATTTCTGATAAGTTATTTGCTCCAACTAAGAGAATTTGTTTTTGTACTTGCAATCCATCCCAGGAGATTTCATTATCTTCAGCAAATGTTATCATGGCAAATCCTTTCACACGAAAGAGAACATGAATGAAAACATAAAAGAGAAATGGATGATTGTGTTTAGGAATACATTTCTCAATGTTGTCAACCGAGGAAAGTAATAAATTTCTCAATGTTTTTTTTTATTGACAACATAGGAAAGTTATTATAAAAGTATAATAACATCAACATCATTATATGAGATAGATTGCAAAGGCAAAAAAAATATGTTTTGTTCAATATTGAAGAACATTGAATATTTTTGCTGTCTTGCAATCAGTCCCAAAGAATGACGCATAAGACTTTAGAAATCAGGGAAATATGTGGTATTTATTAAAAAAATAAAATAAATCATGGTGCGCCTTGACCTTTTACCTCAGTTTTTGGTTGGGTGAGGTGAAAGGTTTGTCATGAAATGTATTATTTGTAGTAGGTACTTGTGATGTTCGCTTCTCTGAGAGTGGAGAATAATGTGGAAGCTAGTTATATGTCGGTGGTGTTTGAATTTCCTGATGTTTTACCAGAAGATATTTGCGACTTGCCACTGGAACGTGAAGTTGGGTTCGCCATATTTTTAGTACCTAGTACTCGGCTGATGTCAATGGCTCCATGCAGGGTGTCTGCATCAGAGTTGGATGAGCTGAAGAGTCAGTTAGAAGACCTGCTTGAGAATAAATTCATCAAACCAAGTTTATCGTCGTGGGGAGATCTAGTGTTGTAAGTGAAAAAGAAAGACAACAATATGAGATTTTTTGTTGACTATCACCAGTTGAACAAGGTTACTATCAAGAATAAGTACCCTCTTCCCATAATCGAAGAACCTTATGGATCAGTTAATAGGGGCATGTGTATTTAGTAAGATTGAATAGAGGTCGAGCTATCATTAGAATTGAGTAAAGGATGAAGATACCCTAAAGACTGCATTTAGGAAACGATATCATCACTATGAGTACTCAATGATGTCGTTGGGTGTGTATAATTCCCCTAGTGTGTTTATGGAGTAGACGAACATGATCTTTCATCCTAGTTTGTGATAGTATTCACTGATGATATTTTGATATATTCTAAATCAGACAAAGATCATAGAGGACATCTTTGCATTGTACTTCAGGTTATGAAAGAGAAGAAGTTGTATGCCCAGTTATCCAAATATGAGTTTTGGTTGCGAGAAGTGATTTTTCTCGATCATGTGGTTTCCAGTGGTGGTAGAGAGGTTGATCCTTCTAAGGTAGATGCAGTGCTACATTGGGAAGCTCCTAAGTCAGTTACAGAGATCATAAGTTTTATGGGGTTGACTGGTTACTATAGAAGATTTATCAAAGGTTTTTCAAAGATAGCTTTGTCTTTTACTCGAAAGGGTCAAGCTTTTGTGTGGGATGTCCAGTGCGTAGAAGTTTTTTGAGAACTGAAGAATAAGTTGACGACAACGTCATTTCTAATTTCACTAGATGCGAAGGAACCTTTTATAGTATATTGTGATGCATCCAAGATGAAGACTTTCGAGTTGAAGAGAATGGGATCTTAAAGTTTCAGAATAGAGTTTGCGTACCTGATGTTCTGTCACTTAAGAAAAAGATTTTGGTGGGGAGTCACAAAAGAAGTTTGAGTATTCCTCATGGGCTACTAAAATGTACCAAGACCTCAAGAAAATGTTTTGGTGGCCAAGGAAGAAGACAGACGTTATGCAGTTTATTTATTCATGTTTGATTTCCCAGAAGTCGAAGATTGAACATCAGAAGACGTCTAGACTGATGCAACCATTAGATATTCCTGAATGGAAGTGGGACAGTATCTCAATGGATTTTGTGACTGGGTTATCGAATACTCCTAGAGGATTTGATATGGTTTGTGTGATTATGGATAGACTGACTAAATTAGGACATTTCGTCCAGATTAATATCAGTTTTTCATTGCAAAAGCTGTCTGAGATTTATATTGTTGTGATGGTGAAACTTCATGGTATTCCATCGAGTATCGTGTGTTAGACGATAGGGTTCGATCTAGAGGGGCAAATAGATTACAAATTTTACAACCAAAAAATTTTGGAAAAAATTTGTTTTCAAAAATATGGTGCTGTGAAAAAACGGCCCGAATCAAATCCTCTAACCGAACCTACTCTTGAAAAGCAATACGCGTAACGCAAACCAAACGAAGCGATAACGAACGTAAATGTTCAACAATAATCAAGCTATGAATCAATTAAATGCAATGCTAATCGTAACTCGTATATCCAATGAACCAAAACGCAAACAAAATACACACAAAAAATTTATCGAACACTTGATGTGCGATCGATAACAATTGGAAATATAGTTTGTTTTGTTGATGTTAAAACCTATCACAATCAAAGTGATTGTGATTATATCAACAACAAAACCTTTAAAAGATAGTAGAAAATAATTTCCAATCGAATTGATCAAACAACGACAAAATCGAAAAATTGCATAATCAACAATAAAATAAATAAATAGATGAAGAGAGAGAGAGGCCAAGATTTGTTTAGGCAGCTCCCCAATCGGTCTCGCTATGGGCACATCTGCCCTCAATTCAATATTGAATTGAGATAGTGCTGTTAACCTTTTATTTGCAAAAATGTTTATACAAGAGATGAAGAATGCAAACCCCAAAAGCCCTATTGTTTTGTGTTTATTCAAGTGGCCAACAATGCGGCTACAATCCTCCAATTATCCCGAGAACACAACTTTTTGAACCCGAGATTCCCGAACACAATTCACCGTCTCGCGTTACTCCCTTGCAAGGAAACCACCTTGTGCCAAGGCTTTCACTCGGTCGAATCTATGTTGACGTGATCTTGAAGGAAAAACCCACCTTAGTTTTCTTATTTTAAACTCACAAAGCCCCCAACCCAATATTCTCGGTTACACCAAACCTAATTAGACGTTATCAACACTAACCTAGATGGTCACCCAATCAAAAAATGATTATGTGTAGTTCAATTGTGTGTATGCATAGAATAAGGGATGAAGATGATGGGCAACTTTGTAATCTGGTTTCGTTTAGGTTTTATTCACTATGAAACCTTACCTAGAAGAAGATGCATGTATGAGTATATATAGGTATGTGAGGAAAATGGGCAAAAGGATGCAAGAAAAATAAGATGCAAAAATAAATTTTCAAGTTTTAACTTGCATAGGTCGGCCTATGAAGGTGTTCAGGCCGGCCTGTGAGGCGACCTGAAATGCAGCATGTGGGAAGAATCTACAGGCTTCATTCTTGGAGCGTAGAAGCCGGCCTGAAACATGGATGTGTCGTCTTATACTAAAGTTGAGGCTTCCATAGGTCGGCCTGATCACGTATAGGTCGGCCTATGCTGTTGTTTTGACACACAAACTTGATTTTTGATGTGTATGACATGCCTAAGACCTATCAAACTTATTCAAAGACTCTTTTTATGCATCCTAAGCTAAGGGGGCAAATGAACACCTAAATTTAGTTTGACACAGTCCAATATACAAGAGCATTACAATAAACTACCTTATTTATTCCTTGTTTGACATCATTCAAAACCCGGTTGAATTTTTAGTTGCAAATACTCAGCACTCGCATTTTGTTTAATAGAGACCCGAGATTCACGTTCAGATTTTGGGAGAGTTTACAGAAGGCTTTGGGAACTAAGCTAAGGTTGAGTTCTGCTTATCATCCGTATAAAGATGGGAAACCTGAGAGGATTATCCAGTCTCTAAAAGACTTATTGAGGGCTTGTGTCTTAGAGCAAGGAGGTGATTGAGACAGTTTTCTGCCATTAATTGAGTTTGCGTACAATAACAACTGCCATTCTAGTATTGGAATGACACCATTTGAAGCTTTGTATGGGAGGAGGTGTATGACTCCTCTGTGTTGGTATGATTTTGTAGAAAGTGTTGTACTTGGACCAGATATTGTGCAAGAATCCATGGAAAAGGTGAAAATGATTCAAGAAAAGATAAAGGCGTCTCATAGTAGGCAAAAGAGTTACCATGATAAGCGGATGATGGCTCTTGAGTTCCGAGAAGGTGACCAGGTATTTCTGAGGGTCACTCTGGTGATTGGTGTTGGACGAGATTTGAAGTCTAAGAAGTTTACTCCTCGTTCCATTGGCCTATATCAAATTACCCAATGGGTTGGAGTTGTTGCT
This sequence comes from Lathyrus tuberosus, assembly GCA_022829125.1. NCBI lineage: Eukaryota > Viridiplantae > Streptophyta > Magnoliopsida > Fabales > Fabaceae > Lathyrus > Lathyrus tuberosus. Next base: position 12,205,192 of record JALAZF010000009.1, read on the forward strand.
TACAGGGTGGCCTTGCCACTATCTCTTTCGATTTTGCATGATGTTTTTCATGTATCCCAGCTTCAGAAGTATATTTCCGATCCATCTCATATAATCCAAATGGATGATGAGTAAGTGATGGATAATCAAACTGTTGAAGCATCATCATTAAGGTTTGAGGAACGAGAAGTGAAACATCTAAGGGGTAAAGAGATTGCTCTAGTGAGGGTTGTTTGGGGAGGACATATTGGAGGGAGCTTGATGTGGGAGCTGGAGAGCTGGATGAAGCAATATTATTTGGCTCTATTTTCACCAGGTAATTTTCGAGGGCGAAAATCTTTTAAGTATGGGAGAGTTATAACACCCTGATTTTAATTAAATATTTTATTTAATTATTGACGTGTTTATTTGTGTGTTATTCAAATTATTTGTGTTATTTCGTGTTTAGGGGTATTTTCGTAATTTAATAATTACCAGAGTTATAGGATTTGAGAGTAGAAAAATAAAATGAGACTTATTGGAATTATTAGGAATAATTGGATAATTTAGTTATTTAGTAATAAATTGAGAAAATAGAAATTTGGAAAATTTTATTAAATTTTTATTTAAATGAAATTTTTATTTAATTAAAATAATAATGAAATAAGAATTTCAGGAGTTGGTCAGAAATAGTGTAATAAACAAATATTTAAAAAATTAGGGGAAATAACTAGGAAAGTTTGAGGGGAGACTAGGTTACTCTACGTGTAATTAAGAATTGGGAGAAAAGAGGCAACGAAGGAATTGAAAAATGGAGAGCTAGGAAGTCATAGCCAAGAGTTTGAAAGCTTCAATTTCGAGGTAAGGGAGAATTTCCTTATTGATGGGTGATAATAGGCAACCAGGGTGGTGAGGGGTCCTTACCCTCCCATCGGCGTCAAGGGTTATGCTATTTTCCCTTCTATAATCTGTTTGGTCAAATAAGGTTTGGGAAAAACCTTATTGACCTTGATTGATGACATTTGATTTATTTTGTGGCTGTGGCTGGCCATTTGGGATTTGTGATAAATCTCATATGGTCACCGTATTTGGTATTTATGCATGAAATGTTTGGCCAAATAAGGCTTGGGCAAAACTTTATTAACAATGATCGTTGAATGAGTTGCTTTGTTTGAGTTGCTATGAAAACCAAAGGGAATTTGGATAAATCCCCTTGGGTCATTATAGTGCTATTGTTTGTTGATTTAATATTATTTGTTATTGATTGTGATGTCAAGGTTGTTGAATTGTGCATATATATTGTGTCCATACCTTAGGCTTCTTGAGAGATGTTTGTAATTTTGAGCGACCATATTTGGTCGTGTTTCCTAAATATTTTCAGAAACCTCATGATGTGTTTTCCCCAATTCCAAAATCCTTACGACCTCTTTTTCTCAATTATCCCAAAGGCCAAAAAACTAAATTTTTTAAAAATTAGACTTTTAACGAAAAATCAAAATTATATTTTTTTAGAGAAATCGAATTTGTTGAGCATTTGGGGGAGGTTGGTACTCAAATAGGCGAGTTTTAAATCTGTTCAATAAGGAGAAAAATGCAGGAAAAATCACAAGTAGGCATAGAAGGGGGTTTATCGCCTTATTTCAAGCATAACTTGAGTTTTGTAAGTACTTTTGGGGTGTCGTCAGTTGCTTGGAAATCTAACACTATAATCTTTATTTTGAAGTAGAGAAATCAGGTGTAATGGTGCTACAACAGTAGCAGTCAATTGGTTTTAATCCATAGGTGTAGTCAATTTTAGTCTTGTGGTGACCATAATATTTCACACGTAACTTGAGTTTCGTAAGTCCTTTTGGGGTGTCGTCATTTGCGTTAAAAATAGAATTTAATGATCTTTCACACTGGATAGTTTCATAATTATATCACGAGTGTATAATTTTTTGTGCTATTTTGAAGTCAGACATTCTGTTTTAGAGTTTATGCAGGAATTGTCGCGATAGGGCTGAATTGAAATAAATAGAACTAGAGTTTCGTAACTCCACTTGAGATGCGGTAAATTGCATTTGAAAGAAGGTTTAAAGAAATTTCAACCTGGAGAGTTTCATAATTTTATCATAAGTCTATAAAATTTGGTACTATTTTGAAGTGAGACAATTTTAGAGTTAGGTCCAGAGTTTTAAGCAATTTTGAGTGGTGACCTTTCGTCAACTTTTTGATGAGTATAAGGCTCCTATTTCATTTGGTTAGAGTTATTATAGAGTTTTTAGAGTTGTTTTTGAGTTGTTAAGAGTTGGAGATTGGAATACAGGATACACTTGAATTGAGTTTGAAGCAGTGTTGACATTATAAGGTTATCTTTTGAGTATTATTTTTATTTGTTGAAGGCTGTTAATGAAAAAGAGTTAATATTGAGTTAAACTTCCCGCCCTTAGAGTTAGTAGAGTTATAACTTGTGAAGAGTTTCCCTTAGAGTAATTTTGAATACATTAGAGTATTTTTGGGTACTCTAGAGTCAATTAGAAAGTTGAGATATGTTTAGCTGTTTTCGAGCTTTTTGGGGACTCTATTGAGTTAAAATTAACATAATAGATTTTTGAGAATTTCTAAGTATTTTGATGAGTTATAGTTGTTGATTAATAACTCAACTTTACTCTTTTTAAGATGAAAAATAGTTGTTTTAAAAACTGTATTTTTTTGGAGATTAGTAATCCTGAGGGATTACAGTGACGACATATGATTGGCAATTTTGGAGATTAGTAATTCTGAGGGATTGCAGTGACAGCCTGTGATTGGCAATATATTGGTTCAAGAGTGGAACCATATTAGATGATGTTTTGATGATGAGAATTTGATGATGTATTGATGATGATATGTTGATGATTGATGAGTTGCATGCTTGATTTTATACATGATCATGCATGTATATATTTTGGAGTTAGGTAGGACTTCGGTCCAGTGATGGCCTGGTTCAGAGAGGGATTATGGTGGACTCACATCCAGAGAGGGACATGGTTCAAGAGGAACCAGAGACATGGGCAATCAGTAACATACATCTGACCCCAAAAACTCGGTACCACATGCATTTTGATAAAGTTAATAGTGATTTGAAAAAAAAATATAGACAGAAACTGGAGGACAAATGTCCCAAATAAGAGGTCAGACATCAGTCCCCTGAACAAGAGCAAATATGATATCAAAGATAATAAAGGCAAATGAGCTCAATGTTCAGAATGTGAAAGGCTTGGTCACATTAAAGTTGAATGTCTTACTTTTCTAAAGAAATATAAAAAGGGATTATCTATCACTTGGTCTGAATTTGATGATGAAAGTGAAGGAGAAACAATTAATAAAGTGATGACTTTTATTGGGAAATATGACTCTTGTTGTGAGGCTAGTGATGAAAAGATGTCAGTAGAAGAACTTGCTAAAATTTATAGAAGGTTTCTCACTAAATGGAAGGAACCTTGCTTGAGATAAGAGAAACAAAAGAAGACCATAAGTGCTCTCTCCTTGAAAAGAGAAGCTTGGCCCAACCATTACATGTCTAGAAGAAGAAGTCACATTATTAAAGTTCAAACTTGAAAATACGCTAGAATCTATACATATGAAGAACAACAATTCAGATATGTTGAATGATGTCTTGGAATGGAATATGAAGGCTGTAGGGTTTGACTACAGTTCCATAAACAAAAAGATCAAAGTACCACCTAAGAAGAAGACTGAGTTTCAGATGGTGGACCACATGTCTCAACATCGTGCTTGACATGTATATCCTTAACACAAGGGTTACAAGAACTCTACAAAGAGATGCCACCACTACAATAGATATGGTCATATAAGACCCCTTTGCTATAAGATCTTTGGATATCCTCAGTAATATAGTCATCCAAAGTCCAAAGGAAAGAAAGGGAAGAAAACTCATGCTAAGAAAATGTGGAAACCCAAGGAAAATGTCAAATGTCACTTAGCTCATGTTCCTTTTAAAGTTTCTTTTAGAAAGGATTTGTAATTTGATAGTGGATGTTCACAGTATATGACTGGCGAAATGAGTTGTATTGAAGTGTTAAAGCCTTATTTTGATAGTTATGTCACATTTGGTAATGGAACTAGAGGAAGAATCAAGGGGATTGCAAGCCAATGAGTCCAGATTTACCATGTCTTGATGATATGCTGCTAGTAGAAGGATTAACGGCTAACTTGACCAGTATAAGTCAATTATGTGATCAAGGTTTGAATGTTAGATTCAACAAGTCAGAATGTATTGTCTCTAGCAAGGATCAAGTGGTGTTAATGAATGGTTCAAGATCCAAAGACAACTGTTATATGTGGATTTCTCAGCCCTCACCCATGGTTAATAGAATGAAGGAAATCACATCTGAAGATGGTGTCATAGGATTGCCAAAACTCATGATTGAAGAAGGTAAAATTCATGGCATGTGTCAAGTTAGAATGAAAACAAAGTTGTCATATAAGATGTATTAACATTTTACTCGTGACATATAATTACTACTTATGGCTTTATGAGACTCATGAAGAAGTTGTCATTGAAGGGAAGGTTGATGGTAGAGTTGTCAAAATGGGCTAGCCCATATGGGCGACACGCCAGGCCCGAAAAATCATATGGTTTGGGCCTTAAAATTAGAGCCCATATTTTTCAGGGCTTTTTTAGCCCAGCCCTAAAAAATCCCGCTACCCATTATTGCTAGTATGTATGGGTCGTGGGTAGCCTGTTAGGCCCGCATAGATATAAATTTTAAAAAAATTATATTAATACTTATATTGTCTTACTCCAAAATAACACATTGATTTTTATCACCTCACTAAATTTTATCTCTATTCTATTCAATTTTTCTCTTTTAAATCTTATACATTAATATAATCAACACTCATTCCTCGTATTCTAATAGTTTCTCTTATGTTAAATATTCGAGTATTACTTTATGCAATTTAGACATGTATTGTATTTAAAAACACATTATAGTATTTATAAAAGATAATATAGTACTTAAAAATGTATTATGTTTAAAATAATATAACTTTTAATTTAATTTATAATAAATATTATGGGGTATTTATTTTAATTTTTTAATTAAAAAAAGCTTGTTTATGGATGGGTAGCCCGAAGCCCATCTAGGATCGGGCTTGGGTAGTAATTTTCGAGCCCATATTACAATAAGGCTTTTTTGGCCCAACCCTAAAAAACCTGAGGCCCACTAGGGCCGACCCGTTTAGGGTCGGGTAACCCATTTTGAGAGCTCTAACTAATGGCCAGGCCAAAGGTCCACCCAACAACCAATAGTGGGTAAGAAGAAGAAGATAAAGAAGATTAATTCTTATGGCATAATTATTCCTATTGGGATTCCTTCTCATAATTCTAGAATTTTGGTTATTCAAAACATGATCGTGTGTTTGGTGAAATTTCAAACAAGATGTTGGAACATTATGTTCAACAAATGCAGTATGATGAGATGAGTATTGTAGGATGTTTTACCTACTCTCTTAGTTTATAAGTTAAGATACTATCATATACTTTTACCAAAGCCTAAGATAATTCTCATATTAAAAAGCTAAGGGGTCTTCTTGGTATTTCTATGTGTGAAATCATATAGAAATTAATGCAAGAGAGACTTGCAAGAAGAAAGGATCGTGGAAAGAGAATTCATGTGAATGTTCCTGTTGCCCCCACGGATAATGTGGCATTCCATTTTGAAACTAGTGTTTAGAATTGGATGTCTTCCAAAGAAGAATTGCTTGTGAAAGAGAGTTAAGTAAAAAAGCTTTTGATTATAAATATATCATGGAATTGATAACCATTTTTGGTCCTTGCTGTGAAAAAAAAATGTCAAGGAATTCATTGTGAACATTACTCCCGAGTATAATGTTGAAGACTGCGAGGAGTATAGAAAAGTGTATGTTAGAGGAAAGTGTGTGAAGCTTTCACCTCCAATTATGGATATTATTTAGGCAGAAGCAAGGTTGCCTCTATTGACAAGATTATGACCAAGGAAGAAGAGGAAACTACAAGTGAGGATGAACAAGAATATTATGTTGAAGTACTGAAGTATAATGAAATTATTGAGTTTCACAGTGATGCTCTGTTGTTGAAGACAATGCTAATTGTTGGAGCATGTTATACTAGGTTGATTAAGGAGATTGAGGTTAAGAATGAAGATATTCCTCATGGGTTGCCGAATTTCAGTTTCAAGCTGAATGTTAGGAAAGATGTCTCAGACATTGTGTCCAAAATTTGTGCACCTGTTGTTGAAACTGATATGATTTTTGATGGAGAAAAGTTAGAGCTTTTTCACCTCAACCATTTATTATTGCTACTGCTATTTTGGTGTCTTATGATTGTAGTCTTGTGTTCTTGTTATGTGGTACTTGTTTCCTTCTGGAGGTCTTTTGGCTGAAGATATGTGTTGGTCTGATTGGTTTTGCTCCTGTCAAGCTTTTGTTATGGATCCCAAAGGTTTATTTTTTGTTTATGGTTACTTCTATGTCCTCTATCTCTTTTGAGGCAAAAAGGGGGAGAAAAAGAAAAGGGTGCACTTCTTTGATAATGTTTGTCTCTTGAGCACTAGTTGGGATGCTGTTTTGAAGAAGTGGTTAAAATTGTGCTTTGCCTAAAAAAATGGCCAAAAGGAGGAGATTGTTGTTTATTTGGTTGACTTATTTTTATAGGCAAATGGAAAGCAAGATGTCTAGAACATGATGTGGTACATTTTGGTGCACAGGCTGCTAATACTAAATTTAGTTAGAAAAGATGTCTTTTGGATGTAGTTTGTTAATATAAATCAGTTTGGAAAAATATTTGGATTTAGAATATTTTTAATATCGGACACGCTTTGAAGGAAGACTTCTCTGCTCTGAGCTGTTTGGTAGTATTCCTCTATTTTTTTCTCTCTTTTCATGCATTTGCCAAATTGTGGAAAAAAGGATGAGAGATAGTGTGAGTAGTAGAGTGGCTAACTTGACTATTGACTTTGTGGTGTATGGAGTTTAACATATGCTACTAACCATGCTTTGTACTATCTGGTACAAACTGGTTTGGTTAGAACTAGTTATTGATGACTGATTTGATCCTGATCTGATTGTGTACACATATGCTAGATCATCAGGCAAAGACATCTGGCCCTTTTGTAGTGAGCTTTTGTGTTAGTAGTATATCCTGATATTAACTACTAACTATTTGTGTTATGCATGACTAAGTATGTGAATGATTGCATGTTTATAAGTGTTAATTTGTGGGATTGTATGCTACTAACTATGAGCTGACTGAGTGCCATGCATGACTAACTTGTGAATGATTACATGTTTGTCTAATTGACTTTGGAGCATTATTATGTGTGGCATCTATGATGAATGCTACTGATTTTTCGCTATTATGCTACAACTCTGATGAATGCTATTGCTGATAAAATTGTATGCTCTGATAATCCTCTGTTGTATGTCACTTGTTGTGATTGAATGAGTGATATCTATCTTGAAGAGTTGTTTTGCCACAATTTTCCAAAAGGGAAGATTTTTGTTCCTTTTGGATTGGTTGCATTTTGTAAAACAACAACATGGAGAAGTATTCAAGTTTGCTCATCTACTTCAAGATGATTTTTGGTGCAGAAGGGACACATGCTAGACGTGATGTCATAGCATGTGGGTACGACATCTGGGCCTTGCTCCACAGGCCAGGTTGCTGCATTTTGGAATGTATTTTCTATTGAAGATTCAGTTAGATTTTATTGCTTTCATTTTGCAATATGATTATATGATTTGTTAGAAAACTGTGAAGATCAAATCAGACTTAAATGTGATTTAAACTAGAATTTGAAACAAACCAAATCATATCTTTCTATTGGATATATTTATGGAACAAATCTTATCAGGCAAATTATGCAAAGGTTCTAGACAAAATTAAATCAAATATCCAAGGAGAAAAACCTGGAATACATTTTCTATATAAGGAGCTCAAAACTTACATTAGAAAGCAAGCAATACATTAAAGATATTAGAGTGCTATGGTTTATTTGAGTCCTTGTTATTATTGTATGTACACCATTATGTTTTAGTAACTTGGCATAGTTGGTTTGTCTTAGTTGAGTTGTAATATTCAATACTGTTTATTGAGATTGTAAACACCAATCACAAGTTGTGTGATTGAGAAGAAAGTGAGTAGGTTCTCATATTTAGGAGGAGTCCTTAAATAGAAAGTCGCTAGGATTAGGAAGAGGTTTTGAGTAACATAGGGTTTGTTGGTTCTTGTAAGACTAAAGGTACTGATTCAAAGTAGTGAATTTCCTTTCATGGAAAGAGTGCCCTCCCGACGTAGGTGTTATTTGCATCGAGCTGGGTTACCAATCTCTTGTGTTTTTATTGTTTTCCTTATTGTGTTTTTTTTTTATTGTTGTTATTCTTGTTTAACTTGTTGAACCAGTTATTCCAACATTGTGTCCAACATTTGAACCCTAAGGAACAAAATTTCAATTTCTTTCAACGATTCAAAGAGAACTGTAATTTATGTTCCTCGAGAATGCTTCATTGGCTCTACGTTTGACTGACTATACGACCACCAGTCTTGGAGCTAGAGCTGTCAAAATGGGCTGGCCCGCCTGACCTAAAAAATCATAGGGTTTTGGCCTTAAAATTAGAGCCCATATTTTTTAGGGGTTTTTTAGCCCAACCGTAAAAACTTGCTACTCATTAGGGCTAGCTCATATGGGCCATGGATAGCCCATTAGGCCTACATAGCTATACATTTTTAAAAAATGTTAATTTTTATATTTTCTTACTCTAAAATAACACATTGATTTTTCTCACCTCACTAAATTTTATCTCTATTCTATTCAATCTTTCTCTTCTAAATCTTATACATTAATATAATCAACACTCTTTCCTTGTATTCTATTATTTTCTCTAATGTTAAATATTCAAGTATTATTTTATACAATTTAGACACGTGTTGTATTTAAACACACATTATAGTATTTATAAAAGACAATATAGTACTTAAAATTTTATTATGTTTAAAATAATATAATATTTCATTTCATTTATAATAAATATTATGGGGTTTTTTATTTTAATTTTTTATTAAAAAAAGCCCGTTTAGGGTCGGGTAGCTCGATGTCAATTTAGGGCCGAGCTCGGGTAGTAATTTTCAAACCCATATTACAACATGGCTTTTTTGGCCCATCCCTAAAAAGCCCGAGGCCCGTCAGGACCAGCTCGTTTAGGGTCGGGTAGCCCATTTTGATAGCTCTACTTGGAGCCGTCTCATAGTCTTTTGAAAATGCCTTGTAGCAAGTAAAGCATTTTCACTATCCACTGCGTGTTCCGAGGAAGCATTTTCACCATCCCCTGCGTGTTTAGTGAGAGCAAGTTTGCCCATATTATATGCTCAAGGATGGGGAGGTCGTTTCCTAGCAAGGGTATCCTTCCTCTCTTTTTTGTCCACATCTTATGTGTAAAGTATATTTGAAGTAGAGAAATAGATATGTGTATATTTGTAATGAAATACTTTACCTATTTGAGGTATGTTTGCATGATCCTGAGTATGTGGATCTAGATTCCATATGAATTTACATAGTTTTCCCTCAAAGTTTATTGGACGTCTCTAGGGCCGTTCCTGGACAAAGATCGGTTTCTCTTCCCCTGCCCAGGTGAAACCCCGATATGAGATCGACATGTGGCCAACCTATTGCGCCTTTTGGAGTGGATAGCTTTAATAGGGGTGGACCATTATTGTACGTGGGGAATCGATTTTTGTAGTCACACGCGTATGGATTTTTTGACAACACCCCTGACTTGCTTTGTGTATGCTTTACAGTGTTGGGAATTGATTGTTGTAGTCGCACGTATGAGGCATTTTCGACAACACCCCTGAATTTCTTCGTGTCTGCTTTATGCTGTGAGAAATTGATTGATATGGTTGCATGTGCGAGGCATTTATAACAACACCCTTGAGTCTTTGTGTTGGGGCCTCGATCTCATCGATCGTACTTCAGAATCACAGTTACCTTACACAATCACAAAGAAATCAATATTTCAGAACTTGCAATATTCCATTCATATTTGAGAATCAATTCTACAAACAAGGAAGTTGATACAAACATATCATTGATAATAACCGTCGCTTATTTTCCATGTTTTGGTTTAGTTTTCTCAACCACTTTTTGGGGGGTGGATGTCCATGATTTTGAGCGGGCTAGTTAGGGAAGCCACATCGATTTCCATTTCCTTACCTTCTCCTTAGTCTCCCTGGAGTGCTTAATAAAATCTCTTTGATCCCTTGAGTTCGGTATTGATGGTGATTGGTTCCTCTATAAATGTTATGGTATTTGAGCTTAAAATGGGCCGGTGAGGCTACGACATCCAAGGTGGGTGCGAAGGGTCTTACCAGAATGCAATTGTAAACGCTCCTACACGGCACCACGAGGAACTGTGAACTAACATACCAAACATTTTTCCCTTCTCCAATTGATAACATCAGCTCGACCTATCCCCGCAGATGGATTGTCACTCTGTTGAATGCTTGTAGGTATCAACCTTCATATGGCCATAAGCTTCCACTTTCTAGGTCCATCTTTTCAAACAGTTTAGAATACATGATATCACACGAATTTCCACCATCAATCAGAATTTTGGAAATATCAAACTTCCTGATCATAGCTGTAATTATCAAAGAAAATATTTCGTTTGGAGTTCCTCCAACCTTCTCTGAGTCTCGGAACCCTAGCAATGGTTCATCAGAGACTTTCATCGAACGACTTCTATCCTTTTTATGGACGTCCAACATCTTGGCAACCTTTCTCTTCATGGTTCCTTTGGAGGGGAGATTTTTCCAAGGCGCTCCTCCAATGATGAAGATGATATACTGGTGTTTCCCTTTGTCGGCCTCCTTATCTTTGCCACTAGTCCCAACATCTGTATCTTCTGAGGGGTATTTACCTATGGGTGAATCTTTCCTTCACGTATTCAGATAGTAGGAATCTCTTAATTAACCCCTCAATAACATCTTTAGTTGGATGCATTCGTCGGTGTTGTGGCCATGTCCCTTATGGAAAGGGAAATACTTTAACTTGTCAGAACAGGAAGAATCACTGATGGTAAAATGAGGCCTAATCCCTCATTTCTGGAATTTTGTGTTAGCACTATCTTGGTGTCACACCCCAAATTTTTACCACTAAGATTTCCCATCATTGGGCAAATCCTAAGCACAATATGGATGAACCATTATACCTCATAAGTCTCCCCAAAGATGGGTGAGCATTCACTACTATAAAAAATTAAGGTTTCAAGCCCTCTTTGAGCCTTAGACAAAGGATCAATCAAGAATTGACATGATCTTAAACTTGTCTAACCTCTGAAACACCCACAATGGATCAAGAGGACCCCCACATCAAGAATCAAGCACAATGTTGCAGCATTCCAGGTGGATTAAGCCTTAAGATCGCCAGTGTCACCAAATTATGGTTTGGTCGACTAGGGCCTCCAGATGGAAATTTTCCTCTGGGCATGAGCCAATGCTTCAAAGCATAACCTAATATGCTCCATGGGACATCATGGACACAATCATCAAGTCAATTTGGCCTCAGGGGATGCATTCATCAAAAAATCAGGAATTAGGGTTTCTTGACCTAATTTACCCCTAAGTTGACTTTTGGGGCAAAGCATGAGCCAAGACCTCAAGACATGATTTGAGGGTCTCCAACACACTACATTGATCCATTTACAACAATGGATTGACCCAAGAAGCTTGATCAATAAGTTTCAAGCTCATCAGAACCACAATTAAGGTTTCGCGGGAAAAAGTCAACTGTTCCTTTGACTTTTGACCCAGGCATGCTCCCAAACCTTGGGACATGATTCAATACACCCTATAACAACTATGAAATCAATCCATCAAGTTTGATTTAGGTCAAGGACTTGATTTCATAGAGGATCGCACAGTTTGGAATTCATTTGATAAAAAGTCAACTGTGCCCAAAAGTCAAAGTTCGACTTTTTGATTTTTTGATCAATTATGGTTCCCTAACCCTAAAATGATGTTGATGTGTGATTGGAATCATCATTCATCAAGAAAAATCAAGAAAAGTGGGATAACTTGTAAAAAGGGTAACCATAAAAACTTAGAAATTTTTCTAAGTTATGGAACAAAGTGGCTAGGGTACCAACTTTGGAGGATCATAACTCCTAAACCACAAGGCCATTTTTCCTATTCAAAGCTGGATTTGTAGCTCTCATGGCCCTCTACAAAAGCTTCAACTACAACTCATTCCAATTCCTCATGGATTTTAAGTTATGGAATGATCAAAATCACAAAAAGTGAAAATGTCACTTTTTTCCAACAATTAGTGAAATTTTCACTTAGTCAGAATCTGCCTTCACTTTTTCCCAAATGTAGGGGCATTTTTCACTTGGATCCAAAAAGTATCAAAACCAACTATGATCAAACAGTTGTTGTATCATATGAGGGCTTTCTAAAATGGCCAAGAACTCCATCAAATTCCACTTGAGCCATGAGATATGACAATGGCAATATGCCTTGCTGAAAACTGTCAAAGCATGGCAGATTTGTGCATTTTGCTCGATTTGCCAAATTTGTGCAAATGACAAACAACTCTATCCATCTGAACACCTCAAGAGGAGACCAAGGAGGGACAAACACTGATCCATAAGCCTCCCAAGTCTTTGGAACCAAAAGTAGCATGCCAAACCTAGAAATCCCTAAAAGAGGGACAAGACTCCAATTTTTTTGGAGCATTCAATAGATGCACCTAGGTGGCATGGACTGAGCCATTTCCAACTGAATTCAGTCAAGACTTATCCAAGACCAAGGGAACCAGCAGCCTGTGCCCTAACCTCTAGTCAATGGCTAGAGGAGACTTGGATTCTCATTGATCAACATTGGCCAAACCTCTGCAGCAGTTGCCATTCACTATTGCTTGCAAAACAAACTTGCTCTACTATAAATAGAGCTCATTTGTGATCAGTTTGAGTACACCAAAGCCATCAAACAGATGCTTTCCTTAAAATCTCCTTCTTCACTCCACAATTTCCTTCCAAAGCAAGTCACTATCGGGTTTTGAGTTTGAGAGCTATTCTAATCAAACTAATCACACACACACACACACACACTTCATAAACATCATATAGAAGTGATCCAAACACTTAAACAACATCTGGAACACTGATTTCACAAAATCACCAGCCAACTGCTCAAGGTTTTAACCATGTTGCAGTTGGGATACCATCTTCAGTTCCAGCTTGTTTCAAACCATTCCAAGCACTCAGGCACATCACTTGGCACCTAGGGAAGCTATCCACATCCTTGAAACCTAGCTGTAACACCTCTAACACAAAACAAGATCACCAGCTGCAAGAGGTAAGCATGAGCTCTTCTAATTCTATGATCCATGCATTTTTGCTGCACAATAATTTGGCCATATGTTCATAATCATGCATGGAGTGTTTTCCCTCAATCAATTGCTTTGTTTGAATCGTGTATGGAATTTCTGAGCCTTCATGCAAATTTTAGGGTTCTTGAGGTTTCTCTTTGATTTCTTATGCCATGCTTAAAATAAATGAAATTAAAGACCATAGACATGATCGTGAGGTGAAAACGAGTAGATTGATATGTAGATTGCATGATATAATCAAGTATTCAGTGAGATTGATGAGAAAATGCAAATCTGGGTAAAACAGAGCACGTGGGCAAGGCCAAGATGTTCTTGGCGCCCTTTTTGAAATATTTGAATATTTGAATTTTTGTGGTTTTATTTAATTGATTCAAAAATTAATTTCTCTCTGAGTTTCAATGATTTTGAGTTGGTTCTTTTTTTAATAATTCACAAAAATGTTAAAATATTTTATTTTACTGAAAAATCCCAAAAAATATTATTTATTTCATATATTTGATATTTTTTGCAAAGAATTAATTTTTTATTTGTTTTTAACATTTGAAATATTTTTTCTCCCTTGATTTTCCAAACTTGATTGATTTCCAATTATTTTGTGGGTATAAACATGATTTTTGAAACAATAATCCAATACCACAATTTGTTTTTCACACATGTTTAACAAATTTAATCATTTTAATTGAATTTTTATTCAATTAAAATATATTTTGAAAACAAATTAGGGTTTTGATCAATTCAACCCTCATCAAATCTTTTTTAAACTCTATTGGGCCTCTATTAGAGTGTAAGACCCATCCCCATTGTAAATACACCACTTTTTGGGCCTCAGTCATTGTATAAGTCCCATTGTATTTTCAAAAACAACGGCGCGATCGTCGCCTTTTTTAGCAAAATCACCTGGGCCTCTCCTTGAGCTGTAAGCCCCACCACTTGTACAAAAATAAATCATTGGGCCTCTAGAAGAGTGTAAGACCCAACCCCCTTTTAACCAAAACCTTTTTGGGCCTCAATGCATTGTATAAGACCCAGTATGTTAAAGAAACCTCGGCGTGATCGCCAGTTCAAAAATCAAATCATATGGGTCTACGCTCGAGTTATAAGCCCCATTCTTTTTCTTTAAACACCTTGGGCCTCTTGAGAGAGTGTAAGACCTATCCCTTTGTATAGAAAACCTTTTTGGGCCTCAGTCACTTGTATAAGTCCCTGTACAAAACAACAGTCCAATCACTGATAAAACCTTGGGCCTCTCCTTGAGCTGTAAGCTCCAACAACCTTTTCAAAGCACTTTCTCCTTTGATTTTGAATATAATATTGTTATCAAAGCTTTCTTTGTTGAACAAACTAACAAAACAACATGGAAGCTCTTCAACCGAGTAAGTGTTTACCCGCTTTCTTTATCCGCTTTCATATATATATATATATATATAACTGTATTGTGGGGCTGCTCACTGTAAGTCTTCTTTCACAAACTTTTATATACTTGTCAAATATCCACTGTGTAATACTAGTATAGTTATTTAGAGTTTTCCCCGGCAACTACGTCTAGCACTAGGTAAAGCCCTGTTGGTCACTCTTAAATACAAACAAAACTAGATCCCCATAGGATTACCAGACACAATCTTCCCTCCTCTTGGGGTTAAACAATATGGACATGTGAAAGGCATCATTATCTGTGAACCCTTTCTCAGACTTTCATCCTTAGACATTGTCAAAGAGACTCTACTCCCCAGGGATGATCTTTTCTCTGTGAATGGCATCTCTTGAGTTTCTTCCAAATTCTCGGACTTTCCTGGCTTGATCTATTCTCGGTGAATGGCATGTCTTAAACTTCTCGGGGTTTAGGGACCCACAGGCTTCTTAAAAGCATCCCCGCCTCCTCTTGGGCGTTGTACAAGGACCCAGAGACCTCTATAGGTATAAGAACAGAACCTAGTCATCAATTTGCTAGAGCTGTCTTTCTGAGTCAAGTGTCAGACCCGTTAATGGGTTGACCTTCATCCCTTAACATACCAGCCTTCTCTTGGGCATCATACAAAGATCATTTCACTACCCGAGAATCGATTTCTCAGAACACCAGTAGACTTGGATAGTCTCAATACCCTTTGGATGTTCCATTTCCTTAAAGAACAGGAAATAACCCTGATCCTCTGATCAATCCCAAAGCACAACAATACCTTTAATCGTTCCCTTTATAAGAACTGATTTTCTCTTTTATCCAACATACTGGACTTGTCACTAAACTGAAACAGTCACCAGCACAATAGCCTTATCTTGGGCTTTGTACAATGATTCTCCCCAGTGGAGTTAACCTTTTCACACTCTCTTGTTGAGTATAAAAGACTCTCTTGTTGGGTCAAACCTGTTCAGCCTCCATCTCGGGCTTCGTACGAGATACAAAAACACTCTCTTGTTGAGTCACCCAATTTTAGCCTCCATCTCGGGCTTCGTACGAGATACAACATCACTCTCTTGTTGAGTATAAAAGCACTCTCTTGTTGAGTCAACTCTTTTAGCCTCTCTCTCGGGCTTCGTACGAGACACATAAAAGCACCCTCTTGTTGGGTCAATAGCCTCCTCTTAGGCTTTGAATAAGAAAACCCTGGTTGAGTCAATCAACCTGTTAGCATCAAAATCTGTGCCTCGCTCACAGTATACAAACATCAACAACTCCTTTTCCTTCATCTAATTGCTGTAAGCGGCAAGCCTCTGGATTATTTACATCCACACCACTGTCCCTCTTTTAGCATGAGAAATTCCTAAGGAAAGATGGCATTGCTCTAAACTGAGTTAAAGTCTTCTCATTCAGGTTAAAAATACCCTATAAAGGAAATTATGGCATTGCTGGATTCACATATCCCAGTTAAAGTAATTCTCCTATATAATCAGTCACCCAACAGTTGTGACAAACAGACCAAATATCCCCCTTTAGAGATGACAAATTCTCTCTAAAGTCAAAACCCTTTAACTTTATATCTTGGGCTTCGAACAAGATAAAAATAGACCCTTCAGCTTCACATCTTGGGCTTTGAACAAGATACAAACCACATTTAGCTTCACGTCTTGGGCTTTGAACAAGACACCAAAACAACCTTTTTTTCCTCCCATAGAATAGGAAGAACTACGATCGCTCTGATTTCCTTGTTTCGTTAAACGGGAATACGTAGGCATAAGATTGGAAAAATCTTAGCGAGCATACTAATCAAAAACCCAAAATCCCATATCCCCATATATCAACCCAAAAGCATCAGTCCTAACATCCTACCAATAGCCTAGACACTGTTCTTCTTAACAAAATAACCTAAGAGAGACCCACAATCTTAATAGCATCTGTAAACCAACAATCATCTGTTTTAACTCAGTATGCAAGCAGGGTTAATTGGAGACATCTATTTCCCTTCCTTAATCAGCTTCAATAGGATAAAAATGAATCAAACTGTAGTACCCCAAAGCGATAGTGCTTCGCAACCACGCAAAAATTCGCGCTACACTTGGTAAATCTTCTCCCGTGATAGATTCATCGGCGTGTAATTATTATACCGATCATACATTCCTCGGTCAGACTCATCCTTCCACCGATAAGACTCCTTTCCTACAGTGCAGCTAGAGTTGGAATCGGCAAAAGCGGGACTGTCAAATTGGGTATTCATCTTTTCCTCCAAGCTAATGTAAGATTGAGCCTTGCTTAACATCCTATGCATGGTTCACGCTCCTTTCCCTCCCAAATTCAATCTGGATGGGTGATCCCTCATAAGTATATTTTCGAAGATCCAGCACTTAAGGTATTCTTCGGCTCCTTTTGATTCAATTACTACTTGTGCAAATTGGTCGATGTAAGACCGTAGGCTCTTCTTCTTTCCTTGAACGATCCCGCTCAAAGCAGCTAAATTCATTGGCTTCCTTTTTTGGACAATAAAGTGAGTGGTGAATCTTTCATAGAAATCCGTCCAAGATTCAATACTCCTGTCCGACATAGCGTTGAACCCTAGCCTGGCCAACCCAACCAGAGTTAGCATGAATAGTTTTCACTTGGAGGCTTCATCAACATTGATGTAATTCAACCAATCGTTGATGAGTTGCATGTGCTCGTCTAGATCTCCCTTTCTATTATACTTACTTAGCTTGGGAGGCTAGTATATCAATTTAGGTATTATGCTATAAAAATGCGAGTGCATAGAGGATTCTTTTGTGGATTCTTTAATAGATTATTTTCTACCTGGTCCTCGGGAGGAGTGTGGCTGCCTCGATCTCTCTTAGGACTCCAAGGAGGATTCTGACGCATTTTTCTCTTCTGTTGATTATGTAATTTTGGATCTTCATATTTTCTTGTCGCGGTCTGCTCAAGGACAATAGTTTAAGTTCACTTTAACATTGCCTTTTGTGCGGTGTTTCCTAGTGGAGGCATGTTGTGCAACCTTTCTTTGAGACTGGTAATTTCTCCCCAATTGTTTGTGAATTCTGTTGTCGGACGATGTTCTACATACTATTCAATAATTTGTTGGGGCATTGTAATTCAAGGTTATCTCATAATAAATGGAAACCAGGTAAGGCTTCAGGTTGAGAAACTAGAGGTTGTATCACACTCACTGGAACATATCCAACGATCTGAGGAACTTGGAGTAGATCTGGATATAAAGGAGTTTCTGCCATAGGATTCGCAACACCTTGTGGAGGAGGTGGAATTGGTTGATTGATCACCATTTAAGCAGTAGTGGCATCAACTTTGCGTGTTGCGGTGGATTGAGTATCTTTGGATCCAGCCATTACCGAGAAGTGTGGAAGTCGTAAACCTAGAAATTCAAGAGATTAAATTTGATATGCTATTTGATTGGTACGAATGTGATGGGTCTTTGTGTTTGATTTAAAAGCTTTTGATCAAATATACGGGAAAGGTTTTGAACTGACGAATAAAAGAATAAACATGAGATCATGAAAAAACATAAGAATCAGAAGTTGTTTCCCACACAAGGCAACATTGTTCCGTTGTGGAAGCAAAAATGGAGTTAGAATTGGCAAAAACAATGGATTTAACCTTCCGATGCAAATGAGCGAGAGTTGGTCAAAAAGATTAGCACTCTAACGCTCAAGTCAGTATGTGAAAGAGGTGAGTGAATTGAAATTTGTTGTACCCTAAATTTTTACCCCTTAGATGTCATAACATCTTGCATTGACATTTAGGTTCAAGCATCTATGCGTTGTTAACTAACCATTTCATTTTTGCAAGCTTGTTTCTTTTGTGAAAAGCCAGGACTTATACCAAGAGGAGGACAAAGTCTCCTAAAGAAGAGAAGGCTCCAAATGCAACTATTGAGCTCATCTACATCCTAAAAGTCTCAATCAACAAGAATTCAAGTGTGACTGGCTCTCATTACCAAGTGCCTTGAGCCACAAGTTCACCCTGCCTCCAATTAGGGTTTTAGGATGACAAGACAATCATGGCACTGATTTTGATCAAGACATGTTCTCAAACCTTAGGACTTGACTCCACATGATAGAATACATCCCTGGAGACCATCTATGAGCCTTAGATGTGATTAAAGAAGCAAGATCATTAGAGATCATTCAAGTGCATTCACCAGTGAAACTAGGGTTTTAACTGAGGCCTTAACCTTTGAGATTTTGATCCAAATTAAAACATCCAAGTCCTCAATCCATCATGACATGTCTCATTGATGAGTTAAGGTATGAGAGATCAAATTATAAGAGGTTTCTTGTAAAGGAAGTAAGGTTTGGTTCATGAAACTTTTCAAGTGTGGAGATTTCATTACTTGTGCAAATATTGAAACAACCATAACTTTCAAACCACACATCCAAATTGAGTGACTCAAAGCTCAAATGGAAGCTCCTTCCATGATATTCAAAACATATTAGAGGACACTCTTTCAAAAAGTGCTTGGTTTTTGAGTTACAAGACTTGGAAGATAAATCACCCTTAAGGACTTAGTGAAATTTCAGCTTTTTCACCCTTATTTGCACACAACTTTAACCCGATTTTACATATAGTTCCAAGCCTCAAATCAAAAATCTTTGAACATGAAAGTTGTAGAGGGAATTTAGGGCTTTCCAAAAAGTACTAGAACTCCTCAAACCATTGAGTGAACTGAGAGATACGAAGCTTCAAAGTTGGGGGTTTCATTTCTTGAAACTCAAGAAACCAACTTATGCATAATGGTACAAACTCTTCCTAATCCCCAAGTGCCTCACTTTTCTTATATTTAAGCATTTCCAAACCTCTGCCACGGTTATTTGAATATTACAACATTAAAATATGTGGTTTACTTAAGTCAATGCAAGTGGACATCTATGAGAGAGAAAATTTTCAAGAAACAATGCATTGTTTATTCCTTGAGCCTTGGTCCAATCCCATCACACCATTTTCTCAGACCTAACCATATCAATGATCAGAAATCTTGGAAGATTTTGGAAACAACTCACACGAGGGAAACTTTTCAAGAGGGAAAAGTTGGTACATTGTGCTATTTTCACCATACCTTGAGTCCACAACTCTTCCTATAAATAGGATTTGGTTCTCACCTGTTTTGAACCAACAATCCACATAATATCAGAAACTTGAGAGCTTCCAACCGAGTGTTTTTGCTTGGCATGAAAGGAAAGAGAAAAGAGTTCTTGGTAGTTGTTGCTAGAAGAAAGGGAAACTCAGCTCAAAGTAAGAGGGTGCAGTGGACATATTCCACTAGGTAAATATCACACCATTTCACTAATCATGTTCTTATTATGCATACTATTGTCATGATCATATCATATCTAAAGTCATGCTGAATGTTTGTTTTGAACACATTGTTGTGTTTAAGTTTGTGGTATCCATATTGTACATTGTCAGTTGTTAATTTGAAGCATTTTGGTGTCGTTGCTGTAAATTAGAGTTTTTCATCCCATTACAGTCTAGGATTGCAACATGTAGATTTGTTAATGAAACAAATACCCGCTCTTACTATCCCTAACTGATATTCTGATTGTGGTTTTTCTTATGCCAAGGTGGTTAAGTTTGTTTGCCTTCTTGCTCATGTTCTATCTTGGTTTTGTCAAAATGCTTGGTATGACAGGCTGAATGCTAGAGATTTTTGCTTTCATATTGTTCATTGCTGCTGTAGCATACATTTACCTAGCATTTGCTGATGTAAAACTGGTCTGTGGCATGATGATCTATGTGATTTCTATGACTCATTTCAAGCACACCCCCCTTAGGTATCATAGCTGCTATCATGTTCAGGAAGGCCTTTCTTGATGTCCATACTAGAATTTGTATGCTTAGGTTGCCTTAGGAATATTTGGGTTGGATCACTTGCCTTGACTGTCTTACATATGATTGTATGCCTGCCATGCCATCACACTCAGTTCATCTTTAACATATTGACTAAAGCAACCACATGTGCAGAATAGAGGTTTGCAAAGACTACCATGTTTTTTGGTTTAGAACACATTGATGTCAATGCCTTGATTCAAAGAATTTTTGTGAACTGCCATGTTTGTTTCAATTCATGCAATAGGTAACAACATGAAATTTGCTGTTTGGCATGATCAGTCTTGTTTTCAATATCTCTTGCTTCATCAGAACCATCATTTGTCATGCCCATGCTTGTATGTGAGATTGTTTCTAAGCTTGCTTATCCACACTTGTGAGCCCTGTGATAACTTTGTTTTGGTGCCATATTGATAGGACAAAATGTTATTATTTGTACCTTGTAAGCTTTGGACCATAGACACTAGATTAAGTTCATAAGGTGTGTTGTACATTCATACCAGGCTTGAACCATTTCAACATGTACTCATTGTTAACATCAATATGCCCTTGACTTGTGGTAATCTAATAGGGCATGCTTATGTGTCCTGTTCTTGAAATTCTCATCATATGATGTTTAGGTAGCATGAAGGTTCTGATAAAAACATGTCTGGCGTGACAAGTTCTTTTTCTCATTCTCTCTACTTATAATTATAAGTTTGTATGCTCTCTATGTCATAATTATACTACTGTCAAGATAAGTGTTTGTTTCTACTAGTTCACATACTCATGCCTTAGTTTATGATGTCTTTTTGCTCTAAATAGGCTTTTGATCAAAGTTGCCTTGGTTGATTTTGCACATGACTAAATAGTTATCCTTTTGACATTTTACTATGAGTTACCGTATGCCTACATATCATGCCATGTAACTTGTTCTATTTCATCCTGAACCAAGATTGATTGTATATAGGACTGATATGTGGAACTGCTAATCTCTTGAGGTTTTTTTCTTATGCCATGTACCTGCCATGCCATATTCATGCTACTTGCTTTGTACCCAAATGAATGATATTGTGTGTCCATGTTATGCTAGTTTTGTTTCAAATGGCATGAAAGATTTGGTTTGTATATTGTTTTTCTTTTGTTGAGTAATACACCATAGTTCTCCATCCTTTTACTCTTATCTCTGGTCATATATTCACATCATCACCATATCTATTTTTATGCTCAAAATGTTCAGGTTTATTGATTGAGAACACACTGTTATAGGTTGTATGGCCATTGGGAGTGTGTGTTTTCACTTTTGAATACACATGTTTCTATCTTGTTTCTTTCTGTTTATACTCTTTTGTTTTGGTGTAAAGGTTGTTGATTTTGTGATACTATCATAGGCATGTGTTACTTTTAGTCATCTTTCTGTTCTCAAGGAAGTGATCCTTTCATGTTGTAGCTTGGATGCCATACCTCTGTATCTAGTACTGAGGGGTATCTATCCATTATCATGCTCACATTTGGCATCCATTATGGATTAACAGACACCAAAACCTGTTTAAGTTATGTTGGTGTTTTATTCTATGTCTAAATGTCAATTTACACCCTTGCCAATCCATGTTACTTTGGTGTCGCTTCTGTGTTTGAATCATAGATAGTTCACTAATCATCCTTGCTCTAAGTAGTGAAAGATAGGATTTTGATCTATCTAATTGGTTAAGTTTTGTTGAATTAAGGTTGTGGTGAATTCATTGGTGTTTTGTCATTATATTTTGCTATTGTAATAAGTTGGTTTTGTTGCATCAGTGTTAAAAAGATTTCTACATTAAGTGAGTTTGTTGGAATTGTGATCTATCAGTCCAAAACCATGGGCCAGTTGTAGCAAGCATTTGGTTCTTTGGTTTTTCTTCGCGCGAGGGTTTAAGTATTTGTGGGGTGGGCATATACAACAGATGTATAGCCACCCCAGTGGTAGAGAACATGCGTGTGAACCAAAGGGACTGGGGTTCGAATCCCCCTCGCCCCAGTTCCTTTTGTTTTTATTTTCTGAAAAATACGCACCTTTTTATATATATTTTTCCTTGATCACCCTTGAATAATACGCACGCAATGGCAAGGTTGGTGAGTGTTTTGGGCTGTAACCACAAGGACACGAGTTAAATACCCGTGGGAACCATTTCCTTTCTTTTTATCACTAGTTTATTTTTATATTTTTATAGTTTATGCCTTGTTTTCAAAAGATCATAACTTGATCAAATTTCACTCTTTTTTGCCCATTCTTTTTGTAAAGTACTCCTTAATGTGTCTACTTTTTTAATATAAAAATAGATTGGTGAAAACAATTAATTTTGAGGTATTTATTAATGTTGGAAATAAAGGGCCTTTTTTAGGGTTTTTCCATGAACATCTTGACTTCTCTTGATTCTTTCATCGTATTATTTTGTTCATCTTGATTGAATGATGCCTAATGCATATGGTTTTAACCTTGTATGGTGTTGTGAGCTTTGTTTCACTTCGATACCTTGTTGTTTGATGTTGCATCTTCATGTAAATATCTTTACAAACTCTCTGCCCATGAGAACTGTTATTCTCCCCTCATTCTAAAGGAAAGTATCTCTATTGACCGCAAGGTCATAGATAGCTCATTACCCTTTTTAACCTAGCCTTAGGCTTGGAGTCGTCGCACTCCGCGTAAGCGTCTTGCTGTCAGACCCTACTTTCCCATGAACATTTCATTCCCTTTTAACCTATCCTCTCCCAAGAGATAGCCATTAATCTCTTATGACCCTTAAACCTTTCTTTAACATAAATAAGAGATAGCCATTAATCTCTTCTCCTTCACCAACTTTTAACCCTTCACAAAAGATAACCATTAATCTCTTTCTCATAACCAATCAATCCTCACAAGCTTTGCTTTCAAGCTTTTCACCCTACTTTCCCTTTGAACCATGACCACAGTCAAGAGTTCCTCACCCCCTTTGAGGTGAACTACGGTTGCTCTGATTCTTTAGTCAGATACGTAGGCACAAGATGCGACGTATTGGCGAGCAAATTTAGTGTACATACCCCTAGGTCTTTCTTTACCTTAGCACATTTCCTTTTAGCAAGCAAACATAACATAACAGAAACTAAAACAAGAGGTTCCTGTAGAGTACTACAGATACTAAGGGTGCTAATACCTTCCCTTAGTATAACCAACCCCCGAACCTTAGATCTCTTAGATGTATTCCTACATAGCGCACTTAGGGTTTTTCGATCTTTACCCTTTCCTTTGGATAAATCAAAGCTCGGTGGTGAATTTCAAAGATGTGTGATTCAAGTTAATTAATAGCTTGATATCCGATTCTCACCGCAACAGAAAATGGCGACTTCACTGGGGACCACTTCCCCTAAGAGGGTTAAGCCCACCTTGTTTGTATTTGTGATATTTACATCTTTGCTTGTTTGTATATTTGTACATATTTATATATCTGTATATACCTGTTGTGCTTGGATTTCTCTGTGTGCATGGTGGTTACTTTGAGTGGTGAGGATATGTCCTATACCCGGACTTGAGAGTCCATTTATGATAGGACGATGGTATATTCAAGGAGACTTTGAGGGAGTCGATTCCCGAAAAAGTTGACCTGAGACACCATCACTCAGTTGAGGCCCTCTTGAGAGCTTAGTCATGTTGAACGAGTCTATTCGTGAAAACGTGCTACTCTCGACATAGGTGTCATCGATACTGAGAACCGTAGTTACCTCTAACCCCACTTGGCCTGTTAGGATGTAGTGTAAGGACTATGAGGGAGTCTATTCCTGAATTGGTTGCTACGCGATACTACACTCAGACGAGACTCTCTTGAGAATATTATTGAATACCGAGTCATTCGGGAAATCGATAATATCCGAAAGATGGGTTGTTAACTCTGGGAACTTCTTAGAACCCTGTTTTATGGATACAAGAACCCTAGTACACACCCTGTGGTTGATTCTTTACCCAGACTCCATGCTGTGATCTTGAACCCTTGATCCTGTTGCATGTGTTTTGCATCCTGTTCGCATTGCATTGCATATCATTTGCATCTTTGCATGTTTCATTGCATATGTCTGTTTGTCCAGTGGCTCATTTCCAGCTGTCTCTATCTTCCAGAGTTTGTCTGTGAGTCATCAAGTTGATTCCTCGACACCGATATCGGACTAGAGCTAACTACAGACGTAAGATGTCAGAGCAAGAGGCACACAATGTTGAGGTCCGAATGGAGATCGATGACCTTAAGTCGAGCATGACTAAACTCACTGAGATGCTTCAAGTTTTGATTGCTAGAGGAGAGAAACCCCAAAGAACTGTCATCCAGGAAGTTTCAAGTGCTGAACCTCCCCCGGTTCAAATACCACCGTCAACTTGGCCCGAGTTTGGTTTGCCACCCAACTATTCTCCACCTCTTGTATCTACTGCTATGATTGGTAAGACTACTATGCCTGTATTTCAAGCTCCTGCTTTCACCGAGCCCAGACCTGTGGTCCATGCTGTTCCACAAACTGTTCGAGCTTCCTTTGAGAATCCCCTCTTTGAGTACAATGCTGTCAGTGCTCAGGGTGAAGACTGTGAAGACTTTGTTAAACCTGAAGTTGTCCGTGAGCAGTTTCAAACCTTAGACAAAAGACTCAAAGCTGTTGAGGGTAATGACTTATTTAATGTGGATGCAGACAACATGTGCTTAGTGTCTGATCTTGTTATGCCTGTTAAGTTCAAAACTCCAGAATTTGTGAAGTACAAGGGCCATTCTTGTCCAAGGGCTCATTTGGTCATGTATTGTCGCTAGATGGCTGCTTATACCAAAAATCAGAAGCTGCTTATCCAATCTTTTTAGGATAGCTTGAGTGGGGCATCACTTAAATGGTATATAGGTCTCGAGCAAAACTCCGTTCATTGCTTCCAAGATCTTGTAAATGCCTTCATGAAGCAGTATAAGTATAACGTTGACATGGCTCCTGATCGCCGTCAGCTGCAAAATATGACTCAACATGAGAAGGAATCTTTTAAGGAGTATGCTCAGCGCTGGGGAGAGTTAGATTCCCAAGTTGAACCTCCTTTGGCTGAGAAAGAGTTGACTGGAATGTTCATGGATACCCTATCCCCATTCTATTGGGAGAAGATGATTGGAAGTGTTTCCTCCAACTTCACTGATTTGGTTACTATCGGTCAGAGACTCGAGGAAGGACTTAAGAAAGGAAAAGTGTCAAAAGCTGCCGAATCTTCCAATGTTGTGAAGAAATCCTATGGGAACTTTCAGAGGAAAAAGGAAGATCAGACTAACGCGGTAATGGTTGAAGTGAGAAGGCCTCGTCCCCAACCTCAGTATGCTATTCACCCTACTGTTGTTGCTGTCACTCCCATGGTTACTGCTCCACGACCAGCTCAAGCTTCCCAACGTCCGACTGCAGGACAAAACCAGTACCGTAATAGGAATCAATTTGATCCTATTCCCATGACATACACCGAGCTTTATCCTGGTTTAGTTCAACAAAGTTTGATTACCATAAGGCCTTTGCCTCCTCCTCCAAATCCTCTTCCAGGTGGCTATAGGGTTGATCTTTGTTGTGAATACCATCAAGGTGGTACAGGCCATAACTTGGAAGGTTGCTTTGCATTGAAGGCTAAAGTACAAGAATTGATGAGAAACAAAATCCTCTCCTTTAAGGATAATCCCAATGTTCGGGAGAAATCCTCTGCCAGGGCACGCCAAGTGAAGTTTCAGTCGACTTCAGCTCAGCTACTTCTTAAAGACAAGACAACTCATCCTTGTGTTTAACTAGTCACTAAGCTTTGTTTCTGGTTGTTTGCATCTTCCTTATTTTGTAATAGTCGGTTGCTTTCAATTATGTTTGTACTTTCAAAATTAATGAAATGATCATTGTAACTTTTGATTCAATTTATTTTGTCTGTTATTTACATCTTTATGCTTTCTTTTGCAAAATATTTTATCTCTTTTTCCACTTTCTTTTTTATTATGCGAAGATTGGAGGGAGGATGGTGAAAATGTAAATACTCATAATTGCTGTTGGTATGCTTTCAAATCAAAACTTTGCTGACGATGTAAGGCATTGTTTCAATCCCTAAACACTGGAGAAATAAGGAAGTTAATCCCTTGTCAAACCCTTTGAGCATAGAAGTAGGAGTTTCTTTCTTTACAAAAACCCACAATCCTAACCTTGGGAAGAGTAGTTCTCAGTTAACTTGGTTGTGCGTCCATACAAAATACCTTTCATATAATGGTTGCATTTACCAATTTTCCTTCGCACACAGCAAGCAGGTGTCGAAGATGTCTTTCAAATCAAACGCCAATGATGGCTCACTATAATCATTAAGACAGGTAGCCACTAAAAGAGAGAGAGAGAGAGAGAGAGAGTGAAAAAATCATAATAAAAGCTCGTTAAGTCAAAACCTATGAAGGAGACTTAGGTAAAAATTGGGGCATCCCGCCGGCTGTAAGCTCAAATGACACAGTTCAGGCAAAAGTTAGGGATAACAAAAATCAATCAAGAGGTTACCAAAATCCTCAAAGACAAAACGAGTTGACTGAAGTCCTCATAAAAAAAAACAAAATATTGTAAGAAGCAGTGACTGCCATCTCAAGTCCCTTAACTTCTGAACCACCATCATTACCATCGGTGCAATTCCTAACCTGTTGGAACCTGAGTGCATAGTTTAAGTTACTGAGCATAGGATTGAATTTCATCACGTAGATTGGGTGGGCACAAATAAACTTTGAGCCTTTATCCTTTGTTTCTTAAACCGTGAACCAGGCCACGTTACAACCCTCAAAAGACCTAACTGAAGCAAGGTTATTTTGAAAGCATACTACAGCAAGGTTGCGTAAACTGACTCCCAAAGATCTTTGCAGATCATCTGTTTTGGTATTACGTCTGTGCTTGACCTTTCACTTTTAAATGTCTTGAACCGCCGTGTTCTAACTAATAACTCATTTTGTTTTGCATCTTTCAAAAAATGAAATTGATTTCAAAAGTTGCATGAACTTTGCATTTACCATGTTTGTACAACTACTTTTGCTTGCAAACTGGCTTTCCTCTCAAGGAATTTTCAAACAATTAAGAAACTTGGTCGGTGATCCTATCAGAGGCAAGTTCCTTCAATATCCTGTTAAGAATCAGTTCAAGATTTGTGGTTTAACGACGACTTGTCAGAATTGGTTTATACAGAAGATTTTTTCAAGACTCGTACTAGGGCAAGCCTTCCAAAAGCACCATGAAACAGTCATTTCAAAATCAATCAAGCTGAAGCAATGATCCGCTCATCTACGACAGTCAGCTAATCTGGGGCATTTTATTTGAAGAATCCCAAGCAGCTCTGCATCCTTCCTACAAGGATCATCAACTTGATGCAATTTACCAGTATGGCAAAGATGTATTCAGCAGTAGCATCTCTAGTCCCCAAGCAGAATGGCAGTGATCCCCGTGTTGAGGAATCAGTCTTCCAATCTTGTCTACTCCCCAAAAGAGTCGAGTTGTGTCGTCAGCATCTGCATTTGCATGGCATAATTCATATACCATATGCATAACATGAGTGTTTCATCCTCATTTGCATTTCTCCCGAGGCCGTGTTGTTATCTGCGTCTTACCTTGTGGTAAAAGTCCGACTTACTTAGTGCCTACCAAAACGTTACCTGTCCTTTTAATTTAGTGTCATTCCTGAATGTTGTCATTCTCTTGCGCATCTAATCCTGTTGATAGATGTTTTTCTTCTCTCATTCCAGTGTTATTCCTGGATCTTTATATTCTCTCACTCCAGTGCCATTCCTGGATGTCCGTCTCTTGTGATCTCCAGTGCCATTCCTGGATATCTTGTTCCTCTTGTTTCTCCCAGTGCTATTCCTGGAAGTTTTGCCTATCATTTGTAACCCCATTAAATTTGCTTGGATATCTTTCAGTGCCATTCCTGAAAGTCTTATATGTTCATTCAGTGCCATTCCTGGATAATTCTTCTCCTTTGCATTCAGTGTCATTCCTGGATGTCTTTCTCACTATCATTCGATACCCTTCCTGAATATAGTGATTTGCCTTTACTTTCGAGACCATTCCTGAAAGTTCATAGTCATCCAATGCTTTCTTGGATTTCACCTTAGTTCACATTCATCCAATGCTTTCTTGGATATCGTGATTTCTTTTCATCCAATGCCTTCTTGGATATCTCCTTGTTCATATTCGTTCAATGCTTTCTTGGACGTTGTGGTTTCTTTACATCCAATGCCTCATTGGATTTCACATTTTGTCTCATTTGCATCTGATGCCTTCTCAGATATTATGAGTGTACTTTTCATTCAAAGCCATTATTGGATGACTGGTGTCATTTTATCCAATGCCTTCTTGGATCCCTGCTTTGTTCACTTTTATCTAAAGCCATTATTAGATATTGTGATTATACCTTTCATTCAAAGCCATTATTGGATGTCTGGTTTCTTTACCATCTGATGTTTTTCCGGATGTGTCCCTCTTTCTGAGGTTCTTCCAGATTGAGTCTTTGTTCACTTTCATCTAATGTCTTCTCAGATATTTGTGATTTGTACCTTTCATTCAAAGCCATTATTGGATGATTGTTTCTTTTCACCCAATGCCTTCTTGGATTACCCTTGTTTGCTCACTTTCATCTGGTGCCATTCTCAGATATTGTGATTTGTACCTTTCATTCAAAGCCATTATTGGATGTCTGGTTTCCTTTTCCGTCTGACGTTTTTCCAGATGCGCCTTTCTCTGTCTTTTCTGGATTTTCTTGAAGATCCCGTTTGAACTCTTTAATATAAGAAAATCCCAGAAAATCTTTTGTTGATGTCTATCCTTTTATTTCAAACCGATCCCCAGTAGGGATCATGTCTTCTTTCTGGTTTCATGCCTAGTAAAAAGTGGGCTTTTATTTTCTCTAGTGTTTCCTCGGAGTCTCCCCATTGAGTCTTTTATGTTGGTTACTTTGTATCCCCAGTGAGTTTTCCTCATGGATACTAACCTTCATCCTTTCCCAGTAAGCTCTCTGTGGTGGTTTGCTCTTTGGTGTTTTGCTTGCCTGCATCTTTGAAATATCATCATACTTGAAGTTCATGGCATGTCAGCATTTGCATGTTTGCTGCTTGTCCTTAGCATCTGCATTCTATCTAAGGGCAAAATTTTCGGTTTGCTATATTTAAACATCTTTCACCTTGATGTCCCAAGGATTTCCATTCCTCGCGTCATTCGGTAAAGTTATTTAAATAGGGGCAACTGTTTTACCCCAAATATTTACCCCTTAGATGTCATAACATCTTGCATTGACATTTAGGTTCAAGCATCTATGCATTGTTAACTAACCATTTCATTTTTGCAAGCTTGTTTCTTTTGTGAAAAGCCAGGACTTATACCAAGAGGAGGACAAAGTCTCCTAAAGAAGAGAAGGCTCCAAATGTAACTATTGAGCTCATCTACATCCTAAAAGTCTCATCCACAAGTTCACCCTGCCTCCAATTAGGGTTTTGTGATGACAAGACAATCATGGCTCTGATTTTGATCAAGAGTTGTTCTCAAATCTTAGGACTTGACTCCACATGATAGAAGACATCCCTGGAGACCATCTATGAGCCTTAGATGTGATTAAAGAAGCAAGATCATCAGAGATCATTCAAGTGCATTCACCAGTGAAACTAGGGTTTTGACTGAGGCCTTAACCTTTGAGATTTTGATCCAAATTGAAACATCCAAGTCCTAAATCCATCATGACATGTCTCATTGATGAGTTAAGGTATGAGAGATGAAATTATAAGAGGTTTCTTGCAAAGGAAGTAAGGTTTGGTTCATGAAACTTTTCAAGTGTGGAGATTTCCCTACTTGTGCAAAAATTGAAACAGTCATAACTTTCAAACCACACATCCAAATTGAGTGACTCAAAGCTCAAATGGAAGCTCTTTCCATGATCTTCAAAACATATTAGAGGACACTCTTTCAATAAGTGCTTGGTTTTTGAGTTACAAGACTTGGAAGATAAATCACCCTTAAGGACTTAGTGAAATTTCAGCTTTTTCACCCTTATTTGCACACAACTTTAACCCGATTTTACATATTGTTCCAAGCCTCAAATCAAAAATATTTGAACATGAAAGTTGTAGAGGGCATTGAGGGCTTTCCAAAAAGTACTAGAACTCCTCAAACCATTGAGTGACTGAGAGATACGAAGCTTCAAAGTTGGGGGTTTCATTTCTTGAAACTCAAGAAACCAACTTATGCATAATGGTACAAACTCTTCCTAATCCCCAAGTGCCTCACTTTTCTGATATTTAAGCATTTCCAAACCTCTGCCACAGTTATTTGAAGATTATAACATTAAAATATGTGGTTTACTCAAGTGAATGCAAGTGGACATCTATGAGAGAGAAACTTTTCAAGAAACAATGCATTGTTTATTCCTTGAGCCTTGGTCCAATCCCATCACACCATTTCCTCAAACCTAACCATATCAATGATCAGAAATCTTGGAAGATTTTGGAAATAACTCACACGAGGGAAACTTGTCAAGAGGGAAAAGTTGGTACATTGTGCTATTTTCACCATACCTTGAGTCCTCAACTCTTCCTATAAATATGACTTGGTTCTCACCTGTTTTGAACCAACAATCCACATAATATCAGAAACTTGAGAGCTTCCAACCGAGTGTTTTTGCTTGGAAAGAAAGGATAGAGAAAAGAGTTCTTGGCAGCTGTTGCTAGAAGAAAGGGAAACTCAGCTCAAAGTAAGAGGGTGCAGTGGACATATTCCACTAGGTAAATATCACACCATTTCACTAATCATGTTCTTATTATGCATACTATTGTCACGATCATCTCATATCTAAAGTCATGTTGAATGTTTGTTTTGAATATATTGTTGTGTTTATGTTTGTGGCATCCATATTGTACATTGTCAGTTGTTAGTTTGAAACATGTAGATTTGTGGCATCCATAGAGTTTTTCATCTCATGACAGTCTAGGATTGAAACATGTAGATTTGTTAATGAAACAAATACCTGCTCTCACTATCCCTAACTGATATTCTGATTGTGGTTTTTCTTATGCCAAGGTGGTTAAGTTTGTTTTCCTTCTTGCTCATGTTCTATCTTGGTTTTGTCAAAATGCTTGGTATGACAGGCTGAATGCTAGAGATTTTTGCTTTCATATTGTTCATTGCTGTTATAGCATACATTTACCTAGCATTTGCTGATGTAAACTGGTCTGTGGCATGATGATCTATGTGATTTCTATGACTCATTTCAAGCACACCCCCTTAGGTATCATAGATGCTATCATGTTCAGGAAGGCCTTTCTTAATGTCCATACTAGAATTTGAATGCTTAGGCTGCCTTAGGAATATTTGTCTTGGATCACTTGCCTTGACTGTCTTACATATGATTGTATGCCTGCAATGCCATCACACTCAGTTCATCTTTAACATATTGACTAAAGCAACCACATGTTCAGAATAGAGGTTTGCAAACACTACCATGTTTTTTGGTTTAGAACACATTGATGTCAATGCCTTGATTCTAAGAATTTTTGTGAACTACCATGTTTGTTTCAATTCATGCAATAGGTAACAACATGAAATTTGCTTGTTGGCATGAGCATTCTTGTTTTCAATATCTCTTGCTTCATCAGAACCATCATCTGTCATGCCCATGCTTGTATATGAGATTGTTTCTAAGCTTGCTTATCCACACTTGTGAGCCCTGTGAAAACTTTGTTTTAGTGCCATATTGATAGGACAAAATGTTATTGTTTGTACCTTGTAAGCTTTGGACCATGGGCATTAGATTAAGGTCATAATGTGTGTTGTGTATTCATACCAGGCTTGAACCATTTCAACATGTACTCATTGTTAACATCAGTATGCCCGTGACTTATGGTAATCTGATTGTTTTTAAAATTTCATCATATGATATTGAGGTAGCATGAAGGTTCTGATAAAAACATGTCTGGTGTGACAAGTTCTCTCTTTTTCTCATTCTCTCTACTGATAATTATCAGTTTGCATGCTATCCATGTCATAATTATATTGCTGTCAAGATAAGTGTTTGTTTCTACTAGTTCACATACTCATGCCTTAGTTTATGATGTCTTTTTGCTCCAAATAGGCTTTTGATCAAAGTTGCCTTGGTTGATTTTGCACATGACTACATAGTTATCCTTTTGACATTTTACTTTGAGTGACCATATGCCTACATATCATGCCATGTAACATGTTCTGTTACATCCTGAACCAAGATTGATTGTATATAGGACTGATGTGTGGAACTGCTAATCTCTTGAGGTTTTTGTCTTATGCCAGGTACCTGCCATGCCATATTCATGCTACTTGCTTTGTACCCAAATGAATGATATTGTGTGTCCATGTTATGCTAGTTTTGTTTCAAATGGCATGAAAGATTTGGTTTGTATATTGTTTTTCTTTTGTTGAGTAATACACCATAGGTCTCCATCCTTTTACTCTTATTTCTGGTCATATATTCACATCATCACCATATCTATTCTTATGCTCAAACTGTTTAGGTTTATTAATTGAGAACACACTATTATAGGTTGTATAACCACAGGGAGTGCGTGTTTTCACTTTTTAATACACATGTTTCTATCTTCTTTGTTTCTGTTTATACTCTTTTGTTTTGGTGTAAAGGTTGTTGATTTTGTGATACTATCATAGGCATGTGTTGCTTTTAGTCATCTTTCTATTTTCAAGGAAGTGATCCTTTCATGTTGTAGCTTGGATGCCATACCTCTGTATCCAGTACTGAGGGGTATCTATCCATTATCATGCTCACATTTGGCATCCATTATGGATTAACATACGCCAAAATCTGTTTAAGTCATGTTGGTGTTTTATTCTATGGCTAAATGTCAATTTACACCCTTGCCAATCCATGTTACTTTGGTGTTGCTTCTGTGTTTGAATAATAGATAGTTCACTAATGATCCTTGCTCTAAGTAGTGAAAGATAGGATTTTGATCTATCTAATTGGTTAAGTTTTGTTGAATTAAGGTTGAGGTGAATTGATTGGTGTTTTGTCATTATATTTTGCTATTGTAATAAGTTGGTTTGGTTGCATCAGTGTTAAAAAGATTTCTGCATTAAGTGAGTTTGTTGGAATTGTGATCTATCAGTCCAAAACCATGGGCCAGTTGTAACACCCCAAAATTTGCTCTCTTGTTTTTAGCTAACTTGCTTATGTTTCTTTGCATTTCTTGCATTAGCATTTGGCATAGCATTGGTTCTTAGCATGGGATCAAGGTACTTGGTTCATCTCAAAGGAGTATCAAGCCTCAAGGTGGTTTGAGGGGTTCATCATATCTCCATAAGATCAAGAATGGCTAAGGATTTCAAGTGAATCTTTCCCTCCTAACCAGAGGGACCAATTAGGGTTCTCGGGTTTAAAGGACTTCTTGGAGGGCTTTGTGGATTCAAGCATGCTCTCATGGGTTCCATATGCTCACAAACACTCATAGAGGAGGGCTTGGCTAGTGGTTCATTGTGGAAGATGTTCAGTGGATCAGTTACTTGTGAAGCAAGCAAAAGTCAACTGTAAGGAGGAAAATCAACCATGGAATTTTGAGGTCCTCTTCATGATTTTTAAGTTCTTGTGCCCTCATATGGTCCTCAAATGTCAAGATTCATGTCATTCATCAAGAATCAAGAGTTTGTGTAAAAGTTACTATTTTTGGAAAATGACCTATAATTGAAACTTTCCATTTTTGGCAGTTTTTCCACCACATTCAACTTGACTTTTCATCATCAGAGAAGCTTCAAATGAATTTTCCTAAAACATGAAAGTTGAAGATCTTTCTCTCCCATTTCCAAAAAGTACTAGATTGTCTCCATATCATTTGTGGTTCTCAAGTTATGATCAAAAGAAGGCAAAGTGTTTTTTAAGGTTTTCACATGTATCCATTTTCCCACCTTTTGCATTTTGATTCAAAGTGACTTGTAATTGATTCTAATGCTTCAAGTCATACTGCCATATTCAAGTACACTTCATGAGGACCACTTTTAACCTTGGAAACAATTCATTTCATGCCATATACCTCACTTATTTTGCATAATGCAAATTGGCAAGATGGATTGAATCTCACAAATCAATCAACCACAAGGCCCAATTTCAATTCCATTGTGATCAGCAAGTGAAATGTGAGTGAATCATGCTTATTTCATGACCTTGGCACGTGTGGATTGGTGTGTGCATCACAACTTGCATTTTTGCAAATCACATTGGATAGCTTTAATCAAGGGATTAACTAAACCCTAATCATGCTCAGAGCTCTAACCAAGTCTATATAAGAAGGATCACGCGTTCATTTCACCCTCATGCACTCTCATTTGCTCAGAATTCCAATTTTTTCTCTCACTCTTTCTCTCTCTTCGAAACTCACTCTCCTTGGAGTTTCTTTGAGATTTTATTTCACATTCTTGATCAGTGAAGTAAATAGAGCAAGAATCAACCATTGATTGAAGCTGAGAGTAAGTTTTTCATCAGATTCAGTTTTGGAAGGTTCGAGTTCAAACCTCAAGATCTAGCACGATTCCAAGCTCTAATTGCATTTATTTTGCAATTAGAGGTTCTAAGGAGTAGATCTGCAGCTTCCAGAGGGTTTTCTTGGTGTATTTTAAGCTCTGCAATTCTCAGGTTAGTGTGAAATTCATCATCATGTAACTTGATTTTATGGTGTGCATTGTGTTCCTCATGAGTTGCTGATCATGCTGATATGTTTAGATTTGATTTTGGACATGTATCATGGCTGTATTGTAGATCTGAAGTTTTTAGATCTAAACTTTATCTCTTCAATTTGCTTCGTGTGTTAATGATCTGTTGATTTGAATTGCATATTCATGATCCTTGTGAAAATCTGAGTGGAATGGTATACCTGTTTGCAATTTCTGGAAATGTTTGAAGTGCAGGTCGCCGGAGAAGACGACCGGAGCTAGGGCTCCGGCGTCTGGTTATGTTTCAGGTCACCTGAGGTTTCAAGGTTGAAGACGTAATCTGGACCGTTGGTGGTCCAGATCTGATGGTTAAGATCTTGCCACTTCATTTAATTTTCTTGTGTTTTATTTAATGTGCATGTGTGCTA
This sequence comes from Lathyrus tuberosus, assembly GCA_022829125.1. NCBI lineage: Eukaryota > Viridiplantae > Streptophyta > Magnoliopsida > Fabales > Fabaceae > Lathyrus > Lathyrus tuberosus. The sequence continues at coordinate 12,240,903 of JALAZF010000009.1, forward strand.
CTCCATGCTAGTTATCATGTGCTTCAGATCTGGCCACACATTTTGCATGCTTTGTGTTTTGATTGACTTGATCTGGAACGTTGGATTAATCTGATGGTTGTTGATGTGCCAACACATTAAAATTACCAGGTGCTATTCACGTGTTTTTTATTTTAATTTTTGATGATTGCATGTGCGCGCGTGTGTTGTTGCTATCATGTACCTTTTAATACTGGCCTTTCATCTTGATTACCTTGGTTTTGGTTGACTGGTTGTGGAGTGTTGGATTGATCTGATGGCGTGTGTGAGTCAATCATGTTGACTGGGTCCTTGTTTTTTTTTGTTTGGTATGCGCTGAATATTTGAATGGACTGGGCTTGCTTTTCCCACCCCTCCTTGAGCCCATTTTACTTTTTCAACGTGTATTCTCTGCTTGTTGCACCCCCCTGGGTTTCTTTTATTTCTTTTTTATTTTCTTTGCATTGTTTTGCATTTTAATTTTTTAAAAATAGTTTGATGCATCAAAAAATTACCAAAAAAATCATGGATCATCTTTGGAATTTTATAAAATTTTGAAAAATTTTATTTTCCATTTTTATTTTATTTTGTGCATCTGAATTAATTGTTTGATGAATTTCTTTGTGAATTTCTTCACTTGTGCACACTGGATCTTGTTGATTTTTGTTCTCATCATTGATGTATGATTTGCATCCCATTCTTTTTGCATATTTTAGAGGACATCTTGTGGTCCTTAAAAACATTTTTGTTTCATTTTTAAAACTTTTTTGTATTGCATTTTAGTCCCTCTCCTTTGCATATTGGTTCATGGTTCCTATGTGATCTTTGCCTAATTGTTTGAGGTACTTAAACTTTGAATTTTGGTGTGATATTTTGACATGTTGTTAGTCTCTGACTTAGGTAATTTGGGTTTTAATTTCACAATTTTTGAATGTCATTTGATATATGTTTGATTATTTATGCTTAAGTGAATTATGCATGATCATCATATGACATCTCTTAACCCTAATTGATTTCCCATGCCTAATTGATTGAGTTCCTTTGTGATTCTTTGCATGAGTATTTGCTATGATGTTTACCCCTGGTTGAGGTCCTTTGAGACATAATTTTGCAATTTTTGGATCATGTTTGGGTATGCTTTAAGTGCTTGTACTTTGACTTTCTTTTGTGGACTTTCTTTGGTGCATAATGTTTCATGTTTTGATCTTCTTTTGCACATGAGAATTGTTGATGATGGTATGATCTTGGTTCTGACTTGTTTTCATCTTCATATTATTTTTCTCATTTCATCTTGATATGAAGTTCATTGGTGCTTAATTGTGCATTTCATATAAGTATACTTGCATTCTTTCATGATTACCTTTGCATGCTTACTTGAGATGTTTTGCATGATCCTTGAGACTTGTTTATTGGTGTGAGTTGGATATACTTGATATGATGTGCTTGCTGCCCTATCTTGTTTCTTATCTCATCCTTCTCTTTCTCATTCTTCTCTTTCACTCTCATTCTCCCATGAATCTCAAGACTTGTTTAAGTCTTGGATTCTCTCCCTTTAGAGCTACCTAGTCCAACTTAATTTTTGATTAAGCTTGGAGTAGGATTAGCATTAGGTTTTAGGTAGTCGTCCCTCCTAAGCCTCACTAACCATAGGTTACCCATGCATGATAACATTAGGACTCTTAGTTTCCCCTTAGAGTTTCCTTTGAGTCTTCTCTCTTCTCATCTCAAAACTTCTTGAAAACACTTAATAAAGATAAAGTGTATTGCGCACGAGCCTTAAGCGTGGGGAATGAGAAATGAGGGGCTTCCTCTCATCTTTCTAGAGTACTTAGCGAGCGTCCTGTTTTGGGACGATTCGTTAAGTATTCGTCCCTGTGCCCTAGACTTTGGTGCAATGCAAGTTATGAACTAACTTAAGAAAACACTTCTGTCTAAAAAACACAAAAACAAATTCAAATATTTTTATCCTTCGGGATTGTTGGGTTTCAAATTTCATTTTCAGAAAAGAGCTCGTCGCTCACGTAAAAAACACTTACCCATTCGTGGTCGTACCCACGAACTAAATTAGCTCTGATTCCTCTCTCTTGTCCGATTGAGGATATGTAGGCACAAGCCAGCGATTGTCTTGGCGAGCAATCTTCCCCCACAGTTCCCGTCCGAACTACGTTGACTCTGACTTTCCCATTACACTGAGGGAGTACGTAGGCCTAGGGCATCGAATATGTCCTACCGAGTCCGTCTTAGTCACCCCCATCCCCGTTTTCTTTTGTTCAGCCATAGATAGTAGGACAGCTCACCCTCTGTTTAGACAACAAGCGTGGATCCCATCGAGTACGATGGATGCGTGGGGTGCTAACACCTTCCCCTCGCATAACCGACTCCCAAACCTGGACTATGGTTGCGATGACCATGTCTTTCCCCCTTTCTCTTCAGGTTTATGCAGTGTTTCCTTTCCCTCTCTCGGGATAAATACACATTGCTGGCGACTCTGTGTTTTCTGCGCCACTCTCACGTTTGTACCATTGGATGTGAATCTTTCGGGAGCGACAACTGGCGACTCTGCTGGGGACTCTGGTTGACCTCTTGCTAGTCCATCCCCTTTAGCGAGTCGATCCTAGCGTTTGTTTGATTTTTTTCGTTGGGTGTTTATTTTTTGTGCTTTATTATGTTGTATATTACTGTTTTACAGCTTTTAATGCATTGCATTACTGTCATACTGGATATTGTTGTGTTGTGCTGGCTGGTTTCTGTTTGGCAGGTTGGGTTGTTATGAGAGATAAGCCCAATACTCAGGCTTGAGTACACCCTAGGACTAGAGTGGAGAGTAGTGGGACCTACGTGCCATCTTGGTGCGTTTGTGTGTTCACGAAATTCACAACCAGACGAGGCTATCTTAGGACGCATTCTGACGTGCGTGTCTTGCGCATTTCATGGTGTTGATCTAGAGAGCTGTCGACTCTGGTGACCGTTTCTCCGATACCTCAGTTGCGTCTCTCCTCCCGACCTGTGATAATGGCAGACCAGAAATGGCAAACCCGTTACACCTGTCGATTCAAGGACCCAATGCTGAGGGACTCGCATAGGATGACCTTATTTTTTAGGGGAATCAGTTGAGGCCTCCTCAATTGATGATGATGCCAAACCAAAAATGGTGAACGTATCATCATTTCTCGACCTGAGAGCCCGTGATATTGAGGATCCTCGCCTTTCTAGAACCCACATGAGAGATGGGATGGGTGTTTACAGGCTTGTAGGTAACCTTCAACCTTCAACCTACCCAATTTTTTGGATTTCTCATCAGTGTTTGATTATCTGGGTTTCTGATTATCTCAGTGGTTCGGTATTCTAGAGTTCTGGTTTTCTGGGTTGTGGTTCTCGTTCAGTTAACAGCACAGCACGTCCAGCAGTGGTGCCTTGATCCCATGCTTGCATGTGCATATCATTTTTCTTGCATTCTAACATGTTTGACATTTTTCAGGGCTTGCATCTTACTCTTGATTCCGGTTTTCTGAGGTTGCCTTAACACGGATGTCCAAAGAAAGAAGACTTTTGCTTATTCGTTCCCAGACCCGACCTTGACGTTGATTCACAAGCTGATTAGTATGGTTGGTCCCGGAGTTCGTACAGAGTTCGGTGGAGAGTATGGGAGACTTCTGAAGTTTGTCTACAATATCTCCAAGTATGAGAAGGATGCCATTCATACACTTCTTCAGTTCTATGATCCGTCTTTACGTTGCTTCACTTTCCCAGACTATATCTTGGCTCCAACATTGGAGGAGTTCTCATTTATTTTGGGAATCCCCATCAGGCATGACATAGTATTCTTTTCTGAAGAACGTCCCGGGATAAAAGAAATTGCCATTGCTCTTCATATCGGTGAATCCGCTCTGAGCAGTAATATTGTGGAGAAACAAGGAGCTAAGGGTTTCTTATTGAAGTTCTTGTTTGATCAAGCTTGCATACATGTTAAGGAGAGGAATTAGACTGCTTTCCAAGCTATTCTGGCTATGTGCATCTATGGGATTGTCCTGTTTCCCAATGATCCTGATCTGGTGGATATGCATGATGTCAGAATTTTATTTCAAAGAATCTTATACCTACCTTGCTAGGTGATGTGTATCACTCAGTCCACTACAAGTGTCGTACCCCAAATTTTGACCACCTTTCTATTTCTTTTTTCGCTTTTTTGTTTTCTTCATAAAATATAATAATAGTAAGTAGTAACGGGATTGTTTTGGTAGAATAAAGTATGATAGTGTTATATGTTTAGATAGGGTTAGATTACTATTATTTTTATTTTAATATATAGGGATTAATTAGGGTCATATTAATTTTTAATCGAATTATACTAGGGTCATAGTGGGGTTATTAAAGGATTAATGTTAAAATTAATATTATTATTAGTATTAATATTATCATGGATTTATTATTAAATTTTTTAGTAAATACTCGCTAATGTCGCTTTATTTCGAATAAATAAAATGGCACAATTGGTAGGAAGGGGGTATAAGGGATATAAGTGTGAGAGGTTGTGAGTTCGAATCCCACCTTTCACATTTTTAATGTTTTATTTATTTTTTCTTTACTACTAAGTTTTTTTAAAGTTTTTTTATGAAAAAATTACAAAAATATCATTTTTTAATATTTAATTTTTAATTTTCGTATTTTTATTTAATAAATTTTTGAAAATTTGATTTTTTCATTAAAATCAATTTTTTATGGAAAAAATCTCAAAAAATCATAAAAATAAAAATCAATCAAATATTTTTTTTTTCTCATTATCATTATTAGGATATTTCTTTTATTTAAAATATTATTTTTTTATTTGAATTCACCAAGCCATGAATCCATCCAGATTCATTTGCTTGGGCTCCAAGAAATAGAGGAAAATCAGGTCAGATTAAAACCTTCCTAAACTGAAAAATTTTATTCAATGTCTGACCTAATTTTTCATCTATAAATAGAGTTGGTTTTCTACATTCTTTTCCACCCACAAATTCACAATAATCAGTATAAAAAAAAGTTGTTGTTCTTCACATTGAAGAACAACAACACTAAAAGGGGAAGAGGGATCGGAATCTTGCGCTAAGGGAAAAGGAGAAAAATAGGGAGAGGAAAAGGAGAACGTGAGGGACGAAAAGAAAAGATGGGAGAGCAAAGGCAGAACACAGAGAAAAGAAGGGAGAAAGCTAAAAAACTTATTTATTTTGCTCACCAGGATAAACCTCGATCCCGTAGGTTGGTTCCACCTCACCACTTTAATTATTTTGTAATATGTTACTTTTTGTTTAATTCCTGCTAAGTATCACCCTAACAATTCTGGGGTTTAAATTTTATTTGCTATTTCTGGGTAAATTTTATTTGGGATTGGGATCGAAATCGAGAGAGGGAGAAGAGGGGTTTTTTGTTCCTTTTTTGTTTTAATGCTTTCAATAATTAACTATATTAATATAAATAAAAAAATAGAAAAATTAAGTAAGAAGAAAAAAAGGGTAACTCTTCACGTGCTCCCACCTTTTTTTATAAAAAAAAAAAAAACTTTTTTATATATTTATTAGTAGTTAATCTTCTTTCCTATTATTAATTAATTATTTATGGTTGAGTTAATTATGGCTCGGGAGAATAAAAATATATTTATTTGATTTAAGTTAAGATTTATGATAATTAAGGATATGAAACCTTTTAATAAATGGTAATAAATACACAGTAAAAAAATAAAAAATATATAATTAGGATTTAATTAATATCATAATTGAGTAAAGAAAAATTAGATAATTACAATAAACATGAGATAAAAAAAATTTAATTATATTTAGGGATTCAACATTTTAATGTTTTATTAGCGATTTTTTATTATTATTTAGGTAATTAGGAAACAACTTTTTATTTAATTAAGGGTTTAATACATGTTATAATTAATAATTGGGATTAATGTGTTTTTGGGATATTATAAGATTTTTTTTTTGGGGGTTGTTGCAAATTATTTGATTAGATATTAAAAGTTTAATGATTAAGTAATTGGGATTTATCTTATGATTGGAATTTATTGTATATTTTGATTTTTGTAAACTATTGAATTAAATAGTTTTGATTTATCTTTAAATAATTGGGATTTATCTTTTTTTAATTGGGATAATTTATATTTTTGGGGGATAATTAGGACTAATTCAATTTTTGGGATAAGATTTAATTCACATTTTTTGTAATATTAAAAGTTTTGGTAGTATTTATCTTTGGGATATTAAAAGTTTTAACAATTGGGATTATTTATATTTTTGGGATGTTACAAGTTTTTAATTTAATGATTGGGACTTATTTTATAATTGGCATAAGTTTTTCATTTTGAGCTTATTGTATACTTATTGAGATGTTATAATTTTTAATTAAACAAATGGGATTATTCTATATAATTAAATAATTAGGATTAATTGCGGGGTATTAATTTAGTTGGGAAATTAGGGGTTGATTTTTGGGATAAAAATGAGTTAACTTTGGAATAAAAATCAGGGATAAAGTATAGGACTAATGGTTAATTAATCATTTAAGTTATATTCTTAAATAAATTAAATACCAAACTTTTACTAGCAATTAAGGGATAATAAACTTAAGTTTTTTATATAATCATATAATCAATTTATTTTTAAAAAATAAGTTGAAAAGGGATTTTTTTTTTAATAAATAAAATGGGATAATTCTAAGGGATGATTCAAGGGATAAAATATTTGGGATATAAAATCAGGGGATAAAGCTCATGGTCCGAGAGCCTAAATAAGGGATGAGATAAGGGATAAAACTCTTAGGTTCCAAGAGTTAAAATATAGGCCAAAAGGATTTAGGGATAGAACTCTCCGTCCGAGAGTATAAATAAGGGATAGGGGATAAGGATTTAGGGATAACACTCTTGATATCCGAGAGTATAAATAAAAGGATTAAGGGATAAAACTCTTCCTCCGAGAGTCTAAATAATGGATAGGGATTTAAGGGATTTAAGGGATAGAACTCCTCATCTAGGAGTATAAACACTAGATTTAAGGGATAGAACTCTTTATCCAAGAGTATAAATAGTGGATTGGGGTTTAGGGTTAGGTTTTGGGATTTAGGAATAGGATTAGGGGGTAGGAATAGGGGAGGTGAACTACGGTTACTCTGATCCTTCAAAATTGAAGGTACGTAGGCATAGGGTTGTAAACCCTAGCGAGTATAATAATAAAAAACTTAGGTTTCCTTTGTAAATAAATAATTTAGACAGACAAACAAGCATACCCTAAAATCTAAGGAGGATCCCATTGAGTACAATGGAGGTGAGGGGTGCCTAACACCTTCCCCTCACTTAACCGACTCCCGAACCTCAGGAATCTCTACCCTTAGGATTAGGACTTTTTAGGTTTATCATTATTTTCCTTAGAAAAAATATGATGGGGACTCGATATTTTTCGCCGACCGCGACAGCTGGCGACTCTGCTGGGGACTCCTTCCTAGCGAGAGTCAATCCTAGCCTTAGGACTTAGGGATTTGTTTGTCTTGGATATTATTTTTTATTTTTTATTTTTTTTATTGTTATTTATTTATTTTTATTTCATATATTTATTTATTTAACATTTTGTTTTTTGTATTATCATGCAAGGGATTGGGACATAAAAAAAAGGAGTGAAGCTAAAACCCAAAGCTTGGAGGATAACCCTAGAACCTAAAGTGGAACGGAAATGTTTTTGTGGGGGACACAACGTCCCCTAAAATGCATTGATGCCACACTCAGAGTAGATCCTTCCAAAGTCGTCCTCACGGAAGGGCTAGCCCCTCTCGTAGTGGAATGATTTGGATGTGGTCCGTGACTCTGAGAACCTTAACCTACCCCACACCAATCTATGGAGACCCTATGTATTCAACCCTCAAGGGCTGTTACTAGGCTCCTACCCAGATGAGACTTATCCCGAAGGATTACCATAGGAAGGCTTGCTCCTTCTCATGGTAAAACAAGGGTTAGTCTGTACATTATAGGGTCGTTATGCTGTCCAAACTTTATGTCTTACATGTGAGGGGATTGGGTAGACAAAACATAGACCTAACCTATTATAGAGAGCCTACCTAGTTAGGGTCATGCTTGCATTTTCACCTTACCCTAACCAAATAAAAACAAAAAAACAAAATGTCCATGTCATCATGCATTTAAAAACATTTTTGCATATACGCATTTTTGCGGGGAATTTCAAGATGTGTTGTGGGAACATTGGAAAGATGGATTTAAACAAAAGGGTTACCCTATGCATCAGAGTGCTAAGTGCTGATTTACAAAGTCTCAAAGGCCTTTAAGACTCAATGCCAAAATGTGCTCAAAGGATGTTTATACACAAGTATGGAAGGATCCTCGATCTTTTAGGTAGAGGTCGTAATCACTTTTGCACAATTTTAGGATCCTCCTCTATGTGACTTCCTCTTCAAGGACTTTCAACTGTCTCCTACACTGGAACAATTTGGACTGTACTTGGATTTACAAGGAAAAGGAAAAACCTCACAAGGGGCATGGGGGCAAAAATATATATATATATATATATATATATATATATATATAAAAAGGGGAAGAAAACAAAAAAAAAACATAAAAGGAAAATGGTCAAGCTAAAAAAAAAACTCAGCTGTACCCCTTGAGGATCCATCATCTCGCTCCAAGGAGGATAGGGAAGTGCAAAGGCTCAAGCAAGGATACTTGGAGGAGTTTAAATCCCATTTGAAGAAGGCATTGGGGGCATCTATGTAGGTTACACCTTCTTAAGTTCAGGATTTTCCATTTTTGGGATTGTTATGGGTTATTCCCGAGGAACTATTGTTATAAGTTTGGAAGTCATTTTGGATTTGGGATTGGCTAATGGATTTGGATTTTACATTCTATGTGTATGGGTTTCATCCTTTGGATATATTCATCTCTAACTACAATGGATTTTGGAATTCCCCCCAAATAAATTTTTTAAATTATTTTTGCATACTCCATGCATTTTCATGCATTTGCATACATACACATACATTTGCGTATCCTTTCCGCTTTCGCCCTTGTTTCCCGATACTCATGAATAAACTTAAAGGATACCTCAAGAAGCTGTGGAGGAATTCAAGAAGGACAAGTACCATTGAGGAAAGAAGATACCCTTCACCATGTCTGCCAGAGGAGTGCTTAGAGCCTCAAATGCAATAACCTTGGATGATGCCCATACAACAAAGGAAGTTTGGAAGGGAACTAGATCCTACACCAATATCTCAAGACTGGTGGATCAACAAGGAAGCTTACCTCTAGGATCAATAGGCCTTTATCATTTCTAGTTGTAATTTCTTTTTTACTAAGTGTTGTTTGTATTAAAGGTTGTACCTTTTGGGATAATTTTAATGAAATAAACATGCATGTTTTTGGAATTCATCCATTCGTTTTCACTCTTTCTTATAAAAAAAATAAGAAAAAAAAAGGAATCAACGCTTTTCAATTTCACCTCACCTCTTCAACAAACTTAGGAGGAGAAGAATGTAAATAAACAAACGAATATTGCTTATGTATGCTTTAATGGTATGACCTGGCTGAAGATGTAAGGCATTGTTTCACTCCCCAAACACTGGAGACATAAGGGGATAATCCGTAGTCAACCCCCTCGAGCCAGAAGTTGGTGTTCTTTCTATTTTCAAAAAACTTTAATATTAACCAGGGGCAGGGTAGGTTTCAATTAATTCAATGATGCATTCTGATCTCAAGAGAATCGGTCAATCCAAGCAAAGGGTTTAAAGCACATCTTCTTCCTCACACCATTCAACATTGAGGAAGCAAAAGGGATAATAGCTCATAATATCTAATATGGCAGTCACACCCTTTCTAAGTCAAAAGCAAATCACTCAAGAATTGTTCAAAAAAGAGGAAAAGCCCGCTAAGTCAAGAAGAAAAGAAAAACTGAAAAAATAGTGGACTTTGACTTAGGCAAAAATTAGGGTATCCCGATGGACCACAAATTCAAAAGAATTGGTACATGCAAAAATAAGGGATTGAAAGCAAAGAAAAAGGAAAAAGGAACAATCTTACAAACATGAGTGAGTGACTGCACCTCAAAAATCTCATCGAGTGCTTAAAACAGTATACCTTTTGATCACCGTGACTGAAAAGGTTCTCTTGCAAGATGAACGCATTTGTTGGGTTGATTGGATTTAGGAATGGAGAACATCAAGGAGAATGGGGTGGGTTATATTTCAAATTTTGAGCCTTGTATCCTTTGTTTCTTAAACCGTGAACCAGGCCACGTTACAACATTTAAAAGTCCTAATTGAAGCTAGGGGAACTATAAAAGCATACTCGGCAAAGTCGTTGTTAAACTGACTCCAAATCCGAATGTTTGTTGGAACATCGCTAACCACATTTTTCACATCTTCATTTGTGCCAACCTCATGGCCGAATATCACCTATCATACACCTCGTTTAAATTTTTGACTTCAAAATTTGCATGAACATGGCGTTATATTTACTTTTCAAAGGGAACATTTTTCTCACAAATCAATACTTAGCACCAAGGAAATATCAACAAAGGTCTGATCAGGGGCACACCGATTCAAGACATTTCTAATTAGGGGGAAAATTACCAAGGAATCCTCCCAATCAAGGGGAAAATCCTAATGATCATAGGGGCATATCATCTAAAAATCCTACTAACAATGGGCAAAGCACCCCAAGATTTGACACACTGATGTTGAATCACCTCCATGACTCTAATGATAAGGGGTGGACCTTTCAAGAGATTAACGCTGGGGCATACCAACGCAAGGGTGCATTTAAGGCCAATCACTTCAGGAGTCATCTAATCAGGGGCAAAGACATGATAATGGGGCAGTTCATATTAAGGTAATATCACAACATGGTAGGATCCACATTCCTTTTCAGGCCACTCCTCCATACACAATTATTTAAGGGGCATACCTTTTGAAGATTCAAAATCTGGGGCATATTTTTCAAGGTTGAAATACTGGGGCAGTTCATCTCAAGGTCGTATCAAGGCATGGTGGGACCTAAGGTCATTTTCAGGCATAATCCTTCGAAACTCAATCTAATTAAGGGCAAACTCTCTTCATACTTCCAAGAGGCACATGCAAGCTCTGTCCTACATCAACAATCGTCAAAGTTTAAAACAAGTATCGGGATATCAGGCTAGCTCAATGCACACTACCATATCAGCTAACAAATATCATGGAGACATCCAACACTGGGGCACTTATGGAAACATCCAAATCATCGTCATGCATTAATCATGTCGCTACGCTCTAGCATCTAATCATGCATACATAATATAACATGACATCACATACATACGTCACATATATACATAAACATACATACATGCACTCATACATACATGCATAGGGTTCATAATTACTCTTAGGGGTTTAATCCCCAACCTTATCATTGAAGCATGGCTTCGATAAGGGATTTTACAGGATTATCATCCAGCTGTGAGTAGGTCTTCATCTCTCACATCCCTAACTTGGCAACATGGCCTTCATAAGGGATAGGTTTCATCAAGTATCTAAGGATTTTCATCAAGGGTTCCACTGAGGGTTTTTTTTTCAAGGGTTCTATTAGGGGTTTTACCAGAGATTTATCAAGAGGATTCCACCAAGGTTTCATTTAAAAAGATTCGTCTCAGGGATTCATATAAAGGGTACATCTAGGAGTTTTGTCAAGGAGTTTGATCAGGGGTTCAACCAGATTTGTATTTAAGGGTTTGCCCCCAAGGGATTTTTATCAAAGAGGTTCTATCAAAGGGTACATGGGAAAATTCTACACAGGGTTTTACCAAAAGGGGTCTACCAGATTTTTTTTAGGGGTTCTACCAGAATGTTATTAAAGGGTTCACCAATGTCTTATCATGGGGTTACATCAGGGTTTCATCAAATGGTTTTATTAAGAGGTGTCACTGGGGTCTTATCAAGGGGTTTTCTATCAAGAGATTTGGTCAAAAGGGTTTTTTTCAAAATCTTATCCAAGGGATTGTATCAAGGAGTTCTACCGGATTCTTAGGGATTCATTATGGGGTTTTAATTAGGAGTTTAAAGGGTTCCGTTCAGGGGTTTCATCCAGAGTAAACAGGATATCACTAAAGTCCTACTTGATTACAGTAGTATGATCGGATAATCATAGGAATCATAGGCGAGATCCACCTGAAAGGGTCGAAACAGATTGTCAGGGATTATCTAAGGGGTTCCACTGGGCTTTACAACCTCGTCAAGGTTTATTAGGAGTTCCACCGAGAAGCATTACAGGGGTTCTACCAAATTCAGGATTTCTATAAGGGTTTATTACTACGAAATTGGAAGATTGTCATAATCTTACTTAACTTCTGTACTCAGGGATATTACATAAGGGATAATGGGATATTAATGAAATTCTAATGACAGAGTCATGTCAACACTATACTTGTCAAAGGATCCACGGTCAAAATTAGGGGTTCTTTTGTATTTAATCGTCTCCTTCTCAAAAGGATGAAGGCTCGTCGACATCATCATTTTGAATCGAAGCCGATTAAATAGGGGCATCTGTCGTACCCCAAATTTTGACCACCTTTCTATTTCTTTTTTCGCTTTTTTGTTTTCTTCATAAAATATAATAATAGTAAGTAGTAACGGGATTGTTTTGGTAGAATAAAGTATGATAGTGTTATCTGTTTAGATAGGGTTAGATTACTATTATTTTTATTTTAATATATATGGATTAATTAGGGTCATATTAATTTTTAATCGAATTATACTAGGGTCATAGTGGGGTTATTAGAGGATTAATGTTAAAATTAATATTATTATTAGTATTAATATTATCATGGATTTATTATTAAATTTTTTAGTAAATACTCGCTAATGTCGCTTTATTTCAAATAAATAAAATGGCACAATTGGTAGGAAGGGGGTATAAGGGATATAAGTGTGAGAGGTTGTGAGTTCGAATCCCACCTTTCACATTTTTAATGTTTTATTTATTTTTTCTTTACTACTAAGTTTTTTTTAAGTTTTTTTATGAAAAAATTATAAAAATATCATTTTTTAATATTTAATTTTTAATTTTCGTATTTTTATTTAATGAATTTTTGAAAATTTGATTTTTTCATTAAAATCAATTTTTTATGGAAAAAATCTCAAAAAATCATAAAAATAAAAATCAATCAAATCTTTTTTTCTCTCATTATCATTATTAGGATATTTCTTTTATTTAAAATATTATTTTTTTATTTGAATTCACCAAGCCATGAATCCATCCAGATTCATTTGCTTGGGCTCCAAGAAATAGAGGAAAATCAGGTCAGATTAAAACCTTCCTAAACTGAAAATTTTTATTCAATGTCTGACCTAATTTTTCATCTATAAATAGAGCTGGTTTTCCACATTCATTTCCACCCACAAATTCACAATAATCAGTATAAAAAAAGTTGTTGTTCTTCACATTGAAGAACAACAACACTAAAAGGGGAAGAGGGATCGGAATCTTGCGCTAAGGGAAAAGGAGAAAAATAGGGAGAGGAAAAGGAGAACGTGAGGGACGAAAAGAAAAGAAGGGAGAGAAAAGGCAGAACACCAAGTAAAGAAGGGAGAAAGCTAAAAAAACTTATTTATTTTGCTCACTAGGATAAACATCGATCCCGTAGGTTGGTTCCACCTCACCACTTTAATTATTTTGTAATATGTTAATTTTTGTTTAATGCCTGCTAAGTATCACCATAACAATTCTGGGGTTTAAATTTTATTTGCTATTTCTGGGTAAATTTTATTTGGGATTGAGATCGAAATCGAGAGAGGGAGAAGAGGGGTTTTTTGTTCCTTTTTTGTTTTAATGCTTTCAATAATTAACTATATTAATATAAATAAAAATATAGAAAAATTAAGTAAGAAGAAAAAAAGGTAACTCTTCACGTGCTCCCACCTTTTTTTATAAAAAAAAAAAAAAAAAACTTTTTTATATATTTTATTAGTAATTAATCTTCTTTCCTATTATTAATTAATTATTTATGGTTGAGTTAATTATGGCTCGGGAGAATAAATATATATTTATTTGATTTAAGTTAAGATTTATGATAATTAAGGATATGAAACCTTTTAATAAATGGTAATAAATACACAGTAAAAAAATAAAAAATATATAATTAGGATTTAATTAATATCATAATTGAGTAAAGAAAAATTAGATAATTACAATAAACATGCGATAAAAAAAATATAATTATATTTAGGGATTCAACATTTTAATGTTTTATTAGCGATTTTTTTTATTATTTAGGTAATTAGGAAACAACTTTTTATTTAATTAAGGGTTTAATACATGTTATAATTAATTATTGGGATTAATGTGTTTTTGGGATATTATAAGATTTTTTTTTTGGGGGTTGTTGCAAATTATTTGATTAGATATTAAAAGTTTAATGATTAAGTAATTGGGATTTATCTTATGATTGGAATTTATTGTATATTTTGATTTTTGTAAACTATTGAATTAAATAGTTGTGATTTATCTTTAAATAATTGGGATTTATCTTTTTTTTTTAATTGGGATAATTTATATTTTTTGGGGATAATTGGGACTAATTCAATTTTTGGGATAAGATTTAATTAACATTTTTTGTAATATTAAAAGGTTTGGTAGTATTTATCTTTAGGATATTAAGAGTTTTAACAATTGGGATTATTTATATTTTTGGGATGTTACAAGTTTTTAATTTAATGATTGGGACTTATTTTATAATTGGCATAAGTTTTTCATTTTGAGCTTATTGTATACTTATTGAGATGTTATAATTTTTAATTAAACAATTGGGATTATTCTATATAATTAAATAATTAGGATTAATTGTGGGGTATTAATTTAGTTGGGAAATTAGGGGTTGATTTTTGGGATAAAAATGAGTTAATTTTGGAATAAAAATAGGGGATAAAGTATAGGACGAATGGTTAATTAATCATTTAAGTTATATTCTTAAATAAATTAAATACCAAACTTTTACTAGCAATTAAGGGATAATAAACTTAAGGTTTTTTATATAATCATATAATCAATTTATTTTTAAAAAATAAGTTGAAAAGGGAAATTTTTTATAATAAATAAAATGGGATAATTCTAAGGGATGATTCAAGGGATAAAATATTTGGGATATAAAATCAGGGGATAAAGCTCTTGGTCCGAGAGCCTAAATAAGGGATGGGATAAGGGATAAAACTCTTAGGTTCCAAGAGTTAAAATATAGGCCAAAAGGATTTAGGGATAGAACTCTTCGTCCGAGAGTATAAATAAGGGATAGGGGATAAGGATTTAGGGATAACACTCTTGATATCCGAGAGTATAAATAAAAGGATTAAGGGATAAAACTCTTCCTCCGAGAGTCTAAATAATGGATAGGGATTTAAGGGATAGAACTCCTCATCTAGGAGTATAAACACTAGATTTAAGGGATAGAACTCTTTATCTAAGAGTATAAATAGTGGATTGGGGTTTAGGGTTAGGTTTTGGGATTTAGGAATAGGATTAGGGGGTAGGAATAGGGGAGGTGAACTACGGTTACTCTGATCCTTCAAAATTGAAGGTACGTAGGCATAGGGTTGTAAACCCTAGCGAGTATAATAATAAAAAACTTAGGTTTCCTTTGTAAATAAATAATTTAGATAGACAAACAAGCATACCCTAAAATCTAAGGAGGATCCTATTAAGTACAAAGGAGGTGAGGGGTGCCTAACACCTTCCCCTCACTTAACCGACTCCCGAACCTCAGGAATCTCTACCCTTAGGATTAGGACTTTTTAGGTTTATCATTATTTCCCTTAGAAAAAATATGATGGCGACTCAATATTTTTAGCCGACCGCGACAACAAGAATGAAAACAGGCGTGGAAAAACTGTGAGCTGCTGTGCACCACTATTATCTACTTGGTTTCTGAGTCATCTCCCTGAAGCTGGCGCTTTCGTTGGTACGAGAGATTCTCTGAATTGGTCAAAGAGGTTAATGGGCTTGGCTGCTGACAACATTGTTTGGTTCAACCATGACTTGCTAGGGATGGAGATTATATGCAAGTGCGGAGAATTCCCTAATGTACCCTTGATAGGGAGAAGAGGTGGAATTAACTATAATCCTTCCCTTGTTATCAGGCAGTTTGGTTATCCTTTGAGAGGTCCACCTGAAGAGCGAGATATCAGAGAGTCCTTATTCTTCAATGGTACTGGGGATCAAGAGATGATAAGGAAGATTGTGAATGCTTGGAAGCAGGTGACCAAGAAGGGAAAAACTTCATTTGGGAAATGAAATAACCAGACTTTTCCTTCCTATGAAGAGTGGATCAAGAAAAGAGCAGAAGAAGAACTTCTTCCTTTCCCGGTAGAACCACCTTTGTATCCTTTGATGATCAAGGCTCCCACGACTGTTGATATAGAGAAGTATGATAAGTTATGGGCTGAGAAGGAGAAACTCCGAGAGGAGAATCGTGAGTTGGGCAGAGAGGTTGGTCAGTTGAAGCACGAAAAAGGCGAAGCTATCCATGTTGCCAGATTGAAATCTGAACTTTTGGCTGTGAAGGAGAAAGAATTGTCTAAAGAAGCCATAGCTAGAGAGAAAGTGGCTCGAGAGTTGAAAAGTGTTAGCAAGGTCCTTTTGTCAAAAAAGAAAGAGTTGGCTTATGCTATGTCAAGAATTCACAGGTTCCATGATCGTCGGAATATAGCAATTACTGACAACAGGTTGAAAGAGGACAAGTATCTGGAGCAGATTGATGGTTTGAAGACAAAGCTTCGGAAAAAGGATAAGGAGATTTTATCAGGGATCTTTGAGAGGAGAGAAATTGAGGAAAAGCTCAAGGAAACCATGGCAGATATGGAACAACTGAAGATCCAAGCCGAAGTGAAAAGAGCCAGAAGCGAAGGTCCAAGTTCAGGTGGAGCTTCTGGAGAAGATGATTGGGAATTGCATAGTCGTTATTTAACAGGGATCTTGCACAGGAGGGATCTTTTGATTCAGGAGTTAATTCAGAGACCAGAGCATCCTAATACCAAGAAGCTTCTCAAGGAAGTGCAGAATTGGTGCAAAAAGAATGATGAATGGGGAATTCTGGCACGGCTGAGTCTTGATGATATGCCTTAGTTTCCTTGCTGCTGTTTTCTTTGTATTTCCAGGATCACCACCAGGCTTGTTGGTTGGGGTCTTTGTTTATGCTTATTCAGACTTGTGTTGTAACAGATGCTTATTCTCTTTATATGATCAGGAATTCAGCTCTCTTCTGTTGTTAAAACTGGAATCAAGGGATAGATCGTCGTGATAATGTTCATACATGTTTGCATTTGCATTTGCATGATCATTTCTGCATAACAGGTTTATCTCTGGTCTTCTTATATTCTCCTTTCTTCGGACAGGATTGCCGACCAACGTATTCATCGGTATTCTACTCAGCCTGTGATAACCAGAGGATAGCCATGGAACAACTCCGTGCAGAGGTGACTGAAATGAAGATTCAGATGAGGCAATTTGGGGAAGATATACTGGTCATGTCCCAAGAACATAAATTGCTAAGAGAGGAAGTCAATCAGATGAGGACTCAGATGGGCTGGTCATGGAAATCTTGAATAAGGTGTTAAAGAAGGAAAACGATCATGTGCTCGCTTCCACAATAGAGGTCCTTACTCCTCTCATCTCTTTGGGGCCTTCTCTAGATCATGGAGTGTCTCGTGAATCCCCTTCCCAATCTGAAGTTTCTGAGCTTTCTCCTCGACAATCACTCCCTGCTCCCCAAGAGGATCCTAGGCTAGAGAGGCCTAGGAAGAAGTTTGATCCCCCTCCGATGTCGTATTGGTAATTGCTTCCTTATCTGCTCAAGCTCAAACTAGTCGAGCGTGTCACTCTAGGACCAACTCCGACAGGGTTTTCTTTGGGTTCCAATATGAATGCTAGGTGTGACTTCCATTCTGGGGCACCTGGTCACAATGTTGAGAATTATACAAGGTTCAAGCATAAGGTCCAAGAGCTCATTGATTCAGGGGCAATCAAGTTCTCATCGGAAGTGGAGACTCCTCCCCTCTTTGCAGGATCCACCTCATGTCATGGACTTTCTCCACAGCCTTTTGCTGCAGAAGCTTTACGTCAGCAACCTTTGTTTGTGCCTCAGCCAAATGTGGAAAGGAAAGTGCAAGCGCAGGTGAGGCGCCCAAATCAGCATCGACAGCAGAATTATCAGCAGCAGGGGCAATTCAGACCAAGAAGGCCTAAGAGGATATTTGATCCTATTCCTATCCCTTATAGTCATTTGTTTGCTCGTCTGCTCAAGAACTCTCTGATTCAAACGAGGAGTACCACGCCGGTACCGTACCCTATTCCTCCGGATTATGACATGAATGCTAGGTGCGAGTTCCACTCGGGAACGTTTGGGCATACAATTGATAATTGTAATGTATTCCAGCACAAGGTGCAAGACTTGATCGACTCAAAGTTCATCATGCCAGATGGTACCCCTTTGGGTTGAAGCTTCTTTGTCAGAGTGAGCACTCGAGGCTGCGAAGACATCATCAGAAGCAATAAGTCTAGACGGAGTCAAGCCTTCCTCTATGTGGCAATCATTAGTTTCTTTATTGCATTTTCATATGTAGCTTTCATTTGTTTGTTTAAACATTGCTTGCATGTAAGAACTCGTTTGTTTCTGAATGACAATCATAATGCAATAAGTATGTTTTTCTTGAAGAATTACATTCGTGTTCACTCATTTTAAATGTTTACATGCACTGCAATACTATCTTTCTTGCCTAGACTCTTGGAGGGAGGATGACGAAATAAGAACGTAGATTTCTAATGGTACGCTTTTGGATAAAACCCTGTTAAGGATGTACATGCATTGTTTCCAATTCACAAACATTGGAGAGATAAGGAGATAGACCTTTGTCAACCCCTTTGAGCCTAGTAGTAGGAGTTCTTTCTGAAAACGAAAAACCCTCAATTTTAACCCAGGGGCAGGGTAGGCGTCAGTTAGTTTGACCAAGTGTTCAACTTTCAGAAGGAGTGTACATCTGAGGATCCATTACCTTCCATTCCACTAACAAGAGGTTAAGAGGTGTAGAACCACAATGGTTACTCCTCACCAACCGAAGAGTGAAACAGTCACAGCCCTTTCAAACAAGTCAGGCAAAACGGTGTCACGCGACTTGTTAAAAAAAAAAGAGAAAAAAGGAGAAAAAGAAAAAGCTTGCTAAGTCGAAAAACTTGAAAGCAAGTGACTTAGGCAAAAGTTAAGGCATCCCGCTGGACTTCAAAATTGAAAACTCAAAAGAGTCAGTCCAGGCAAAAATTAGGGAACAAAAAGCAAAAGAATGAGAAAGCGAAAAGCCAAAAGGATTACAAAGAAAATCCTCGATAAGAACAAAGTCGTGTGACTATAGACACAAAAGACAAAAAGGGGCGACTGTTAGTCCAAAACCTCGTCAGGTGTCGAATCACCAGTTGCATGGATTCCCTAGAAATCGAGAAACCTTTTGGGAGACGAGTGCTTGTGTCAAATCAGCTGAACATAGGACTGGAGAATATCATGAAGAGTGGGTGGGTACCAATAAAATTTGAGCCATAAATCCTTTTTCTCAAACCGCGAAACAGGCCACGCTACAACCCTTAAAAGTCCTAATTGAAACAGGGTTTAGTCTGAAGGCGTACTTCAATGAGATAGCGTTCCTAACTCCCATGAGTTATGCTAATAATATTTTTGTTGGTGTTGCATGTGCGTATTGCTTTCCTTTCAAAAATAAGTGTCGTAACTCGGTTGTGTGACATATTTTCAATAGGGACTTCAAGATTAACATATGTGTTGCATTTGAATAATCATTCTCAGAATAAATATTTTCTGCTTGCATACATTTGTTTGATATCAAAGAAGCTTACACAATGAACATCAGTCGAGAAGCTTAAACTGGCCAAGTTGAGGTGCCTGAGACTCCAGACAACATGTTGCTGAAAGATTATGTGGGAAAAAGGCGTTCCCAGCCATTTGTGTTGAGATGTAACCAATCTGGGACAATCACACCGGGAAATCTCTTCAAAATGTAGCCAAGCTGGGGCATTCAAGTTGAGAAAGTCTTTTCAGAGTACAATCAACCATGGGGCATTCATGTTGAGAAAATTTCTTCGAACTGGAGCAATCACGTCGAGATTCGGTAAATCTCTCGAAGACTAGTCGGTCAGAGACAAATGTGCTGCAAGGTTCAGAATACTGTGGCAGAACATTTCAGGTCATTACAAACCCTCTCGAGTTAGTTTACTTCATGAATCATGAAGTATGGGACAGTTATGTCTAGACTGGATACATCTCTAAGAGTTTGAAGACCCTGGGGCATTGTTGAACGCCAGGTTTTCTGTAAAATCCTCTTAAGATGATTGCTTCAAGTAGACCCCGTGGTCTGGGGCAAGGTGGAGAGTTAAAGGAACTGTGTTTCGCTCTTGACAATCAATATGCAGAAACTTGAAGCACTGAGTTAATCCCAGTGTGGGACTTTTGGAGTCTTTTCCCTCCAGCAAAGAGCCAGAGGGTATCTTTTTCCAGCAAGAGGTGGGAATTGTTATCCTTCCTCAAACAGAGAATTGTCCTATGTTCGAAAAGGGCTTTTATGAAGGTTTCTTATCTCTAGCAGTACAGATGGAATCCTCACTCTCAGCAAGGTAAGACGATAGAATATCGTCAAGAAGATGATGAGGAGTCAGAGTGTTCTCTTCCTCAACGGTTAGATCTAGTCATCTCAAGTAATTCAAAGTCCAATCTTCATTGGTACCTCCCTAGTAGAGCTGCTCTCTTCAACTTTGAAGTCTGATCGTCCTCAGCAGTTTGTTACTCTTCTCAGTCAGAGTATCGAGGATTGTCTTCTTCAACAGAGTATAAAGAAGTGATCCCCAAGCGGAGTCGTTGAGGATCGTCCGCCTCAGCAGGATATAAGAGGTTTACCCCCAGCCAGAGTTGTGATTTGGCTCATCTTTCCTCAGCAGGTAGCCAGAAGTTGTTATTTTTACAGCCTCTCCTACAAGAGATTGATGGAGCATCCCCACAGAATATGGGGCAGTCGTTTTTTCCTTAGCAAGTCAGGAAACATGTCTTTATCCCCTAGCAGAGTGGATGTTGACAATTACTATTTTTCAAGCAGATGTGCCGATGTTAATCAATACTCTTCAGCAGGATAAAGGTGCTCATATCCCCAAGCAGAGTCTGGTGGTGATTGGTATCCCCAGCAGGTCTTAAGTCCAATCGTTGTTGGCAAGCGTCAAATCCAAATTCTGAGGTATTTGGTGATCCCCAGCGGAGGAGTTTCCATTTTCAGTATTTGGTTTCCATCCCCAAGCAGAGTTTGTTGGCGATTAGTATCCCCCAGCAGGTTTTGAATCCAGGTTCTGAAACATTTGGTCATCCCCGGCGGAGGAGTTTCCATCTTCAGTTTTCAGTTCCTCCCCGTTTGAGTGGGTTTTCTCTCGGAGATTCGTCCATCTCCAGCAGAATTGGTGATTGTTATCTTCCCTAGCAGGGTGAAGTTTTCCTCAACAGGATTTCTTGGGTTTGATGACAATGTAGTTTGTCGTCCTCAGTGGAGCTGCTTCTGTTCTCAGCGTTTATTTCGTTGGGACGGTATTTTTGCATTGCATAAGCATTTTTTGCATGGAATCCTCCTAAATGCGTAGCATTTCCACTTCGTGTGGAGCATTACGGTAAAATTCAAACATATGCATCCGAAGCATAAGCCAGGTTTGAGTTTTCCTTTGTCAGGAAAACTGGATTTCAGGAGAATATCTTTCGACTTTATTCCACAGGTGTTGGGTTTAGTCATTCAAAGCAATATTTGACAGTCCCACAGCAGAGTGTTTTGCCAGGATTGTGAGCCCATGATTTCATTTTTACCCCTTTGTCCAGGTGGTCCTTTGGTTTATCCCCTCAAGGTTTTTACCGTCAGACACTCGTCCGTGTTTCCTTCGGCACCCGTCCGTGTTTGAACCTTTTTGTTTCAATACCCGTCCATATTGAACTTTTGATGACACTCGTCCGTGTTGCCTTCCATTCCCCAGCGAGATTAATCCCCGATAAAAGTCGCTTTACAACCTTTCGATACCCGTCCGTATTGAATCTTTTTACACCCATCCGTGTATTTTTTTCGATACCCGTCCGTATTGAATCTTTTTACACCCGTCCATGTATTTTTTCGATACCCGTCCGTATTGAAACCCCTTTACACCCGTCCGTGTACCTTTTCGATACCCGTCCGTATTGAAACCCCTTTACACCCGTCCGTGTATCTTTTCGATACCCATCCGTATTGACTTTAGACACCTGTCCGTGTCCTCTGATCACCCGTCAGTGTTTGAACTTTTTAGCCAATACCCGTCCGTATTGAACCTTTTTACACCCGTCCGTGTACCTTTTCGATACCCGTCCGTATTGAACCTTTTTACGCCCGTCCGTGTACCCTTTCGATACCCGTCCGTATTGAAACCTTTTACGCCCGTCCGTGTACCCTTTCGATACCTGTCCGTATTGAAACCTTTAACGCCCATCCGTGTACCTTTTCAATACCCGTCCGTATTGAACCTTACACCCGTCCGTGTATATTTTTCGATACCCGTCCGTATTGAACCTTTTAACACCCGTCCGTGTACCTTTTCGACGTCCATCCGTATTGAACCTTTTCACACCCGTCCGTGTATCTTTTCGATACCCGTCCGTATCTGATATCTTTGATTCCTTGACACCCATCCGTGTTTATCCCCAGCATAGCTAACACTCGTCCGTGCTTATTTCAAGACTTTTCAATACATCGCATGTATTGATTTCCAACACTCGTCCGTGTTGTGACAATGCAACATTTATTGCTTGTTCCCCAGTGGAGTCATCCCTCCTTTGAGGATTGCAAATTTCAGGTTTCTTTTGGTATTCAATCTCCGTGAATTCTTTGAACGCATGACAGCCGTTGCTATCATACCTTAAGGACCAAGTTGATTGAATAGGGGAAGCTGTAACACCCCAAAATTTGCTCTCTTGTTTTTAGCTAACTGGCTTATGTTTCTTTGCATTTCTTGCATTAGCATTTGTGCATAACATTGGTTCTTAGCATGGGATCAAGGTACTTGGTTCATCTCAAAGGAGTATCAATCCTCAAGGTGGTTTGAGGGGTTCATCATATCTCCATAAGATCAAGAATGGCAAAGGATTTCAAGTGAATATTTCCCTCATAACCAGAGGGACCAATTAGGGTTCTTGGGTTCAAAGGACTTCTTGGAGGGCTTTGTGGATTCAAGCATGCTCTCATGGGTTCCATATGCTCACAATCACTCATAGAGGAGGGCTTGGCTAGTGGTTCATTGTGGAAGATGTTCAGTGGATCAGTTACTTGTGAAGCAAGCAAAAGTCAACTGTAAAAAGGAAAGTCAACCATGGAATTTTGAGGTCCTCTTCATTATTTTTAAGGTCTTGTGCCCTCATATGGTCCTCAAATGTCAAGATTCATGTCATTCATCAAGAATCAAGAGTTTGTGCAAAAGTTACTATTTTTGGAAAATGACCTATAATTGAAACTTTCCATTTTTGGCAGTTTTTCTACCACATTCAACTTGACTTTTCATCATCAAAGAAGCTTCAAATGAATTTTCCTCAAACATGAAAGTTGAAGATCTTTCTCTCCCATTTCCAAAAAGAACTAGATTGTCTCCATATCATTTGTGGTTCTCAAGTTATGATCAAAAGAAGGCAAAGTGTTTTTTAAGGTTTTCACATGTATCCATTTTTCCACCTTTTGCATTTTGATTCAAAGTGAATTGTAATTGATTCTAATACTTCAAGTCATATTGCCATATTCAAGTACACTTCATGAGGACCACTTTTGACCTTGGAATCAATTCATTTCATGCCATATACCTCACTTATTTCGCATAATGCAAATTGGCAAGATGGATTGAATCTCACAAATCAATCAACCACAAGGCCCAATTTCAATTCCATTGTGATCAGCAAGTGAAATGTGAGTGAATCATACTTATTTCATGACCTTGGCACGTGTGGATTGGTGTGTGCATCACAACTTGCATTTTTGCAAATCACCTTGGATAGCTTTAATCAAGGGATTAACTAAACCCTAATCATGCTCAGAGCTCTAACCAAGTCTATATAAGAAGGATCACACGTTCATTTCACCCTCATGCACTCTCATTTGCTCAGAATTCCAATTTTTTATCTCACTCTTTCTCTCTTCGAAACTCACTCTCCTTGGAGTTTCTTTGAGATTTTATTTCACATTCTTGATCAGTGAAGTAAATAGAGCAAGAATCAACCATTGATTGAAGCTGAGAGTGAGTTTTTCATCAGATTCAGTTTTGGAAGGTTTGAGTTCAAACCTCAAGATCTAGCACGATTCCAAGCTCTAATTGCATTTATTTTGCAATTAGAGGTTCTAAGGAGTAGATCTGCAGCTTCCAGAGGGTTTTCTTGGTGTATTTTAAGCTCTGCAATTCTCAGGTTAGTGTGAAATTCATCATCATGTAACTTGATTTTATGGTGTGCATTGTGTTCCTCATGAGTTGCTGATCATGCTGATATGTTTAGATTTGATTTTGGACGTGTATCATGGCTGTATTGTAGATCTGAAGTTTTTAGATCTAAACTTTATCTCTTCGATTTGCTTCGTGTGTTAATGATCTGTTGATTTGAATTGCATATTCATGATCCTTGTGAAAATCTGAGTGGAATGGTATACCTGTTTGCAATTTCTGGAAATGTTTGAAGTGCAGGTCGCCGGAGAAGACGACCGGAGCTAGGGCTCCGGCGTCTGGTTATGTTTCAGGTCACCTGAGGTTTCAAGGTTGAAGACGTAATCTGGACCGTTGGTGGTCCATATCTGATGGTTCAGATCTTGCCACTTCATTTAATTTTCTTGTGTTTTATTTAATGTGCGTGTGTGCTACTCCATGCTAGTTATCATGTGCTTCAGATCTAGCCACACATTTTGCATGCTTTGTGTTTTGATTGACTTGATCTGGAACGTTGGATTAATCTGATGGTTGTTGATGTGCCAACACATTAAAATTACCATGTGCTATTCACGTGTTTTTTATTTTAATTTTTGATGATTGGATGTGCGCGCGTGTGTTGTTGCTATCATGTACCTTTTAATACTGGCCTTTCATCTTAATTACCTTGGTTTTGGTTGACTGATTGTGGAGTGTTGGATTGATCTGATGGCGTGTGTGAGTCAATCATGTTGACTGGGTCCTTGTTTTTTTTTTGTTTGGTATGCGCTGAATATTTGAATGGACTGGGCTTGCTTTTCCCACCCCTCCTTGAGCCCATTTTACTTTTTCAACGTGTATTCTCTGCTTGTTGCACCCCCTGGGTTTCTTTTATTTCTTTTTTATTTTCTTTGCATTGTTTTGCATTTTAATTTTTTTAAAATAGTTTGATGCATCAAAAAATTACCAAAAAAAATCATGGATCATCTTTGGCATTTTATAAAATTTTGGAAAATTTTATTTTCCATTTTTATTTTATTTTGTGCATCTGAATTAATTGTTTGATGAATTTCTTTGTGAATTTCTTCACTTGTGCACACTGGATCTTGTTGATTTTTGTTCTCATCATTGGTGTATGATTTACATCCCATTCTTTTTTCATATTTCAGAGGACATCTTGTGGTCCTTAAAAACATTTTTGTTTCATTTTTAAAACTTTTTCGTATTGCATTTTAGTCCCTCTCCTTTGCATATTGGTTCATGGTTCCTATGTGATCTTTGCCTAATTTTTTGAGGTACTTAAACTTTGAATTTTGGTGTGATCTTTTGACATGTTGTTAGTCTCTGACTTAGGTCATTTGGGTTTTAATTTCACAATTTTTGAATGTCATTTGATATATGTTTGATTATTTGTGCTTAAGTGAATTATGCATGATCATCATATGACATCTCTTAACCCTAATTGATTTCCCATGCCTAATTGATTGAGTTCCTTTGTGATTATTTGCATGAGTATTTGCTATGATGTTTACCCCTGGTTGAGGTCCTTTGAGACTTAATTTTGCAATTTGTGGATCATGTTTGGGTATGCTTTAAGTGCTTGTACTTTGACTTCCTTTTGTGGACTTTCTTTGGTGCATAATGTTTCATGTTTTGATCTTCTTTTGCACATGAGAATTGTTGATGATGGTATGATCTTGGTTCTGACTTGTTTTCATCTTCATCTTATTTTTCTCATTTCATCTTCATATGAAGTTCATTGGTGCTTAATTGTGCATTTCATATAAGTATGCTTGCATTCTTTCATGATTACCTTTGCATGCTTACTTGAGATGTTTTGCATGATCCTTGAGACTTGTTTATTGGTGTGAGTTGGATATACTTGATATGATGTGCTTGCTGCCCTATCTTGTTTCTTATCTCATCCTTCTCTTTCTCATTCTTCTCTTTAACTCTCATTCTCCCATGAATCTCAAGACTTGTTTAAGTCTTGGGCTCTCTCCCTTTAGAGCTACCAAGTCCAACTTAATTTTTTATTAAGCTTGGAGTAGGATTAACATTAGGTTTTAGGTAGTCGTCCCTCCTAAGCCTCACTAACCATAGGTTACCCATGCATGATAACATTAGGACTCTTAGTTTCCCCTTAGAGTTTCCTTTGAGTCTTCTCTCTTCTCATTTCAAAACTTCTTGAAAACACTTAATAAAGATAAAGTGTATTGCGCACGAGCCTTAAGCGTGGGGAATGAGAAATGAGGGGTTTCCTCTCATCTTTCTAGAGTGCTTAGCGAGCGTCCTGTCTTGGGACGATTCGTTAAGTATTCGTCCCTGTGCCCTAGACTTTGGTGCAATGCAAGTTATGAACTAACTTAAGAAAACACTTCTGTCTAAAAAACACAAAAACAAATTCAAATCTTTTTACCCTTCGGGATTGTTGGGTTTCAAATTTCATTTTCAGAAAAGAGCTTGTCGCTCACGTAAAAAACACTTACCCATTCGTGGTCGTACCCACGAACTACATTAGCTCTGATTCCTCTCTCTCGTCTGATTGAGGATATGTAGGCACAAGACAGCGATTGTCTTGGCGAGCAACCTTCCCCCACAGTTCCCGTCCGAACTACGTTGACTCTGACTTTCCCATTGCACTGAGGGAGTATGTAGGCCTAGGGCATCGAATATGTTCTACCGAGTCCGTCTTAGTCACCCCCATCCCCGTTTTCTTTTGTTCAGCCATAGATAATAGGACAGCTCACCCTCCGTTTAGACAACAAGCGTGGATCCCATCGAGTACGATGGATGCGTGGGGTGCTAACACCTTCCCCTCGCATAACCGACTCCTGAACCTGGACTATGGTTGCGATGACCATGTCTTTCCCCCTTTCTCTTCAGGTTTATGCAGTGTTTCCTTTCCCTCTCTCGGGATAAATACACATTGCTGGCGACTCTGTGTTTTCTGCGCCACTCTCGCGTTTGTACCATTGGATGCGAATCTTTCGGGAGCGACACCAGTTGTAGCAAGCATTTGGTTCTTTGGTTTTTCTTTGCGCGAGGGTTTAAGTATTTGTGGGGTGGGCATATACAACGAATGTATAGCCACCCCAGTGGTAGAGAACATGCGCGTGAACCAAAGGGACTGGGGTTCGAATCCCCCTCGCCCCAGTTCCTTTTGTTTTTATTTTCTAAAAAATACGCACCTTTTTATATATATTTTTCCTTGATCACCCTTGGATAATACGCGCGTAATGACAAGGTTGGTGAGTGTTTTGGGTGTCATACCCCAAATTTTGACCAGTAAGATTCCCCATCATTGTGCAAAGCATCATCACAATATGGATGGACCATTATACCTCATTAGTCTCCCCAAAAATGGGTGAGCATCCACTACAATCAAACTTAGGGTTTCAAGCCCTCTCATAGCTCTTAGACAAAGGATCAATCAAGGAATGACATGATCTTCAACTTGTCTAAACCTCTCAAACATCCACAATGGATCAAGAGGACTCCCACCTCAAGAATCAAGCACAAAGTTGCAACATTCCAAGTGGTTAAGCCTCAAGATCGCCAGTGTCACCAAATTAGGGTTTTGGTCGACTGGGGCCTCCAGATGGAAAGTTTCCTCTGGGCATGAGCCAAAGGCTTAAAATCACAACATAAGATGCTCCAAGGGACATCATGAACCCAATCATCAAGTCAATTTTGCCTCAGGGGATGCATTCATAAATAATCAAGAATTAGGGTTTCTTGACCTAATTCACCCCTAAGTTGACTTTTGGGACAAAACATGAGCCAAGACCTCAAGAGAGGATTTGAGGGTCTCTAACACACTACATTGATCCATTTGCAATAATGTATTGATCCAAGAAGCTTGATCAACAAGTTTCAAATTCATCAGAACCACAGTTAGGGTTTCGCGGGAAAAGTCAACTGTGCCTTTAACTTTTGACCCATGCATGCTCCCAGACCTTGGGACATGATTCAATACACCCTATAACACCTATGAAATCAATCCATAAAGTTTGATTTAGGTCAAGGACTTGATTTCATAGAGGATCACACAGTTTGGAGTTCATCTGACAAAAAGTCAATTGTGGACAAAAGTCAACTTTGACTTTTTGAGATTTTTCACAATTATGGTTCTTTGACCCTAAAATGATGTTAATATGTGATTGGGATCATCATTCATCAAGAAAAATCAAGAAAAGTGGGATAACTTGTAAAAGGGGTAACCATAAAAAACTTAGAAATTTTCTAAGTTATGGAACAAAGTGGCTAGGGTACCAACTTCCAAGGATCATAACTTGAGATCTAAGCAACCATTTAGGCTGATCCAAAGATGGATTTGTAGCTATCATGGCATACTTTAAAAGTGTCAACTACACCTCATTCCAATTCATCATAGATTTTGAGTTTTGGTTGGATCAAAATGGCTGAAGACATGAAATGCCACTTTTTCCAACACTTAGTGAAATTTTCACTATGTCAGAATCTGTCTTGTTTTTTTTTTCAAAAGTAGGGGGATTTTTCACTTGGATCCAAAAATTATCAAGAGAAACTATGATCACACATGTGTTGTATCATATAAGTGCTTTCCAAAATGGCCAAGAACTCCATGAAACTCCACTTAAGCCATGAGATATGACAATGACAATGTGCCTTGCTGCAAACTGTCATGGCAAGGCAGATTTGTGCATTTTGCTCGATTTGAGAAAATTTTGCAAATGACAAACAAGTTTATCCATCTGAACACCTCAGGGGGAGACCAAGGAGGGACAAACACTGATCCATCAGCCTCCCAAGTCCTTGGAACCAAAAGTAGCATGCCAAACCTAGAAATGCCTAAAAGAGGGACAAGACTCCAATTTTGGTTTGGAGCATTTAATGGATGCACCAAGGTGGCATGGACTGAGCCCTTTCCAACTGAATTCAGTCAAGACTTACCCAAGAATTAGGGAAACAGCAGCATGTGCTCTAACCTCTGGTCAATGGCTAGAGGAGACTTGGATTCCTATTGATCAACATTTGCCAAACTTCTGCAGCAGTTGCCATTCACTATTGCTTGCAAAACAAACTTGCTCTACTATAAATAGAGCTCATTTGTGCTCAGTTTGAGTACACCAAATCCATCAAACAGATGCTATCCTCAAAATCTCTTCCTTCACTCCAAAATTGCCTTCCAAAGCAAGTCGCTATCGGGTTTTGAGTTTGAGAGCAATTCCAACCAAACCAATCACACACACACACACACACCTGATAAGCATCATATAGAAGTGATCCAATCACTTAAACAACATCTGGAACACTGATTTCTCAAAATCACCATCCAACTGCTCAAGCTTTTAGCAGACTTGCAGTTGGGGTACCATCTTCAGTTCCAGCTTGTTTCAAACCACTCCAAGCATTCAGACACATCACTTGGCACCTAAGGAAGCTGTGCAAATCATTAGAACCAGCTTGCAACTCCTCTAACACAAAACACGATCACCAGCTGCAAGAGGTAGGCATGAGCTCTTCTAACCCTAGGATCCATGCATTTTTTGCTGCACAATAATTTGGCCATATGTTCATAATCATGCATAGAGTGTTTACCCTCAATCAATTGCTTTGTTTGAATCGTGTATGGAATTTCTGAGCCTTCATGCAAATTTTAGGGTTCTTGAGGTTTCTCTTTGATATCTTATTCCATGCCTAAAATAAATGAAATTAAAGACCATAGACATGATCGTGAGGTGAAAACGAGCAGATTGGTATGTAGATTGCATGATATCATCAAGTATTCAGTGAGATTGGATAGAAAATACAAATCAGCAGAAACAGAGGGTGGCGCGTGTTCTTGGCGCCATTTTTTGAATATTTGAATATTTGATTTTTGTGATTTTATTTAATTGATTCAAAAATTAATTTCTCTCTAGTTTTTAATGATTTTGAGTTGATTCTTTTTTTAATAATTCACAAAAATGCTAAAATATTTTATTTTACCAAAAAAATCCTAAAAATATTAATTATTTCATATACTTGATATTTTTACAAAGAATTAATATTTTATTTATTTTTCAACATTTAAAATGTTTTTTCTCCCTTGATTTTCCAAACTTAATTTATTTCCAATCATTTTGTGGATAGAAACATGATTTTTGAAACATAGATCCAAGATCACAATTTGTTTTCACACATGTTTAACAGTTTTGATCATTTTAATTGAATTTTTATTCAATTAAAATATATTTTGAAAACAAATTATGGTTTTGATTAATTCAACCCCCATCAAACTTTTTCAAACTCTTTGGGCCTCTAATAGAGTGTAAGACCCAACCCTTTTTTTTTTAAACCAAAATAATTTGGGCCTCAGTGTATTGTATAAGTCCCGATACCGTCAAAAAGTTCTGCACGATCGTTGCCTTTTTAACAAAAATCATTTGGGCCTCTCCTTGAGCTGTATGCCCCACCACTTGTACAAAAATAAATCATTGGGACTCTAATAGAGTGTAAGACCCAATCCCTTTTTAACCAAAACCTTTTGGGCCTCAGACATTGTATAAGTCCCTCTGCGTTAAAAGAAAAACCTCGGCGCGATCGCCGTTGCCAAACAAATCACCCTGGGCCTCTCCTTGAGTTGTAAGCCCCATCTCTTGTACAAAAATAAATCGCTGGGCCTCTAATAGAGTGTAAGACCCATCCCCTTGTGCATAAAAACTTTTTGGGCCTCACGTATTGTATAAGTCCCTCAGTACAATTTTTTAAATAACGGTGCGATCATCGTTAAAACTTGGGCCTCTCCTCGAGCTGTAAGCCCCAACAATCTTTTCAAACACTTTCTCCTTTGATTTTGAATTCAAATATATGTTGTTATCAAAGCTTTCTTTGTTGAACAACTAACCAAACAGCATGGAAGCTCTACAACGGGTAAGTGTTTATCCGCTTTCATTTACCGCTTTCATATGTACATAACTGTATTGTGGGGCTGCTTCACTGTAAGTCTTCTTTCACATCCTTTTATATACTTGTCACATATCCACTATGTAATACTAGTATAGTTATTTAGAGTTTTCCCCTACAACTACGTCTAGCACTAGGTAAAGCCTTATTGGTCACTCTTAAATACAAAACTAGATCCCCATAGGATTTCCAGATACAATCTTCCTTTCTCTTATATGGAACAAAGAGAAAGGCAGTATTCTCGGTGAACCTTTTCTCAGACTGTCACCCTTAGAAATTGTAAAAGAAACTATAACTCCCCAGAGATGATCTCTTCTCCGTGAATGGCATCTCTTGAGTTTCTTCCAAATTCTCAAACTTTCCTGGAATGATCACTTCTCGGTGAATTGTATTTCTTGAACTTCTCTTGGTTTGGGGACCCACAGGCTTCCTAAAAGCATCCCCGCCTCCTCTTGGGCGTTGTACAAGGACCTTTCGGCTTCTTAGAAGTTCTGATGCCTTCTCTTGGGCTTAATACAAGGAACCTGACGACCTCTTAAAGGTATAAGACAGAACTTAGTCATCCTTTGCTAGAGCAGTCTTTCCAGCATCAAAACTCCGACCATTGTAGGGTTGATACTCATCCCTTAATGCCCATGCCTCCTCTAGGGCATTGTACCATAGAGAAAACTCTAGACTTGGACAATCTAAGACCCTTGAGTCTCAAAGACATTCTCAAGTTCCTTTCAAACATAGGAAAAAACACCGATCACCCTGGATCAATCTCCAGCCTAAACCCGGTCTCTCTCATGAGAGTTCCCCACACTTGGACATGCTTCAGGATCTTAATAGTCCTCAGCAGTAAGACAACCTCTTTTTGGGCTTTGTACAAATGATTCTCCCAAGCGGAGATAACCTTTTCAGACTCTCTTATTGAGTCAACCACTTTTAGCCTCCGTCTTGGGCTTTATACAAGACAGATAGTAAACACTCTCTTGTTGAGTATAAAAGACTCTCTTGTTGGGTCAATCCACTTTTAGCCTCCGTCTTGGGCTTTGTACAAGACATATAAAACACTCTCTTGTTGAGTATAAAACACTCTCTTGTTGAGTCAATCCCTTTTTTTAGCCTCCGTCTTGGGCTTTGTACAAGACATATAAATAACTCTCTTGTTGAGTATAAAAGACTCTCTTGTTGAGTCAACCTCCTTTTAGCCTCCATCTCGGGCTTCGTACGAGATAGAAAAACACTCTCTTGTTGAGTTGAGTATAAAAGACTCTCTAGTTGAGTCAACCACTTTTAGCCTCCGTCTTGGGCTTTGTTTAAGACATATAAAAACACTCTCTTGTTGAGTATAAAAGACTCTCTTGTTGAGTCAATCTCCTTTTAGCCTCAATCTCGGGCTTCGTACGAGACAGCAAATCACTCTCTTGTTGAGTATAAAAGACTCACTCGTTGAGTCAAACAACCTTCAGACTCTCTTGTTGAGTCAATCACCTGTTCAAGACTCTCTTGTCGAGTCCACCTTTTTAGCCTACGTCTTGGGCTTTATACAGGATAGATAAAAGTACTCTCTTGTTGAGTCAAACCATTTCAGCCTCCATCTTGGGCTTTATACAAGATACATTCTCCCCAACAAAGTCAAAATCCCTTTTAGCCTCAATTTTGGGCTTTGTACAAAACAGGAAGAACATTTTCCTAGAAAAGTCAAACTTCCCGCCTCCTCTTAGGCTTTGTATAAAGAAAACCCCGGTTGGGTCAATCAACCTCTTAGCATCAAAGTTGTGCCTTGCTCACAGCATACAAACATCAACAACTCCTCTTTAGAGATGACATATTCTCTCTCAACCAAAACCCTTTAGCTTCACATCTTGGGCTTTGAACAAGATACAAACCACCTTTAGCTTCATGGCTTGGGCTTTGAACAAGACACCAAAACACCTCTTTCCTCCCATAGAATAGGAGGAACTACGATCGCTCTGATTTCCCTGCTTCGGGAATATGTAGGCATAAGATTGCAAAATCTTAGCGAGTATACTAATCAAAAACCCAAAATTCCCTACCTTCACACATCAATCGAAAAGCATCAAACCTAACATCTTACCAATAGCCTAGACACTGTTTTTAAGCAAATAACCCTGAAGTAGAACCCCTTCTTGATAGCATCTGTAAACCCACAGTTTTGACTGTTTATCTCAGTTTGCAAGCAGGGTTAATTGGAGACATCTATTTCCCTTCCTTAATCAGCTCAACAGGATAAAAAATGAATCGAACTGTAGTTCCAAAGCGATAGTGATTCGAAACCACAAAAATCACGCTGCAGAAAAGTGGCGACCACAGTGGGAGGCATTCTTTCTAGTCTCTTTTAGGGTGAGAGATTTA
The DNA here is from genome assembly GCA_022829125.1 of Lathyrus tuberosus. Classification (NCBI taxonomy): domain Eukaryota; kingdom Viridiplantae; phylum Streptophyta; class Magnoliopsida; order Fabales; family Fabaceae; genus Lathyrus; species Lathyrus tuberosus. The sequence continues at coordinate 12,274,675 of JALAZF010000009.1, forward strand.
AATTCAATAAACTGTCACAGAAATGGTGACTCAGCTGGGGCATCATTGTCTGTATAGGATCATAAGACTAGAGGTCTAGGATGATTAAGACAAATATATATACTATTTTTCCTAATTGCTATCTGTGTTTATTTTTCTGCTAATGGGAATGCGTGTGATGCCGCATGTGGAAAGATTGAGTATACACCTAAGATAGGGGATGGCATTATACGGGTAATCTTACGGGTAGTGAATCCCAGTTAAGAGTCCCCGGCCGACCATCAGACTCAGTGGAGACTCCCTTTGCAGATACATTGCCTATACGACTTCGGTTGTTGAAAGTAGTGTGGTCGATTGGGTTATCTGATAAGCTGAGGTTTTTTGTAGACTGAAACCATTTTGTAGTGCGGAAGCTATCAGGAATAGTTGTCACACGATACTACCCTCATTTGAAATCACTCTAAGATACATCAGCTCGCTGGCGATCCGCTTGCTGTTGTTATCCCAAGAGGGGTCAATGATTTTGCGGACAAGTACAAAAAATTACCAGTATAAACCTTTGGGGATGGGTAGAGCCTTGACTTCATGACACCGACCCTTTGACCCCATGTTTTTTCTATGTTTTTGTGTGCTGCATTCATGCATTCATCTAAAAAACATTAAAACCAAGAAAAATCTTCTCTTCTAGTCTCTCTTTTTCAAATTAAACTAAGACAATGATTGCAAATGTCAGATAAAGAGATTGCGCTAATGGATTTCGGTAGAAAAAAAACTCACAAGTACATCTTCAAGGTTCCAAAACTAGAGGATTTAAGAGGTCTGGCGAGAATGATCACCAACCCCGAGGCTTTCAGAGCCAAGTATGGAGGACTGCTATCTCTGTTAAGGGTTGATGTAATCGAAGGAATCATGTCCGCACTAATCCAGTTCTACGATCCGGTCTATCACTGTTTCACATTCCCGAATTATCAGCTAGCACCAACACTAGAGGAGTACTCTCACCTGACTGATTTGCATATTACTGACCAAGCTCCCTTTTCAGGACTGGAAGAAATTCCAAAGGATCAAACCATTGCGAGAGCAATCTATTTAGACGAGTCAGAGGTCAGGACTCACATGACCACTAAGGGGGGAATCCAGGGTTTGCCAGCCCAGTTCTTGACAAAGAAAGCTCTATACTTTGCTAGTATAGGGAACGTGGCCGCTTTTGAGAGCATCTTTGTTTTGCTCACCTACTGGTTATTTTTGTGTCCCAACATCGATAACTTTGTAGATATCAATGCCATTAAGGTTTTTCTGATTGGAAACCCTGTACCGACCTTGCTCGTAGATGCTTATCATTCGGTACACTTAAGGAATTTGTACAGCGGAGGAATGATCACATGTTGTGTACCCCTGCTATACAAATGGTTCACTTCCCACTTACCCAAGTCTACTGCATTTTGGGATCAAAAGAATACTTTACGTTGGTCGCAGAGAATCATGCCTCTTACCAAACCTGACATCAATTGGTACAATCGAATCTATGACGGGATCAGAATCATTGACCGTTGTGGAAATTTCCCAAATGTACCCGTTATAGGAACTAAGGGAGTAATCAACTATCATCCAGTGTTAGTTCGTCGTCAATTTGGATACCCGATGAGGCATGTCCCGCGTAATGCTTATCTGGAAGGTATTTTCTTCAAGGAAGGAGAAAACGACAGAGCACTAAAGACGGAAATAGTGCATGCCTGGAAACATGTTCATAGGAAAGGAAGAGAGTCTCTAGGAAAACCAGATTGTGTCTCGGTGGAGCCTTATCGCCACTGGGTACAAACTAGAGCTCTCGAGCTGAGGATGTCTTACCCTCGTCAGGAAGTTCTTTCATTAAGGGACTCTGTCCTTTATTTTATGTCTGAGACGGAAAAAATTCAGGTTACTCTCAACAAAGTTCAGCAGGAGAAGAGGTCTTGGAGGAATAAGTATCGTATTCTCAATGTAGAATGCAAGAAAATACAGCAACTAAAGATGCTCTGATTGAGATTTTAGAGCAACATGCTGTAGAAAATCAGGATGACCAAAGGAATTTGCTCACTCCTTTCACTTGGCAAAGGAATGACAACCCGGCAACGGCCCAAGAGCCCCGGTCAAAGAAAAGGAAAGTACCAGAACCCGCACCTGAGCTCGCTTCAGAGAGGACTCAGGACCCATAAGTTTAGATTTCCTTTTAAAGCACTTTGTAAATTACTGTATTTCCATTTTTGCAATCTTTGAATTCAATAAAACGGGGTTTCCCCACTATTTGATATTTACAATTTAATTGTCAAAGTTTACTTTGAATAAACGAAAAATATATACAATTAATATAATCATTGCATATCATTCATCATTCTCACGTAACACATTCTTCTTACCTACGAATCTCATATTTGCGTCTCAATTCTAGAGTCAAACTGTCTCATTCGTACAATACTCGGGCCAATCGTCAGAAAAAGATGGATTATCTCAAGGAAGAGAACAGAAAGTTGAGAAAAGAGATCGACACTCTGAAAGAGGATCTGAGAAAGCTTCATAACGACCTGCAAGCTCTAGCAGAAGCTTAAATATAACAACAAAGGAATGTCATCTCAGAGATCACATCAACGCCCATAGTGGAAAAGTATGATCCTAGGTACAAAATGCCGAAAGATCGTCCCTGGGGCATGCCTATTAACTATATCCTGGAGGGATATATTCCACCGATCACTGAAGATCCGGAAACTTCAGTAGGAGCCGCTGGGCCTGAAGGTTACAAACTTCGGGAAAGCGAAGATGTTAGGGGCATGACAGCAACTCCTGAAGGTTACAAACTTCAGGAGGCACCGAGAGTCTCGACCATAATCACTATACCACCACCTGTGGTACACACTATCCCGAAAGGACAAATTCCATAGATACCTTCTGGTGGAAACGAAAGTATGTTCGACAAAATGAATGAGTTCTAGGAATAATTCCTGGAGATGCAGAAAGAACTGCAAGCCCTTCGCGGTCAGGATTTATTTGGAAAGGACGCCGCAGATCTTTGTTTGGTCCCCAATGTGAAAGTTCCGCACAAGTTCCAGGTACCCGATTTTGAAAAGTACAAGGGTAACTCTTGCCCTCAAAGCCACTTGGTGATGTACGCTCGGCGAATGTCAGCTCAGACAAAGAACCAAGAGCTACTAATTCACTACTTTCAGGATAGTTTAACCGGTGCCGCACTCAAATGGTACATGGGTTTAAACCGCACTAAGATCGGCACTTTCAGAGATCTTGGCGCTGCCTTTGTTCAATAATATAAGTATAACTTAGACATGGCACCAGACAGAGATCAACTCAGATCAATGTCACAGAAGGACAAGGAAACCTTTAAGGAGTTCGCTCAGAGATGGCGTGAAATTTCCACTCAGATTTGTCCACCTCTTGAGGAAAAAGAGAGGACAAAGATCTTCTTGAAAACCTTAAGCTCATTTTACTACGACAAAATAGTTGCCAGTGCGCCCAGTGATTTCACCGAGATGGTGGGCGTGGGAGTTCGTCTTGAGGAAACAGTCCGAGAAGGACGGTTAGTTAAAGACGCTGGATCATCAAGTAATACAAAAGGATACGATAGTGCTCTCCCTAAGAAAAAAGAGCAAGATATTGGGAATATCTCTCTCGAAAAGCAAAGGCGACGATACCAACCAGTAGCAGTCGTAATTCCTGCTATCAACCCCGTGCGTGTTCCTACATATCAACCTCAGGTTGCTCAGAGCCAACCGAATCACCAACAATATCAGCAAAGGACACAACAGCCTCTTCAGCAGGCTCGTCCTCCGTACAACAACAACCGTACAACGCGACCACCAGGGTTCGACCCATACTGATGTTATACGCAGAACTGTTTCTGTTATTACTGGTCAAGGGGCACGTCCAAACCAGGTCTCCTCTTACAGTACCGGAGAATCCGCTTTTTTGGTTTAAAGCGGATCAGACTTGCCCTTACCACCAAGGAGGACCAGGGCATAACATAGAAAACTGTCTCAGTTTCAAATCTGATGTACAAAAGCTTGTTATGATCAGGGTCTTATCTTTCAAAGATACGAATCTGAATGTTCTCATAAACCCGCTGCCTCAACACGAGAAAGCCGCAGTAAATTTGATAGAAAGAGAGTCTAACAACAGCTATCAAATTTATGATGTACTCTTATTGAGGGCCAACTTGGTCAAGATGCATTGTAGACATAGTGGATACGGCCATGTGCCACCTCATAACTATCACCAGTGTGATATTTGCTCTAAAGACAATCAAGGATGTTTTGTGGTGCAATCAGCTCTACAGGAACAGTTGGATCTCGGGTGGATCCAAGAGCATCGAGTTCGTGGAGTTAACATGACTTATACAAGTTCCAACATCATTCAGAACCCCGACATCCGTGCAATAAATGTCAACTTAGTGGCAATGTCTCAAGGCAAAGCCAGTATCATAATCTGCCACGGCATGATTACGATTCTTGTCTGACTTACTCGGTAAACAAACAGGGATGCTCTTTTGTACAAGAGGCCCTCCAGCGTCAGATGAATCTTGGGTGGATCCAGGACTACCGTGATAGAAATCCCTATCAGATCAACATGATTCAAATCTTCGATATTTGTTTGATGGATACCAGCTTGGTGGAGTTGCACGCCAAGCAAGTCCAACTCGGTTTTCTCACTTCACATGATTATCTGAACTGTACAGTATGTCGGGAGAGCGACCAAGGTTGCGCTCTCGTTCAGAGAACTTTACAACACTTGTTAAACCACTGGTGGCTTCCAATTTATATGGATGAAGACACGCAATAAATCAGTGTGGTTAATGGGAACCCTACTAGGCATCAAAGTCAGGATGTTCGATCAATGGAAATAGATCTAGTGAGGTTGCATTGCATTCAAAGCGGACGTGGTCAGGTGCTACCACATAACGACGAGCGTTGTAGAGTCTGCTCGGAAAATAATCAAGGATGCTACCTCGTGCGAGCAGCCCTTCAGAGTCAGTTGGACCGTAAAGAGATTCAACAATATTCAGTTTCAGGGTCTATCAACTGGACGCCAGACTATTTCGCTGATCAGATTAAAGATGTGGTTGTAATCTCTGATCCTGAAAGAACCAAGGATGTTTGTACCATCATCCCTTTACTTGATGAATCAAAAGTTCCTAACCAGGGACTGATAGAAGTTACTTACGACAGTCAGAAAAATCAGAAGGCTCCTGTAGTTATTTATCTTCCGGGACCGCTACCGTATGAATCAGCTAAGGCGATCCCTTACAAATACGGTGCAACAACAGTTGAGAATGGAAAGGAAATTCCATTACCCTCCGTCGTGAATATTGCAGACATCGGTCGAGTAACACGGACCGATCGAATCTTCAACAGAGGAGTTGGAGAACCTAACAGAGAAAAGGAACTTCAGACAGAAGCTCCCAATCCACCAGTCGGTCAATCCAGTGATCCCGACCTATCAAAGAACGATGATGAGATGCTGAAGCTCATCCAAAGGAGTGAATACAACATTGTTGATCAACTGTTACAAACTCCTTCAAAGATCTCTATGTTATCTCTTTTACTCAGTTCCAAAGCCCACAGAGAGGCTCTACGGAAAGTCTTAGAACAGGCCTTTGTGGAACAGGATGTGTCAATACAACAATTCGACAATATCGTCTCTAACATCACTTCCTGCAACAACTTGGGGTTTAGTGATGAGGAATTTCCAGAAGAAGGCAAAAGCCACAACATGGCGCTCAATATCACAGTCAACTGCCAGGACGATGCTTTAGCCAGCGTACTGGTAGACACTGGATCGGCTCTCAACGTCATGCTGAAGTCCACTATAATGCGACTATCATTCAAAGGATCTCAGATGAGAGGCAGTGAGGTCGTCGTCAAAACATTTGATGGGTCTAGAAAAATAGTTATCGGTGAAGTCGACCTTCCCATAACCATCGGTCCTCACACTTTCCAAGTCACTTTCCAGGTCATGGACATCCGAGCAACATACAACTGTTTGTTGGGAAGATCTTGGATACACCAGGCTGGGGCAGTCACTTCGACACTTCATCAGAAGCTGAAGTTCGTCAAGAATGACCAACTCGTCACGGTCTGTGGAGAACAAGCCTTGATCGTGAGTAACCTATCAACGACCACTTTTGTAGAACCAGAGGAGGTCGTTGGAACTCAGTTCCAAGCACTTTCGGTGAGCAATGACAATCAGTCAGAAAAAGGAACAACGATTTCCTCATACAAAGATGCTCTCAAAGTAATCGAGAGTAACAATGCAAAAGGATGGGGACATCTTATCATTCCTACTGATAATAAAACAAAGAAGGGTCTTGGTTTTTCTGCAACCTGTACCCAGACTACCGCTAACGGTGAAAGTCTTCATCCCATTCAGAACTTCTTCCATAGTGGAGGTTTTCTTCACCCAGTGTCTCAAGAAGTACATACCATCAACGAGGGAGATTCCTCCGACACAGATGAGGAATGGAAGTACTATCTTAACAAGGATGGTTATATGTCTTAGAAAGAGGTGCCTACGCCATTTTGTTATCCTGCACAGAGTCCGAGATTTATACCGAGGTCAGACGTCGAAATGATATACGGAGATTGTGATCCGGAAGGATGTCGTGCTCCACCAAATTCATTAGAGGAATACACTCGGATGAAATACAACTTTGACCACGACTATTATGGTCCAATGGATGGCCTGCCTATGTGGCAGCCGTACCCAGGAGACTTGGGGCAAGAAAATCAGCCAAACAATGAAAATCAACTGAGCGTCATTGGAAAAAATACATGCGTCCCCAACATGTCATGGGATCAACACTCAGGTCATTCAGAAAACGTCCAGTGTGACGATGAATTTCCAAAGTTTGCAGGACTAGAATTCATTAACTATGCTTTTCCCGAGGTCAACGTCATCGAGAGAGATGAATCCTCCAGTCCCAAAGAAGTGTGGGACACCTTGGGACAACCGAGTGGCAAATACGACTTCATGGTCAAATAGACTGCTCCCGAAAGCTCTCGTATCAGGCTCGAAGACATTCAGCCAACTGGATGAGGAGATCTACCTGAGAGCACAAACACTATACAAAATACAACTGAGGAATCCTCCTACGACAACTATGCCTGGGAGACAGATTCCAACGATCCTGCTCCGCCAGAAATCAACGTTATTTCTGAAGACAAATCAAGGAAGGTACCAGACTTTGTGATTCACCGAGGAGTTCGCCGCCAATGGGTTGCAGTCGATGTTCCGAAGATCGTTCATAAGTCAAAGTAATGGCCATCTTTGTTTTAACCTTTCACCCTGCCCAGGTGAAACAGATGTTTTGATAGGACTCACTTTCTGTAAATATCCCTCCTCGCTTCGCCCAAAGCGAATGAGTTCTATTTTATATGACTGTAGTTTCAAGAATCGACAAGATCATAAATAAATAAACGTCGTTCTATAATTTCTGCATTAATTGCTGTTTTCTCTTTTCGTTTTTCAGAAAATGGTAATCCTTAAAAACAATTCAAATAATAAAAACGAGCAGTTTTCAGAAAATACACTGCACGCACTTTTGCATTTTCTCCATCTCTTCTACAAAACCATCATAACGTCGTGCAGATTGCTTGTTTTAAACCCCGTTGAAACATACGATCCAATGCCTTCTCCCAACTTTGAATTCCCGGTATTTGGGGCTGAAAAAGAAGATGACGACGAAATTCCAGAAGAGATCTCCCGATTACTCAGACAAGAGGAATGGTCCATTAAACCTCACAAAGAGCCGTTGGAAACGGTCAACTTGGGCTCAGAGGAAGACAGAAAAGAGGTCAAGATTGGAGCACTGCTCAGTCCAGCTGTCAAGGAAAGTTTGATAAAGCTTCTCAAAGAGTTTCCCGATGTATTCGCTTGGTCCTATCAGGACATGCCAGGGTTGGATACCAGCATCGTGGAACATCATCTACCGTTGAGATCAGAATTTCCACTAGTAAAACAGAGGTTGAGACGAACTCATCCAGACATGGCCATCAAAATCAAAGAGGAAGTACATAAATAGATTGACGCGGGTTTCCTCGCCACATCAGAATATCCTCAATGGTTAGCAAGCATAGTACAAGTTCAGAAAAAGGACGGAAAAGTCAGAATGTGTGTAGACTACAGGGATCTAAACAAGGCTAGTCCAAAGGATGACTTTCTTTACCATACATTGACATGTTGGTTGACAGTACAGCAAAGTTCAAAGTCTTCTCCTTCATGGATGGATTCACGGGCTATAATCAAATCAAAATGGCGCCGAAAGACATGGAGAAAACTTCATTCATTACCCTCATGGGGTACTTTTTGCTACAAGGTAATTCCGTTCAGTTTAAAGAACGCCGGGACAACCTATCAACGGGCCATGACTACTCTATTTCATGACATCATACACAAGGAAATCGAGGTATATGACGATGACATGATTGCCAAATCTAGAACAGAGGAGGAGCATGTGACCCACCTATCAAAACTATTTGAGCGGTTGAGAAAGTATAAACTCTGCTTGAATCCCAACAAATGCACATTCGGTGTTCGTTCAGGGAAAATTTTAGGGTTCATCGTCAGCCAGAAAGGAATTGAGGTCGATCCTGACAAGGTCAAGGCCATTCAAGAAATGCCTTCTCCAAAGACTGAAAAACAAGTCAGGGGGTTCCTAGGACGTCTGAATTACATTTCCAGATTTATATTCCTCATGACCGTGACATGTTCGCCGATTTTCAAATTACTAAAAAAGAATCAGGACTGCATTTGGACAGATGACTGCCAAACCACCTTCGACAGTATCAAGGAATATCTGTTGAACCCACTGATTCTATCACCTCCAGTGGAAGGAAGACCACTGATCATTTACTTAATAGTCTTGGAAGACTCAATGGATTGTGTACTTGGCTAACAGGATGAAACAAAAAGGAAAGAGTCTGCCATTTACTATTTGAGCAAGAAATTCACTGACTGTGAAACTCGGTACACTATGCTTGAGAAAACTTGCTGTGCTCTGGCTTGGGCAGCCAAACATCTTCGCCAGTATATGATTCATCACACTACTTGGTTAATCTCCGAAATGGATCCAATCAAGTATGTCTTTGAAAAGCCTGCTCTCACGGGAAGGATTGCCCGTTGGCAGATGTTGTTATCCGAATACGACATCGAGTACCATGCTCAGAAAGCCATCAAAAGAAGCATTTTAGCTGATCATTTGGCTCATCAACCGATTGACGATCAGGAATCAGTCGGATTTGACTTCCCAGATGAAGATGTCATGTACTAAAAATGAAAGACTGTGATGAACCACTACCCAGTGAAGGGCCAGAACCAGGTTCCCAATGGGTACTAATCTTTGACGGAGTTGTCAATCATTATGGAAACAAAATTGGGGCAATCATCATAACACCTCAGGGTACCCACATTCCTTTCACTGCTAGACTTACGTTCAAGTGCACAAACAACAAGGCCGAATACGAAGCTTGTATCATGGGTCTCAAAGAAGCGATCAACTTAAGGATCAAGAACTTGGACGTATACGGTGGCTCAGCCCTGGTTATCAATCAGATCAAAGGAGATTGGAACACATACCAATCAGGATTGATTCCTTACAAAGATTACGCGAGAATGTTGTTACCCTTCTTCAATAGAATCGAGTTTCATCATATCCCTCGTGAAGAGAATCACATGGCTGATGCATTAGCCACCCTCTCTTCCATGATTAGTGTAGGTCAATGGAACGACTTACCTAAGATTGACATAATGTGCGTTGAATGGCCCGCTTACATCTTCACGATCAAAGCAGTCATAGACGACAAACCATGGTATCACGATATCAAATGCTTCCTTCAGAAACAAGAGTACCCTCCTGGGGCATCCAGAAAGGACCGAAAGACCCTCATAAGACTAGCAGGCAGCTTCTTTCTGAGCGGTGATACACTCTATAAGAGAAACTTTGACATGGTCTTGCTCCGATGCGTAGACAGACCAGAAGCAGACATGCTGATAAAAGAAATTCACGAAGGATACTTTGGCACTCATGCCAACGAACACACAATGGCGAGAAAAATTCTGAGAGTAGGGTACTACTGGTTGACCATGGAATCCGACTGCTACAAGTACATGAGGAAGTGTCACAAGTGTCAGATATACTCAGACAAAATCCATGTACCGCCAACACATCTCAAAGTTCTTTCTTCCCCGTGGCCTTTTTCCATATGGGGAATTGACATGATCGGCATGATCGAACCTAAGGCTTCAAACGGACATCGATTTATCCTGGTGCCCATTGACTACTTCACCAAGTGGGTCAAAGCTGTGTCATATACCAATGTAACCCGACAAGTGGTGGTCCGATTTATCAAAAACAATATCATCTGTCGTTATGGTGTTCCAAGCCAGATCGTTACTAATAATGGATCTAACTTGAATAACAAGATGATGAAAGAGTTGTGCACTAAGTTCAAGATCGAACACCATAACTCATCTCCCTACCGACCCAAGATGAATGGAGCGGTAGAAGCGGCTAACAAGAACATCAAGAATATTGTTCAAAAGATGGTTGTAACCTATAAAGATTGGCACGAGATGGTACCCTTTGCTCTTCACGGTTATCGTACATCTGTCCACACTTCAATAGGGGAAACCCCTTTCTCTCTAGTATATGGCATGGAGGCAGTGCTCCCCATAGAAGTAGAGATCCCATCAATCCGGGTATTGATGGAAGCTAAGCTAACAGAAGCTGAATGGTGTCAAAGTCAACACGATGAATTGAATTTGATCGAAGAAAAATGAATAACGACACTATGCCATGGTCAGTTGTATCAACAGAGAATAAGGAAGGCGTTTGACAAAAAAGTCTGACCTCGCGTCTTCCGGAAAGGAGACCTCGTGCTCAAAAAGATACAATCATTCCTCACGGATTCACGGGGCAAATAGACTCTGAATTATGATGGCCCCTATGTGGTCAAGAAAGCATTCTCCGACGGCGCCTTGAGACTCGCAACCATGGATGGAGAGGAATTTTCCTACCCCACAAATGTTGATGTAGTCAAGAAATACTTCGCCTAAATAAAAAAAACATCTCGGTGGATTGAAAACCAGAAAGGGCGATCCAGGCAAAAATTAGAGACACAATAAAAAATCATCCCGGTGGATTGGGAATCTCAAAGTACAATCCATACAAAAGTTAGGTATAATGGCAAGTAACTATGTTCAACAGGGGCAAATCCCCCAGCAGCAGTCATGCCATCCATCAGGAAAACTCCATTTAAGGTCATCTTCGACAGAAGCTTAGGATGTCCAGAATTCAAAGTTGGTAGAAGGATAACGGTCGTTATGTTTCAATGTAGCCCTTTTCCCTTAAATTACTATTTTCTAAACTTTGTAAATACTCCATGGAATCACACGTTTGGCTAATTTCCACCCTATCAATAAAATTTGAGCCCTTGTGCTTTTGTTTGCAATTCTTATTTGTTTTAGCTTTATAGAACAACATTTTAACATGATCAACGATTCTTGAAATAAAACAAAAATGAATTTACTTGTTAAAAATTCTTCTGCTTTTAAAATAAAAATGGCAATTCTTTTGACTATTAAACATCAAAAGAACATCGATCGCTTCTCCAGAAGTAATCGAGCTTCAAAGTGGAGAATTAAAGTACTCCTTCTTAGCTAGTACACCTGAATGAAGGATCAACTGTGTCAGAGACCAGGTTTCGTCTGACACCCTCAGAAGAGTTCTCATCTCCTAAGTCCAACCAACGTAGCTCCCAACAGGGACTATCCCTCCTAAGCAAGGCAAAATTGCTATTTTCTGAACCATCGATACTTTTCATCTCCCGCTGTGGCCGAGTATCCAGTCGTGTTCATCCACTAGTTTGTATGTCGCGTCAGTTTTGTCAGCATATACATACATACATCATGCATTATTGATTTACATTCATATTCATATTACATTACTATCACTCTAGTCGGTCTTGTTCCCTAGTGATAAACGTCCTTTCAACCGAGTTGTCAGTTCTTTCCTCGTCGGGAAAGGTGGCGTCTGGCCAACCGCTCCTCCACTTTGTTGCTGAATTGAAGTGGGTCCCTTGACCACTTTGATAACTTGAACCTCTGAAAGGCCAGAGAACCTTCAGCCAACGTCACTCTTCGCCATTGAAGATGATGTCTTCGCTTTCCCGGATTAAGGAAAATCCCCAGAGAAAGCCTCTTAATCAGAGATTCGGCAATGCAACCGCTTTTCTCCGAAAAATTTCGCTGACAAAAAGGTCGTCAGTACCTCAAAATTAGATCACATCATATGGCATTTCTCTGAGAAGATCCCGAGAAAGGTATGATGTAATATACCCAAGCAGAAAACAGTCTCTCAAGAGACTCGTTTTCCCCAGTAGAGTCAACGAATGGCATCTCCAACAGAGAAGTTTGTACACCTCTACAACTCAGGCAGCTGGGTTCCCCGGCAACTCTGACATCATATCTTTTTCCATCAAATGGCATCTCCCCAGGAAAATTCGGCGAGAAGTTTGAGAAAAACCGCTACGAACAGCGTCCCTTGTCAAGAAGTTTATTGACAAAAGAAACTGAGACCAGTTCCTTGGTAGGAAACCAAGATCGAGGGGAGGTTTATTTCAGAAACTGAGACCAGTTCCTTGGTAGGAAACCAGGATCGAGGGGAAGTTTATTTCAGCAACTAAGACCAGTTCCTTGGTAGGAAACCAGGATCGAGGGAAAGTTCATTTCAGAAACTAATACCAGTTCCTCGGTAGGAAGCCAGGATCGAGGGGAAGTTTACCTTTTCTAAGTATCATTGCTTAGCAAAAGAAGATGGATGAGCAAACTGCCATGCATAACCACCATCAAAATTTTGGGTATTCCGATATTTAATCCTCTTGCACCCCGAATGCCCGAATACCTTCGCCATTCACACCTTCGGGTCCAAGAAAATTAAATAGGGGCATCTGTCATACCCCAAATTTTGACCACTAAGATTCCCCATCATTATGCAAATCATCATCAAATATGGATGGACCATTATACCTCATTAGTCTCCCCAAAAATGGGCGAGCATCCGCTACAATCAAACTTAGGGTTTCAAGCCCTCTTAGAGCTCTTAGACAAATGATCAATCAAGGAATGACATGATCTTCAACTTGTCTAAACCTCTCAAATATCCACAATGGATCAAGAGGACTCCCACCTCAAGAATCAAGCACAAAGTTGCAACATTCCAAGTGGATTAAGCCTCAAGATCGCCAGTGTCACCAAATTAGGGTTTTGGTCGACTGGGGCCTCCAGATGGAATTTTTCCTCTGGGCATGAGCCAAAGGCTTCAAAGCACAACCTAAGATGCTCCAAGGGACATCATGAACCCAATCATCAAGTCAATTTTGCCTCAGGGGATGCATTCATAAAAAAATCAGGAATTAGGGTTTCTTGACCTAATTCACCCCTAAGTTGACTTTTGGGACAAAACATGAGCCAAGACCTCAAGCTAGGATTTGAGGGTCTCTAACACACTACATTTATCCATTTGCAACAATGGATTGATCCAAGAAGCTTGATCAACAAGTTTCAAATTCATCAGAACCACAATTAGGGTTTCGCGGGAAAAGTCAACTGTGCCTTTGACTTTTGACCCAGGCATGCTCCCAAACCTTGGGACATGATTTAATACACCCTATAACACCTATGAATCAATCCATCAAGTTTGATTTAGGTCAAGAACTTGATTTCATAGAGGATCGCACAGTTTGGAGTTCATCTGACAAAAAGTCAAATGTGCGCAAAAGTCAACTTTGACTTTTTGATATTTTTCACAATTATGGTTCTTTGACCCTAAAATGATGTTAATATGTGATTGGGATCATCATTCATCAAGAAAAATCAAGAAAAGTGGGATAACTTGTAAAAGGGGTAACCATAAAAAACTTAGAAATTTTCTAAGTTATGGAACAAAGTGGCTAGGGTACCAACTTCCAAGGATCATAACTTGAGATCCAAGCAACCATTTGGGCTAATCCAAAGATGGATTTGTAGCATTCATGGCATACTTTAAAAGTGTCAACTACACCTCATTCCAATTCATCATAGATTTTGAGTTATGGTTGGATCAAAATGGCTGAAAACATGAAATGCCACTTTTTCCAACACTAAGTGAAATTTTCACTAAGTCAGAATCTGTCTTGTTTTTTTTTTCAAAAGTAGGGGAATTTTTCACTTGGATCCAAAAAGTATCAAGACAAACTATGATCACACATGTGTTGTATCATATAAGTGCTTTCCAAAATGGCCAAGAACTCCATGAAACTCCACTTAAGCCATGAGATATGACAATGACAATGTGCCTTGCTGTAAACTGTCATGGCAAGGCAGATTTGTGCATTTTGTTCAATTTGAGCAAATTTTACAAAGGACAAACAAGTTTATCCATCTGAACACCTCAGGGGGAGACCAAGGAGCGACAAACACTGATCCATTAGCCTCCTAAGTCCTTGGAACCAAAAGTAGCATGCCAAACCTAGAAATGCCTAAAAGAGGGACAAGACTCCAATTTTGGTTTGGAGCATTTAATGGATGCACCAAGGTGGCATGGACTGAGCCCTTTCCAACTGAATTCTGTCAAGACTTATCCAAGAACTATGGAACCAGCAGCCTGTGCTCTAACCTCTAGTCAATGGCTAGAGGAGACTTGGATTCCTATTGATCAACTTTTGCCAAACTTTCTGCAGCAGTTGTCATTCACTATTGCTTGCAAAACAAACTTGCTCTACTATAAATAGAGCTCATTTGTTCTCAGTTTAAGTACACCAAAGCCATCAAACAGATGCTTTCCTCAAAATCTCTTCCTTCACTCCAATATTGCCTTCCAAAGCAAGTCACTATCGGGTTTTGAGTTCTAGAGCAATTCCAACCAAACCAATCACACACACACACACACCTCATAAACATCATATAGAAGTGATCCAAACACTTAAACAACATCTGGAACACTGATTTCTCAAAATCACCATCCAACTGCTCAAGCTTTTAGCAGACTTGCAGTTGGGATACCATCTTCAGTTCCAGCTTGTTTCAAACCACTCCAAGCATTCAGACACATCACTTGGCACCTAAGGAAGCTGTGCAAATCATTGGAACCAGCTTGCAACACCTCTAACACAACACACGATCACCAGCTACAAGAGGTAGGCCTGAGCTCTTCTAACTCTAGGATCCATGCATTTTTTGTTGCACAATAATTTGGCCATATGTTCATAATCATGCATAGAGTGTTTACCCTCAATCAATTGCTTTGTTTGAATCGTGTATGGAATTTCTGAGCCTTCATGAAAATTTTAGGGTTCTTGAGGTTTCTCTTTGATTTCTTATTCCATGCTTAAAATAAATGAAATTAAAGACCATATACATGATCGTGAGGTGAAAACGAGCAGATTGATATGTAGATTGCATGATATCATCAAGTATTTAGTGAGATTTGATAGAAAATGAAAATCTGCAGAAACAGAGGGTGGCGCGTGTTCTTGGCATGTTCTTGGCGCCATTTTTTGAATATTTGAATATTTGAATTTTGTGATTTTATTTAATTGATTCAAAAATTAATTTCTCTCTAGTTTTTAATGATTTTGAGTTGATTCTTTTTTAATAATTCACAAACATACTAAAATAATTTATTTCACCAAAAAAATCCTAAAAATATTAATTATTTCATATACTTGATATTTTTACAAAGAATTAATATTTTATTTGTTTTTCAACATTTAAAATGTGTTTTCTCCCTTGATTTTCCAAACTTAATTGATTTCCAATCATTTTGTGGATAGAAACATGATTTTTGAAACATTGATCCAAGATCACAATTTGTTTTCACACATGTTTAACAATTTTGATCATTTTAATTGAATTTTTATTCAATTAAAATATATTTTGAAAACAAATTAGGGTTTTGATTAATTCAACCCTCATCAAACTTTTTCAAACTCTTTGGGCCTCTAATAGAGTGTAAGACCCAACCCTTATTTTTTTAAAAAACCAAAATAATTTGGGCCTCAGTGCATTGTATAAGTCCCGATACCGTCAAAAAGTTCGGCACGATCGTCGCCTTTTTAACAAAAATCATTTGGGTCTCTCCTTGAGCTGTAAGCCCCACCACTTGTACAAAAATAAATTATTGGGCCTCTAATAGAGTGTAAGACCCAATCCCCTTTTAACCAAAACCTTTTTGGGCCTCAGACATTGTATAAGTCCCTCTGCGTTAAAAGAAAAACCTCGGCGCGATCGCCGTTGCCAAACAAATCACCCTGGGCCTCTCCTTGAGTTGTAAACCCCATCTCTTGTACAAAAATAAATCTCTGGGCCTCTAATAGAGTGTAAGATCCATCCCCTTGTACATAAAAACATTTTGGGCCTCACGTATTGTATAAGTCCCTCTGTACAGTTTTTAAACAACGGTGCGATCATCGTTAAAACTTGGGCCTCTCCTCGAGCTGTAAGCCCCAACAATCTTTTCAAACACTTTCTCCTTTGATTTTGAATTCAAATATATGTTGTTATCAAAACTTTCTTTATTGAACAACTAACCAAATAGCATGGAAGCTCTACAACGGGTAAGTGTTTATCCACTTTCATTTACCGCTTTCATATGTACATAACTGTATTGTGAGGCTGCTTCATTGTAAGTCTTCTTTCACATCCTTTTATATATTTGTCACATATCCATTGTGTAATACTAGTATAGTTATTTAGAGTTTTCTCCGGCAACTACGTCTAGCACTAGGTAAAGCCTTGTTGGTCACTCTTAAATACAAAACTAGATCCCCATAGGATTTCCAGATACAGTCTTCCCTTCTCTTGGGGTTAAACAATATGGAACAAAGAGAAAGACAGTATTCTCGGTGAACCTTTTCTCAGACTGTCACCCTTAGAAATTGTCAAAGAAACTCTAACTGCCCAGAGATGATCTTTTCTCCGTGAATGGCATCTCTTGAGTTTCATCCAAATTCTCGAACTTTCCTGGAATGATCTCTTCTCGGTGAATTGCGTTTCTTGAACTTCTCTTGGTTTGGGGACCCACAGGCTTCCTAAAAGCATCCCCGTCTCCTCTTGGGCATTGTACAAGGACCCTTCGGCTTCTTAGAAGTTCTCATGCCTTCTCTTGGGCTTAATACAAGGACCCTGACGACCTCTTAAAGGTATAAGACAGAACTTAGTCATCCTTTACTAGAGCAGTCTTTCCAGCGTCAAAACTCCGGCCGTTGTAGGGTTGATACTCATCCCTTAATGCCCATGCCTCCTCTAGGGCATAATACCATAGAGAAAACTCTAGACTTGGACAGTCTAAGACCCTTGAGTCTCAAAGACATTCTCAAGTTCCTTTCAAACATAGGAAAAAACACCGATCACCCTGGATCAATCTCCAACCTAAACCCGGTCTCTCTCATGAGAGTTCCCCACACTTGGACACGCTTCAGGATCTTAATAATCCTCAGCAGTAAGACAACCTCCTCTTGGGCTTTGTATAAATGATTCTCCCGAGCAGAGATAACTTTTTCAGACTCTCATGTTGAGTCAACCACTTTTAGCCTCCATCTTGGGCTTTATACAAGACAGATAGTAAACACTCTCTTGTTGAGTATAAAAGACTCTCTTTTTGAGTCAATCCACTTTTAGCCTCTGTCTTGGGCTTTGTATAAGACATATAAAACACTCTCTTGTTGAGTATAAAAGACTCTCTTGTTGAGTCAATCCCTTTTTTTAGCCTCCGTCTTGGGCTTTGTACAAGACATATAAATCACTCTCTTGTTGAGTATAAATGACTCTCTTGTTGAGTCAACCTCCTTTTAGCCTCCATCTCGGGCTTCGTACGGGATAGAAAAACACTATCTTGTTGAGTTAAGTATAAAAGACTCTCTTGTTGAGTCAACCACTTTTAGCCTCCGTCTTGGGCTTTGTACAAGACATATAAAAACACTCTCTTGTTGAGTATAAAAGACTCTCTTGTTGATTCAATCTCCTTTTAGCCTCAATCTCGGGATTCATACGAGACAGTAAATCACTCTCTTTTTTAGTATAAATGACTCTCTCGTTGAGTCAAACAACCTTCAGACTCTCTTGTTGAGTCAATCACCTGTTCAAGACTCTCTTGTCGAGTCCACCTTTTTAGCCTCCGTCTTGGGCTTTATACAGGACAAATAAAAGTACTCTCTTGTTGAGTCAAACCATTTCAGCCTCCATCTTGGGCTTTATACAAGATACATTCTCTCCAACGGAGTCAAAATCCCTTTTAGCCTCAATTTTGGGCTTTGTACAAAACAGAAAGAACATTTTCCCGAAAAAGTCAAACTTCCCGCCTCCTCTTAGGCTTTGTATAAAGAAAACCCCGGTTGAGTCAATCAACCTTTTAGCATCAAAGTTGTGCCTTGCTCACAGCATACAAACATCAACAACTCCTCTTTACAGATGACAAATTCTCTCTCAGCCAAAACCCTTTAGCTTCACATCTTGGGCTTTGAACAAGATACAAACCACCTTTAGCTTCACATCTTGGGCTTTGAACAAGACACCAAAACACCTCTTTCCTCCCATAGAATAGGAGAAACTACGATCGCTCTGATTTCCCTGCTTCGGGAATACGTAGGCATAAGATTGCAAAATCTTAGCGAGCATACTAATAAAAAACCCAAAATCCCTTACCTTCACACATCAATCGAAAAACATCAGACCTAACATCTTACCAATAGCCTAGACACTGTTTTTAAGCGAATAACCCTAAAGAAGAACCCCCTCTTGATAGCATATGTAAACCCACAGTTTTGACTGTTTAATCTCAGTTTCCAAGCAGGGTTAATTGGAGACATCTATTTCCCTTCCTTAATCAGCTCAACAGGATAAAAAATGAATCGAACTGTAGTTCCAAAGCGATAGTGATTCGAAACCACAAAAATCGCGCTACATTGGGCTGTAACCACAAGGACACGGGTTCAATACCCATGGGAAGCATTTCCTTTCTTTTTATCACTAGTTTATTTTTATATTTTTATAGTTTATGCCTTGTTTTCAAAAGATCATAACTTGATCAAATTTCACTCTTTTTTGCCCATTCTTTTTGAAAAGTACTCCTTAATGTGTCTACTTTTTTAATATAAAAAGAGATTGGTGAAAACAATTACTTTTGAGGTATCTATTAATGTTGGAAGTAAAGGGCCTTTTTTAGGGTTTTTCCATGAACATCTTGACTTCTCTTGATTCTTTCATCATATTATTTTGTTTATCTTGATTGAATGATACCTAATACATACAGTTTTAACCTTGTATGGTGTTGTGAGCTTTGTTTCACTTCGATACCTTGTTGTTTGATGTTGCATCTTCATGTAAATATCTTTACAAACTTTCTGCCCATGAGAACTATTATTCTCCCCTCATTCCAAAGGAAAGTCTTTCTATTGACCGCAAGGTCATCGATAGCTCATTACCCTTTTTAACCTAGCCTTAGACTTGGAGTCGTCGCACTCCGCGTAAGCGTCTTGCTGTCAGACCCTACTTTCCCGTGAACATTTCATTTCCTTTTAACCTATCCTCTCCCAAGAGATATCCATTAATCTCTTATGGCCCTTAAACCTTTCTTTAACATAAACAAGAGATAGCCATTAATCTCTTCTCCTTCACTAACTTTTAACCATTCACAAGAGATAGTCATTAATCTCTTTCTCCTAACCAATCAATCCTCACAAGCTTTGCTTTCAAGCTTTTCACCCTACTTTCCCTTTGAACCTTGACCACAGTCAAGAGTTCCTCACCCCCTTTAAGGTGAACTACGGTTGCTCTGATTCTTTAGTCAGATACGTAGGCACAAGATGCGACGTCTTGGCGAGCAAATTTAGTGTACATACCCCTAGGTCTTTCTTTACCTTAGCACATTTCCCTTTAGCAAGCAAACATAACATAATACAAACTAAAACAAGAGGTTCCTGTAGAGTACTACAAATACTAAGGGTGTTAATAGTTTCCCTTAGTATAACCAACCCCCGAACCTTAGATCTCTTAGTTGTGTTCCTACATAGCGCACTTAAGGTTTTTCGATCTTTACCATTTCCTTTGGATAAATCAAAGCTCGGTGGTGAATTTCAAAGATGTGTGATTCAAGTTAATTAATAGCTTGATATCCGATTCTCACCGCAACAAAATTGAATTTAAATTGTGTACCTGAAACCGACGTGCTTCCTATTTATAATGGAACGACTATAACAACTTTCTAATTGTGAGGTGTGCGATATGTAATACCCCGAAAATTATTTTAGAATTTTATTAGATTTTTATTTGAATTTTTGGTATGCTTTGTGATTTATTGTGTTATTGTTTAGAGCATTAATAAAATAAAATAAGAGTTTATTAACATAAATATGATAATAATAGAGAATAAAAAGGGTTGTGATTATTTAGAAAATGGTTAAATGTGTTTGTGATCCTCGTAAATATTTCAAATTTCGATTTTAGTCCCTGAAAATATTTTCTCCAAATAATGGTCCTCTTAAAATTTTTCATCCACGCTTTGGTCCTTCCTGCAACTTAGCGACGGTTTTTACAACTCAGCGACTGAATTAGCAACAGTTTATTACTTAGAAATTGAATTGCAATTGTTTTAGTATTAGGGGTCAAAATTGTGGATGCAAATTTTTAGAATGACCATCCTTTGAAGGAAATATTTTATGAACTAAAAGTAAAAATAAAATCTATTTTCTATTTAAGTTTGAGGGAAGTTTAGAGGGCATGTCAGTAGAGAAAAAGGAGAAGAGTTGAGGATACCCTAAAAGAGAGATTTCTAAGGTTTGGAACTTCCATCAGTAAAAAAACACAATAGCTTCGGCTTAATCGAGGTAAGGGGGAGATTACTTCATAATGGGTGTTTAAGCTTAGGGATATTGGGGAGTCTCTTAGCCCCTTTTCTTTGTTAAGATTGAATTATGTGAGGTTTGTGCAAAACCTCCATATGGTGTATTTTTTATGCTGATTTTGTTATCATTGATGTGAAATTCGTGTAAATTTGTGTTAAGAATTTGATTGTTGATATTCATATGCTATGTAATGAATTAATGAAGAAAACATGGATATTTGATGTGATATGTGTTAGATTGATATTCTTTGATGTAAAATCCACTACTTATTCGTGTAAGTTGAATTTTGGATTTTATCTGACATGAATTGGGAGAAAATTTAAGGTATGGACCTGTTCCCTGGAGAAAAACGCAAAAATTGCATTCTTTAGCGGTGACGGGCATCACCTATGTAACAGTCCAAACGTCATTGCATCGAGGATGAAGATGTTAGACTGTCAGCGATGACAGATGTCACACATATGACGGTCAAACCCATCAGTGCCTCATGATGAGCAATATTTCCTCAGTTATATATATACTAAAAATTAAATGATCTTTAATGAGTCCAAAACACAACTCCTTAATTATTAAAATAAAAATGTTATAAATATTTTATAATATCTTTAATATTAATTTAAAATATTATATTAAAAACGAATATCTTATAATTTCTTTTATATTAACTTAAAATAATATAAATATTTTATAATATTTTTTATATTAATTTAGAGAATATTAGAATATCTCTAAATTAATATAAAATATTTTAATATTAATAAGCGGATCAATGAACGAATCTATCAAATTCGATATCCGAAAATCGCTCTAACTTGACCCTTCATTTGTCAGACCTATCTTGCGGCTCTTTAATTTCTGACAATCTTAACATTTATTTATTTTTTTCTGTATTATTTAAGGATTTAAGACATAGACCCTTTTATAATTCAAATTCAAAATATATTATTATAATTAAGCACTTTAAAATTTATCTAAAAAGTGTAATAACTTCATTATTAAAAGTTTGAATTTGTAACATTTAACTCAAGGAACATATCAATTGACCTATCCATCAATCAACTAATTCAACCAACCGATAATTCAATATCATATGAGACATTTATAAATCTGATAGAGAAATGATCATCATAACCACACCCTATAGTACAAGTTGAGACATACTTATAAACTGGAACAGTATAGCAATCTAGTATTGCCCCCACCATTAGGATTTATGAGAGGGATCGTTAAGCACATATATGCAACTTGCAAGAGATTATTGGAATCTTCTTTTAGGATTAATCCTTAGTTTGCATCTCCATCATGTACATGTATATAACTTTTTCATAACTTTACAAAATATAATAGTGATGCACCTCTTGTGTGCCCTTCAGCAAATGACACGGAACAGTGAACCCCCCAAAACAGAAAAAGATGTAGCAGCTACTTGCATATTCATCTTGTATATGAGTACAGAAATTAAATTAATTTTCAACTTCAAAACATTCCAAACACAAAATGAGTACAGTAATCAATTTAAACTATATATTGAATGTACTAAAAATATAAGTGGTTGATAATTGAAGTTTTAGATGAGTTGTTGTGTGCCATTTAATTTCCACACTTCATTGTTTTTTGGCATCAATTTCATGTCTACCCATCGAATTATTAATAAATTCTTGCACCTAGACATAGCTAGCTATTGTATCTCTATAGCTTGACATAACTGCTATGGATGAAGTTCAATCTTTTGTTGTAAATTTTCTTCCTAATTAATGAATTTTTTTTACTATTAACAATCTATCAAGTGTGTATTTCAAGCTCATCTTAATCAGTATTAGCAGAATAAATCTAGAGTGTAAACCAGTGGATAAGCGCTGAAATAAAAATTTGAAAAATTCTTTCACGCTGCATCAGTCGCAATGAACATCAGAGTTATCGCAATTGCAACCACATCTGCAAACTTAGTTTAAAACTATGCATTAAGCAACTTTGAATTTCCTATATATAAACCTAATTATTCTAGTCATTATTGTGTTGTATATATAAGTTACTGCATCATGGGAGAGTATCCAAATCATTCAAAAATTGAACAAAATATCAACATTTAAGATACAGTTAACATTATCATTATTCATCAGGTTCAGTCACATAAAATGCACTTATTGGAAGCAATTAATAAAATGACATATATTGACACTTCTAGAGATTTATTAAATAGATATGCTCTAAGAGAATATACTATATATAAGCTATCTCGACCTTACCAAATAATATACTGTATATAATTACACTGCAACAGAATCAATAGCTATCAAGTTGAAAAGTTTCATAAAGTGCAGTTGTTGGAAGCAGATCCCAAATATTCTCCACCATCTGAGGAGTCAAAAGTACATCTTCATCAAAGCCCTCGTAGCATCCTCCACCAGGTTTCACCACTTGTTCATCAGAATCCACAAGAGGAGGCACTGTCACAACTGTGTGATCATTTTTATCACAAACCATACTAATACTCTCACACTCAGGGTCAGCAAAGCTGTTATCGCCGACGAACTCTTGAAATTTGGAAGGATCCGGCGGCGATTCAGCATACTGACCAGTGAGTTCTTGGACTAGTGCCATGAATTCAGAGGCACTGGTGTTAACCTTCATAGGGTTGGAAATATAAACTACCTTGATGGGTTTGTTGTTTTTCTTTTTGGATTTGGATATTTTAGTTGGTGGTTTTTGTTGTAGAGAACTAATGACTGAATTCGTGCTGCTAGTGCTAATGGTGTCCATGGTTGTTTGCAGGAAAAATCGTAGTAGAAATGGATTTGGTTTAGTTGAAAATAACAAGTGAAGATGAAAATGAAAGAGGAAAATAATTGTGATGGAACCAAATTAATGGAGAGCGAGGGCTATTGGCCTAATACAACTCACAGGACACTAGCCGCGCGTGCTGTGCGCTTTTTTGTCTCATAATAATTTTAGTTATTCTTTGAAAATTTATCAAGTAAGAAGCTACTATTATCTATCTAGAATTGTTTTTAAAATAACTACGTTTCTTTAAAAAATTTATTAAATAACCACTTTTTAAAATATATATATATATATATCAAACTAAATACCATTCAACAATTTTTTTTTCATCCAAGAGGATATTATTTTTTGTTTTAAGGTGTCTGTGGCACATGATCATGTAGGTAGTCAAATGACTATGACACATGCATATAATTTTTAAGAGCATGCGACATTGGTTGTAATGCATACATACAAATAAAGCAATGCAATAGCCACATGCAATGACATATGCTCCTAAAGATTGCATGCATGTGCCACAGCCATTAACTACACATGACCATGTGCACATGCATTGATGTTTTAGGTAAAAAAATTAAGTACAATATAAGTCATAGGCAGTGGCGCATCTTTTTGGAGACAATTTTTTTGTTTGAAAAATGATTAGTTTGAATTTTTTTTTTTTAAATGGTTATTTAGAGATTTTGTTTAAAAAATATGATTATTGTTTTAAAAAATTCATCTATCTATCACTAAGCAACTAAAAATATTAACATCTTGAATTGAATAAAATAAATAAATAAATTATTATTATTATATATTTTATTATTCTGTTTCATGTTTTTTTTTTTTAATTGTTGTTTTAAAAATATTAATAATTTATTTACATTAATACATAAATATATTAATACATAAATATAAATATACGTTATTGTCATAATCATAAACTAATAGCTTACACTCATTTAATTCAACTAAGACATACAAATTAAGCTATTTCTGTTAACTTGTGATTGGTGGAAAGTGGAAGCATTATCCATTTGAAAGAGAAAAACAAAAATAGTCAAATGTATTTTTGCATAGTAAAAAATTATTTACAACAAACAACACTGGCACATTTATATTGGCCCAGCAAAGCATCCAGCCAATAGAATTTCAGCGAGAGAAACGGTAAAAACGGAAAGAAAAAAAAAAGAAAGAGAAACAAATTAAGTTTTGGGCTCAGGTTTATTGGGCCTGTTTTCTTCAACAACCCCCCTCAAACTGGAGTGTATGTTCAACAATCCAAGTTTGGAAACACAAGAAGAAAATGGTCCAAGGTGTAACGGTTTCGTAAATAAGTCAGTTACTTGGTTTGCGGTGTCGACAGGCATCAGGTGAATAACGTTGGCTTGAATCTTGTCACGGACAACATGGCAATCCATTTCTATATGCTTAGTGTGTTAATGAAAAATTTGGGTTAGACGCAATGTAGATTGCGCTTTGATTGTCGCAGAATAAGGTGACAGGTTAGGGATGTAGAATTTTGAAGTCGTGCAGGAGGTATAACAACCATTGAGCTTCGCAGGTAGTGTTAGCTAGAGCGCGGTATTCAGCTTCTGAAGAAGAACGTGAGACAACAAATTGCTTCTTTGTTTTCCAGCTGATTAAATTATCGTCGAGATAGAAACAAAAGCCGGTGATTGACCGTCTGGTTAGAGGACAAGTGCCCCAATCTGAATCCGATAATCCTGTGAGCTTGTAATTGGAGTTGCTTTTAAAGAATTAATAGACCTAGTGCTGGTGCAGATTTCAAATAACGGATGATTCTTTGAGCAGCCAGGAGATGTGTTTGAGTTGGGTTGGCCAGATGTTGACTTAATCTGCAGACAGAAAACACTATGTCAGGCCTAGAATGAGTCAAATATAAAAGCTTACCTATGATTCCTCTGAAGATTGAGGGTTCAGCCAGAGGTGTGTCATCAAGATTTTCAAGCTTGTTGCTAGGATCCATTGGTGTAGATGCCGGTTTAGCTCCTAGCAGGCCAGTCTGCTGCAGTAAATCCAAGCAATACTTCGTTTGGTATAATGTTATTCCTGCAGTGGATCGAGCAATTTCTAAGCCTAAGAAATAACGAAGGTGCCCAAGGTCTTTAATACTGAACTATTTATCCAGGAGTTGCTTGATGTTATTAATCTTAGTGATAGAATTTCCTGCAACAATTAAATCATCAAAGTATACAAGAACAGCAATAAAAGTAGATTCAGATGATTTCGTAAATAATGAATAGTCACCTTTTGATTATATAAAATCAAGACTGAATAAAGTTTGAGTGAGCTTATGGTTCCATTGTCGACTCACCTGTTTTAAGCCATAAATAGACTTGTTTAATTTACAAACCATGTTAGCTGGGACGGTAAGGCCAGGTGGAGGTTTCATGTAAACCTCTTCTTCAAGACCTCCATGAAGGAAGGTCGTGTTGATGTCCAATTGGTGTAAGTGCCAGTTAGCCGTGGCAGCAATAGATAATAAATGCGAATGGTCGTCATTTTAATAACAGGACTGAAGGTTTCCAAGTAATCGAGTCCCTCGGTTTGATTAAATCCCTTAGCAACAAGGCGTGCCTTGTATCTCTCAATGGCGCCGTTGGGAAGACATTTGATATTTAAAAGCCATTTATACCCAATAATGCTTTTATGGGGAGGTAATGTAGTTAGGTCTCAAGTATGGTTAGCATTGAGAGAGGCAAGTTCAGAGGCGAGTTGGGATTTTTGATAGCAGCAGAATAAGATGTGGGTTCTTGGACATAAGAGATTTTCAAATTAAATAATTTATGTTCAATAGATAAATTATCATATGATATGTAGTTAGAAAGAGTGTAAGGATTAGTACCTGGCAGATGATGAGAATCTAATGTTGTACCTTGAAGTAATGCACAATGATAATCCTGCAAGTAGGAAGGTTGTTTTGGGATTCTAGCAGACTTTC
This sequence comes from Lathyrus tuberosus, assembly GCA_022829125.1. Lineage (NCBI taxonomy): Eukaryota > Viridiplantae > Streptophyta > Magnoliopsida > Fabales > Fabaceae > Lathyrus > Lathyrus tuberosus. Next base: position 12,301,297 of record JALAZF010000009.1, read on the forward strand.
TAAGAGTGTGGATGGTGCATTATTAGTAGGAACAGTGTCAGGTATAGGTGTTGTAGGAGATGTGGGTGGTGAGGCAGAATTAGTGGCAGGGATAGTATTAGAAGGCCTGGGAGAAGTAGAACTTGGGTAGGTCTGTGACATGTCAGAAGAGTAGTCTAGGATGTCATCTTGGTGAGGATGGTAGACAGGTTTGGTGTGCTGGTATGGGCCAGGTGTGTTGGATTTATAGGGAAAAATGTTTTCATAAAACTTGGTATCCCTAGAAATGAAGATGTTTTGTGTGTGAATATTGTATAAAATATAACTTTTAACACCTTGTTTGAAACCTAAAAAAAATACATTTTTGTTATCTAGAATAAAGTTTGGTCCTATGTGTTGGGAGGCTACAAGCATACATAAGGCACCCAAAGGTTTAAATAGAGTTATAATTAGGAACATTGTTATATAGTCTAGTGAAAGGATAGGTATGGGCCAGTAATTTGGAGGGAAGCCTGTTTATGATGTGAACAGCATATGAGAGAGCATAGGACCAAAAACTTTTAGGGAGATTGGCCTGAAACAGAAGAACCCGTGTAACTCCTAACAGGTGTTAGTGTTTTCTTTCGACAAGGCCATTCTGTTGAGGTGTGTAAACACATGAGGTTTGGTGATGTATTCCATGATGGGAGTAAAATTCTTTTAACATAAACTCCATCCCATTGCCAGTCCTTATGGTTTGAATGGTTGTGTGAAATTGTGTGTTAACCATGTTAACAAAATTCTTAATTAAAGATGAAGTTTTAGATTTAGATTTCATAAGGAATATCCAGCAATAACGAGAATAATCATCAATAACAGTTAAAAAATATTTTGAGCCAGTAATAGAAATGCAAGAAATAGGACCCCAAATGTCCATATGAAGAAGTTCAAAGCATTTAGATGTATCGTTGGAACTAGTATGAAATGGTAAACGTTTTTGTTTAGCATGAAAACAAGTATCACAAGGAGTAGAATCAAGATGTAAATCATTGATAGGGAAGATTTTATTGATTTGAACAAGAGTATCATATGAGTGGTGTCCTAACCTATTATGCCATAAAGTACAAGTATTTATGCGGGGAGGGGGAATGTTATTTGTGCCTAAAGAGGGTGATATCAAAGTGTAGAGGCCTTGGTACAATTTAGCTACACCAATCTTCATCAGGGTATGGATGTCCTATATGATACAGTAGGAACCAGTAAAAATAAAGGCACATGAAAGAGAGCATGACAGCTTAGAAACAGATATCAGATTTGTGTAAAATATAGGAATATACAAAACATCATTAAGGTAGAAATCATCATTAAAATGCACAGAGCCAGAGAAATATGTGGTAATTGAGGCTCCATTGGGGAGCCTTACAATGATAGGAGGTATGGGGTTAAGGGTGGAAAACATATGTTTAGAATGACAAACATGATCTGTCGCGCCAGTATCTAATAACCATTCAGAATGAGAAATGTTATGAATATTATGTAAGAAAGAGGGATAACCTGTTGTGGGAAGAGTCACCGATTAAAGATGTTGAATGTTGTGTTCAGGGGAGGCAGTAGCTTGTTGGAGCAAGGCTAGCAAAGCACGGTGTTGATCAGCAGTGAAAGTGATGTTATCAGAAGTAGTGTCTGGTTGACTTGAAGTAGAAGTATCCACATTGGAGTCTTCTTGTGAAGCTTTTGCCATGTTAGCCTTCTTCAAGTAAGGTGGTAGGCCATGTTTCTTAAAACAAACCTCAATTGTGTGACCCGGTTTGTTGTAATAAGAACAGATCTTGATACCTTTGGATTTAATGTGAGGAGAAGTTTTGTTGCCATAGTCATTGGAACGACCTCTAGAGTGTGGTTTTTGCACTTGAGCAACTAGGGATTCGTCTTGGATAGGAGTAGCAAATTGGTGTTCTTGTTGGATAAGAAGAGAGAAGTCCTTGTTAACATTTGGAAGAGGAGACATGAGCATAATCTGGGCCCGGATTGCAGCATATTGTTCGTTCAGTCCCTTCAAGAATAAAATGACATAATCATTGTCACAATACGTCTTAATGGTGGGAATGAGATTGCCATGACAACTGGGAGTGCAGGTGCAAGACGGTAGGGGTCTAAAGTTGTCAAACTCCTGCCAAAGTTTCTTCAAGGTTATAAGATATTGGGTAATTGTTAGATCACCTTGCTTCTACGCATATATTTTTGCTTGCAGATATGAGATGCGAAAAATGTCTCCTTGGTGATACCGCTCATGAAGTTCATCCAAGATATCCTTTGCAGTGTCCATCCACAAAACACTTTCGGAGATGTCTTTGTCAATCGAGTTGGTGATCCATGCCATTACCATATTGTTGCAACGACACTAGAGGTTGTATTTTGAATCATTAGTAGAAGGACGAGGTAGAGTGCCATCAACAAACCCTAATTTATTCTTAGAAATTAGGGCAAGTTTCAAAGACCGATGCCAATAATGGAAGTTGGTGTTGTTTAATGGGGGAGAAATGATGGCTAACCCAGGATTATCGCTGGGATGCATAAAGAAAGGATCAAGCATGTCTTCTTGATACGATCTGGTATGAGATTTGTTGTGGTTCTACGACTCAGAGTTAGAATGATCTGATGTCGATGTGGACGATGAATCTGCCATTGTTGAACCAGGAGGGAAGAAAGCAGCAAAAACCAAGAAGAAGATGAATGAGAAAAAAAAATGAAGAAAAAGGTTGCAAACAAAAAAAATGGAGAAAGAACAAGAACAGATACAACGATGGGGAATGAACATACGATGGAAGAAGAAACGTATCAGAGCAATCTTTTAGACTGATACCATGTTAACTTGTGATTGGTGGAAAGTGAAAGCATTATCCATTTGAAAGAGAAAAACAAAAATAGGCAAATGTATTTTTGCACAGTCAAAAATTATTTACAACAAACAACACTGGCACATTTATATTGGCCCAGTAAAACATCCAGCCAATAGAATGCCAGAGAGAGAAACGGTAAAAACGGGAAAAAAAGAAAAGAAAGAGAAACAAATTAAGTTTTGGGCTCAGGCTTATTGAGCCTATTTTCTTCAATAATTTCATCCACTCTTATTTATTTATTTTGACTAAATTATATTTTTTATCCTATTATAGTTCATTCACGAAATCAATCATTTGTATTGTTTTATTTTCAATTATTCTTCTAAGTCGTTTGAAAAATCAATTTTGTTGTAGGATTTAGAGTTTGAAAATGACAATAATTGATAGAATAGAATATTCTTCTTTTCATTAAATTTGATTCTCTATAATTATATTTGGATTTATTTGCAATTACTCTTTTAGGTTTGAATGTACATATTGTAGTATTTATATTATTGATCATTATCAATAAAATTGATTTCCTTCTTGCAGTAGTATTTAAATATTTTAAAAAGCCCTAAAAATTCCCTAGCCATTGTGTTAACCAGGCGCCACCCTCTCCTCTTTATACTCAGTTATCCCTTCAACACAAGACCTCCGTCGTGGCCTAACTCATTCATATATGGAAGAGACTATTGAATAACTTTTTTTTCCAAGGAGATGTGACCTAACTCGTACATATATGGTTAGTGGGAAAAATTGTATTGTACATATCATATGCTATAAAAGTGAGACCCCATGATCCTAAGAGGTAGCGTCTGGACGATACCTCACTATGCAAGGGCCTTGGCACCACCCATATTTAACACTTTCACTAATATATCTCTACATGTAGGTTTTTTTTTTTGAAACAGCCAAACATAACTTCATTGAAATAATGGCATAAGGAATGCCCAAATTACAAAGAAACTACTCATGCTGAAAATTTAAACAGAGAGCTACACCAGAAAACACCCAAAGCTAAAGACAAAGAAATGCTCCAAAGACAGCCTCCCCCTATTCCCCTACAATACACACCAGAACCGAGAATAAAAACTACTAAACTAACAGGCTGCAAATGCCACAACAGGCTCCAGCACCCAATCCTGCTCCGGGCCACTGCACAAACCCAACTACCTAACTAACTCACCTAAGGCCAAAGATAGAGCTGACACTAAAATAACCTGAGCACACAAAAATGAAAAGGCTTCCATACAGTGAGCAAGTGACAGATGACGAAGCTAAACCGGACCAACATAAACCTAACAAACATACAGATGGATACGGGAACAACTCTAGCTCCTCAGAAGGATAAACTTTCAATCCACTGAATTCGCAGCCAAAACCAGAAATGCTCACTGAAACACTGCTTGCTGATGAAAACTTCCAAGCCTAATCCACAAAAAGGGCTCCGAGGGTTGAATACCAAACTCTCACCTTAACCGACGCACTGTGTTGAAGTCTTTCCTGATGAGATGAGAAGAAACTCTGCACAGAAAAGACAGATAAGGTCCTGCTGATAAGATAATAACCTGAGGACTTCCCAGATCGCAAAAACACCAGCGACCAGACCTAACAAGGAATCCAACATCGCGATACCAGATCGACCTTCCGACAGAACTACAAGAAAAACTACTTGGGAGAGACCTCACTAATGAGATCCACCCTCTTCAGAAAAACATAATTACCCCTTACTCCTGAATTAGTCCTAAATTCACCCTCGAATTCGAAAACCAAGACGAAAAGTTCAGAGCCAAATCCATTCCTCTGACTAACATCCATTTCCAAGCCAATATTTTCACCTTTTCCACTGTCCGATCAGGCTCTATAACCTTGTTTTGGAACAATTTTTCATTTCTTGCTTTCCAAATTGACCAAACACAATCAGACCAAATAACTTTTAGCTTGGGAACTGTATTTCTGCTTCCTCCCAACAATCCTTCGAATTGCAACTGGTGCGCAAAACCTTCATCATGCAAAGCAGAATTAACTCTCTCTACATGTAGGTTTAACTGGATCCATGTTTATAAAATTTAATTTACAATAAATATAAATTAAATATGTTTTATTAAAATCTCATTATTTTAATTTTTAAATAAAAATAAACTCAATATTATATTGGTGAAAACAATATAAATTAATTTTTATTGAAAATTGTCAATAAAACCAAATAGAACATTTTAAAAAAAAAAACCTTGATTTATAATAAATATCAACAACTTGTTTAATAAAATTAATATTGTTAAGGTTATTTTTGTTTTTACAATCAGTATCTCTTGATTGCAATTGCAAAAAATCGAATCGTAATTCTTTCTATTAAATTTAGGGTTAAATATGTTTTTGGTCCCTATAAAATTATCAAATTTAGTTTTTGGCCTCTATTAGAACACTGTGCCAAAAAAGACCTTTAGCAGCGCTTTTTTTGGCCTTTAGCAGCACTTAAAAGCACTGCCAAAGGTGGCGCTGTTGTAGGTAAAGGCAACACTTTTTTTCCTTTGAAAAGCGTTGTCTTAGGTCCCCCTTAGGACCCTCTTTAGCAGCGCTTTTAAAAGCGCTTTAGTAGGACCCCCATATAGCAGCGCTTTTTCAAAGAAAAACGCTTTCGTATGACCCCTTTTAGCAGCGCTTTTAAAAGCGCTGCTAAAGGTCCCCCTTTAGGCAGCGCTTTTTCAAGGAAAAGCGCATTGTAGGCCTCTTTTAGCAACGCTTTTAAAAGCGTTGTCTTATGTATACGTTATGACCCCCTTTAGGCAGCGCTTTTTTTAAAATGCGCTGTCTTTTATAAAAGTGCTTTTTAAAAGTATTTTTTTAAAAATCAATTATTAAACCTGTATAATTTAACCTGTATAATTGAACAGAATCCTTTATTTCAACACATGGCCTTGGATACCATTATAATTCAACACATAGGCCTTATACCATTATAATTCAACAATAGGCCTTTATACGATTAAAATTCAACACATAAACCGTAATAAGCATTATATATACAACACCAAAATAACCATTACATATATATATATATATAACTCAATACAAACTATACAACAGCAATTCCATGCACCAACTCGAAACCTTATACACCATTTTCATCACCTATACATCAACTTCCAAAACTATTCAACAATTTCTAAAACTACACAACACCTTCCATAAACCTAACATAGTTTCTAAAACTATTCAACAAATTTTCATTTCAACCATGTATTGACACCAATCCTCCTTTATTTCTTCTAATTTATCTTTCGTGTAGGTGGCACACTTGAATTCATCAAAATACTACATATAACATAATATGCATGATTTAGTTAAAAGTAATTAATTAGATGAAATATCCGATAATAAATATTAAAATAATTCATAACGTATATATAAATCCATACCATGTTTGGAATCTCTATTTGTTCCAAATGAATAATTTTTTTTATGAATCTCAAGACAAAATAACAATAATCGATACCATTACGCTGCCGAGGACACTACACATAGAAAAAGTATTAATATGTATCAGGATATATAGTTTAACTTGTGTTATCAAGTAGCATTACTATTATAATAACAAATTATACCTCCACTCTTATCCATGTAATGTTGTTTGCTTTGCTCTTTGGTACCCGAGCTTGTCGTTGTGATCAGAATATTTGTATGGCTCTATCATAATATAAACGAATATTTAGAACAATCTCACATAAATAAAGAAATACACACGCGAATATTTAGAACAATCGCATCACTTATGTAACACCCCATTTTAAATTATTTGGTCGTCGGTGCTATTTTGTTTGTTTGGCCTTGTTAAGGGTGAGTGAAGGGTAGCGCCTTATATAAATAGTGGGAATTAAAGACCTTAGTTTAGTAATGATGATATAGCAGTGAAAATAATAATAGTAATGTGGTTAATATTATTATTGTTATTATTATTATTATTATTATTATTATTATTATTATTATTATTATTATTATTAGGATTATTATTATTATTACTATTATTTTATTATTACTAAAATGAAATCAGATTAATTAGGATTAAGGAGGGTTAGTGGGGGAATAGTTGATTTTCACGTAAAACAAGAAAAAGAAAAGAGAAAGGGGGAGAGAAGGAAGAACAAGGGGAGAACAATTGCTAGGGCACTCTTCAGAACAAATTCTTGCAGGAATCTGATCAAGAATTCGAGGTAATGGGGGATAACGGGTTTAATATTGGTGAATTAATCATGTGAGGGTAGTGGGGAGTCCTTAACCCCGTAGGAATCCGTTTGCATGTATGCTGTCATATGATTATGTGATGTATATGCGTGAATCTGTGATGAATATTATGTGCTGAACTTCTGATTTTGTCTGTCATCTTGATGTCGTTATTGTTGTTGAATGTGACATTGCAGAGTTGATTTTGATTTAAATTCGGAGGATGAATTTAGACTAAAATCGGAGTTAGTAATGTTAAGAGAAAGATGCAGGATGAGTAATAGAACATGAAATTGATGTAGAACTAGTTTTAGGACTGTTTTAGAGTGAATTAATGAAGATCCCGTAGCAGAACTCAGGCTGGTGTGGAGAAAACAGGTTTGCGTAATAGATCTGGCGTTACGCGTATTGGGGAAGGTGTTACGCGTAAGGCTAGGCAGGATTGGAGGCATTACACGTACGGGGAGGCCATAAGGAGGTTTTGGCACAGCCCTCTGCCCATACGCGTAAGGATACGCGTATGGTGGCTTGGCAATATGCGTATGGAGTAGCTATACGCGTATCCAGATCTGAGAAAGGAATTTGTGAAGGAAAATAGCTCTCTGCCCATACGCGTATGGGGTCAGGCAATACGCGTATAGCAGGGCGAGGCAGGAGGCCTTACGCGTCTGGTACGCATAGGAATGGGTGAGAGAGATGGGCAATACGCGTATGGCCCAGGGCAATACGCGTATGACCAGCAAGTATGCAAAATTTTACCGTTTCGCGATTTCTTTCCCTTTTTTGCGTCGGAATCGGTTTCTTTTGGTTTGAGAGGTTGGGAACGGATGTCAGAAGTTAAGAAGTGTAGAGTTGGTGACGAAAATAATTAATCTAATAATTTTGGTGAATTAATTAGTAATTAGCTAATTAGTGGAAGAGTACCTTGTGAGGCGTGTAGAATGTGTTTGTGTGGCGCCGTTTGTGTAAGGTGCGAGCGGTCTTGGGGTAGCAGAGGTAATTCTTGGTGAATTAACGGTGAGTTTATGACGCACTTGGGATCAATGAGGATCGTATATTTTACTTGATGATAGTCTCTTGTGCATAATTTGTGTGTGATGATGCAGTGTTGCAGGTGAGGTAATTCCAGTGTGAATTACGGTAAGCGTATGGCTTACGTGTGATCAGGAGGATCGTGTAAATGTATAACAGATTATTATACATGTGTTTTGTGTGTAATTTGTGTTGTGGTGAATGATTATTTTATGTGTGATTCAGGTGTGATCAGGAGGATCGTGAACATGTATATATATGCTATTGTACATGTGTTTTATGCATAATTGTGTCATGCATTTCATGGTGTTTGTGGGATGAATCATTACTCAGGAGGACTGTATGTGATTCGTCCGTACTCCAATATGGAGAATGGTGGAGATAGATCATTGCCAAGTAGGGGTGTATGTGATCTATCCGGGTTCGATTGAATGAACCATGATGTTGGTACCACATGCATTGTGTCTGTGTTGAGTCGCATTGCATTATTACTTTGTTGATTGATTGGTGATTGAATGTGACAGTAGGTCGTGACTGTATGCTTGTATGATGTATGTGAGCAACTACCTTCTAATATGTGTTATTCATCGTTTAATATTGAATGTAGTTCTCACCCATTTGTTGTTGTTGTGTCTGCGCTTCTTCGGAAGTACAGATAATCCAGGTACTTAGGTTGCTGGAGTACGTGTTGCTTGTTCGAGTCGTAGGAGTCGCTCTGATACGTAACACGGGAAAATTGGGGATTTTATTGATTGTCTTTCTGTTTTGAATTTCGTTACATATCTTTCATTTGTTTGAATTTATGGTGAACCACGAGTTATGTGGAATTTTTCCGAAATTGTTGGCATGTGGTCTTGAAATGAATAAATTATTTGTTCGCTGTTTTATTTCATTTAATAAAAGGAGCATGATGTTGATTTTATGAATGTGGAATCCTACTTTATTTTCGGTGTAAAAACTTTGATTATTTTCATAGAACTTCGTATATTTTCCAAATGGGAAAGTGGGGTGTTACAATTGGTATCAGAGCAGGTCGGTCCGTCCGGCCAGGTTATCTAGTATGAGTTATGTTATGGTACGCGACATGTGTGTAGAACACTGTCGGTACGTGCTTGTTTTCTAATCGTTTGGTTGCAGGAGTTGAGGTTGAGATAAGTGGGGGAGAAGCTGGTGCTTCTCCAGGATGCTTCCACTCTGGAAGGACGGATTGGTAAGTAATGGAGTGTTATCATAGTTGGTGAGGAAGGGTTTATACTTCATCAGGATGATCGGCTGTCTATGAATAAATTGGGGAACTGATCACCCTCAATCTATTGTTGATAGTAGTTGGAATCAAGATGAATGGATAGATGCGCCTTGACAATTAAGATAGCATGTGATGTGGAAGATGGTTGTGTTGAGTCGGTATGGATATTTATTATCTGAAGAAGATGTAGAAGAGAAGTACTTGTCGGTCGATCAATTTGAAGGATGTCTCTGAGGGAGGACAATCGAGTATTGTTGGTGATTGTTTTTCAGTGAGTAGAGAACTAGTGAGGGCTAGAGATATGCCAGTGTGGGGTAATCCCGGATGTCTTTCTGAGGGTGGATCCGAGTGGGATAATGGTAGAAAACTGGTAGCGTTGTGTGCTGAACGAATGGGTGGACATCTATTGGGCAAAGCCTCGGTGTATTAACGTTTGCGTTGTGGCGAGTTGGTAGTGAAGTTATATGTGTGTAGTTACCTGTTGTTTGCGAATTTTTGAACTCATTTTCAGGCGAGATAAGTGGATCACAGGCGTATTAATGAGGTAGAGATGGCTATTGATTCAGCACTTGATACGAGTCTGATGTCAACGACTTCGTACAGAAAGTGAACTTAGATTGGACGAAGGTGAATGGTTGAGGTTTTATCTGCTCAGTAAGTGGAAAAACTATTAGGAGGTGAGACTAAAATGTTTGTTATGTCTGTGTTAATAGTGTATGGAATTGACAGGAAAGCCACGGTGAAGGGCTGCCAGTTGTGCATGATTCCCAGATGTGGTTCCGGATGGAATAACAAGCGTGATGTGTATAAGGGTATTGAGGTGGGAAGCAAACTTAGAGTTTGGATGAATTTTGGAATTCTTAGAGTTTTAGGGAATTAATGGAAATTTTGAGAAAACCCTTGGGTGTGGATGTAATATTGAGATTGAGAGTTCTTTTTGGTGGATTGTTGATATATGTTGGAATTTGTGGAATTTGAATTGTCCAGAGAATGAAATTGCGTATGGACTACTGACAGTTGCATAAGGTAACGATTGAGAATAAGTGTCCATTTTCAAGAATAGATGATTGGAATGGTTTGGTTGAGTTTGATTGGAATTATAATTGTTTGGAAAGTTTGATACGAGTGGTAATTTGTGTGAGTTGAGGCTTTGATCGATTTCATGTGGCTGGTTGTGTTATCATCGGAATAGGTTGTTATTTAGTCGGTCAAGCTGGTATGTGAGTCTGGACAAGATTGGATGAGTTCGGAGTGGCGTTCATTAGGGATATTTGGATCTAATATAAAGTTAGAAGGAGACCACATAGGGTGTTTGAAAATCGAGTTGTAAGTGTTGAAAAGAAAGGAATTTTTATGCTAAATTACTCAGGCGAGAATTTTGGTTGAAAAAGGTTAGTTTTCTTGGATATCCTATTTTGATGATGGTATTGTTATGGATCCATCGGAGGTAGATGCAGTTCTACGATGAGAGGCTCCAAAGTCGGATAAGGTGATTAGAATCTTTTTGGACTTTAGTGGTTATTACCGGAGGTTATGGAAGGTTTTTCCAAGTTAGCATTTTCGCTACTTCAGCTGACTTGCAAGGGGTAAGTCGTTTGCTTTGGATGTTCATTGTGAGGAAAGTTTGAGAGGGCTAAAGTAGAATTTGTCTACGGCTCCAGTTTTGATTATGCGTGATCCTAATAAACCGTTTATGAGGTGTTGGGATGTGTCTATGACGAGTTAGTCAGGGTGGTGATGCAAGATGGTAAGGTCGTGGCTTATGCTTTACGACAATTGAGGATTCATGATTTTGAGATGGTTGCGGTTACTTTTGTGTTGAGAATCTGGAAGTATTATTTTTATGGTTTTGAAATCGAAGTGTTTAGTAATCACAAAGATATTAAGTACCTGTTTAGTAGCAAATAATAGAGTACGAGACAACGAGGATGGTTAGAATTCCTGATGAGTTATGACTTTAGCTGGAATTATCCTATTGGTGAGAGTAATGTCGCGCCGGAAGAGTAAGTCGAAAGTTTTATAAATGTCTGTTCTGATTGTCAGCGGATTATAATTATTTGAGTAGTTCAGAGACTTGTGTCTGGTGTGTGAGATAACACAGTAGAGAGGGAGGTTGGGTATATTAGGAATGAACTATGATCTTTCTGGTGAATACTAAAGAGAGTCAGAGGTTGGATGTGGAATTGGTAGAGTTGATTGTTGCGGGTAATCAGAGTGCGCATCGAAAGCGTGATGCAGAACACTTTGCTTATGCGTGTGTGACTTGTGAGAGTTCATAGGTTGAACATTGGAAACAAGTGGGAATGATGAGACCATTGGACGTTTCGGAATGGGAGTGTTAGGTGAAAGGTTTAAATATTATTCATGGGCTACTATGTAGATGGATGTTTTGGGGTATATGTTCGATTGGTGAAGCGTAACATTGTTGTAATAATGTTGTGCGGAAAGGGGTTGGTATTATGATTATGTAGAGGTTGTTGACACGATGTTGTGTCATGGGACTTTAGGTTCTTGTATTGTTGTTACCTCGGTTCCATCGTGATGGTTCGAGTGCGTGGAGCTAATTCCTATGTGGGAAATTAGGGGAGTGTTACCTATGGTGAGGGTAACGATCTTGTTGTGTTTTGTTTCTAGAGTGAACCTGCGTGTTTGTAACTTGGGTATTCTTTAAGTCGTGAGTTAGTCGTCAAGTGCATTGTATGGGCATTGCATCTTGTTAGTGTGTTATCCGTGGTGTGCCTTTTGTTGGCATGATGGTTGGTTAGTCGGATGCAAGAGTCGTATCCGGAGTCGTTCGTTTCAGATATATTTTCGAGGATGAAAATAATTTAAGTGGGGGAGAGTTGTAACACCCCATTTTAAATTATTTGGTCGTCGGTGTTATTTTGTTTGTTTGGCCTTGTTAAGGGTGAGTGAAAGGTAGTGCCTTATTTAAATAGTGGGAATTAAAGACCTTAGTTTAGTAATGATGATATAGCAGTGAAAATAATAATAGTAATGTGGTTAATATTATTATTGTTATTCTTATTATTATTATTATTATTATTATTATTATTATTATAATTATTAGGATTATTATTATTATTACAATTATTTTATTATTACTAAAATGAAATCAGATTAATTAGGATTAAGGAGGGTTAGTGGGGGAATAGTTGATTTTCACGTAAAACAAGAAAAAGAAATGAGAAAGGGGAGAGAAGGAAGAACAAGGGGAGAACAATTGCTAGGGCATTCTTCAGAACAAATTCTCGCAGGAATCTGATCAAGAATTCGAGGTAAGGGGGGAGAACGGGTTTAATATTGGTGAATTAATCATGTGAGGGTAGTGGGGAGTCCTTAACCCCGTAGGAATCCGTTTGAATGTATGCTGTCATATGATTATGTGATGTATATGCGTGAATCTGTGATGAATATTATGTGCTGAACTTCGGATTTTGTCTGTCATCTTGATGTTGTTATTGTTGTTGAATGTGACATTGCAGAGTTGATTTTGATTTAGATTCGGAGGATGAATTTAGACTAAAATCGGAGTTAGTAATGTTAAGAGAAAGATGTAGGATGAGTAATAGAACATGAAATTTATGTAGAACTAGTTTTAGGACTGTTTTAGAGTGAATTAATGGAGATCCCGTAGCAAAACTCAGGCTGGTGTGGAGAAAATAGGTTTGCGTAATAGATCTGGCGTTACGCGTATTGGGGAAGGTGTTACGCGTAAGGCTAGGCAGGATTGGAGGCATTACCAGTACGGGGAGGCCATAAGGAGGTTTTGGCACGGCCCTCTGCCCATACGCGTAAGGATACGCGTATGGTGGCTTGGCAATACGCGTATGGAGTAGCTATACGCGTATCCAGATCTGAGAAAGGAATTTGTGAAGGAAAATAGCTCTCTGCCCATACGCGTATGGGGTCAGGCAATACGAGTATGGCAGGGTGAGGCAGGAGGCCTTACGCGTCTGGTACGCGTAGGAATGGGCGAGAGAGCTGGGCAATACGCGTATGGCCCAGGGCAATACGCGTATGACCAGCGAGTATGCAGAATTTTACCGTTTCGCGATTTCTTTCCCGTTTTCGCGTCGGAATCGCTTTCATTTGGTTTGAGAGGTTGGGAATGGATGTCAGAAGTTAAGAAGTGTAGAGTTGGTGACGAAAATAATTAATCTAATAATTTTGGTGAATTAAATAGTAATTAGCTAATTAGTGGAAGAGTACCTTGTGAGGCGTGTAGAATGTGTTTGTGTGGCGCCGTTTGTGTGAGGTGCGAGCGGTCTTGGGGTAGCAGAGGTAATTCTTGGTGAATTAACAGTGAGTGTATGACGCACTTGGGATCAATGAGGATCATATATTTTACTTGATGATAGTCTCTTGTACATAATTTGTGTGTGATGATGCGGTGTTGCAGGTGAGGTAATTCCAGTGTGAATTACGGTAAGTGTATGGCTTACGTGTGATCAGGAGGGTCGTGTAAATGCATAACTAATTATTATACATGTGTTTTGTGTGTAATTTGTGTTGTGGTGAATGATTATTTTATGTGTGATTCAGGTGTGATCAGGAGGATCGTGAACATGTATATATATGCTATTGTACATGTGTTTTATGCATAATTGTGTCATGCATTTCATGGTGTTTGTGGGATGAATCATTGCTCAGGAGGAGTGTATGTGATTCATCCGTACTCCGATATGGAGAATGGTGGAGATACATCATTGCCAAGTAGGGGTGTATGTGATCTATCCGGGTTTGATTGAATGAACCATGATGTTGGTACCACATGCATTGTGTCTGTGTCGAGTCGCATTGCATTATTACTTTATTGATTGATTGGTGATTGAATGTGACAGTAGGTCGTGACTGCATGCTTGTATGATGTATGTGAGCAACTACCTTCTAATATGTGTTATTCACCGTTTAATATTGAATGTAGTTCTCACCCCTTTATTGTTGTTGTGTCTGCGCTTCTTCGGAAGTACAGATAATCCAGGTACTTAGGTTGCTGGAGTACGTGTTGCTTGTTCGAGTCGTAGGAGTCGCATTGGGGATTTTATTAATTGTCTTTCTATTTTGAATTTTGTTACGTATCTTTCATTTGTTTGAATTTATGGTGAACCACGAGTTATGTGGAATTTTTCCGAAATTGTTGGCATGTGGCCGTGAAATGAATAAATTATTTTTCCGCTGTTTTATTTCATTTAATAAAAGGAGCATGATGTTGATTTTATGAATGTGACATCCTACTTTATTTTCGGTGTAAAAACTCTGATTATTTTCATAGAACTTCGTATATTTCCAAATGGGAAAGTGGGGTGTTACAACTTACGTATCAATCATCTTCTTCATCTCCGGGTATTTTGTTTGATCACCTTCTAGCGAATCCAGATAATAGACTATTTCTTTTATCGGATTAATCGCAAGCAAAAACCAGTGTCCACTGTAAAATAAAACAAAAGTATAGATGGAAATGTTATACACAACGTTAAAAAGCGAAAGATTATAATAAAGGAAGTTAGAATGAAAATCTTACCCATGGCCAGTATTATATGGTAAAAGATACAACTTCGTTGTATCTTTGTTGGTCATAAATGCATCTACTAAGTGACCTTTGACTACGTCTGTAGTTCGAACGATTAGATTTGCATTGACACAGTTGGGAGACAAGAAGGAGTATCTTTCTGTCAATTGACGCGGAACATCAATTTTTCATACAAGAACCTGAAATAAAAAACATAATCAACATTCGAATATTCATTAAAATGAGTAAATAAATTGATCAATTAATTAAATAAAATCGATGGATTACCTGATGTATGAATTCATAACACCGACGCCTAATTCAGAATGCGTAAATATCTGATCCAAGTCTTCTTTTGCAATTATTTATGAATAGGCGAACCCAAAAATACCTGCTTCCATATGTATTTCACGGATACCAACTTCCATCAAATCCGTTGTGCCTATAATTGTTTCAAGGCATAACCGAAATCGAGGAATATAAGCTTTTTTTGGCTTGGCTAATTCTGGCTTCTTTTTCTTGCTCCCTTGTTGCACCTCTTGTGTAGGAACCTGAAAATCATATAACTCATAAAGTTAGTAATCATGAAGCTTTTGAATTCAGATCATAGAATTAATATTTTCGATGCATATATATCAATGTACCTTTTTTTGTGATGCAACTGACTCGGTTTGCCACACAATCCCTTTATCTTTTGATTTGGATTTTGTAAGAGTCTAACAATGTCATGTAAATAAAATGTAGGTAAAAGTAAGCATAACATAACTTATATGTAAGTAAAACATTTGAAAACTAAAAGGTTAATAATGGTTTTCAACATACCGAGTCATTTATGACGATGAGGTTTAACGACCATGCAACATACGACCCTATTGCGTCCCCCGCCAATGTTGCATCTGAAACGTCGTCAGGTATAGGTAGTAACGGATCCCGCTCTAAAGCAATATCAATCGAAACCTTCAAAAATCTAGCAGGGAGCGGTCTATGGTGAAGTACGTCTCCCGAAGTGTTATGCACTTTTCCCTTTACAACCATGCGATATGTCGGTGCCGATAAATATAACTGACAAAGTGAAATGTCCTAAACAAAAAAAAAATAATACGAAATTGTTATTGTGCAATGATGTCAATATAAAAAATTGTGCTAATTTAATAAAGGGTTAAATAAGTAATAGGTCCCTGAAAATAACCCAACATTCAAGTTTGGTCCCTATAAAAATTTTCTTCAAGGTTTGGTCCCCCAAATGTTTTCCGTTTCCAACTCTAGTCCCTCCCGTTAGTTTTCACTAACGGAGGGTGACATGGCGTGCCATGTGTGCTGAATCTTTATTTTGATACGGACACGGTGTAATTATAGGAAATGGAAGAAGCTGAAAAGACAAAAGTCATAAACATAGAAGAGGAAGAAAGTCATTTTCCACAAATCGTTTCTTCGTCAAAGACCGTGTGCCTTAGTAGAAGAACGTCTTCGTCATTTCTTCGCAACTCTCAGAAGTGGTCCCAAAGTAGGTCTTCTGCGATTCGAAGTTGTGGTCCCAGGTAAATGAAGTTGTCTGCCATTATTTGGTTTCTTTTATTAGTTACTGATTAGAATACGATCGTGGTCCCTCCATGCTTGTTTTGATACTTTGTTTGTCAGTTGTTTGTTAAATGAAAAACTTGTCTACCATTATCGTTTCTTTACTATGGTTAATATATGTTTTCGAAGGTGGTCCCCTACTTTAAATAGTTGTCTGTTGTCTGCCATTACGTTTACTTTTGTTTTGTACGAAAATGGCAAAAATGAAAGTTAGTTTTAACTTTTGTGTGCAGGGGTATGGATAAGTTCACTGTTGTTTTTTATGTAAAGGGGTCTTTTGTAAAAGACACAAACCTAACATACGAAGGAGGGGAGGTGTATGCTTTCAAGGGTCAGGATCCTGATTTTTGGAGTTTTGTTGAGGCATGTGACTTAGTTAAGGAGTTGGTACCTGAGTTTGATTACAATTTGGTTAAGATGTGGTGGAAGCATGAGGAAGGATCATTTGAAAATGACTTGAAACCATTCAAGGATGACGGAGATGCGTATGAGTTGGCCTTGTATGCCATGGAGTACAAGTGTGAGATTGAAATTTACTGTGAAAATAGGGTTCATGGAGAGCACACAGCTATGGAGAGGATTAGAGAGAAAGGAAAGGCACCTAATTGTCAAGTGGAAATTGACAACAGGAGTGGATCAAGTGAACAGTCTGATGAAGACTCTGTGGAAGATGTACATTTTGAAGATAGTGAGGAGGAGAGAATGGGTGGATTTGAGGAAGGGCTTGATGAGGTGCTTCCTAATAGGGCTGTTGGGGAAGGCAACAAGAGTGAGCAACAACAGAAGAGTGAGCAAGAGCAGAAGGTATGTATAACAGAGGAGTTGGGAAAGGAACATGTCATTGAGGATGAATACTTGACCGATGAGCTGAACAGTGGTGGGGATGATGAGAGGCCTGTGTTTTGAGGTATATTGAGGAGGAGTCATTGAGCGAGGATTATGTGTTCAAAGTTGGGATGGAGTTTTCATCCTTAAGGCAGTTTAAGGATGCCATTTTAGAACACAATGTGTTGAATGGAAGGGAGGTAAAGTTTGAAAAGAATGATAAAAATAGATGCAGGGTTGTGTGCAAGGACAAGAAGAAATGTGACTATACAGTGTTGTGTAGTAAGGTATTGACCTCAACCACTTTTAGAATAAAAACCTTGTTTTCCAAACACAAGTGTGGTAGACAATTCTTTAACAGAAATGCTAGAGCTGAGTGGGTTGCCAAGGTAATTGTTGATGGCTTGAAGAATAATCCTAAAATGAGGTTGACTGAGGTAGTTGCTGATGTTAGAAAGAGGTATGCTACAGAAATTCCAGGTTGTAGAGCATTTAAGGCTAGGCAAATAGCAAGAACAATTGTAGAAGGTGACTCAAGCAAACAGTATAGCCTACTTTGGTCTTATGCTGCTGAATTGAAGAAGGCTTCAGCTGGTAACACATTTAAAATCAGTACTAGTTCTCCAAGTGAAGGGTTGAAACCAAGGTTTGAGAGATGTTATATGTCATTTGATGGAACTAAGAAAGCATTGACAAAAACATGTAGGCCTTTCATTGGTTTGGATGGATGCCACTTGAAACATAAATATGGTGGTATACTTTTGATTGCTGTTGGGAGAGACCCCAATGATCAATACCTACCTATTACATTTGCTGTGGTTGAGATGGAGACAAAGGATTCGTGGAGCTGGTTTCTGAAGTTGTTGATTAAGGATATTGGAGTTGGAAGGTGGTGCTTTATATCTGATCAATAAAAGGTAGTGTTAGTGCATTGTTGGATTGAATTTTGTTACATACATTACACTGTTCTAATGCCTTATTGTATTCCTTGTTTAGGGTTTAGTACAGGTTTTTGAGGAAGAGTATCCAGCATATGAGCATAGGTTCTGCCTAAGGCATCTCTATGCAAACTTCAAGAAGAGATTTGGTGGAGGAACCTTGTTCAGAGATCTAATTATGGCTGCTGCCAAAGCTACATATTTTGAAGCTCATGAAGCAAAGATGCTGATGATAAAGGATGTCAGTTTGGAGGCCTATGAGTGAATAGAGGTAATTCCCAAGAAAAAATGGTGTAAGCATACATTTCCTATGTTTTCTAAATGTGATGTTTTGATGAACAACCTGAGTGAGTCATTTAATGCAACCATATTGCTGCAAAGAGACAAACCCATTATAACTATGTTTGAGTGGATAAGGAACTATTTAATGGGGAGGTTTGCCACTTTAAGGGAAAAGGTGGATAGTTACAAGGGTATCATAATGGCCAAACCCTTAAGGAGACTAGATAGGGAAATTGAGAAAAGTGCATCATGGACAGCTACCTATGCTGGTAGGTTGTCATTTCAAGTGAGCCATGTGTTATTGACTGACAATTTTGTAGTAGATCTTGAAAAACATACTTGCTCTTGCAACTTTTGGGAACTGGTGGGTATCCCTTGTAGGCATGTTGTGGCTGCCATCTATAGGAAGGTAGATGACCCTCTAAAGTATGTCCACTCTTGCTATCACAAGACCACCTATGCAGCATGCTATAGTGAGGTTATTACCCCACTGAATAGACAAAACAAGTGGCCCAAGACTGATAATGAGGGAATGTTGCCACCTATTTTCAAACGAGGACATGGGAGGCCAAGAAGTTGAGGAGAAGAGAGCCTAATGAAGAGAATCAAACTAGATGGCAAAGAACAAACACCAGCCATAGGTGTAGGTTCTGTTTTCAGTTGGGTCATAATAAAAAAACTTGCAAGAAATTGAAGGAAGAGTTAGAAGCTGCAAACAAGACTACTCAAGTCACTTTAGATAGCACAACAGAAACATCTCAGCCAATACCAACCCAAATAAGTCAGACTACCGAGGCATCAAAAAAGAGGGTACCACTTTAATAATGTTGTTATTTTCAAATTGTAATTCAATTGCTTTATATACTAGTGTTGTTGATGTTATGTTAATATGCAGGGGAGGCCTAAGGGATCATCAAATAAGAAAGGTAAGAAATCAAAACCTGCAGCCAAAGAAGGAAGTGCATCAAGGAATGCTGTCAATGAGGAAAGTACATCAAGACCTGCTGTCAATGAGGAAAGTGCATCAAGACCTGCTGTCAATGAGGAAATTGCATCAGGGTCTGCTGTCAAGGATGGAATGCATTCAAAGTCTGCTGTTAAGGAGGAGTCTATTGTGGATAAATGTGACCAAATGGATACAGATGAGCCTGAGGGCATTGAGGTGGAAAACCCAACATCATTAGATGACACTATTACTCCTGTTCTTACAGGTTCTGCTATCTTGAACATTAAACCTCTTAGGATTGATAAGTCACCTAGCAAGAAATCTAAGCCAACTGCAAGTGGCCCAAGGGTTTTCTTTGGGAGTCAACCAAAGGTGGGCAGGAATACTCCTTTTAAACCACCTGGTATAAGAACAACTTTGTCTAAACCAAGCAGTAGTGAACCACCAAAAATCAGGACATAGAGCAGATACAAGACAAATGAAAGTGGGTTGCCTGAAAAAAGAGAAAGTCAGAGGTTGAAGACACTCAAAACAAAGAGCATGCCAGGCCCTGGGAAAGACCATGTAGATCCTGTGATTATACCTGAGGATGACTGCATCAATGCCAAGGGGCACACACAATGAAGTAGATCCTGTTGTTGTGTAACTGATGTTTTTTGAACACCTATTATCATGTTTTGTTCAAATTTATGTATTCTAATTTCTGATGTAAGGGTACTGAAGTGGTCTTTAGGCCCAAAATACATTTTCTTACTATGCTATGATGTTATGTAAGGGTACTTAAGTTTAATTGTCTGTTGTTAAATGTCACTGAAATATATGTCAGCTCTTTTGAGTCAAATTCTCTGTTGTTAAATTTCATTTTGACTTACAGGTCATTTGAATATGTCTCTTTTGGCATCACCACCTATAAAACAACAGTACAAAACAACATTTAATTTGGATCTACACCATTTAACACAAATATCATTACAACATTACAAAACAACATTTAATTTGGTATCACCACCTATAAAACAACAGTACAAAACACATATCATTTAACACAACCAGCTCTTACATTTTCACAACTAAACCATATAACAACATTCTTACAATTTGAAGACTTTCTCAAAACAATACCACATTACAACTCCGAAAAACAAAACAAACATTACAATCTCATTACAACGACAACAAATGTCATTCACTCAATTCTACAATTACACCTAACCACAAAATACATGTTCACCACTACTAAAATTATAACAAAAAAAGTCTTCAAATTTCCATAGAATTCCACTGTCTTGAGCTTCATCTTCAGCTTGTTGTTCTTCTTCATCGAACTTTCATAAAGATCCTTAAAGGTTTCCACCATTTTCATTTCCCTCTCTTCCTTGCTCCATTCTACATCCCCCCTTGAAGTTCTTCAATCCCACCTCCAATTTCATCATCCCAAAGAAACATGTTGCACGTTGCCTCATTCTTCCAAAACGGACATCTCCAAAATAATCTACCTTCATTCTTCCCCCTCTTGCACACGTAGGAAATCAAACTTCCCTTGCAACCACACTTTCTCCCTTCACTGTTGTTTAAACTTTTGGAGTGACGTGAAACTACCTTGCTAAGCCTAAAAGATGTAGACATGACGAATCTGAATGGAAACCGGAAAGACAAACAAGATTGAGAGATTAAGAAGAATTGGGGTTTAGGGATTTCGTCGTGAATGGAAGAAGAAGAAGAAGAAGCCAAGCATATAAGACAACTGAGAATGAATGAATCAATTATACAATTTGACTAGTTAAACAAATTATACACACTTGGCAAAGGATTTCAGCACACATGGCACGCCATGTCACCCTCCGTTAGTGAAAACTAACAGGAGGGACTAAAGTTGGAAACGGAAAACATTTGGGGGACCAAACCTTGAAGAAATTTTTTATAGGGACCAAACTTGAATGTTGGATTATTTTCAGGGACCTATTACTTATTTAACCCTTTAATAAATATAATTACCTCTAGAATTTTTTATTAAAAATTGATACTGGCCTTGTCACTAGTATCTTTAAATTCTAAACCGCGCCTTTCCGACATATATCTTTCTTTATCCTGTTGCAGTTCACGAACTTAAGCTCTCAATTCTTCCAACGTTTCCATCACCTCTCTATTGCTAGGATTTTTGGTCTTTGGACGCTTATACAAGGCAGATGAAGTGACTTCAAATCCCTTACCCCTCACGCGACCAGAATACTCAGGAACATTTAATACTCGACTCAGTATGCTCCTGCAATCCTGGTCTTCCGTGAGAGTTAAGGACTGAGATAGAGTCTCCTGAAATTCAATATTAGAGCTAAGCATAAATATATTAGATAAACAAGAACTTTTCATCTAATTAAACAAATAACGTTATACTTATACATTATTCAAAAACTTGTTGAATGCCTTCAGTAACAACTCCATCCTTTCCCACACGGACAACCTTCCACAAAACATGCTCCGAAAGAGATGTTTCTTCACTTTTCTCCTCTGCAAGCTACACATTAAGTCAAGCATTAGGATGAATAATAATACAAAAATATCTTAGCAATTATATATACTTACTATTTTTTGTTCCAAGCGTGCATATCCAAAACGTCCTTTCTTGTATAGATACGCGGGTTTCGAGGCTCTTTGACGATTTACGTCACTCACAACCTGCATAAACAATTTTAAGTCATATCAGAACACATGTAATAACTACATGAATATAATACAATGTTCATGATAAATTAAATTAAGATTACGTGGAATTCTTGAGTTCTTCGTTTGGCGACAAAAGTGTCCCATTCTTCGAATGCAATCAAGTTCGCATACTTCTTCGGGCGTTCTGCTTCAACAAAGTTTCTTTGGTCATCCTTAAGAAACTTGTTGGATAAAAATGCTCGGAACCCTCCAAGTATTTTTTCGGCTAATTGAAGACAATATTTTTGCTTCTCGTCACCAATGTTAAAAGATCTCTACAATAACAAATAAAGTGTGTTAGTATAATTAATTTAAAGATATAATCGTCAAAAATAACAAATAACATCACATATAGTACCTGTATCTCACTCCATATTTTATCTTCGGAGGGTTTCAACTGTGGATTTTGCCAATTGTCACAAGTAATAGGAACATGTGAACGGACAAGTGCACCAATGTAACTTGTCAACATTGTGCCATTAGGCTCAATTAGTTGACCTGTTTCATTCTAATGAACGTCGTATTTTATTCCCTTGTCTCTAGCATGAACTACTCCTTTCATAATTGTTATTTCTCTTGATATATCTCCTTCCGCATCTTGGATTAATTCTTTTGCATCATTTATGGAAGTATCGTGCAAGTTCTCCTCATTAGTAGCCATTTGACCTATAATAAAGAAAAATACATATAAATCCATAATCCATATTCCATAATACAGTCTCAAATATGAAATGACAAATACATAACATGACAAACATATAAATCCATAATACATAATCCATAATCCATAATCCATAATCAGTTGAACATAATATAATCCATAATCAAATATGAAATGACAAACACATGACAAACATATAAATCCATAATCCATAATCAAATATGAAATGACAAACACATGACAAACATATAAATCTATAATATATAATCCATAATCCATAATCATTCTCAAATATGAAAAATACATGACAGAATATATAATTTTACTATTACATCTTTATTAACGTCTCTTTCTTTTCCGGGTAGGAAGATGATCTACTTATCTCTTAACAACACGGATGGATGGATTGATCCAAATTCCCTCATTATGATCATTTCTAATATATGATTCACTCGCTCCAACAGTCTCATCTTGATCACTTATAATATATGATGCATTCGCTCCAACAATATCACCTTGATCTCCAATGTTATCATCAATTACTTTGTTAGATAAAAACACTATAGACCATTTCGTACTTGTCGGGTCAGTGACATAGAACACTTGTCTAACTTGAGAGGCTAGAATAAAAGGCTCATCTTTTTACCCCGCCCTATTAAGATCCACTTGCAAAAATCCTGACTTATCCATTCGTATGCCACTATTATTTTCAAACCACTTGCAACCAAAGATAGGAATCTGAAACTTCTCATAATCAAAAACCCAAATGCCCCAAAATATGACATATTTGCATATTTAGGGTTTAAGTCCTTCACACTTGAAATGTGCATTGATTCAGCTACCAAGGTGACACCACTATTTAGCATTGTACTTTTATCATCTTGTTCTTTGGTATAAAATGTTTATCCGTTAATTGCGTATGCGCTATAAGAAAACACATGCAAACTTGGACCATATGCTAAACATCTCAACCTTTCTGTTATTGAAGCGGGATCTACAGAAAACTTTGAATAAATATGATCCTTAAACCATGGTATGAAACTTCGATTGTGAGCTCGTACTATCCAATTTTCATTTCTATTTGGACTTAAACCTCGGAGAAAATCCTTGTGCATTTCAACATACAGCTCAACCTCATTGTCATTGTGCAGAACATACAAATGCAAATGCACACAATTGTGTCTCCTTCACAGGATGAACAACTAGATGTACCATTATGTCAAAAAACGAGGGAGGAAAAAACATTTCAAGCTCACATAATGTAATGACTATTTCTTTTTACAATGTTGGTAAGATCGCAGGATCGATCACCTTACTACAAATTGACCTGAAGAAGAAACACAATTTAGTTATTGTGCGTCTTACTTTTTCTAGCAAAATAGAACGTATACCTATTGGTAGAAAATGTTCCATTATAACATGGCAATCATGCCTCTTTAAACTCTTTAACTTGAGGTCTTTCATAGACATAAGTCTTCTAATATCTGAAGAGTATCCTTCTGGAACTTTAACTTCACTTAGAAACTTACACAATATTTTTTCTCCTTTCTAGATAGAGTATAGGCAGCAGGTGGTAGATATGTTTGTTTTCCTTTCTTCAAGGGTCCTAATTCAGTTCTTATCCCCATCGCTATCAAGTCATTTCTTACTTTAAGGCCATCCTTAGACTTTCCTTGTATATTGAGTAACGTACCAATAACACTGTCAAATACATTTTTTTCAATATGCATAATTTCAAGAAAATGTCTTACATACAACGACTTCCAATATGGAAATTCAAAAAAAATTGACCTCTTCTTCCACCCACTCTTGACAAGCGTATGCGCAAAAGGCTTGCCAAACTGAGTACTCACATCTTTCACCTTTTCAAAAACTTGATCACCTGTCAATATAGGTGGAGCTCTACCTTGTTCCGCCTCTCCATTGAAGGCTTTTCTCCACCCACGGTAGTGATGATTAAAATTTAAGAATCTATGATTACCGAGAAAGACATTCTTCTGACCAAACTCCAATCACATCCAATCTGTTTTATCTTCACAAATAGGACACGCACATTGACCTTTTATGCTATACCCTGATAGATTTCCGTATGCTGGAAAATCATTAATTGTGCCAAACAACATCGCCCTCAAGTTGAAACTTTCTTTCCTATATCCATCATAAACCTCCACACCGTTCTCCTAAAAAATCTTTAAATCTTCGATTAAGGGTGTCAAGTATACGTCTATGTCATTCCCTGGTTGTTTAGGCCCAGAAATTAACATAGATAACATCATGTACTTACGCTTCATACATAGCCATAGAGGTAGGTTATAAATCATAATAATCACAGGCCATGTGCTATGTGAGATACTTTGAAGACCGTGTAGGTTCATTCCATCAGTAGATAATGCCAAGCGAAGGTTTCGTGCTTCTTCTCCAAATTCAGGATAATCATTATCAATTTTCGTCCACTGTGGTGAATCTGCCGGATGTCAAAACTTTCTATCTATAATTCTTTCATCGGCATGCCAAGTCAAGTTTCTTGGATCGGTTTCACTACGAAACATACGTCTGAATCTCGGAATTATAGGAAAATACCACAAGACTTTTGCTGGAGACAACTTTTTCTTATATCGAGAGACACCGCATTTAGGACACTCATTTAACGATGTATACTCATTTCGAAACAAAACGCAATCATTTGGACAGGCATGTATCTTATCATAGCTCATGCTAATAGAGCACAACATATTTTTGGCAGCATATGTTCGATTGGGAAGAACATTATCCTCCGGAAGCATATCTTTCATAAGGGCTAATAACTCTGTGAAACTTTTATCCGATCATCCATTACCCGCCTTTAAGTTGTACAACTTTAATACCGCAGATAATCTTGTGAATTTAGTGCAACCTTTATACAACAGTTTCTCTGCATCGCTTACCAACCTCTCAAACATTTTGGGACAATCCTGAAGATCTTCTTCAAGTGCGTCTACAATCTCTTCGACTCGATCACAATCGTATGTATCTGTGGCATTGTCGTTTGAAGCATAGGTCATATTATCCCCCGGTTCAACATTTCCGTTACTTTTCTCACCATGAAATGTCCGACTTGTATAACTTCGATCAATTCCATGCCTCTTTAAATGCGACTCTATCTGACCCACGTCAATCTGACACCCAAAACAGCAACCCAAGCAAGGACATGTGATTCGACTGGGATCTTTGGCGTGTTCAACAGCAAAGTTAATGAATTTTGATACCTCATTCTCGTACTCTTTCGATAATCGATTCGAAGACATCCATTTTTTATCCATGGACGTCTTAATAAGTAAGCTAAACAAACCCAAAAGAACAACTAATTATAAGTACCTGTATATATAGAAGTCAACAACTTCTGAACTGAACCACAAAGTGTAAGATTCTTGAAAACGATCCGAATTCACTCTTCACAAGTAACCCCTATAGCAAATGAACGTAAGTGAGTAACCTAAAAGTCTTGGTTGTAAAAAGCTTTATGAACAAAATCTTAAAAGTTCCCCTATTTCTACATAGTTTTTGTTTGATAATTTATAATTTATTTTGCTTCATATCTAAGACTCTAACCAACTAAGCACCTTTTCATTCTATGACTATGATAAAAAAATAAAAAAATCAACTATACTATATTTAAAAGTTAAACTCAATTTTTTTCTTGAGGTGATTATCAAGATTTTAAGGATCTTTCTAGGCCACAACCTTATCAAGATTTTAAGGTGCTAACAAACACACAAAGTATTAGACTTGTCCGTTTTTGCCGTCAATTATGTTTGTGTTCCTAAAGATCTTTTTCATATCAAAGCTTTGTGCGCATAGGCCACAATCAAATCTCTTCTACATCAACTCATCAAATCACTAGTTTCTTTATTATCTCAAAGTATGTTTTGATATACTAATTCAAATACTTTATAATTTATTTTTTTCTCTCAATTTTAACATTGTTTTCTAAATAGAAAAATGAAATCAAAATTTAACCTATTTTTCTTATGCATAACAATGAATTAGTTTATTCACTATCATTCTTGCTTAGCTTATAAGCCAATATTCTAAAAACCTAATTAAAATGAATGTTTGGTTTCTATTTTTTTTATGCATAATAATGAATTAGTTTATTCACTATCATTCTTGCATTTTTTATTAAGTTTTGTTTGGGAACAAACAAATTTTTTATTAACAGCAACATACAATAACTCAACAAGTTTCTATTTGATTTGTTTCAACATCAACATAGAACAAATGCTAAACGAAAAATGAAATAAAAAATGAAATGGAAATGGAAATGAAAAATGAAATGGAAATGGAAATGAAACAAGAAATCAAATGGAAGATACCTTGCACACAGTGACGCACAGTGATGGTCGAAGGAGTAGCGACGGTGAGCCGGAACAGTGACGACCGGAACAGCGACGGAGGATGGTGGCGAACAGTGGTGAACAGTGACGGAGTGAACAGTGAGAGCGAGAGTGAGAAAGAGAGCGAGAGTGAACAGTGAGAGCGAGAGTGAAAACAATGATAGGGTTAAAAATTAGAAATGATTTGTTACTGGTTTTTGCGTTTTAATTTGTACTAAAGCACCTTTAGCAGTGCTTTCGTAGGCTGGGCTTTAGCAGCGTTTTCAGAGAAAAGCGATTTTTAAGGTGTGTAGTGAATTGGACATTTAGCAGTGCTTTATAAAAGCGTTGCCTAAAATATGGTATACCTTGGGCCTTTAGCAACGCTTTTTAAAAGCGTTGGCTTATGGTATCCTTTTAGCAGCGCTTTTCATAAAGCACTTTCTAAAGTTCACATGCCTTAGCCCGTAGCAGCGCTTTTTAAAAGCGCTTTCGTAGGACCCCCATATAGCAGCGATTTTTTCCTTCATTTTTTATTTTTGTTTTTAGCGAAACTTATAGCAGCGCTTCTGCTAAAAAGCACTGTCTTTGTAGTGCTGCCAAAACACAATTTTGGCGTAGTGGAAAAATAGCGTATTTTGGTCCTACAAAATAATTAAGATCAAATTTGATTTAGAAAGATTAGATTAGATATTTTTGGGCTTTTATAATTTGAGATTTAGCTTGAGATGCAAGTTAACCTAAATTTATAAATAGGGAGGAATCCTTATCATTGTAATAATCAAGTTTGATAATTCACAGTTTGCAGTTGCAAGTGAATATTGAAAGTTTCCACAATTTGTGGGCAGAAAGAATTCTGCAGTTTTTCATCTTCTTCTCGAACACTACTATTTTTCTTTTCTCTTTCTTTCTCAATTTTTCTTTTCGTTGCCATTGCGTGTGATTGTTAATAATCTTGAGATCAAGATTGTATTTGAATTCTCAAAAGATTTTGAGTTAATTCCAATAAAAATTTTATTACTTTTATAAATATTTTTGAAATTTAAAAAATTCATATTTAATTCTTTTTATTTTAAAAAATTATATAACTTGGTAAAAAAATATTTTATAATAATCTAAAAACATTGTATGAAATGTGGGATATTTATAGGGACTAAAAACATATTTAACCCTTAAATGTAATATCAATCACTATCCTAACAATAACTATTCATATATATTATTAGGAATTTAATATCTATATAACTACAATTTCAAATAGTTTATATTTATTCTTTATTTATATTAACTAAGGAAAAAGTCTAAGAACCATAAGATGCATATCAGTTATGCATGTATCTCTTTCTACAAAAATCCACTTTTGGAAGCTGAAGACCACGCTTAATTCAAACAAATAATGTGACTGGAAAAAATCAATCCAAAACCCAAACAGTTTTGATGTGTTATCCACGCGCGGGCAGGGTGGAAGAATGTAAAAGAATGCATTAGTGATGACGCCGCGTGGCAGATAAATAAGGTGCCAGTTAGATATGATGACGCCAGCAGTGGGACTCTATATGACGTCATCAGACTTAAGTTTCCACTTGCTACTAATATTCTTTCCATATCTTATTATAGTACATTTATTTTTATGATTATTTTATTTATAAGAAAAAATTTGTATTTTAATTTATTCAATAACTATTGTATTTTGTTTTTATTTTATTTGGATATATTATTTATTTTATAATTTAAAAAACAATTTTTTTATAAATAGAATAAAGAGAATACTCGTATTTAAGTATTTAATATTTTAAAATAAAATAAAAAATGATTAAACCATCAAAATGTTTAAATAAAATAAATAACGGTAAAGTTGAATAAATTCAAATTTAAATTGTAAATGGTGTCATTTTTCTTAAAAATATTTCAAGCACTCTCAAATATGTCTTAGAGTTGGAACGTAGGAATACCCAGAATAATTCAGTCTTATATCGAATTTGCACAAGACTGGCGTGTCATACCCCAAATTTTGACCACTAAGATTTCCCATCATTGTGCAAATCATCATCACAATATGGATGGACCATTAGTCTCCCCAAAGATGGGTGAGCATTCACTACAATCAAACTTAGGGTTTCAAGCACTCTCAGAGCTCTTAGACAAAGGATCAATCAAAAAATGACATGATCTTCAACTTGTCTAGCCTCTCAAACATCTACAAAGGATCAAGAGGACTCCCACTTCAAGGATTAAGCATAAGATTGCAACCTTCTAAGTGGATCAAGCCTCAAAATCGACAGTGTCACCAAATTAGGGTTTTGGTCGACCAGGGCCTCCAGATGGAAATTTTCCTCTGGGCATGAGCCAATGCTTCAAAGCATAACCTATGATGCTCCAAGGGATCTCATGAACCCGATCATCAAGTCAATTTAGCCTCAGGGGATGCATTCATAAAAAAATCTGGAATTAGGGTTTCTTGACCTAATTCACACCTAAGTTGACTTTTGGGACAAAACATGAGCCAAGACCTCAAGAGGGGATTTGAGGGTCTCAAATACATCACATTGATCCATTTGCAACAATGGATTGATCCAAAAAGCTTGAGCAACAAGTTTCAATTTCATCAGAACCACAGTTAGGGTTTCGCGGAAAAAGTCAACTGTATCTTTGACTTTTAACCAGGACATGCTCCCAAACCCTAAGACATTATTCAATTTCATCAGAACCACAGTTAGGGTTTCGCGGAGAACTTTCTTTTCAGTTTCTTCCAGGCGGTGATGGACTCAGGTGCGAGGCTCTTGTACCACGCCATGGCACCCTTCCGCAGGGTAGTGGGGAAGAGCCTGCACTTGATGGCTCCCCAGACGTTCTGGTAATCGAGCATCGCATCAAAGCTTTCGATGTGGTCATCTGGGTCAGTCGTACCGTCATATGTCGCCAAGGGAGGGGGTTTTCCATCCCAACCAGTAGGGGGCCTCCATGATGTACCTGGACAGCGGGGTGCGCTGGTCGTCCTCGTCGCTCCTGACAGGTGATTGGGACGGGGACTGGTCACATCGGTCGTTCCTGCTCCGACGGGTGTGTCCTCCGCAAGGGAGAAGAGAGACTGCGGGAAATAAGGCGACGATGTCTCCGCAGGGGTGAGCGTGATTGTCGCTCTCTCTCGAGCACTCATGTCTGCTCATTCTGTTGAAAGATCATCATATTTGTCTGATTGATCGCTGCGAACAGAGCCATCGTGGTCGGATCAGCATTAGGTGGCACGAGGATCGACTGGTAGAAAGTCGGTCTATCAAAATGTCGGGCGGCGTTGAAGGCCGCGTCATCAGAGGAGGGAGAGGCGGTGTGCCCGTCCCTGGGGTAACATTCTTCGACAAGAACTGTCACGTTGGGGTCGTGATCGTCCCCGTTGGTGAATGGGGTGAAGGCGGAGTCTGGAGCGTTGACGTCATTTCGTGGGCTGGTCATGATCGTCGGAGATTGAAAGTCACTTTGGTTCTTGAGTTTTTATAGGAGGAAACAAGGGTCCCCACAGACGGCGTCACTGATCGTACCTGATCAGAAATGAATTGGTGGCCAACAACACGTCGTGAGCTCCGTTATTCTCCGGTGGTGGTGAGAAGGTGGGGGTGTACCTGCAAGGTACTCCGATGCCAAAGTAAGAGACAGAGTAGAAAGCGCAAGTACAGAAAAGGTGTAGAAAGAGTGGAATTCAGAATACCTGACCCTCTAGTGAAAGAGAGTATTTATAGAGTTCCCCCAGCGCTGGGCCAACGATTATCTGCACTGGGTTGGATTACCAGGCCCAATGCAAATAACTGACAGGGCTTACGTGGCGTAGGGAAGACCAACACGTGGTTTTCGCCCTAGAGTAACTGCCTCGTAATCTTCGGAAGGTGGGCTGACCAGTTCTTCAAAAAGTGAATAGTTGCCTGATGATGTGTCCTCGCGTGGGGGGCACGTAGAGTCCGTGGGGAAGATGCGTGATCTCTCCCTGTGCTAGGTAGTGACCTGTCCGACTGCAGAGAATGCTGAACGTGCCCGACAGGGAGGAGGATTGGGCCTCGTTGAACCTCCCCCACTTGACAGTGTGTTGGACCTGCCCGACTGTGAAGCAGGTATTGGCCCAGTCCAGAACACTTTTATAATTCAAATTCAAAATATATTATTAGCATTAAACACCATAAAAAATTATCTAAAAAGTGTAACTTCATTATTAAAAAGTTTGAATTTGTAACATTTAACTTAAGGAACATATCAATTGACCTATCCGTCAATTAACTTTTTTTTGGATAAGCAACTTCATTAATATGAGATTAAGGAAATCTCAAACCAAGGAACAACAACCAACAGAAAAAGAAAACTTACAGAAAGTCGAGCGGATTCTTAAATCACTCATATAAACTACACCTCTTACTATTCTTATTACCAAGTATCAACCAGTTCCACGAATTAACTTTAACATCCACAACAATATCATCAACATTACAATGCGCATTTTCAAATAAAATTCTATTCGCATCCTCCAAACATGCCAACAAGTAATTAACCATAAGGCAAACTACCGACCTGAACTTGTAGTAGCGTTAGCTTTCGCGAGCCAATCCGAAGCATAGAGACTACAGTTATTCTCCGCTATTCTTTCAAAGCCCACCCAATCACAAATCTTTCCCCATATATTGGTAGAAATGCAGCAGGTGAAGAAAAGGTGACAAGAATATTCAACCTCGTGGAAGCAAAACGCACACACCATGTCATGGTCGCCTTCGATTACCCCTCTAGCCACCAAATTCAATCTAGTGGGAAGTCTGTCCAACACCATCCTCCAAGCAAACACTTGCACCTTAACCGGAATATCCATCTCCCAAATCGACTTAAGGATGTTAGTTGTGTAGTCTTCTAACTCGTTATGGTTACCTGCACAATTCAGAGCATAGTAAAAAGAAGCAACATAAAATTCTTTCGAAACGGTAGCCGTCCACTTCCACTCATCGTTAGCTCCCTTGATTATAGACACCGAATCCAAGGCACGACAAAGATCCGTCCACTGCTGATCTAGCATGACAGTAGGATCATCGACTAAGTAACTGATATTCCACCTCCACATATCGCCATCCCAGAACCCCAAGCACTGATAGCGCAACAAGTAGAGCTGCTACCTACAAACACCTTGGGAAACCTATGTTTCAACTCCAATTGACCCAACCATTTTGACTGCCAGAAAGCCACAGAGCTTCCGTCCGCGACCTTACACTCCAATAAGTTATCGAAACAGGTAGATAATTCAGACTTGTACAGAGATAGCAGGTCATTAATCCACAGGGAGTCCTTCTTGGACCTGATAGCTTCCTTGGACAGTTGAACTTTCATACTCATATTGCCGTATCTGTTAAACAACAGCTCCCTCCAAACTTCTTTACCTCCACGAAGAAACTTCCAAAGCCATTTAGAAAGAAGTGCTCGATTGAACCTCCCAACATGTTTTATACCAAGACCACCACTATTCTTCGGTCTACAAATGTCGTTCCATGAAATCCAAGGGATGAACTTTTTATTAGTAGACCCGGCCCAGAGAAACCGCCGTTGAACGGAAATGATTTCATTCACTACTTTCTCAGGAACCTTATAAAAACTCAAATGGTGAATATGGAGGTTAACAAGAACCGAATTGATAAGCGTCACCCTGCCCCCTATAGAAAGGTTCCTACCACTCCACACTGATAACCTGTTCCTCAAACATGTCACTACAGGTTTCCAAAACGCGCAACGACGATGATTGCCCCCGACTGATAAACCAAGGAATTTGAAAGGAAGTTTGCCCGATTTACAGTGGAGGAAGTGTTCTGCAGCAGAGAGAAAATCAGATTCAATTTCAACGCCAAACAAACAGCTTTTAGAGAAATTAATCTTAAGGCCTGATGTCAGTTCGAAAGCCCTAAGAATCGCCTTGAAAGCCCATATATTAGCTAAGGAACCATCTCCGATTAGCAGGGTGTCATCCGCAAATTGAAGGATACTAGAGGTAGGACAATCGTTAACTTTGAAAACAGTAAGGACGTTAGAAGCAATGACATTCTCAACCGTACTAGCCAATCCCTCCGCAGCTATAGCAAACAAAAACGGAGATAGCGGATCACCCTGTTTCAGCCCCCTTCCGACCTTGAAGTCCTTCGTTGGGCTGCCGTTGTTGAGAATCGACATGAAGCTCGTGAAGACAGATCCACGAATCCACTTCAGCCACTTTTCACCAAACCGCATTTTAGTAAGCATTTCTTCAAGATACGTCCAATCAACACAGTCAATTAACTAAATTAACTAACCGATAATATCATATGAGACAACTAAATCAACAAACCGATAACTCCATATCATATGAGACATTTATAAATCTGATAGAGAAATGATCATCATAACCCCACCCTATAGTACAAGTTGAGATGTAGTTATAAAGAGGAACAGTATAGCAATCTAGTCTGCCCCCACCATTACGTTTACGAGAGGGATTGTTAAGCACATATATGCAAGTTGCAAGAGATTATTGGAATCTTCTTTTCGGATTAATCCTTAATTTGCATCTCCATCATGTACGTGTATATAACTTTTTCACAACTATACAAAATATTAAAGCTCTGTGCCCTTCAGCAAATGCCACCGAACGTGAACCCCCCAAAATAGAAAAAGATGTAGCAGCTACTTGCATGTTCATGTTGTATATGAGTACAGAAATCAAATTAATTTTCAACTTCAAAACATTCCAAACACAAAATGAGTGCAGTAATCAATTTAAACTATATTTTGAATGTACTAAAAATATAAGTGGTTGATAATTGAAATTTTAGATGAGTTGATGTGTCCCATTTAATTTCCACACTTCATTGTTTTTTGGCATCAATTTCATGTCTACCCACCGAATTATTAATAAATTCTTGCACCTAGACATAACTAGCTAATGTATCTATCTCTATAGCTTGACATAACTGCTATGGATGAAGTTCAATCTTTTGTTGTATAAAAAAACTTTACTACAACTCTTTTAAGAGAGAAACTTTGAAAAAATATTTCACACCGCAACAGTCGCAATGAACATAAGAGCAATTGCAGTTGCAACCTCATCTGCTATTACAACTCCAGTTTAAAACTATGTATGCAGTGAGCAATTTTAAATTCCTATATACTAACCTAATTATTCGAGTTATTTTTGTTTTGTATATATAAGTTGCTGCATCATGGGAGAGTATCCAAATTGAACAAAGAATCAACATTTAAGATACAGTTAACATCATCATTATTCTTCAGGTTCAGTCACATAAAATGCACTTATTAGAAGCAATTAATAAAATGACATATATTGACACTTCTAGAGATTTATTACATATAAGCTATCTTGACCTTACCAAATAATATATATAATTACACTGCTGCAACAGAATCAATAGCTATCAAGTTGAAACGTTTCATAAAGTGCAGTTGTTGGAAGCAGATCCCAAATATTCTCCTCCATCTGAGGAGTAAAAAGTACATCTTCATCAAAACCCTCATACGAGCATCCTCCGCCAGGTTTCACCACTTGATCATCAGAATCCACACGAGGAGGCACTGTCACAACTGTGTGATCATTTTCATCACAAACCATTCTAATATTCTCACACTCAGGGTCAGCAACGCTGTTGTCGCCGACAAACTCTTGAAATTTCGAAGGATCTGGCGGCGATTCAGCGTACTGACCAGTGAGTTCTTGGACTAGTGCCATGAATTCAGAGGCACTGGTGTTAACCCTCATAGGGTTGGAAATATAAACTACCTTGATGGGTTTGTTGTTTTTCTTTTTGGATTTGGTTATTTTAGTTGGTGTTTTTTGTTGTAGAGAACTAATGACTGAATTCGTGCTGCTAGTGCTAATGGTGTCCATGGTTGTTTGCAGACAAAGAACTTAGTACAAATGGATTTGGTTTTGTTGAAGATAACAAGTGAAGAGGAAAATGAAAGAGGAAAATAATTGTGATGGAAACAATTTAATGGAAAGTTAAATAGAGAGCGAGGGCTATAAGCCTAATGCAAGTCACAGCCAACACTAGGCGCGCGTGCTGTGCGCTTTCTTTTTCTTCATAATAATTTTATTTACTCTTTGACAATTTATTGTGTAAGAAGCTATCTTTTTTTTTTCTAGATTTTTTTTAAATAACTATATTTATTAAAAAAATTATTAAATAACCACTTTCAAAACAAAAATATCAAACTATATCTTAAAAAAAAAAATTGCCTACAAAATGGTGCGCCAGTGTGACGCATGCACTTTTATTGGCCTAAGGTGCCAATGGCTAGGGTTTTCAAAATCCAATCCTAAATAGGCCGGCTTGGGCGGACTTGGGCTTTTTAGGGTTAGGTAAAAAACATTCTGTTGTTCAAAAATTACTATTTAAGTCCGATTTTAAATGAGCTTCGGATTATCCGATCCTAAACAGATTTTTTTTAATAAAATGTTAAAATAAAAATTTCATAATATTTATTATAAATTAAATTAAAAATTATATTACTTTAAACATAAAATATTTTTAAGTATTATATTATCTTTTATAAATATTATAATATATTTTAAAATACAACACATATCTAAATTGTATAAAATAATATTTGAATATTTAACATAAGAGAAACTAATAGAATACAAGGAAAAAATGTTGATTACATTAATGTATAAGATTCAAAAGAGAAAGATTGAATAGAATAAAGATAAAATTTAGTATTGTGAGAATAATCAATGTGTTATTTTGGAGTAAGACAATATAAATATTAATATATTTTTAAAAAAATTTATAGCTATGCGTGTCTAATTGACTATCCACTGCCCATATGTGCTAGCCCTAATGGGTAGCGGGCTTTTTCAGGCTGAGCTAAAAAGACCCTGAAAAATATGGGCTCTAATTTTAAGGTCCAAGTCCTATAATTTTTCGAGTCAGGCAGGTCAGCCGTATGAAATAGCTCATTTTGACAGTTTTACTTGTGGCACATGGTCATGTGTGTAGCCAATGGTTGTGGCACATGCATACAATATTTAAGAACATGCGCCATTGGTTGTGGCGCATGCATGCAACCAAAACAACGCAGTAGCCACAAACAATGATGCATGCTCCTAAAGGTTGCATGCATACGCCACAACTATTAGCTATATACATTATTATGCGCCACATACACTGATGTCTTAGATCAAAAATTGAGTGCATGCGGCACAGGCAGTTGGGCATCTTCTTGGCAGCGTATTTTTTCATTTGAAAAGTTGTTAGTATGGTTTTTTTTTTTTGAAAAAAAATAGTTATTCAGAGATTTTATTTGAAAAACATGATTATTTAAAAAAAAATCATTTATCTATCTTTAAGCAACTAAAAATATTAACATCTCGAATTGAATAAAATAAAGAAATAAATAATTGTTAGATATTTTATTATTCTGATTCATGTTATTTTATTTTTTTTAAGAATTATTAATTTAAAAATATTAATAATTTATTTACATTAATACATAAATATATTAATACATAAATATAAATATATGTTGTTGTCAGAATCATAGTCTAGTAGTTTACACTTATTTATTTGAATTTTTTTACACAAATACCCCACTTTTTCAAAAAAAAATTTAAAATAACCCACTTTTCAAAAAAATTCTCAAAGTACCTCAGTTTTGAAAAAAAATTGGAGAAGTCTCCAAATGAATTGGCGGCTGCATTGGTTGATTAGGAGGTGTCGCCAATTGGATTGGAGACTGCATATAGTGTCTCCAATCCAATTGGCGACTGTGTGTATATTTTGTATGCTGTCGCCAATTTATTTGGAGACAGGGTGCAATGTGTAATTTTGCTATAAATAGAGGTGATGTGATCAAGTATTTTCACATCTCTTCTCATATTTTTGTATTAGTGATAAAATGTCCGCACCTGCCCCGCCTCCACCCGCAAAAAAATGATTTCTTTTAAATAGTAATAAAAATTAATAATTTAATTAAAAACTTGACAATTTTAACAATAAACCTATTTTTAAAGATGAGGGTTTGAGTGAATGGTGAGAAATGACTAATGAGGATTTTTAATTACTTTTTTAAAAGGGAATAAATGTATAATAAAATAATTTAAATAAGGGTATTAAAGTAAATTCCATAAGACTGGACGGGGCAGGGTGGGTGCGGGGCGGGGCAGGTAGTAGTATCCCCCGCCCTCCCACCCGCAATTACAAACCGGGTTTTCTCCGCACCCGCACCGCACCCAATCAAACCGGGTTTCCCCCGTTAATTTTGAGTCGGGTACGAGCGGGACCGGGTTTTCTTGTCATGCCTATGTTTGTTGTTAACATTGTTGTAACAAAAAGTTATTAATATATAAAAATCTAATGTTACAACAATTGAAAGGAGAAACTAAATTATGATGCATGGGTCACGAACTCAGTTACGGCAATGTGCCATCTCTCCATACACAAGACTTCTTAAAAGTGCAAGAAATTCTTATGGAATCTGCTGAGGATGTCTCTGAGACCTCAAATCCTCAAACACCTGGAGTGAATTAACAATGAGGGCAGCGAGTAAGGAT
This sequence comes from Lathyrus tuberosus, assembly GCA_022829125.1. NCBI lineage: Eukaryota > Viridiplantae > Streptophyta > Magnoliopsida > Fabales > Fabaceae > Lathyrus > Lathyrus tuberosus. Next base: position 12,338,988 of record JALAZF010000009.1, read on the forward strand.
ACCTAGGGGATGTGGAACCAGCGGCCGGTATGACCAACTCGGTCGTAGACACTATATGCAGTCTCTAATCCAATTGGTGACACCTCCTAATCAACCAAAACAGTCGCCAATTCATCTAGATACTTCTCTAAAATTTTTTCAAAACTTGAATACTTAGGAATTTTTTTTGAAAAGTGGATTATTTTAGGAAATTTTTTGAAAAAATGGCGTATTTAGGTAAAAAATTCCATTTATTTAAACTAAGACATGTAAATTAAGCTATTTCATCCACTCTTATTTATTTATTTATTTATTTTGGCGCTTGAAAAATCAATTATGTGGTAGGATTTAGGGTTTGAAAAATGACAATAATTTATAGAATAGAATATTCTCCTTGTAATTAAGTTTATCTCTCTGTAATTATATTTATAATTATTTGTAATTACTCTTCTAAGTTTGATTGTACCTATTGTAGTATATACATCATTATTGATTATTATCAATAAAACTCAGTGATTAATTTCCTTCATGTAGTAGTATTTCAATATATAAAAAAACTAAAATTTTTCTAACCCTTGTGTTGACTGGCCGTTACCCTCTCCTCCCTATACTCACTGCGCAGTTGTCCCTTCAACACAAGGTTGTTGTCATGGCCAAACTCGTTCATATATAAAGGAGACTGTTGAGCACCTTTTTTCCAAGGAAACATGGCCTAAGTCGTTCGTATATGGTTAATGGGGAGAAACGTTATGGTACATATCATATAATCCTAAAAGCGAGACCCCATGATCCGAAGAGATAGCGTCTGGACGATACCTAACTATGCAAGGACCTTGGCACCACTCATATTTAACACTCTTACTAATATAACAATACATGTAGGTTTAACTGGATCCATGTTTATAAAATTTAATTCACAATAAATATAAATTAAATATATTTTATTAAGATTTCATTATTTTAATTTTTAAATAAAAATAAGGGTAAGGATAACTTATGCCTTTGGAATACATGTTAAAAAACTCACAAATAAGAAATTGTTATGGAAAAAAATAATAAAATCATTAATTACAAAGTTGTATGGAATATAACACACAATTTAGAAAAAAAAAACTATATTTATCTTTTAACTTGTGCACAAGTTAGAATTATTAAAAAAATAAACTCAATATTATATTGGTGAAAATAAAATAAATTAATTTTTATTGAAAATTGTCAATTTTAGAAAAAAGAAAATGCACTGACAGTATAAAATATTTTACATTGTCAACCAATCACAACCATATATAAGAATAAAATATATTTTTATTTTAAAAATATTAATATTACATGACAATTGTAAACATTGTGATTAATTGCATGTGTAAAACTGTTTTACATTAACGGTTCACTACCATTAAACTCTAAAATTAAATATAACAAATATTTTTTTAAAAGTATGGGTTTATAATAAATATCAACAACTTGTTCAATAAACTCGATATTATTAGGGATTTTTTCACCATCAATATCTCCTTATCGCAATTGCGACAAATCGAAATAATTATATTCCTATTAAATCGAATATCAATCACAATTGAAATAATTAGGGATTTAATATCTATCCAACTACAATTCCAAATAGTCTATATTTATTTTTTATTTATATTTAGAGAAAATTGGTTATGCACTGACAGTGTAAATTAATTTTACACTGTCAACCAATGACGACGATACATCCCACTAAATCACACTGTAAAATTTAAAAAATTTATATAATATAATAAAATAATATATTTTCATTAGTTGACAGTACACTGTCAGTGTATTACCATTAAACCCTTATATTTAACTAAGGAAAAAGTCTAAACCATAAGATGCATATCATTATGCATGTATTTCTTTCTAGAGAAATCCAAGCCGAAGACCGCGATTAATTCAAGCAATTGACGTGACTGGAAAAAAACAATCCAAAACCCAAACAGTTTTGATGTGTTATCCACGCGCGGGCAGGATGGAAGAATGTAAAAGAATGCATTAGTGATGACGCCGCGTGGCAGATAAATAAGGTGCCAGTTAGATATGATGACGCCAGCAGTGGGACTCTATATGACGTCATCAGACTTAAGTTTCCACTTGCTACTAATATTCTTTCCATATCTTAGTACATTTATTTTTATGATTATTTTATTTATAAAAAAAAATTATTTTTTAATTCATTCAATAACTATTGTATTTTGTTTATATTTTATTTGAATATATTATTTATTTAATAAATTAAAAAACAATTTTTTTATAAATAGAATCAAAGAGAATACTCGTATTTAAGTATTTAATATTTTAAAATAAAATAAAAATGATTAAACCATCAAAATTTTAAAATAAAATAAATATCGATAAAGTTGAATAAATTCAAATTTAAATTGTAAATGGTGTCATTTTTCTTAAAAGTATTTTAAGCACTCTGAAATATGTCTTAGAGTTGGAACGTAGGAATACCCAGAATAATTCAGTCTTATATCGAATTTGCACAAGACTGGCGTGTCATACCTCAAATTTTGACCACTAAGATTTCCCATCATTGTGCAAATTATTATCACAATATGGATGGACCATTAGTCTCCCCAAAGATGGGTGAGCATCCACTACAATCAAACTTTGGGTTTCAAGCCCTCTCAGAGCTCTTAGACAAAGGATCAATCAAGAAATGACATGATCTTCAACTTTTCTAGCCTCTCAAATATCCACAAAGGATCAAGAGGACTCCCACTTCAAGGATTAAGCACAAGGTTGCAACCTTCTAAGAGGATCAAGCCTCAAAATCGACAGTGTCACCAAATTAGGGTTTTGGTCGACCAGGGCCCCCAGATGGAAATTTTCCTCTGGGCATGAGCCAATGCTTCAAAGCATAACCTATGATGCTCCAAGGGATCTCATGAACCCAATCATCAAGTCAATTTAGCCTCAGGGGATGCATTCATCAAAAAATCAGGAATTAAGTTGACTTTTGGGACAAAACATGAGCCAAGACCTCAAGAGGGGATTTGAGAGTCTCAAATACATCACATTGATCCATTTGCAACAATGGATTGATCCAAGAAGCTTGAGAAACAAGTTTCAATTTCATCAGAACCACAGTTAGGGTTTCGCGGAAAAAGTCAACTGCATCTTTGACTTTTGACCAGGACATGCTCCCAAACCCTAAGACATGATTCAATACACCCTATAACACCTATGAAATCAATCCATCAAGTTTGATTTAGGTCAAGGACTTGATTTCATAGAGGATCGCACAACTTGGAATTCATCTGACAAAAAGTCAACTGTGCACAAAAGTCAAACTTTGACTTTTTGAGATTTTTCACAATTATGGTTCTTTGACCCCAAAATGATGTTAATGTATGATTGGAATCATCATTCATCAAGAAAAATCAAGAAAAGTGGGATAACTTGTAAAAGGGGTAACCATAAAAAACTTAGAAAATTTTCTAAGTTATGGAACAAAGTGGCAAGGGTACCAACTTTGGAGGATCATAACTCCTAAACCACAAGGCCATTTTTTTTCCATCCGAAGCTGTATTTGTAGCTCTCATTACCCTCTACAAAAGCTTCAACTACCACTCATTCCAATTCCCCATGGATTTCAAGTTATGGAATGATCAAAATCAAGAACTCCATCAAATTCCACTTGAGCCATGAGATATGACAATGACAATATGCCTTGCTGAAAACTGCCAAGGCTAGGCAGAATTTTGCACTTTTGCTCGATTTGGAAAAATCAGATAATTCCAAGCCTTGTCATCACTTTGGGTACATCTGAGGATCAAATCTAAAGGGAACAAACACTGATCCAAGCCTCCAAAGTCTTTGGAACAAAAAGTAGCATGCCAAACCTAGAAATCCCTAAAAGAGGGACAAGACTCAAATTTTAGATTGGAGCATTTAATGGATGCACCAAGGTGGCATGGACTGACACATTTGCAACTGAATTCAGTCAAGAATGATCCAACAACTAGGGAACCACAGCTCTGTACCCTAACCTCTAGTCAATGGCTAGAGGAGACTTGGATTCTCATTGCTCAACATTGGCCAAACCTCTGCTGCAGTTGCCATTCACTATTGATCCCAAAACAAACTTGCTCTACTATAAATAGAGCTCATTTGTGCTCAGTTTGAGTACACCAAAGCCATCAAACAGATGTTTTCCTCAAAATCACTTTCTTTAGGCAAAAATACCTTCTTTAGCAAGGTAATTCTGAGTTTTTGAGTTAGAGAGTATTTCCATCATAGCTCATGATCCAAACACATCCAATATGTCATATCTAAGTTGTCCAAACTCACACAAGTGACCTGTAATCCTTAAATCTCGAAGTCACCTCTCAAAACCTCAAAATAGGCTTTTTGTGCATTTTTCAAGCCATGTCTTGATTCAGTCACTTTCCAAACTAGATAAAGCCTCAAACACACTCCAAATATCATCCTTGAACTGTCCCAAATGGTTTCCCCCATCTGGAACACCATTTGAGAGAGTTGTTATTTTGGCCATTTTAACCCCTTTTGCAAGAAAGGGCCAGTTTTTGTTTTTACAGGTTCCTGCTGATTCCAATCATCCTAAAAGATTCTAAGGGATCATTTGAGAGTGTCCAAAGCATCAAACCATTTCTGGAACAAGAAACTTGGCAGATTGCACAAAAAACTCCAAAAGCTCAAAAAGAGGTAAGCATCACAACTTGAACTCTTTGAAATATGCATTGCTTTGAGGTCCACTGATCATGCACATCTTGTACATGTTATATGTGTTGTGTTTGCACCAAATTGTCATGCAATCCTTGCCTGTATCATGAGATTGCACAGAAAATGCAATTAGAGGCCTATTTTAAAACCACTATCAGGTTTTAAAATAGGGACATGATCTGAAGAAGAAAAAAACACCACCACCATTGGATTCCTTGTGAAATTCTAGGCAGAATAGACCTAAATTTTGTCTCAATCCATGGAGAAATAAGAAAGTTATAGCCTTCACGTTTCTGAGCCAAAACTTGTCTTGCCTTGCCTTGGCCAGGCCTAGGACACAAGGCAAGCCTTATGTATTTGTTGGTTTGTTTCAATCAACGGATGTATCACCACCCCAGTGGTAAGGCGCGCGCCCTATAACCTTGAGGTCGTGGGTTCAAACCCCACCCAGACCATTTTGTGTTTTCTCACATTTTGCTATTTTTTTTCCAATATTTTCATGTTTTGTTAATTAATTGGAAAATTAATAACTCCTTCAATTTTAATTATTTTTTATTGGTTCTTTTTGCAAAAAATGACAAAAATGTGAAAATATTTTATTCCACAAAAAAATCAGATTTATATTATTTGTTTAATATAATTAGTATTTTTGTGAATAAATTCCTTTTTTATTGTTTTTTTAAACATTTAAAAGTGAATATTTACTTGGAAAATCAAAACCAAATGAGTTTTAATTCATCTTGTGATTAAACCCTCATTTTTCAAACCTTAAATAAAAATCACAAATGGTTTATTCAAACTTATTTGTTCACTTTCAATCATTTTAAGCCTCATGAGAGAGTGTAAGACCCATTCCCTTGTACAGAAAACCTTTCTTGGGCCTCAGTCACTTGTATAAGTCCCTGTACAAAATGACAATGCGATCACTGATAAAACCCTGGGCCTCTCCTTGAGCTGTAAGCCCCAATTTTCCTTTCAAAAGCACTTTCTCCTTTGATTTTGTAACATACTGTTATTTTCAATTTCTTTGTTGAACAACTAACAAAACAGTATGGAAGCTCTACAACCGAGTAAGTGTTTACCCGCTTTCTTTATTCGCTTTCATATATATATATATATATAACTGTATTGTGGGGCTGCTCACTATAAGTCTTCTTTCACAAACTTTTATATACTTGTCAAATATCAACTGTGTAATACTAGTATAGTTATTTAGAGTTTTTCCCGGCAACTATATAACACCCCAATTCCCATCGCGAATAAATAATACATAAATAAATCAGAGTAAATAAAAATTTATTTTTCCGACAGAAACAAGAATGCCACAATTAAGGAAAGAAAACACCATTCCTGCTCATAAATTTTTGATACATAACACAAAATGGAATAACCTCAAAGGGAACTTTTTCCATATAAAAGGAAAGGTCAATTATGGAATAAAGCTGAAAGATCCATAACTGTCTGGTTTTACAAAATAAATTGTTTTATAACGTCAAAATATACATACAAACGTACTACAAAATATATTCAACAAATGTACACATATACAACAAAAGTATTCCCCGACTCCCGTGTTACGTATCAGAACAGACAGACTGACAAACGGATAGAGAACTAATCTTCACAAAAGCCTCCAAGACTACTAATCTGCAATTGCCTCGTAGAGCAACAAACCACAGCAGAAGGGTGAGAAATAACAACTAAATCAAGATTGCATAATAATATGCAAACACAGATAAATTCACATGCATAATTATTCTCACCACAAGCATCACATACTAATACACATAACATATATCAATTATACCAACATAATCACATATTCACACATAAGGCATACCACAGTTATAACATATGGAAACACACCACCACATCACATAGCATAGGTCTATACGTAAAACATATCATCCATGATCAACGCATTTATCACATATGCACATCAATTCACCAATCCAATCATAAATCTCAACACATACTCAATCAATTCACAATTTCCCACACATAATTTATCCATTCATAATTTTCCACACATAATCAATCCATTCATGATTTTCCACACATAATCAATCCATTCATGATTTTCCACACATAATCAATCCATTCATGATTTTCCACACATAATCAATGCGTTCATGATTTTCCACACATAATCAATCCATTCATGATTTATTCAAATGCAAAGAGACTGACACAACGACTCTATGCAAATGCGGTACCATCCATCCGTCAATCTCATCACTAGTTCACTCAGGAACTATTGAAATCATTGCTTGTTACTTAATGTAACTCCCCGTCGGGTAAACGATGTTCCCCGTCGCTCACACCTCTTTGTATAAGGCACACGATGTTTATGGATCGCTCACACCTCTTTGTATAAGGCACACGATCGTCCATAATCATCGCTCACACCTCTTTGTATAAGGCACACGATGTTATAGCAGATTCCCTCTGGAATCGTTTCGTCGATCCCACCCACTAGGGCACACGACATCACAAGATGCATATCATGATGCTTGGCATACAAGGACTCATGACAATCAAATGCATCTTCACAAATCAATAATATGGATTATCTCATCATCATTATTCATGCATTGGAAATCAATTCAAACAACGCATTTACTTGCCATAAGGCCACCAAATAACACACATTGAATTTCACATAAACAATGCATTTCATCATAATCGACAAACCATAACAATCCCATAAAACATCATAACAACATACATTAATATTCAATTAAACAATGTATTTTACCACACAACAACATCATTGATCATACATTGAAATCAAACCCAAAACAACACATTTATTTCTCCATCAGACCACAAACCATCATCACCAACACTCATCATATATATTTGCATCATATAACATCACACAAGCTATATGATACATATTAAAAGCATATCACATGATAACACGTCAATCACGCACAACTACGACGGTAAAAGCCGACAAAACAACACATTTCTAAATTCCCGACATAATTAAATCGGCCACTAATCTCAAAACCATTATCATAAGAAAGAACACTTCAATAGCTATCTAACGATACCAAGAATGTTCAAAACGGATAAACGGGTCACAAGTTATGGGATTTAAAAGGAAACATAATTATTGAAATTCCCCAGGACCGTCCGGCGCTACCAAACGACCGCCCGGCGCTGGCCCTTCGCCTCTACTTCGCCCGGCGAAGCAGGGGCGTAACAATTTCCCCTCCATGACTCCAAAGAGTCAGATTCGTGCTAAGCTGCGCCTCTCGGGCATCGCCCGGCGCAATCCCGCGTCGCCCGACTCTCTGAGCATCGCCCGGCGCCCTACACCAGAAATGGAAAAATTCTGCTTCGTTTTCCCATGGCTCCAAGGGCCAAAATTCCACTTTTCCCCACCAAAACAGTTTCAAACATCGAAATAAATATCAACGATTATTCATAAACACAGTGTGATCATACAACGCCATTTATATCGATTTCTGACCGTGAAAACATCGATTTCTAACAATTTTTCACAAATTATCAATAAGTGAAAAAGTTGTGAAGCAACCAAAACAAATACAATAAACAACACATATACGTACACAAGCAAGATATAATCGAAACTTCTCACCCTTACCCGATTATTCGCGCTTGAAACAGAGTTTCCTCGATTTTTCCTCTTTCTCCTCTTCTCTCTTTCTTTCTTTTCCTTTTCTTTCTCTCTTCCTTTTCTTTTCTCTCTATTTCTCTCTAATCTCAATTTATATAAAAATATCTAAACTCCTAAAAGACTATTTTACCCCTCAGCTCAAATATCTCGCAAACGCTCTCAAAACGCGATAAAACATAAACAGCGATGAAATATATTTCGGGAAATAAAAGTCGAAAAGAAATTATAATTTATTGCATATATTTTAGCTATCAGGGAAATTAACCAATTAACTCAATTAGCAGGCAAAATACAATAAATTCACACATTTCACAAAATTCACATAAATGAAATAAATAAATACAATTAAACAAATCGGGGCGTTACAATTCTCCCCCACTTAGACATTTTCGTCCTCGAAAATATAACCGTTACGAACAACTCCGGATACGACTCTCGCATCCGACTAACCAACCAACATGCCAACCAAAGGCACACCGCGGATAACACAAAGTGACAAACCACCTTGCTAACAGCAACCACAACAACGACACGACAACGACGACAACTACAACGACAAGATGCAAAGCCCATACAATGCACTTGACGACTAACTCACAACTCAAAGAATACCCAAGTTACGAACACACACAAGAACATAAAGTTCCATGACACAACAGCGTTTCAAGAACCTCTATCTAACCACAATACCAACATCCTTGTCACACAACATCATTACAACAATGCTACGATTCGCCAATCGAACCTGTAACCAAAACATCCATCTACATAGTAGCCCATGAATAATATTTAAACCTTCCACCTAACACTTCCATTCTGAAACATCCAATAGTCTCATCATTCCACCATGTTTCCAATGTTCAACCTATGAACTCTTACAAGTCCCACACGCAAATACAAAATGTGTCACATCACGCTTCCGCTGCGCTCTCTGATTACTCGAAACCATCAAGTCTACCAATCTCACGTCCAAAGTCTAACTCTTCCTCATATTCATCAAAAATCATTGTTCACTTTAATATCCCCAACCTCACACTCTTCTGTGTTATCTCACACACCAGACACAAGCCTATGAACTGCCCAAATAATTTTAATTCTCTGACCATCAAAACAGACATGCATAACAACTTTTGACTTAACTTTTCAGGCACAACCTTAGCTTTTCCCGAAGGATAATCGAAGCCAAATTCATAACTCGTCACGAATTCCAACCCTCCTCATTGTCTCATACTCTATTCCTTCAGACCAAACAAGTACTCAATATTATTGGGATTACTAAACACTTCGAACCTAGAACCACAGAGATAATACCTCCAAATCTTCCAACACAATACAACCGCAACCAATTCCAAATCCATAATAGTATAGATCCTTTTATGAATCCTCAAATGTCGTAAAGCACAAGCCACGACTTACCCTCTTGCATTAACACACAGACTAAACTCATCAAAGACACATCACCATATCTCACAAACGGTTTATTAGGATCACACATAATCAAAACTGGAGCCGTAGACAACTTCTACATCCGTTCTCTGAAACTTTCCTTACAATGAACATCCCAAATAAGCGACTTACCTTTTGTAAGTCAACTGAGATAACAGAAGCACTAACTTCGCAAAATCCTCCATAACCTGCAGTAACAACCAACTAAGCCCAAAAGTTTCTAATCTCCTTAACCAACTTCGGAGCCTCTCATTGTAGAACTGCATCTACTTCCGATGGATCCATTAACCATACTCTCATCTGAAATAACATATCCAAGAAAAATAACCTTTTTCAACCCAAATTCTCACCTGAATAACTTAGCATAAAACTTCGTCTCTTTTCAACACTTGTAATTCAAATCTCAAACACTCTACCTGTTCTTCCTCTGAGTTTATAACAGATCCGAATATCCTCAATCGAAGCCATTACGAACTTATCCAAATAAATATGCAAGATACGATTCATCTACTCCACAACCTTTACAGACGCATTATAACACCAAATAACATCACTGTACGTTGTAATGCCCAACCAAATTCCAAAAGATATAAATTCTTAAAACTTTTGCAAAACTTTTCACTGGGTAATTGGCTACTCACATACAAGCTTAACCGAGTGAATACCAGCCTATCCCTGACGATAACAACATAACCAGCCACATTAAATTGATCAAAGCCTCAACTCACACAATTCACCACTCTTATCAAACATTCCAAACAATTGTAATTACAATCAAACTCAACCAAACCTTTCTAGTCATCTGCTCATGAAAGTGGACGCTTGTTCTCAATCGTTACCTTATTCAACTGTTAGTAATCCATACACAATTTCTTCGCTTAACAATCCAAATTCCATAAATCCCAACATGTAGCAACCACCAACCCAAAAGAACTCTTAATACCAATATTACGTCCACACCTAGGGTTTCCTCAAGATTTCCATTAATGCCCTAAAACTTTAAAAACCCCAAACGTCACAAGAACTCTACGTTTTGCTTTCCAAAGTCTCAATACCATTATACACATCATGCTTATTATTCCGTTCAATCATTCTTCCTTTTTGCTACTAACAAAGCTGGAGCTCTCTAAGACGACACAACCTCATAATTCTCCTTTCCAGTAAATCTTCCAACCGCTCTTTCAGTCCGGGTACTTCTAATGCTAACATCCAATATTCCATCCAAAAATACATCTGAAAATCACGCACCACTGATAGCCCAACACTGTGGCCTTTCAGCCAATTTACCGAACACTATCATCACAAACATAACAAACATCTTAGTTTCACTTCCTAAAAGCTCTCCTACTTACTTAGCAGATCCAAACCTCAAATCTTCCCCTTCGTCAAATTTGAGTTCACACTCTACTCTCTAAGAACAACCTTTAACAATACCCAATCGTTCTCTCTCAATGACTCCCCAACTGGACCAACATACAAAAACCTCGAATCCGTCTCATCTTCCGATATAAGAATCTTCATCGACTCATCAAAATAATCTGTAATCATTTTCTTAAATTCCAAACAATTCATTGCACACACTATCAAAGCCAGAAAGCCACGTCTATTCCATCCAACATAATTCCCATCTACTATCAACAAGAGATTAAGGGTGATCAGTTCCTCAATTTGTCAATAGACAACCGACAATCATGATGGGCCATAAACCGTCCTTACCAAACTATAATAGCATTCCTTACATCTTGTGCACAAAACTACCTAAGGTACAAATCCTTAGTTGACATAAGCCTTACCTCTGCATCCCTTCTGGAACCGGGAACCACACTTTCCAAACAACACTTACAATCTTGCAATTCACAACACACTGAGCCAGCGCTCCACACCTGAAGCAACATGGAGAAGTACCAGCTTCTCCCCCACTTATCTCATTCTAACTCATGCAGACAACGTAATAGAAAAACCAGAAAGTACTGACAGTGTCTCACACACATATCACGTACTAAGGGACAAACAACATCGACAACATTCAACTGTCACACCAACTGACTCAACAACTTGGCCGGACGGACCGACCTGCTCTGATACCACTATTATAACACCCCAATTCCCATCGCGAATAAATAATACATATATAAATCAGAGTAAATAAAAATTTATTTTCCGACAGAAACAAGGATGCCACAATTAAGGAAAGAAAACACCATCCCTGCTCATAAATTTTTGATACATAACACAAAATGGAATAACCTCAAAGGGAAATTTTTCCATATAAAAGGAAAGGTCAATTATGGAATAAAGCGGAAAGATCCATAACTGCCTGGTTTTACAAAATAAATTGTTTTATAACGTCAAAATATACATACAAACGTACTACAAAATATATTCAACAAATGTACACATATACAACAAAAGCGTTCCCCGACTCCCGTGTTACGTATCAGAGCAGACTGACTGACAAACGGATGGAGAACTAATCTTCACAAAAGCCTCCAAGACTACTAATCTGCAATTGCCTCGTAGAGCAACAAACGACAACAGAAGGGTGAGAAATAACAACTAAATCAAGATTGCATAATAATATGCAAACACAGATAAATTCACATGCATAATTATTCTCACCACAAGCATCACATACTAATACACATAGCATATATCAATTATACCAACATAATCACATATTCACACATAAGGCACACCACAGTTATAACATATGGAAACACACCACCACATCACATAGCATAGGTCTATACGTAAAACATATCATCCATGATCAATGCATTTATCACATATGCACATCAATTCACCAATCCAATCATAAATCTCAACACATACTCAATCAATTCACAATTTCCCACACATAATTTATCCATTCATGATTTTCCACACATAATCAATCCATTCATGATTTTCCACACATAATCAATCCATTCATGATTTTCCACACATAATCGATCCATTCATGATTTTCCACACATAATCAATCCATTCATGATTTTCCACACATAATCAATCCATTCATGATTTATGCAAATGCAAAGAGACCGCCACAACGACTCTATGCAAATGCGGTACAATCCATCCGTCAATCTCATCACTAGTTCACGCAGGAACTATTGGATTCATCGTTTGTTACTTAATGTAAATCCCCGTCGCTCACACCTCTTTGTATAAGGCGCACGACGTTTATGGATCTCTCACAACTCTTTGTATAAGGCCCACGACCCGATCGCTCACACCTCTTTGTATAAGGCACACGATCATCCATAATCATCGCTCACACCTCTTTGTATAAGGCACACGATGTTATAGCGGATTCCATCTGGAATCGTTTCGTCGCTCACACCCACTAGGGCACACGATATCACAAGATGCATATCATGATACTTGGCATACAAGGACACATGACAATCAAATACATCTTCACAAATCACCAATATGGATTATCTCATCATCATTATTCATGCATTGGAAATCAATTCAAACAATGTATTTACTTGCCATAAGGCCACCAAATAACACACATTGAATTTCACATAAACAATGCATTTCATTATAATCCACAAACCATAACAATCCCATAAAACATCATAACAACATACATTAATATTCAATTAAACAATGTATTTTACCACACAACAACATCATTAATCATACATTGAAATCAAACCCAAAACAACACATTTATTTCTCCATCAGACCACAAACCATCATCACCAACACTCATCATATATATTTTCTTCATATAACATCACACAAGCTATACGATACATATTAAAAGCATATCACATGATAACACGTCAATCACGCACAACTACGACGGTAAAAGCCGACAAAACGACACATTCCCGAATTCCCGACATAATTAAATCGGCTACTAATCTTAAAACCATTATCATAAGAAAGAACACTTCAATAGCTATCTAACGATACCAAGAATGTTCAAAACGGATAAACGGGTCACAAGTTATGGGATTTAAAAGGAAACATAATTATTGAAATTCCCCAGGACCGCCCGACGCTACCCAACGACCGCTCGGCGCTGGCCCTTCACCTCTACTTCGCCCGGCGAAGCAGGGGCGTAACAATTTCCCCTCCATGACTCCAAAGAGTCAGAGTCGTGCTAAGCTGCGCCTCTCGGGCATCGCCCGACGCAATCCCGCGTCGCCCGGCGCTCTGGGCACCGCCCGACGCCCTACACCAGAAATGGAAAAATTCTACTTCGTTTTCCCATGGCTCCAAGGGCCAAAATTCCAGTTTTCCCCACCAAAACAGTTTCAAACATTGAAACAAATATCAACGATTATTCATAAACACAGTGTGATCATACAACGCCATTTATATCGATTTTCGACCGTGAAAACATCGATTTCTAACAATTGTTCACAAATTATCAATAAGTGAAAAAGTTGTGAAACAACAAAAACAAATACAACAAACAACACATATACGTATACAAGCAAGGTATAATCGAAACTTCTCACCCTTACCCGATTATTCGCGCTTGAAACGGAGTTTCCTCGATTTTTCCTCTTTCTCCTCTTCTCTCTTTCTTTCTTCTCCTTTTCTTTCTCTCTTCCTTTCCTTTTCTCTCTATTTCTCTCTAATCTCTATTTATATAAAAATATCTAAACCCCTAAAATACTATTTTACCCCTCAGCTCAAATATCTCGCAAATGCTCTCAAAACGCGATAAAACATAAACAGCGATGAAATATATTTCGGGAAATAAAAGTTGAAAAGAAATTATAATTTATTGCATATATTTTACCTATCAGGGAAATTAACCAATTAACTCAATTAGCAGGCAAAATACAATAAATTCACACATTTCACAAAATTCACATAAATGAAATAAATAAATACAATTAAACAAATCGGGGCGTTACAAACTACGTCTAGCACTAGGTAAAGCCCTGTTGGTCACTCTTAAATACAAACAAAACTAGATCCCCATAGGATTACCAGACACAATCTTCCCTCCTCTTGGGGTTAAACAATATGGAGACGTGAAAGGAAGCATTCTCGGTGAACCCTTTCTCAGACTGTCACCCTTAGAAATTGTCAAAGAAACTCTAACTCCCCAGAGATGATCTTTTCTCCGTGAATGGCATCTCTTGAGTTTCTTCCAAATTCTCGAACTTTCCTGGCTTGATCTATTCTCAGTAAATGTCATGTCTTGAATTTCTCAGGATTTGGGGACCCACAGGCTTTCTAAAAGTATCCCCGCCTCCTCTTGGGCGTTGTACAAGGACCCGTCGGCTTCTTTGAAGTTTTCACAGCCTCATCTTAGGCTTCATATAATGATTCTTCGTCCGGGAAGATAGCCTCCTCTTGGGCTTCGTACAAATTGTCCCTTCAGCTTTTTAAAAAATTTTCTCACCTCCTCTTGGGCTTCGTGCAAATTATCCCGACGACCTCTTAAAGGTATAGGAACAGAAATTAGTCATCTTAATAGAACAGTCTTTCAAAGAGTCTAGATCTTCCTACGGCGAACATACTGTCTCTTGATCTCTCTTAAGCATAGTACAAAAGATAAAACTCTAGACTTGGACAGTCTAATCTCCTTGAGTCTCGAAGACATTCTCAAGTTTCTTTCAAAAATAGGAAAAAACACCCGTAGACTTGGACAGTCTCAATACCCTTCGGATTCCCCATTTCCTTAAAGAACAGGAAATAATCTCGGTCCTCAGATCAAATCCATGAGTACAACATTACCCATATAAGAACTGATTTTCTCTTTTAACCAACATACTGGACCTATCACTCAACTGAAACAGTAACCCTAGCCTCCTCTTGGGCTTTGTACAATGATTCTCCCCAGCAGAGTTAACCTTTGCAGCCTCCATCTCGGGCTTCGTACGAGATACAAATCACTCTCTTGTTGAGTATAGAATACTCTCTTGTTGATTCAATCCTCTTTTAGCCTTCATCTCGGGCTTTGTACGAGATACAAAACACTCTCTTGTTGAGTATAAAAGACTCTCTTGTTGAGTCAATCCTCTTTTAGCCTTCATCTCGGGCTTTGTACGAGATACAAAACACTCTCTTGTTGAGTATAAAAGACTCTCTTGTTGAGTCAATCCTCTTTTAGCCTCCATCTCGGGCTTCGTACGAGATACAAAATCACTCTCTTATTGAGTATAAAAAGACTCTCTTGTTAAGTCGATCACCTTTAGCCTCCATCTCGGGCTTCGTACGAGATACAAATCACTCTCTTGGTGAGTATAAAAGACTCTCTTGTTGAGTCAAACCCTTTTAGCCTCCGTCTTGGGCTTCGTACAAGACACATATAAAACACTCTCTTGTTGAGTCAACCCTTTTAGCCTCTATCTCGGGCTTCGTACGAGACACAAAAGCATCCTCTTGTTGGCTCAATAGCCTCCTCTTAGGCTTTGTATAAATAAATCCCCGTTTGTTTCAATCAACCTTTTAGCATCAAATCATGCTTTGGTCACAGCATACAAACATCAACAACTCCTTTTCCCTCGTCTAATTGTTGTAAGCGGCAAGCCTCTGGATTATTTACATCCACGCCACTGTCCCTCTTTTAGCATGAGAAATTCCTAAGGAAAGATGGCATTGCTCTAAACTGAGTTAAAGTCTTCTCTTTCAGGTTGAAAATCCCCTATAAAGGAAATTATGGCATTGCTGGTTTCGCATATCCCAGTTAAAGTAATTCTCCTTTATAATCAGTCACCCAACAACTGTGACCAAACAGACCCCTTTAGAGATTCTCTCTAAAGTCAACACCCTTTTAGCTTCACATCTTGGGCTTCGAACAAGATACAAATAGACCCTTCAGCTTCACATCTTGGGCTTTGAACAAGATACAAACCACCTTTAGCTTCATGTCTTGGGCTTTGAACAAGACACCAAAACACCATTTCCTCCCATAGAATATGAGGAACTACGATCGCTCTGATTTCCCTATCCTGGGAATACGTAGGCATAAGATTGAAAAAGAATCTTAGCGAGCACTAATAAAAAAACCCCAAAGTCCCCTACCTCCAGCCAACCTAGCACAGTATCCCAACAAATTCCCCATGAACAGTCCCGGTATTTCGTTCTGAACAAAATAACCAGAGAGAGGCCCACGAACTAAAACCGCATCTGTAAACCAACAGTTTTGACTGTTTAACCTCAGTTTGCAAGCAGGGTTAGTTGGAGACATCTATTTCCCTTCCTTCATCAGCTTCAATAGGATAAAAAATGAATCGACCTGTAGTACCCCAGAGCGACAGTGCTTAAGAACCACGTCCAAAATCGCCCGCTACAGAAAAAATGGCGACCACCGTGGGGCCTTCTCATCTTTCTTTCTTACAATTTAAGGTGAAAACCTTGGACAAGTCATTTTCATGGTGGTGGCCGCCACAGAAAAAATGGCGCCCAACGTGGGGCTCTCTTAAACAAAGGAATCTTGTCTCTCTTATCCCTCTGGTTGAAACCTTCTCTTAGGATGAGTCCTTGGGTTCACAAGGTATCACCAAATGACGGTTCCATTGGGGAATGCCATTATTGCTAGGATCGGCCCTCACTAGGATCTTTGGTCAAAACCTTTAGGTTGGGAAGGTACCACAGAATGGCGACTCCTCCAGGGAGCCATTTTCTGTTAGGATCATAGGATTCATAGCTCTTAAAAAGTCTAGGACATTAGGACAAATATATATACTGCTTTTCCTAATTGATATATGTGTTAATTTTTCTGCTAATGGGAATGTGTGTGATGCCGCACGTGGAAAGATTGAGTATACACCTAGGAAAAACCTTTTTCAGTAGTGCGGAAGATATCAGAAATAGTTGTCACGCGATACTACCCTCTTCTGAGATTCTTCGAAATACATCACCTAGCACGGTTCCCGGCCCGCTGATGTTATCTCGACAAGAATCAATGATTTTGAGAGACAGGTACAAAAATCACTAGTATAAACCTTTGGGATGGGTAGAGCCTTGACTTCATGACACCAACCCTTTGACCCCATGTTTTTTCCATGTTTTTGTGTGCTGCATTCATGCATTCATTTTAAAAAACATTAAGCAAAGAAAAATTTTCTCTTCTAGTCTCTCTTTTTCAAATTAAACTAAGACAATGATTGCAAATGTCAGAGAGAAAAGGATTGCGCTAATGGATTTCGGTAGAAGAAAAACTCACAAGTATACCTTCAAGGTTCCAAAACTAGAGGATTTGTGAGGATTAGCAAGGATGATCACTAACCCTGACGCTTTCAGAGCCAAGTACGGAGGTCTGCTACCTCTGTTAAGGGTCCATGTAATTGAGGGAATCCTGGAGGCACTCATTCAGTTTTACGATTCGGTCTATCACTGTTTCACATTCCCGGATTACCAACTCGCACCAACACTGGAGGAGTATTCTCATCTGATTGATCTACCCATTACTGATCAAGCTCCTTTTTCTGGACTGGAAGAAATTCCAAAGGATCAAATCATTGCAAGAGCAATCTATTTGGATGAGTCAGAAATCAAGACTCACATGACCCCCAAGGGAGGAATCCCAGGTTTACCAGCCAAGTTTCTGGTAAAGAAGGCTCTATACTTTGCTAGTATAGGAAACGTGACTGCTTTTGAAAGCATCTTTGTTTTACTCACCTACGGGTTATTTATGTTTCCCAACATTGATAACTTCGTCGATATCAACGCCCTTAAGGTTTTTCTCATTGGAAACGCCGTACCAACCTTGCTCGCAGATGCGTATCATTCTGTACACCTAAGAAATTTATACAACGGAGGAATGATCACGTGCTGTGTACCCCTGCTATATAAATGGTTTATCTCCCATTTGCCTAAGTCTACCGCTTTTTGGGATCATAAGAGTGCCTTACGTTGGTCGTAGAAAATCATGTCTCTTACCAACTCTGACATAGATTGGTACAATATGATTTATGACGGGATCAGAATCATTGACCATTATGGAAACTTCCCCAACGTACCCCTCATAGGAACTAAGGGAGGAATCAATTACCATCCAGTTTTAGTTCGTCGTCAATTTGGATACCCGATGAGGCATGTCCCGCGTAATGCTCATCTGGAAGGTCTTTTCTTCAAGGAAGGAGAAAATGACAGGGCACTAAAGATGGAAATAGTGCACGCTTGGAAACATGTTCATAAAAAAGGACGGGAGTCTCTAGGAAAATCGGACTGTGTCTTGGTGGAGCCTTATCTCCACTGGGTACAAACTAGAGCTCTCAAGCTAAAGATGCCTTATCCTCGTCACGGAGTTCTTCCGCTAAGGGAATCTGTCATGTACTTCATGACTGAAACGGAAAAACTTCAAGTTACTCTCAACAATGTTCAACAGAAGAGGAGGTCTTGGAAGAACAAGTACCACATTCTCAATGTCGAGTGTACCAAAATACAGCAGCTGCTGAAAGATAAGGATGCTCTATTTGAGATTTTGGAGCAACATGCAGTAGAAAATCAGGATGACCAAAGGAATTTGCTCGCTCCTTTCACTTGGCAAAGGAATGACAACCCGACAATGGGCCAAGAGCCCCGGTCCAAGAAAAGGAAAGTACCAGAATCAGCACCCGAGTTCTCCTCAGAGAGGACTCGGGACCCATTAGCTTAGGTTTCTGTTTTCGCACCTTGTAATTTACTGTATTTCCATTTCCTCAATCCTTTGAATTCAATAAAACGGGGGTGTCCCCACTGTTTGATATTTGCAATCTAATTGTCAAAGTTTATTTTGATTAAAAAAAAATTAATATAATCATTGCATTCATCATTCTCACGTCACGTATTCTTCTTACCTACGAATCTCACATTTGTGTTTCGGTTCTAGAGTCAAACTGTCTCATTCGTACAATACTCGGGCCAATCGTCAGAAAAAGATGGATGATCTCGAGGAAGAGAACAGAGAGTTGAAAGAAGAGATCGACATTCTAAGAGAGGATATGAGAAAGCTTCGTAATGACATGCAAGCCATGGCAGAAGCTCAGCTACAAAGAACTGTGATCTCAGAGATCACCTCAACGCCCATAGTGGAGAAGTATGATCCTATGTATCAAATGCTGAAAGATCGTCCCTGGGGCATGCCTGTTAACTATATCCCGGAAGGATATGTTCCGCCGATCACTGAAGATCAGGGAATCATAGCAGAAGCCATTGGGCCTGAAGGTTACAAACTTCGGGAAAGCGAGGACGCCAGAGGCATAATGAGGACTCATGAAGGTTACAAACTTCGGGAAACGCCAAGATTCACTGCCGTAGTAACGGTACCACCCCCTGTCGTGCACACTGTCCCGGAAGGACTGATTCCACAGATACCTTCTGGTAGAAAGGAAAGTATGTTCGATAGAATGGATGAATTACAGGAGCAGTTCCTGGAAATGCAGAAGGAACTGCAGGCTATTCACGGTCAGGATTTATTTGGAAAGGACGCCGCAGACCTTTGTTTGGTCCCCAATGTGAAAGTCCCGCACAAGTTCCAAGTACCCGATTTTGAAAAGTACAAGGGTAACTCTTGCCCTCAAAGCCATTTGGTGATGTACGCTCGGCGAATGTCAGCTCAGACAGAGAACCAGGATCTACTGATTCACTACTTTCAGGATAGTTTAACTGGTGCCACATAAAAATGGTACATGGGTTTAAACCGCGCTACGATTAGTACTTTCAAAGATCTTGGCACTGCCTTCGTCCAACAATATAAATATAATTTGGACATGGCACCAGACAGAGATCAACTCAGATCAATGTCGTAAAAGGATAAGGAAACCTTTAAGGAATACGCTCTGAGATGACGTGAAATTGCCGCTCAAATTTGTCCACCTCTTGAGGAAAAAGAGATGACAAAGATTTTCTTAAAGACCTTGAGCTCATTTTACTACGACAAAATGGTTGCCAGTGCGCCCAGCGACTTCACCGAAATGGTCGGTATGGGAGTGCGTCTCGAGGAAGTCGTTCGAGAAGGATGTCTAGTCAAAGACACTGGGTCGACAAGCGGTACTAAAAAATACGGTAGTGCTCTCCCTAAGAAAAAGTAGCAAGATATTGGGAATATCTCTCTCGGAAAGCAAAGGTGATGGTACAAACCAGTAGCAGCTGTAACTCCTGCTATTAACCCTGCACCTGTTTCTACGTATCGACCACAGGTTGCTCAAAGCCAACCGCAGTCGCAGCAATTTCAGCAAAGGACACAACAGCCTCTTCAGCAGTCTCGTCCTCAATACAACAACAACCGTACAACGCGACCACCAGGATTTGATCCTATACCCGTATCGTACGCAGAACTATTTTCGTTACTACTGGCCAAGTGGCATGTCCTGACTAAGTCTCCTCTTACAGTACCGGAAAATCCTCCTTTTTGGTTTAAGGTGGATCAGACTTCCCCTTACCATCAAGGAGGACCAGGGAATAACATAGAAAACTGTCTCAGTTTCAAATCCGACGTGCAAAATCTTGTTAGGAGCGGGGTCTTATCTTTCAAAAATATGAATCCAAATGTTCTCACGAACCCGCTGCCTCAACACGAGAAGGCTACAGTTAATTTGATAGAGGGAGAGTCTAACAACATCTATCAAATTCATGATGTACTCTTGTTAAGGGCCAACTTGGTCAAGATGCATTGTAGACAGAGTGGATATGGCCATGTGCCACCTCATAATTATCACCAGTGTGATATCTGCTCTAAAAGCAATCGAGGATGTTCTGTGGTGCAATCATCTCCACAGGAACAATTGGATCTCGGGTGGATCCAAGAGCACCGAGTTCATAGAGTTAACATGGTTTATATGAATTCTAACATCATTCAAAACCACGATATCCGTGCGATGAATGTCAACTTGGTGGCGATGCACTCAAGGCAAAGCTAGTATCATAATCTGCCACGACACGATTACAATTCTTGTCTGACTTGCTCGGAAAACAAATAGGGATGCTCTTTTGTACAAGAGGCCCTCGAGCGTCAGATAGATCTTGGATGGATTCAAGACTACCATGATAGGAATCATTATCAAATCAACATGATTCAAATCTTCGATATTCGCTTGATGAATACCAGCCTTGTGGAGTTACATGCTAAACAGGTCCGGCTCGGGTTCCTGGTATCACATGATTATCAGGACTGTAAAGCAGGTTGCGAAGACGATCTGGGCTGTGCCCTTGTCCAGGAAACACTTCAGCACTTGTTGAACCACTGGTGGCTTCCAATCTATATGGATGAGGACACCCAGCAAATTTGTATCACTAACGGGAATCCTACTAGATATCAAAGTCAGGATGTTCGGTCGATGGAAACAGACCTAGTAAGGTTACACTGTATTCAAAGCGGACGTGGCCAGGTGTCACAACACAACTATGAGCGGTGTGGAGTTTACTCAGTGGATAATCAAGGATGCTACCTCGTGCGAGCAGCCCTTCAAAGTCAGTTGGACCGCAAAGAGATTCAACCATGGTCAAGTTCTGGATCAGTCAACTACTTCGCTGATCAAATTGAGGACGTTGTCGCAATCTCTGATCATCAGAGGGCTAGGGATATTTATGCCATCATCCCTCTACTTGACGAATCGAGAGTTCCCAACCAGGAACGGATCAAAATTACTTACGATGGTCAAAAAAATCAGAAGGCTCCCATAGTCATCTATCTACCGGGACCGCTACCGTATGAATCAACTAAGGTTATCCCTTACAAATACGGTGCAACAACAATTGAGAATGGAAAGGAAATTTTGTTACCCTCCGTCGTGAATATTGCAGACATCAGTCGAGTAACACGGAGTGGTAGAATCTTCAACAGAGGAGTTGGAGAACCCAACAAAGAAAAGGAATCTCAGACAGAAGTTCCCAATCCACCAGTCGGTCAATCCAGTAATCCCGACCTTTCAAAAAACAATGATGAGATGCTAAAGCTCATCCAAAGGAGTGAATACAACATTGTTGATCAGCTGTTACAAACTCCTTCAAAGATCTCGGTATTATCACTGTTACTTAGTTCAGAAGCGCACAGGGAGGCTCTATAGAAAGTCTTAGAGCAAGCCTTTGTAGAACAGGATGTAACAATCAGACAGTTCGATAGTATTGTCTCTAACATCACTTCCTGCAATAACTTGGGATTTAGTGATGAGGAATTACCTGAAGAAGGTCGCCGTCATAACATGGCGCTCAACATTACAGTCAACTGCCAGGACGATGCTTTAGCCAACGTACTGGTAGACACAGGGTCAACCCTGAATGTTATGCCGAAGTCCACTTTGATGCAATTATCATTCAAAGGACCTCCGATGAGAACCAGCGAGGTCGTCGTCAAAGCATTTGACGGATCCAGAAAAACGGTTATCGGCGAAGTCGACCTTCCCATAACTATCGGTCCTCACACTTTCCAAGTCACTTTCCAGGTCATGGACATCCGGGCAACATACATTTGTTTATTAGGAAGACCTTGGATACATCAGGCTGGGGCGGTCACTTCAACCCTCCACCAAAAGCTAAAGTTCGTCCAGAACGGCCAACTCGTCACAGTCTGTGGAGAACAGGCCTTGCTCGTAAGCAACTTACCGTCATCCACTTATGTAGAACCGGAGGAGGTAATCGGAACCCAGTTCCAAACGCTTTCGCTACACAAGGACAATCAATTCAAAGGGGGAACTTCGATTTCCTTGTTCAAAGATGCTATCAAAGCGGTCGGGAGTACCAATACAACAGGATGGGGGCAGCTTGTCATTCCTACTGATAATAAGAAAAAGAAAGTCCTTGACTTTTCCTCAACCTGTACTCAGACGGCTGCGAATAATAAAAGTTTTCATCCCATTCAGAATTTCTTCCACAGTGGAGGCTTCCTTCAACCAGTGACTCAAGACGTGCATACCATCAATAAAGATGATTCCTCCGATACAGAGGAAGAATGGAAGTCCTATCTCAACGAGGACGGTTATACGTCTCGGGGCGAAACACAGACTCCCTTTTGCTATCCCGCATAGATTCTGAGATTTATACCGAGGTCAGATGTCGAAATGATATACGGAGATTGTGATCCTAAAGGATGCTGCGCTCCCCCAAACTCATTAGAGGATGACACTCTGATGAAAGACAGCTTTGACCCCGACTACTATGGCCCGATGGATGGCCTACCAATGTGGCAGCCTTACCCAGGAGACTTGGGGCAAGAAAGTCAGCCGAACAATGAAAATCAACTGAGCATCATTGAAAAGAATACCTGCATCCCCACCATGTCATGCGATCAACACCTAGGTTATCCTGAAAATACCCAGCACGATGATGAATTCGCAACATTTGCAAGACTAGAATTCATTAACTATGCTTTTCCCGAGGTCAACGTCATCGAGAGGGATGACTCCTCCAGTTCCAAAGAAGTGTGGGACACCTTGGGACAACCGAGTGGAAAATACGACTTTAAGGTCAAATACACCGCTCCTGAAAGCTCTCGTATCAGGCTCGAAGACATCCAACCAACTGGATACGGAGATACAGCTGAGAGTACAAATACTATACAAAATACAACTGAGGAATCCTCCTACGAAAACTCTGCCTAGGAGACAGATTCCAATGATCCTGATCCACCAGAAATTAGCGTCATTTCTGAAGACAAATCAAGGAAGGTACCAGACTTTGTGATTCACCGAGGAGTTCGCCGCCAATGGGTTGCTGTCCATGTTCCGAAGATTGTTCATAAGTCTAAGTAATTGCCATATTTACTTTAACCTTTCACCTTGACCAGGTGAAACAGATGTGTTGATAGGGCTCACTTTCTCTAAATGTCCCTCTTCGCTTGGCCCAAGGCGATAGAGTTTTGTTTTATAGGGCTGTAGTTTCAAGAATCAACTTGTTCATAAATAAAATAACGTCGTTCTGTAATTTCCGTAGTTATTGCTGTTTTCTCTTTCTGCTTTTTCCAGAAAATGGTAATCCTAAAAAACAAAAAAATAAATAAAAATGAGCATTGTTAAAAAAAAATACAAAACACTGCACACACTCTTGCATTTTCTCTATCTCTTCTAAACATAAATCATCACGTCATGCAGATTGCTTGTTTTAAACCCCGTTGAAACATACGATCCAATGCCTTCTCCCAATTTTGAGTTCCCGGTATTTGAGGCTGAAGAAGAAAATGACGACGAAATTCCAAAGGAGATCTCCCGACTACTCAGACAATAAGAAAGGTCCATTGAGCCTCACAAAGAGCCGTTGGAAACGGTCAACTTGGGTTCAGAAAAAGAGAGAAAAGAAATCAGGGTTGGGGCACTACTTAGTCCAACTGCCAAAGAGAGTTTGACAAAGCTTCTCAAAGAATTTCCCGACGTGTTTGCTTGGTCCTATCAGGACATGCCAGGGTTGGATACCAGCATCGTGGAACATCATCTACCGTTGAGATCAGAATGTCCGCCGGTAAAACAAAGGTTGAGACGGACTCATCCAGACATGGCTGTCAAAATCAAAGAGGAGGTACAGAAACAAATTGACGCGGGTTTCCTCGCTACGTCAGAATATCCTCAATGGTTAGCCAACATCGTACCAGTTCTGAAAAAGGACGGAAAGGTCAGAATGTGTGTCGATTACAGAGATCTAAATAAGGCAAGTCCAAAGGACGACTTTCCCTTGCCACACATAGACATGCTGGTAGACAGTACAGTAGAGTTCCAAGCCTTCTCCTTCATGGACGGATTCTCGGGCTATAATCAAGTCAAAATGGCGCCGGAAGACATGGAGAACACCTTCTTCATTACCCCATGGGGTACTTTTTGTTACAAGGTAATGCCATTCGGTTTGAAGAACGCCGGGGCAATCTATCAAAGGGCCATGACTACTCTGTTTCATGACATGATACACAAAGAAATCGAAGTGTGTATCGATGGCATGATTTCCAAATCTAGAACAGCAGAGGAGCATGTGACCCACCTGTCAAAACTATTCGAGCGTCTAAGAAAGTACAAACTCCTCTTAAATCCCAGCAAGTGCACGTTCGGTGTCCGTTAAGGGAAACTCTTAGGATTCATTGTCAGGCAGAAAGGAATTGAGGTTGATCCTGACAAGGTCAAGGCCATTCAAGAAATGCCTTCTCCAAAGACTGAAAAACAAGTTAGGGGATTCCTAGGACGTTTGAACTATATTTCCAGATTCATATTCCTCATGACCGCGACATGTGCGTCGATTTTCAAATTACTCAAAAAGATACAATCATTTTTCACTGATTCGCGGGGCAAGTGGACTCCGAATTATGACGGCCCCTATGTGGTCAAGAAAGCTTTCTCAGGCGGCGCCTTGAGACTCGCAACCATGATGGGGAGGAATTTGCCTACCCCACAAATGTTGATGTAGTTAAGAAATACTTCGCCTAAACTAAAAAAAAAGAAAAAAAACGTCTCGGTGGATTGAAAACCCGAAAGGGCGGTCCAGGCAAAAGTTAGAGACATAATCAAAAAATCATCCCGGTGGATTGGAAATTTCAAAGTACAATCCAGACAAAAGTTAGGGATTAATGGCAAGTAACTACGTTCGATAAAGGGGCAAGTCCCTCGGCAGCAGTTACATCATCCGTCAGGAAAACTCCAGTCAAGGTCATCTTCGACAGAAGCTCAGGATGCCCCGGAGTCAAAGTTGGTAGAAGGATAGTGGTCGTTATGTTTCAATGTAGCCCTTTCCCCTTGAATTACCATTTTCTAACTTTGTAAATACTCCATGGAATCACGCGTTTGGCTGATTTCCATCCTATCAATAAAATTTGAGCCATTTTGCTTTTGTTTGCAGTTCTTATTTGTTTTAGCTTTACAGAACGATGTTTTTAACATGATCAATGATTCTTGAAATAAAACAAAAATGAATTTACTTGTTAAACTTTTTTCTGCTTTTAAAATAAAGATGACAATTCTTTTGACTGTTGAACATCGAAAGAACATCAACTGCTTCTCCAGAAGTAAGCGAGCTTCAAAGTGCAGAATCAAAGTACTCCTTCTAAACCAGTGCGCCTGAATGAAGGATCAGTTATGTCAGATGCGGATACTCCGTCTGACATCCCCGACAGAGTTCTTATCTCCTAATTCCGACCGACGTTTTTCCCTGCGGGAACTACTTTTTCCTAAGCAAGGCAGAATTGCTATCTTGAACCAGCGATACCTCTTCGTCCCCAGCAGTGGCCGAGTATCCAGTCGTGTTCATCTATTAGTTTGTTTGTCGTGTCAGTTTTGTCAACATATACACACATACATCATGCATTACTACTTTGCGTTCATATTCATGTTGCATCACTATCACTCTGGCCGGTCTTATCCCCTAGTGATAACAGTCCTCTCAATCGAGTTGTCAGTTCTTTCCTCATCAGGAAATGTTGCATCTGAACTACCTCTCTCCTCCAGTTTATTTCTGGGACGAAGTCGGCCTTTGACCACTTTGATAACTTGAAACTCTGAAAAACCAGAGAACCCTCAGCCAGCATCACTCTTCGCCATGGAAGATGATATCTTCGCTTTCCCGGATTAAGGAAAATCCCTAGAGAAAGCCTCTCAACTAAAGACTTTCAGCAACACATTGGTCCTTCTCTCCAGAATATCAATGTCAACAAAGTCATCGGCACCTCAAAATTGGATCACATCATATGGCGTTTCTCTGAGAAGATCTCCGAGGAAAGTATGATGTAATATCTCCAAGCGAAAGCAGTCTCTCGAGAGGCTCGTTTTCCCTAGTAGAGTCAACAAATGGCGTCTCAAAAAGAGAAGTTTGTGCTTCTCTACAATCCAATTTTTCCATCAAATGGCATCTCCCCAGGAAAATTCGGCAAGAAGTTTGAGGAGAACCGCTACAAATAGCGTCCCTTGTCAATAAGGTTTATTGACAAAAGAAACCAAGACCAGATCCTTGGTAGGAAACCAGGATCGAGGGGAAGTTCATTTCAGAAACTAAGACCAGTTCCTTGGCTGAAAACCAGGATCTAGGGGAAGTTTACATCAGAAACTGAGACCAGTTCCTTGGTAGGAAACCAGGATCGAGTGGAAGTTTATTTCAGAAATTGAGACCAGTTCCTTGGTGGGAAACCAGGATCGAGGGGAAGTTTAAATCAGAAACTGAGACCAGTTCCTTGGTAGGAAACAAGGATCGAGGGGAAGTTTACCTTATCTAAGCATCATTGCTTAGCAAAAGAGGAAGGGTGCGCGAACTGCCATTCATAACCACCATCAAAATTTTGGGTATTCTGATATTTAATCCTCTTGCACCCCGAATGCCCAAATACCTTCGTCATTCACACCTTCGGGTCCAAGAAGATTAAATAGGGGCATCTGTCATACCCCAAATTTTGACCACTAAGATTTCCCATCATTGTGCAAATCATCATCACAATATGGATGAACCATTAGTCTCCCTAAAGATGGGTGAGCATCCACTACAATCAGACTTAGGGTTTCAATCCCTTTCAGAGCTCTTAGACAAAGGATCAATCAAGAAATGACATGATCTTCAACTTTTCTAGCCTCTCAAACATCCAAAAAGGATCAAGAGGACTCCCACTTCAAGGATTAAGTACAAGGCTGCAACCTTCTAAGTGGATCAAGCCTCAAAATCGACAGTGTCACCAAATTAGGGTTTTGGTCGACCAGGGCCTCCAGATGGAAATTTTCCTCTGGGCATGAGCCAATGCTTCAAAGCATAACCTATGATGCTCCAAGGGATCTCATAAATCCAATCATCAAGTCAATTTAGCCTCAGGGGATGCATTCATCAAAAAATCAGGAATTAGGGTTTCTTAACCTAATTTACCCCTAAGTTGACTTTTGGGACAAAACATGAGCCAAGACCTCAAGAGGGGATTTGAGGGTCTCAAATATATCACATTGATCCATTTGTAACAATGGATTGATCCAAGAAGCTTGAGCAACAAGTTTCAATTTCATCAGAACCACAGTTAGGGTTTTGCGTAAAAAGTCAACTGTATCTTTGACTTTTGACCAGGACATGCTCCCAAACCCTAATACATGATTCAATACACCCTATAACACCTATTAAATCAATCCATAAAGTTTGATTTAGGTCAAGGACTTGATTTCATAGAAGATCGCACAGTTTGGAATTCATCTGACAAAAAGTCAACTGTGCACAAAAGTCAAACTTTGACTTTTTGAGATTTTTTACAATTATGGTCCTTTGACCCCAAAATGATGTTAATGTATGATTGGAATCATCATTCATCAAGAAAAATCAAGAAAAGTGGGATAACTTGTAAAAGGGGTAACCATAAAAAACTTAGAAAATTTTCTAAGTTATGGAACAAAGTGGCAAGGGTACCAACTTTGGAGGATCATAACTCCTAAACCACAAGGCCATTTTTTCCCATCCAAAGCTAGATTTGTAGCTCTCATTACCCTCTACAAAAGCTTCAACTACCACACATTCCAATTCCCCATGGATTTCAAGTTATGGAATGATCAAAATCAAGAAAAGTGAAAATGTCACTTTTTTCCAACACTTAGTGAAATTTTCACTAAGTCAGAATCTGCCTTCACTTTTTTCCAAATGTAGGGGCATTTTTCATTTGGATCCAAAAAGTATCAAAACCAATTATGATCAAACATTTATTGTATCATATGAGGGCTTTCCAAAATGTCCAAGAACTCCATCAAATTCCACTTGAGCCATGAGATATGACAATGGCAATATGCCTTGCTGAAAACTGCAAAGGCTAGGCAAAATTTTGCACTTTTGCTTGATTTGGCAAAATCAGATAATTCCAAGCCTTGTCATCACTTTGGACACATCTGAGGATCAAATCTAAAGGGAACAAACACTGATCCAAGCCTCCAAAGTCTTTGGAACAAGAAGTAGCATGCCAAACCTAGAAATCCCTAAAAGAGGGACAAGACTCCAATTTTGGATTGTAGCATTTAATGGATGCACCAAGGTGGCATGGGCTGACACATTTGCAACTGAATTCAGTCAAGAATGATCCAACAACTAGGGAACCACAGCTCTGTACCCTAACCTCTAGTCAATGGCTAGAGGAGACTTGGATTCTCATTGCTCAACATTGGCCAAACCTCTGTGTAGCGCGAGTTTTATGTGTGGTTGCGAAGCACTATCGCTTTGGGGGTACTACAGTTCAATTCATTTTTTACCCTATTGAAGCTGATGAAGAAAGGGAAATAGATGTCTCCAATTAACCCTTCTTACAAATTGAGTTTAAACAGATAACTGTTGGTTTACAGATGCTACAAAGATTGTGGGTCTCTCTTAGGTTATTTTGTTAAGAACACAGGGTTTAGACTATTGGTAGGATGTTAGGACTAATGCTTTTCGATTAATGTATGAAGGTACGGGATTTTGGGTTTTTGATTAGTGCGGTCGCTAAGATTTTTCAATTTTATGCCTACGTATTCCCGTTTAATGAAACAGGGAAATCAGAGCGATCGTAGTTCCTCCTATTCTATGGGAGGAAATGGTGTTTTGGTGTCTTGTTCAAAGCCCAAGATGTGAAGCTAAAGGTGGTTTGTATCTTGTTCAAAGCCCAAGATATGAAGCTAAAAGGGTGTTGACTTTAGAGAGAATTTGTCATCTCTAAAGGGGAATATTTGGTCTGTTTGGCACAACTGTTGGGTGACTGATTATAAACGAGAATTACTTTAACTGGGATATGCGAATCCAGCAATGCCATAATTTCCTTTATAGGGGATTTTCAACCTGAAGGAGAAGACTTTAACTCTGTTTAGAGCAATGACATCTTTCCTTAGGAATTTCTCATGCTAAAAGAGGGACAGTGGCGTGGATGTAAATAATCCAAAGGCTTGCCGCTTACAGCAATTAGACGAGGGAAAAGGAGTTGTTGATGTTTGTATGCTGTGACCAAAGCATGATTTGATTCTAAAAGGTTGATTGAATCAAACGGGGATTTCTTTATACAAAGCCTAAGAGGAGGCTATTGACCCAACAAGAGGATGCTTTTGTGTCTCGTACGAAGCCCGAGATAGAGGCTAAAAGGGTTGACTCAACAAGAGAGTGTTTTTATACGTGTTTTGTACGAAGCCCAAGACGGAGGCTAAAAGGGTTTGACTCAACAAGAGAGTATTTTATACTCACCAAGAGAGTGATTTGTATCTCGTACGAAGCCCGAGATAGAGGCTAAAAGAGGATCGACTCAACAAGAGAGTCTTTTTATACTCAACAAGAGAGTGTTTTTGTATCTCGTACAAAGCCCGAGATGAAGGCTAAAAATGTTTGACTCAACAAGATAGTCTTTTATACTCAACAAGAGAGTGATTTGTATCTCATACGAAGCCCGAGATAGAGGCTAAAAGGGGGTGACTCAATAAGAGAGCCTTTTATACTCAACAAGAGAGTGATTTGTATCTCGTACGAAGCCCGAGATGGAGGATAAAAAGGTTAGCTCCACTGGGGAGAATCATTGTACAAAGCCCAAGAGGAGGCTATCTATGCTGGTGACTGTTTCAGTTTAGTGATAGGTCCAGTATGTTGTATAAAAGAGAAAATCAGTTCTTATAAAGAGACTGATTCCATGTGAGGTTGTACTTTGGTACTAATCAGAAGATCGGGGTTATTTCCTGTTCTTTAAGGAAATAGGAAATCCAAAGGGTATTGAGACTGTCCAAGTCTACTGGTGTTTTGGAGAAATCAATTCTCAGATAGTGAATGATCTTTGTATAATGCCCAAGAAAAGGCTGGGTTACTGCTGAGGATTACATCCATAGGCAGGCCAAAGGGTGAGGAGCTCTCATGAGAGAGGACGACTTTTGGAGCGATCAGTGTTTTTTCGATTTATGAAAGGAACTTGAGAATGCCTTTGAGACTCAAGGTGTTTTTAGACTGTCTAAGTCTAGAGTTCATATTTTGTACAATGCCCAAGAGGAGTCACGGGCTTTAAGGGATGAGTTAGATTAAGCCATGCCATTCAAAGAGAATAGATCAAGCCAGGAAAGTCCGAGAATTTGGAAGAAACTCAAGAGATGCCATTCACGGAGAAAACATCATCTCTGGGGAGTTAGAGTTTCTTTGACAATTTTTAAGGGTGCTTTTAAGAAGCCTGTGGGTCCCCAAACCCCGAGAAGTTCAAGACATGCCATTCACAGAGAATAGATCAAGCCATGAAAGTTCGAGAATTTGGAAGAAACTCAAGAGATGCCATTCACGGAGAAAAGATCATCTATGGGAAGTTAGAGTTTCTATGACAATTTTTAAGGGTACTTTTAAGAAGCCTGTGGGTCCCCAAACCCCGAGAAGTTCAAGACATGCCATTCACAGAGAATAGATCAAGCCAGGAAATCCGAGAATTTGGAAGAAACTCAAGTGATGGCATTCATGGAGAAAAGATCATCTCTGAGGAGTAGAGTCTCTTTGACAGCTTCTAAGGGTGACAGTCTGAGAAAGGGTTCACTAAGAATGCTTCCTTTCACGTCTCCATATTGTTTAATCCCAAAAGGAGGGAAGACTGTGTCTGGTAATCCTATGGGGATCTAGTTTTGACTGTATCTAAGAGCGATCAACGAGGCTTTACCTAGTGCTTAGACGTAGTTGCCAGGGAAAACTTTAAATAACTATACTAGTATTACACAGTAGATATTTGACAAGTATATAAAAGTTTGTGAAAGTATACTTACAACGAGCAGCCCCACAACACAGTTATATATATATATATATATATATATATATATATATATATATATATATGAAAGCGGATAAAGAAAGCGGGTAAACACTTACTCGGTTGTAGAGCTTCCATGCTGTTTTGTTAGTTGTTCAACAAAGAAAGCTTTGATAATAATATTATACTCAAAATAAAAGGAGAAAGTGCTTTGAAAAGATTGTTGGGGCTTACAGCTCAAGGAGAGTCCCAAAGTTTTATCAGTGATCGCACTGTCATTTTGTACATGGACTTATACAAGTGACTGAGGTCCAAGAAAGGTTTTATGTACAAAGGGGATGGGTCTTACAATCTCTTAAGAGGCCCAAAGTTTTATTTTTGTACAAGTGGTGGGGCTTACAGCTCAAGGAGAGACCCAAAAAAAATGGTTTTTGAACTGGCGATCGCGCCGAGATTTTCTTTTAACGCAGAGGGACTTATACAATATCTTAGGCCCAAAATAGTTTTGGTTAAAAGGGTTTGGGTCTTACACTCTAATAGAGGCCCAAAAGTGTTTAAAGAAAAAGAATGGGGCTTATAGCACGAGGGTAGGCCCAAGGGTTTGATTTGTTAGAAAGACGACGACCGCGCCGACTTTTTTTACGGTATCGGGACTTATACAATACACTGAGGCCCAAATTATTTTGGTTTTTCTAAAAGGGTTGGGTCTTACACTCTACTAGAGGCCCAAAATGGTTTTGAAAATGTTTGATGAGGGTTGAATTAATCAAAAACCCTAATTTGTTTCCAAAATATATTTTAATTGAATAAAAATTCAATTAAAATGATCAAAATTGTTAAACATGTGGAAAACAAATTGTGATCTTGGATTAATGTTTCAAAAATCAAGTTTTGCCCCACAAAATGATTAGAAGTCATTAAAATTTGCAAAACCAAGAAGGAAAAAATATTTTAAATGTCAAAAACAATTAAAATATTAATTCCTTGTAAAAATATCAATTATATGAAATAAATAATATTTTTCGGATTTTTTGGTAAAATAAAATATTTTAACATTTTTGTGAATTATTAGAAAAAGAATCAACTCAAAATCATTAAAACTCAGTGAGAAATTAATTTTTGAATCAATTAAATAAAATCACAAAATTCAAATATTCAAATATTTGAAAAAGGGCGCCAAGAACATGGCAAGAACACGCGCCCTTCCTCTGTTTCTGCAGATTTGCGTTTTCTATCCAATCTCACTGAATACTTGATTGTATCATGCAATCTACATATCAATCTACTCGTTTCAACCTCACAATCATGTCTATGGTCTTTAATTTCATTTATTTTAAACATGCAATAAGAAATCAAAGAGAAACCTCAAGAACCCTAAAATTTGCATGAAGGTTCAGAAATTCCATACACGATTCAAACAATGCAATTGATTGAGGGAAAACACTCCATGCATGATTATGAACATATGTCCAAATTATTGTGCAGCAAAAATTGCATGGATCATAGAGTTAGAAGAGCTTATGCTTACCACTTGCAGCAGGTGATCGTGTTTTTTGTTAGAGGTGTTACAGCTTGGTTCCAAGGTTATGGACAGCTTCCCTAGGTGCTATGGAATGTGTCTGGATGCTTGGAGTGGATTGATTTGAGCTGGAACTTGATTTGGCACCTCAACTGCAAATCTGTCAAAGGCTTGAGCAGTTGGCTGGTGATTTTGTGATTTTGGTGTTCCAGATGTTATGTGAGTGTTTGGATCACTTCTATATGATGTTTATGAGGTATGTGTGTGATTGGTTTGATTGGAATTGCTCTCAAACTCAAAACCCGATAATGACTTGCTTTGGAAGGTAAAATTAGAGTGAAGAAGGAGATTTTAAGGAAAGCATCTGTTTGATGGCTTTGGTGTACTCAAACTGAGCACAAATGAGCTCTATTTATAGTAGAGCAAGTTTGTTTTGGGTTCAATAGTGAATGGCAACTGCAGCAGAGGTTTGGCTAATGTTGATCAATAGGAATCCAAGTCTCCTCTAGCCATTGACTAGAGGTTAGAGCACAGAGATGTGGTTCCCTAGTTGTTGGATCATTATCGACTGAATTCAGTTGCAAATGTGTCAATCTATGCCACCTTGGTGTATCCATTAAATGCTCCAATCCAAAATTGGAGTTTTGTCCCTCTTTTAGGGATTTCTAGGTTTGGCATGCTATTTTTGGTTCCAAAGACTTCGGAGGCTTGGGATCAGAGTTGGTTCCTCTTTGGTCCCCCCTTGAGGTGTTCAGATGGATAGAGTTGCTTGCCCTTTGAAAAATTTGGTCAATCGAGCAAAACTCCAAAATCTGCCGTGCTTTGGTAGTTTTCAGCAAGGCATATTGCCATTGTCATATCTCATGGCCCAAGTGGAATTTGATGGAGTTCTTGGCCATTTTGGAAAGCCCTCATATGATACAACAACTGTTTGATCATAATTGGTTTTGATACTTTTTGGATCCAAGTGAAAAATGCCCCTACATTTGGAAAAAAGTGAAGGCAGATTCTGACTTAGTGAAAATTTCACTAAGTGTTGGAAAAAAGTGACATTTTCACTTTTCTTGATTTTGATCATTCCATAACTCAAATTCCATGATGAATTGGAATGAGGTGTAGTTGAAGCTTTTGTAGAGGGTAATGAGAGCTACAAATCCAGCTTTGGATGGGGAAAAATGGCCTTGTGGTTTAGGAGTTATGATCCTCCAAAGTTGGTACCCTAGCCACTTTGTTCCATAACTTAGAAAAATTTCTAAGTTTTTTATGGTTACCCCTTTTACAAGTTATCCAACTTTTCTTGATTTTTCTTGATGAATGATGATTCCAATCACACGTTAACATCATTTTAGGGTTAAGGAACCATAATTGTGAAAAATCTCAAAAAGTCAAAGTTTGACTTTTGTGCACAGTTGACTTTTTGTCAGATGAATTCTAAACTGTGCGATCCTCTATGAAATCAAGTCCTTGACCTAAATCAAACTTGATGGTTTGATTTCATAGGTGTTATAGGGTGTATTGAATCATGTCCTAGGGTTTGGGAGCAAATCCTGGTCAAAAGTCAAAGGCACAGTTGACTTTTCTTGCGAAACCCTAATTGTGGTTCTGATGAAATTGAAACTTGTTGCTCAAGCTTCTTGGATTAATCCATTGTTGTAAATGGATCAATGTGATGTATTTGAGACCCTCAAATCCCCTCTTGAGGTCTTGGCTCATGTTTTGTCCCAAAAGTCAACTTAGGGGTGAATTAGGTCAAGAAACCCTAATTCCTGATTTTTGATGTATGCATCTCCTGAGGCTAAATTGACTTGGTGATTGGGTTCATGAGATCCCTTGGAGCATCATAGATTATGATTTGAAGCATTGGCTCATGCCTAGAGGAAAATTTCTATCTGGAGGTCCTGGTCGACCAAACCCTAATTTGGTGACACTGGCGATCTTTAGGCTTAATCCACTTAGAAGGGAACAACCTTGTGCTTAATCCTAGAAGTGGGAGTCCTCTTAATCCTTTTAGACAAGTTGAAGATCATGTCATTCCTTGATTGATCCTCTGTCTAAGAACTCTGAGAGGGCTTGAAAGCCTAAGTTTGATTGTAGTGGATGCTCACCCATCTTAGGGGAGACTAATGAGGCATGATGGTTCGCCTATATTGTGATGATGGTTTGCACAATGATGGGGAATCTTAGTGGTCAAAATTTGGGGTATGACAGATGCCCCTATTTAATCTTCTTGGACTCGAAGGTGTGAATGGCGAAGGTATTCGGGCATTCGGGGTGCAAGAGGATTAAATATCGGAATGCCCGAAATTTTGATGTTGGTTAAGAATGGCGGTTCACACATCCTTCTTCTTTTGCTAAGAAATGATGCTTAGAAAAGGTAAACTTCCCCTCGATCCTGGTTTCCTACCAAGGAGTTGGGCTTAGTTTCTAAAATAAACTTCCCCTCGATCCTGGTTTCCTACCAAGGAACTGGTCTCAGTTTCTGATTTAAACTTCCCCTCGATCCTGGTTTCCTACCAAGGAACTGGTCTTAGTTTCTGATTTAAACTTCCCCTCGATCCTGGTTTCCTACCAAGGAACTGGTCTTAGTTTCTAAAATAAACTTCCCCTCGATCCTGGTTACCTACCAAGGAACTGGTCTTAGTTTCTTTTGTCAATAAAATTTATCGACAAGGGACGCTATGCGTAGCGCTTTTGCTCAAACTTCTTGTCGAATTTTCCTGGGGAGATGCAATTTGATGGAAAAAAATTTGATGTCATACTTGCTGGGGAACCCATCTGTCTGAATTGTAGAGGTGTACAAACTTCTCTGTTGGAGACGCCATTTGTCGACTCTACTGGGGAAAGCAGGTCTCTTGAGAGACTGCTGTCGCTTGGGGATGTTACATCATACTTTTCTTCGAGATCTTCTCGGAGAAATGCCATATGATGCAATCCAGTTTTGAGGTGCTGATGACTTCATTAACATCGACTCTCCGGAGAGAAAAATCACTGTGTTGTTGAAATTCTTTAGTTGTGAGGCTTTCTCTGGGGATTTTCCTTAATCCGGGAAAGCGAAGACATCATCTTCAATGGTGAAGAATGATGCTGGCTGAGGGTTCTCTGGTTTTTTAGAGGTTTAAGTTATCAAAGTGGTCAAGGGCCGACTTCATCCCAGAAATAAACTGGAGGAGAGAGGTAGTGGAGACGCAACATTTCCTGACGAGGAAAGAACCGACAACTCGTGTGAAGACTTTTATCCCTAGGGGACAAGACCGACTAGAGTGATAGTGATGCAATATGAATACGAATGTAAATCAATAATGCATGATGTATGTATGTGTATGCTAACAAAACCGACACGACATACATACTAGTGGATGAACATGACTGGATACTCGGCCACTGCAGAGGACAAAAAGTATCGCTGGTTCAAGATAGCAATTCTGCCTTGCTTAGGAGAAGTAGTCCCTGCGGGGAATAACCGTTGATCGGGCTTAGGAGGTAAGAACTCTGCCGAGGATGTCAGATGGAGTATTCGCATCTGACATAGTCAATCCTTCCTTCAGGCGCACTGGTTTAGAAGGAGTACTTTGATTCTGCACTTTGAAGCTCGCTTACTTCGGGAGAAGCGATCGATGTTCTTTCGATGTTCAACAGTCAAAAGAAATTGCCATCTTTATTTTAAAGCCGAAATTTTTTAACAAGTAAATCAATTTTTTTTCGTTTCAAGAATCGTTGATCATGTTAAAATGTCGTTTTATAAAGTTAAAACAAATAAGAATTGCAAACAAATGCATAAGGGCTCAAATTGTATTGATAGGATAGAAACCAGCCAAATGCGTGATTCCATAGAGTATTTACAAAGTTTGAAAATGGTAATTTAAGGGAAAAGGGCTACATTGAAACATTACGACCGTTATCCTTCTACCAACTTTGAATTCTAGACATCCTGAGCTTCCGTCGAAGATGACCGTGACTGGAGTTTTTTGATGGATGACAGGATTGCCGCTAGGGAATTTGCCCCTGTTGGACGTAGTTACTTGCCATTATCCCTAATTTTTGCCTGGATTGTACTGTGATGTTTCCAATCCACCGGGATGATTTTTGATTATGTCTCTAATTTTTTCCTGGACCGCCCTTTCGGGTTTTCAATCCACCGAGACGTTTTTTTTTAGTTTAGGCGAAGTATTTCTTGACTACATCAACATTTGTGGGGTAGGCAAATTCCTCTCCGTCCATGGTTGCAAGTCTCAAGGCGCCGCCTGAGAAAGCTTTCTTGACCACATAGGGGCCGTCATAGTTTGGAGTCCATTTGCCCTGAGAATCAGTGAGAAATGATTGTATCTTTTTGAGCACAAGGTCTCCTTTCCTGAAGACGCGAGGTCGGACCTTTTTGTCGAACGCCTTCTTCATTCTTTGCTGATACAACTGACTGTGGCATAGTGCCGTGATTCGCTTTTCCTCAATTAGATTTAGTTCGTCGTGTCGACTTTGACACCATTCTGCTTCTCTTAGCTTCCATCAATACCCGGATTGATGGGATCTCTACCTCTATGGGAAGAACTGCCTCCATGCCATAAACTAGAGAGAAAGGGGTTGCCCCTGTTGAAGTACGGACAAATGTGCGATTACCATGTAGAGCAAATGGTAGCATCTCGTGCCAATCTTTGTAGGTTACAACCATCTTTTGAACGATCTTCTTGATGTTCTTGTTAGCCGCTTCTACCGCTCCGTTCATCTTGGGTCGGTAGGGCGATGAGTTATGATGTTCGATCTTGAACTCAGCGCACAACTCTTTCATCATCTTATTGTTCAAGTTAGATCCATTATCCGTAATGATCTGGCTCGGAACACCATAACGACAAATGATATTGTTTTTGATAAATCGGACCACCACTTGTCGGGTTACATTAGCGTACGATGCTGCTTCGACCCACTTGGTGAAGTAATCAATGGCTACCAGGATGAACCGATGTCCGTTTGAAGCTTTGGGCTCAATCACGCCAATCATGTCGATTCCCCATATGGAAAAAGGCCATGGGGAAGAAAGAACTTTGAGATGCGTTGGTGGTACATGGATTTTGTCAGAGTATATCTGACACTTGTGACGCCTCCTCATGTACTTGTAGCAGTCGGATTCCATGGTCAACCAATAGTACCCAACCCTAAGAATTTTTCTGGCCATTGTGTGTCCGTTGGCATGAGTGCCAAAGGATCCTTCGTGAATTTCTTTCATAATCATGTCTGCTTCTGGTCTGTCGACGCATCGGAGCAAGACCATGTTGAAATTTCTCTTATAGAGTGTATCACCGCTCAGGAAGAAGCTGTCTGCTAGCCTTCTGAGGGTTTTTCTGTCTTTCCTTAGTGCCCCAGGTGGGTACTCTTGTTTCTGAAGGAAGCATTTGATATCGTGATACCAAGGTTTGTCGTCTATGACTGCTTCAATCGTGAAGATGTAAGCGAGCCGTTCAAGGCGCATTTTGTCGATCTTAGGTAGGTCATTCCATTGACCTACACTAATCATGGAAGAGAGGGTGGCTAATGCATCAGCCATGTGATTCTCATCACGAGGGATGTGATGAAACTCGATTCTGTTGAAGAAGGGTAACAACCTTCTTGCATAGTCTTTGTAAGGAATCAATCCTGATTGGTATGTGTTCCAATCTCCTTTGATCTGATTGATGACCAAAGCTGAGTCGCCATATACATCCAAGTTCTTGATCCTCAAATCAATCGCTTCCTCGAGACCCATGATACAAGCTTCGTATTCGGCCTCATTGTTTATGCACTTGAACTTAAGTCTAGCGGTGAAAGGAAAGTGGGTACCCTAAGGTGTTATGATGATTGCCCTAATTCCATTTTCGTAATGATTGACAGCTTCATCAAAAATTAGTCCCCATTGGGAACCTGGTTCTGGCCCTTCACTGGGTAGCGGTTCATCGCAATCTTTCATTTTCAAATACATGACATCTTCGTTCGGGAAGTCAAACCCGATTGATTCCTGGTCGTCAATCGGTTGATGAGCCAAATGATCGGCTAAAATACTTCCTTTAACGGCTTTTTGAGCGTGGTATTCGATGTCGTATTCTGACAGCAACATCTGCCAACGGGCAATCCTTCCCGTGAGAGCAGGTTTTTCAAATACATACTTGATTGGATCCATTTCGGAGACCAACCAAGTAGTGTGACGAATCATGTACTGGTGAAGACGTTTGGCTGCCCAAGCCAAAGCGCAGCAAGTTTTCTCAAGCATAGTGTACCGAGTCTCACAATCGCTGAATTTCTTGCTCAAATAGTAGATGGCAGACTCTTTCCTTTTAGTTTCGTCTTGTTGGCCAAGTACACAACCCATGGAGTCCTCTAGGACTGTGAGGTAGATGACCAGTGGTCTTTCTTCCACTGGAGGTGATAGAATGGTGGGTTCAACAGATATTCCTTAATACTGTTGAAAGCGATTTGACAGTCTTCTGTCCAAATGTAGTCCTGGTTCTTTTTGAGTAATTTGAAAATCGGCGCACATGTCGCGGTCATGAGGAATATGAATCTGGAGATGTAATTCAAACGTCCCAGGAATCCTCTGACTTGTTTTTCAGTTTTTGGAGAAGGCATTTCTTGAATGGCCTTGACCTTGTCGGGATCAACCTCAATTCCTTTCTAGATGACGATGAACCCTATGAGTTTCCCTGAACGGACACCGAAGGTGCACTTGTTGGGATTCAAGCGGAGTTTGTACTTTCTCAACCGCTCGAATAGTTTTGATAGGTGTGTCATATGCTCCTCCTCTGTTTTAGATTTTGCAATCATATCATCGACATACACTTCAATTTCTTTATGTATCATGTCAAGAAACAGAGTAGTCATGGCCCTCTGATAGGTTGCCCTGGCGTTCTTCAAACCTGTTAGTTCTTGGATTGGCTGGAATTTTGGTAAAACAAAGTATGTTCAATGTTGATGTCAAGGTGCTGATGTTGCAACATTGAGTCTTAACACTGGGCTGTGTTAAGTAGTTAAATTGCTGAAGTTGGATGTCTGATGTCACATGGCGATGTTGTGACATTAGATCTGCAGAATTAATAACATCAGGTTATGATGTTGTTAGGGTTGCGTGTTAGCTGGAATTGTGGAGAGCAAGCTGTCTCATTGGATGCGAATATCTTGGGATAGATATTTTCAGCTGCAAAGGAGATCTGGTGCAAATTTGTAGGAGATTTAAAAGGTTGAAGATTTAAAAATATTTTAGGAGAAAATCTGTTTTAAATATTCAGTTTTAAATAACAAATCGGGCGAGATTTTGTAGCAGGTCCAAGACCAATTCAAGGAGCTATATAAAGCGCATCAGTGCTAGAGAAAAGTGACGAAGAAGAGAGAGCTAAAGACTGATTGTCGTTTGTGTCTTCGTTTATGATTTGTAAACCATTCTAGTGTGAATCGGTATTAATGTTTTGAGTTGTTCTTGATCAAAGCTGTGAAGCAGAATCAAGTAGTGATATTCAAAGGGTGTTATCTCATTGAAGTGTTTTAGGGATTGAGTAGTGTTCTCATATCTAAGTGGTTTCTTAGGTAGAAAGTCACTAGTAGAAATTAAGTTTAGGAGATTGTCAACTGGGTTGTTGAGTCTGTAAATTAATTCTACAAGAAGTGAATTTCATCCCTGGCTTGGTAGCCCCCAGACGTAGGTAGTTAGACCAAACTGGGTGAACAATTCCTTGTGTTATTGTGTTACTGTTATTGCTGTCCATTTGCAGAGTGTGTTGTTGTGACATCACACCTTAACATCACACGTCTGATACCAGAATTTCAATTGGTATCAGAGCAGGCATCCTGTCTGTCTCTGGGTGAGATCTAAGGAAGTTACTTTCTGGTGTAAAGATGGACAAAGAAGTTGGAGGATTCGTCAACAGACCCCCTATTTTGGATGGATCCAATTATGACTATTGGAAGCCAAGGATGACCACTTTCTTAAAATCCTTGGACAACAGAGCTTGGAAGGCTAACGTTAAAGAGTGGAAAGCACCTGTTGTGTGTGAGAAAGGTGATACTGGCAAAGATAAAGAAGGCACCTCAAAGCCAAAGCCTGAAGAAGAATGGACCAAGGAAGAAGATGAGCTTGCCCTTGGAAATTCCAAAGCTCTAAATGCAATTTTCAATGGAGTGGATAAGAATATATTCAGGTTAATCAATTCCTGTGAAGTTGCTAAGGAAGCATGGGATATTTTGAAGGCTACTCATGAAGGAACGTCTAGAGTGAAGATGTCTAGACTTTAGTTTCTAACATCAAAGTTTGAAAGTCTGAAGATGAAGGAAGATGAGACTATTCATGACTTCCACATGAGTGTTCTTGAGCTGGCCAATGCATCTAGTGTTCTTGGAGAGAGAATGTCAGAAGAAAAGCTTGTAAGGAAGATTCTTAGGTCCCTTCCTAAAAGGTACAAGATGAAGGTGACTGCTATTGAAGAAGCCCAAGACATCAGCAAGATGAGAGTTGATGAACTCATTGGATCTCTTCAAACTTTTGAGCTTGGTTTGAATGAAGAAGAACCTGAAAAGAAGCCCAAGGTTATTGCTCTGGTCTCCACTCCTACAGAAGCTAAGGAAGTCAAAGATGATGATACTCAGGAAGATTTGTCTCAAGCCATTCTTATGTTGGGAAGGCAGTTCAACAAAGTGTTAAAAAGGTGGAACAATAACTACAAACCTAGTGTCAAGAACATCTCTTCTGACATCAGTAAGCCAAAAGAGAAAGATGAAGAGAAGACTGCCCAGGATAGAGGTGTTCAGTGCTTTGAATGTGAAGGGTATGGACATGTCAAGAAAGAATGTCCCACATTCTTGAAGAAGCAGAAGAAGGGCATGTCAGTTTCCTGGTCTGAATCTGATAGTGAAAGTGAAGGTGAGTCAGCAAGGCATGTTAGAGTCCTAACAGGAGCTGTTGTGTCTGATGATGATAGTGATGGAGAAATAACTTATGAGGAGTTAGCATCTACTTATCGAGAGTTGTGTTTAAAAAGTGCTGAGATTTGTCAAGAAAACAAGTGTCACAAGCAACCGATTGCTCAGCTTGAAAATGAAAAAGCTGATCGAGAAAATGAAGTTGTACTAGTTAAGTCTCAACTGGATTAGATGACAAAATTTGTTAGGATGATGAACAGTGGTACAACTACTCTTGATAAGATTCTTCAGTCAGAGAAAGCTGCTGGAGATAAATCAGGCATAGGATATGTGGCAAGCACTTCAGGAACAAATAAGGAGATGTTTCATCCATTGTCTCAACATCAACCTAAGAGAGAGAATCCTACCCCTAAGAAGGTTGTTCAGCCCCAGAATGTTGAGAAAAAGAATGGTCCCCATCAGAGAAAGATGCAGCCTCAAGGAGCTAGTCAGTATATGCCTCCCCAATTTCACAAGAGCATGCAAGCTGCAAGGTTCAAACCGGACATGTCTCATTAGGTGTCTCAACACCAGGAAATCTGGTATGGAAATGAATACAACCATGATGTGCCTTATTACTATGGAAGAAGAAAGCCTCATCACCATAGAAGACAGCCTAAGAGACAGCATCCTCAGTACAGAAGAAGGCAATCCAACTATGGAATAAGGAGACAACATTATGGGTGACAGTCACAACATTATCATCAAAGTGGAAGAAGATCTAACCACTTTAGAAATGATAGAGTCAGATGCTTCTATTGTGGTAAGTTTGGACATATGCAGTCCTCGTGCTTCAAGCTTCACGGTTATCCAAATTCTACTTCTTTACCCAGACAGAAAGAGGTCAGGCCTAAGGTGGTGAAGCAATGGGTTCCTAAAGTTACCATCTTGATAGCTCACACCTCCTTAAGGGTTTCTACCAAAGATGACTGGTATTTTGACAGTGGGTGTTCAAGACACATGACTGGTGTAAAGAATCTGCTTGTAGATGTGAAACCTCAGTCTTCTGGCTATGTTACATTTGGTGATGGGATCAAAGGAGAGATAAAGGGGATTGGTAAACTAAACTGTGGTAGTGCTCCCAGACTGGAGAATGTTCTTCTTGTTAAAGGACTAACAGCAAATCTGATTAGTATTAGTCAACTTTGTGATCAAGGATTCAAAGTAGACTTCACAAAGTCCGAATGTATGGTCAAAGATGACAAAGGAGAAGTCATTATGAAGGGAGCCAGGTCTAAGGACAATTGTTATCTTTGGGTGCCCCAAAACTCAAATTCATCCACGTGTGTGCTTGCTAAAGAAGATGATGTCAAAATCTGGCATCAGAAGTTGGGACACCTTCACCTAAAGGGAATGAAGAGAATTATCTCCTCAGAAGCAGTCAGAGGGATTCCCAAACTTAGTATTGAGGAAGGAAAGGTGTGTGGAGACTGTAAAAAAGGAAAGCAGACAAAGATGTCTCATCCGAAGCTTCAACATGACACCACCTCCAAGGTATTGGAACTTCTTCATATGGACTTGATGGGACCTATGCAAGTTGAAAGTCTGGGTGGGAAGAAATATGCTTATGTAGTTGTGGATGACTATTCAAGATACACCTGGGTGAACTTCATCAAAGACAAATCAGAGGTGTTTGATGTCTTTAAAGAGCTCTGTCAAAGACTCCAAAGAGAAAAGGAGAGTAAGGTTATCAGAATAAGAAGTGATCATGGAAGAGAGTTTGAGAATAGCAAGTTTGAAGAATTTTGCTCGGCTGAAGGTATAAGGCATGAATTCTCATCGCCTATCACCCCTCAGCAAAATGGAGTTGTTGAGAGGAAGAACAGAACTATACAAGAGTCGGCTAGAGCAATGATTCATGCCAAGAAACTTCCATATCATTTCTGGGCTGAAGCCATGAACACTGCCTGCTACATTCACAATAGGGTTACCCTAAGAAGAGGAACTTCATCCACTCTGTATGAATTATGGAAGGGAAGAAAACCTAATGTTAAGTACTTCCATGTTTTTGGAAGTAGATGCTATATTCTGGCTGATAGAGAGCAGAGAAGAAAATTGGATTCCAAAAGTGATGAAGGAATATTCTTGGGATACTCTACTAACAGCAGAGCATATAGGGTGTTCAACTCTTGAACCAAGGTAATGATGGAGTCAATCAAT
The DNA here is from genome assembly GCA_022829125.1 of Lathyrus tuberosus. Taxonomy (NCBI): domain Eukaryota; kingdom Viridiplantae; phylum Streptophyta; class Magnoliopsida; order Fabales; family Fabaceae; genus Lathyrus; species Lathyrus tuberosus. The sequence goes on from JALAZF010000009.1 coordinate 12,383,904, forward strand.
GTGGTGATTGATGACAGTGACAAGCAGGAAGATGATGATGTTCCAGATGCTGTTGAGACATCAGTTGGTGAAGTTAGACCAGAAGCTGAAGACAGAAGCCAAACTCCTAGTGTTGCTGCTGTTGAGCCTGAAGCTGAGCAACCCCATAAGGATCCCTCCATCAGAGTGCAGAAGGACCACCCAAAGGAGCTCATTATAGGTGATCCAAACTCTGGAGTAAGGACTAGGTCTAGAGATGTTATAGCAAGCTCATGCTTTGTCTCCAAAATTGAGCCAAAAATGTCAAGGAAGCATTGGCTGATGAGTTCTGGATAAATGCAATGCATGAAGAGCTGGAGCAGTTCAAGAGGAATGAAGTATGGGAGTTTGTCCCTAGGCCTGATGGAGTTAATGTTATTGGAACAAAGTGGATCTACAAAAACAAGTCTGAAGAGCTTGGAGTGGTCATAAGAAACAAACCTAGACGTGTTGCAAAAGGCTATACTCAAGTTGAGGGAGTTGACTTTGATGAGACGTTTGCTCCAGTGGCTAGATTAGAATCCATCAGACTACTCTTGGGTGTGGCTTGTAACCTAAGATTCAAGATGTTCCAAATGGACGTGAAGAGGGCTTTTCTGAATGGCTATCTGAATGAAGAAGTCTATGTAGACCAACCTAAAGGATTCATTGATCCAAACTTCCCCAATCATGTGTTCAAACTGAGGAAAGCTCTGTATGGCTTGAAACAAGCTCCAAGGGCCTGGTATGAGAGGCTGACACAATTCTTAGCAGCGAATGGATATAGAAAAGGAGGGATTGACAAAACTTTGTTTGTCAAGGAAGAAGGCGAAAAGTTAATGGTAGCCCAAATCTATGTGGATGACATTGTATTTGGGGGAATGTCAGATGCTATGGTGAAGCAGTTTGTTCAACAAATGCAATCTGAATTTGAAATGAGTTTGGTTGGAGAACTCAACTACTTTCTTGGGCTACAAGTCAGACAAATGGAGGATTCCATCTTTATTTCTCAAAGCAAATATGCTAAGAGCATAGTAAAGAAATTTGGCCTGGATAATGCCAATCACAAAAGGACACCTGCTCCTACCCATTTGAAGCTATCCAAGGATGAAAATGGAGTGAGTGTGGACCAAAGCTTATACAGAAGTATGATTGGGAGTCTACTATATCTCACAGCAAGCAGACCTGACATTTCCTTTGCTGTTGGAGTGTGTGCCAAATATCAATCTGATCCTAAGGTGAGTCACTTAAATCAAGTGAAGAGGATTTTGAAATACGTAAATGGCCCAAGTGACTATGGGATGCTATATAGTCATGATTCTGGGACCGAGTAAAGAGGATACTGTGATGCTGATTGGGCTGGAAGTGCAGATGATAGGAAAAGCACTTCAGGAGGCTGTTGCTTTCTAGGGAACAATCTGATTTCCTGGTTCAGCAAGAAGCAGAATTGTGTATCTCTCTCAACTGCTGAAGCTGAGTATATAGCAGCAGGAAGTAGTTGCTCTCAGCTGGTTTGGATGAAGCAGATGTTGAGTGAATACAATGTCAAACAAGATGTTATGACACTATACTGTGATAGTCTGAGTGCCATTAATATATCTAAAAATCCTATACAGCATAGTAGGACAAAGCACATAGACATAAGGCATCACTTCATAAGGGAATTGGATGAAGACAAAATTGTTACCTTGGAGCATGTAGCCACAGATAAACAGCTGGCTGACATATTCACTAAAGCCTTAGACGCAAACCAATTTGAAAGGTTAAGAAGCAAATTGGGAATCTGCATTTATGAAGACTAAATGTGCTAGAAAGGGTTGTGAGCAGTTGGTTTTTGTTTAATTAGCTGCCAGGCGAAGCTTGTCTAATTATGGCTAAAAAGGGGGAGAAGTAGCCAAGAGAGCCTAGAGTATCAAAGAGTACAAAGGTCAGTGCCAAGAGTTGATTGTTGCTGCTAAGGAATGAAGTCAAGAAATATGCAGCTGATTGCTGATGAATATGCAGCTGATTGCTGATGTTATAGTTCAGAAGTGCAGAAATTAAGGGGGAGTAATTGCTGAACAGCTGCTATGCTGGTTGTTGCATTGAGGGGGAGTGCTAATTGATGCTAATAATGAAATATGTACCGCTGCTCGAATGTTTGAAGAATGTAGCTGTTTTGTTGCTGCAGCAGAGTTTTGTGAAGAGATTTGAAGATGCTGCTTGGAGTTTCAAAATCATTGATTGAAGTTTTTCCGCTGCTGAAGTCTCTGAAGGTGCAGAGTGCAGAGATTGTTTTAGCCAAAATTAGCCAAAGGGGGAGATTGTTAGATCTTGGATTGGCTGGAATTTTGGTAAAACAAAGTATGTTCAATGTTGATGTCAAGGTGCTGATGTTGCAACATTGAGTCTTAACACTGGGTTGTGTTAAGTAGTTAAATTGCTGAAGTTGGATGTCTGATGTCACATGGCGATGTTGTGACATTAGATCTGCAGAATTAATAACATCAGGTTGTGATGTTGTTAGGGTTGCGTGTTAGCTGGAATTGTGGAGAGCAAGCTGTCTCATTGGATGCGAATATCTTGGGATAGATATTTTCTGCTGCAAAGGAGATCTGGTGCAGATTTGTAGGAGATTTAAAAGGTTGAAGATTTAAAAAGATTTTAGGAGAAAATCTGTTTTAAATATTCAGTTTTAAATAACAAATCGGGCGAGATTTTGTAGCAGGTCCAAGACCAATTCAAGGAGCTATATAAAGCGCACCAGTGCTAGAGAAAAGTGACGAAGAAGAGAGAGCTAAAGACTGATTGTCGTTTGTGTCTTCGTTTATGATTTGTAAACCATTCTAGTGTCAATTGGTATTAGTGTTTTGAGTTGTTCTTGATCAAAGCTGTGAAGCAGGATCAAGTAGTGATATTCAAAGGGTGTTATCTCATTGAAGTGTTTTAGGGATTGAGTAGTTTTCTCATATCTAAGTGGTTTCTTAGGTAGAAAGTCACTAGTACAAATTAAGTTTAGGAGATTGTCAACTGGGTTGTTGAGTCTGTAAATTAATTCTACAAGAAGTGAATTTCATCCCCGGCTTGGTAGCCCCCAGACGTAGGTAGTTAGACCAAACTGGGTGAACAATTCCTTGTGTTATTGTGTTACTGTTATTGTTGTCCATTTGCAGAGTGTGTTGTTGTGACATCGCACCTTAACATCACATGTCTGATACCAGAATTTCAAAACCGAACGACATTACCTTGTAACAGAAGGTACCCCAGGGGGTAATGAACGAAGTTTTCTCCATGTCTTTCGGCGCTATTTTGATCTGGTTATAGCCCGAGAATTCATCCATAAAGGAGAAAACTTTGAACTTTGCTGTACTGTCTACCAACATGTCAATGTATGGTAAGGGAAAGTCGTCCTTTGGACTAGCCTTGTTTAGATCTCTGTAATCCACACACATTCTGACCTCTCCGTCCTTTTTTGGAACTGGTACGATGTTGGCTAACCATTGAGGATATTCTGACGTAGCGAGGAAACCTGCGTCAATCTGTTTCTGTACCTCCTCTTTGATTTTGATGGCCATGTCCGGGTGAGTCCGTCTCAACCTCTGTTTTACTGGCGGACATTCCGATCTTAATGGTAGATGATGTTCCACGATGCTGGTATCCAACCCTGGCATGTCCTGATAGGACCAAGCAAACACATCGGGAAATTCTCTGAGAAGCTTTGTTAAACTCTCTTTGGCAGTTGGACTGAGCAGTGCCCCAATCCTGATTTCTTTTCTCTCTTTTTCTGAACCCACGTTGATCATTTCCAACGGCTCTTTGTGAGGTTCAATGGACCTTTCCTCTTGTCGGAGTAATCGGGGGTTCTCTTCTGGAATTTCGTCGTCAACTTCATCTTCAGCCCCAAATACCGGGAACTCAAAGTCGGGAGAAGGCATCAGATCGTATGTTTCAACGGGGTTTAAAATAAGCAATCTGCAAGACGTGATGATTTGTGTTTAGAAGAGGTAGAGAAAATGCAAGTGTGTGCAGTGTATTTCTTTTAATGCTTGTTCTTATTATTGAGTTGTTTTTTAGGATTACCATTTTCTGAAAAACGAAAAGAGAAAACAACAATTAATGCGGAAATTATAGAACGACATTATTTTATTAATGAACAAGTCGATTCTTAAAACTACAGCCCTATAAAACAAAACTTTGTCGCTTTGGGCGAAGCGAAGAGGGAAATTTACAGAAAGTGAGCCCTATCAAAACATCCGTTTCACCTGGGTAGGGAGAAAGGTTAAAGATGGCAATTACTTTGACTTATGAATAATATTCGGAACATCGACAGCAACCCATTGGCGGCGAACTCCTTGGTGAATCACAAAGTCTGGTACCTTCCTTGATTTGTCTTCAGAAATGACGCTGATTTCTAGCGGAGCAGGATCATTGGAATCTGTCTCCCAGGCAGAGTTGTCGTAGGAGGATTCCTCAGTTGTATTTTGCATAGTATTTGCACTCTTAGCTGTATCTCCCCATCCAGTTGGCTGGATGTCTTCGAGCCTGATACGAGAGCTTTCAGGAGCGGTGTATTTGACCTTGAAGTCGTATTTTCCACTCGGTTGTCCTAAGGTATCCCACACTTCTTTGGAACTGGAGGAGTCATCTCTCTCGATGACGTTAACCTCGGGAAAAGCATAGTTGATGAATTCTTGTCCTGTAAACATTGCGAATTCATCGTTGTGCTGGGTATTTTCAGGATAACCTGGGTGTTGATCCCATGACATGGTGGGGACGCAGGTATTCTTTTCAATGATGCTCAGCTGATTTTTATTGTTCGGCTGATTTTCTTGCCCCAAGTCTCCTGGGTACGGCTGCCAGATAGGCAGGCTATCCATTGGGCCATAATAGTCGTGGTCAAAGTTATCCTTCATGAGAGTGTCCTCCTCTAATGAGTTTGGTGGAGCACGACATCCTTCAGGATCATAATCTCCGTATATCATTTCGACATCTGACCTCGGTATAAATCTCAGACTCTGTGCGGGATACCGAAATGGCGTAGGCACCTCTTCCTGAGACATATAACCGTCCTCATTGAGATAGGACTTCCATTCCTCATCCGTATCGGAGGGATCCTCCTCGTTAATAGTATGGACTGTTTGAGGTACTTGGTGAAGGAAACCTCCACTGTGGAAGAAGTCCTGAACGGGATGAAGACTTTCATCGTTAGCAACTGTTTGGGTGCAGGTTGCAGAAAAACCAAGACCCTTCTTTATTTTATTATCAGTAGGAATGACAAGCTGTCCCCATCCTTTTGCATTGTTATTCTCGATCACTTCGAGAGCATCTCTGTATGAGGAAATAGAGGTTCCTTTCTCTAATTGATTCTCATTGCTCACCGAAAGTGCTTGGAACTGAGTCCCAATAACCTCCTCGGGTTCTACACAAGTGGAAAATGAAAGGTTACTCACGATCAAGGCTTGTTCTCCACAAACCGTGACGAGTTGATCATTCTTGATGAACTTCAGTTTCTGGTGCAGCATTGAAATGACTGCCCCAGCCTGGTGTATCCAAGGTCTTCCTAATAAACAACTTTACGCTGCCCGGATGTCCATGACCTGGAAAGTGATTATTAAAGTGTGAGGACCAATAGTTATGGGAAGGCCGACTTCGCTGATACTGCTTTCTGAGACCCGTCAAATGATTTGACGATAACCTTGCTTCCCCTCATCGGGGATCCTTTGAATGATAGTCGCATTAAAGTGGACTTCGGCATAATGTTGATGGCCGATCCTGTGTCTACCAGTACGCTGGCTAAAGCATCGTCCTGGCAGTTAACTGTGATATTGAGCGCCATGTTGTGGCTTTTGCCCCCCTCTGGCAAATCCTCATCACTGAATCCTAAGTTGTTGCAGGAAGTGATGTTAGAGATGATGCTGTCGAAATGTCGTATTGACACATCCTGTTCCACAAAGGCCTGCTCTAAGACTTTCTGTAGAGCCTCTCTGTGGGCTTCGGAACTGAGTAAAAGAGATAGCACCGAGATCTTTGTAGGAGTTTGTAATAGTTGGTCAACAATGTTGTATTCACTCCTTTGGATGAGCTTCAGCATCTCATCATTGTTTTTCGAAAGGTCGGATTTACTGTATTGACCGACTGGTGGATCGGGAGCTTCTGTCTGAAGTTCCTTTTCTTTGTTAGGTTCTCAAAATCCTCGGTTTCAGATTCGACCGCTCCGTGTTACTCGACTGATGTCTGCAATATTCACGACGGAGGGTAATGAAATTTCCTTTCCGTTTTCAATTATCGTTGCACAGTATTTGTAAGGGATCGCCTTAGCTGATTCATACGGTAATGGTCCTGGCAGATAGATAACTACAGGAGCCTTCTGATTTTTCTGACTGTCGTAATTAACCTCAATCAGTTCCTTGCTAAGAACTTTTGATTCGTCCAGTAGAGGGATGATGGTACAAACATCCTTGTTCCTCTCAGGGTCAGAGATTACAACCACGTCTCTGATCTGATCAGCAAAGTAGTCCGGCGTCCAGTTAATGGACCCTGAAGCTAGGTTTGGGTGAATCTCTTTGCGATCCAACTGACCTTGGAGAGATGCTCGCACGAGGTAGCTTCCTTGGTTATTCTCCAAGCAGACTCTACAACATTCATAGTTATGTGGTGGCACATGGCCACGCCCGCTTTGAATACAATGTAACCTCACTAGATCTGTTTTCGTAGATCGGACATCTTGACTTTGATGCCGATTAGGGTTCCCGTCAACCACACTGATTTGTTGCGTGTCTTCATCCATATAGATTGGAAGCCACCAGTGGTTTAACAAGTGTTGTAAAGTTCTTTGAACGAGAGAGCACCCTTGGTTACTCTCACAACATCCTTTACAGTTCTAATAATTATGCGAAATGAGAAAACCGAGTTGGACCTGCCTGGCATGTAATTCCACCAAGCTGGTATTCATCAGACGAATATTAAATATTTGAATCATGTTTATCTGATAGGGATTCCTATCATGGTATTCCTGGATCCATCTGACACTGGAGGGCCTCTTGTACCAAAGAGCATCCCTGTTTGTTTACCGAGCAAGTCAGACAGGAACTGTAATCGTGCCGCGGCAGATTATGATATTGGCTTTGCCTTGAGTGCATTGGCACCAAGTTGACATTCATTGCATGGACGTCGTGGTTCTGAATGATGTTGGAATTCGTATAGGTCATGTTGACTCCACGAACTCGATGCTCTTGGATCCACCCGAGATCCAATTGTTCCTGTAGAGCTGATTGCACCACAGAACATCCCTGATTGTCTTTAGAGTAGATATCACACTGGTGATAATTATGAGGTGGTACATGGCCATATCCACTCTGTCTATAATGCATCTTGACCAAATTGGCCCTTAACAAGAGTACATCATGAATTTGATAGATGTTGTTAGACTCTCCCTCTATCAAATTGACTGCAGCTTTCTCGTGTTGAGGCGGCGGGTTCGTGAGAACATTCAGATTCGTATCTTTGAAAGATAAGACCTCGCTCCTAACAAGTTTTTGCACATCAGATTTGAAACTGAGACAGTTCTCTATGTTATGCCCTGGTCTTCCTTGATGGTAAGGACAAGTCTGATCCGCTTTGAACCAAAAAGGCAGATTTTCTGGTACTGTAAGAGGAGACTTAGTTTGGACATGCCCCTTGACTAGTAGTAACGGAAACAATTCTGCGTACAACATGGGTATAGGGTTGAACCCTGGTGGTCGCGTTGTACGCTTGTTGTTGTACAGGGGACGAGTCTGCTGAAGAGGCTGTTGTGTCCTTTGCTGATATTGCTGTTGAATCGGTTAGGTCTGCGCAACCTGAGGTTGATACGTAGGAACAGGCGTAGGGTTGATAGCAGGAGTTACAGCTGCTACTGGTTGATATCGTCTCCTTTGCTTTCTGAGAGAGATATTCCCAATATCCTGCTCTTTTTTCTTAGGGAGAGCACTACCGTATCGTTTTGTACTACCCGATGATCCAGCGTCTTTAACTAAACGTCCTTCTCAGACGGCCTCCTTAAGACGAACTCCCATTCCCACCATCTCGGTGAAGTCACTGGGCGCACTGGCGACCATTCTATCGTAGTAAAATGAGCTTAAGGTCTTTAAGAAGATCTTTGTCATCTCTTTTTCCTCAAGAGGTGGACAAATCTGGGCGGCAATTTCATGCCATCTCTGAGCGTACTCCTTAAAGGTTTCCTTGTCCTTTTGTGACATCGATCTGAGTTGATATCTGTCGGGTGCCATGTCCAAATTGTATTTATGTTGTTGAACGAAAGCAGCACCAAGATCTCTGAATGTGCCGATCGTAGCGCGGTTTAAACCCATGTACCATTTTAATACGACACCGGTTAAACTATCCTGAAAGTAGTGAATCAGTAGCTCCTGGTTCTCTATTTGAGCAGACATTTGCCGAGCGTACATTACTAAATGACTCTGAGGGCAAGAGTTACCCTTGTACTTTTCAAAGTCGAGCACTTGGAACTTGTGTGGAACTTTCACATTGGGGACCAAGCAAAGGTCTGCGGCATCCTTTCCAAATAAATCCTGACCGCGAAGGGCCTGCAGTTCTTTCTGCATCTCCAGGAATTGTTCCTGGAACTCATTCATTATGTCGAACATGCTGTCGTTTCCACCAGAAGGTATCTGTGGAATCTATCCTTCCGGGACAGTGTGTACCACAGGTGGTGGTATAGTCATTATGGCCGAGACTCTCGGTGCTTCCCGAAGTTTGTAACCTTCAGGAGTTGCTGCCATGCCCCTGGCATCTTCGCTTTCCCGAAGTTTATAACCTTCAGGCCCAGCGGATCCTGCTGCAATTCCTTGATCCTCATTGATCAGAGGAACATATCCTTCCGGGATATAGTTAAGTGGCATGCCCCAGGGGCAATCTTTCGGCATCTTGTACCTAGGATCATACTTTTCCACTATGGGCATTGATGTGATCTCCGAGATCACAGTCCTTTGTTGTTACATCTGAGCTTCTACTAGAGCTTGCATGTCATTATGAAGCTTTCTTAGACCCTCTTTCAGAGTGTCGGTCTCTTCTCTCAACTCTCTGTTCTCTTCCTCGAGATCATCCATCTTTTTCTGACGATTGGCCCGAGTATTGTACGAATGAGACAGTTTAACTCTAGAATCGAGACGCAAACGTGAGATTCGTAGGTAAGAAGAATGCATTTACGCGAGAATGATGAATGATATGCAATGATTATGTTAATTGTATGTTTTTGTTTATTTAAAGTAAACTTCGACAATTAGATTGCAAATATCAAACAGTGGGGAAACCCCGTTTTATTGAATTCAAAGGATTGCGGAAATGGAAATACAGTAGATTACAAAGTGCTGGAAAAGGAAATCTAAACTAATGGATCCTGAGTCCTCTCTAAAGAGGGCTCAAGTGCTGGTTCGGGTGCTTTCCTCTTCTTTGATCGGGGCTCTTAGGCCGTTGTTGGGTTGTCATTGCTTTTCCAAGTGATAGGAGCGAGCAAATTCCTTTGGTCATCCTGATTTTCTACAGCATGTTGCTCTAAAATCTCAATCAGAGCGTCTTTTTCTTTTAATAGCTGTTGTATTTTCTTACACCCCACATTGAGAATAGGGTACTTGTTTCTCCAAGACCTCTTCTCCTGCTGAACTTTGCTGAGAGTAACCTGAAGTTTTTCCGTCTCAGACATAAAATAAAGGGTAGAGTCCCTTAGTGGAAGAACTTCCTGACGAGGGTAAGGCATCCTCAGCTTGAGAGCTCTAGTTTGTACCCAATGGAGATAAGGCTCCATCGAGACACAATCTGGTTTTCCTAGAGACTCTCGTCCTTTCCTATGAACGTGTTTCCAAGCGTGTACTATTTCCGTCTTTAGTGCCCTGTCATTTTCTCCCTCCTTGAAGAAAAGACCTTCCAGATGAGCATTACGCGGGACATGCCTCATCGGGTATCCAAATTGACGACGAACTAACACCGGATGATAGTTGATTCCCCCCTTAGTTCCTATAAGGGGTACATTTGGGAAATTTCCACAACGGTCAATGATTCTAATCCTGTCGTAGATTCGATTGTACCAATCGATGTCCGAGTTGGTAAGAGACATGACTCTCCGCGACCAACGTAAAGTATTCTTTTGATCCCAAAATGCAGCAGATTTGGGCAAATGGGAAGTGAACCATTTGTATAGCAGGGGTACACAGCACGTGATCATCCCTCCGCTGTATAAATTCCTTAAGTGTATCGAATGATACGCATCTACGAGTAAGGTCGGTACGGGGTTTCCAATCAGGAAAATCTTAATGGCGTTGATATCTACAAAGTTATCGATGTTGGGAAACAAAAATAACCTGTAGGTGAGCAAAACAAAGATGCTTTCGAAAGCGGCCACGTTCCCTATACTGGCAAAGTACATGGCTTTCTTTGTCAAGAACTGGGCTGGCAAACCTTGGATATCACCCTTAGTGGTCATGTGAGTCCTGACTTCCGACTCGTCCAAATAAATTGCTCGTGCAATAGTCTGATCCTTTGGAATTTCTTCTAGTCTAGAAAATGGAGCTTGATCATTGATATGTAAATCAGTCAAGCGAGAGTACTTCTCCAGTGTTGGTGCTAGTTGATAATCCGGGAATGTGAAACAGTGATAGACCGGATCGTAGAACTGGATTAACGTGGACATGATTCCTTCAATTACGTGGACCCTTAACAAGGACAGTAGTCATCCATACTTGACTCTGAAAGCCTCATGGTTGGTGATCATTCTCGCCAAACCTCTCAAATCCTCTAACTTTGGAACCTTGAAGGTGTACTTATGAGTTTTCCTTCTACCGAAATCCATTAGCGCAATCTCCTTTCTCTGATATTTGCAATCATTGTCTCAGTTTAATTTGAAAAAGAGAGACTAGAAGAGAAGATTTTATTTGTTTTAATGTTTTTTAGATGAATGTATGAATGCAACACACAAAAACATAGAAAAACATGGGGTCAAAGGGTCGGTGTCATGAAGACAAGGCTCTACCCCCCCCCCCCCCAAAGTTTTATACTGGTGATTTTTTGTACCTGTCCGCAAAATCATTGACCCCTATGGGATAACAACAGCAAGCGGATCGCCAGCGAGCTAATGTATCCTGGAGTGATCTCAGATGAGGGTAGTATCGCGTGACAACTATTTCCGATAGCTTCCGCACTACAAAATGGTTGCAGTCTGCTAAAAACCTCAGCTTCTCAGATAACCCAGTCGACCACACTACTTTCAACAACCGAAGTCGTATAGGCAATGTATCTGCAAAGGGAGTCTCCACTGAGTTTGATGGTCGATCGGGGGCTCTTAACTGGAATTCATTCCCAGTAAGATTACCCGCATTTCCATCACCTATCTTAGGTGTTTACTCAATCTTTCCACATGCGGCATCACACGCATTCCCATTAGCAGAAAAATAAACACAAATATCAATTAGGAAAAGCAGTATATATATTTGTCTTAATCATCCTAGACCTCTAGTCTTATGATCCTGTACAGACAATGACACCCAGCAGAGCAGTCATTTCTGTGATATGAATGTGAACTCGAGGTCTCTTCCTAAGAGATGGGAACATCTGATAAGAACAAGATACTCCCCAGCAGGGTTGCCATTTTTCTGTAGCGCAAGTTTTATGTGTGGTTGCGAAGCACTATCGCTTTGGGGGTACTACAGTTTGATTCATTTTTTATCCTATTGAAGCTGATGAAGGAAGGGAAATAGATGTCTCCAATTAACCCTGCTTGCAAACTGAGTTTAAACAGATAACTGTTGGTTTACAGATGCTATAAAGATTGTGGGTCTCTCTTAGGTTATTTTGTTAAGAACACAGGGTTTAGACTATTGGTAGGATGTTAGGACTGATGCTTTTCGATTGATGTATGAAGGTACGGGATTTTAGGTTTTGATTAGTGCGCTCGCTAAGATTTTTCAATCTTATGCCTACGTATTCCCGTTTAATGAAACAGGGAAATCAGAGCGATCATAGTTCCTCTTATTCTATGGGAGGAAATGGTGTTTTGGTGTCTTGTTCAAAGACCAAAACGTGAAGCTAAAGGTGATTTGTATCTTGTTCAAAGCCCAAGATATGAAGCTAAAAGGGCGTTGACTTTAGAGAGAATTTGTCATCTCTAAAGGGGAATGTTTGGTCTGTTTGGCACAACTGTTGGGTGACTGATTATAAAGGAGAATTACTTTAACTGAGATATGCGAATCCAGCAATGCCATAATTTCCTTTTTAGGGGATTTTCAACCTGAAGGAGAAGACTTTAACTCAGTTTAGAGAAATTCCATCTTTCCTTAGGAATTTCTCATGCTAAAAGAGGGACAGTGGCGTGGATGTAAATAATCCAGAGGCTTGCCGCTTACAGCAATTAGACGAGGGAAAAGGAGTTGTTGATGTTTGCATGCTGTGACCAAAGCATGATTTGATTCTAAAAGGTTGATTGAATCAAACGGGGATTTCTTTATACAAAGCCTAAGAGGAGGCTATTGACCCAACAAGAGGATGCTTTTGTGTCTCGTACGAAGCCCGAGATAGAGGCTAAAAGGGTTGACTCAACAAGAGAGTGTTTTAATATGTGTTTTGTACGAAGCCCAAGACGGAGGCTAAAAGGGTTTGACTCAATAAGAGAGTCTTTTATACTCACCAAGAGAGTGATTTGTATCTCGTACGAAGCCCGAGATAGAGGGAGGATCGACTCAATAAGAGAGTCTTTTATACTAAACAAGAGAGTGTTTTTGTATCTCGTACAAAGCCCGAGATGAAGGCTAAAAATGTTTGACTCAACAAGAGAGTCTTTTATACTCAACAAGAGAGTGATTTGTATCTCGTACGAAGCCCGAGATAGAGGCTAAAAGGGGGTTGACTCAATAAGAGAGCCTTTTATACTCAACAAGAGAGTGATTTGTATCTCGTACGAAGCCCGAGATGAAGGCTAAAAAGGTTAGCTCCACTAGGGAGAATCATTGTACAAAGCCCAAGAGGAGGCTATCTATGCTGGTGACTATTTCCGTTTAGTGACAGGTCCAGTATGTTGTATAATAGAGAAAATCAGTTCTTATAAAGAGACTGATTCCAGGTGAAGTTGTACTTTGGTACTGATCAGAAGATCGGGGATATTTCATGTTCTTTAAGGAAATGGGAAATCCAAAGGGTATTGAGACTGTCTAAGTCTATTGGTGTTTTAGAGAAATCGATTCTCAGATAGTGAATGATCTTTGTATAATGCCCAAGAGAAGGCTGGGTTACCGCTGAGGATTACATCCATAGGCAGACCAAAGGGTGAGGAACTCTCATGAGAGAGGCCGACTTTTGGAGCGATCAGTGTTTTTTCGATTTGTGAAAGAAACTTGAGAATGCCTTTGAGACTCAAGGGGTTTTTAGATTGTCCAAGTCTAGAGTTTCATCTTTTGTACAATGCCCAAGAGGAGGCACGGGCTTTAAGGGATGAGTATCAACCCTTAAATGGACGGAGTTTTGACGCTGGAAAGACTGCTCTAGCAAAGGATGATTAAGTTCTGTCTTATACCTTTAAGAGGTTGTCAGGGTCCCTGTATTAAGCCCAAGAGAAGGCATGAGAACTTCTAAGAAGCCGAAGGGTCCTTGTACAACGCCCAAGAGGAGGCGGGGATACTTTTAAGAAGCCTGTGGGTCCCCAAACCCCGAGAATTTCAAGACATGCCATTCACAGAGAATAGGTCAAGTCAGGAAAGTCCGAGAATTTGGAAGAAACTCAAGAGATGTCATTCATGGAGAAAAGATCATCTCTGGGGAGTTAGAGTTTCTTTGACAATTTTTAAGGGTGCTTTTTAGAAGCCTGTGGGTCCCCAAACCCCGAGAAGTTCAAGACATGCCATTCACAGAGAATAGATCAAGCCAGGAAAGTCCGAGAATTTGGAAGAAACTCAAGAGATGCCATTCACGGAGAAAAGATCATCTCTGGGGAGTAGAGTCTCTTTGAAAACTTCTAAGGGTGACAGTCTGAGAAAGGGTTCACCGAGAATGCTGCCTTTCACGTCTCCATATTGTTTAACCCCAAGAGGAGGGAAGACTGTGTCTGGTAATCCTATGGGGATCTAGTTTTGACTGTATCTAAGAGCGATCAACGGGGCTTTACCTAGTGCTTAGACGTAGTTGCCGGGGAAAACTTTAAATAATTATACTAGTATTACACAGTTGATATTTGTTAAGTATATAAAAGTTTGTGAAAGTAGACTTACAGCGAGCAACCCCACAACACAGTTATATATATATATATATATATATATATATGAAAGCGGATAAAGAAAGCGGGTAAACACTTACTCGGTTGTAGAGCTTCCATGTTGTTTTGTTAGTTGTTCTACAAAGAAAGCTTTTATAACAATATTATACTCAAAATCAAAGAAGAAAGTGCTTTGAAAAGATTGTTGGGGCTTACAGCTCAAGGAGAGGCCCAAAGTTTTATCAGTGATCACACTTTCATTTTGTACAGGGACTTATACAAGTGACTGAGGCCCAAGAAAAGTTTTCTGTACAAAGGGGATGGGTCTTACACTCTCTCAAGAGGCCCAAAGGTTTATTTTTGTACAAGTGGTGGGGCTTACAGCTCAAGGAGAGGCCCAAAAAAAAAGGTTTCTGAACTGGCGATCGCGCCGAGATTTTCTTTTAACGCAGAGGGACTTATACAATATCTGAGGCCCAAAATAGTTTTGGTTAAAAGGGTTTGGGTCTTACACTCTAATAGAAGCCCAAAGGTGTTTAAAGAAAAAGAATGGGGCTTATAACACGAGGGTAGGCCCAAGGGTTTGATTTGTTAGAAAGGCGACGACCGCGCTGAATTTTTTTACGGTATCGGGACTTATACAATACACTGAGGCCCAAATTATTTTGGTTTTTCTAAAAGGGTTGGGTCTTACACTCTACTAGAGGCCCAAAATGGCTTTGAAAAAGTTTGATGAGGGTTGAATTAATCAAAAACTCTAATTTGTTTCCAAAATATATTTTAATTGAATAAAAATTCAATTAAAATGATCAAAATTGTTAAACACGTGGACAACAAATTGTGATCTTGGATTAATGTTTCAAAAATCAAGTTTTGCCCTACAAAATGATTAGAAGTCATTAAAATTTGCAAAACCAAGAAGGAAAAAAAATTTTAAATGTCAAAAATAATTAAAATATTAATTCTTTGCAAAAATATCAATTATATGAAATAAATAATATTTTTGGGATTTTTTGGTAAAATAAAATATTTTAACATTTTTCTAAATTATTAGAAAAAGAATTAACTCAAAATCATTAAAACTCAGAGAGAAATTAATTTTTGAATCAATTAAATAAAATCACAAAATTCAAATATTCAAATATTTGAAAAAGGGCGCCAAGAACATGGAAAGAACACGCGCCCTTCCTCTGTTTCTGCAGATTTGCGTTTTCTATCCAATCTCACTGAATACTTGATTGTATCATGCAATCTACATATCAATCTACTCGTTTCAACCTCACGATCATGTCTATGGTCTTTAATTTCATTTATTTTAAACATGGAATATGAAATCAAAGATAAACCTCAAGAACCCTAAAATTTGCATGAAGGTTCAGAAATTCCATACACGATTCAAACAATGCAATTGATTGAGGGAAAACACTCCATGCATGATTATGAACATATGGCCAAATTATTGTGCAGCAAAAATTGCATGGATCATAAAGTTAGAAGAGCTCATGCTTACCACTTGCAGCTAGTGATCGTGTTTTGTGTTAGAGGTGTTACAACTTGGTTCCAAGGTTATGGACAGCTTCCCTAGGTGTTATGGAGTGTGTCTGGATGCTTGGAGTGGATTGATTTGAGCTGGAACTTGATTTGGCACCTCAACTGCAAATCTGTCAAAGGCTTGAGTAGTTGGCTGGTGATTTTGTGATTTTGGTGTTCTAGATGTTATGTGAGTGTTTGGATCACTTCTATATGATGTTTATGAGGTGTGTGTGTGATTGGTTTGATTGGAATTGCTCTCAAACTCAAAACCCAATAGTGACTTGCTTTGGAAGGCAAAATTGGATTGAAGAAGGAGATTTTGAGGAAATCATCTGTTTGATGGCTTTGGTGTACTCAAACTGAGCACAAATGAGCTCTATTTATAGTAGAGCAAGTTTGTTTTGGGATCAATAGTGAATGGCAATTGCAGCAGAGGTTTGGCCAATGTTGATCAATAGGAATCCAAGTCTCCTCTAGCCATTGACTAGAGGTTAGAGCACAAAGTTATGGTTCCCTAGTTGTTGAATCATTCTTAACTGAATTCAGTTGCAAATGTGTCAGTCCATGCCATCTTGGTGCATCCATTAAATGCTCCAATCCAAAATTGGAGTCTTGTCCCTCTTTTAGGGATTTCTAGGTTTGGCATGCTATTTTTGGTTCCAAAGACTTGAGAGGCTTGGGATCAGAGTTGGTTCCTCCTTGGTCCCCTCTTGAGGTGTTTAGATGGATAGAGTTGATTGCCCTTTGCAAAATTTGGGCAAATCGAGTAAAACTCCAAAATCTGCCTTGCTTTGGCAGTTTTCAGCAAGGCATATTGCCATTTACATATCTCATGGCCCAAGTGGAATTTGATGGAGTTCTTGGCCATTTTGGAAAGCCCTCATATGATACAACAACTGTTTGATCATAATTGGTTTTGATACTTTTTGGATCCAAGTGAAAAATGCCCCTACATTTGGAAAAAAGTGAAGGCAGATTCTTACTTAGTGAACATTTCACTAAGTGTTGGAAAAAAGTGACATTTTCACTTTTCTTGATTTTGATCATTCCATAACTCAAAATCCATGATGAATTGGAATGAGGTGTAGTTGAAGCTTTTGCAGAGGGTAATGAGAGCTACTGTTGCGGTAAAAATTGGATAACAAGCTATTAATTAACTTGCATCATTTTCTTTTACAACCGACTTTGATTTATCCAAAGGAAAGGTTCAAGATCGTTAGAAAAACCTAAAGGGAAGAGATCTAAGGTTCGGGGGTTGGTTACGTCTAGGGAAGGTATTAGCACCCTCAACGTCCGTAGTACTCTACGGGAACCTCTTGTTAATGTTATCTAATGTTTCCTAAAGGTTATACGCTAAAGGTTGAAAAACCCTAGGGGTTAGTATCTAAGTATACTCGATAAGGCATCGCACCTTACGCCTACGTATCCTCGGGTATAGAATCAGAGTATGCGTAGTTCTACTTCTACTGAATGATTGACTATGGTCAATATTCAGAGGGGATATGAGTACAAGCTCATTATAGAGTTTAAGAACTCTCTAAATCTAGTTATAATGAACCTATGTTATGTTCAGTCAGTAGGGAAAGTGATAAATTCATTAGGATGAATGTCACTAAGAGTTTAAGAACTCTCTCCTAAAGCTAGTTATGATTTCTATGGCTCTGATGAGGCCAAGAAATAAAGTTTCTCCTAAGAGGTTACTTAGGTTAAAGTGGGGGCTAATGACTTTAAAAGTCAATGTATTTCACCTTCCTTTGGAATAGGGTAAAGATAATAGTTATAAGTTACTAACAAGATAGCAAGCTAATAATTCAAGTGCGATGATGTAAAGGACATGAATAAGATAAATGAGATAAGATAAAATCATGATATCAAGCAAGGTGAGAATTAAACATGTTAGACAAAGATTAAATATGAGATGAAATAAAATGAAAAAGTCTCGTCTTAATCATGATTTAATCGAGAAACCGATAACCAATGATTCTTGACTTTCATCGACTAAAAAGAAAGTGGTCTCATGTTGATCAAAGTTTTGTCAACTCAATGAAATCAACCAAACCATGAGGTTTGTTATGTCATCGACCAAAATAAAGGAAGTGGAATCGAAATAAAATCGGTCTCATCTAAATCAAGATTTAATCGAGAAGTCGATAATCTTAATATTTGACTTTCATTGACCAACAAAAATGAATAAACAGTAGCCTCACATTCATCAAGACTTTATTGATTTGAAATGATTAAATTCAAGATTCGTATAGTGTCATTGGCCTAAACAAAGATTATGAAATAAAATAAGGTTGATCTCGTCTTAATCAAGATTTAAATCGGTAAAACAATAATCTTGATATTTGACTTTCATCGATCAAAATAGAATCAGAATAAAATAAGTTGGTCTCGTTTAAATCAAGATCTAATCGACAAATCGATGATCTTAGATTTTTAACTTTCATCGACCAAAATAGAAACGGAATGAAAATAAATTAGTCTCGTCTAAATCAAGATTTAATCGACAAATCGATAATCTTGGATTTTTGACTTTCATTGACTAAAATAAAAAACGGAATGAAAATAAATTAGTCTTGTCTAAATTAAGATTTAATCGACAAAACGATAATCTTGAATTTTTGACTTTCATCGACTAAAATAAAATAAAAAAATGGCCTCCCATAAATCAAGATACTTACTGATTTTAAAAAAAAAACCACCAAGTCATGATTTTCTTGTACATCATTGGCCCAAATAAAGATAGGATTAAAGCAATAAAAGCTTAAACCAAATCAAAAAGAAATCTTTTAAAACAATAAGTAAAAAGTGAAATAAATAAAAAAGGGTTTGAGAAGGCAAGGGGGTGCACGTAAAATCGGTGTGCGTATAGAGATCATATGGGATCATGAGCCCATCACCCTAAGGGAGATGCACGGCTGTAGCAGCAAAGGGGGGTGAAAAAAAAAAGAAAAAAACGTGGGTTGAGCCCAACAACCAAACATCATTTTCTTTTTCTTAAAAACAAAACAAGAGAATGCGTTTTCTGAAAATAAGCCTCTGGTCAAAATTTCAACGTGTTAAAAGCTTAAAACCAAGGACCTTTAATCCCCTTTCCAACGCTCCTCTTCAATCTCTTTGTTCCAATTCCTTGCTTCGCCGACAGCACCAAAACGACACAATCTCTCCCTTTCACGAACTCGAACCGCCTGTCCAAGAACAAAACCTTCTCCCTTTTGAAACAAATCCTCTGTGAGAGCAAGGGGACAACACGAATCAGGGAAGCTTTCTTCGTCACTTTCTCTGTTTCGATCTCTCTCGGATCCTCTTCTCTAAATCGTGGTCCTCATGGTTCTGATTTCATTCTCCTCTCTTGACTCTTTTACATTTTGTTCCAACTTCTGTTTGCTTGATCACGGTTTCGTTTTGGTTTTAAGTTGTGTGGTTTGATATGGGTTTTGTTATTTGACAGAGGTTGTTGATTTGTGGTTAATGGGAGGTTTTTATGGAGGCGGGATGTTTTGTGTTGGTGAAGAAGGTGGAGGAAGATTGATGACTTTGTGTCTGAAGGTTCTTCGAAAATGGAGTTTGTTCGAAAATGGAGTTATTCGAAAATAAAGTTGTTTCGGTTGAAGGGTTGAAGAAGGTTTTGGAGAAGAAATTCTGCAGGGGTTGATGTTGTTTGTGAAGGTTTGAGGAGGTCAACAAAGTTTTTTTTAAAGGTTTGATTAAAGGTTTTTTTGTGGTTTTCTTAACTGTTTTTATGTTGGTGTTGTTGAAGAGTTAAAGAAGGTTAGGTTTGAAGGTGAGATTGGCGAACAGACGGTGCGTTGGGTAGTGAGGTTTGTTGAATATTGGTTTTGTGAAAGATGGTTTATTGTTGTGGAATAGAGAGAAAATCCAGGTTCCCCCCCCCACTTCCTCTTCTGCTCCCCTATTTAAAAAAGAACTTGCTCTTAAATTTCATTTTGAATTTCGACCGTTGTTGAACTGTCCTTTTCAAATGCAGGTGGAACGTTTAGAGCAGGCTGGCTTGTAGCAGACATTGGTGCAGCGTGCTCATACGATTTGCAAACGGATTAAAAATTGAAATGAGTATGAAACAAGTTTGTTGGGATTTTCCTCTTCTCCTCCAAACAAGCTACACGACAGAGGAAGAAAAAGATATTGGCTTCTTTTCCTCCTTCAAATGCCACACGGCGCTCCATCATTGGCCAAAGTAGAGAGTTGAAAAGTCAAACATACAAGCCTATTTCTCATTGGTTGTTTGGTTTAATGGAATTATCCAAAAATTGAAAATACACGGTGGACCCAAAAGAATAAAAATGGAAAAGGAAAAATCTTTTTTCTTTCTTTTTAAATTAAATTATAATATGACTAATAAAAATAATAAAAATAAAACTAATTGATAACCTAATTTAAATTAATAATTAATCTAATTAATGAAACCTATTTTAAAATTGAACTAAATTGAGATTAATTTAAATTAATAAAAAAGGACAATAAAATATAAAAAAAATAAAAAAAAAGCCATATTGAAACTAGGTTAAAATAAAAACAAATAAAACACTAAAGATAAATACTCAATTAAAATGTAGAGAAAAACATCAACTAGCAAAAAAATGAGGGTAAAATTTTGGGTACAACAGTTGCCCCTATTTAAATATCTTCACCTGATGACATGAGAGATGAAGATCCTCATGTAATCAACAGTGAAAGATATTTAAATACAGATAACCGAAAATTTTACCCTCAGATGCACACACATGCAATGCAACAAACATGATGCCAAGAAGATGCAAGAAAATGCAGACACAACAAGACACCAAAGGGCAAACAGGAAGCAAAAGATCACAGAGCTTCACTGGGGAAGGATGAAAGCTAGTATCCATGAGAAAACTCACTGGGGATACAGGCTAACCAACGAAAGAGACTCACCGGGGAGACTCCAAAGAAACACTGGGGAAAAGACCACAGACAATCTCCACTGGGGAAAGAAAATCCGGGGAGATAGACTACTGGGTGGGCACGAAACCAGAAAGAAAACCTGATCACTAGGGATCAGCCTGAAAAGAACAGACAACTAGGCAAAGACTTCCTGGGGATTCTATACCGAAGAGTTCAAAATGGGATCTTCAAGAAAAGCCAGGAAGATAGAGACAAACCCTGCACATCAGATAGGAGTCTTAAAGGTTGAAGAAATTTGTTCCAAGAAGCTTATCTTAAAGCAAGTTTTCAAAAATCCAAGGCAAGGGTTCAGTGTCCGACACGATTCAAACAAAGTCCAAGTTCAAGTTTGACACGATTCAAACGAGAACAGTCTTAAAACAAGAGGCAGTGTCCGACATGATTCGAACAAAGACTCTGTTCAGGTTTGACACGATTCAAACAAGAACAAGTTTTAAAACAAGAAGACAATGCTTGACACGATTCAAGCAAGGTCCAAGTTCAAGTTTGACGCGATTCAAACAAGAACAGTTTTAAAAAACTTTAATGTTAAACTTCTCGGGGAACAGTAAAAGGTTTAAAGATTCCAATCTGGCGCGCAAAGGTTAAGACCGAACAAGCACGACACAAGGCAAACCGAGAATGTCTTTACTTCACTGGGGAAATAAAGACAGACACCAACAAAAGACCACAAGCAAAACAGAGCACAAGGATGCACAGATGCTAGGGTATGATGCATATGCTTAGCTATATGCTAGAAACGATGCGAGCGACGCAAAACAGGAAAGAAGAAAGGATAACACAAGCCAACACCCTGAAACCCAAACATCAAGGATAACCGGGGCAATCTTCTTTTCTCTGGAGATGGCAGATCCATGCCAAAAATACAGTACTACTAACTCTTCCTGTACCAATTTGATTCCATAAAACATCTTGATACTAGAGTAAAACTTAGTTCCTCTTTGTGTTTTCTTAAAACTCTTCCGCTTCCAAGAATCAGATGAAAATGACGAAGTTATTGTATTCAAAGACCAATAACAATTCTAGTGACTAAAAATTCTGTCGTCTAACAGCTGACTTCTCTGGGGATTCCTGCATAAAGAGCTGGGGTTTAAATGGGAACATGGTTAATGAGTCAAGAATAGACTCTGGTACTCATATAAGAGTTGGTTGAGATAACACATAATCTGCTTCATGAAGGAAAACCGGTAGGAGCCAGAAAGGTAACCTCATTGGAGATAGAACCAAGAAATGGGCTCCAATAAAGGTATCTAGAATGATTGATCGTCAAGGCTAAACGCAACTATATGACATTCTAGAAAGGATCCGCAATGAAGGTTGAACTGAAAAATGGTCTTCACTGGGAAAAGATATCCAAAGTGATGGAACAACAAGTTCAAGTATGACCGGTTGGCACTTTGGAAGAAGAACCTTATTGGAGATTGAACCAAGAAATGGGCCCCAATAAAGTATCTAGGATGATTGATCATCAAGTCTAACGTGACTAAATGACATCCTAGAAACACCTCTAAAGTGATGGAACAACAGGTTCAAGTATGACCGATTGGCTCTTTAGAAGTAACCTCTAAAGTGTTGGAACAACAGGTTCAAGTATGACCGGTTGACGCTTTAGAAGTAACCTTATTGGAGGTAGAACCAAGAAAATGGGCTCCAATAAAGTATCTAGAATTATTGATTATCAAGGCTAAGCGCAACTGGATGACATCCTAGAGAACACCTCTAAAGTGATGGAACAACAGGTTCAAGCATGACCGGTTGGCTCTTTAGAAGTAACCTCTAAAGTGATGGAACAACAGGTTCAAGCATGACCGGTTGGCACTTTAGAAGTAACCTTATTGGAGGTAGAACCAAAAAATGGGCCCTAATAAAGGTATAGAATTTGATAGGTTAGTACCGGAGTGGCATAACTGAAGATAAGGCTTCCTGGGGAATACCCATTACGGTTGCGAAGAGGTTGAATAGTACCAGAGATAGATAAGCTGCTTATAAGAGACTGTCAAGCTTCTTCAAGAGATTGCCGCTTCAAAGATATGTTGATATCACAATACTGTTGGAGAAATAATTATGTCTTCAATGAGGATCTTGTAAAAGATTCTTCTTGCGAGAAACGGTGCAAAATAAATGCACGTTCAAGGATAGGTTTAAAAACCGCACCTGCCAGGGACCAAAGTTCAATCTAGGAACAAGCTAGAAAGAAACAGTCAAACAAGACTCCAATTGATTTATCTAATCAACATGTGGAAAAGATAACTGAACCAACCATCATCCACGAGAATAAAACTCTGTGGGGAATTCAGAAAAGAATGGGAACTTTATGCCTAGGGCTGACTTTCTATTGGAGTGAATAGACAAACCCAGTCACTTAGGGAGACAACACCAAAGTGAACCAAAACAGGAAAGGAAGCAGAAATGCTAAGATGCTATGCATACGAGTGCTTATTCCATGCTTATGCTTATGCTGACAAAACAGACAAGAAGCGAAATCGGAGATGAAATAAACGTCTCGACAAAGGATACCCAGCCAAACTCAAAGGGCTGGACCAATACTGGTGATGAAGAAGAATCAACAACTTCACTGGTGAAAAGAGTATTCCACCTGAGGTATAACATCATGAGGATTGCCATCATGAGCTTGATTTCTTTGTTGGAGAAGAATCCATGGAGGATTGTCAAGATTAGCTGGAGTAACAATTTATTGGGGAGCTAGTGAAGGATGTCATAAGAACAAAGTAACCCTACATTCTGACTTGTATGACGATCCTCTTCAAATTTTATCTGCCCCAGTCCATATGGTTTGTTGGAGGAGGATAACAAGAGGATTTTATAGAAGAATTGGCACACAAGGTGTTTCAATATCTTCAAACTCTCGAAGAGATCTCGGCGTAACTGTCCCAGATTAACCGTGTTTGCACAACAAAACCTTTGAACTTTGTTCTTCAGGATGGTTGTTTGACGATTAGGGGAACAAACTTGCCCATATCAACTTGGTTGATCTGTAAAGGAGATGTCGTTGCCTTTTAGAGATTTATCGAATCTCGACTGGACTGCATTAACTGGTTTGTGAGGGTAAGTCATCAAAAGGATTTTACAGAAGAATTGATGCCCCAGATGCTTCAATGTCTTCAAACTTTTTGAAAAGAAATGAACCTTGACATGACTGCCCCAGTTCAACTGTATTCGTGATACTCAAGCTGTAGTAGAAACGACTAGGGAACAAAACTTTCCCCTGCTGATGGGTCGTTGGAGTCCATACTTGTCATAAATGACCTCAGGGAGACTTGCCCCAATATTTTGAACTTTGACGAGTTCTGCCCCTGATTCGGTAGATTGGCAAATCTTCCACTGGGTTTCCCCTGACTGAGCTTTCTTTATCAAGTCGAAACCCCTAGCTGGCTGTATTTTTGGGATTCCTTTAATATTGAATTGTTTTTGCAAACAAGTATCGTTCATCAAAAAAATTGGCAAAATTTAATGCAAAGTTTAAAACAAAGCTTTGATAAAAAATGCACAGTGAAATGATTAAATGGTCAAAAACAATGGTGGGTCTAGTCATTAAGGAAGTGACCAACACACGCGAGTAACAAAGATTATTAGGAGTCAGGTTACTCAACCTTGCTGTAGTATGCTTTTCAAAACAACCTTACCTCAATTAGGTCTTTTATGGGTTGTAATGGGTTCTGGTTCATGGTTTACGAAACAAAGGATAAAGGCTCAAATCCTACGCTCAGTTAACTCAAGATATACGTTCAACTCTCCAAAAGTAGGAAGTCACTTAATTTGAAAGCTGACTGGCGCCTTATGTGAAATGCTCGTGTTTGAATGCATAACCGAGTTAAACTGAGAACTACCCTGCCCCAAAGGTTGAGATTTAAGGTTTTTTTATGTGTAAGGAAAGAAAACTCCTACTTCTAGGCTCGAATGGGTTAACAAGGGATGAATTGAAACAATGCCTTACATCCTCGGCGAGGTTAATTTGAAAGTATACCACAACAATTATGAACACGGGGTTTTCATCATCCTCCCCAATCTTTGCTTAACAGTAAGTTTGATAAAGGGAAAGAAACAAGATGGAGATATTTTTTGCAATAAAGGTATATGAGTGAAACGAATGGACTTAATCCAAAAGATGCACAAACATTTTATTAACCTTGCCAATCTTAAAAGTACAACAAAGCTTATAAGCAAATACAAATTCAAAGTGCAAAGGAAATATGATAAATTTGCTGAAACAGCCAAAAGATTGCAGCCTTTAGGGAATCAAATACAGAAAATCAAAGAGGAGCTCAAACACAGGCACCTAATCCCTCTTTGTCTTGATATATCCTTTACTTATCTCGTGAGCGGGTAAGGATTGTTCTTGATATTAGGCTGTGAGTCGTCGAAAGACAAAATGTTTCTCTCTACCAAGTCCCTCACAATATGCTTCAGAGCAAAACAACCTTCTAAAATGTGACATGGTGCGCCTTCATGGAATGCATAATGAGCGTTGGAATCTTAAGAAGATGGAAGCGGATCAGGAGGTGGGCCCGATCACCTTGTAGTTATTAATCCTTGTTGCACCAAAGTAGGATACAGTGCTGTATACGTCATAGGAATGGAAGGAATCGGAGGCCTACCACCCTGTCTCTTATCTGGAACATTTTGACGAGAAACCTGAGTTTGTTGTGGATAAGCAGGAGCGTTGGGCGCTCGTTGATAGATTGGTGATTGAGAAACTGGCTGATAAATGGAAGCTTGATCATTGAATGTTGGTATGATAGGGTGAATGTGATTCTCCTTTTCCATCAGAGCTTGCAAAGTTTCTAGAACCTAATTCATCTGGCATTTGAGGATTCTGACTTCTTCTTTCAGTTTTTCCTGGTTCTTCAAAATTTCCTCCATCGTTGCCATTGTCCTGAATGCAGGCTAGGTATCCTTGTCGAGTCGGAAAATCAGGGTGACGGGTGCTGAGAACAAGACGACAATAAGACGCAGAAGAATGCACATGCACATGCAAAAATGCAAATGAGATGCTAATGCAAGCCGAATGGTTTCAAGGAACTCAAAGGCAAGTTGCAAAAAATTTTTTTTGGGAAAATTGAAGAGTTTTTGTTTTTTAAAATCCAAGCCCTGTTGATCTTTTGAAAAGGAAACAAGTATTTGAGTTTCTCGAAACCAATGGGCTAGGAATGCTTGAATGTATGGATGCATAAAGCACACGAGCACAAACACATGGCAAACACACATGTACACACAACAAAACATACAAATCCTAGGTTTAGGGTTCACATGAATGGAGCCAAAGGTCTACCCATCCCAAAAGGCATGTACTACTGGTTTTCATCTGCTGAACAAGGTTCTAAAGAGGTTCCCAGAGTCGACAATCCATCTTTTGGATTTTAAGGATTTCCCAGATGACTTGGTAATCGATAAAATTCTCAAGAGGATCTCGTCTGAGTGTAGTATCGTGTGACAACCAATTCAAAAATAGACTCCATCATGGTCTCCGCACTACATTCTAAAAGGCCAAGTGGGGTTTGGTAACTACGGTTCTCAATATCATGGGCTCCTAGGTCGAGAGTAGCACGCTTTCACGAATAGGATCGTTCAACATAACTAGACTCTCGAGAGGGCCTCAACTGAGTGATGGTGTTATCAATTCAACTTTTCAGGATTCGACTCCCTCAAAGCCTCCTTGAATACCATCGTTCTATAATAAGTGTACGCTCAAATCCGGGTATAGGATTTATCTCACTCATAGATATAATATCAACCCAAATTAAACAGAAAAAGTCAATCAAGAACAGATATACAAATACATAAGCAAGTATGATATACACAAGCATATACAAGTAAATAAGCAAACATGAATAACATAAAACAAGATAGGCTTAACCCTCTTAGGAAAGGACCAGCAATAGGTCTTACTTCCCCAGTGAAGTCGCCATTTCTGTTGCGGTGAAAATCAGATAACAAGCTATTAATTAACTTGCATCATTTTCTTTTACAACCGACTTTGATTTATCCAAAGGAAAGGTTCAAGATCGTTAGAAAAACCTAAAGGGAAGAGATCTAAGGTTGGGGGGTTGGTTACGTCTAGGGAAGGTATTAGCACCCTAAACGTCCGTAGTACTCTACGGGAACCTCTTGTTAATGTTATCTAATGTTTGCTAAAGGTTCTATGCTAAAGGTTGAAAAACCCTAGGGGTTAGTATCTAAGTATACTCAATAAGGCATCACACCTTACGCCTATGTATCCTCGGGTATAAAATCAGAGTATGCGTAGTTCTACTTCTACTGAATGATTAACTATGGTCAATATTCAGAGGGGAAATGAGTACAAGCTCATTATAGAGTTTAAGAACTCTCTAAATCTAGTTATAATGGACCTATGTTATGTTCAGTCAGTAGGGAAAGTGATAAATTCATTAGGATGAATATCACTAAGAGTTTAAGAACTCTCTCCTAAAGCTAGTTATGATTTCTATGGCTCTGATGATGCCAAGAAATAAAGTTTCTCCTAAGAGGTTACTTAGGTTAAAGTGGGGGCTAATGACTTTAAAAGTCAATGTATTTCACCTTCCTTTGGAATAGGGTAAAGATAATAGTTATAAGTTACTAACAAGATAGCAAGCTAATAATTCAAGTGCGATGATGTAAAGGACATGAATAAGATAAATGAGATAAGATAAAATCATGATATCAATGCAAGGTGAGAATTAAACATGTTAGACAAAGATTAAATATGCGATGAAATAAAATGAAAAAGTCTCGTCTTAATCATGATTTAATTGAGAAACCGATAACCAATGATTCTTGACTTTCATCGACTAAAAAGAAAGTGGTCTCATGTTGATCAAAGTTTTGTCTACTCAATGAAATCAACCAAACCATGAGGTTTGTTATGTCATCGACCAAAATAAAGGAAGTGGAATCGAAATAAAATCGGTCTCGTCTAAATCAAGATTTAATCGAGAAGTCGATAATCTTAATATTTGACTTTCATTGACCAACAAAAATGAATAAACAGTAGCCTCACATTCATCAAGACTTTATTGATTTGAAATGATTAAAGTCAAGATTCGTATAGTGTCATTGGCCTAAATAAAGATTATGAAATAAAATAAGGTTGATCTTGTCTTAATCAAGATTTAAATCGGTAAAACGATAATCTTGATATTTGACTTTCATCGAACAAAATAGAATCGGAATAAAACAAGTTGGTCTCGTTTAAATCAAGATCTAATCGACAAATCGATGATCTTAGATTTTTAACTTTCATCGACCAAAATAGAAACGGAATGAAAATAAATTAGTCTCGTCTAAATCAAGATTTAATCGACAAATCGATAATCTTGGATATTTGACTTTCATTGACTAAAATAAAAAACGGAATGAAAATAAATTAGTCTCGTCTAAATTAAGATTTAATCGACAAACGATAATCTTGAATTTTTGACTTTCATCGACTAAAATAAAATAAAAAAATGGCCTCCCATAAATCAAGATACTTAGTGATTTAAAAAAAAAAAAACCACCAAGTCATCATTTTCTTGTATATCATTGGCCCAAATAAAGATAGGATTAAAGCAATAAAAGCTTAAACCAAATCTAAAAGAAATCTTTTAAAACAATAAGTAAAAAGTAAAATAAATAAAAAAGGGTTTGAGAAGGCAAGGGGGTGCACGTAAAATCGGTGTGCGTATAGAGATCATATGGGCTCATGAGCCCATCACGCTAAGGGAGATGCACGGCTGTAGCAGCAAAGGGGGGTGAAAAAAAAAGAAAAAAACGTGGGCTGAGCCCAACAACCAAACATCATTTTCTTTTTCTTAAAAACAAAACAAGAGAATGCATTTTCTGAAAATAAGCCTCTGGTCAAAATTTCAACGTGTTAAAAGCTTAAAACCAAGGACCTCTAATCCCCTTTCCAATGCTCCTCTTCAATCTCTTTGTTCCAATTCCTTGCTTCGCCGACATCACCAAAACGACACAATCTCTCCCTTTCACGAACTCGAACCGCCTGTCCAAGAACAAAACCTTCTCCCTTTTGAAACAAATCCTCCGTGAGAGCAAGGGGACAACACGAATCAGGGAAGCTTTCTTCGTCACTTTCTCTGTTTCGATCTCTCTCGGATCCTCTTCTCTAAACCGTGGTCCTCATGGTTCTGATTTCATTCTCCTCTCTTGATTATTTTACATTTTGTTCCAACTTGTGTTTGCTTGATCACAGTTTTGTTTTGGTTTTAAGTTGTGTGGTTTGATATGGGTTTTGTTATTTGACAGAGGTTGTTGATTTGTGGTTAATGGGAGGTTTTGATGGAGGCGGAATGTTTTGTGTTGGTGAAGAAGGTGGAGGAAGATTGATGGCTTTGTGTCTGAAGGTTCTTCGAAAATGGAGTTTGTTCAAAAATGGAGTTGTTCGAAAATGGAGGTGTTTCGGTTGAAGGGTTGAAGAAGGTTTTGGAGAAGAAATTCTGCAGGGGTTGATGTTGTTCGTGAAGGTTTGAGGAGGTCAACGGAGTTTTTTTTTAAGGTTTGATTGAAGATTTTTTTGTGGTTTTCTGAACTGTTTTTATGTTGGTGTTGTTGAAGAGTTAAAGAAGGTTAGGTTCGAAGGTGAGATTGGCGAACAGACGGTGCGTTGGGTAGTGAGGTGTGTTGAATATTGGTTTTGTGAAAGATGGTTTATTGTTGTGGAATAGAGAGAAAATCCAGGTCCCCCCCCCCCACTTCCTCTTCTGCTCCCCTATTTAAAAAAGAACTTGCTCTTAAATTTAATTTTGAATTTCGACCGTTGTTGAACTGTCCTTTTCAAATGCAGGTGGAGCGTTTGGAGCAGGCTGGCTTGTAGCAGACATTGGTGCAGCGTGCTCATACGATTTGCAAACGGATTAAAAATTGAAATGAGTATGAAACAAGTTTGTTGGGATTTTCCTCTTCTCCTCCAAACAAGCTACACGACAGAGGAAGATAAAGATATTGGCTTCTTTTCCTCCTTCAAATGCCACACGGCGCTCCATCATTGGCCAAAGTAGAGAGTTGAAAAGTCAAACATACAAGCCTATTTCTCATTGGTTGTTTGGTTTAATGGAATTATCCAAAAAATGAAAATACACAGTGGACCCAAAAGAATAAAAATGGAAAAGGAAAAATCTTTTTTCTTTCTTTTTAAATTAAATTATAATATGACTAATAACAATAATAAAAATAAAACTAATTGATAACCTAATTTAAATTAATAATTAATCTAATTAATGAAACCTATTTTAAAATTGAACTAAATTGAGATTAATTTAAATTAATAAAAAAGGACAATAAAATATAAATAAGATAAAAAAAAGCCATATTGAAACTAGGTTAAAATAAAACCAGATAAAACACTAAAGATAAATATTCAATTAAAATGTAGAGAAAAACATCAACTAGAAAAAAAATGAGGGTAAAATTTGGGGTACAACAGCTATAAATCCAGCTTTGGATGGGGAAAAATGGCCTTGTGGTTTAGGAGTTATGATCCTCCAAAGTTGGTACCCTAGCCACTTTGTTCCATAACATAGAAAAATTTCTAAGTTTTTTATGGTTACCCCTTTTACAAGTTATCCAACTTTTCTTGATTTTTCTTGATGAATGATGATTCCAATCACACATTAACATCATTTTAGGGTTAAGGAACTATAATTGTGAAAAATCTCAAAAAGTCAAAGTTTGACTTTTGTGCACAGTTGACTTTTTGTCAGATGAATTCCAAACTGTGCGATCCTCTATGAAATCAAGTCCTTGACCTAAATCAAACTTGATGGATTGATTTCATAGGTGTTATAGGGTGTATTGAATCATGTCCTAGGGTTTGGGAGCAAGTCCTGGTTAAAAGTCAAAGGCACAGTTGACTTTTCTCGCGAAACCCTAATTGTGGTTCTGATGAAATTGAAACTTGTTGCTCAAGCTTCTTGGATCAATCCATTGTTGCAAATGGATCAATGTGATGTATTTGAGACCCTCAAATCCCCTCTTGAGGTCTTGGCTCATGTTTTGTCCCAAAATTCAACTTAGGGGTGAATTAGGTCAAGAAACCCTAATTCCTGATTTTTGATGTATGCATCCCCTGAGGCTAAATTCACTTGGTGATTGGGTTCATGAGATCCCTTAGAGCATCATAGGTTATGCTTTGAAGCATTGGATCATGCCTAGAGGAAAATTTCCATCTGGAGGCCCTGGTCGACCAAACCCTAATTTGGTGACACTGGCGATCTTGAGGCTTAATCCACTTAGAAGGGAGAAGCCTTGTGCTTAATCCTTGAAGTGGGAGTCCTCTTAATCATTTTAGACAAGTTGAAGATCATGTCATTCCTTGATTGATCCTCTGTCTAAGAACTCTGAGAGGGCTTGAAACCCTAAGTTTTATTGTAGTGGATGCTCGCCCATCTTAGGGGAGACTAATGAGGCATGATGGTTCGCCCATATTGTGATGATGGTTTGCACAATGATGGGGAATCTTAGTGGTCAAAATTTGGGGTATGACACTTTGTTGCAGTTTCCATTCACTATTGATCCCAAAACAAGCTTGCTCTACTATAAATAGAGCTCATTTGTGCTCAGTTTGAGTACACCAAAGCCATCAAACAGATGCTTTCCTCAAAATCACTTTCTTTAGGCAAAAATACCTTCTTTAGCAAGGTAACTCTGATTTTTTGAGTTAGAGAGCATTTCCATCACAGCTCATGATCCAAACACATCCAATATGTCATATCTAAGCTGTCCAAACTCACACAAGTGACCTGTAATCCTTAAATCTCAAAGTCACATCTCAAAACCTCAAAATAGGCTTTTTGTGCATTTTTCAAGCCATGTCTTGATTCAGTCACTTTACAAACCAGATAAAGCCTCAAACACACTCCAAATATCATCCTTGAACTGTCCCAAATGGTTCCCCCCGTCTGGAACACCATTTGAGAGAGTTGTTATTTTGGCCATTTTAACCCCTTTTGCAAGAAAGGGCCAGTTTTTGTTTTTGCAGGTTCCAGCTGATTCCAATCATCCTAAAAGCTTCTAAGGGATCATTTGAAAGTGTCCAAAGCATCAAACCATTTCTGGAACAAGAAACTTGGAAGATTGAACAAAAAACTCCAAAAGCTCAAAAAGAGGTAAGTATCATAACTTTAACTCTTTGAAATATGCATTGCTTTGAGGTCCACTGATCATGCACATCTTGTACATGTTATATGTGTTATTTTTGCACCAAATTGTCATGCAATCCTTGCCTGTATCATGAGATGGCACAGAAAATACAATTAGAGGCCTATTTCAAAACCACTATTGGGTTTTAAAATAGGGACATGATCTGAAAAAAACACCATCACCATTGGATTCCTTGTGAAATTCTAGGCAGGATAGACCTAAATTTTGTCTCAATCCATGGAGAAATGAGAAAGTTATGGCCTTCACGTTTCTGAGCCAAAACTTACCTTGCCTTGCCTTGGCTAGGCCTAGGACACAAGGCAAGCCTAATGTATTTGTTGGTTTGTTTCAATCAATGGATGTATCACCACCCCAGTGGTAAGGCGCGCGCCCTATAACCTTGAGGTCGTGGGTTCAAACCCCACCCAGACCATTTTGTGTTTTCTCACATTTTGCTATTTTTTCCAATATTTTCATGTTTTGTTAATTAATTGGAAAATTAATAACTCCTTCAATTTTAATTATTTTTGATTGGTTCTTTTTGCAAAAAATCACAAAAATGTTAAAATATTTTATTCCACAAAAAAAAAACAGATTTATATTATTTATTTAATATAATTAGTATTTTTGTGAATAAATTCCTTTTTTATTATTTTTTTAAACATTTAAAAGTGAATATTTACTTGGAAAATCAAAACCAAATGAGTTTTAATTCATCTTGTGATCAATCCCTCATTTTTCAAACCTTAAACAAAAATCACAAATGGTTTATTCAAACTTATTTGGTATTGTTATTGGATTTTCTTTAAATATTTACTTTTAAAGAAAGGCAAAATTAGGGTTTCTTTGATTTTCACCCTCACAAACTTTTCCGAACACTCATGGGCCTCTAATAGAGTGTAAGACCCAATCCTTTGTAAATACAAACCTATTTTGGGCCTGAAATGTTGTATAAGTCCCGTTGTATTTCAAAAGTTCGGCGCGATCATCGCACGTTTAAGACAAACCATCTGGGCCTCTCCTCGAGCTATAAGACCCATTCAAAACTATTTTTGGGCCTCTAATAGAGTGTAAGACCCAATCCCCTTTTTGAAACCAAAAACCTTTGGGCCTCAGTCATTGTATAAGACCTACGGTGTTTTCAAAACCTCGGCGTGATCGTCGCCCTTTTCAAAATTAACCATTGGGCTTCTACTTGAGCTATAAGACCCATCTTTGTTCACTTTCAATCATTTTGGGCCTCTTGAGAGAGTGTAAGACCCATCCCCTTGTACAGAAAACCTTTCTTGGGCCTCAGTCACTTGTATAAGTCCCTGTACAAAACGAAAGTGCGATCACTGATAAAACCCTGGGCCTCTCCTTGAGCTATAAGCCCCAATTTTCCTTTCAAAAGCACTTTCTCCTTTGATTTTGTAACATACTGTTATTTTCAATTTCTTTGTTGAATAACTAAAAATAAAGTATGGAAGCTCTACAACCGAGTAAGTGTTTACCCGCTTTCTTTATCCGCTTTCATATATATATATATATATATATATATATATATATATATATATATATATATATATATAACTGTATTGTGGAGCTGGTCACTGTAAGTCTTCTTTCACAAACTTTTATATACTTGTCAAATATCAACTGTGTAATACTAGTATAGTTATTTAGAGTTTTCCACGGCAACTACGTCTAGCACTAGGTAAAGCCCTGTTGGTCACTCTTATATACAAACAAAACTAGATCCCCATAGGATTACCAGACACATTCTTCCCTCCTCTTGGGGTTAAACAATATGGAGACGTGAAAGGCATCATTCTCAGTGAACCCTTTCTCATACTGTCACCCTTAGAAATTGTCAAAGAAAATCTAACTCCCCAGAGATGATCTTTTCTCCGTGAATAGCATCTCTTGAGTTTCTTCCAAATTCTCGAACTTTCCTGGCTTAATCTATTCTCAGTGAATGGCATGTCTTGAATTTCTCGGGATTTGGGGACCTACAGGCTTCCTAAAAGCATCCCTGCCTCCTCTTGGGTGTTGTACAAGGACCTGTCGGCTTCTTAGAAGTTTTCACAGCCTCCTCTTAGGCTTCGTATAATGATTCTTCCTCCGGGAAGATAGCCTCCTCTTGGGCTTCGTACAAATTGTCCCGACAACCTCTTAAAGGTATAGGAACAGAAATTAGTCATCTTAATAGAACAGTCTTTCAAAGAGTCTAGATCTTCCTACGACGAATATACTGTCTCTTGATCTCTCTTAAGCATAGTACAAAAGATAAAACTCTAGACTTGGACAGTCTAATCTCCTTGAGTCTCGAAGACATTCTCAAGTTCCTTTCAAAAGGGAAAAAACACCCGTAGACTTGGACAGTCTCAATACCCTTCGGATTCCTCGTTTCCTTAAAGAACAGGAAATAATCCCGGTCCTCAGATCAAATCCATGAGTACAACATTACCCATATAAGAACTGATTTTCTCTTTTAACCAACATACTGGACCTGTCACTCAACTGAAACAGTAACCCTAGCCTCCTCTTGGGCTTTGTACAATGATTCCCCCCAGCAGAGTTAACCTTTGCAGCCTCCATCTCGGGCTTCGTACGAGATACAAATCACTCACTTGTTGGGTATAAAAGACTCTCTTGTTGAGTCAATCCTCTTTTAGCCTTCATCTCGGGCTTTGTACGATATACAAAACACTCTCTTGTTGAGTATAAAAGACTCTCTTGTTGATTCAATCCTTTTTTAGCCTTCAACCCGGGCTTTGTACGAGATACAAAACACTCTCTTGTTGAGTATAAAAGAATCTCTTGTTGAGTCAATCCTCTTTTATCCTCCATCTCGGGCGTCGTACCAGATACAAAATCACTCTCTTGTTGAGTATAAAAAGACTCTCTTGTTGAGTCGATCACCTTTAGCCTCCATCTCGGGCTTCGTACGAGATACAAATCACTCTCTTGGTGAGTATAAAAGACTCTCTTGTTGAGTCAAACCCTTTTAGCCTCCGTCTTGGGCTTCGTACAAGACACATATAAAAACACTCTCTTGTTGAGTCAACCCTTTTAGCCTCTATCTCGGGCTTCGTATGAGACACAAAAGTATCCTCTTGTTGGGTCAATAGCCTCCTCTTAGGCTTTGTATAAAAAAATCCCCGTTTGATTCAATCAACCTTTTAGCATCAAATCATGCTTTGGTCACAACATACAAACATCAACAACTCCTTTTCCTTCGTCTAATTGTTGTAAGCGGCAAGCCTCTGGATTATTTACACCCATGCCACTTTCCCTCTTTTAGCATGAGAAATTCCTAAGAAAAGATGGCATTTCTCTAAACTGAGTTAAAGTCTTCTCCTTCAGGTTGAAAATCCCCTATAAAGGAAATTATGGCATTGCTGGTTTCGCATATCCCAGTTAAAGTAATTCTTCTTTATAATCAGTCACCCAACAACTGTGACCAAACAGACCCCTTTAGAGATTCTCTCTAAAGTCAACACCCTTTTAGCTTCACATCTTGGGCTTCGAACAAGATACAAATAGACCCTTCAGCTTCACATCTTGGGCTTTGAACAAGATACAAACCACCTTTAGCTTCATGTCTTGGGCTTTGAACAAGACACAAAAACACCATTTCCTCCCATAGAATAGGAGGAGTTATGGCCGCTCTGATTTCCCTATCCCGAGAATACGTATGCATAAGATTGAAAAAGAATCTTAGCGAGCACACTAATAAAAAAACCCCAAAGTCCCATACCTCCAGCCAATCTAGCGTAGTATCCCAACAAATTCCCCATGAACAGTCCCGGTATTTTGTTCGGAACAAAATAAGCAGAGAGAGGCCCACGAACTAAAACCGCATCTGTAAACCAACAGTTTTGACTGTTTAACCTCAGTTTGCAAGCAGGGTTTGTTGGAGACATCTATTTCCATTCCTTCATCATCTTCAATATGATAAAAAATGAATCGACCTGTAGTACCCCAGAGCGACAGTGCTTAAGAAACACGTCCAAAATCGCTCGCTACACGGCGAAAACTCGATTTGTAACAAAGAGAGTTTGAAATTTGTTCAAGAGGATATTCAGTTTGTTATGTGATTTTCTGAATTCCCAAATGAAGTATTTATAGGCCATGTATGTGTTGTTTCACAAGGTTGCAACCCTTGATGAAAAAACACCTTTTAACAGTATTTCGACTGCTAGTTGCATTGTTTACAATCGTTACCTATTTTCATTCTACAACAATTCACGAAGTGTTGCTTCTTTTTTAATTCAAAATTCAAACGCATGCATTGACCAAAACGATAGTAATAGTGAGCCCGACTAGAATTCTTCCATTGTTCTTTTGAAGTTTAACACTAGGATCAAATGAAGTGTTTTCTTCCTTAAAGTGCATGTGTTTGAACTTATCGAACATTTTCTCAATATAATGTGTTTGACTAAGTTCATAATCCCCACTATTTCATTTTACGTTGATCCCTAAAATAGTGTCAACTAGTCCAAGATCTTTCATCTTGAATGTGAAAGTCAAAAATTTCTTTGTTTCTAAAATTCTATTCATCTTATTGCTAATGATCAACATATCATCAACATATATACATAAAAATATTAAAATGTTTCCACACACCTTTGTGTACGAACATTTGTCACAAGATTTTGGAGTAAATCTATTTGAAAGTATGATAGAGTGAAAATTTTGATGTCATTGTTTTGGTGTCTGTTTTAAACCATATAAGGATTTGACAAGTTTGCATAGTTTTGGTTCATTTCCAAGAAGTACGTAACCTTCTGGTTGTTCCATGTAGATTTCCTTATTGGGATCTCCATTTAAGAATGATGTTTTAACATCCATTAGATGAACTCTAAGGTTATTCAAAGAGGCTAAGGCGAACAATACTCTAATTATTGTTGTTCTTGCCACTGGTGCATATGCGTCAAAGTAATAAATACCTTTTTTTTTTGTATAAATCCTTTTACTACTAAACTTGTCTTATATGTATCTAATGTACCATCACTATGATACTTATTTTTAAACACCCATTTACTTTCAATGGGCCTTGAACCCTTTGGAAGGTCGACAAGTTCCTAAGTGTGGTTTGAAATAATCGAATCCATTTCGTCTTGGATAGCATATTTCCAAAAAGAAGAGTTCCTTGAAGCCACTACTTCTTTATAGGTTTTTGGATCATCTTCTAATTGGAGAATAATAGGGATCATCTTCAAAATGCATTAACATAGAATTTATCATTTCTTGATATGTTTGATTTTATCTCTCAGCTAGACCATTTTATTGTGATGTATGGGGCGCGAAACATTTATGTATAATGTCATATTCTTCACAATATGCATCAAATTCCATAGAAAAGTATTCATCGCCCCTATCACTTCTAATGAATTTGATATTTATGCTTAGTTGATTTTCTACTTTCGCTTTATAGATTTTAAATGCATTAAAAGCGTCATCTTTATGCTTTAAAAGATATACATGTGTGAACCTAGAGCAATCATCAATAAAGGTTATGAAATACCGGTTTACCCCACGGGTTAGTAAGCCATTAAATTTAGACAAATCAGAGTGCACAAGACCAAGCAAGTTTGATTTTCTTTCAACACTTTTGAAAGGTTTCTTAATCACCTTTGATTTGACACATATTTCACATTTTTTCAAAATCATGACTATTGCATGAGATCAATCCGGATTTAATTAGTCTTTTCATAGTACTAATACCAATATGTACTAATCTAAAATGCCACAAAGAAATAGATTCAAGCATATAAGCAGAATAATAAATTTCAATAATAATATTACCGGTAGTATAACGTTTGATCATTCCCTCAGCGGAATATCCTTTTCCTATAAATACACCATTACAGGTCAATATAAGTTTTCCTAATTCATATACAGATTTAATTCCCGATTTACCAACAAATCCCCACTAACAAGATTCCTAGTCATGTCGGGGATATGAAGCATATTAGCAAGAGTGACTTTCTTTCCAGAAGTGAAGTTCAGTTCGACAAATTCGGTTCCAAC
Source organism: Lathyrus tuberosus (assembly GCA_022829125.1). Taxonomy (NCBI): domain Eukaryota; kingdom Viridiplantae; phylum Streptophyta; class Magnoliopsida; order Fabales; family Fabaceae; genus Lathyrus; species Lathyrus tuberosus. The sequence continues at coordinate 12,421,765 of JALAZF010000009.1, forward strand.
AACTTTAGATCGTCCTTTATTTCCCATTTGTACTTCCTGTCCATCAATTACCTCAAAATAGGTTTTAGAAGCAACCTTGTCATAAGAGACATGCACTGTAGCACATGTTTTATACCATCATTCTTTCACTTTTTCTTTTATTGTCATTATTTCACTCACCGTAGCGATTATGTCGTCATTTGCATGAGCAACATTAATCTCATTTTTTACTTGTTGTGCCTATAATCTCGAGCATAATGTCTAGGTTTTCCACATACAAAACATCTGCTTTTTGAACATTTCGGACCGTCCGAATTTTTGAATTTGTTATGTTCCTTTTTAGGTCCAAGATGACTCTTCATGCCATCATGTGTAACGCCCCGGTTTATTTTAATTTATTTCCATAATTAAAATTGTGTGTATTTATGTGTTGAATGATGTTTTGGTGTGTAGGGTAGTGGCTTTAAAGCATAGAATTTAAGGTGTTGGGGTGTGTGAGCAAAAGCGTAGAAACATGCGGGTGGTGGGAGAGTGTCATTTACTATTTTATTAAAAATATAATTTATTTGAATCAAATAATATTAGTGATAATAATTAAATGATTATTTTAATTATTATATTAGTGTGACATTATAGAATAAATAATTATTTTATTTTATTGGAATAAGGAATTAATAGGAATAATAATAATTATAATATTGGAATTAAAATAAGTATAGAAGGGATTAGAAGGAAAGTTGTCAGAACACGTAAAATTGGAGAAAAGAGGAGAACGTGAAAAGAGAAGAAAAGAGGATGAAAGCTAGGGCATGAGAGATCACCATTGTTAGAGGTACAGGAGAACTCATTGCTAGAATACCAACGTAAGGGTGGGAATTCCGTTCATATAGGGTTTGACATGATAATATATGGGTGGGGTTTATCTCTGTATGCTTTAATTATCTCTTCTTTCTATGTTGTGATCCTTTGATATAAATTTATGCATTGTGTGTGTATTGGATGATCAATTGATTGATGAATTATGAACTTGCATGATGATGATGTGTTGGTGATTGTTTGTTGAATTTCGTATTGATGCTAGTAGAATTATGTAATTGGTGGAATTGTGTGATGATGGATGTTGCGTTGATGAAATTGTTGCAAGTCAGAGTTAGAACTCGAGTAGATGAATATTTTTACAAAAATTGGGGGTTTGGGGACTTTTTAAAATGATATTTCGTGTCGAAAAATATGGCATTTAATTGGTATGAGAAGTGAGGTTTTGGGATGGGTTGAAAATTGACTTTTGTACTGATAAGTTGCAGAAAAGTACTTCTGTTACAGGTGTAACCGGTTACCAAAATGGGTGTAACCGGTTACACTATTGAAAAACTGTGTTTTCTGGGCAAATTGAGGGGGTGTAACCGGTTACCAGATATGGTGTAACCGGTTACACTGTGAAACAGTGTCAAGGTAGTCGCGTGGCTACATGGTGTAACCGGTTATTGCATTTGGTGTAACCGGTTACATAGGGAAGAAAATGTGAAAAACTTTGAAAAATCATATCTTGAGTATCGGGTGTCCGATGGGGGTGTCATTCGAAGTGTTAGGAAATTGACGTGATGAACTTTAATTTGAAAATAACTATAGTACTTAGATATGATTTAACTAATGGGTGATGGTGTTAAATGATATGTGGTATGGATTATGCGTTAATTCATTGCTGTTGTTTGATATATTATTTCGTTGGTGTTGCTGGACTGTTATAGCATGTGTTTGGTGTGTTGTTGGCCAGTATGGCGGAGTATATTGATTAAGGTAAATGTCAATGTACCTGTTGATGTTATTGCATGTCTATTATGATCATTCATCATGGTATTAGAGGGTGATCCGTTTTGGTGTGCCTCAATCCTATGGTGATGGATTGGATGCGAGTAGCTAATTCCTATGGTGATGGAATTAGTGAAGCGTACCTATGGCGATGGTAACAATATTGGTGTGCTTTGATCCTCGGTGGGGATTGAAGCAAGTGAACCTGAGAGTTTACAATTTGGTACCACATGCATTGAGTCGTGATGGAGTTTCATTGCATTTGCATATATATTGCATCATTGTATGTGTGAATTTGTATGTGGTGTGAACTGTGGATTAGGTGACTTGTATGCATTATTGGTGTGCTTACATATAATTATGAAATTCTTTTTATGTTTGTGATTTCTCACCCCTTCTGTTTGAATGATTCCTTTACATGGATACTGTGCATATAACCCGCAGTCAAGGCATGGATGTGAGTGGAAGAGAGTTCTCTTCATTTTGTTTCCATTGAGTCAGTGTCTACTCTGATGTGTAACACCAGGGGTGGAACGTTTTTGTGTTTTATTATGTTTGATGATTTGTTATAACTATATTATTTTATAATTATGTTTTGAATAATTGTTGTTGATGTTTCCGCTGCTAAATGAAGTGAAGTTCAGACATGTTTATCATTATTATTAAAAATGTTCCAATGTTACCACTATTAATATTTTGTTTAAAAGTGGCTATGTGTTACATGTCTTACTATATGAGCAGGTTTATGTTGAAAAGTAGCATCCTGAATGTATGTTGATTTTTAATTACTTTAATAATTATTTATAAATTATACGGGGGAATTTAGGGTGTTATATCATGTTTCTATTTCCGTTTGACACTCACAACATTGGCTTTGAAAAAACCAGCATATTCTAATTTCTCCCTTTCCTTCGATTCCTCCTCGATTCGAAGATGTTTTTGGATTTTCTCTAGAGAAAAGTCCTCAGAACTGTGCAACAATTTCTTTATATAGCCTTTCCACTAAGGTGGTAATTTTTCAATGATTGCACCAACTTGAAAGGTCTCAGGAATGTCTATTTTCACAGCTTTTATTTTATTCACGAGAACTTGTAACTCGTGCACTTGGGGAAGAAATGGGCTTGGAATCAATAAATTTGAAATCAAAGTATTTAGAAATTAAAAACCTCTTCGTACCTTCCTCTTCGGCCTTGAATTTAAACTCGAGTGCTTTCCAAATTTCTGTTGTAGACTGAGTATCTATATAGAGGATCAAATAGCGTATTCAGAATATATCCACGACATAGCAATTCGTCCTCTTTACATTTCTTACGCTCCTTCTTGAGTTCATAAGAGTCATCCTCGATTGGTTCAGGAATTGGTGGTAAATCATGATCTAAGACATAGCGAACCTTCAGAGCAGTCAGTAGGAATGTCATTTTATCTAGCCATCAGGTGTATTTTGTTCCATCAAATAGATCCAACTTGATAAGGTCTTGGGTCATAACCTTGATGCTTAAAACTGCAGTGTCGAAAGCCATTATTTGAATATTTTTAAGACTGTAAGAAATATCGATAAAGTTGAATGGATCTAGGTCTAAATCGTAAATGGTGTCACTTTCCTTAAAAGTATTTCAAGAACTCTCAAATATGTATTAGAGTTGGAACACTGAAATACCCAGGATAATTCAGCCTTATATCGAATTCGCGTAAGACCAACGGAAAATCGATTTATAGCAAAGTGAGTTTGGAATTTTTTCAAGAGGATATTCTGTTTGTGATGTGATTTTCTGAATTCTGGAATGAAGTATTTATAGGCCATGTAAGTTTTGTTTCACAAGGTTGCGACCCTTGATAAAGCAACACCTTTTAACAACATTTCCATTGATAGTTGCATTGTTTCCAAGCGTTGCCTATTTTCATTCTGCAACACTTTATGAAGTGTTGCTTCTCTTCAAATTCAAAATTCAAATGCATTAATCGACCAAAATGAGAGTAATAGTGAGCCTGGTAGAAGGCCGCCCGCAGGAGCGCCATTGGCGCCACCTCATAACATCGCGAGTAACCCGGTTGCTTCAGTGCGTCGTGCCTAAGTGCTCATGTGCCGTCTACAAGTCGCCACTAGCGCCTCTATGCCACGAGTGTCATACCCAGTCCCGGAGCCAGAGCCAGTGTCGCTACTAGAGACACCAACGAGGGGTGTATGGAAAAGACAAGTGGCATAATGCTTAGGACCACCACATTTGTCCATGTGACACTTTATCCTCTTTTGTCCTTTTGTTGAGTTAATGTTCTTAACTCTTTATAAAGGCTTTTAATGTGAGTAAATCTTTCTATGTGAGACTATTTCCCTTGCATATATTAGCATTTACTCCATTTCACTTTTCTTATCATTTTGGAACACACGCACATGGACATTGAATGTTCATGAATTTATAACATATCGAAGTTAAGTCACTGAATTATTTTAATCATTCAATGTACTACTTTCTCACTCTAAGCATGAGAATGGAATCCAACTACTCCATGTAGCGCTATTTTTGTGGTTTCGAATCACTATCGCTTTGGTACTACAGTTCGATTCATTTTTTATCCTGTGGAGCTGATTAAGGAAGGGAAATAGATGTCTCCAATTAACCCTGCTTGCAAACTGTGGTTGAACAGTCAAAACTGTTGGTTTACAGATGCTATCAAAATAGGGGGTCCTCCTTAGGGTTATTTTCTTAAGAATACAAGTGTTTGGATTATCTGTGAGGATTCTAGTAAGGTGTTAGGTCTGATGCTTTGGATGAAGGTACGAGATTTTGGGTTTTTGATTAGTGTGCTCGCTAAGATTTTGCAATCTTATGTCTACGTATTCCCGTTTAACGAAACAGGGAAATCAGAGCGATCGTAGTTCCTCCTATTCTATGGGAGGAAAAAGGTTGTTTTGGTGTCTTGTTCAAAGCCCAAGACATGAAGCTAAAGGTGGTTTGTATCTTGTTCAAAGCCCAAGATGTGAAGCTAAAGGGTTTTGATTGAGAGAGAATTTGTCATCTCTAAAGAGGAGTTGTTGATGTTTGTATGCTGTGAGCAAGGCACAAATTTGATGCTAAAAGGTTGATTAACTCAACCGGGGTTTTCTTTATACAAAGCCTAAGAGGAGGCTAGAAGTTTAGCTTTTTCGGGGAAAATGTTCTTTTTGTCTTGTACAACGCCCAAGATTGAGGCTAAAAGGGATTTTGACTCCGTTGGGGAGAATGTATCTTAAATAAAGCCCAAGATGGAGGCTGAAATGGTTTGACTCAACAAGAGAGTACTTTTATCTGTCCTGTATAAAGCCCAAGAAAGAGGCTAAAAAAGGTTGACTCAACAAGAGAGTCTTGAACAGGTGATTGACTCAACAAGAGAGTCTGAAGGTTGATCGACTCAACAAGAGAGTCTTTTATACTCAACAAGAGAGTGATTTACTGTCTCATACGAAGCCCAGGATTGAGGCTAAAAGGAGATTGACTCAATAAGAGGGTCTTTTATACTCAACAAGGGAGTGTTTTGTTGTCTCGTACGAAGCCCGAGATTGAGGCTAAAAGGAGATTGACTCAACCAGAGAGTCTTTTATACTCAACAAGAGAGTGTTTTATATGTCTTGTACAAAACCCAAGACGGAGGCTAAAAGGGATTGACTCAACAAGAGAGTCTTTTATACTCAACAAGAGAGTGTTTTATATGTCTTGTACAAAGCCCAAGACGGAGGCTAAAAGGGATTGCCTCAACAAGAGAGTCTTTTATACTCAACAAGAGAGTGGGATTTTATATGTCCTGTACAAAGCCCAAGACGGAGGCTAAAGGTGGTTGACTCAACAAGAGAGTCTGAAAAGGTTAGCTCTGCTGGGGAGAATCATTTGTACAAAGCCCAAAAGGAGGCTGACTTATTGCTGAGGATTATTGAGATCCTAAAGCGGGTCCAAGTGTGGGGAATTCTCATAAGAGATACCGAGTTTCTGCTGGAGATTGATCCAGAATGATTGGTGTTTTTTCCTATGTTAGAAAGGAACTTAAGAATGTCTTTGAGACTCAAGAGGTTTAGACTGTCTAAGTCTAGAGTTTAATCTTTTGTACAATGCCCAAGAGGAGGCGCGGGCATTAAGGGATGAGTATCAACCCTAAAATGGCCGGAGTTTTGATGCTGGAAAGACTGCTCTAGTAGAGGATGAATAAGTTCTGTCTTATACCTTTAAGAGGTCGTCAGGGTCCTTGTATTAAGCCTAGGAGAAGGCATGAAAACTTCTAAGAAGCCGAAGGGTCCTTGTACAACGCCCAAGAGGAGGCGGGGATGCTTTTAGGAAGTCTGTGGGTCCCCAAACCAAGAGAAATTCAAGAAATGCAATTCACAGAGAAGAGATGATTCCAAGAAAGTTTGAGGATTTAGAAGAAACTCAAGAGATGCCATTCACGGAGAAAAGGTCATCTCTGGGGAGTTAGAGTTTCTTTGACAATTTCTAAGGGTGCCAGTCTGAGAAAAGGTTCACCGAGAATATTGCCTTTCTCTTTGTTCCATATTGTTTAACCCCAAGAGGAGGGAAGACTGTATCTGGAATCCTACGAGGGATATAGTTTTGTTTGTATTTAAGAGTGGCCAGTAGGCTTTACCTAGTGCTAGACGTAGTCGCCGGGGAAAACTCTAAATAACTATACTAGTATTACACAGTGGATTTATGACAAGTATATAAAAGGATGTGAAAGAAGACTTACAATGAAGCAGCCCCACAATACAGTTATATATATATATATATATATATATGAAAGCGGTAAATGAAAGCGGATAAACACTTACCCGTTGTAGAGCTTCCATGATGTTTGGTTAGTTGTTCAACAAAGAAATTAAAGAAAGTTTTGATGACAACATATATTTTAATTAAAAATCAAAGGAGAAAGTGCTTTGAAAAGATTGTTGGGGCTTACAGCTCAAGGAGAGACCCAAGTTTTAACGGTGATCGCACCGTTGTTTTGAAAACTGTACAGAGGGAGTTATACAATATATGAGGCCCAAAAAGTTTTTATGTACAAGGGGATGGGCATTACACTCTATTAGAGGCCCAATGATTTATTTTTGTACAAGATATGGGGATTACAACTCAAGGAGAGGCCCAGGGTGATTTGTTTGGCAACGGCGACCGCGCCGAGGTTTTTGAAAACACAGTGGGTCTTATACAATATCTGAGGCCCAAATCATTTTGGTTTCAAAAAGGGGTTGGGTCTTACACTCTATTAGAGGCCCATAGAAATTTAAAGAAAAGAAATGAGGCTTATAACACGAGGGTAGGCCCAGATGATTTGATTTTTGAACTGGCGATCGCGCCGAGATTTTTCTTTTAACGCAGAGGGACTTATACAATATCTGAGGCCCAAAATGGTTTTGGTTAAAAGGGGATTGGGTCTTACACTCTATTAGAGGCCCATAAATTTTAAAAAAATGAATAAAGATGGGTCTTATAGCTCAAGGAGAAGCCTAGGGTTTTAGTTAAAAAGGTGACGATCGTGCCGAACTTTTTGACGGTATCGGGACTTATACAATACACTGAGGCCCAAAATATTTTGGTTTTCAAGAGGGGTTGGGTCTTATACTCTATTAGAGGCCCATGAGTGTTTGAAAATGATTTGTTTAGGGTGATTAAGATCAAAACCCTAAATTAGTTTCAAAATGTATTTTAATTAAATAAAAATTCAATTAAAATGATCAAAATTATCAAACATGTGTGAAAAACAAGTTGTGATCTTGGATTAATGTTTGAAAAATCATGTTTATATCCACAAAATGATTGGAAACCAATTAAATTTGGAAAATCAAGGAGGAAAAAATATTTTAAATGTTAAAAAACTAATAAAATATTAATTCTTTGCAAAAAAATACCAAGTGTATGAAATAAATAATATTTTTGGGAATTTTTGGCAAAATAAAATATTTTAACATTTTTGTGAATTATTAAAAAAAGAATCAACGCAAAATCATTAAAACTCATAGAGAAATTAATTTTTGAATCAGTTAAATAAAATCACAAAATTCAAATATTTGAATTTGTGAAAAAGGCGCCAAGAACATGGCAAGAACACGCGCGTGTTCTGAGTTTGGCCTGATTTGCATTTTCTATCCAATCTCACTGAATACTTGTTGAAATCACACAATCCACGTATCATTCTGCTCGTTTTCACCTCACGATCATATCCATGGTCTTTAATTTCATTTATTTTAAGCATGGAATAAGAAATCAAGACAAAACCTCAAGAACCCTAAAATTTGCAAGAAGGCTGAGAATTTGGATACACGATTCAAACAAAGCAATTAATTGAGGGGAAACATTCTATGCATGATTATGAACATTTGGCAAAAGTATTGTGCGAGGAAATATGCATAGATTAAGAGATGGCCAAGTTTAGGCTTACTTGAAGGTTGTGACAGCAAGAGCAAAGTGATTTTTGAGTTGAAGGTGTTACAGATGAGTTGTGATGATCTGAACAGCTTCCCTACACCATATGGAATATGTTTGAATGCTTGGACTTGATTGTAAATGGCTGGATAACTTTATGCCATCTCAGCCGCAACTTGGTTAAAATGTTGAGCAACTGGCTGTTGATTCTGAGAAATCAGTGTTACAGTTATTGTTTAAGTGTTTGGATCACTTCTATATGATGTTTATGAGGTGTGTGTGTGTGTGTGATTGGTTTGGTTGGAATAGCTCTCAAACTCAAAACCTGATAGTGACTTGCTTTGGAAGGCAAATTTGGAAGTGAGAAGGTGATATTGAGGAAAGCATCTGTTTGATGGCTTTGGTGTACTTAAACTGAGCACAAATGAGCTCTATTTATAGTAGAGCAAGTTTGTTTTGCAAGGAATAGGGAATGGCAACTGCAGCAGAGGTTTGGCAAATGTTGATCAATAGGAATCCAAGTCTCCTCTAGCCATTGACTAGAGGTTTAAGCACAGGCTGCTGGTTCCCTAGTTCAGAGATCATCCTTGACTCATTCAGTTGGAAATGGCTCAGTTCATGCCACCTTGGTGCATCCATTGAATGCTCCAAAACAAAATTGGAGTCTTGTCCCCTCTTTAGGGTTTTCTAGGTTTGGCATGCTATTTTTAGTTCCAAAGACTTGGGAGGCTTATGGATCAGTGTTTGTCCCTCCTTGGTCCCTCCCTGAGGTGTTCAGATGGATAAACTTGTTTTTCATTTGCAAAAATTGCTCAAATCAAGCAAAATGCACAAATCTGCCTTGCCATGACAGTTTGCAGCAAGGCACATTGCCATTGTCATATCTCATGGATTAAGTGGAGTTTCATGGGGTTCTTGGCCATTTTGGAAAGCTCTCATATGATACAACATGTTTGTGATCATAGTTTGTCTTGACACTTTTTGGATCCAAGTGAAAAATGCCCTTACATTTGGAAAAAAGTGAAACAGATTCTGACTTAGTGAAAATTTCACTAAGTGTCGGAAAAAGTGACATTGAAAATTTCACTAAGTGTTGGAAAAAGTGACATTTCATGTTTTCAGCCATTTTAATCCAACCATAACTCAAAATCCATGATGAATTGGAATGAGGTGTAGTTGACACTTTTAAATTATGCCATGAGAGCTACAAATCCATCTTTGGATCAGCCCAAATGGTTGCTTGGATCTCAAGTTATGATCCTTGGAAGTTGGTACCCTAGCCACTTTGTTCCATAACTTAGAAAATTTCTAAGTTTTTAATGGTTACCCCTTTTACAAGTTATCTCACTTTTCTTTGTTTTTCTTGATGAATGATGATTCCAATCTCACATTAACATCATTTTAGGGTTAGGGGACCATAATTGATCAAAAAAATCAAAAAGTCAAACTTTGACTTTTTGGCACAGGTGACTTTTTATCAGATGAATTCCAAACTGTGCGATCCTCTATGAAATCAAGTCCTTGACCTAAATCAAACTTGATGGATTGATTTCATAGGTGTTATAGGGTGTATTGAATCATGTCCCAAGGTTTGGGAGCATGTCTTGGTCAAAAGTCAAAGGTACAGTTGACTTTTTCCTCAGAATCCTAATTGTGGTCCTGATGAACTTGAAACTTGTGAACCAAGCTTCTTGGATCAATCCATTGTTGCACATGGATAAATGTGGTGTATTAGGGACCCTCAAATCATGTCTTGAGGTTTTGGCTCATGTTTTGTCCCAAAAGTCAACTTAGGGGTGAATTAGGTCAAGAAACCCTAATTCCTGATTTTTTATGAATGCATCCCCTGAGGCTAAATTGACTTGATGCTGGGGTTTATGATGTCCCTTGGAGCATCTTAAGTTGTGATTTAAAGTGTTGGCTCATGCCCAGAGGAAAATTTCCTTCTGGAAGCCCTGGTCGACCAAAACCCTAATTTGGTGACACTGGCGATCTTGAGGGTTGATCCACTTGGAATGTTGCAACCTTGTGCTTGATTCTTGATGTGGGAGTCCTCTTGATCCATTATGGATGTTTGAGAGGTTTAGACAAGTTGAAGATCATGTCATTTCTTGATTGATCCTTTGTCTAAGAGCTCTGAGAGGGCTTGAAACCCTAAGTTTGATTGTAGTGGATGCTCACCCATCTTTGGGGAAGACTAATGAGGTATGATGGTTCATCCATATTGTGATGATGATTTGCACAATGATGGGATTCTTAGTGGTCAAAGTTTGGGGTATAACAGATGCCCCTATTTAATCTTCTTGGACCCGAAGGTGTGAATGGCGAAGGTATTCAGGCATTCGGGGTGCAAGAGGATTAAAATCGGAATACCCGGAATTTTGATGATGGTTATGAATGATAGCTTACATATTCATCTTATTTTGCTAAGCAATGATGCTTAGAAAAGGTAAAACTTCCCCTCGATCCTGGTTTCCTACCAAGGAACTGGTCTTAGTTGCTGCAATAAACTTCTCCTCGATCCTGGTTTCCAACCAAGGAACTGGTCTCAGTTTCTGAAATAAACTTCCCCTCGATCCTGGTTTCCTACCAAGGAACTGGTCTCAGTTTCTGGAATAAACTTCCCCTCGATCCTGGTTTCCTACCAAGGAACTGGCCTCAGTTTCTGATATAAACTTCCCCTCGATCCTGGCCTTCAGCCAAGTAACTGCTCTCAGTTTCTTTTGTCAATAAACTTTCTTGACAAGGGGCGTTGTTCGTAGCGGTTTTCCTCAAAATTTTCGTCGAATTTTCCTGGGGAGATGCCATTTGATGGAGAAAATTCTGATTGTAGAGGTGCACAAACTTCTCTGTTGGAGATGCCATTCGTTGACTCTACTGGGGGAAAACGAGCCTCTTGAGAGACTGATTTCGCTTGGGGTTACTACATCATACTTTTCCTGGGATCTTCTAGGAGAAATGCCATATGATGTGATCCAATTTTGAGGTGCTGATGACCTTTTCGTCCGCGAATTTTTCGAAGAAAACTGCTGTACTACCGAGTCTCTGATTAAGAGGCTTTCTCTGGGGATTTTCCTTAATCCGGGAAAGCGAAGATATCATCTTTAATGGTGAAGAGTGACATTTATCGAAGGTCTTTTTGTCTTTCAGAGGTTCAAGTTATCAAAGTGGTCAAGGAACCAACTTCAATCCAGAAATAAACTGGAGGAGAGTGTTCAGACGCAACATTTCCTGATGAGGAAAGAACTGACAACTCGATTGAGAGGACCTTTATCACTTGGGAATAAGACCGACTAGAGTGATAGTGATGCAATATAACTATGAATGTAAATCAATAATGTATGATGTATGTATGTATATGATGACAAAACTGACACGACATACAGACTAATAGATGAACATGACGGGATACTCGGCCACAGTGGGATATGAAAAGTATCTCTGGTTCATGATAGCAATTTTGCCTTGCTTAGGAGAGATAGTCCCCGTGGGGAACACCGTTGGTTGGGCTTAGGAGATAAGAGCTCGGCCGGGGGTGTCAGATGAAACACGGTCTCTGACACAGTTGATCCTTCATTCAGGCGTACTGATTAAGAAGGGGTACTTTGATTCTGCACTTTGAGGTTCGATTACTTCTGGAGTAGTGATCGCTATTCTTTCGATGTTCAACAGTCAAAAGAAATTTCCACCTTATTTCGAAAAGCAGAAAAAATTTAACAAGTAAAATTCATTTTTGTTTTATTTCAAGAATCGTTAATCATGTTAAAACGTCGTTCTGTAAAGTTAAAACAAATGAGAATTGCAAACAAAAGCACTAGGGCTCAAATTTTATTGATAGGATGTGTAATACCCCAAATTTTGACCACTTAGATTTCCCATCATTGTGAAAATCATCATCACAATATGGATGAACCATCATGCTTCATCAGTCTCCCCAAAAATGGGTGAGCATCCAATATGTACTTGATCAGATCCATTTCTAAGATTAACCAAGTAGTGTGACGAATCATATACTGGCGATGACGTTTGGCTGCGCAACCCAGAGCATAGCAAGTTTTCTCGAGCGTAGTATACCGAGTTTCACAGTCCGTAAACTTCTTGCTCAAATAGTAAATGGCAGACTCTTTCCTTTTTGTTTTGTCTTGTTGTCCAAGTACACAACCCATGGAGTCTTCCAAGACTGTTAGGTAGATAATCAGTGGTCTTCCCTCCACTGGTGGTGATAGAATCGGTGGGTTCAACAGGTATTCCTTGATACCATCGAAGGCAGTTTGGCAGTCCTCTGTCCAAACGCAGTCCTGATTCTTTTTGAGTAATTTGAAAATCGGCGCGCATGTCTCAGTCATGAGGAATATGAATCTGGAAATGTAATTCAGACGTCCCAGGAATCCCCTGACTTTTTTTTCAGTCTTTGGAGAAGGCATTTCTTGAATGGCCTTGACCTTGTCCGGATCAACCTCAATTTCTTTCTGGATGACGATGAACCATAGAAGTTTCCCTGAACGGACACCGAATGTGCACTTATTGGGATTCAAGCGGAGTCTGTACTTTCTTAACCGCTCGAATAGTTTTGACAGGTGGGTCACATGCTCCTCTTCTGTTTTAGATTTTGCAATCATATCATCGACATATACCTCGATTTCTTTGTGTATCATGTCATGAAAAAGAGTAGTCATGGCCTTTTGATAGGTTGCCCCGGCGTTCTTCAAACCGAACGACATTACCTTGTAACAAAAGGTGCCCCATGGGGTAATGAACGAAGTTTTCTCCATGTCTTTCTGCGCCATTTTGATTTGATTATAGCCCGAGAATCCATCCATGAAGGAGAATACTTTGAACTTTGTTGTACTGTCTACCAGCATGTCAATGTGTGGTAAGGGAAAGTCGTCCTTTGGACTGGCTTTGTTCAGATCCCTGTAGTCTACACACATTCTGACCTTTCCGTCCTTTTTTGGAACTGGTACTATGTTGGCTAACCATTGAGGATATTCTGGTGTGGCGAGGAAACCCGCGTCAATCTGTTTCTGTACCTCCTCTTTGATTTTGATGGCCATGTCTGGATGAGTCTGTCTCAACCTTTGTTTTACTGGCGGACATTCTGACCTTAACGGTAGATGATGTTCCACGATGCTGATATCCAACCCTGGCATGTCATGATAGGACCAAGTAAACACATCGGGAAATTCTTTGAGATGCTTTGTCAAACTCTCTTTGGCAGTCAGCTGAGCAGTGCCCCAATTTTGACCTCTTTTCTTTCTTCCTCTGAGCCCAAGTTGACCGTTTCCAACGGCTCTTTGTGAGGTTTAATGGACATTTCCTCTTGTCTGAGTAATCAGAAGATCTCCTCTGGAATTTCTTCGTCATCTTCTTCTTCAGCCTCAAATACCAGAAATTCAAATTTGGGAGAAGGCATTGGATCGTATGTTTCAACGGGGTTTAAAACAAGCAGTTTGCATGACGTGATGATTTGTGTTTAGAAGAGATAGAGAGAAATGCAAAAGTGTGTGCAGTCTTTTTCTGAAAACTGATTGTTTTTATTATTTGTTGTTTTTTAGGATTACCATTTTCTGAAAAAACAAAAAGATAAAACAACAATTAATGCGGAAATTACATAACGACGTTATTTTATTTATGAACTTGTCGATTCTTGAAACTACAGCCCTATAAAACAAAACTTTGTCGCTTTGGGCAAAGCGAAGAGGTATTTACAGAAAAGTGAGCCCTATCAAAACATTTGTTTCACCTGGGCAGGGTGAATGGTTAAGATAAAGATGGCAATTACGTAGACTTAGGAACGATCTTCGGAACATCGTCTGCAACCCATTGGCGGTGAACTCCTTGGTGAATCACAAAGTCTGGTACCTTCCTTCTTGATTTATCTTCAGAAATGACGTTGATTTCTGCTGGAGCAGGATCATTGGAATCTGTCTCCCAGGCAGAGTTGTCGTAGGAGGATTCCTCAGTTGTATTTTGCATAGTATTTGTGCTCTCAGGTCTATCTCCCCATCCAGTTGGCTGGATGTCTTCGAGCCTGATACGAGAGCTTTCAGGAGCGGTATACTTGACCATGAAGTCGTATTTACCACTTGGTTGTCCCAGGGTGTCCCACACTTCTTTGGAACTGGAAGAGTCATCCCTTTCGATGATGTTGACCTCAGGAAAAGCATAGTTAATGAATTCTAGTCCTGCAAACTTTGCAAATTCATCGTCGTGGTGGGGACGCAAGTATTTTTTCCAATGACGCTCAGCTGATCTTCATTGTTCGGCTGATTTTCTTGCCCCAAGTCTCCTGGGTACGGCTGCCAGATAGGCAGGCCATCCATCAGGCCATAATAGTCGTGGTTAAAGTAGTCTTTCATCAGAGTGTCTTTCTCTAATGAGTTTGGTGGAGCACGACATCCTTCCGGATCACAATCTTCGTATATCATTTCGACATCTGACCTCGGTATAAATCTTGGACTCTGTGCGGGATAGCAAAAGGGCGTAGGTACCTCTTCTTGAGACATATAACTGTCCTCATTAAGATAGGACTTCCATTCTTCATCGGTGTCGGAGGAATCTCCCTCGTTGATGGTATGTACTTCTTGAGACACTGGGTGAAGGAAACCTCCACTATGGAAGAAGTTCTGAATGGGATGAAGACTTTCATCATTAGCAACTGTCTGGGTACAGGTTGCAGAAAGACCAAGACCCTTCTTTGTTTTATTATCAGTAGGAATGACAAGCTGTCCCCATCCCTTTGCATTGTTACTTTTGATCACCTCGAGAGCATCTTTGTACGAGGATATTGATGTTCCCTTATCTAGTTGATTCTCATTGCTCACCGAAAGTGCTTGGAACTGAGTTCCAACAACCTCCTCGGGTTCTACACAAGTGGACAATGAAAGGTTACTCATGATCAAGGCTTGTTCTCCGCAGACCGTGACGAGTTGGTCTTTCTTGACAAACTTCAGCTTTTGGTGAAGTGTCAAAGTGACTAGGAAAGTGTGAGGACCGATAGTTATGGGAAGGTCGACTTTGCCGATAACTATTTTTTTGGACCCGTCAAATGCTTTGATGACGACCTCACTGCCTCTCATCGGAGATCCTTTGAATGATAGGCACATTATAGCGGACTTCGGCATAACGTTGAGAGCCGATCCGGTGTCTACCAGTACGCTGGCTAAAGCATCGTCCTGGCAGTTGGCAGTGATATTGAGCGCCATGTTGTGGCTTTTGCCTTCTTCTGGAAATTCCTCATCAATAAACCCCAAGTTGTTGCAGGAAGTGATGTTAGAGACGATACTGTCGAATTTCCTTATCGACACATCCTGTTCCACAAAGGCCTACTCTAAGACTTTCTGTAGAGCCTCTCTGTGGGCTTCGGAACTGAGTAAAAGAGATAACACAGAGATCTTTGAAGGAGTTTGTAACAGCTGATCAACAATGTTGTATTCACTCCTTTGGATGAGCTTCAGCATCTCATCACCGTTCTTTGAAAGGTCGGGATCACTAGATTGATCGACTGGTGGATCGGGAACTTCCATTTGAGGCTCCTTTTCTCTGTTAGATTCTCCAACTCCTCGGTTGAAGATTCGACCGCTCCGTGTTACTCGACTAATGTCTACAATATTCACGACAGAGGGTAATGGAATTTCTTTTCCATTCTCAATTGTTGTTGCACCGTATTTGTAAGGGATAGCTTTAGTTGATTCATACGGTACTGATTTCTCTGACTGTC
The DNA here is from genome assembly GCA_022829125.1 of Lathyrus tuberosus. NCBI lineage: Eukaryota > Viridiplantae > Streptophyta > Magnoliopsida > Fabales > Fabaceae > Lathyrus > Lathyrus tuberosus. The sequence goes on from JALAZF010000009.1 coordinate 12,437,656, forward strand.
GTAGGTAACTTCAATCAATTCCTGGTTAAGAACCTTTAATTCATTAAGTAGAGGGATGATGGTACAAACATCTTTGGTCCTTTCGTGATCAGAGATCACGACAACATCCTTAATCTGATCAGCGAAATAGTTTGGCGTCCAACTGATTGATCCAGAACTTGGACATGGTTGAATCTCTTTGCGGTCTAAATGACTTTGAAGAGTCGCTCGCACGAGGTAACATCCTTGATTATTTTCCGAGCAGACTCTACAGCGCTCGTAGTTGTGTGGTGGCACCTGACCACGTCCGATTTGAATGCAGTACAACCTTACAAGGTCTATTTCCATAGATCGGATATCCTGATTTTGATGTCTAGTAGGGTTCCCGTTTGTCACACTGATTTGTTGCGTGTCTTCGTCTAGATAGATCGGAAGCCACCAATGGTTTAACAAGTGTTGTAAAGTTCTTTGAATGAGAGCGCATCCTTGGTTACTCTCACAACATACTTTACAGCTCAGATAATCATGTGAAGTGAGAAAACCGAGTTGGACTTGCTTGGTGTGTAACTCCACCAAACTGGTATTCATCAAACGAATATCGAAGATTTGAATCATATTCACTTGATACAGATTTCTATCGCGGTAATCCTGAATCCATCCAAGATCCACCTGACTTTGGAGGGCCTCTTGTACAAAAGAGCATCCCTGATCGTTTATTAAGCAGATAGGACAGGAATTGTAGTCGTGCCGTGGCAGATTATGATGTTGGCTTTGCCTTGAGTACATTGCCACCAAGTTGGCATTCATTGCACAGATGTCGTGGTTCTGAATGATGTTGGAACTTGTATAAGTCATGTTAACTCCACGAACTCGATGCTCTTGGATCCATCCGAGATCCAATTGTTCCTGTAGAGCTGATTGCACCACAGAACATCATTGTTGTTTTTAGAGCAGATATCACACTAGTGATAATTATGAGGTGGGACATGCCCGTATCCACTCTGTCTACAATGCATTTTTACCAAGTTGGCCCTCAATAAGAGTACATCATGAATTTGATAGCTGTTGTTAGACTCTCCTTCTATCAAATTTACCGCAACTTTCTCGTGTTGAGGCAGCGGGTTCGTGAGAACATTTGGATTCGTATCTTTGAAAGATAAGACCCCGCTCCTAACAAGCTTTTGCACATCGGATTTGAAACTGAGACAGTTTTCTATGTTATGCCCCGGTCCTCCTTAATGGTAAGGGCAAGTCTGATCCGCTTTGAACCAAAAAGGCAGATTTTCCGGTATTATAAGAGGAGACCTGGTTTGGATATGCCCCTTGACCAGTAGTAGTGGAAACAGTTCTGCGTACAACATTGGTATAGGGTCAAACCCGGGAGGTCGTGTCGTATGATTGTTGTTATATGGAGGACGAGCCTGCTGAAGAGGCTGTTGTGTCCTTTGCTAAAATTGCTGTTGATTCGGTTGGCTCTGAGCAACCTGAGGTTGATACGTAGGAACAAGCACAGAGTTGATAGCAGGAGTTACAGCTGCTACTGGTTGATATCGTCTCCTTTGCTTTCTGAGAGAAATATTCCCAATATCCTGCTCTTTTTTCTTAGGGAGAGCACTACCGTATCATTTTGTATTACTTGATGGTCCAGCGTCATTAACTAAACGCCCCTCTCGGACTACTTCCTCAAGACGAACTCCCATGCCCACCATCTCGGTGACGTCACTGGGCGCACTGGCAACCATTCTATCGTAGTAAAATGAGCTTAAGGTTTTCAAGAAGATCTTTGTCTTCTCTTTTTCCTCAAGAGGTGGACAAATCTGGGCGGCAATTTCACGCCATCTCTGAGCATACTCCTTAAAGGTTTCCTTGTCCTTTTGTGATATCGATCTGAGTTGATCTCTGTCCGGTGCCATGTCCAGGTTATACTTATATTGTTGAACGAAGGCAACGCCAAGATCTCTGAAAGTGCCGATCTTAGTGCGGTTTAAACCCATGTACCATTTGAGTGCGGCACCGGTTAAACTATCTTGGAAATAATGGATCAGTAGCCGGTTGTTCTCTGTCTGAGTTGACATTCGCCGAGCGTACATCACCAAATGGCTTTGAGGGCAAGAGTTACCCTTGTACTTTTCAAAATCGGGTACCTGGAATTTGTGCGGAACTTTCACATTGGGGACCAAACAAAGGTCCGCGGCGTCTTTACCAAATAAATCCTGATCGCGAATGGCTTGCAGTTCCTTCTGCATCTCCAAGAACTGTTCCTAGAAATCATTCAGTCTATCGAACATATTTTCGTTTCCACCAGAAGGTATCTGTGGAATTTGTCCTTCCGGGACAGTGTGTACCACGGGTGGTGGTATAGTCATCATGGCAGTGACTCTAGGTCCTTCCCTCTCCCGAAGTTTGTAACCTTCAGGAGTTGCCGTCATGCCCCGGGCCTCTTCGCTTTCCCGAAGTTTGTAACCTTCAGGCCCAGTGGCTCCTGCTGCGGTTCCCTGATCCTCAGTGATCGGCGGAACATATCCTTCCGGGATATAGTTAATAGGCATGCCCCAGGGACGATCTTTCGGCATTTTGTACCTAGGATCATACTTCTCCACTATGGGCGTTGACGTGATCTCTGAGATCATAGTCCTTTATTATTGCATCTGAGCTTCTGCTAGAGCTTGCATGTCGTTGTGAAGCTTTCTCAAATCCTCTTTCAGAGTGTAGATCTCTTCCCTCAACTCTCTGTTCTCTTCTTCGAGATCATCCATCTTTTTCTGCCGATTGGCCCAAGTATTGTACAAATGAGACAGTTTGACTCTAGAATCAAGACGCAAACATGAGATTCATAGGTAAGAAGAATGCATTACGAATGATATGTAATGATTATATTAATTGTATATTTTTTTTGTTTATTCAAAGTAAACTTCGACAATTGAATTGCAAATATCAAACAGTGGGGAAACCCCGTTTTATTGAATTCAAAGATTGCAGAATGGAAATACAGTAATTTACATAGTGCTGCAAAAGGAAATCTAAACTTATGGGTCCTGAGTCTTCTCTGAAGCGAGCTCAGGTGCTGGTTTTGGTACTTTCCTTTTCTTTGACTAGGGCTCTTGAGCCGTTGTCGGGTTGTCATTCCTTTACCAAGTGAAAGGAGCGAGCAAATTCCTTTGGTCATCCTGATTTTCTACAGCATGTTGCTCTAAAATCTCAATCAGAGCGTCCTTTTCTTTTAACAGCTGCTGTATTTTCTTACATTCCACATTGAGAATACGGTACTTATTCCTCCAAGACCTTCTCTCCTGTTGAACTTTGTTGAGAGTAACCTGAAGTTTTTCCGTATCAGACATAAAGTAAAGGACATAGTCCCTTAATGGAAGAACTTCTTGACGAGGGTAAGGCATCCTCAGCTTGAGAGCTCTAGTTCGTACCCAGTGGAGATAAGGCTCCACCGAGACACAATCCGGTTTTCCTAGAGACTCTCGTCCTTTTTTATGAATGTGTTTCCAGGCATGCACTATTTCTGTCTTTAGTGCTCTGTCATTTTCTCCTTCCTTGAAGAAAAGACCTTCCAGATGAGCATTACGCGGGACATGCCTCATCGGGTATCTGAATTAACGACGAACTAAAACTGGATGATAGTTAATTCCTTCTTTAGTTCCTATAAGGTGTACATTTGGGAAATTTCCACAACGGTCAATGATTATGATCCCGTCATAGATTCGATTGTACCAATCGATGTCAGAGTTGGTATGAGACATGATTCTCTGCGACCAACGTAAAGTATTCTTTTGATCCCAAAATGCAGCAGACTTGGGTAAGTGGGAAATGAACCATTTGTATAGCAGGGGTACACAACATGTGATCATTCCTCCGCTGTACAATTTCCTTAAGTGTATAGAATGATAAGCATCTGCGAAAAAGGTTAGTACAGGGTTTCTAATCAGAAAAATCTTAATGGCATTGATATCAATGAAGTTATCGATGTTGGGAAACAAAAATAACCAGTAGGTAAGCAAAACAAAGATGCTTTCGAAAGCGGCCACGTTCCCTATACTAGCAAAGTATAGAGCTTTCTTTATTAAGAACTGGTCTGGCAAACCCTGGATTCCACCCTTAGCGGTCATGTGAGTCCTGACTTCTGACTCGTCCAAATAAATTTCCCTTGCAATGGTTTGATCCTTTGGAATCTCTTCCAGTCCGAAAAAGGGAGCTTGATCAGTAATATGTAAATCAGTCAGGTGAGAGTACTCCTTCAGTGTTGGCACTAGTTGATAATCCGGGAATGTGAAACAGTGATAGACGGGATCGTAGAACTGGATTAGTGTGGACAGGATTCCTTCGATTACATGGACCCTTAATAGAGATAGAAGTCCTCCATACTTAGCTCTGAATGCCTCAGGGTTGGTTATCATCCCTGCCAACCCTCTCAAATCCTTTAGTTTTGGAACCTTGAAGGTGTACTTGTGAGTTTTCCTTCTACCGAAATCTATAACGCAATCTCTTTATCTGACATTTGCAATCATTGTCTTAGTTTAATTTGAAAAAGAGAGACTAGAAGAGAAGATTTTTCTTTGTTTTTTAATGTTTTTTAAATGAATGTATGAATGCAGCACACAAAAACATAGAAAAAACATGGGGTCAAAGGGTCGGTGTCATGAAGTCAAGGCTCTACCCATCCCCAAAGGTTTATACTGGTGATTTTTGTACCTGTCCGCAAAATCATTGACCCCTCTTGGGATAACAACAGTAAGCGGATCGCCAGCGAGCTGATGTATCTTAGAGTGATCTCAAATGAGGGTAGTATCGTGTGACAACTATTCCCGATAGCTTCCGCAATACAAAATGGTTTCAGTCTACTAAGAACCTCAGCTTCTCATATAACCTAATAGACCACACTAGTTTCAACAACCGAAGTCATATAGGTAATTTATCTGCAAAGGGATTCTCCACTGAGTTTGATGGTCGACCGGGAACTCTTAACTGGGATTCACTCCCCGTAAGATTACCCGTATAATGCCATCCTCTATCTTAGGTGTATACTCAATCTTTCCACATGCGGCATCACACACATTCCCATTAGCAGAAAAATAAACAAGGATATCAATTAGGAAAAGCAGTATATATATTTGTCTTAATATCCTAGACCTCTAGTCTTATGATCCTATACAGACAATGACTCCCCAGCAGAGTCGCCATTTCTGTGACACCTCGAGAACTTAAGGTTTCATCCCTTGGGAATGCAAGAAAGAATGCCTCCCACTGTAGTCGCCATTTTTCTGTAGCGCGATTTTTGTGGTTTCGAATCACTATCGCTTTGGTACTACAGTTTGATTCATTTTTTATCATGTGAAGCTGATTAAGGAATGGAAATAGATGTCTCCAATTAACCCTGCTTGCAAAAGGAGGTTGAACAGTCAAAACTGTTGGTTTACAGATCCTATTAAAATAGGGGGGGTCCTCCTTAGGGTTATTTTCTTAAGAATACAAGTGTCTGGATTATCTGTGAGGCTTCTGGTAAGGTGTTAGATATGATGCTTTGGATGAAGGTACGGGATTTTGGGTTTTTGATTAGTGTGCTCGCTAAGATTTTGCAATCTTATGCCTACGTATTCCCGTTTAACGAAACAGGGAAATTAGAGCGATCGTAGTTCCTCCTATTCTATGGGAGGAAAAAGGTTATTTTGGTGTCTTGTTCAAAGCCCAAGACATAAAGCTAAAGGTGGTTTGTATCTTGTTCAAAGCCCAAGATGTGAAGCTAAAGGGTTTTGACTGAGAGAGAATTTGTCATCTCTAAAGAGGAGTTGTTGATGTTTGTATGCTGTGAGCAAGGCACAAATTTGTTGCTAAAAGGTTGATTGACTCAACCGGGTTTTTCTTTATACAAAGCCTAAGAGGAGGCTAGAAGTTTTACTTTTCTAAGGAAAATGTTCTTTCTGTCTTGTACAACGCCCAAGATTGAGGCTAAAAGGGATTTTGACTCCATTGGGGAGAATGTATCTTGTATAAAGCCCAAGATGGAGGGTGAAATGGTTTGACTCAACAAGAGAGTACTTTTATCTGTCCTGTATAAAGCCCCAGACGGAGGCTAAAAAAGGTTGACTCAACAAGAGAGTCTTGAACAGGTGATTGACTCAACAAGAGAGTCGGAAGGTTGATTGACTCAACAAGAGAGTCTTTTATACTCAACAAGAGAGTGATTTGTTGTCTCGTACGAAGCCCGAGATTGAGGCTAAAAGGAGATTGACTCAACAAGAGAGTCTTTTATACTCAACAAGGGAGTATTTTACTGTCTCGTACGAAGCCCGAGATTGAGGCTAAAAGGAGATTGACTCAACCAGAGAGTCTTTTATACTCAACAAGAAAGTGTTTTATATGTCTTGTACAAAGCCCAAGAAGGAGACTAAAAGGGATTGACTCAATAAGAGAGTCTTTTATACTCAACAAGAGAGTGTTTTATATGTTTTGTACAAAGCCCAAGACGGAGGCTAAAAGGGATTGACTAAACAAGAGAGTCTTTTATACTCAACAAGAGAGTGGGTTTTTATATGTCTTGTACAAAGCCCAAGACGGAGGCTAAAGGTGGTTGAGTCAACAAGAGAGTCTGAAAAGGTTAGCTCCGCTGGGGAGAATCGTTATACAAAGCCCAAGAGGAGGCTGACTTACTGCTGAGGATTATTGAGATCCTAAAGTGGCCTCAAGAGTGGGGAATTCTCATGAGAGAGATCGGTTTTCTGCTGGAGATTGATCCAAAATGATCGATGTTTTTTCCTATCTTTGAAAGGAACTTGAGAATGTCTTTGAGACTCAAGAGGTTTAGACTGTCCAAGTCTAGAGTTTTATCTTTTGTACAATACCCAAGAGGAGGTGCGGGCATTAAGGGATGAGTATCAACCCTAAAATGGTCGGAGTTTTGACGCTGGAAAGACTGCTCTAGCAGAGGATGAATAAGTTATGTCTTATACCTTTAAGAGGTCGTCAGGGTCCTTGTATTAAGCCCAAGAGAAGGCATGAGAATTTCTAAGAAGCTGAAGGGTCCTTGTACAACGCCCAAGAGGAGGCGGGGATGCTTTTAGGAAGCCTGTGGGTCCCTAAACCAAGATAAATTCAAGAATTGCAATTCACAGAGAAGAGATGATTCCAGGAAAGTTCAAGAATTTGGAAGAAACTCAAGAGATGTCATTCACGGAGAAAAGATCATCTCTGAGGAGTTAGAGTTTCTTTGACAATTTCTAAGGGTGACAGTCTGAGAAAAGGTTCATCGAGAATACTGCCATTCTCTTTGTTCCATATTATTTAACCCCAAGAGGAGGGAAGACTGTATCTAGAATCCTACGGGGGATCTAGTTTTGTTTGAATTTAAGAGTGACCAACAGGCTTTACCTAGTGCTAGACGTAGTTGCCGGGGAAAACTCTAAATAACTATACTAGTATTACACAGTGGATATGTGACAAGTATATAAAAGGATGTGAAAGAAGACTTACAGTGAAGCAGCCCCACAATACAGTTATATACATATGAAAGCGGTAAATGAAAGTTGATAAACACTTACCCGTTGTAGAGCTTCCATGTTGTTTGGTTAGTTGTTCAACAAAGAAATTAAAGAAAGTTTTGATGACAACATATATTTTAATTCAAAAACAAAGGATAAAGTGCTTTGAAAATATTGTTGGGGCTTACAGCTCAAGGAGATGCCCAAGTTTTAACGATGATCGCACCGTTGTTTTGAAAATTGTATAGAGGGACTTATACAATATGTGAGGCCCAAAAAGTTTTTATGTACAAGGGGATGGGTCTTACACTCTATTAGAGGCCCAATGATTTATTTTTGTACAAGAGATGGGGATTACAACTCAAGGAGAGGCCCAGGGTGATTTGTTTGGCAACGGCGACCGCGCCGAGGTTTTTGAAAACACAGTGGGTCTTATACAATATCTGAGGCCCAAATCATTTTGGTTTCAAAAAGGGATTGGGTCTTACACTCTATTAGAGGCCCATAGAAATTTAAAGAAAAGAAATGAGGCTTATAACACGAGGGTAGGCCTAGATGATTTGATTTTTGAACTGGCGATCGTGCCAAGATTTTTCTTTTAACGCAGAGGGACTTATACAATATCTGAGGCCCAAAATGGTTTTGGTTAAAAGAGGATTGGGTCTTAAACTCTATTAGAGGCCCATAAAGTTTAAAAAAATGAATAAAGATGGGTCTTATAGCTCAAGGAGAAGCCCAGGGTTTTTGTTAAAAAGGCGACGATCGTGCCAAACTTTTTGATGGTATAAATATTTTAGTTTTCAAGAGGGGTTGGGTCTTACACTCTATTAGAGGCCCATAAGTGTTTGAAAATGATTTGTTTAGGGTGATTAAGATCAAAACCCTAAATTAGTTTCAAAATGTATTTTAATTAAATAAAAATTTAATTAAAATGATCAAAATTATCAAACATGTGTGAAAAACAAGTTGTGATCTTGGATTAATGTTGGAAAAATCATGTTTATATCCACAAAATGATTGGAAACCAATTAAATTTGGAAAATCAAGGAGGAAAAAATATTTTAAATGTTAAAAAACAAATAAAATATTAATTCTTTGAAAAAATATCAAGTATATAAAATAAATAATATTTTTGGGAATTTTTGGCAAAATAAAATATTTTAACATTTTTGTGAATTATTAAAAAAAGAATCAACTCAAAATCATTAAAACTCAAAGAGAAATTAATTTTTGAATCAATTAAATAAAATTCAAATATTTGAATTTGTGAAAAAGGCGCCAAGAACATGGCAAGAACACGCGCGTGTTCTGAGTTTGGCCTGATTTGCATTTTCTATCCAATCTCACTGAATACTTGATGAGATCACACAATCCACATATAAATTTTCTCGTTTTCACCTCACGATCATGTCCATGGTCTTTAATTTCATTTATTTTAAGCATGGAATAAGAAATCAAGACAAAACCTCAAGAACCCTTAAATTTGCATGAAGGCTGAGAATTTGGATACAAGATTCAAACAAAGCAATTAATTGAGGGGAAACATTCTATGCATGATTATGAACATTTGGCAAAAGTATTGTGCGGGGAAATATGCATAGATTAAGAGATGACCAACTTTAGGCTTACTTGAAGGTCGTGACAGCAAGAGCAAAGTGATTTTTGAGTTGGAGGTACTACAGATGAGTTGTGATGATCTGAACAGCTTCCCTACACCATATGGAATGTGTTTGAATGCTTGGACTTGATTGGAAATGGCTGGATCACTTCATGGCATCTCAACTACAACTTGGTTAAAACCTTGAGCAACTGGCTGGTGATTCTGAGAAATCAGTGTTACAGTTGTTGTTTAAGTGTTTGGAACACTTCTATATGATGTTTATGAGGTGTGTGTGTGTGATTGGTTTGGTTGGAATAGCTCTCAAACTCAAAACCCGATAGTGACTTGCTTTGGAAGGCAAATTTGACAGTGAGAAGGTGATTTTGAGGAAAGCATCTATTTGATGGCATTGGTGTACTTAAACTGAGCACAAATGAGCTCTATTTATAGTAGAGCAAGCTTGTTTTGCAAGGAATAGGAAATGGCAACTGCATTAGAGGTTTGGAAAATGTTGATCAATAGGAATCCAAGTCTCCTCTAGCCATTGACTAGAGGTTAGAGCACAGGCTGCTGCTTCCCTAGTTCAGAGATCATCCTTGACTCACTCAGTTGGAAATGGCTCAGTTCATGCCACCTTGGTGCATCCATTGAATGCTCCAAAACAAAATTGGAGTCTTGTCCCCTCTTTTTTAGGGTTTTCTAGGTTTGGCATGCTATTTTTAGTTCCAAAGACTTGGGAGGCTTATGGATCAGTGTTTGTCCCTCCTTGGTCCCTCCCTGGGGTGTTCAGATGGATAAATTTATTTATCATTTGCAAAATTTGCTCAAATCGAGCAAAATGCACAAATCTGCCTTGTCATGACAGTTTGTAGCAAGGCACATTGCCATTGTCATATCTCATGGTTTAAGTGGAGTTTCATGGGGTTCTTGGCCATTTTGGAAAGCTCTCATATGATACAACATGTGTGTGATCATAGTTTGTCTTGACACTTTTTAGATCCAAGTGAAAAATGCCCTTATATTTGGAAAAAAGTGAAACAGATTCAGACTTAGTGAAAATTTCACTAAGTGTTGGAAAAAGTGACATTTCATGTTTTCAGCCATTTTGATCCAACCATAACTCAAAATCCATGATGAATTGGAATGAGGTGTAGTTGACACTTTTAAAGTATGCCATGAGAGCCACAAATCCATCTTTGGATCAGCCTAAATGGTTGCTTGGATCTCAAGTTATGATCCTTGGAAGTTGGTACCCTAGCCACTTTGTTCCATAACTTAGAAAATTTCTAAGTTTTTTATGGTTACCCCTTTTACAAGTTATCTCACTTTTCTTGGTTTTTCTTGATGAATGATGATTCCAATCACACATTAACATCATTTTAGGGTTAGGGGACCATAATTGATCAAAAAATCAAAGAAGTCAAACTTTGACTTTTGGGCACAGTTGACTTTTTATCAGATGAATTCCAAACTGTGCGATCCTCTATGAAATCAAGTCCTTGACCTAAATCAAACTTGATGGATTGATTTCATAGGTGTTATAGGGGAGCATGTCTTGGTCAAAAGTCAAAGGTACAGTTGACTTTTTCCTCAGAATCCTAATTGTGGTCCTGATGAACTTGAAACTTGTGAACCAAGCTTCTTGGATCAATCCATTGTTGCAAATGGATCAATGTGGTGTATTAGGGACCCTCAAATCATGTCTTAAGGTCTTGGCTCATGTTTTGTCCCAAAAGTCAACTTAGGGTGAATTAGTTCAAGAAACCCTAACTTCTGATTTTTTATGAATGCATCCCCTGAGGCTAAATTGACTTGATGACGGGGTTTATGATGTCCCTTGGAGCATCTTAAGTTGTGATTTGAAGTGTTGGCTCATGCCCAGAGGAAAATTTCCATCTGGAGGCCCTGGTCGACCAAAACCCTAATTTGGTGACATTGGCGATCTTGAGGCTTGATCCACTTGGAATGTTGCAACCTTGTGCTTGATTATTGATGTGGGAGTCCTCTTGAACCATTGTGGATGTTTGAGAGGTTTAGACAAGTTAAAGAACATGTCATTTCTTGATTGATCATTTGTCTAAGAGCTCTGAGAGGGCTTGAAACCCTAAGTTTGATTGTAGTGGATGCTCACCCATCTTTGGGGGAGACTAATGAGGTATGATGGTTCATCCATATTGTGATGATGATTTGCATAATGATGGGAATCTTGGTGGTCAAAATTTGGGGTATGACACTCCCTTCCTAATAAATTATTGGTTAATGGTAACATGTACCTCAAGAGCACATGCACATGTGAAGAAATCGATAAATAAAATTTTTTTGTTGAAAAATATAATAAAAAAAATTAATTATAAATTACTAGTACTAATAAAAGTAGTGCATAATTTCCAAAAAAAAAACACATTTTTACATTATTTCAACGTGCAAATAAATGATACATATACTTTGAGAATGGATATAAATTTCATACTCAATCATAAACAGGAGGAAAAAAAACTCATAAGTAATGGAGTCGCAACTATAGAAAGGACATTAAACCACAATTGAGAGAAGGATATTATCACTGGTGGAGGTTCATGGTAAAGTTGGGTGCGGTTGTAAGTGCGCTCGTTACCACCACGAACTGGAATTCGTGGTAAAAACATAGTATTGCATTATGTATCACCACAGTTTCTTATAACAACCGTAGTAAAAAGCAGAGGTCAGAAGTTTGATTCCAAGGCAAGTATTTTGATTGTTTTCTCAATTTTCACCATGGTTGTTCCTTCCTACGGTAATCAAAGACTCGACACAACTTTTCACTACAATTGTATATTTCAACTGTGGTCACATGTTCATTTGTTTATTATAACTTATGTGGAATGCTTATTTTACCAACTACTCACTAAACATATAATATTTCAATCTGATATAGAAATTAATAATTTGACAAATTAAGTTATATTAGAATAAAAAGTTACAATAATCAATGTTTGTCGAGCTCTCTTCATTTTATTCTATATATCTCGCTTTTTAGGGTTAGAATTAGGTTCAATGTTTGTGACTCTTCAACAAACACTTCATTCTCTACCAGTTCATTAAACTATTAAAGAAGGAAGTGTTAATTGAAAAACTACAAGCATTAAATCAAATTCTAACTCTCAAAGAGGGAGATACATAGAATGCAAGGAGTAAAGCTCGAAAAACATTGGTCAATGTAAGTTTGTTTTCTAACTTAACTTAATTTTTTATATTATAAATTTCCAATTCAATTGGAAAGGTTATTTAGTTAGCGACAAGTTGGTAAAACACTCAAACCACATATGACATAACGAACTCATCTTCTAGGACTTGTTGTCTTAACATAATAAAAGCTCTAATTTACAAGGTATATCATTAAAACATCAACGATACAACATTCACAATAACTTACCTTAAAAACAACATACAACATATATCAACAAAAACTAAATCATCAACAACATACAACTTTTATTACCAACAACATACCTTAAACAACATACAACATATATCAACAAAAACAAAATCATCAATAACATGCAATTTTTATCAACAACAACATACCTTAAACAACATACAACATATATCGGCAAAAATAAAATCATCAACATACAACTTTTATCAACAATAACATACCTTAAACAAAATACAATATATATTAAAAAAAAGTTAAATCATTAACAATATATAACTTTTATCAACAACAACATACCTTAAATAACATACAACATATATCAACAAAAACAAAATTATCAACAACATACAAATTTTATCAACAGCAACATAAAATGTGGAAACGTCTCACGTACCTGAAATGTGAAGAGGAAATGAAAGAAATCAGTTTTGTTTAACACCTTTCCTTGATCCATAAGAGATGAAGAAGATATGTTGGAGTTTTGTGAATAAGTCATATGCAATCTCTCATGGAGTAAGGATAAAGTGTGAGAGAGTGTAAGGGTTTCGTTTTGAGAAAGACAGTTGTTATGTTCTGAAAGAGCAAATTTTTGCTTTTGGTTTAAATAGTCTTTTGGTCCTTGTAAGTTAGCGCGCAAATGCAAAAATTCAAAATTTGGTTCCAACAAGAATTGAACTCTTGATCTTTCTAATTTTAAATGACTATCCTTCCACTAGGCCAACCATTTCATTTAATAATAACATTGCAACATGAATATATATTTCATAAGTGATTCAGTATTTAATAAATTACTTTATATTTAATAGCATTACTTAATTTATTTCAACTATAAATTACTTAATATTTAATAACATTACCAAGTGCTTCAGTATTAATATTTCATATTATTTAATAAACTAATTTTTGTTTCATATCAATACTTATGGGTTTAACTGAGTAATTTTTATTTCATATTAATACTTATTTGTTTAATTAACTAATTTTTATTTTATACTATTTAGTAATTATTTAACATTATATCTTAATTTTATTTTTATTGATATTATGAAATAATATTAATATTATTACATTTTTTATGAAATATTTCAACTATTTAGTCTATTAAATTTTTATTCTATTAAATAATTACTTTATTAAATATTAAATATTTAGTCTATTAATAATTATTTTATTAAATATTAAATCATCTATTTAATAATTAGTCTATTAATAGTTTATGTTAATATTTTATTAATATTTATTAAAATAGTTGAAATTTTTAATATTAAATAATTAATGAACTAGTCTATTAAATATTTTATAATTAAAATACTTATATTAATTAGTAAATAATTAAATACTTTACTAATTCAACCATTTTACTAGTTTAGTCTATAAATTATTTTAATAATTCAACTATTAAAATACTTATATATTAAAATAATATTTAAAGACTGATAATTTTACTAATTAATAAATAGTTCATAAAATAGATCATTAAAATAGAATATATTAAAATACTTATGTATTAAATAATTCATAAAATATTTATATATTAAATAGTTTAGGAACTATTTATAAAATAAATGCAGTATTTATATATTAAATAGTTATTGAAATAGTTTATTAAATAGTTCAACTATTAATTAAATAATTTATTAAATAGTTTAGTTATTTAGGTTATTAAATTGGTGCTACTTAATAAACGGAAACTACTTAATAAATTGTTGTTACTTATTTAGTTCAATTGCCGCTACTTAAATTATTTAGTTCAATTACATATGCATTACAAATGTAAACCAAAGGAAACAAATGGTTTGGTAGAGAGTTGTTGTTGTTGTAACCAAATGGTCCTGGGTTCAAACCATGGGCGATTTTAAGGCTCGCCCAGGCTGGGCATGTGCCCAGGCTCTGCCCCAAAAATTTGCCTTCTTTTACAAAAACTTATGAAAATTGTGGCGGTTAAAAAGTGCTGTTATGGAGGTTTACACCGACACAATTAACAAAAGTGCAGAAAAACATGGCAGTTTTGAATAAAATTGACCGCCACACAAAATGCCATAGTTTACATTGAATAAAATGGCGGTTTTTCATTGATAATGGCAGTTTTGACCGCCATAAATAAAACATTTTTCACGAATAAAAACATGACTTTTTTTTTTTACCTTTTATATGCAATTAAGCATACATTACATAATTTTTTGATATTCTAATATTTAAATTCAACTATATTATAAAAAGTGCAAGAATTGAAATAAAGAATAAAGTTGCAATTTAGGACCAAATTAACTAAAAACAAAAAATGAATACTTAAAAGAAATAACAATTAACATAAAAGTAGCAGTTACTAAAACTTTAAAAACATGTACAGTGTTGTAAAAAAGAAGAAGAAAAGAATACATTTTATCCTCAAATATAATAAAAAAATATATTAGGTGTTCGATAGAATGCTTTAACCAATTTCTCGCCTATTTTCGCTTCAATTTTTTTACTTCACGATGTTGAATTATTGTTGTTGTTGATTGTTGTTGTTGCAGGTTGTGGTTTATGAATTATGGTACTGAATTATTATTTTTTTTATGTTACATGAGGTCCAATACTGCAATTTATGTTTACTTTATATAAATTATATGGTTCAATTTATGTTAATTAAGAAATTATTTTTTAAATTTAGTTTGTAGTTAGAAAATAAAGTTCTATTGTTAACTTGCTGCTAATTTCATGAATCATTATGAATCACATGAAATGATGTTCCATGTTAGAATCAACCTCAAGTTGGATATGACTATGTTAGTTTTAAAATTCTTCCGAGACCAATTAATTTAAAGATCTTTTATTTTGATTGATAACTATTTATATATTATATACATTGTGAATTTGCGGTCTTTAAATTTTTGCCCAGGCTTCAAAAAAATTCTGGCTTTGCCACTGGTTCGAACCATCATGGGACAAATTTTTTAACCATCATGTGACAAATTTTTTAAAGTTTATGCTTTTCTCATTTAACACTCAAATAGTTAAATAAGAATAATAAAAATGTTGACGTGGAATTAATGTGGAATTAAAAAAAGGAAGACAAAAAAAATACCCTGCCACGTCAGCGATACTTACCACATCAGCACTGTTAGTTCAGTCAGCGTTTTTTAACAGAAATCTAACATTAGGGACTAAAGGCAACACAAAAGTGAAATATAAGGACTCATACCCCAAAAAAAAATACAGGGACTAAATTCAAAAAATCGTTAATTTATAGGGACCACAAGACTATTTAATCCTTCTAATTTTCATTATGGTTAATAAAAATGATTATGTTATACCCCAAATTTTACCCCTTAGATGTCATAACATCTTGCACTTACATTTAGGCTTCAATCATCTATGCATTGTTAACTAACCCATATCTTTGTTAGTTTTTCTCTTTTGTGAAAAAACTAGGTTTTACACCAGAAAGAGGGCAAAGTCTCCTAAGCCAGGCTCTCACATGATTCAAGGTCTCCTAAGACATTCTCTGGTTCCATACAGTCACCACAAGTGTTCACCAGTTTGGAATCTCAAGACATTGGATCAAATCAAGTCAACAAGAGATTATCAGACCAAGTTGTGGAATTAGGGTTTTAACCTGAAGAATCACTGAAGAGGTTTGTCATGATCAGTCAAGGTTTGATTGGTTCATCAACCAATTGAACTTACCTACATTCAAGAGGTCTTATTCAACAAGAAACCAAGATCATCTGGCTTTCATCACTAGCACAAAGAGTCACAAGTTCATTTGGCCCTTAAACTAGGGTTTTTGTCAAGACAAGTTAGCCATTGCCTTTGATTTGGATCAAGACATTGTTTCCAAGCTTTGAGACATGGTTCCAAATGTCCTTAAACATCCTTAAAGGTCATCTTTGAACTTTGGAAGAGATTGAAGAAACAAGATCCTTAAAGATCATCCAATGGGATTCCTGAGGAAATTAGGGTTTTGACTAACAAAGTCAAGTCTCTGATTTTAATATTATTGACCCAAAGTGAAGTATCCAATTCACATTCTACCTTAACATGTTCAATCCTTGATTAAGAGAATGGGAGACCACCATTTGAAAGGTTTCTTGCAAGAAGGGCAAGGTTTTGTTCTTAAAATTTTCTAAGTGAGGAAGAATCCATTTCTTCTTGTGCAAAATTGGGAAAGCCATAACTTTCAAACCACACATCCAAATTGTGTGACTCAAAGCTCAAATGGAAGTTCTCATCATGAAATTCAAAACATATTAGAGGACCCTTTTCAAGATAAGGCTTGGTTTTTAAGTTACAAGGCTTGGAAGTTCAAAACACTTAATGACTTAGTGAAATTTCACTACATTTTGCCTAAAAACCCAGCTGACTTCATCTCCACTTTTCACCAAGATCCCTTGTAATTCAGAACTTGGTTTGAACATGAAAGTTTTAGAGGATATTTGGGGCTTTCTAAAAAGTACAAGAACTCCCCAATCCATTGAGTGAGCTGAGAGATTCGATTGAAATAAGTTTGAGGTCCATTTCTTGAGTTTTAAGTAACCAACTTATGCATAATAATGCATTACTCTTCCTAATCACTAAAACTTTCATTTTTCTGATGTTTAAAGACCAGTTTACCACATTTAAACCTATGCCACGATTTTGGCAAGTTGGAGCATTAAAAAATGATGGTTTAAGCAAGGTAGGCAAGTAGATGTGCAAGTGGACATCCAAGGTGAGAGAAATTTTACACAAGGCATGACAGCTTCTTTTTCTCATTGAAACTTGGAGCCTGAACCAATCCAATCAGCCCACATTGCAACAGAGCCTATGACCTTAGCTTTGAAGACTTTTGGTTCAGCAAAACCAGCTCACACGATGGAGCTTCTCAAGAGAGAAAACATAGCATTTTTCCATTTCTGGTCATGCTTCAAACCCTCAGCCTTTCCTATAAATAAAGCCTTGTTATACTCCCCATGATACACCATAATCACCCCACAAAGAGGTTGATTGCTCACTCCATCCCCTCATTCACAAGTTCTTGCAAATTTGCAAGAACACTTCAAACTTCCATTTTACTCGTACACTTTCTCTATAACTCCACAGATCTTCTCTAAACATTGAATAGAGAAGCTTTAAACACCTAAACACTAACTGTAACACACCCATCATCATCTGCCACTTTTGAAATCCAACTTGCATAAAGGATCGGGTTGCATTATTCAGACATATTCCAAAGCTTCTAAGCATCTGCATCTTCTCTCCAAGGTTCAACAAGATTCCAGAAGGTGTTTCTTATCCATCATCGGTGCTGTAGAAGAAGCCTTGGACTTTCTCCAAGAGGTAGGGTTTCTAGTTCTGAAACTCACATATTCATGCATGATATTGTTGTTGTTTAAATGTTAAAATGTAACGTGTTACTTGCTTTGTGTTTCTGAATAAAAGTTTTCCATGTTTGGTTGATATATTGCATAATATGACTTGTTGAAATCTTATGATGTTGCACTGTTATGTGTTGATTTCTGAATCATACAATGGTTGTTAATGAAAACTAAGAATATATTTAGAATCCTGGGAGTTTTTGCTCCAAATTTAATCTTTGTTTCACCTGATTTGGTTGAGAAATGAGAGAGATTTGTGGGCTAGAAGGTATGGCCATGTTTGTGTTTTAGGGTTCGAGAGAGGAGAGTGAGAACGAAGAAGAAGAGAGTGTGGCCCCCGATCTGTCCCATGTGGTGCTGGGATGGCCGTTTAAAGGTTGATTTGAAATAAAAATGATTTGAAGCATTATATGTTTGGATGAGAGCGTAGCACCGCTGGTCCACGGAGGAGGTTATAGGCACTGGCAAGCGAAGGGTCTGGGGTTCGAATTCCCCTCGCCCCAGACCTTTTCCTTTTTTTATTTTTCCAACCTGAACCACTTGTTTTGATATTTTATTAATTGCTTGCCTTTGACTTTCACACTGTGCGCGCAGCTCAGTTGGTAAGGGTTTTGTGCACTGATCCTTAGGACGCGGGTTCAAGTCCCATGGGGGGCATTTCCATTTCTTTTTATCACTTGTTCTTGTTTTATGGTTTATACCTTGATTTTAAACCTTCATAACTTGCTCATTTTTCACCCTTTTTGATCCATTCTTTTTGGAAAATGTTACTTAACATGTCTATTTTCTGATTGTGGAAAGAAATTTATGAAAATAGTTATTTTTGAAGCATTTGTTAATGTTGGAAGTGAAAGGCTTTTTAGGGTTTTCATAAAGAACATCTTGACTTTCTTTTGATTTCTTTGTCATGTTTCCTTGTTCATACTCCTAAAATGAGACCTAATGCATGTTTTCCAAGCCTTGTATGATGTTATGACATTGTATGTTTCGTTTCACCTTATTTCCTTGATGTTTAATGTTGTTTTTACATGAAAATATCCTTTGAAATACCATGAGATCTCTTGAGATCA
This sequence comes from Lathyrus tuberosus, assembly GCA_022829125.1. Taxonomy (NCBI): domain Eukaryota; kingdom Viridiplantae; phylum Streptophyta; class Magnoliopsida; order Fabales; family Fabaceae; genus Lathyrus; species Lathyrus tuberosus. The sequence continues at coordinate 12,456,540 of JALAZF010000009.1, forward strand.
TTTGCTTTGCAACATGAGTTTGTTTGATCAAGTATGTGACATGTTTATGTCTTGAACTTTGAATGCCATGTTTTGAACCACCTTTAAAGGTTAAATGTCTTAAGTTTGTCACTCTTGAATGCATGAACCCTAAGATATTGTCACATTCTTTTGTGTACCTATACCACTTATGTTTGGTAAAACATTTTCACATGTTATCCCCATGAAGTGTCTTGGTCTCTACCATGGCTTTTATTTTCATCTTGTTTATGACGTTTGTTATCTTATAACTTTATTAAGTCTTCCCCAAGTGAGGCAAGCTCTTTAGCTTCTCCTCCATAACCTTCATCATTCCCCTCCTTCCAAAGGAAAGACTCTCTATTGACTTTTAAGTCATAGATAGCTCATATACCATCTTGGCCTCCTTAGAGCCATTCCCTATCCTCATAAGGATTCACCCTTGGCTTTCGTAAAGCCTCTTCTCCCTTTAACCTTATTATGTTCCTCTCTCGTGAGAACTAGCCTCATAGTTGCTCAGTTTTCTTTTTGGCCTCTCTAGGGCCACTTACCTCATGACTTAGGTTCCACCCAGACTTCCTCAACTCTATGTGAGCATCATCCTTATGATGTTCCTTCCCATTTACCTACAAACTTAGGCTTAAGTTAGAGTTCTTCAACTATATGTGACTCTCATCATCATGAGTATTCACTTACCCTTACAACTTAGACTTAGAGAGTTTCTTAAACTCTATATGAGCTCATACTCATTCCCCTTGGAACTTTGGTCATAGTCAATGGTTCCTCACCCTTAGTTAGGTGAACTATGGTTGCTCTGATTCTTTAGTCAGGATACGTAGGCACAAGATGCGACGTCTTGGCGAGAAAACTTAGTATATACTCCCTAGGTCCTTAGCACTTTGGTCTTCACCATAGGTCTTCACCTTAACCTTAGCAGATTTTCCTTAGCAAGCAAACATAGCATAACACACATACAAACAAGAGGCTCCTGTAGAGTACTACAGATACTTAGGGTGCTAATACCTTCCCTTAGTATAACCAACCCCCGATCTCTTAGCTGTGTATTCACATGGCGCAAAAGGTTTATTCATTCTTTACCCTTTCCTTTGGATAAATCAAAGCTCGGTAGTGAACTCAAAGTTTTGTGATGCAAGTTAATTAATAGCTTGTTATCCGATTCTCACCGCAACAGAAATGGTGACTTCACTGGGGAGACATATTATTGAGGGTTAAGCCCCCCTTGTTTGTGCTTGTATGTTATTTATGTTTGTGCCTGTATGTTTGTACATATCTGTATATTTGCATATCTGCACATTTGCTTGGTTTCTTCTGTATGGCAGGGTGTTACTATTGAGTGGTGAGATAAGTCCTAACCCAGACTTGAGTGAACTTATTATAGGACGATGGTATATTTAAGGAGGCTTTGAGGGAGTCGATTCCCGAAAAAGTTGACTTGAGACACCATCACTCAATTGAGGGCTTCTTGAGAGTTTAGTCATGTTTAACAAGTCCATTCGTGAAAATGTGTTACTCTCGACTTAGGTTCCCTTGATATTGAGAACCTTAGTTACCCCTAACCTCACTTGGCCTTTTTAGGATGTAGTGCGAGGACTATGAGGGAGTCTATTCCTGAATTGGTTGCTACGCGATGCTACACTCGGACGAGATTCTCTTGAGAATATTATTGACTACCGAGTCATTCGGGAAATCGATAATATCCGAAAGATGGGTTGTCGACTCTGGGAATTTCTTAGAACCCTGTTCTACAGGTGATGAACCAATAGTACATACCAATTGGGAAGGGTGAACCATGGATCCACGCTCATGACCTTAACCTAAGCCTTTTGTGTGTGATTGTATATTTGTGAATATGTGTGCATCTATGTGTTCGTGCTTGCTTTGCATTCATAACATCATAAGCATTTCATCTCATGCCAGTTTTCATGGAACTCAGACCTCCTTTTATGAATATCATAAGGATATCATGGACAGTGCAAGGAGGAATACCGTGAAATACACTTTCAAGAGTCCTAAATTGGATGACCTAAGGAAATTAGGAGACTTGTTGACAGACCCTGAAGGATTCAAAGACCGATATGGGAAGCTGTGGATCTTGTTGAATAAGAAAGATGATGAAGGACTCCTCTCTACTTTGCTTCAGTTCTATGACCCAAAGTACCATTGCTTTACTTTTCCCGATTATCAACTTTTGCCTACCTTTGAAGAGTATTCTCAGATAGTTGGTTTGCCTATTAAAGATGAGTCTCCTTTTCCTATCTTCGAGAGGAACCCCAAAGAAGAAGAAATTGCTAAGAAGACTCGCTTGGAGTTAGTTGACATCCAAAACAATATGACCTCCAAGGGAGGAATATTTGGGTTAACCGCTAAGTTCTTAATCTGAAAAGCTCAGTACTATGCTAAGCACTCAAATAAGGATGCCTTTAAAGCCATTTTCACATTACTCATCTATCGACTCTTCTTGTTCCCAAATATTGACAACTTTGTGGACATAAATGCTATCAAGATCTTTTTGAAGAAGAATCCTATACCAACCTTGCTAGCTGATGCTTACCATTCAATCCATTTGAGGAATGCCTATGATGGAGGTCAGCTAACTTGTTGTACCCTTGTGCTGTATAAATGGTTTATTTCGCATCTACCGAAGGCAGGCGCTTTTTGGGACCTTAAGAAAGAATGGTGGTCTAAGAAGATTATGGCTCTTTCTCATTTCGATAATGATTGGTATAACCATATGTATGATGGGATAATGATCACAGACAGTTGTGGGAACTTTGGCAACGTACCTCTTCTTGGTACCAAAGGAGGAATCAACTACAACCCTGTGTTGGCTCGTCGACAATTGGGGTACCCTCTAAAAGATAAGCCTCTTAATATTCATTTGGAACACATCTTTTTTGAAGGATATGACAAACATCAAGAGCAGAGAAGATTGATCCTAAGTGCTTGGGGTAGCAGGCACAAGAAGGGAAGGAGTGCTATGGGAAAACCTAACTGTGTATCCTTGGAACCATATCTCCAATGGGTCTGAAGAAGAGCTATTGAGTTGAAGATGCCTTATTCTAGACAAGAGCCGATTGCTTTGAAGGAAGAGCACGTTCTGTATTTCATGTCAAAGGAAGAAGAGTTGAAAATTTCATTGAATCAAGCTCAACAAACAGGAGAAGCTTGGAAGCACAAATATCAAGTGGTTGTTGAGGAGAACCTAGAACTTCAAAAGCGATTACAAACCAAGAGTAAAGAGCTGCTTTCGTGCAAGAAGAGGAAGACTCAAGGAGGACCAAGTACCTCTGATACTCAGTCTACTCCATGGAAGATGATTGTCAACAAGCTCGTCAAGGAAAAGGCTCAGATGGAGAAGTAAATTAAGAAGCTCAACATGAGGCTCCTTGGAGAATCTCCTTAGGTCTTTTGTAATTCACCCTTTATTAATGAGTGAAGATGGCTGGTTTTCTACCTGAGTGAATCACACACTCAAAGATACAACAGAGTCGCCACCGAACTTTATTTAGTCCCAAAGGATAGGGAAAATATCGATAAAACCGAAGGGGAAGAGAAACGGGAACGGGGGGTCGGTTATGCGAAAGGAAGGTATTAGCACCTAACGCATCTGTCGTACTCGACGGGAACCATTTATCTTGCTTCTAGGCTTGGATGAGTTATCTATCTAAAGGCTTCTAGCTAAAGAGAGAGAGAAAGAGGGAAAAGAAAAGAAAGAAAGAAAGTGCTCGCGGAGGATCAAAGTCCTCGTGCCTACATACCCTCATAGTGCAATGAGGAAGTCAGAGCGCCGTAGTTCATGGAACCAGGGGACAAAGAAGAAAGAATGAAAGAAGGAAGACGGAAGAAACGTGGAAGTGTGCTCGCCGAGATCATTGCGTTCTCATGCCTACGTATCTGACATTCGAAAGAATGCAGAATCAGAGCTTCCATAGTTCAGGGAACCGAACGGACAAAAACAAGAAAGAAACAGAGAGGCGAAAGAAGTGGTGTCAAAACCAAGAGCAAAAGTGAAAACTCTACCGAGGGAGACCACACAATAAGAGTGATTGTACAAGACCCTAGAAAAAGAATAGTGTCAAAACCAAGAATGAAAGAAACTCCGCTGGGGATAACAAAGAGAATAGGTGTCGAAACCCGGAAAGTAAGAGCCAAAGGGAATATGAAGGATTCCCCTGGGGATCCAAATAAAGGGTTGGTGTCAAAACCATGAAACAGGGATACTTTGTATATTAACTGGCTGGCAGTGATTAACCGAAGAAAGAGAGTAAGACCCTGGCGGGGAAAAGAAGCGGATGTCAACAGACAGGCTGTGATAGACCAAAAGAGAGAGTGCTGAACCAAGCGAAGGTGTTTGACTCTGAAGGGTATCGATATATTAACTAATAAACAGTGGTTAACCAAAGAAAGAAAGGACTGCAACTCTATGGGGGTAGAGAAGCATTGGTTTTAACAGAGAAAACTGTGATTAACCAGGAGAACGGGTGTAGGACCGACCGAAGGTCGTGACCCAAAAGGGATGTTGGTAATGACTAAACAAACAACACTTGACCAACGAAGAAGGGTATTGGACCAAAAGAGGTTACTAGCCCAAAGGGTGCAAGTATTCGAACCAAGAAAGGTTGCCAACTGCAAGGGATTCGGTTTTAACAAGAGAGCTGTGATGAACCGAAAAAAAATGAGTGATTAACCAAGAGAAGGTGATTAACTCGAAAAGGGCCTTAGTATTTTAACAGACGGACTGCGGTTAACTGAAGAAAAGGGAGATAAACCAAGAATAGGTGATTAACCCAAAAGAACTCAGTATTTTAACAGACAGACTGTGGATAACTGAGAGGGAGTGCAAACATTGGTGTTTTAACTGACCGGCAGTGATTAACCAAACAAAGGAGAAGAACCAAGAGAAGGTTGCGAAATTCTGGGGAAAAAATGTTCGTGACAGGAAAACTGTGTTGGACCAAAGAAAGAGAATCGAGACTCTTCAGCGGAATCAAAAAGCAATGATTGATTACAAGAAGAAAGGAGTAATGGAACAAAGAGAGATTGCTAGCACAAGAATAATGATCTTAACCAAGAAGGATGGTGATTGATCAAAAGGAGAGATTGAAATAGATAGGAGTGATCAAGGATCGAAAGAGATCGCAAAGAGAGAAGAGTGATCAAGGATCAACTCGACTGGGGAAAGAAAGCACATTACCGTCTGGAGATAAAGATGATTAAGCCAAGCACAGGGTCATTCGTCCCCTACCTGAAGTAGTCAGAATGAGAGTAGGAATTCTTCATTCTCATTCCTTCCCTAACACACACAGGGCGTAATGCGGAAGTTAAAATGGACAATGCAATAGCTCCAAGTTGTACAGTGCTCCTGCGTAGAGAAATGGACAGCATAACGACGTCAATTTGTATAGTGCTCCGATGCAAGGCGTAGCGCAAAACTCTAACTCCACGAGGGGAACGAGAGAGAAAGCTCTACAGGAAGCCCAAAGAGAGGAAAGGGGAAGATCAACTAATCGAAACATGTTTCGATAAATTAGTCAAGGGAGAAATATGCTAACAACTTTCCAAAGAGGATGAAAAGTCATTAAAGCACCAAGGAGTGAATTATTGATTACACAAGATTAAGTTTATCCATGAAGAATAAACTTAATGCAAATTGAAATGGAAGGTGCAAAACAATGCCAAATGATCATCAAAATGCCACACAAAATCATGTATCATGTGAACAAAGATAGTGCAAGAAGGATTATGTTCATACAATGCTAAGAACATGAAACAAATGAATAATAGAAAAGGTGCATCGAAAGTTCATGAATATGCTTCAACCAGAAGTGAAATGACATTTAGAACATCCATAAAATCAAGCATGATAATCAATGGAAGTTAAAATGAAGAAAGCATGGCAAACACACTTGAAAATGCAAGAAAATGGCCATTCTGTTCAGTGGTAACCGATTACTCACCATGCGTTAACCGATTACTTGCTTGAAAATTAGCGTTCTGGGTGAAAATTGCACTGAGTAACCGGTTAACCACCATACGTTAACCGGTTACCACTGAACAGTGGTGAAAAAAAACAGTAAAAACAGCTTTTCAAAAGTGATTCTCAGCATATATTCACTTATATCAACCACCACATGCTAGGAACTGAAATTGTGCACGAAAATTGAACTTGAAAACAACAAATAAACAGTGATAGAATCAACTAACACAATAGGATCGAGGATCAAACAAATGCAAAACCAAATCACACACAACAATTATCGACTACATTGCGAACGATACGAAAATGCGCGAAACGGTAAAATTAGTTAGATCCACCAACCTACAAGCCGGAGATTTGGCTTGGTAAGTGTTGTAAATAGATTTTGATGCAGAAAATCAAAGAAAACTGGAGGATCCTTAATTTGTAGACGAAACGCGTCGAAACCGATCAAAAACGCGGAAATGCACCGAAATCGAACTTTACACCAAATTGAATGTTGTAGAACTCTTGAATTGAAGTAGAATTAGGTGTGCTTCCAGAAATCCAACCAAGAAATGCCAAATGATGAGTTTAAGCTCAAGAAATAATCACTTTCAATGTGAAAAGTGATTATCCTTCAAGAATTAAGAGCTTTTGGTGAGGTTTGGAAGAGAATTGAGATGAAGATGAAGAAGTTGCAGAAAGTTTGGAGAGCAATGTGGGAGAATTGAGGGTGAAATGGAGCAAATGGTTGAAGGTCCTTGAAAATGGGTGAAGGTGAGTTTATATAGATTTTAGGTTTGGAGTGTGAGATGGTTTGGAATTTGGTTTAGAATTAGCTTTAGGTTTGGAACTAGGCTAGGAGTTAGTTGGACTTGACTCATCGAGTCAAGGCGGTTAACTCGGTTAGTTAGAACCAACTCGGTAATAATCCCAAGGTGCACTCCATCATCCAAAGGTTGATATGCTTGGAAAACAAGGGACATGGTGCACTTGAATTAGAGTGAAACATTGGAATAAATGCACTTGGAATGTCTTGAAATGTCTAGAGATGTCTAGAATATTCCACACACTGCTAGAACACTGTAGGATCAATGACCAAAGAGAGTGCATGGCTGCTGTCTCAAAAATACAGCAGGAATTTCAAAATTGTACTGAGTAACCGGTTACTCACCATGCGTTAATCGGTTACTTCAGTCAATTTTTGCCCAAATTGCTCAGGAAATGATACTGGAGTCCCGGTTGTGGTTTCCCACCTCTTGTCTTGATGAATAGGTATGTAAACCTTCATTTTGTGCTTGTTTTGATGACGTGATGATCTTGTGAGGATATGATTAATCGGGCTTGGAAAACTTGAATGTCCTGCAACAAGAAACACACAAAGAAAAGTGCGAATGCGTATGCCAACGATGCGAGTGCGCATGCTTATGCAAAAGGCCAAAAGAGGGAGGTCAAATTTCGAGTTACGACAATGAGAATGAGACTTTTTGATATCCCTTGGTATTTCACGAGTGTCTGAGTTCCATGAAGCTTTGCATTTGCATCCCGCATTTTTTCGCTAAACTATCGAGAAACTAATCGTGTCTTGCAGACTTTGTAGAAATGGATGCTAGAAGAACATGGCCATTAACTTTTGAGGTTCTCTAGTTGGAACAACTGTTGGGGTTGGGAGATATGATTAAAGACCCGTCGGCTTTAACTGACAAGTATGGGAGGATCCTACAATTACTGAGACTCCAAGTGATTGAAGGACCGCTCGAGACTCTGGTCCAACTCTACCATCCTGCTTACCGCTGCTTTGTGTTCCCAGACTATCAACTAATGCCAACTTTGGAGGAGTACTCCGCTCTGATGGGCATCCCTATCAAAGACTCTCCTCCGTTCTCTGGATTAGAGGCGGAACTCACTGACAAAGACATCACAAAAGGAACGAGGCTGAGATTATCTGACATCAGAACTCACTTAACCAACAAGGGAGGATATCTTGGATTGCCCGCTCAATTTTTGCTTGAAAAGGCTCTCTACTTTGCTGAAAGGGGAAACTCCGCACTATTTGAATCAACCTTTATTTTACTTGTCTATGGATTGTTCCTATTTCCTAATGCCAAGCACTTCGTCGATGTTCAAGCTATCCAAATCTTCATGCTTAACAACCCAGTTCCAACACTATTGGCAGATGTCTATCATGTTGTTCATACCAGATACATGCGAAATGGCAGACCAGTTGTTTGTTGTGTTGGCATCTTCTATAAGTGGTTTATTTCGTACTTACCGAAGACGCCGACCTTTTGGGAAGTTGAAGATAGCACAATTTGGTCCAAGAAGCTGATGGAATTAAGCCACACTTACATTGAATGGTATGATCAAGTTTATGGAGGGATCCTCATGATCCACAGCTGTGGGGACTTCCCCAATGTGCCTCTCATGGGAAGGAATGGGTGTATCAAATACAATCATGTGCTTGTTCGTCATCAGTTGGGCCATCCAATGGAGGAGATTCCTGATTTCAACGACCTTGAAATGCTCTTTCTTGAGGAGGATGAAGGTTTTGAGTTGAGGATCAGAGTGGAGCGTGCTTGGCGCCAAATCAACAGACAAAGGTGGATCGCTCTGGAAAACCCTGATTGTTCTGTTACCGAGGCTTGCTTGCGCTGGTCTCACGAAATAGCTCTCGTGATGAGGGTACCTTATCCTCGTCACAAGACTGCTGCAGAGGAGGAGCTGAAGTTGAAGAATGTGCTGGGAGAGTTGACCCTTGAAAAGGAAAAAGTCAAGGGGCGAATCAACAAGCTTATGAGAAAACTCAATGGAGGGGAGGGATCATCCGCCATTGGACCAAATGCTTAGATTCCTTTGTGCTGTATTTTCCATTTCCGCTTATGTATTTGAATTATGAAGATGTATGTCATACCCCAAATTTTGACCACTAAGATCTCCCATCATTATGTAAATCATCATCACAATATGGATGAACCATCATACCTCATCAGTCTCCCCAAAGATGGGCGAGCATCCACTACAATCAGAATTAGGGTTTCAGGCTCTCTCAAAGTTCTTAGACAAAGGATCAATCAAGAAATGACATGATCTTCAACTTGTCTAACCTCTCAAATATCTACAAGGGATCAAGAGGACTCCCACTTTAAGGATTAAGCACAAGGCTGCTCCCTTCCATGTGGATCAAGCTTCAAGATCGCTAGTGTCACCAAATTAGGGTTTTGGTCGACCAGGGCCTCCAGTTGGAAACAGTTCCAAAGATAAACATCAATGTTGTTGCAAATATTACCAAGAATCCAAAGAGCTCACTAGCATGAACTGATTCATCTTGAGCCAAGAGAAATCCATGCCCAAAGTCATGTTGCTACAAGCTGTTTTGGAAAATTCAGTTTGCATGTTTGCCTGCCACACACTATTTTGAGCCAAAGACCAAGGATCACTATGCCACCTGTACTCAAACCAATCACAATGCAACTGATCCAACTGATAAAGCTGAGTCAAAAAGCCAAGGAATCTTCCAACTTGAAGTGCATGCATTTTGGCACATTTTGCCTTGAATTCAAAGGGCATTAATGTGGAATAGTGCATTGTCAAGGTAGCCACTCTACTCAGTCAAGTTCTCTGATTAAACAACAATAAAAACATCTGAAGAATGTGAATTTGGTCAAGGTATAGCCCTGCTCTTGGGAAGGGCTAGTTTGCCTTGCATGAGAAGAAATCCTCCAAGCCAATCCATGCGAATGTGATCTGATCCAGCAGCCATTCACTATTCCTCCAAGACAAGAGTTGATCACCTATAAATAGAGGTTCCAATGGATCATTCAACTCACACCAAACCAGTTATAGCACTGTTTTCTCTCATTCTCTCTTAAGTGCCAAGTTTTCTTGTTTTTGAACAACCACTATCGGGTTTTGAGTTGCAGCCATAAGCAATCCATTCCAATTGCCCAGACACATCACATATGATGTATTGGAGGTGTCCAAACACTTAAACACAAACTGTAACACCCCCAGCTCAAAATCACCCATCAACCTAGCCATTATGCTTCAATTATGCAGTCGGAGTGCTCCAGCTTGATCCAAATACTTCCAAAGTGTTCCAAAGCTTGCAACACACTCCACAACATCCATTGAAGCTGTTCAGATCATCACAACCTATTTGTAACACCTCCAACTCAAAAATCAAATGCTCTTGCTGTCACGACCTTCAAGTAAGGCTAAACTTGGTCATATCTTAATCTATGCATATTTCCTCGCACAATACTTTTGCCAAATGTTCATAATCATGCATAGAATGTTTCCCCTCAATTAATTGCTTTGTTTGAATAGTGTATCAAAATTCTCAGCCTTCATGCAAATTTTAGGGTTCTTGAGGTTTTGTCTTGATTTCTTATTCCATGTTAAAAATAAATGAAATTAAAGACCATAGACATGATCGTGAGGTTGAAACGAGCAGATTGATAGGTGGTTTGTATGATATAATCAAGTATTCAGGGAGATAGGAGAGAAAATGCAAATCTGGGCAAGACCCAACACACGCGCGTGTTCTTGGGTGTTCTTGGCGCCTTTTTTTGAAAATTCAAATATTTGAATTTTGTGATTTTATTTAATTGATTCAAAAATTAATTTCTCTCTGAGTTTTAATGGTTTTGAGTTGATTCCTTTTTTAGTAATTCATAAAAATGTTAAAATATTTTATTTTATCAAAAAATCCCAAAAATATTATTTATTTCATATAATTGATATTTTTGCAAAGAATTAATATTTTAATTGTTTTTGACATTTAAAATATTTTTTTCTTCTTGATTTTGTAAATTTTAATGACTTCTAATCATTTTGTAGGTCAAAACATGATTTTTGAAACATTAATCCAAGATCACAATTTGTTTCCACACATGTTATACAATTTTGATCATTTTAATTGAATTTTTTATTCAATTAAAATACATTTTGGAAACAAATTAGGGTTTTGATTAATTCAACCCTCATCAAACTTTTCAAACACTCCTTGGGCCTCTAATAGAGTGCAAGACCCAAGCCTTTTTGTAAAATAAACCAATTTTGGGCCTCACTTATTGTATAAGTCCCTCCGGATATTTTCAAAAACCTCGGCGCGATCATTGTTTTGTACGCAAATAACTTTGGGCCTACCCTCGAGTAGTAAAACCCATTCTTCTTTTTTAAAACCTTTGGGCCTCTAATAGAGTGTAAGACCCAACTCTTTTTGTAAATACACAAATATTTTTGGGCCCCACTTATGGTATAAGTCCCGGTGTATTTCAAAAAGTTCGACGCGATCATCGTCCGTTGAAAAACAAACTTTGGGCCTCTCCTAGAGCTATAAGACCCATTCAAAACTCTCTGGGCCTCTATTAGAGTGTAAGATCCAATCCCCTTTTAACCAAAACAATTTTGGGCCTCAGATATTTTATAAGTCCCTATGTGTTAAAAGAAAATCTCGGCGCGATCGCCATTTCAAAACAAAAGTCATCTGGGCCTCTCCTTGAGCTGTAAGCCCCACCACTTGCATAAAAATACACCTTTGGGCCTCTTGAGAGAGTGTAAGACTCATCCATTTGTACAGAAAACCTTTTTGGGCCTCAGTCACTTGTATAAGTCCCTGTACAATTTCAAAACAACAGTGCGATCACTGATAAAACCTTGGGCCTCTCCTTGAGTTGTAAGCCCCAACAATCTTTTCAAAGCACTTTCTCCTTTGATTTTGAATATAATATTGTTATCAAAGCTTTCTTTGTTAAAAAACAAACCAAACAGCATGGAAGCTCTACAATCGAGTAAGTGTTTACCAGCTTTCATTTACCGCTTTCATATGCATATAATTGTATATTGGGGTTGTTTCACTGTACGTCTTCTTTCATAAACTCATATCTACTGTGTAATAATGGTATAGATATTTAGAGTTTCCCCGGCAACTACGTCTAGCACTAAGCCCTGTTGATCACTCTTAGAAATAGACAAAACTAGATCCCCATAGGATTACCAGATACAGTCTTCCCTCCTCTTGGGGTTAAACAATATGGAGACGTGAAAGGCAACATTCTCGGTGAACCCTTTCACAGACTATCACCTTTAGAAATCGTCAAAGAAACTCTATTCCCCATAGATGATCTTTTCTCCGTGAATGGCATCTCTTGAGTTTCTTCCAAATTCTCAAACTTTCCTGGCTTGATCTATTCTCTGTGAATAGCCTGTCTTGAATTTCTCGAGGTTTGGGGACCCGCAGGCTTCCTAAAAGCATCCTCGCCTCCTCTTGGGCGTTGTACAAGGACCCATCGGCTTCTTAGAAGTATTCACAGCCTCCACTTAGGCTTCATATAAATGATTTCTTCCTCCGGGAATGATAGCCTCCTCTTGGGCTTCGTACAAATTGTCCCTCGGCTTCTTAAAAGTTTCCAGCCTCCTCTTGGGCTTCGTACAAATTGTCCCAACGACCTCCTAGAGGTATAGGAACAAAGATTTGTCATCTTAATAGAACAGTCTTTCAAAAAGTCTAGATCTTGCTATTGCTGTTTCTTAAACGTAGTACAAAAGATGAAACTCTAGACTTGGATAGTCTAATTCCCTTGAGTCTCAAAGACATTCTCAAGCTCCTTTCCAAACTAGGAGATGAAACCCGTAGACTCGGACAATCTCAATACCCTTTGGATTTCCCATTTCCTTAAAGAACGGGAGATAACCCTGATCCTCGAATCAAATCCCTGGGTGCCAACAGTGCTCATATAAGAACTGATTTTCTCTTTTAACCAATATACTGGACCTGTCACTCAACTGAGACAGTCATCAGCACCCTAGCCTCCTCTTGGGCTTTGTACAATGATTCTCCCAAGCGGAGCTAAACACCTTTAGCCTATATCTTGGGCTTCATACGAGATACAAATCACTCTCTTGTTGAGTACAAAAGACTCTCTTGTTGAGTCAAACCTTTAGCCTCCATCTCGGGATTCGTACGAGATACAAAGACTCTCTTATTGAGTCAAAAACGTTTAGCCTCCGTCTTGGGCTTCGTATAAGACACATACAAAAAAAAGAACACTCACTTGTTGAGTCAACCCTTTTCGCCTCTCTCTCGGGATTCGTACGGGATACATAAAAACACCCTCTTGTTGGGTCGATAGCCTCCTCTTAGGCTTTGTATAAGGAAACCCCGGTTGAACCAATCAACCTTTTAGCATCAAAACTGTGCCTCGTTCACAGTATACAAACATCAACAACTCCTTTCCCCTTATCTAATTGCTGTAAGCGGCAAGCCTCTGGATCATCTACATCCATGCCACTGTCCCTCTTTTAGCATGGGAAATTCCTAAGGAAAGATGGCATTGCTCTACACTGAGTTAAAGTCTTCTGCTTCAGGTTAAAACCCCCTATAAAGGAAATTATGGCATTGCTGGATTCACATATCCCGGTTAAAGTAATCCTCCTTTATAGTCAGTCACCCAACAATTGTGACAAACAGACCCCTTTAGAGATGACAAATTCTCTGTGAAGTCACCACCTTTTAGCTTCACATCTTGGGCTTCGAACAAGATACAAATAAACTCTTTAGCTTCACATCTTGGGCTTTGAACAAGATATAAACCACCTTTTCAGCTTCACATCTTGGGCTTTAAACAAGATACAAACCACATTTAGCTTCACGTCTTGGGCTTTGAACAAGACACCAAAACACCATTTCCTCCCGTAAGATTGAAAGAAAAATCTTAGCAAGCACACTAATCCAAAACCCAAAATCCCATACCTTCACACCTCAATTAAAAAGTATCAGTCCTAGCATCCTACCCATAACCATTCCCGTTATCCCAGTCCCAAACAAAGAAGAAAAAGGCCCCACTTCCATATCGCATCCGTAACCTAACAGACCGCTGTTTAAACTTAGTATGCAAGCAGGGTTAATTGGAGGCATCTATTTCCCTTCCTTCATTAGCTCACAATAGGATAAAAAATGAATCGACCTGTAGTAACCCCAAAAGAGCGACAATGCTTAAGAAACACGTCTAATTTCGCTTGCTACAGAAAAATGGCGCCCACCGTGGGGCCGATTTGACTTTCTTTGGGATTTCACTGGGATAGGACTTTTTGTTGACTTCACTAGGATCTTAGGTCAAAAAACTTTAAAGTTGGGAAGGTACCACAGAATGGCGACTCCGCCGGGGAGCCATTTTTGTCAGGAACATAGGATTCATAGCTCTTTAAAGTCTAGGACTTTAGGACAAATATATATACTGCTTTTCCTAATTGATATACGTGTTTATTTTTCTGCTAATGGGAATGCGTGTGATGTCGCATGTGGAAAGATTGAGTATACACATAGGAAAATCACCTTTTTTTGTTGTGCGGAAGCTATCGGGAATAGCTGTTACGCGATAAACTACCCTCTTCTGAGGTTTCTTTGATGGACATCACCTAGCACGGTTCCCGGCCCGCTGGTGTTCTCAGGAATCAATGATTTTGAGTGACAGGTACAAAAAATCACCCGTAGAAAACCTTTGGGGGGGGGGGGGGGTAGAGCCTTGACTTCATGACACCGACCTGTTGACCCCATGTTTTTTCTATGTTTTTATGTGCTGCATTCATGCATTCATCTAAAAAAACATTAAAAAGAAAATTTTCTCCTCTAGTCTCTCTTTTTTTCAAATTAAACTAAGACAATGATTGCAAATGTCAGAGAAAAAAAGGATTGCGCTAATGGATTTCGGTAGAAGGAGGACTCATAAGTATACCTTCAAGGTTCCAAAACTAGAGGATTTGAGAAGTTTAGCAAGGATTATCACTAACCCTGAAGCTTTTAGAGCCAAATACGGAGGTCTGCTACCTCTGTTAAGAGTCCATGTGATTGAAGGAATCATGGAAGCACTCATTCATTTTTACGATCCAGTTTATCACGGTTTCACATTTCCAGATTACCAACTCGCACCAATGCTGGAGGAGTATTCTCACTTGACCGATCAACACATCACTGATCGAGCTCCTTTTTCTGGACTGGAAGAAATTCCAAAGGATCAGACCATTGCAAGAGCGATTTATTTGGATGAGTCGAAAGTCAAGACTCACCTGACGACTAAGGGTGGCATCCAAGGTTTGCCAGCCCAATTCTTGATAAAGAATGCCTTGTACTTTTCCAGGATAGGGAACGTGACTGCTTCTGAAAGCATCTTTGTTTTGCTCACCTATGGGTTATTTTTGTTTCCCAACATTAATAACTTTGTAGATATCAATGCCATTAAGGTTTTTCTCATTGGAAACCCCGTGCCAACTTTGCTCGCGGACGCGTATCATTCTGTACACTTAGGGAATTTGTATAGTGGAGGAATGATCACGTGTTGTATACCCCTGCTATATAAGTGGTTTATCTCCCATTTGCCCAAGTCTGCTGCATTTTGGGATCATGAGAGTACCTTACGTTGGTCGCAGAAAATCATGTCTCTCACCAACTCTGACATAGATTAGTGCAATAGGATTTATGAGGGAATCAGGATCATTGACTGTTGTGAAAACTTCCCCAACGTACCCCTCATAGGAACTAAAGGAGGAATCAACTACCATCCGGTATTGGTTCGTCGTCAATTTGGATACCCAATGAGGCATGTCCCACGTAATGCTCATCTGAAAGGTCTTTTCTTCAAAGAAGGAGAAAATGACAGGGCACTAAAGATGGAAATAGTGCACGCTTGGAAACATGTTCACAAGAAAGGACGAGAGTCTCTAGGAAAACTGGATTGTGTCTCGGTGGAGCCTTATCTCCACTGGGTACAAACTAGAGCTCTCAAGCTAAAGATACCTTATCCTCGTCACAGAGTTCTTCCGCCAAGGGAATCTGTCATGTACTTCATGACTGAAATGGAAAAACTTCAGGTTACTTTCAACAAAGTTCAACGGGAAAGGAGGTCTTGGAAGAACAAATACCGCACCCTCAATGTGGAGTGTATCAAAATACAGCAAGTACTGAAGGATAAGGATGCTCTGATCGAGATTTTAGAGCAACATGCTATGGATAATCAGGATGACCAAAGGAATTTGCTCGCTCCTTTCACCTGGCAAAGGAATGACAGCCCAACAACGACCCAAGAGCCCCGGTCCAAGAAAAGGAAAGTACCAGAATCAACACCAGAATTCTCCTCAGAGAGGATCCGGGACCCCTTAGCTTAGGTTTCTATTTCCGCACCTTGTAATTTACTGTATTTCCATTTCCGCAATCCTTTGAATTCAATAAAATGGGGTTTCCCCATTGTTTGATATTTGCAATCTAATTGTCGAAGTTTATTTTGATTAAACCAAAAAACAATTAATATAATCATTGCATTCATCATTCTCCCGTAACATATTCTTCTTACCTACGAATCTCACGTTTGTGTCTCGGTTCTAGAGTCAAACTGTCTCATTCGTACAATACTCGAGCCAATCGTCAAAAAAAGATGGATGATCTCGAGGAAGAGAACAGAGAGTTGAAAGAAGAGATCGACGCTCTGAGAGAGGATATGAGAAAGCTTCGTGACGACATGCTAGCCATGGCAGAAGCTCAACAACAAAGAACCGTGATCTCAGAGATCACCTCAATGCCCATAGTGGAAAAGTATGATCCTAGGTATCAAATGCCGAAAGATTGTCCTTGGGGCATGCCTGTTAATTATATCCCTGAAGGATATGTTCCACCGATCGCTGAAGATCAAGGAATCACAACAGAAGCCGTTGGGCCTAAAGGTTACAAACTTCAGGAAAGCGAGGATGCCAGAGGCATACTGAGGACTCCTGAAGGTTACAAACTTCGGGAAACGCCAAGATTTGCTGCCGTAGTCACGGTACCACCCCCTGTGGTGCACACTGTCCCGGAAGGACAGATTCCGCAGATACCTTCTGGTGGAAACGACAACATGTTCGAAAGAATGAATGAGTTCCAGGAACAGTTCCTGGAAATGTAGAAGGAACTGCAAGCCCTTCGTGGTCAGGATTTATTTGGAAAGGACGCCGCGGACCTCTGCTTGGTCCCCAATGTAAAAGTTCCGCACAAGTTCCAAGTGCCCGACTTTGAAAAGTACAAGGGTAACTCTTGCCCTCAGAGTCACCTGGTGATGTACGCTCGACAAATGTCAGCTCAGACATAGAATCAGGACCTATTAATTCACTACTTTCAGGATAGTTTAACTGGTGCCGCATTAAAATGGTACATGGGTTTAAACCGTGCCACGATCAGCACTTTCAGAGATCTTGGCACTGCCTTCGTCCAACAATACAAGTACAATTTGGACATGGCTCCCGACAGAGATCAACTCAGATCAATGTCACAAAAGCACAAGGAAACCTTTAAGGAGTACGCTCAGAGGTGGCATGAGATCGCCGCCCAATTTTTTCCACCTCTTGAGGAAAAAGAGATGACAAAGATCTTCTTAAAGACCTTAAGCTCATTTTACTATGACAGAATGGTTGCAAGTGCGCCCAGTGATTTCACCGAAATGGTCGGTATGGGAGTTCGTCTTGAGGAAGCCGTCCGGGAAGGACGCTGGATCATCAAGTAGTACAAAACAATACGGTAGTGCTCTCCCTAAGAAAAAAGAGAAAGATATTGGGAATATCTCTCTCAGAAAGCAAAGGAGACGCTATCAACCAGTAGCAGCTGTGACTCCTGCTATCAACCCTGCGCCTGCTCCTACTTATCAGCCTCAGGTTGCGCAAATCCAACCTAATCAGCAAAGGACACAACAACCTCTTCAGCAGGCACGTCCTCAATACAACAACAACCGTACAACGCGGCCATCAGGATTTGATCCTATACCCGTATCGTACGCAGAACTATTTCTGTTACTACTAGCCAAGGGGCACATCCAGACTAAGTCCCCTCTTACAGTACCGGAAAATCCGCCTTTTTGGTTTAAGGTGGACCAGACTTGCCCTTACCATCAATGAGGACCAGGGCATAACATAGAGAACTGTCTCAACTTCGAGTCTGACGTACAAAAGCTTGTTAGGAGCGGGGTCTTATCTTTCAAAGATACGAATCCGAATGTTCTCACGAACCCGCTGCCTCAACATGAGAAAGCTGCAGTCAACCTTATAGAGGAAGAGTCTAACAATGTCTATCAAATTCACGATGTACTCTTGTTAAGGACCAATCTGGTCAAGATGCATTGTAGACAGAGTGGGTATGGCCACGTGCCACCTCATAATTATCACCAGTGTGATATCTGCTCTAAAAACAAACAGGGATGCTCTTTTGTATAATAGGCCTTCCAGCGTCAGATGGATCTTGGATGGATCCAGGACTACCATGATAGGAATCCTTATCAGATCAACATGGTGTAGATCTTCGATATTCGCTTAATGAATCCAACCTGGTAGAGTTACATGCTGAGCAGGTCCGACTAGGATTCATGATTTCACATAACTATCAAAGTTGTACGGCGGGTTGCGAAAATAATCAAGGTTGTGCCCTTGTCCAGGAGGCGCTTCAACACTTATTAAATCACCGGTGGATGCCAATCTATATGGATGAAGATACTCAGCAAATTAGTATCAATAACAGGAACCTTACTCGGCGTCAGAGTCAGGATGTCTTATTTGAAGAAGCTAACCTAGTGAGGTTACATTGCATTCAAAGCGGGCGTGGCCAGGTGCCACCACACAACTATGAACGTTGTAGAGTCTGTTCAGAAGATAAACAAGGGGGCTACCTTGTGCGAGCAACTCTTCAGGGTCAGGTGGATCGTAGAGAGATTCGCCCATATCCGGGTTCCGGACCAATCAACTGGGTGCCGGACTACCTCGTTGATCAAATTACGGATGTTGTCGTAATCTCTGATCATCAGAGGGCCAAGGATGTTTGTACCATCATCCCTCTACTTGACGAATTGAGAGTTCCTAACCAGGAATGGATCGAGATTACTTACGATGGTCGAAAAAATCAGAAGGCTCCCATAGTCATCTATCTACCGGGACCACTACCGTATGAATCAACTAAGGCTATCCCTTACAAATACGGTGCAACAACAGTCAAGAATGGAAAGGAAATTCCATTACCCTCCGTCGTGAATATCGCAGGCATCAGTCGAGTAACACGGAGTGGTAGAATCTTCAACCGAGGAGTTGGAGAACCTAACAAAGAAAAGGAACCTCAGACAGGAGTTCCCGATCCACCAGTCGGTCAATCCAGTAATCCCGACCTTTCAAAAACTGATGATGAGATGTTGAAGCTCATCCAAAGGAGTGAATACAACATTGTTGATCAGCTATTACAAACTCCTTCAAAGATTTCTGTGCTGTCACTTTTACTTAGTTCGGAAGCATATAGGGAGGCTCTACAGAAAGTCTTGGAGCAAGCCTTTGTGGAACAGGATGTAACAATCAGACAGTTCGATAGCATTGTCTCTAACATCACTTCCTGCAATAATTTGGGGTTTAGTGATGAGGAATTACCTGAGGAGGGTCGCCGTCATAACATGGCACTCAATATCACGGTCAACTGCCAGGACGATGCTTTAGCCAACGTACTAGTAGACACAGGGTCAGCCCTGAATGTTATGCCAAAGTCCACCTTGACGCAATTATCCTTCAAAGGACCCCCGATGAGAACCAGTGAGGTCGTCGTCAAAGCATTCGACGGGTCCAAAAAAACGGTTATCGGCGAAGTTGATCTTCCTATAACTATTGGTCCTCACACTTTCCAAGTCATCTTCCAGGTCATGGACATTCGGGCAACGTACAGTTGTTTATTAGGAAGACCTTGGATACACCAGGCTGGGGCGGTCACCTCGACCCTCCACCAAAAGTTAAAGTTCGTCCAGAATGGTCAACTCGTCATGGTCTGTGGGGTACAGGCTTTGCTCGTAAGCAATTTATCATCAGCCACTTATGTGGAACCGGAAGGGATAATGGGAACTCAGTTCCAAACACTTTCGCTACACAGAGGCGATCAATCCGAAGGAGGAACCTCGATTTCCTCATACAAAGATGATATCAAAGCGGTCGAGAGTACCAATACAACAGGATGGGGACAGCTAGTCATTCCTACTGATAATAAAATAAAGAAGGGCCTTGATTTTTCTGCAACCTGTACTCAGACAGCTGCCAGCAATGAAAATCTTCATCCCATTCAAAATTTCTTCCACAGTGGAGGTTTCCTTCAACCAGTGACTCAAGAAGTACACACTATCAATGAGGAGGATCCCTCTGACACAGATGTGGAATGGAAGTCCTACCTCAACGAGGATGGTTATATGTCTCAGGACGAAACGCAAACTCCATTTTGCTTTCCTGCACAGAGCCCAAGATTTATACCCAGGTCAGACATTGAAATGATATATGGATATTGCAATTTGGAAGGATGTCGTGCTCCACCAAACTCATTAGAGGAGGACACTCTGATGAAGGACAGCTTTGACCAAGACTACTATGGCCCGATGGATGGTCTGCCAATGTGGCAGCCTTACCCAGGAGACTTGGGGCAAGAGAGTCGGCCGAACAACGAAAATCAGCTGAGCGTCATTAAAAAGAATGCCTGTTGGGTCAACCCTTTTCGCCTCTCTCTCGGGCTTCGTACGGGACACATAAAAACACCCTCTTGTTGGGTCGATAGCCTCCTCTTATGCTTTGTATAAGGAAACCCCGGTTGAACCAATCAACATTTTAGCATCAAAAGTGTGCCTCGTTCACAGTATACAACCATCAACAACTCCTTTCCCCTCATCTAATTGCTGTAAGCGGCAAGCCTCTGGATCATCTACATCCATGCCACTGTCCCTCTTTTAGCATGAGAAATTCCTAAGGAAAGATGCCATTGCTCTACACTGAGTTAAAGTCTTCTCCTTCAGGTTAAAACCTCCTATAAAAGAAATTATGGCATTGCTGGATTCATATATCCCGGTTAAAGTAATCCTCCTTTATAGTCAGTCACCCAACAATTGTGACAAACTGACCCCTTTAGAGATGACAAATTCTCTCTGAAGTCACCACCTTTTAGCTTCACATCTTGGGCTTCGAATAAGATACAAATAGACTCTTTAGCTTCACATCTTGGGCTTTGCACAAGATATAAACCACCTTTTCAGTTTCACATCTTGGGCTTTGAACACGATACAAACCACATTTAGCTTCACGTCTTGGGCTTTGAACAAGACACCAAAACACCATTTCCTCCCGTAGAATAGGAGGAACTACGATCACTCTGATTTCCCTGTTTCGGTAAACGGGAATACGTAGGTATAAGATTAAAAGAAAAATCTTAGCGAGCACACTAATCCAAAACCCGAAATCCCATACCTTCACACATCAATTAAAAAGTATCAGTCCTAGCATCCTACCCATAAACATTCCCGTTATCCCAGTCCCAAACAAAGAAGAAAAAGGCCCCACTTCCATATCGCACCTGTAACCTAACAGACTGCTGTTTAAACTTAGTATGCAAGCAGGGTTAATTGGAGACATCTATTTCCCTTCCTTCATCAGCTCACAATAGGATAAAAAATGAATCGAGCTGTAGTTACCCCAAAAAAGCGGCAGTGCTTAAGAAACACGTCCAGTTTCGCTCGCTACAATGTACTACCTCTGATGTAATATATTCAAGAATATCTAATGAAGAAGTTTATTTTGATGAACACCCTGTTATCTACAATATTTGCAAAATTTCTTAGTTTCTTGATAGTTTAGCTTGCATTTGCATCTGCACTTTCATTTGCATCATGTCATAACATGTGCATTTTCTTCCCTGGCTCGTCTCATGTCACCGTATTCTCTTCAGAATCATCACACTGAGTTCCCGACACCGCTACAACACACGAGCCCAAGCTCGTCAAAGGATGTCAGAACAAGACTTTGATATGGACAGAGTTAACAATGAGCTGAATGAGCTACGAGGAGGAATAGGGCAGATTCTGGAGGCTATACAGGTTCTAAAAGAAAAAATGGATACACAACCCAATGTGATCTCTGAGGTTATCTTCATTGGGAATGCCTTTTGACTTCATACGTCCACCGGTTCCCACTTCTACTCAAGAAGCTGTTCCTTTGGGTAACGAGAATCATCAAACTGTTCCTACCTTTACCCCAGCAACAGTGCAAACCCAAGTGCACCCCGTTTTTCATAACCCGCCTCCGGTTTATGATTACCCTGAAATGTCTGAAGAGGGTGATGAACGACAGAAAGACTGAAAGAGAGTGTAGAGACAATACAGAAGAAAATGAAGGCAATGGAAGGAACCGATATATTTAGTACTGATGCTAAAGACACGTGCTTAGTTTCGAGCTTGGTACTTCCACCCAAGTTCAAACTACCCAATTTTGACTTATACTTTGGTGCAACATGCCCTAAGTCACATTTGGTCATGTATTACCGAAGAATGGCTGCATTTATGGATAATGACAAGTTGATGATCCACTGCTTCCAAGATAGTCTGAAAGGGGCTGCTGCTAAGTGGTACTTAAGTCTGGACCAGTCTAGAGTCCGTTGTTTTCAAGATGTATCTGATGCTTTTGTAAAGCATTAAAAATATAACATGGACTTGGCGCCAGATCGTAGACAACTTCTGATTATGTCACGTAATAATTCCGAGTCTTTTAAGGAGTATGCGCAAAGATGGAGAGAGCTGGCTTCATAGGTAGAGCCACCTTTGTCTGAAAAAGAATTGGCATATTGGTTTGTAGATACAGTGATGTCGGATTTCTATGAGAGGATGATTGGTAACTGTCATACCCCAAATTTAGACCACTAAGATTTCCCATCATTGTGTAAATCATCATCAAAATATGGATGGACCATCATGCCTCATTAGTCTCCCCAAAGATGGGTGAGCCTTCACTACAATCAAACTTAGGGTTTCAAGCCCTCTCAAAGCTCTTGGACAAAGGATCAATCAAGAAATGGCATGATCTTCAACTTTTCTAAACCTATCAAACATCCCCAATGGATCAAGAGGACTCCCACCTCAAGGATTAAGCACAAGGCTGCAACAGTCTCAGTGGATCAAGCCTCAAGATCGCCAGTGTCACCAAATTAGGGTTTTGGTCGACCAGGGCCTCTAGATGGGAATTTTCCTCTAAGCATGAGCCAATGCTTCAAATCATAACCTAATATACCCCATGGAACCTCATGGACCCAATCATCAAGTCAAATTAACCTCAGGGGATGCATTCACCAAAAATCAGGAATTAGGGTTTCTTGACCTAATTCACCCCTAAGTTGACTTTTGGGACAAAACATGAGCCAAGACCTCAAAAGAGGATTTGAGGGTCTCTAATACACCACATTGATCCATTTGCAACAATGGATTGGTCTAAGAAGCTTGAGCAATAAGTTTCAATTTCATCGGAACCACAATTAGGGATTTGATGAAAAAGTCAACAGTGCCTTTGACTTTTGACCAAGACATGCTCCCAAACCTTGGGACATGATTTAATACACCCTATAACACCTATGAAATCAATCCATCAAGTTTGATTTAGGTCAAAGACTTGATTTCATAGAGGATCGCACAGTTTGGAGTTCATATGACAAAAAGTCAACTGTGCACAAAAGTCAACTTTGACTTTTTGAGATTTTTCACAATTATGGTTCCTTAACCCTAAAATGATGTTAATGTGTGATTGGAATCATCATTCATCAAGAAAAATCAAGAAAATTGGGATAACTTGTAAAAGGGATAACCATAAAAACTTAGAAATATTTCTAAGTTACGAAACAAAGTGGCTAGGGTACCAACTTTGGAGGATCATAACTCCTAAACCACAAGTCCATTTTTCCCCTTTCAATGCTGGATTTATAGCTCTCATGGCCCTCTACAAAAGCTTCAAACACAACTCATTCCAATTCCTCGTGGATTTTAAGTTATGGAATGATCAAAATCATAAAAAGTGAAAATGTCACTTTTTTCCAACACTTAGTGAAATTTTCACTAAGTCAGAATCTGCCTTCACTTTTTTCCAAATGTAGGGGCATTTTTCACTTGGATCCAAAAAGTATCAAAACCAATTATGATCAAACAGTTGTTGTATCATATGAGGGCTTTCCAAAATAGCCAAGAACTCCATCAAAGTCCACTTGAGCCATGAGATATGACAATGGCAATATGCCTTGCTGAAAACTGTCAAAGCAAGGCAGATTTGTGCATTTTGCTCGATTTGCCAAATTTGTGAAAATGAAAAACACACTTATCCATCTGGACACCTCAGGGGGAGACCAAGGAGGGACAAACACTGATCCATAAGCCTCCCAAGTCTTTGGAACCAAAAGTAGCATGCCAAACCTAGAAATGCCTAAAAGAGGGACAAGACTCCAATTTTGGTTTGGAGCATTTAATGGTTGCACCAAGGTGGCATGGACTGAGCCATTTCCAACTGAATTCAGTCAAGACATATCCAAGACCAAGGGAACCAGCAGCCTGTGCCCTAACCTCTAGTCAAAGGCTAGAGGAGACTTGGATTCTCATTGATCAACATTGGCCAAACCTCTGCAGCAGTTGCCAATCACTATTGCTCCCAAAACAAACTTACTCTACTATAAATAGAGCTCATTTGTGATCAGTTTGAGTACACCAAAGCCATCAAACAGATGTTTTCCTCAAAATCTCTTTCTCTAGGCAAAAATATCTTCTTTAGCAAGGTAACTCTGAGTTTTTGAGTTTGAGAGCAATTCCAATCAAACCAATCACACACACACCTCATAAACATCATATAGAGGTGATCCAAACACTCACAAGTGACCTGTTACACCAAAATCACAAAGTCACCTCTAAAAACCTCAAAATTGAACATTTGTGCATTTTTCAAGCCATGTCTTGATTCAGTCACTTTCCAAACCAGATAAAACCTCAAACACACTCCAAATATCATCCTTGAACTGTCCCAAATGGTTCCACACATCTGGAACATCATTTGAGAGAGTTGCTATTTTGGCCACTTTTGCCCCTTTTGCAAGAAAGAGCTCAAACTTGTTCCTGAGGTTTCCAGCTAATTCCAACCATCCTAAAAGCTTCTAAGAGATCATTTGAGGGTGTCCAAAGCATCAAATCATTTCTGGACCAAAGCACTTGGCAGATTGCACAAAAGCTCCAAAAAGAGGTAAGCATCTCAACTTGAACTCTTTGAAATATGCATTTTTTTTAGGTCCACTGATCCTGCACATCTTGTACATGTTATATGTGTTGTGTTTGAACCAATTCATCATGTAATTCATGTCTGTACCAAGAGATAGCACAGAAAATGCAAATCATGGCCTATTTCAAAACCACTATCGGGTTTTTCAATAGGAGCATGATCTGAAAAAAATACCACCACCATTGGATTCCTTGTGAAATTCTAGGCAGGATAGACCTAAATTTTGTCCCAATCCATGGAGAAATGGAAAAGTTATGGCCTTCACGTTTCTAACCAAAATCTTGCCTTGCCTTGCCTTGGGCCAGGCCAAAAACAAGGCAAGCCTTGTATATTTGTGGTTGTGTTTCAATCAACGGATGTATCACCATCCCAGTGGTAAGGCGCACGCGCTATACACAAGAGGCCTGGGGTTCGAATCCCCCTCGCCCCAGACCCTCTTTTTGCTATTTTTTCCACTTTTTTATTATTTTTCATATTATTTTTAATTGTTTGGAAAATTAATAACTCTCTCAATTTTAATTATTTTTTATTGGTTCTTTTTGCAAAAAATCACAAAAATGTTGAAATATTTTATTCCACAAAAAAATCAAGTTTATATTATTTATTTAATATAATTAGTATTTTTGTGAATAAATTCCTTTTTAATTATTTTTAAACATTTTAAAAGTGAATATTTACCTTGAAAATCAAAACCAAATGAGTTTTAATTCATCTTGTGATTAAAACCTCATATTTCAAACCTTAAACAAAAATCACAAGTGGTTTATTCAAACTCATTTGGTATTTTTATCATTTTTATTGATTTTCTTTAAATATTTACTTTTAAAGGAAAATAAAATTAGGGTTTCTTTGATTTCAAACCTCATCAATCATTTTCTAAACTTTTTGGGCCCCTTGGTAGAGTGTAAGACCAAACCCTTTGTAAATACAAACCTTTTTGGGCCTCAGTGTATTGTATAAGTCCTGATCCCATCAAAAAGTTCGGCGCGATCGTCGCCTTTTTAAGAAAAAAAACTTGGGTCTCTCCTTGAGCTGTAAGCCCCACCACTTGTACAAAGATAAATCATTGGGCCTCTAAAAGAGTGTAAGACCCAACCCCATTTTAACCAAAACTTTTTGGGCCTCAGACATGGTATAAGTCCCTCCGCGTTAAAAAAGAAATCTTGGCACGATCGCCAGTTCAAAAACAAATCATCTGGGCCTATCCTCGTGTTATAAGCCCCATTCCTTTTCCTTAAACACCTTTGGGCCTCTTGAGAGAGTGTAAGACCCATCCCTTTGTACAGAAAACCTTTTTGGGCCTCAGTTACTTGTATAAGTCCCTGTACAAATTCAAAACAACAGTGTAATCACTGATAAAGCTTGGGCCTCTCCTTGAGCTGTAAGCCCCAACAATCTTGTCAAAGTACTTCCTTCTTTGGTTTTGAATATAATATTGTTATCAAAGCTTTCTTTGTTGAACAACTAACAAAACAACATGGAAGCTCTACAACCGAGTAAGTGTTTACCCGCTTTCTTTATCCGCTTTCATGTATGTATATAACTGCATTGTGGGGCCGCTCACTGTAAGTCTTCTTTCACAAACTTTTATATACTCGTCATATATCCACTGTGTAATACTAGTATAGTTATTTAGAGTTTTCCCTAGCAACTATGTCTAGCACTAGGTAAAGCCCTGTTGGTCACTCTTAAATACAAACAAAACTAGATCCCCATAGGATTACCAGACACAGTCTTCCCTCCTCTTGGGGTTAAACAATATAGAGACATGAAAGGCAGCATTCTCGGTGAACCCTTTCTCAGACTGTCACTCTTAGAAATTGTCAAAGAAACTCTACTCCCAGAGATGATCTTTTCTCCGTGAATGGCATCTCTTGAGTTTCTTCCAAATTCTCAGACTTTCCTGGCTTGATCTATTCTCGGTGAATGGCATGTCTTGAACTTCTCGGGGTTTTGGGACCCACGGGCTTCTTAAAAGCATCCCCGCCTCCTCTTGGACGTTCTACAAGGACCCTTCGGCTTCTTAAAATCTCTCATGCCTTCTCTTGGGCTTAGTACAAGGACCCAGAGACCTATACAGGTATAGGAATAGAACCTAGTCATCAATTTGCTAGAGTTGTCTTTCTGAGTCAAGTGTCAGACCAGTTAATGGGTTGACCTTCATCCCTTAACATACCAGCCTTCTCTTGGGCATCATGTAAAGATCATTCACTACCTGAGAATCGATTTGTCAAAACACCAGTAGACTTGGACAGTCTCAATACCCTTTGGATTTTCCATTTACTTAAAGAACAGGAAATAACCCTGATCCTCTGATCAATCCCAAAGCACAACAATACCTTTAGTATTTCCTTCATAAGAATTGATTTTCTCTTTTATCCATCATACTAGACCTGTCACTAAACTGAAACAGTCACCAGCACAGTAGCCTCCTCTTGGGCTTTGTACAATGATTCTCCCTAGCGGAGCTAACCTTTTCACACTCTCTTGTTGAGTATAAAAGACTCTCTTGTTGAGTCAAACCTGTTTAGCCTCCATCTCGGGCTTCGTACGAGATAAAAATCACTATCTTGTTGAGTATAAAAGACTCTCTTGTTGAGTCAATCTCCTTTTAGCCTCCGTCTTGGGCTTCGTACAAGACATATATAAAAAAGACTCTCTTATTGAGTCAAACCCTTTTAGCCTCCATCTCGGGCTTCGTACGAGATAGAAAACACTCTCTTGTTAAGTATAAAAGACTCTCTTGTTGAGTCAATCTAATTTTAGCCTCCGTCTTGGGCTTCGTACAAGACACATATAAAACCACTCTCTTGTTGAGTCAACCCTTTTAGCCTCTATCTCGGGCTTCGTACGAGACAGATAAAAGGCAGTCTCTTGTTGGGTCAATAGCCTCCTCTTAGGCTTTGTATAAGAAAACCCCGGTTGAGTCAATCAACCTTTTAGCATCAAAATCTGTGCCTTGCTCACAGTATACAAACATCAACAACTCCTTTTCCTTCATCTAAATTGCTGTAAATGGCAAGCCTCTGGATTATTTACATCCACGCCACTGTCCCTCTTTTAGCATGAGAACTTCCTAAGGAAAGATGGCATTACTCTAAACTGAGTTAAAGTCTTCTCCTTCAGGTTAAAAATCCCCTATAAAGGAAATTATGGCATTGATGGATTCACATATCCCAGTTAAAGTAATTCTCCTTTATAATCAGTCACCCAACAGTTGTGACAAACAGACCAAGTATCCCCTTTAAGAGATGACAAATTCTCTCTCATCAATAAACCCTTTAGTTTCACATCTTGGGCTTCAAACGAGATACAAATAGACCCTTCAGCTTCACATCTTGGGCTTTGAACAAGATATAAACCACATTTAGCTTCACGTCTTGGGCTTTAAACAAGACACCAAAACAACCTTTTTTTTGTCCTATAGAATAGGAGGAACTACGATCGATCTGATTTCCCTGTTTCATCAAACGGGAATACGTAGGCATAAGATTGAAAAAATCTTAGCGAGCATACAAATCAAAAACCCAAAATCCAGTATCTCCACCAAATAAACCCAAAAGCATCAAATCTAAACACATTACCAAAAACCTCACAAATAATCCAGACACTGTGTTCTTAACGAAATAATCAAAGATTGGGCCCCACATCCACATAGCATATGTAACCTAACAGACCGCTGTTCAAACTCAATATGCAAGCAGGGTTAATTGGAGACATTTATTTCCCTTCCTTAATCAGCTCCATAGGATAAAAAATGAATCGAACTGTAGTACCCCAAGCGATAGTGACTCAGGACCACAAAAATCGCGTTACAGAAAAAATGGCGCCCAGCGTGGGGCCCTATTCTTACAATCTTTGATAGAAAACCTTAAGTTCTCGAAATGTCATAGAAACGACGACACTGTTGGGGAGTCATTTTCTGTATAGGGCCATAAGACTAGAGGTCTAGGATGATTAAGACAAATATATATATTGTGTTTCCTAATTGATATCTGTGTTTATTTTTCTGCTAATGGGAATGTGTGTGATGCCACATGTGGAAAGATTGAGTATACACCTAAGATAGGTGATGGCAATGTGGGTAATCTTGTGGGGAGTGAATCCCAGTTAAGAGTCCCCGATCGACCATCAAACTCAGTGGAGACTCCATTTGCAGATACATTGCCTATACGACTTCGGTTGTTGAAAGTAGTGTGGTCGACTGGGTTATTTGAGGAGCTGAGGTTTTTAGTAGACTTAAGCCATTTTGTATTGCGGAAGCTATCGGAAATAGTTGTCATGCGATACTACCCTCATCAGAGATCGCTCTAGGATACATCAGCTCGCTGGCGATCCGGTTGCTATTGTTATCCCAAGAGGGGTCAATGATTTTGCGGACAGGTACAAAAAATCATCAGTATAAACCTTTGGGGGGGGGGGGGGGGGTAGAGCCTTGACTTCATGACACCGACCCTTTGACCCCATGTTTATTTTCAGAAGAATCGCTCCGAGATTTATGTCGTGTCCACAGAGATCGGTTCGAGGGAAAGAATGTTGTTCGACAGTCTCTCGCGTTTATGAGTTTGGATTAAAATAGTTTCAAACAAGAAAACATAAAAGTAAACACTAAAACAAAAAGAAATCATTCTTCAGAGAGAAAAACTCGTCCGACAATGCATATAAATCACTCCTCACAAACTTAAACTTACCGACCAGTTATACTCCACCTACAATACTCCTCAATATCACCCAGTATCGCTCACAACACAGGTTATGTCTAACGCAAAGTTGAGAGAACAACCGTGTTACCATTGCCGATACTTTCGCACGCTAGCTCAAGGTACGGAGGCATTAAGATTCAACGCCTATTGAAGATTGTTAGCCCTAAATCTATCTCTAGAATCTAGAAACTAACAAATAATCATCCCTAATCGAAGTTTACGAAGGTTATGTCTAACGCAACCCAAACCCCACGCATAAAGCAAAAATCAGAGACAATCACCAATAAAGATTTGTAAAGCAAGTTTTATACAATGCCATGGGCAACAAATATACATGAGATCATAGTCAATACATATACGAAACCCGACAAAGAAGAAAGACATGAAGAAAATCAGAAATGAACCAAACACTTCACGGATTGTCGGAGCCGATCGATGAGAAATCCACCTCGGATCATCCGCATGCAAGCTTCCATGATGTTTTCTAAGCTAATCTGCTGAAAAAATGAAGTTTGATGGAATTGGAGCAAGAACCCCCAAAACCATCCTCTAAAAAATGCTGAAAAATGAAGTTTATAGGCAAAATTTGTTGCCCAGGTTCGCACTGCGAACCCCCGTTCGCACTGCGAACATACACCGCCTTAGCTACTGCCAGAATTGTGTTTTTCATGCTTCCAGACACTTTTTATTTGCCCCGAGTTCGCAGTGCGAACTCGCTAGCGAGTGCTCGCCTACTGGTTCGCCTAACGAACATGACAGCAAACCAGAATTTGTTTTGACCATAACTCTTGAACCATAACTCCGATTGACGCACGGTTTGAAGCGTTGGAAAGATTATTCAATGCTTTATACAACAATGGCAAAATCCCATTGCTGGAATACCTGAAAAAATAAATTAAAATCAATTAAACTCAATGATATTTACACGATACACAATATATACACTGAAACGTAAAGTAAACGTAATTACGAACCAAGCGGGGTTTATTCAACCAATTTTAACACAAAGTAATGATAAGTGCAACAAAACTTATATACAAAAATAGGTACATTTTGCACTTATCTGTTTGCCATACACCTATTTAAAGAAATACAACCATTCAAATTGGCAAAGAAATATATAATCTGAAAATTAAGCTATTCTTGAAAACCAACTTAAACACACCAATTTTTTTCGAATTGAATCCGTCTCATTCAGCACATTTTATGTTCTTTAACACATAACATATGATTCAATGGTCTAATTCCTTCAATGCACTGATAACTTTTATTATAGTTTACCTCATCATTGTCGCTTATCAACGCGATTGTAAATTATATCGATGAATTAAAGCAAACAGACCATTGAACCATATATTATGTGTTAAGGAACATAAAATGTGCTGAATGAGACAGATGCGATTCGAAAAACATTGATTAATATAGGTTGGTTTTCAAATACTTCTTAATTTTCAGAATATAAGTTTCTATGTCAATATAAATGATTGCATTTTCATTAAAAGGTAAGTGAAACAAACAATATACATAGTATATACTAAACTAAACTTGTCAACCTGTATAAGAATTTAAAGAACAAAACATTGCTAAGTCACATGAAGCCTTTGTCTTATGATTTAGCAATGTTTTGTTCTTGTTTTGAGAACATTTTTCAACAACAACAACATACAACAAATCCAAACAACACAATAAAAAAAACATACATTATTTAAGCAACAAAACCCCAAGTGGGACTGTAACAAATCAAGATACATTGAGTCAATAACGCACCTCTTATTGAAAATAATCGTGGAACTATAACAATCATGATATATCAAGTTCATCTAGTTTGTGAAGCCATGAAGAAGAAATATAAGGTGGATGAAGTTTATACAATAACTTCATACTTCTTATATTTTTCTTCATGGCTACAAAAACCACATGAAACTTCACCATAGTATACGCTGGCTACCACCATACGCTTGCTACCACCATCATCACCATGTATCTACAAGGAAACACAACAAAAATCAAACTTAACCCTAAAACATTGTAGCGAGCGATTTTGGACGTGGTTCTAAAACACTGTCGCTCTGGGGTACTACAGGTCGATTCATTTTTTATCCTATTAAGGTGACTAAGGAAGGTAAATAGATGTCTCTAATTAACCCTGCTTGCATACTGAGTTTAAACAGATGACTGTTGGTTTACGGATGCGGTTTAGATTGTGGGCCTCTCTCTGCTTATTTTGTTAAGAATGAAATGACGGGACTATTCATGGGGATTTTGGATAGGTACTAGATTTGATATTTTTAATTAATGTGCTCGCTAAGATTTTTCCAATCTTATGCCTACATATTCCCGTTTAACGAAACAGGGAAATCAGAGCAATCGTAGTTCCTCAAATTCTATGGGAGGAAAAAGGTTGTTTTGGTGTCTTGTTCAAAGCCCAAGACGTGAAGCTAAATGTGGTTTGTATCTTGTTCGAAGACCAAGATGTGAAGCTGAAGGGTTTTGACTTTAGAGAGAATTTGTCATCTCTAAAGGGGGGCATTTGGTCTGTTTATCACAACAGTTGGGTGAGTGATTATAAAGGAGAATTACTTTAACTGGGATATGTGAATCCAGCAACGCCATAATTTCCTTTATAGGGGATTTTTAACCTGAAGGAGAAGGCTTTAACTCAGTGTAGAGCAATGCTATCTTTCCTTAGGAATTTCTCATGCTAAAAGAGGGACAATGGCGTGGATGTAAATAATCCAGAGGCTTGCCGCTTACAGTAATTAGATTGGGGGAAAAAGAATTATTGATGTTTGTATATTGTGGGTGAGGCACAGATTGATGCTAAAAGGTTGATTGACTCAAACGAGATTTCCTTATACAAAGCCTAAGAGGAGGCTAGTGACCCAACAAGAGGGTGCTTTTGTATCTCGTACGAAGCCTGAGACGGGGGCTAAAGGTGTTTGACTCAACAAGAGAGTCTTTTATACTCAACAAGAGAGTGCTTTTGTATCTCGTAGGAAGCCCGAGATGGAGCCTAAAGGTTTGACTCAATAAAAGAGTCTTTTATACTCAACCAGAGAGTGTTTTGAATCTCGTACGAAGCCCGAGATAGAGGCTAAAAGGGATTAACTCAATAAGAGAGTCTTTTATACTCAACAAGAGAGTGTGAAAAGGTTAGCTCCGCTAGGGAGCATCATTGTACAAAGCCTAAGAGGAGGCTATTGTGCTGGTGATTGTTTCAGTTTAGTGACAGGTCCAGTCTGTTGGATAAAAGAGAAATTTAGTTCTTATAAAGGGACTGATTGATGTGCTTTGGTATTGATCAGAGGATCGGGGTTATTTCCTGTTCTTTAAGAAAATGGGAAATCCAATGGGTATTAAGACTGTCCAAGTCTACTGGTGGTTTGAGAAATCGATTCTCAGGTAGTGAATGATCTTTGTATGATGCCCAAGAGAAGGCAGGTATGTTAAGGGATGAAGGTCAACCCATTAACTGGTCTGACACTTGACTCAGAAAGACAGCTCTAGCAAATTGATGACTAGGTTCTGTTCCTATACCTGTAGAGGTCTCTAGGTCCTTGTACTAACCCCAAGAGAAGGCATGAGAACTTTTAAGAAGCCGAAATGGTCCTTGTACAATGCCCAAGAGGAGGCGGGGATGCTTTTAAGAAGCATGTGGGTCCCCAAACCCCGAGAAGTTCAAGACATGCCATTCACCGAGAATAGATCAAGCCAGGAAAGTCCGAGAATTTGGAAGAAACTCAAGAGATGCCATTCTCGGAGAAAAGATCATCTCTGGGGAGTAGAGTTTCTTTTACAATGTCTAAGGGTGACAGCCTGAGAAAGGGTTCACTGAGAATGCTGCCTTTCACATCTCCATATTGTTTAACCCTAAAAGGAGGGAAGACTGTGTCTGGTAATCCTATGGGGATCTAGTTTTGTTTGTATTTAAGAGTGACCAACAGGGCTTTACCTAGTGCTAGACGTAGTTGCCGGGGAAAACTCTAAATAACTATACTAGTATTACACAGTTGATATTTGACAAGTATATAAAAGTTTGTGAAAGAAGACTTACAGTGAGCAGCCCCACAATATAATTATATATATGAAAGTGGATAAAGAAAGCGGGTAAACACTTACTCGGTTGTAGAGCTTCCATGCTGTTTGGTTAGTTTGTTCAACAAATAAAGCTTTGATAACAATATTATATTCAAAATCAAAGGAGAAAGTGCTTTGAAAAGGTTGTTGGGGCTTACAGCTCAAAGAGAGGCCCAAGGTTTTATCAGTGATTGCACTGTTGTTTTGAAATTGTACAGGGACTTATACAAGTGACTGAGGCCCAAAAAGGTTTTCTGTACAAACGGGTGGGTCTTACGCTCTCTCAAGAGGCCCAAAGTTTTATTTTTATACAAGTGGTGGGGCTTACAGCTCCAAGAGAGGCCCAAAGATTTGTTTGAAAATGGCGATCGCGCCAAGGTTTTTGAAAGCACAGTGTGTCTTATACATTGACTGAGGCCCAAAATATTTTGGTTTCAAAAATGGGCTGGGTCTTACACTTTATTAGAGGCCCAAATGATTTTGAATGGTTCTTATAGCTCGAGGAGAGGCCCAAATGATTTGTTTTAAACGGGCGATGATCGCGCCGAACTTTTGAAATACCACGGGACTTATACGATATTTGAGGCCCAAAAAGTTTTGTATTTACAAAGGATTGGGTCATACACTCTATTTGATGCCCAAAAATTTTGAATGGGTCTTATAGCTCGAGGACAGGCCCAGATGATTTTGTTTGAAAAATGACGATCGCGCCGAGATTTATTTAACGTATTGGAATTTATACAATGCACTGAGGCCCAAAAAGTTTTGGTTAAAAGGGGGTTGGGTCTTACACTCTATTAGAGGCCCAAAGTGTTTTTGAAAAAGTTTGATGAGGGTTGAATTAATCAAAAACCCTAATTTGCTTTCAAAATGTATTTTAATTGAATAAAAAATTCAATTAAAATGACCAAAATTGTTAAACATGTGGAAAAAAAATTGTGATCTTGGATTAATGTTTCAAAAATTATGTTTCTATCCACAAAATGATTGGGAATCACTAAAATTTGAAAAATCAAGAGGGAGAAAATATTGTAAATGTCAAAAAACAATTAAAATATTAATTCTTTACAAAAATATCAAGTATATGAAATAAATAATATTTTTGGTATTTTTTGGGAAAATAAAATATTTTAACATTTTTGTGAATTATTAAATAAAGAATCAACTCAAAATCATTAAAATTCAGAGAGAAATTAATTTTTGAATCAATTAAATAAAATCACAAAATTCAAATATTTGAATTTTTGAAAAAGGACGCCAAGAACATGGCAAGAACACGTTCCCTTCCTCTGTTTCTGCAGATTTGTGTTTTCTATCCAATCTCACTGAATACTTGATGATATCATGCAATCTACATATCAATCTACTCGTTTTTACCTCACGATCATGTCTATGGTCTTTAATTTCATTTATTTTAAGCATGGAATAAGAAATCAAAGAGAAACTTCAAGAACCCTAAAATTTGCATGAAGGTTCAGAAATTCCATACACGGTTCAAACAAAGCAATTGATTAAGGGAAAACACTCTATGCATGATTATGAACATATGGCCAAATTATTGTGCAGCAAAAAATGCATAGATCATAGAGTTAGAAGAGCTCATACTTACCACTTGCAGCTGGTGATCGTGTTTTGTGTTAGAGGTGTTACAGCTTGGTTCCAAGGATATGGACAGCTTCCCTAGGTGTTATGGAGTGTGTCTGGGTGCTTGGAGTGGATTGAATTGAGCTGGAACTTGATTTGGCACCTCAACTGCAAATCTGTCAAAGGATTGTGCAGATGGCTGGTGATTTTGAGAATCTGGTGTTCCAGATGTTGTGTGAGTATTTGGATCACCTCTATATGATGTTTATGAGGTGTGTGTGTGATTGGTTTGGTTGGAATAGCTCTCAAACTCAAAACCCGAAAGTGACTTGCTTTGGAAGGCAAATTTGGAGTGAAGAAGGAGATTTTGAGGAAAGCATCTGTTTAATGGCTTTGGTGTACTCAAACTGATCACAAATGAGCTCTATTTATAGTAAAGCAAGTTTGTTTTACGAGGAATAGTGAATGGCAACTGCTGCATAGGTTTGGCCAATGTTGATCAATGAGAATCCAAGTCTCCTCTAGCCATTGACTAGAGGTTAGGGCACAGGATGCTGGTTCCCTTGGTCTTGGATAAGTCTTGACTGAATTCAGTTGGAAATGGCTCAGTCCATGCCACCTTGGTGCATCCATTAAATGCTCCAATCCAAAATTGGAGTCTTGTCTCTCTTTTAGGGATTTCTAGGTTTGACATGCTATTTTTGGTTCCAAAGACTTGGGAGGCTTGGGATCAGAGTTGGTTCCTCCTTGGTCTCCCCTTGAGGTGTTCAGATGGATAAGTGTGTTTGTCATTTGCACAAATTTGGCAAATCGAGCAAAATGCACAAATCTGCCTTGCTTTGACAGTTTTCAGCAAGGCATATTGCCATTGTCATATCTCATACCTCATATCATACAACAACTGTTTGATCATAGTTGGTTTTGATACTTTTTGGATTCAAGTGAAAAATGCCCCTACATTTGGAAAAAAGTGAAGGCAGATTCTGACTTAGTGAAAATTTCACTAAGTGTTGGAAAAAAGTGACATTTTCACTTTTTATGATTTTGATCATTCCATAACTTAAAATCCATGAGGAATTGGAATGAGTTATGTTTGAAGCTTTTGTAGAGTGCCATGAGAGATACAAATCCAGCTTTGGATGGGGAAAAATGGCCTTATGGTTTAGGAGTTATGGTCCTTCAAAGTTGGTACCCTAGCCACTTTGTTCCATAACTTAGAAAAATTTCTACGTTTTTATGGTTACCCCTTTTACAAGTTATACCACTTTTCTTGATTTTTCTTGATGAATGATGATTCCAACCACACATTAACATCATTTTAGGGTTAAGGAACCATAATTATGAAAAATCACAAAAAGTCAAAGTTTGACTTTTGTGCACAGTTGACTTTTTATCAGATGAATTCCAAACTGTGCGATCCTCTATGAAATCAAGTTCTTGACCTAAATCAAACTTGATGGACTGATTTTATAGGTGTTATAGGGTGTATTGAATCATGTCCTAGGGTTTGGGAGCATGTCCTGGTCAAAAGTCAAAGGTGCAGTTCACTTTTTCATCGAAACCCTAATTGTGGTTCTGATGAAATTGAAACTTGTTGCTCAAGCTACTTGGATTAATCCATTGTTGCAAATGGATCAATTTAGTGTGTTGGAGACCCTCAAATCATGTCTTGAGGTCTTGGCTCATTATTTGTCCCAAAAGTCAACTTAAGGGTGAATTAGGTCAAGAAACCCTAATTCCTGATTTTTTTATGAATGCCTCCCCTGAGGCAAAATTGACTTGATGATTGGGTTTATGATGTCCCATGGAGAATCTTAGGTTATGCTTTAAAGCAATGGATCATGTCTAGAGGAAAATTTCCATCTGGAGGCCCTGGTCGACCAAAACCCTAATTTGGTGACACTGGCGATCTTGAGGCTTGATCCACATAGAATGCTGCAACCCTGTGCTTGATTCTGGTTGTGGGAGTCCTCTTGATCCATTGTGGATGTTTGAGAGGTTAGACAAGTTAAAGATCATGTCATTCCTTGATTGACCTTTTGCCTAAGTGTTTTGAGAGGGCTTGAAACCTTAATTCTTTTATGGTAGAGAATGCCTAACAATTCCTGAGGAGATTGATGAGGCATGTAAATACATCCATATTGTGATGATGATTTACACAATGGTGGGAAATCTTAGTGTTAAAAATTTGGGGTATGACAGATTCCCCTATTTAATCTTCTTGGACCCAAAGGTGTGAATGGCGAAGGTATTCGGGCATTCGGGGTGCAAGAGGATTAAATATCGGAATACCCGAAATTTTGACAGTGGTTATGAATGGTAGTTTGCTCATCCATCTTCTTTTGGTAAGCAATGATGCTTAGAAAAGTTAAACTTCCCCTCGATCCTGGTTTCCTACCAAGGAACTGGTCTCAGTTTCTGAAATATACTTCCCCTCGATCCTGGTTTCCTACCAAGGAACTGGTCTAAGTTTCTGAAATAAACTTCCCCTCGATCCTGGTTTTCTACCAAGGAATTGGTCTAAGTTTCTGAAATAAACTTCCCCTCAATCATGGTTTCCTACCAAGGAACTAGTCTAAGTTTCTGAAATAAACTTCCCCTCGATCCTGGTTTCCTACCAAGGAACTGGTCTAAGTTTTTGAAATAAACTTCCCCTCGATCCTGGTTTCCTACCAAGGAACTGGTCTAAGTTTCTGAAATAAACTCCCCCTCGATCCTGGTTTCCTACCAAGGAACTGGTCTAAGTTTCTGAAATAAACTTCCCCTCGATCCTGGTTTCCTACCAAGGAGCTGGTCTTAGTTTCTTTTGTCAATAAACTTTCTTGACAAGGGACGCTATGCGTAGCGGTTTTCCTCAAACTTCTAGCCGAATTTTCTTGGAGAGATGCCATTTGATAGAAAAAACTTTTGATGTCAGACTTGCTGGGGAACCCATCTGTCTGAATTGTAGAGGGGTACAAACTTCTCTGTTGGAGATGCCATTTGTTGACTATCTGGGGGAAAACGAGTCTCTTGAGAGACTACTTCTGCTTGGGAATTTACATCATACTTTTCTCGGGATCTTCTCGGAGAAATGCCATATGATGTGATCCAATTTTGAGGTGCTGATGACCTTTTCGTCAGCGGATTTTTCATAGAAAACTGTTGTATTGTCGAATCTTTGATTAAGAGACTTTCTCTGGGGATTTTCCTTAATCCGGGAAAGCGAAGATATCATCTTCAATGGCGAAGAGTGACAGTTGCCGAAAGTTTCTCTGGTTTTCTCAGAGGTTTAAGTTATCAAAGTGGTCAAGGGCCAACTCTAATCCAGAAATAAACTGGAGGAGAGAGATTGTTCAGACGCAACATTTCCTGACGAGGAAAAATCTGACAACTCGATTGTGAAGACTTTTATCACTATGGGACAAGACCGACTAGAGTGATAGTGATGCAATATGAATATGAATGTAAATCAATAATGCATGATGCATGTATATATATGCTAATAAAACTGACACGACATATAGACTAATGGATGAACGCGACTGGATACTCGGCCACTGTCGGGGACGAAGAAATATCGCTGGTTTATGATAGCAATTCTGCCTTGCTTAGGAGAGATAGTCCCTGCGGGGAACTACGTTGATCGGGCTTAGGAGATGAGAACTCTGCCGGGGATATCAAATGGGAACATCACATATGATACAGTTGATCCTTCGTTCAAGTGTACTGGTTTAGAAGGAGTACTTTGATTCTGCACTTTGAAGCCGATTACTTCTGGAAAAGCGTTCGATGTTCTTTTGATTTTCAACAGTCAAAAGAGATTGCCATCCTTATTTTAAAAGCAGAAAAATTTTACAAGTAAATTCATTTTTGTTTTATTTCAAGAATCGTTGATCATGTTAAAATGTCATTTTGTAAAGCTAAAACAAATAAGAATTGCAAACAAAAGCACAAGGGCTCAAATTTTATTGATAGGATGGAAATCAGTCAAACGCGTGATTCCATATAGTATTTACAAAGTTTTGAAAATGGTAATTTAAGGGAAAAGGGTTATATTGAAACATAACGACCACTATCCTTCTACCAACTTTGAATTCGGGACATCCTGAGCTTTTGTCGAAGATGACCCTGACTGGAGTTTTCTGGTAGTTAATTATCTTTTTTCTAAGTTTATTACCTTATTTTAAGCTGCCCAGTAACCGGTAGTAGGTAATATTTCTCTTCCTACCCAGTAACACGTAGTTGATATTGTTTCCTCTTGAGTTTATTACCTTCTTTTAAGCTACCATATGTCTGGTAGTAAGTGTTGAAGCGGTAGAGCGGCAAGCAAAAATTAATTTAGTACCCAGTTTTGTCGTCTCCACAAGGATCGGTTTGAGAGAAAGAGTGTCGTTCAACAATCTCTACATATCTAAGCTTGGTTTTAAATGGTATCGGAGTAAAATGCAAAAGAAAACATATGAACAAGAAAATAAATACATTCTTTAGAGAGGAAAAAACTCGACACAAGTTGTATTTCCTTCTACCCATCAAATACATAATCTACCAATCAGTTGTACACAACCTAAATCACTCATCAACACCACCACGTATCGCTCACAACAAAGGTTATGTCTAACACAAAGTTGAGATAACAATCGCATCGCCTCATCAATGATGTCTCACGCAACTCAACAACACGGAGCATTAAGAATCGATACCCAGGTGAATGTTAGATCTAAATCTATCTCGAGAGTTCAGAACCAAACAAATGTTCATCCTAGATCCAGATTCGAAGAGGATATGTCTACCGCAACTCAAATCCAAACATAAAGTGAGTAAAACAAGGATAACACCGATAAAGATTTATAAAATAGCTCGTATACAATGCCATGGTCAATACATATACATAAAATCAGAGTAAACTTACATACAAACCCCACAAATGGAAACTACAAAGGGAAGAAAGGAGAAGAATCAAAATCTCTCGCGGTGTCAATCACGATTAAAGAAGCTTTAATCCCGGATCATCGAGTTATAACCTCCATTGATGTTGTTAAAGCTATCTAAACTCCAAAAATGTGTTTGATGAAGTTGGGGTTAAAAGATCCCAAAAACATAACCTAAAAAATTCTGAAAAGTGACTTAAATAGGGGCTAAAATGACGCGAACCACGCTTAGCGCGCTATGAGGGCGTTTAGCGCCATCAGCAAAATCACAATTTTTATTTTCTTCATAATTTTCGAACCGTAACTCAGATTGACGCACGGTCGTAAGCGTTGGAAAGCTTATTCAATGCTCTATACAACAATGACAAAAAATCATTGCTTGAATAGCTACAAAAATGAGATAAACTAAAATTAGAAAGAATGACATTTATTACAACCGCGCTAAGCGCGATCTCACTTAAAATACCCTTAAACCACCTTAAAGCGCGCTAAGCGCAGTCCTGCGCGCGCTAAGCGTGGTCAAGAAAACAAAAATACTCTAGGTACTACCATCCAGTTCCCAACGCGCTAAAAATTACGCTAAGCGCGAATGACAGTATTTTGACTCCAAAATTCTGCATTTGAAGAATCCTGCTGGGCTCAAACGGGTCCATACTTCAACCCTGCATTATTACCTATAAAAACATATTAAAAACTGTCAAACTCAACAATATGTACACAAAAATGCATATTAGACACTATAATGTAAACAATATAAAATATACACAAAAATGGGAAATTATTAACGGAAAACCAATGAATCGAGCCAATAAGTGCCAATAATTCACACTCAAAATCAGTACAATTTAGCACTTATCAACTCTCCCCAACTTAAACTTGTTTATCCTTAAACACGAATAAATCAACTCGAATAAACAAAAGCAATTATCAAGAAATCTTGCTCAATAAGTTTTTACAAACGGAAAATAAACGTATGGTACAAATATCAAAAGTACATGCAAAACAATGCTTACCACTAAACTACAACGATACCACGATTATGAAACAAAGTTTAAGCACAAAACACATGTCAAAAAATTTAAAGAAATACAAATGTTGAAGAATGAATCACACCTAACACTCCTCTTCAGAATAAGGATGAAGAAATTTACACGATTGCAACAGCGGAACAATTACACTCATCTGAATACAATTCTAACAACACTTCAATTCGCACATTCATCTAACAATCATAAATGAAAACATGGAAGCAAAAAGATCACTAAGGGCTTTAAAGATTGTAGCTTGGCCAGGTTCATAACAAAGGGTCATTTCTAAAGGCCATTGAATAAAAATTGCCAATGCAAAAGAAACATTCACTATGCATGGTATTTACACATCACAACTTCATTCACCACTTTTTTTCCTCTGTTACAAACCTTCTCAAACTTCCTTTTGCACAAGTATTTCATTCTCTATTTTTCTTTTACAAACAAGCATGATTTTTATTTTTCTTTTTCATATTCATATTCATAATTTTTCAATGCTTGCTTGAATTTTTTTAAAAATTTTAGTAACCTACCATTTTCCTTTTCGTTCTCCCCAACTTGAATTCAACCAAACCTCAAGTGAATGCTCATTGTTTTTAATGGAAAGGAAATCAATCTAAAACAATGCTCAAAGGTTAAATAAATTTTTTTAGAATCTCATAAAATTCTATGATGAACTTAACTTTTAAGTTATGTACAAACACCAAGTTCATCACCAAATTAGGATCTAATCTGTTAAGGCTCAAAGGGGTTAACGAATACTCAATACTCAAGGGTAAGTTACTTTTGGATATGGTTGTGCTCAATATAAACAAATGCCTTTATCATTTCTAATGATTCCACAAAATCACAATAATGAAAAGATTAAGCATGAATCAAACGAATTAACAAAGTTATCAGTCATCCAAGCATTTAGTAAACAATTGAGGTTTCTCACAATGAGCTATGAACTAAAATGATTCACAAATGAACAAAAATTGCAAGACAATGAATGGAATGTAAGTTGTACAGAGCCTAAGGTTCATAAACATATTATGTTCTAGAAAAGCAATAAACACAAACCAAAGCAATGCAACTTTCTTTAAACTTTTCACAATACCATAACATTTTCTTGTCGAAACAATCAAAATTGAAAAATCACACAATGCATCCTCAAACTAATCAAACACAAAACTTGAGAACAAACACAAAAATTTCTAAAACTAATAAACATATACTAACAAAATGGGTGAAAGTGGATAAGAGAATAAGAGAGTTTTTTCCACAAAAAGCAAGGCTCGCTAAGCGCCGTCTGTGCGTGCTAAGCACGCATAGACTTACTGAGTTTTTCAAAGTCTTTCTCTCATTCAATCTATCCACACTCACCTTATTTTAACTATAATACTAAATACAAAACTGTACAAACTCAAAAACCGTTGGGTTGCCTCCCAACAAGCGTTTGTTTCACGTCGTAAGCTCGACGCCTTATTTACGTACAAGCTCCACCATGTTGCCTCGTTCACCGGTATATACCAAATAAACCTGCAACACTTGAGCAAATGTAAACGAAAAACCAAAATATGCACAAACACATACACAAACATGATGGACAACACATATATACGATAAGTGAATAAATGAAACAGAAACAAATATGTACAATGACATTGGAAAACAATTATGGACAAGTATGTACAAAGCTTAAAAACATAGAAACTATTGCAATACGATTCAATATCAAAACCAATCCCCGGCAATGGCGCCATTTTGTTGAAGCAGTAAAGCAGCAAGAAAAAATTAATTTAGTTCCTAGTTTTGTCATCTCCATAGGGATCGGTTCGAGGGAAAAAGTGTTGTTCAACAATCTCTACATATCTATGCTTGGTTTTAAATGGTATGGGAGTAAAATGAAAAAAGAAAACATATGAACAGGAAAATAAATACATTCTTTAGAGAGAAGAAAACTCGACACGGGTTGTATTTCCTTCTACCCCACTACTACAAAACTCGCAAACAACAACGCCAGGTTTACAACGGATTCATTTACACCGTTGTAATAGGTTATAATGTTCGCGCATCAGTGAGTAGCTGGATTTATTACTACTATTGTCTTATAACACCGTAGTAATATATGATTTGTAGCAAGCTTCGATCCCCAGCAAATACACGTTTTCAATTTTTTAGACTACATTAAGCAGGTGTCACTTAAGTCCATTATTTAAAAATTAAATTGTAAATGATTTTACAACGGTTAGTAAACCAACCGTTGTTATAGGACTTTTTAAAAAATAAAAAATTGAAAATTATTTAACCAAGATATTTAATCATGGTGTT
This sequence comes from Lathyrus tuberosus, assembly GCA_022829125.1. NCBI lineage: Eukaryota > Viridiplantae > Streptophyta > Magnoliopsida > Fabales > Fabaceae > Lathyrus > Lathyrus tuberosus. Next base: position 12,500,221 of record JALAZF010000009.1, read on the forward strand.
ACTAAATAACTGTTGTAAAATTTGAAAATTGCATGACGGTTGTAATTTCTAACCGTGATGAAAAGTGATATTTTTTAGTATATAAGCGAAAGTATCTATCGTTCACTACATAGCAGCCGTTTCTCTCAAAAGAAAACCCTAACATATTTCACTTTTCCCTCTCATAGAATAACTATAAACATAATTCAACCTTCAGATACGTCTTCAGAGTCGTCTTCACTAATCTCTAACTTGAGGTTCGTTTATTACACTTATGCTTCGATTTCATTTACTTGTCTTGTTAAAAATGGGTTCTAATTTTTCTCTTGAATGTTCTCATTTTTTCAGATCCATCATCACCACCTTAACAAATACAAGAAGTATATTTTCGCTATGTTACATATGGTTTGTGTAGTTATGAAGAAAAATACAAGAAGTATGAAGCCATTGTGTTAACTTTATTCACTTTGTACTTTTTTTTTTCATAGCTTCATGAACTAGATGAAATTGGAAAGTGTCTCAGCAAATCCTTCCATAAAGTTTCACCGTATACATTTTTTTCATTCTTTTCCATAAAGTTTCCATCAAATCTTTCCATTAAAATGTCTCAGCAGTCTGGATGTAGCCATGGAAGTAGGTCCTCAAATCGTTCAAGGTACATATGCAAGTGTGGTCTCAACGCTCCGTTGATGACAACATGGACCGACTCGAACCCAGGTCGACGTTTCTATGGTTGTGGGATGTATAAGATTCAAGGATACAAACAATGCTCTCACTTTGCTTAGTTGGATGACGAGATGGATCCTAGAGGAAAACAAATAATTTTTTCACTAGTAAAGAACTTGAATGAGGAGAAGGGACTGGTTAGCACCTACAAAGCCAAGAAGGACGAATTGATGTTGAAGGTGAAGATCCTGAAGAAATAGTTGAAGATTACCTTTTTTTTTAGTGTTCATTGAATTTGTTGTAATGACGAATTAGGTTATAGTTGATTAGGTTTGTATGCTTACTGATGGTGTAATGGTTGATGTATTGGTTACATAAGATTCATGTGATGATGTTATGGTGTATCATGAATATAATACAAGTAATATTATTATAACTTTATCACAAATCTGTGTTGTATTTTCTACTGTGATATGGTGAACAATAATATAGGATAAAAATAGGTATAAATTATAAAAGCAGGATATAATTGTAAATTCTGCAGAAAATTTTACAACGGTTATTTATCATAACCGTTATAATAACTTGCGCGCTGTCCAGTAAAAAATTAAAAACAAAATTGCGCAGCTGGGAATCGAACCTAGGACCATCACTTTATCACAACGGTTTTTTGGATAAACCGTTGGGATAGGGCGCGCGCTTTCTAGTTTATTACAATGGTTATAGGGCGGTAATTGTAAGTATCATATATACAACCATACTCTACATAACAACGCCTTGTCCTGTGTGGTTATATATCTTTCCCAACCGTTATTAAAGGTAATGTTCCGTAGTAGTTCCCATCAAATACACAATCTACCAATTAGTTTTACACAACCTAAATCACTCATCAATACCCTCACGTATCGCTCACAACAAAGGTTATGTCTAATGCAAAGTTGAGAGAACACTACTACAAAACGTCCAAACAACAACGCGGGGTTTACAACGGCATCCTATACACCGTTCTTATAGTGCGTACTGGATGCGCGCGCATTATTTTAATTAGAAATCTCAAGGGTATAATAACGGTTGTTATGAAAACCGTGGTGATACAATCTAGCTATCATGGGTTCGAACCTCATCGCCCTCAAATAGTTTATTCCTTTGACGTAAATGCTCCCTTTTTAAGTTTTTTTAATATTTAACTAAAAAATAATAATGATATCACGACATCTTTTTCTTAAAACCGTTGTTACAAACTGTTATGTATTTTAAACATCAAGTATATATCAATTTATCCATTGAAAAAAGAAACAAGACGAAACAACCCTAACACCAACGCCATCACCATTGTCGGGAAGAAGACAACAACAACAAGAAAGTGTTCTACTTTAAGGTGTTGCAATGTCACATTTGAAGACAAAATCATCCAAAGGTGTTTCTACGTCTTCTTCCAATGTAAAATCTCGATCTGGAAATTTTTGTGGTTGTGATGGTCGTATGGTTTCTTATCAATGCATGAAGGGACAAAATAAAGGAAGGCTTTTTTGGAGATGTCCATTTTGGAGGAGCGATGAAACATGTAATTTGTTCATATGGGATGAAGACGTGGGAAAAAGAGATGGAAATGGCGATGAGAGCATTATGAAGTCAGGGTTGGAAATTGTGGGCTATCTGAAGGTTATGTATGAGGATTTAAAGAAAAAGAACAAGAATTTGAAGAACAAACTGAAATCAGAGATATTTTCAGGAAATATCAAGATGTTATGTTTTCTTGTCTCCTTTATGTTTAATGTTTACTTTGTTATGAAATGTAATAGTTGAATTAGGGTTTGAATTACATTGTTGATGTTTAAACTATAGATGCATTGTGAATTACATTGTTGATGTTTAAACTGCAGATGCATTAAGTGAGAAGTTAAGGCACACCTTTTCTTTTTTATTTATTTTAAAATTCACAAATAAAAGGGTTATCACTACGGTTCTCCTGGTTAACCGTAGTGATATATTTATAATAAATAAATACCTATCTATACGGTTTTTATTTATTTTAAAATTCACAGATAAAAGGGTTAACACTACGGTTATTCTAGTTAACCGTAGTGATATATTTATAATAAATAAATACCTATCTATACGGTTGTTATTGTTAACGGTTGTGAAATAGTTTACCCATATATAAGCAAAATAACTTTCACTTAATTGACAGTAACGTCGTTGCCTTCAAAGTGAAACCCTAGAACCCATTTTTTCTCTTCGTTTTCACCATTAGCCGTGAATCATACATTAAGGTATTCTTCTTCTTCCATCTATTGTTAGATATTTCCCATTATCTCGTTTGTGGATTGTTATTTTTGTTGATTTTTCTCATTTTTTCAGATTCGTTTTCACTACCTTAACAAAGACCATGCTTTGGAAACTTCATAATGTTTGCGTAGCTATGGAAAAAAGTACAAGAAGCATGAAGCTATGATAGAAACTTCATCCACCTTGTACTTTTTCTTCATAGCTTCACGAACAAGATGTTAGTAAATGAAGAATCAACACTGTAAGCAAACTTTATCTAGTTTTAGAAACAATGAAAAGAAATATAAGAAGTATGAAGCTTTTGTGTAAGCTTCTTCCTCCTTATTTTTCTTTTTCATTGCTTCCCAAACTAGTTCAACATCATAATTGATTCCTGTTCTGCGATTAGTTTCATTAAAAGGTGTGTTATTCCTGTTCCTCTCTTTACTCTTCACTGGATTATGGTTTTAGGGTTTATTTTCAAATGAGGATGCTCATTTTTGAAGTTTACTTTGTTTCCTTTCAGGTTAAGGGGATGATACAGGGTGATGATGCTGGTGGAAGCAAGCGTATTATATTAGTTTATAATTTCTGGATCTGGTATAGAATGTTGTTTGAGTTTATTATATTCTATTTACATTGTTTGTTTCACTAACCCTCACTTAAAGTTTGCTAGTGGTAGCAAGCGTATTATATGAGTTTATAATATTTGGATCTGGTATAGAATGTTGTTTGAGTTTATTATATTCTATGTAGATTGTTTGTTTCACTAAACCTCACTTAAAATACATTCAGTTAATTTGACATAGATACTTATAATCTGCAAATTAAGTTGTATTTGAAAACCAACTTAAACAAACCAATGTTGTTTTCTGATTGCATGCCTCTCATCATTTATCTCACGTTCTTTTATGTATAGATTATGGTATAATGATCTGGCTCCTTAAATGCATCGTAATCTTCCATTATAGTTAAATCAAAGATGAGGCAGATTATCCAATGTCTTGTTGATCTTAAGGAAATTTAACTATAATAGAAGATAGCGATATATCGAAGGAGTCAGATCAATAAACCACAATATATGTAAAAGAGCGTGAAATGCAAGATGAGACGAATGCAATCAGAAAACAACATTGGTTTGTTTAAGTTGGTTTTCTAGAACAGTTTAATTTGCAGATTATAGACATCTTCATCAAATTGAATCCATGTATATTTATTTAGTGAGGTGTTTGGAAAACAAGCAATCTACATTTAATATAATAAACTTAGGGTACTTACAACAACGGTTATCTATTGTAACCGATATCATAAGTAATTTATGTTTTATATAATTTTGCTGCTGATGGGTTTCGAACCTAGAACCTAAGTGTATGTATCACAACGGTTTATTATCATAACCGTTGTGATATATGGCTTGCGCCCTACCTTTCAATAACGGTTTCCAGCCTGTTGTAGAAACAGCTAACTTACAACGACAATCTACATAACAACGCCTTCGCCCACGCCATTATATGTCATTCCCAACCGTTGTTAAATGGGTTTTTCGTAGTAGTGGAACAACCGCATCGCCTCATCGATGATGTCTCACGTAACTCGACAATATGGAGCATTAAGAATCGATACCCACGGTGAATGTTAGATCTAAATCTATCTCTAGACTTCATAACCTAACAGATGTTTATCTTAGATCCAGATTCAAAGAGGATAAGTCTACCGCAACTCAAATCCAAACATAAAGCGAGTAAAACAAGGATAACACTGATAAAGATTTGTAAAATAGCTCGTATACAATGCCATGATCAATACATATACATAAAATAAGAATAAACTTACATACAAACCCCACAACTGGAAACTACAAAGGGAAGAAAGGAGAAGAATCAAAATCTCTCGCGATGTCAATCACGATTAAAGAAGCTTCAATCTCGGATCATCGAGTTGCAACCTCCATTGTTGTTGTTAAAGCTCTCTAAACTCCAAAAATGTGTTTGATGAAGTTGGGGTTAAAAGATCCCAAAACATAACCTAAAAATTGCTGAAAAGTGACTTAAATAGGGGCTGAAATGACAGAACCACGCTAAGCGCGCTATGAGGGCGCTTAGCGCCATCAGAAAAATCACAATTCTTATTTTCTTCATAACTTTCGAACCGTAACTCCGATTGACGCATGATCGGAAGCGTTGGAAAGCTTATTCGATACTCTATACAATAATGACAAAAATCCTTGCTTAAATTTCTACAAGAATGAGATAAAATAAAATTAGAAAGAATGAACTTTATTACAACTGCGTTAAGCGCCCTCATATCGCACTAAGCACGATCTCACTTAAAATACCCTTAAACCGCCTTAAAGCGTGCTAGGCACGGTCCTGCTCGCGCTAAGCGCGGTCAAGAAAACAAAAATACTCCAGCTACTGCCATCCAGTTCCCAGCGCACTAAAAATTGCACTAATCGCGAATAACATTATTTTGACTCCAAATTTCTACATTTGAAGCATCCTTCTTGGCTCAAACGGGTCCATACTTCAACCCAGCATTATTACCTATAAAAATAGATGAAAAACTATCAAACTCAACAATATGTACACAAAAATGCATATTACACACTATAATGTAAACTATACAAAATATACACAAAACTGGGGGATTATTAATGAAAAACCAAATAATCAAGCAAATAAGTGCCATTTATTCACACTCAAAATCAGTACAATTTAGCACTTATCAACTCTCCCCAAATTAAACTTGTTTATCCTCGAACAAGAATCAATCAACTTAAAGAAACAAAAGCAATTATCAAGAAATCATGCTCAACAAGTTCTTACAAACGGAAAACAAACGTATGGTGCAAATATCAAAAGTACATGCAAAACAGTGCTTACGACTAAACTATAACGATACCACGATTATGAAACAAAGTCTAAGCACAAAACACATGTCAAAAATTCTAAAGCAATACAAATGTTGAAGAATGAATCACACATAACACTCTTCTTCAGAATAAGGATGAAGAAATTTACACGGTTGCAACCGCGGGACAATTACACTCATCCTAAAATAATGCTAACAACACTCAATTCATACATTCATCTAACAATCATAAATGAAATCATTGAAGCAAAAAGATCACTAAGGGCTTTAAAAGTTGTAGCTTGGTCAAGTACACAACAAAGGGTCATTTCTAAAGGCCATTGAATCAAAATTGCCAATGCAAAAGAAACATTCACTATACATGGTATTTACACATCACAACTTCATTCACCACTTTCATTCCTCTATTGCAAACCTTCTCAAACTTCCTTTTGCACAATTATTTCATTCTCTATTTTTCATTTTCAAACAAGCATGTTTTTTATTTTTATTTTTCATATTACAATTTTTCAATGCTTGCTTGAAAATTTTCAAAATTTTTACTAACCTACCATTTTCCTTTTCGTTCTCCCCAACTTGAATTCAACCAAACTTCAACTGAATGCTCCTTGCTTTTTATAGCAACGAAATCAATCTAAAACAATGCTCAAAGGTTCAAGATTTTTTTTTAGAATCTCACTAAATTCAATGATGAACATAACTTTTAATTTATGTACACACACCAAGTTCATCACCAAATTAGGATCTAATATGTTATGGCTCAAAGGGGTTAACGAATACTCATTACTCACGGGTAAGTTACTTTTGGATATGGCCGTGCTCAATATAAACAAATGCCTTGATCAGTTCTAATGCTTCCACAAAATCACAAAAATGAAAAGATTAAGCATAAATCAAACGAATTAACAAAGTTATCAATCATCCAAGCATTTAGTAAACAATTGAGGTTTCTCACAATGGGCTATGAACTAAAATGATTCTCAAATGAACAAAAATTGTAAGAGAATGAATGGCATGTAAGTTATACAGAGCCTAAGGTTCGTAAACATATTATGTTCTAGAAAAGCAATACACAAACCAAAGCAATGCAACTTTCTTTAAACTTTTCACACTACCATAACATTTTCTTGTCGAAACAATCAAAATTGAAAGTCACACAATGCATCCTCAAGCTAATAAAAAAAACATGAGAACAAACACAAAAATTTCTAAAACTAATAAACATATACTAACAAAATGGGTGAAAGTGGATAAGAGAATAAGAGAGTTTTTCCACAAAAAGCAAGGCGCGCTAAGCACCGTCTGTGCGTGCTAAGCACGCACAGACTTACTGAGTTTTTCAAGTTCTTTCTCTCGTTCAATCTATCCACTCTCACCTTATTTTAACTATACTACTAAATATAAAACTGTACAAACTCAAAAACCGTTGGGTTGCCTCCCAACAAGCGTTTGTTTCACGTCGTAAGCTCGACGCCTTATTTATGTACAAGCTCCACCATGTTGCCTCGTTCACCGGTATACACCAAATAAACCTGCAACACTTGAGCAAACATAAACGAAAAACAAAAATATGCATAAACACATAGACAAACATGATGGATAACACATATATACAATAAGTGAACAAACGAAACAAAAACAAATATGTACAATGACATATGGAAAACAATTATGGACAAGTATGTACAAAGCTTAAAAACATAGAAATTATCGCAATGGGATTCAATATCAAAACCAATCCCCAGCAACGGCAACATTTTGTTTATGCGGTAAAGCGGCAAGCAAAAATTAATTTATTACCCAGTTTTGTCGTCTCCACAAGGATCGGTTCGAGGGAAAGAGTGTCGTTCAACAATCTCTACATATCTAAGCTTGGTTTTAAATGGTATGGGAGTAAAATGCAAAAAGAAAACATATGAACAAGAAAATAAATACATTTTTAGAGAGGAGAAAACTCGACACGAGTTGTATTTCCTTCTACCCATCAAATACACAATCTACCAATCAGTTGTACACAACCAAAATCACTCATCAATACCCCCATGTATTACTCACAACAAAGGTTATGTCTAACATAAAGTTGAGAGAACAACTGCATTGCCTCATCGGTGATATCTCACGCAACTTGACAACACGAAGCATTAAGAATCGATACCCACGGTGAATGTTAGATCTAAATCTATCTCTAGAGTTCAGAACCTAACAGATGTTCATCCTAGATCCAGATTCGAAGAGGATATGTCTACCGCAACTCAAATTCAAACATAAAGCGAGTAAAACAAGGATAACACTGACAAAGATTTGTAAAATAGCTCGTATACAATGCCATGATCAATACGTATACATAAAATCAGAGTAAAATTACATACAAACCCCACAAATAGAAACTACAAAGGAAATAAAGGAGAAGAATCAAAATCTCTCGCGGTGTCAATCACGATTAAAGAAGCTTCAATCCCGGATCATCGAGTTGCAACCTCCATTGATGTTGTTAAAGATCTCTAAACTCCAAAAATGTGTTTGATGAAGTTGGCGTTAAAAGATCCCAAAAAAATAACCTAAAAAATGCTGAAAAGTGGCTTAAATAGGGGCTGAAATGACGCGAACCGCACTATAAGGGCGCTTAGCGCCATCAGTAAAATCATAACTCTTATTTTCTTCATAACTTGGATTGACGCACAGTCGGAAGCATTGGAAAGCTTATTCAATGCTCTATACAACAATAACAAAAATTCCTTTCTTGAATACTTACAAAAATGAGATAAGCTAAAATTAGAAAAAATGAAATTTATTACAACCGCGCTAAGCGCGATCTCACTTAAAATACCCTTAAACTGCATTAAAGCGTGCTAAGCGCGGTCCTGCTCGTGCTAAGCGCGGTCAAGAAAATAAAAATACTCCAGCTACAACCATCTAGATCCCAACGCGCTAAAAATTGCGCTAAGCGCGAATGACAATATTTTGACTCCAAAATTCTGCATTTGAAGCATCCTTCTTGGCTTAAACGAGTCCATACTTCAACCCTACATTATTACCTATAAAAACAGATGAAAATCTGTCAAACTCAACAATATATACACAAAAACGTATGTTACACACTATAATGTAAACCATACAAAATATACATAAAAATGGGGGATTATTAATGGAAAACCAACGAATCGAGCCAATAAGTGTCAATTATTCACACTAAAAATCAATACAATTTAGCACTTATCAGTAGGTAATCTCTTCCCCAATTGAGTTTGATTCCTTTCCCTTAGTGGAATTGGATATCCCCATTTGTTGCTTCCTTTGCCCCGACAAAGTCTTAATTTGTTTAGTGATAGCATGTCTTCCCCCGTTGATATTTTTTGTTGCTTGTGTTGGTAAGTTTTCCCTCAGTGGAATCTTACTCTTTTGTTTTCCCCCTGCGGAGTCTCTTTTCCTTTCTTTTGTTCTCCAGCAGTTTGTTTGTCTTATGTGGCATCCTTTTCCCCACATAATCCTTTGCATTAATTGTCATATCATATCATGTGCATTTTACGGTATCATAGGGCCAAAAATTGGGTTTGTTGTTGTATTTAAGCATCTCCAATCCCGTCGAGACTAAGATTTAAATCTTCATATCTCCTAATTGAAGAAAATTAAATAGGGGCAACTTTTATACCATAATTTTCAACCCTAAGATATCATCCTATTTTTGCATTTCTTCAAACAAACAAGATCACAAGCTTGGTGACTTTCTTACCCTCTCATCTTTGTGTTTGCTTTTCCAGATATCAACAAGCACCTCTTTGTGCATCTTTTTCCTTTAAGATTATATGCTTTATGTTTCACTAACTACTAATCACAATACCAAAAATATGTCTTGTATCCTTTTGTTTCTTTGCAAGGTAGGGTGCTATATCAAGAACACCAAGCATGATTCACCAGCTAGGGTTTTGCTCTCTCAAGGTTTAAATGTGGCCAACCATTGATTCCCAAGGGTTATTTCATTAAAACATGGCTTCTAATATCAAAGTACAAGGTTTCAAGCATAATTCAATCTCATTTTGATCAAAGATATCTCAAGGTTTAGTAGCCTGTCTCTCAAGAAAAGTCAAAGGTCCATGTGTTTATTTCCATCCCTTCATCAACAAGTTACCTCTACCTTTGGTCAATTTAATCAAAGGACATTCAAGGACACATTATTTTGAGTTCGTATGATTATCCACGTGCTTTGAAATGCAAGGAAAGTCCAAGTTTACAAGTTGATTCAAGGAAGTTTGACCTAAAAAAGTCAACATTTCAAGTCAAAGTTCCAAAGATCACAACTCCTTCAATTCTCAATATTTTTGAATGCCTCTTTTTGCATATGACTCTTTTCAACATCCTCTTCAACTTCTATTTACATGACCAGAGCCAATTATGCTTGGAGGATCATCAAATGTTTTAAGACATTATAGGTCATTTGTGGACTTAGTGAAAATTTTGCCTATTTTCAAGTTACTTTTTCTCAACTTCAAGAATCACAACTTCTTCAATTTTCAACATTTAAATATCATTCTTTTTGCACAATATCATTTGTGATACCGGCCACAAGATTTCTTCAAAGGTCAAAGTCAAATTGTGCTTGTAAGGCCATGGAATTCATTGATACATTATAGGTCATTTTCAGCCATTTGGACTTAGAATATTTCAAGTTTGGTTTGCCAGATTTGTGTGCCAACTTCAACATGACATAACTTTTTCCTCAAGCATCTAAATGAAACCTTTTCTTGGCACATTGTGATCTTTGCCATGATGTTAGCAAATTCCAAAAAGAATGGGATTCAAAAGCCTCGTGTACAAGATACCCCATTCATGTAAACTTGGTTACTTGGAACTGAAGATTTGCACCATGATCATATTTTTACCTCAACCAAAACTCAATTAAATACCAAATTACCATGCATTTTGGAGCTAAACATGATTAGTGGAGTTCCCTGAAGTAAATTGACTCCTAAAACGCATCATTTGGCTGATTTTTGAGTAGTGGCAAGTCACACTTTTGTTACTTGGAGGGTGCACACGAATTAACTCAATTATTGATCATTTCACCCCTCTCAGCATTCCATCATCTTCAACTATATATAGAGCTATCGTGTTTTTGATTTCCAGCCAGTTTCAATCCAATTTCTTGATTCATGTAGCTCCATTGTGTTCCTCTAAAGCTTCAGCAACAAGAATCAAGCTCCAAGTGTCTCTGAATCATGCTGACCAAATTCAGTTTCTGAGCTTCTCCGATAGTTTTTGAACAAGGTAGTTTGAGGCTCCATTTTCAATCAAACAAGTTACCACAATGTAGTCCTTAACCTTCTGATTTTTTCTCCTAACCTAGCTGGTGCTGGTAGCTTGTGTTCATCATTTAATTTTTGTTTTCGTGTTTGTGTTTTCTTCTGGATTTTGATGAAATTCTCTCTACTTTCTTTCAATAAATGAAAATGGAGTATGAGGTTGAGTTTGAAAGTGTGAAAAATACACAAGAAGGGGGGGTTGAATTGTGTTTCGCGTTTTCTTATTATTTAGCTTTTGATCAGAGTCTCAGAATCAGAACTGATGTTCAGATTCTAAGTTAATTCAATTGGCAGCGGATTCAACAGAAGTAAATAAAATAACTTTAGAATACACAAAAGATTTATACTGGTTCCTCCCCTAACTGAGAATAGTCTAGTCCCCTTGCCTCGCAAGAGCTTTTCATTATAACCACTTCATGATTACAATCGCTTATGCTTCTGCATAAGTCTTTTACAACTACTCAGACCAACTGTCTGAGACTTTCCTTACTTAGATCTCATGTCTAAGACTTAACCTTTGCTCACACCATCTGCCTGAGCCACATGCTCATCTGTCCTCTGGTTGATATTTCCCTTTGATTAGAGCACATGTCTAAGACTTCCTTTGCTCACACCATCTGACTTAGTCGCCTGCTAATCTGTCTTCTGGCTGAGACTTTCCTTTGCTTAGAGTACATGTCTAAGACTTTCCTTTGCTCACACTATCTGACTGAACCACCTACTCAACTGTCTTCAGACTGAGACTTACCTTTGCTTAGAGCACATGTCTAAGACTTTCTTTTGCTTAAATAGTCTTGTTGAATAAGAATTTTGTTTGCTCGAGCACATAGCAGGAGACTTAATCTAAACTATTAAAGGCTCAGCAGAATAGAGAACAACGTGTACATGATGCACACATCAGAGGTACGGGAAATCACCATAACAAAGAACTAAAGTACTTAAGATTTCTTGAATAAGGTTAAGAAATATTAAGGCTTTCAAAATTACAACCTAAAATAGAAAATCTACCAATTACATAGTTGATAATTGCTTGATCTTGTTACTCCTTCAACAAAAGAATCCTTGTTGAAAATTCAGGTTTGAATCTTCAGCCACATATATAGGCTTTCCAGAAACTAGCCGTTAAGAAGGTTACTTGATCAAGTGTCTTTGTTTTTGCTCCAAAGTATAAGAGACGTTGGACATGGATGCACAACAGATTTATGAATCCATTATGTAACACATTTAACCATTGAGTTTTCAACAGGTTCTGTACTAAAGAGTCGTTGGGAGTAGACATGCATAGAACATACCAGCTTTTCTTGAGCCTTGCCATCTTGTACACTCGAGGTGACAGGCTGATAAGACAATACAACATGCTTTCAGTAGTACGGATAATTAACAGCTTATCCCCAACTCTGAATGGTACCAGATGCTGATATGCAATTACTAAGTGTAGAATCTCGTCTTAATGCTAAGGCCTTCAGTTCAGAGTCTTCGTCAAACAACACTAGAAATTGTTCTTCAGATTCTGCCACCAGAAGCTAGCAATGAAGCAACTCCAAGTGTATCTCAAGTAAACAGATTCTGATTATTTATGTACAAGACAAGAACCTGCATAAATAAAACACACATCAAATAAGCCATTATTCTTTTAATAATTTTTTTATCATCAAAACTAAAGATAAAATATCAAGAACAAATCTTGTTCTAACAATATCCCCCTTTTTTATGATGACAATCACAAGTATTTAAAGAACAATGTTGGGCATTTAAGTTTCTCTGCAACAACAGGGTATGAGCTCCCCCTGAGTTTGATAGCTCACAGCTGGGTTTAGTTTACTCTAGCATTAAGAACTATTTTTTAAGAAAAATAAATTAGTCTTCATACTGACAATGTTGTGCTACATATTTTAGGAGTATGATCTTTATATCATATCTCTAACATGTATGGTACATAAATTGTTATTGACTGGCCTCCCATAGTATGATCTTCCTTATAGATTGTGCTACGATTGCTTAACATAGCGCTAAATTTGCCCCTAATCGGAAAGTGATCATTTGGTCCAATTTTAGATATGAATCATTTTTTAGTTTTGATTTAATTCTCTTATATTTGTAGTGTGTTGATTATTTTCCACCTAAGAGAGCTAGTGACATACTTGTTGATTTTATCCAAGTTGGAGCCCTTCTCAAAGGATGATGCAAAGTTCTCATACTTGTTGGGTTGATTAGTTGAGTAATCTACTTTAACTGACAAAATATCTTCTTTATTAACTTTAACACTAACACTAACTTTAATTGTGCTAACTTTTACTTTATGCCATTTATTTTTATGCACTTTTATTTTTATGCTCTTTATTTTATGCTTATCATTTCATATCATATTTTCATTTTGTTTATGTTTATGCCTTTTTTCTCTTTATCCATTTGGACTTTTTTTTTTTTAAGACATTAATAAATATTAAACACCCTAAAAGACTTTAATTTCTTCCTTGGACTATTGGTTACTATCCTTTGCATGGATTTGGAGTTTTGGACTTAGAATTAGGTTCTTTGCCCTATGCTTTGGAATTGTGACTTGGGCCCTTGGATTTTATTTAGTACTTTGACCTTGAGTTTACCTCTCATGAAGACTTGGCCTGGATACTTGGTTTTCATCTGATGCTTGGTTATTATCTCTGCTTATCTTGTTGCTTGAATCCAAAGGATGGGTGTTTTGGCTTGTTTATGTCAAAGGCTTGTATCTTGGTTAGATCTTTCATTCCCTAGCTTTTATTTTATGCTTTAGGTTAGCCTCTTCATCCCCTCCCCTTCTTAAATTTTCAAAATCTTCTCCATTTTTCAAAACCTTCTTTTTTCAAACTAGAACCACTTTCTTAATAAACCTTGACTTTGTCAAGTGCATTTTCAAACTCTTTTTTTTTAATAAATGCTAATCAATCTTAAGCATATCAAGACCATTTTCAAAAGACTTAAAAAAGATAAAACTCATTCAAACCATTTTGTGCCTTTTGTGCACTTTTTGCTGTTAATACTTTTCATAAAGTTTAGACATGAGTCATTTCCATAGTTGAGATGTGACACTCCTATCCCCATAGTATTGTTTGAAATAAGTTGATTATTTTCCACCTTAGAGAGTTAGTGGCATACTTGTTGATTTTATCCAAGTTGTAGCCCTTCCCATGGTGATCCAAATGTCAATTTCACATACTTGTGAGTGATTAGTTGAAGCTTTCTCCTTAAAATGACAAGTTGTCTTTTCATTTAAAATGTATCATAACAAACCATTTTGTTATTATTACCACAAAATACGATGTTTTGATCCTCCATTGCACTTTGTGGGTACGTAGGCACGAGGCTCAGGAAGTTTTGTCAAACACAAATTTATTAAAAAATACTTCTCTTCTCACCTCACCAATCTTTTGCAAACAACACCTTTTTTAAGCCAAACGCTAGATTTTCAAGAGGTTCCTCTATAGTACTATAGATGTTTTGGGTGCTAACACATTCCCTTTGCGTAACCAACCCCCTTACACTTGTCTCTGTTTTTTATTAGTTTTGTTTTAAAACTTCTTTAGGTTTTATTCGTTCTTTTCCATTTCGTTTGGAAAAATAAAAGTGCAGTGGTGACTCTTGTTTTGCGAGTTAAGTTAATCAATAGCCTAATCTCAAATTTTCCCGCTACAGTAATGTTGAAAAGAAGACCCATGATGCAAATGAACATATTCTCGGCGCAAACAGCTCACAAAGGAACCAATACACGTCACCCATAAGAAAGAAAGTGGAGTTCAAGCAAATATGGAGAGAGGTCCTGCATATGCATGATATCCCCCAACCGGTACCTCTAAAGACAGATTTCATGGAGTATGATCCTCGCGATTGGGGCAAGTTCCATAAGGTTTGTGGACATCAGACGAAGGATTGTTACTAACTAAAAAAGAAGATAGAGCTCCTCATCCAAGAAGGGCGTCTGAAGAAATATGTCAAGAGAAACTCTTCCAAAGGACCAGGAGAATCTAATTCTCAAAAGAGAGACTCGTCAAACAATCTAGGATCAAATAAGTCAGAGGAGCAAGTTAAAGGAGGTGAATATTGATCCATTCACCATACCATCAACACCATTGCGGGAGGATTTATTGAGGACGGGATTTCTAGTCCCACCCTTAAAGAGAAATCTCTCTAGGTCCTGACCATTGATGGCTCACCCATTAACTCTATCTAAGGAGAATTGAAAAGCTCCAGAGGACAAGATCATCTTTTTTTTATATGGATGCCACCAGAATTCACCCTCACAAAGACGACGTTATCAACGTTTGATAAAACAATTGGGAGATAAATAGAGTCTTGATCAACCATGGGAGCTCCGCAGACATCCTTTACACGGATACATTTGAAAGGCTCCATCTGAATATGGAGGACCTAAAACCCATCCAGGGGTCATTGGTGAATTTTCCTGGGTGTGAATATGGAAGTAGAAAAATAGTTTAGACGGGGGTGAATAGACCCAAATAAAAAATCAACCGCTTTTTCAAAATGTATCAGAGATTTTTCAAAAGGTGTGAGCGGAAGGTTTGCATCAAAAATATGAAAATTATACTTTTTGAAATTTGACCACGTTAGCACTAAATAAATTCACAAACACCAAAGATGAATATGATGATACACAAGGTATTCAATCTATTCAGTTGTATAATCCACGGGGTGTGTTTATACAACGACTCAATATAGTGAATTATAACCTCAATTGTTTCTCAGAATGTAATCACCAATTCAGCTCGATAAGGTAACAAACCTAAGATTATGTGATAAATCGCTATTAATTGAATAGACGATAAACTATGCTAGAATTGAAATACCTAAGCATGCAAATAATACAAAAATTAAATGCAAGAGTAAGTGAGTGAGTAAGAGAAAGAGAGAGAGAAAGAGAGAGAGAGAGAGAGAGAGAGAGAGAGAGAGAGAGAGATTAAGAGATTGATTGATTACACTAGATTTATGGTGCTTCGTCGTTCATCCTCGCTTTGCCTACGTACATTCTTCAATGGTTTCCCATCGGAACCTGCATTGTTCCTTTTTATTTGATAGATATTTGTAAGAGTTTATACAATCACCGATCCACAATAATGCTGAGAAAATTAATTTCTCCTATATGGATCTTGACTTTTATATAACGTAATGCCAAACTCTTCTACGTAATCTTTACTTGATTAACACTTCTTGAATCTTCCAATATCACAAATCTTCTCCAAGCCTTCGTGTGTAACAATTAACCCCTTAATCCTTATGATTCCTTGAGCGATAATTTGTCT
This sequence comes from Lathyrus tuberosus, assembly GCA_022829125.1. Lineage (NCBI taxonomy): Eukaryota > Viridiplantae > Streptophyta > Magnoliopsida > Fabales > Fabaceae > Lathyrus > Lathyrus tuberosus. The sequence continues at coordinate 12,516,593 of JALAZF010000009.1, forward strand.
GAAGATTTGAGAAGAACTCCGCCTTATCTGTAGCCTTCGACACATTTAATAATAAGGCAATATGGAGAGAACAACATACTTCTTTTCTATGGAATTTGTCATCACCATTGACAATCACCTCAATATTGAAAACTACCTCAAAATATCAACCAAATCTTTAAGATAGATTAGTTTCAAGAGCGCACCTCCTTCAATCAATTATAAATCTCTTGTAATAAGATCTAAATCAAATTGAGTTTAAAGATGTAATAATTTTGTTGCAAGAACTTTTAACTTTAAAAAACATAGGCTATTGATTTTTCACAAAATCACAATGTTGATTATGATATCCACCATGATTCGTTTTTGAAGAATGATGAAAAAAAAGGTTTTATATGTGCCTGAGATTAAGAATTGAAAATGGTTGAAAAAGTCAGTTAGATTCGAATCAAGAGCATTTCATGATTTGAATCAAATGAACAGGTGAAGTTTAATAAAAGAAAAAACAAATTTTTGACCCATTTTTCTGTTGATTCCATTCTAGAGGAAAGTGTGATTCGAATCAAAGACCCCGTGATTCAAATCATATGTTAAATATGATTCGAATCAATCAGGCTAAGTTATCTGAAAATGTGGAAAATTGTATAATTCGAATAAGGTGTAAAGTTTGATTCGAATCAATTGTGGCATAGGTGACCCAAAGTTTAATGATTTGAATCATGTGTAAAATGTGATTCGAATCAAATTGTTTTGAAATTTTTTGGTTTTCCTCTGTCCAAAACGATTCGAATCAGAATTTGTGCTTGATTGGAATCAAACACCCAAACCTCATTTTTTCAAAATTTTCAAAAAACTTTGAGAATTTTATTTCCACCTAACTTGATTCAATACCATATATGGATTTTATTTCCACTGATTCATGTCGTTGATTAAAAGCATCGTGATCAAGTTCAGACCTAACCAATGGTTTATGCTTGCTAGAAAATGAATCATTTCAAAACTTGATCTAGAGAGGTACAATCATGAAAGAGACTCAATAATTGAAAGTAAATCCAAATGAAAATGATAAGAAAAACATCAAAATAATCGTATTGGGGTGCTCCCCATGGATGTATTAGGGACATTGATCGGAAAAGTAGTAAGTGTACTATTTTTACTGATGTAGTAATAGTAGGGGTTATCCCCAGAATCGATCTCTCGAGGATTGCATGTAATTATCATTGCAGATGTTATTTCAATTGAACAAAAATTCCTTAAGGTTTTGTTTGTTTTGAAAATTATAATAACAATTAAGAAAATAAGCATAATGAATAAAATGACTTAGACAAATATCAGAAGTTATGCTAGGGAGAGTGTATAAATTGCTCTGCAATAAACCCAATTATCATTCAAAGAGACATGCATCAACCCTTAGCTTACCAAATCTTATTAGTATTTTTCCTTAATTCCTTAACAGAAAAACCTTTGATATTCTCCTTTGACCCTAATTCCTTAGAGATCTCGAAATAGCATCAAGCAATAGTTTTAACAAGATTTTTAAAGGTTATTATTGGGTATCCTCATTCCTAAGCAATATCTACCGCAATATTATTTTACAAAAGCATTAGGTTGGTTTGTCCGACCTAACCCTAACCGTAAATCAATTTCAATTGGTCCGATCGAAAAAACATTAAGAACATTGCAAAATAAAAGCTTAAAGGGAAAAGCATAATCTCATAGAATAATTCAAAATAGGTTCATTACATTGCAATTTAGGGACACCCCCCTAGCATTGAGGGGTTTAGCTACTCATAGTACTAAAAGAAATTACAATATAAAAAATAAACATTACAAGAATTCTGGATTACGTTGATCTTCAATTGCTCCTGCGCATGAAAACCTTCTGTTCTCCGTTCCTTCTTGATCGCTCAATCTTTCTTGTCAAGTCTTTCGTAATGTCAAAAAGTGCTTTTTCCTTTCTCAAAAAGTATCTCAAATACTCTCAGGTCCAATTCATTAATGGGGAAATGCCCAAAATACCCTCATGGAACACAAAGGCCAAAAATCCAAGAAAATAAAGTTATTTAGCGTCTAAGCCAACACGGACCGTGTCAGCTGACACGGGCGGCCGTGTTGGCTCCCTGGTATCTTGATGAAAATTATTTTTGCTCCAGACCTACTGACACGGGCCGTGTCAGGTGACACGGGCCGTGTCAGGTGACACGGGCACCCGTGTCAGGCCACTGCCAAACCACCAACAAATTGATCTTTTGATATCCTGCTGACACGGGTGGCTGTGTCAGGCCACTGGCTCCCTTTTAAAACCTTTCCGAATTCTTGCGATTTTTCTCGTTTTTCGCTCTGATTCCTCCTGAATGTTTATAAGAACCTGAAAACACTAAAGAACCCAACCAAGGCCTAAAATGCGGTAAAAGAGATATAAAACAAATAAACAATAACAAAATATTAACTAAAATAAATAGTGAAATAACGTATGAAAACCACCAATCAAACTCCCCCAAACTTAAACTGTTGCTTGGCCTCAAGCAACAAGCTTGCATACAGACTTCCTAGATTAAACGGTACTATTCAAAAGAAAAACTTGTGAAGGTAAGGTGAGTCGATACTCATATGTGAGCCTTTGTTCCGATTGGCTAAAACTAGTTCTCTTGGTAATCGTCCGTTGACGAAGGTATTACCTAAACGCATACCGCGATAAAACCACGGACCTAAATCCCCCTTTCGGTTACCTCTCCAACTATGCTTTGGGCTTAAGTCTTTTCTTCGATTTTCTACCCCTTTCATTCGGATAATCATATTAAGGCAATTTTTTCGTTTTCCCTCACATGTGCAAGATTGATCGAAACTTTTTCTAGGCACCATGATCTCCTTTTTTTTCTCATTCATTGGCATTTATTAGTCCACTTTGGGATGACAATTGAGACTCAATCGCCATTAGGCTAAGTAACCGGGTGAGGGTTACCCAACTTAGAAGGACTAGTTGCCTTTATCGCCATTATTCACTTTTTTGGTGCCTTAAGTAATTCTCTCAATCAACCTTATACATGCAATTCTTTTTAGTCATGCCGGACTATCACTATGAACTAATCGGGGAATACTTCTCAAATCCGAGTACTATGGCACAAATCTACACATTGGACTCGTTTTTTTACTCCAGGGAATCTAGGGTGTTCGGGTCATTCCTAAGTTTTCAAACTTTCCCAATGTCCCTAGTTCTAAATCCTCTTACCTTAAACTCTATATATACTTTCTTGACCATCTCAAAATCATAGTGTTCACGAGAAAAACTTTGACGGTTCTAATTCGGGGAGAATTCAGAGTGGTTTTCATAAAACAACATACAAAACAGACATGGCCCGTACAAAAAGGAAAAACTAAAAGCAGTAAATCCTCCCCCAAACTTGAACTACACATTGACCCCAATGTGTTCGAACAAGATCGAGAGAGGTCACTCACAGAGATCCTTACTAAGGATGTTGACGGTAATGCAACACCACTGCTACATCATTGTTTGCACATGTAGGATCCAGATTATTTCCTGCAACCAAAACAAAAACAAACGGAAAATAGAAAGTAATTAATCAGACAAGCATGGGTTGCCTCCCACATAGAGCTTCGTTTAACGTCGCATGGCTCGACATATTACTCCCCAATGCTATGGGGGTACTTCAGCTTACACGTTTTGTTGCTTAACCTTTCCGCAACAGAGCACCGGTCCGATTCAGGAATAAGAGCTACATTGTGATTCAACTCACATCCAACTTCCACATTCTTCCTTTGATGTTTTTTTCTCTTCTTTCTTTGATGTTTCTTCCTCTTATTAACTTCTTGACTAGATTTTGGAGTCTTGCTAGGTGCAATAGATGACTCAGATGGTACAACCTAATGGATTATTCCAGAGACCTTTTCAAGAAGTGGTTTTGAGCTTTTGCTTTTTCCCACTGTTCGGATCATTCCAACTGCGGGGTGATTACTTTCCTCTTGACCTTGCTTCTCGAGTTCCAACACTTTCAAGGTTACTTCTTCCTCAAAATATTTCAAGGTTAAAGTACCAGCCTCAATATCCACACTGCATCGACTAGTCATTAAGAATGGTCGACCCAGTATGATAGTCGTCTCCTCATCCTCGGGTAGATCAATGATCTCAAAGTCTACTGGATATGTGAAGTTATCAATAGTCACATGCACATCTTCTGATAAGCCGTATGACCGCTTGGTTGTGAGGTCGGCAAACTTCAGATTTGTTCCCGTTTCACTTATTTTATTTATACCCAACTTTTTGAAAATTGAGAGGGCCATGAGACTCATGCTAGCACCCGAATAAATCAAGACTCTCTTAAAAGTCCTGTCCTTTATGGTACATGGGATTGATACAGAACCAGGATCTTTCCGTTGGATTGGAATTCTCCTACCTTGTGATTCCCCACTACTCTCCTCAATTAGACTCTTTACCTCCTCTCCACTAGGTTTTTTTTTCCAATGACCTCCTTTATGAATTTCTTGTATAGAGGCATTTGTTCAAGTGCTTCAAAGAATGGCATATTAATCTCTAACTTTTTGAACAATGAGCTGAATTTCTCAAAGTCTTTTTCTTGTGTCTCCCTCTTTGTCACTCTTGAGGGGTACAGTAACTTGATCTTAGGTTTAACCGCTTCTTTTCTTTTCTCTTCAGTTGGCCTGGCTTCTTCTTTTGCAACTTCCTAGCTTTTTATGGTAACAACATTGACATTCTCATGATTCTTCGGATTGGGGATTGTGGTGCTTGGGAGGGCGCCTGGTATCTGAGAACTTGCTAACTGTTGTTCTATCTGGCTCATCTGAACTTCAAGATATTTAATGGAAGCACGTGTGTTCCTTTGATTACTTCTTATCTCTTCTTGAAATTGGAAGCTTTGAGTGGACATCTTCTCAATGGCAATATCCCATTGTGCTTTTTGGGGAGTTTGTTGCTGATGTGGGTATTGTTGTTGATTCTGATCTTTCCAGGAGAAGTTAGGATGATTCTTCCACCCTGGATTATAAGTTTGAGCGTAGGGATTATTCTGCTTCAGGAATTTTATCTCTTCAATTTGTTGCGGAGTCGCAACACAATGTGCAGTGTAATGGGGTCCACTACAGATCTCACAACTCATGGGTTGACCAGTTTAAACTTGTGCCACACTTTGAGTACCCACTTTCATTGCCTTTAATCTTCTTTCAACTTCCGCGGCAATCTGATCTTCTACCTTCACAACCTGATTATTCAACTTCAAATCAATCACACCCTCAGATTTACTCACACTTTGATCATATAACTCCAAATGTTCGTTGGCTGCAATAGCTTCAATAATTTTCTTGATACCAGTCGCGGTGGTGAAGTTGGATGATCCACCAGCAGCTGTATCAATAAGTTGCTTAGTTTTCATTCGGAGGCCATTGATGAACATCTGCATCTGCTCAGTTTGATCCATGTTGTGAGTCAGACAGGCTACCAAAACCTTCTTGAACCTTTTGTATGCGTCTCCGAGAGATTCTCTGTCCTTCTGTTTAAAGTTCACAATATCATATTTTTTTCAGATATAAACAGAGGCCTAAAAAATACTCATTCAGAAATGCCTTCTCCATCTCTTCCCATGCGGTAATACTCCCAGCAGGTAACGAGTAGAACCACTCTTCAGCTTCTTCTGCCAGAGTGAAAGGAAACAGTCTAAACTTCTTTGCTTCCTCCGTGTGCCCCTCAATCTTGAGAGTGGTGCTCATAGTCAGAAATCTTTGCAGACATTTGTTGGCATCTTCATTAACCTTTCCGGTGAAAGGTCTCCTCTCAAGTTGAGTGATGGTGCAAGGATGCAGCTGGAAAATCGGCACATTCACCGGTTGGTTCACAATGGTCAACCTACCAGCCGGTGCATTTGCCCCACCGTAATGGCCCAGAAGTCTCTCCGCTGGTTGATTTCCAGCCATAATCACAGTATCTTTGTCCGCCTCTGAACCTGTTTCTGAACCTGAATCTGATTGTTCTGAGTGGACATAAACTTTTTCTACTTCTGGTGTTTAGACTGACGGTTCTGCTTCTGAAGCTTCCAGTCTTGCTCGTCTACGCCTTGCGTGTAAAGTTCTTTTGATTTCTGCGTCAAAATTAAAATTTGCTGAGGGTTCTCCTCGCATAAAAATGTTAGACGCAGATTAGTAATAACAGTAATAATCCAAAAGTTATAAAATAAAAATAAAAAATAAAAGTACAGAAAAATAAAATTTTAGTCACAGAGTGACAAAATTTCAATTGATTTTTTTTTTTTTTTTTTTTTTGAAAATCTTGGTATCCAGCCTTGCGACCGACTAATCCAAGAGGGACCAATATCCACCGTCCACTAGCGGGGGCCCCGTTTCAAGCCAGAGCAAAGCTCCGTATGGACTAGCCCACACAAGAGTTGATTGCACCTAGTAGGATTCGAACCTGAGTCCTTGAGAGGGCACACTCTTAAGACCCAAGCCCTGTTTCAATCGAATTAACACACGAACTTATACTTTGGCAGTCCCCGGCAACGACGCCAAAAACTTGATCGGAAAAATAGCAAGTGTACTATTTTTACCGATGTAGTAATAGTAGGGGTTATCCCCATAATCGATCTCTCGAGGACTGCGTGTAATTATCAGTGCAGATGTTATTTCAATTGAACAAAAATTCCTTAAGGGTTTGTTTGTTTTGAAAATTATAATAACAATTAAGAAAATAAGCAGAATGAATAAAATGACTTAGACAAATATGAGAAGCTATGCTAGGGAGAGTGTATAAATTGCTCTGCAATAAACCCAATTATCATTCAAAGAGACATGCATCAACCCTTAGCTTACCAAATCTTATTAGTATTTTTCCTTAATTCGTTAACAAAAAAATCTTTGATATTCTCCCTTGACCCTAATTCCTTAGAGATCTCGGAATAACATCAAGCAATAGTTTTGACAAGATTTTTAAAGGTTATTACAGGGTATCCTCATTCCTAAGAAATATCTACCACAATATTATTTTGCAAAAGCATTAGGTTGGCTTGTCCGAGCTAACCCTAACCGTAAATCAATTTCAATTGGTCTGATCGAAAAAGCATTAAGAACATTGCCAAATAAAAGCTTAAACGAAAAAGCATAATCTCATAGAATAATTCAAAACAGGTTCATTACATTGCAATTTAGGCACACCCCCTAGCATTGGGGGGTTTAGCTACTCATAGTACTAAAAGAAATTACAATATGAACCTTTCCGAATTCTTGCGATTTTTCTAGTTTTTTGCTCTGATTCCTCCTGAATGTTTATATGAACCTGAAAACACTAAAGAACCCAACCAAGGCATAAAATGCGGTAAAAGAGATATAAAATAAGTAAACAATAACAAAATATTAACTAAAACAAATAGTGAAATAACGTATGAAAACCACCGATCAGACATGCAACTACATTCTCCCTTTTTTTAAGCTTGGAAAAATTTCTCTTGGAATTGAGTCGACTTTGAGTAAAACTCAAAACACGCATATGTTCCCCCTAAAACATTGCACACAAACCACAACATAAAATGCATAAAACAATTCTAGACTCATTATAACTTCTCCCCCTTTGACAACATCAAAAAGAGATAGATCGAAATGCGTCTAAAAACCAAATACATAACCACAAACAAATAATTCCAAATGAAAAAATGAGCTAAATAGCTAAGAAGCATATACAAAAACAAAAGTAGGACACAAAACACGAAGATGGACATGTCATAAGCAACAAAATGCAAATAGACATTCAACACGAACATTCAACATCTAACAATTAAGTGATCAAAATTTGTATGTCAAGGAATGCATTAACAATCATAAATAATGCATGAACAAGTATACAAATGCTCGAATGCACATAATTATCAACACACATTTAAAAATGCTTAAATGCAAATTAGAAAAATCAAAACATATGTTGGAGATAAATGAGTAAGATAACGAGGAAATAAGTAAACCAACACAAAACTCTAGAGCAAACACATACAATGATATAAATTGGATACAAGAGTTATAGAGACATACCAATGTAGTCGATAAAATCTATGATTAGCTACAAAATAGTGTTAGTGAAAACAAAATATATAGCAAATGAAGCTAAACAAAATCCTCATTCTATTTAAGTCATGAAGAGTCTAAGACTCCTAAATCCCTACAAATCATGTGAAAGGGATTCGAGGATAATGGTTTTGTAAACTTGTCAGCAAGTTGACTTTTAGTGTCAACGTTTTCAAAAACAACATCCCTTTTTTCCCACCTAATCTCTAAGAAAATGGGGTCGGATCTCAATGTGTTTGGTCCGTGAATCAAGTACCGGATTCTTAGTGAGGCTTATTGCACTAGTATTATCGCACTTAATCGAATGCAGCCAAGTTTTAAATCATTGTCTTGCAATTCTTGCTTTATTCATAATACTTTTGCACACCAACTACCAAAGGCTACATATTAAGCCTCGGAGGTAGAAAGAGCAACAATATGCTGCTTTTTACTGTGCCAAGAAACTAAACAACTTCCAAATAAGTGAATGGTACCACTAGTAATTTTCCTATCTGACTTGCACCCTGCAAATTTGGAATCAGAAAAACCTACTAAGCTACAAGCACTACCTTTAGGATATCAAAGACCGTGATGGGGGGTTCCATTAAGATACCTCAAAATACGTTTTATGGTCTTAAAGTGGGAATCTTTAGGCGATGATTGATATCTAACACAAATGCATACACTAAACATGATATTTGATCTACTTACACTTAAATAGAGTAAGGATCCCATTATACCTCTATATTTGGTTATGTTGAAATCCACTCCTCTTTCATCTTTGTCAATAAGCACATTGAAGGCCATGGGTGTTAAGATACTCTTCAAATATTTTATATTGAACTTCTTGAGAAGCTCTAAGCAATATTTCATTTGACTTATGAAAGTGCCTTCTTCGTCTTGCTTGATTTGCAATCCTAAGAAGTATGTCAGCTCTCCCATAAGTAACATATCAAACTCTCCCAGCATCAAACTTGCAAATTCTCGACAAAAAGATTCATCAGTAGACCCATAAAATAATATCATCTACATAAATTTGAACAAAGAGAATATGTTTTTCCTTATGCCTTATAAACAAAGTGGTGTCGAATTTGCCATGATTAAATCCTTGTTTAATTAAAAATCCACTCAATAGCTCATACCAAGCTCTTAAAGCTTGTTAGAGACCACATATGGATTTTTTTCAATTTAAAAACATTATTAGGATTATCGTGATCCTCGAAACCCGAGGGTTGTGAGACATACACCTCTTAGTTTATATGGATATTAAGAAAAGTGTACTTAATGTCCATTTCATAAATCTTAAAGTCCAGGAAGTAAGTGAATGCCAAAAAGAGTCTAATAGCTTTTAGAGGAGCTACAAGAGCATAAGTCTCCTCGTAGTCTATTCCTTCGGCTTTACTATATCTTTTTGCCACTCATCTTGCTTTATTTCTAGTAGTTACACCATTTTCATCCATCTTGCTCCTAAATATTCATCTTGTGCCAGTGACAATTTTATCAATTGGACACGAAACAATGTCCCAAACTTCGTTATATTTAAATTGGATTAGTTCTTGTTGCATAACAAGTAACCATCCTTAGTCAAGTAAAGCATAGGATATCGATTTAAGTTTAATCTAAGAAATGAAAGCAAAGTACTTACATAAATTACTAACTTGTGGCCTAGTACTTACACCTCTTTTGATTTCTCTTAGGATTTGATCTAACGAATAATCCTTTGTGATTTCCCAATCTTGATGTAGCTGGTTCGATGTCTCTTAGTTTTCATCCTCATGTAAGTTTTCCTCTTTATCTTCCTTAATGTCCTCATACTTTGTTGAAGGAGTAGGATCCACTTAGCAACTTTTTTCGCCGATCAGCTTTTCCGTTATCACACCTAAAACATTATAACAAATATCCTTCCCGTATGTTGGGGTGAGGAGTCATCAAAAGCAACATGATTGGACTATTCTACAAAATCAGTTCTATGATTGTAAACCTTATAAGCCTTACTCGTACATGAGTACCCTAAGAATATACCTTCATCGGATTTAGCATCGAATTTACCAAGATTGTCCTTTCTGTTAGTTAAAATAAAGAATTTTCAACCGAAAACACAAAAAATAAGAAATATTTGGTTTTCTACCCTTAAGTATCTCATTGGGTGTCTTCTCTTGGATGGATTGAATGATCACCATGTTTAAGATATGGCATGTGTTATTAATCGTACCAGGCCAAATATACTTAGGTAGGATCATTTTATTTATCACAGTCCTGGATAATTCTTTCAAAACACAATTTTTATGCTCAACAACACCTTTTTGTTATGGAGTTCTTGGACATGAGAAATTATTAGCAATCCCATTTTCAGTGCAAACGTTTTGAGTTGATGGTTAACAAATTCACCACCATGATCACTATGGAGAGTGGTGATTTTAAAACCAAAAACATTTTGGACAAGCTTAGCAAAATCAACGAAAGCCTTAAAAATTTCATCCTTATGGGCTAAAAACAACGTCTAAGTAAATCTAGAGTAGTCATCAACAATCACAAATCCGTAATAGTTTCCTCCTAAACTTCTTGTCCGCAAAGGGCAAAACAAGTCTAAGGGAAGAAGCTCAGAAGGTTTTGATGTCAAAATAACCTTTTTCGTTTTAAACAAAACTTTAGTATGCTTTCCCATTTGGAAATCATCACAAAATTTGTCTTTTAAAAACATTATGTTAGGAAGAACAACTATTAGATTCTTAGATTCTATTTTATTTAACAAGTCAAAATGCACGTGACTTAAGCGTCTATGCCATAACAAAGAATCTTCACTCTTAGCTACTAAACACTTAGTTCCATGCATTGACACGTCATTTAGATCAAGCATATATACATTTTCAATCCTATAACCCTTAAACACAAGGCCCTTACTTTTCTTATGTTCAATTACACAACTAAGAGTATCAAAACTATGGAATACCCTTTGTCGCATAATTGGATAATACTAAGTAAGTTGTGTTTAAGCTTTTTTTACTAAAAGCACATTTTCAATTGTAATTGTGGAGGGATTTACCACAATACCTTCACCAAGAATTTTACCTTTCGTATTATCTCTGTAGGTGACATGACAATTTTCCTTCTCATAGAACTTGATGAACATGGAAGAATCTCTCGTCATGTGTCTTGAACATCCACTATCTAGAAACAATAATCTTTTTGAGGAGGCAAGAGGCCTAATGTGACCCTTATCTCCACAATAATGGAAAATAGCTTTAACTAAAATACTTATTCTATTTCTTTTAGTGACATGAGAGTTTTTCTTAAAAACCTTCCCTCTTTCACTTGAAGAACTAGAACAAGTACAAGATAGTGAAGTAGCATGTGTTAGTTGTACTTTATGAGTTTCAATTTCAAGTTTTAAAATTGGAAACTCACCAGATTCCACTATTTCCATCTTTTCAACTAAAGTATTTAAAAAATTACAACACCCATCCATTAGAGATGCATGCACTTCCTTAAGAGATTCTAAATCGCAATTAAGAGGATTTATCTCCTCTTTAAGTTTTAAAAATATTTCTTTTTGGAGATAAATTTTCTTAAATGCTTTAACAGAATCCGCATACATGTTATTGAATGCTTCAAAAATTCACTATAAGAATACTCATTATCGGAATCATAATTAAATACCTTTGAAGTTTCATCTTTCTTATGTGCCATCGAACAAAAGTTGGCACACTTGTCATCTAAACTTGAGAAATAATCGAAGGAGGGGCTATCATCCTCTTCTTCCCATGCGATGTAGGCTCTATGACCTTTGGATTTTGTTTTCCTTTCATCTTGTAGAAATCCTTGTCTTTACTTTTATGATGTTTGATGAGACTTGGATAGGTTGTTCTATAAAGCACGAATTTTCCAAACTCGTAACATGTGATTTCATCATAACTTTTCTTGTGTTCTTTCTTAGGTGGGTGGGTATTTTTGAAATTTACTAGTCCTTTGTCAGAATGCTTGAGCTTGTTTCTTTTTAAGTATCTATTATAGCGTCTGACGAATAAACATGTCTCTTTCTTTTTAGAAGCTTCTTCATTAGAGTTGTCACTTTCTTCCTTCGATTTTTTCCCTTTAGATGATGAAGCTTTCAAATAAAGATCATATTTATCTTCTTTACCTTTCCCTTTCTTTTTCAACTTTACTTCGCTATCAGCAAATTATTTCAACTCATTCTCATACTTGGCTAACTTTCCAATCAGTTTTGTAATATCCAAAGTACTAAGATCGTTTTATTCTTTTTAAGAGGTAACCTTTGGTTGGCACTCCCAGCACATAGATATCAATATTTGGTTAGTTAAATCTTTGTTAGAAAAGGTTTTACCCAAGTTACTTAGTTTGTTGATTAAATGGGTAAATCTAGTTTGCATGGAATCCACAGATTCCATATGAAATAGTTAAAACTCCTCTGTAAACATATTGATTTTATAATCTTTGACATCATTCCCTCATTGAGAGTTTGGAAAGCGGACCACATACCTTTAGAATTTGTATGATGTGAAATTGAGTAGAATACTTTCGCGCTTAAAGCTGAAATAAGTATATTCCTCACTTTCAAATCATATGAAGCCTTTTTTATCTCACTATCATTCCAATCTTTGGGATGTTTAACAACTTCGTCATCATCCTTGGGAATAAATTATCCCTTAAAGAAGACACACCACATATTTTTGTCAACCGATAACAAGTGTACATACATGTTCGCTTTCCAATAAGTATAATTTTCGCCTTTAAAAATAGGTGCTCTATTATACGCTCCCGTATGATCGTCATCGTCTGCCATATTCATAACTTTTGAATGTCGATTAGACACAAACAAAAAAACATCCCTTGATACCAATTGTTGGATGTGAATATGTAAGTAGAAAAACGGTCTAGATGGGGGTGAATAGACCCAAATAAAAAATCAACTATTTTTTCAAAACGTATCAGATATTTTTCAAAAGATGCGAGCGGATGGTTTGAAGCAAAAATATGACAATTATACTTTTCAAAATTTGATCACATTAGCGCTAAATCAATTCACAAACACCAAAGATTAATATGATGATACACAAGCTTTTCAATTAATTCAGTTGTATAATTGTTCAAACTGCAGTAAAGTGGCAAGAAGCAAAAATTTAGATTTGGAAGGATTCTCTCCAGGATTTATATCGTCTCCATAAGGATCGGTGCGAGGGAAAGAATGTCGTTCAACGGTCTCTACATTTCTAAGCTTGTTATGAATAAATTTGGTTTTAAGAGATTCACGGTATAATAGATAAAAGCGGAAAATATAAATACGGAAAATATAAATACGGAAAATATAAAGTAAAGACTTAAAAATAAATGGAGCCTTGATGGGATTGGATCTCATCAATTGATAACATATGCATTCTTCTAACCAGTTAAATACAAATCAATCATTCGTCTGATATCCTCACGTATCACCCACAACAGAGGTTATGTCTAACGCAATGTCGAGAGAACAATAGTATTGTCTCATTGGTGATGTCTCACACAACTCAACAACACAGAGCATTAAGAACTGATACTCACGCATATGTTAAGCCTAAATCTATGTCTAGAATCTAGAACCTAACAGATAATCATCCTAGATCCAGATCTGAAGAGTATATTTCTATAACGGTTCAAATCAAAGATAAACAAGTAAACAAAGATGACACCCATGTCAGCTTCATGATTAATTCATATAAAACGCCATGATTAGAATACGCACATACGCTTAACCCTTTTTACATGCATTCAACTAATTTGCCAAATGTAAGTGAACATAGTTTCTCATCTCTATTATCACGCATCCTCACAATACCATATTGATCATACTCATGCTACTAATCAACAAAATAAAATAGAAGATATAAGTGAATATCAAATTACAAGACTATATCAAAATTTTGCTCATTGATAGATGAATATCTTAGATTTAAGATTTGAAAAGACTATTGTCAAGACCCACAAATAAGAAATCAAAGACAACATCTATATTGAATCAAAACTAGTTCACAATACATAGATTAGATGAAATACATAAGGTATCAAAAGATTACATCCAAACCAAACAAGAGATAGAAGCACTTACTCGAAGATAAGGCTTCGAGTTACTTCGATTTGTGTTTCTCCCTCTTAGGGTTTGTGTTTCTCTCTCTAGAATATACTTGGAATGAAGAGAGATAAAGTTCTATTCTAAAAAATATAAGTTTTGTTCTAAAAAGTAAGAAAAATACTTAAATAGTTATTAGTTCGCCTAGAGAACACCTTCTTCGCACAGCGAAGACCACCTTTAGGCACTAGAAGTGCCTTAGGAACAGTTAACCCGCCCTTGGAGAATATCTAAGTTCGCAGTGCAAACACTTTTTCGTATAGTGAGCTTCTTCGCTCCAGCTTCGCACAACGAACTTATGGCCTTTTTCCTACTGCCATCCATGGTTTTCTTTTCGCTTGGTCCTTGCTGTGAGTTCGCACAGCGAACTTTCACCTTGACCTCGCTGCTGGTTCGCACTGTGAACTTTCTGAAACTTCTTCTTTTCTTTGGCTTCCTTGTCCAATCATTTGTGTCTTACTCTTTGATGTTTTGTGTCTATATCCTGCACAATAACACACACATCAAAGAATCCAAAGATATTTGCAATATGTTGAAGAATCACACAAGAACAAGAAATAAATCCATTAAAATATGAGAATTGAGTTGAAAAATGCCAAGAAAGATGGTTCCATTTAAGTCAAAATTTGCACTTAATAATAATCCAAGGGTGTGTTTAATTCAATATAGTGAATTCTAATCTCAATTGTATCTCAGAATTTAATCACCAATTCAGCTCGATAAGCTAACAAAACCTAATCTTACATAATAAATTTCAATCAATTGAATAAACGATAAACTAAGTTAGAATTGAAATACCTAAGCATACAAATACTATAAAAGTTAAATGCAAGAGTAAGAGATAGATAGATAGTTAGATAGATAGATAGATAGATAGATAGAGAGAGAGAGAGAGAGAGAGAGAGAGAGAGAGAGAGAAATAGAGAGAGAGAGAGAGAGAGAGAGAGAGAGAGAGAGATGACATCGATATTTATAGTGCTTCGGCATTCGTCATCGCTTTGCCTACATACACTCTTCAATGGTTTCCCATTGGAACCTACATTCTTCCTTTTTATTTGACAATTATTTTCAAGAGTTTAAACAATAAACAATCCACAATAGTCTTGACTTGTATATAGCGTAATTCAAAACTCTTCTACGTAAACTTTACTCGATTAACACTTCTTGAATCTTCCAGTATCACAATTCTACTCTAAGCCTTCGTGTGTAGCAATCAATTCCTAGATCCTACTGATTCCTTAAGTGATTAATTGTCCGAAGATTTGAGAAGAATTTTGCCTTATACGTAGCCTTCCACACTTTCACTACTAAGGCAATCTAGAGAGAATAACCTACTTCTTTTCAATGAAATTTGTCATCACCATTGGCAATCACCTCAATCTTACAAACTACCTAAAAATCTCAACCAAATCTTCAAGAACAATTACTTTTAAGAGAGTGCCTACTTCAAATAATTACAAGTATCTCGTTATCAAGATCTAAATCAAATTGAATTTGAAGATGTAAGAATTCCATTGCAATAACTTTGAACTTTCAAAAATATAGGTTATCGAGTTTTCATATAATCACAATGTTGATTATAATATCCAATATGATTCGTTTTTGAAGAATGATGACAAAAGGCTTTTATATGTGTTTGAGATTAAGCACTAAAAATGTTTGAAAAAATTAGTTAGATTTGAATCAAGAGTATTTCATTATTTGAATCAAATGAACAAGTGAAGTGGAATAAAATAAAATAAAACAAAGTTTTTAACCATTTTTTAGTTGATTTGAATCAAGAAGAAAATGGGATTTGAATCCCGTGATTCGAATCATGTGTTAAATCTGATTCGAATCAAACAGACTGAGTTGTCTGAAAAAATGTGGAAAAATCATATGATTCGAAGCAGGTGTAAAGTTTGATTCGAAAAAATTATGGCAGAGGTGACCCAGAGTTTCATGATTCGAATCATGTGTAAAATGTGATTCAAATCAAATTCTTTTGAAAATTTTTGGTTTGCCTCTCTGCAAAATGATTCGAATCAGGATTTGTGCTTGATTCGAACCAAACACCCAAAATCCCAATTTTTCAAGTTTTTCAAAAGACTTTGAGATTTTTCTTTCCATCTCTAACTTATGCAATTGATTAAAAGCATCATGATCAAGTTCAAACCTAACCAATAGTTTATGCATGCTAGAAAATGAATCATTTCAAAACTTTATCCAGAGAGTGCAATCATGAAGGACAATCAATAATTGAATGTAAATTAAAATGAAAGAGATAAGACAAGCAACAAAATAATTGTATTGTGGTGCTCTCCCTGAATGTATTAGGGACATGCAACTATAGATTTCTTAGGCGAGTCGGTAAAAGTGAAGGGATACATAACATTGAAGACTACTTTGGAGCAGGAGAAGACATCAGGCTGGTAAAGGTAAGATATTTGGTCATTAATGCACCCTTATTATATAATATGACTATAGGGCAACCTGTCTTTAACCACTTTGAAGCAATTATATCCACCTTATATATGTGCATGAAGATACTCGCTCTCGGATGGGCGGGTTGGTGTTATTTAGAGAAACTAATATATCAACAGAAAATTCTATGTGGAAAGCTTGAACTTAAGGGGTTCAAAACATTCGGCATAAGCATCGTGAGTACGAAGACGCAGATATGGCCACCAAAGAAGGTTTTCGCAGAGGAAATCTTGACCAAATCAGATGAAGAGATTGTCGAGTCTGTGGAAAAGGCGAAATGATCGCTGGGGTGATGGGCCTTATTTAGTTAAGTTCGTTTAATGATTATTTCTTTTAGGAAAGTTATACTCTCGACCAAGTTTGTATGAATAGTAACTTTTTTCATGAGCACTTTTTTTCGGTATGGTTAAACCAGTACACTTTTTTTATTGAGGCTCTCCCTTTATTTATATAATGGTTGGATTGTTGCTAGTTTACTTATAGGATACATAGAAACTGAGGAACCTCACCATGACCACCTCTTAAGGCTATTTAACATGTTGGATCCCTATGAGGGAGTCCTTGTTGCATCTTAAGATTATTAAACATATGTTGGATCCCTATGAGGGAGTCTGTCTTGCCTCTGAAGACTATTAAACATGTTGGATTCCTATGAAGGAGTCCTTACCGCCTCTTAAGGATATTAATAATGTTGGATCCATATTAGGGATGACAATGGACAGGGTTTGGTTAGGATACTATAGTACCTATCCTCATGCCCGTAGGCATGAAAACTGTATGGGGCAGAGTTTAAGCATTACCAAGCCCACCCCGTCTCCCTGTACCAACCCTGCCCCCGCCCTCGAACCCAGTCGGAGGTATAATTGACCACCTACCCCGCCCCTAACGAGGAACGGGTTTCCCCGCTCCCGCCTCCACCCGCATAAATTGTATTTTTTTTAAATGCATATTTTTTCATAGAAACAAAAATCAATAATTAAACTATATAGTTATAATAGCTAATTATTTTCATTTAATATGTATTTTCAAAAAATAAATAATAATTACAATAAACTTGATATCATAATATTACATATAATAAAGTTTAAAAAAATAAGGGCAATAAATTCAATTTAATAGGTAGGGGCAGGGTGGAGGTGGGTGTAGGGAAAATACCAGTGTCCCCTTGCCTCATAATTAAAAATCAATTTTTCCCCACAACCCCTAATTAAATCAGTTTTCACCGTTCAATTTGGGACGGGATTATGCGGCTCGAAGGCACTAACGTGTCTGTCGAATAAAGACTGCAAGTATACAGCTGTTCGCGTATTTTTAAATAAGGTTGTCGAACCCACAAGGAAGGGATAATCAAACTAATGCAATTAATAGTTGCAATGTAAAGCTAAGGCTAAGGATTTACAGAAATTAAACGCAAAGGGAAAATTACTAATTCTAAAGGTTTTAGGAAACAATAATAAAATCGAGTCCGGAATATGGATTCCGCGTACCTAAGGGACTTGTAGAAGTCAGGTGCTAATCGCGACTGCACTTTGTTCCGTAGGAAGTACTAACTTAAAGACTCCGTCTCACACTCTCGTGCTAGCGACTATAACCACACCTAACAACCACAGGATTTTGCTCTCGCTCGCCCGTTTTAATTGAAAAGCGTATTTTGGAAGTTAATGAAATCCTAAACGATTCCTAAAGCGCTCTCGCTGTTTTTAGGATCGGTGCCTAGTTTCTACTATCTGTTCATTCCTCACACTCTCGCGCTATCGGTCCGAACTTAGTACATTCTTCACTCTCATGTAGGAATAATAAAGCATGAAAAATAGAAACAAGGACCAAAACTAGCATGCATTCAAATAATGGCGCACCTACATTTTCTACGGAGTCCCGTCGGTAACGACGATCCTCACACGCCAAACTCAAGTAAATTTAGCAACTCACAGTAATTTTGATCACAAACATAATTACGGTGATTAACATGGAAAAAATACATAGCATACAAGACAAAGAAAATTAAATTGAAAAACAAAAGTAAAATAACCTGTAAAGTAAAATATTAAATTGAATTGTAGAGAAAATGCCAGAAGGCTTGTTCGGAATCAAAGTACAGCAACTGAACGTAAATTACAGAGTAATTGCGACAGTTCCTCGATGTGAGTAATTGTCGCTTTTAAAGTAAATATATGCCTAAACGGAATTCGACAGAGCTTCCGCGTCTAAAAATCGCGTATCCAAAACATGATTAGAAGGTCCTATATGTAGAGAGAAATATCCAAAATGTAACTTCCAAGTTGTGCATCTGAAGTGGAGGGAAAATAGGGAAGAAGAAACTGCCCAAAGCAGTTGTAGAATTTGAATTCTGCAACTGCACTGTCATGGCGAGCGCCACCAGGCCATGGCGAACGCCATGGTCCTGGCCTTTTAATTACGTGGCAGTCTTGTCCATGGCGAGCGTCGTATGGTGATGGTGAACTCCATATCAGTAAAATGGCAGATTCTGTGATTTGTTGAATTTTCCTAGTCTTTCACACTTTTTCGATCTTTCTTCCGATTTCGCCACAGATGAAGCTGTCAACTGCAAAACACATAAAACACAATCAAATACAAATAAAACTCGAATAAAAACAAACGAAACATATGCGTAATGAGCCTAAAAGTACAATATAATTTCTCGTTATCAAACTCCCCCACACTAAGACTTTTGCTTGTCCTCAGGCAAACTCCCGACACAAATAAAAATAGTAAGTACAGTACCCAAAACGAAGCCACGACACGACTTTAAAATGGAACACGACTAATAGGCTAGTGTTAAAAGATAGGTACTAGACTTTGACAACGAGGATACCACAATGTCACATCTCCGCACTTGCGGATAAAGACTTCCCCTTATGCAATACTAATCCAAATCATACCATTATAACTCGATCTATATTCCTTGTTTCCTTTTCCCTCTTTTCATTCTCGCGCGATCCCGTTATCCCCACACTCGCATGGTAAGTGAACCTGTTAGTGTTTATCTCGATTTTCAACTTTTTGCACTTTTTTCCTTCTTTTCTTTTCGAATTTCAAAAATCCGATCTGTTGGGCTAAATGGCCGGGTGAGGGCCACCTAACTTAGAAGGAAACAAATTCTTTCATTCGCTTTTCTACAAAACAACTCAATTCAAATTATTGTTATTTTTTTGAGATCTCCGCATATTTGCATCGGTTCATTACTTAGCGTGTGTTTTTGGGATGGTATTGACCGCTAACATAAACTACTCAAGAGAATACTACAAAAACTCGGAAATCAAGGTCTCGGCATAATGGTTATTTAGATCGGTGCCACATACTTAGGGAGTCTAGGGTGCTAAAATGGTACCGACGATGTCAATAATTTCCCAAGACTAAATAACATAGCCTAAATGTGAAAAAGTGTCATGCTATTGGATCAGATAGAAATTTTTTCGTTGGGGTCGCTTTTTATCAATCTTAGGGGAATTTTTCTAACGAAAGAAAAAGGTAAAATACAATAGGACTCGATTAACGCATAAAAGATTCGACATAAAAGAAACTAACTAGAAAAGCATAAAAATAACATGAAAATAACAGGAAAAACAAAAACAAAGCAGTAAAGCTCCTCCCCCACACTTGACGTGAACATTGTCCCCAATTTTTTAGTACAAGGTGAAAAGGAGTGGAAAAACCTGGAGTAATAAATGGTTGCAGCCTCGGCCGCGATGTCGTCCAAAACCTCTGCCAAGGGCAGGGTTAGGAACATGCTGAACATACTCTCTCAAAGTGGTAACCTGCATCCTCATGCCCTCCATATGCTTAGTCAGATCCACCATATCAAGCTATATACGCTCTGTAAAGTCAACTTGATGCTGGTTTGCACGATCCACAGCAACTCTGATGTCCTCCTGCTGACGCTGCAAGCTCTAGAGCAATAAGTCATGCTCCGCCTCCCTGTCATTTCGAAACCGCAGTTCGGAAAAAATATTATCTAAACTGCTCCGGATGGCGACGTAGTCGTACTCCTCCCGAGGCTAGTATGTACCTGAAAATTGGTTAGAGAAAGTGGGTGCAGTGTGTGCTCTGTGACTC
This sequence comes from Lathyrus tuberosus, assembly GCA_022829125.1. NCBI lineage: Eukaryota > Viridiplantae > Streptophyta > Magnoliopsida > Fabales > Fabaceae > Lathyrus > Lathyrus tuberosus. Next base: position 12,537,285 of record JALAZF010000009.1, read on the forward strand.
GGCCCTAGGATGTCAGCATTGGCACGGGGCCCAGTCTGTGGTGCAAATCCCATTGTCTCAGCATAGGCACTATTAATAGTTTCATCGTCTAAGTTTGGGGCCTAAGTGTCAAATAACCAATTTGTGCTAAGGCACAAATTAATGCGCGATGGACAGGGTAAATCAATACTCCTCATCTCCCTGTTCCTGGTCATAAGCTTATACTTGCCGCTTGGCACATTCTTGATAAGGCGCATGTTACGACAGTAATCTGAATCAACAAAAGGAACGACTAGTCCCTCGAGGGTAGCCAACCCATCATGCAGTCCTAGAGCAAAAGCAATGGAGGCAATCACTCCTCCGACATAAATGTGACCACCGGACCTACCGGCGGCATAACCAAGGTGGGCTAACAAGAAAAGGGTAGGATTAACTTTAGTCTCCAACAAAGCACAATGAATGGAAAATAAATCCTTGGAATTCACGTTCCCCGTGTTCTCTCTACCAAAAATAATGCTCGCTAGAACATGGTGAAAGTAACGAATCGCGAGGTTGTGAATAGAAGTGGCTTTTAGGCCTTCCCACATGGATGTGGTTTTTCCAGTGATTTGGCGCCAGAAGCCTAAAGCATTGGCTTCCCACTCGCTTTCAAGCGGCGCCTGACAAGTGTAATCTTTGCCACTCGAAAACTGAAAAATCTCACCTATCCTCTCCTGTGGTAGCGAATAATCTTTATTAAACATCCTAAAGTTAGCAGTGCCAGTGGTACGAGAAAGGTCATGCAAGTATTGAAAAGAACTTAAGAACTCATATGTTAATATAACATAGGTAGGACTAGGATTAGAGAAAAAGTGAGACAAACCTACATTAGTCAGCATCCAGTTGATGTTGTCATACAACCCTAGTGCACGGACAGTGTCGATATGAGCATATCGCGTGGCTTCGACATGTCTCTTGTAAATTTTGTGAAAAACAACCCGTTGTCGCTCACCAAGGATACCTTCGGGAAATTCGATTCCCATGTAGTCAATGTCACGAGCAACTCTAGGAGGCATTCTGAATTTTTTTGGAAAGTGTTTGGAGAGTTTGGAAGTGAAAGCAGTAGGTAAGTGCGTTTGAGAGTTAGGTGATGATGATGTAGAATGAGGTTTGTAAGGTTTATATAGAAGAAGAATAGGGTATATGGATGGTTGGGAGTTAAGATAATGATTAATGGGCAGTTATTTGGGTGGTTATAGAGATATATGGGAATTTGAAAGGGTTTTAGTTTGAAACCCGCGCATTTTGCAACAGAATACGCGCAGAAAAAAATTGCACGTTCCTTCTCCATGGCGAAAGCCATGTGTTTAAACGTTGGAAATTCAAAAATAAGGAACTGATGGCGAACGCCATTAGGCAAATATGCACAAATTTTCAATTTATGGTTCAGAAGCAGAACTTTTTTGGTTTATGATAATTTAAATATATATAATACATAGGACTAACTGCAGGAATATTATTGTGAGATTAAGATTGCAAAAAAATAAAAACAAGCATTAAATATTATGAACCAATATAAAAGACATAAACGAAAATCACATTAATTCAATAACCAGAATAACATGTCTTCGCCGATGAATCGACGATACAGAAAGTACGAATTACAACGGAATGAAATATAATAAAAACCAGAACAAACTAAAACATAAAAGCAACAAAAACTGCATCGGTACAAGTCATAATTCATTTGCTAAAGTGCCTAGTGAAAGAATGGACTTGCTGGAACAAATGGTCGAACTGCTCATTAGCAACATCCATGAATCCAATGAGATATCCTCGGATGAAAGTGATCTCATCCCTAAGAGTGTCCACTTGGAACTGTAGAGAACCAATGGCAGCAGCATAATCTACACGAGCTCCAGAGACGTGTGAAGTGGCATCAGGGGGATTGGCATCATGTACTTCATAAGGATGAGGGCTATAGGGTGGTGTAGGTGATTCACTCTCTTTCTCAAGGTCATATTACCAGTTGTTCTTATTATGCACGTTTGTCCTCTCGTGGTTAGGCAGGGTAAAATCGTGGACCACTTTGTTATCAATAAGGAATTCAAACTCTGCTGGTCCTATGTTAGCCAACATACCATGGTTAAAACAGAAATTCAAGTGCATCGGACGCATGCCTCCATAAGCACGGATACAGTTTAGTTGGTAACGAAAACCTATGGCTTCAGCACTCATGGTAACTAAACCTCCAGCGAGGATAGAACCATCGTTCTCTTGTGCAATGCGGTTCAAACTAGCCAACATAAAGGAAGTAGCATTCATAGGCCTTAACAGAGGTGATATTCTCTTCCTTACAAAACAGGGTGTGAGCCAAAATCTTATGAAAATACCTAAAAGTCGGGTTATGTATGTTACTTGAGAACATGGTGTGAGGTTCGGGATGGTAGTTATCGGTAATGGTTCCCTAGAAGTAGTTAAGGTCGAGGTCAGTAAAGGCATCATCAGGTGTCAATGAATGGGCATCAGGTCCATTAGGGAAATCTAATAGGTTGGCCATTTTGTGATGGGTAAAACGGTGTTTCGGGTTGAACAACTTGAAGGTGGCTAATCCACAGCCAAAACAAGGCCTCAGTTTTGGTCATAATACAGTGAGCTAAGAAACTCTAGGGTCAATATACGGTAAGGGCTATATATGTGCCTTACACCAAAGTTCACCCAACCAATCTGGTCAAGCAAGTACGTAACATTGTCTCTCAATCCTAGGGTGGTCAAAGTACGGCCATCAGGGTATATAGGTAGTGCCAATTCCCTCTGAACCAGAATATCGAATCGGTGTCTCTGAGCATCGTTCCTAAAAACAATCTCCACATCAGCATTATGATCCATACTCTAAGTCAATGAAGGCTATCCTAAGGTAATCTAGCATGAAAATAGACAAATAATACACTATCAATGAACTATACCGTGAAGGTGTCAAAATAAAAACAAAAATAGTAGTAATAATAGTAGTAATAATAATAATAATAGTAGACAAACACCAAATCAGACCATAGAAATAAATAAAAAGGTAAAAAAAAAAAAAGGTAGAGTCTAAACGATATAAAGTTCTAAAAGTCTAAGATTCGTGGGTTGCCTCCCACGCATCGCTTGTTTAATGTCTTTAGCTCGACATCGGGGTCGAACTAGTCATTCAAAAGAGCGGGTATCTCCTCCAACTTATAACTTACGCAAAAATCTTTTTTCTCAATGTTATGGTAGTGTTTAAGTCTCTGCCCATTAACAATGAAAGTCTCCTCAGATTTTCCCTTAATTTCTACTGCTCTGCTTTGGAGAACTCTTATAACTTCAAAGGGGCCAGACCATCGGGAACGAAGTTTGCCAGGAAATAGCTTAAGTCGAGAGTTAAAAAGGAGAACTATGTCACCTTGGTTGAACTCTTGTCTAGCTATTCGTCTGTCATGCCACTGTTTAGTTCTTTCCTTATAAATTTGGGCATTTTTGTATACGTCCAATCTAAGTTCCTCTAATTCATGGGTATCAAGAATTCTTTTCTCTCCTACCGTTGTGTAGTTCATATTCAGGGTCTTAATGGCCCAATAAGCTTTATGCTCAAGTTCGACAGGCAGATGACATGATTTTCTATAAACTAGTTTGAATGGGGTGGTTCCTATCGGGGTTTTATAAGTTGTTCTATAAGCCCACAGAGCTTCATGAAGTTTCGCAGACCAATCCTTCCTAGAGGTTGCAACTGTTTTCTCCAAAATCTGCTTGATCTCTCTGTTGGAAACCTCAACTTGTCCACTCGTTTAAGGGTGATACGGTGTTGCTACTCGATGTCGCACTCCATATTTAAGCAATAGTTTTCCAAAGATATTCGAGATAATATGGGATCCACCATCACTAATGACAACTCTCGACACACCGAATCTAGGAAATATTATATTCTTGAAGAGTCTTATGACTACTCGTGCATCTTTGGTGGGAGAAGCTATCGCTTTGATCCACTTCGAAATATAATCAACTGCAACGAGTATGTATTTGTTGCGAAAGGATGACGGAAAAGGGCCCATGAAATCTATCCCCCAAACATCAAAGACTTCTACTTCTTGAATACCCCTTAGTGGCATCTCATCGCGTCTAGAAATGTTACCAGTGTGTTGGCATCGGTCGCAATTTGTAACGATGTGGACGTCCTTCCAAAGGTTAGGCCAGAATAGGCCAGATTGTAAAGTCTTTGCGCATGTCTTTGAAATGCTTGCATGCCCTCCATAGTATGCAGAGTTGCAATGAGATATGATATCTTCCCCTTCAGATTCAGGGACGCATCGACGGAAAATTCCATCGGCGCCTCGCTTGAAAAGTAAGGGCTCATCCCAATAATAGTGTTTGAGATCATGGAAGAATTTCTTCTTTTGTTGGTAGGATAAATCTGGTGGAAGTACCCCAGCTGCGAGGTAGTTGACAAAGTCAGCATACCACGGCAGTGTGGTCTTCGAGCATATTGATTCCACAACATCATTTGTTTCTGCATCATGATAAGTAAAAGAGCATTCAATCATTTCGCTTTCATTTTCTAACTGGGCTACAAGTCTATCATATGGAAAATCGTCATTGATGGGGACTCGCTCAGGTTCTTGATCTTCGATTCTAGAAAGATGATCTTCTACTACATTTTTGGTTCCTTTCTTATCTTTGATTTCTAGATCAATCTCTTGCAAAAGCAAGATCCATCTTAAAAGACTCGGTTTGGCATCCTTCTTATTCAACAGGTACCTAATTGCGGCGTGATCAGTGTAGACAATAATTTTTGCTCCCACCAACTAATAACGTAGTTTATCTAAAGTGAATACAACAGTCAGGAGTTCCTTTTCTATGGTAGCGTAGTTCATTTATGCACTGTCTAAGGTTCTACTTGCATAATATATAGCATGAATCTTTTTTTCTTTTCTTTGTCCTACGACTGCACCAACAACATAATCACTAGCGTTGCACATTATTTCGAATGGTCTACTCCAATCGGGCGGTTGCATGATAGGTGTAGTTATGAGCGTGTTTTTCAAATGTTCGAACGCTTTCAAGCAATCCTCATCAAATACAAATTCAACATCTTTCATTAACAAGCCAGTTAGTGGTTTAGTTATCTTAGAGAAATCTTTAATGAATCGTTAGTAGAAATCGGCGTGTCCTAGAAAACTTCGGATTTCTCTAACAGTTTTCGGCGGTTGAAGGTTTTCTATGATTTCAATTTTTGCTTTATCAACCTCAATTCCTCGGCTAGATACTACATGTCCAAGCACAATTCCTTCTCGGACCATGAAATGGCTTTTCTCCCAATTCAGCACTAGATTGACTTTAACACAACGTTTGAGTATCATTTCCAAGTTCGATAAACATCCTTCAAAACTTTCCCCACAGACAGAGAAGTCGTCCATGAATATTTCCATTATATTATCTATAAAGTCGACAAAGATTTCCATCATGCATCTCTGAAAGGTTGCGGGTGCATTACACAGTCCGAACAACATTCGTCTGTAGGCAAACGTACCGTAAGGGCAGGTGAATGTAGTATTTTCTTGATCTTCACGATGGATAGGAATTTGGAAAAATCCTGAGTATCCATCTAAATAGCAGAAGTGAGAATGTTTAGCCAGTCGCTCAAGCATTTGATCTATAAAGGGTAAAGGAAAATAATCCTTGCGAGTGACTTTGTTTAACTTTCTATAGTCTATGCACATTCTCCATCCAGTTTGAGTTCGTTTTGCAATGGATTTGCCTTTTTCGTTACTAACAACCGTAACACCTCCCTTCTTTGGCACGACGTGCACAGGACTAACCCAGTTACTATCAGATATCGGGTATATGATTCATGCTTCTAGTAGCTTTTGTACCTCCCTTTTGACTACATCGCTTAAGATAGGATTTATCCTTCTCTGGTGCTCTCTAGAGGTCTTACAATCTTCTTCGAGCATAATGTGATGCATGCATATAGAATGACTTATTCCTTTCAGGTCCGAAATGTTATACCCCAACGCTTTAGGATACTTTCTTAGAACATGTAGAAGTTTTTCGGTCTCTATCTGTCCCAAGTCAGCGTTAACTATCACTGGTTGTTCCAGTTTGGTGTCTAGGAACTTATACCTTAGGTTTTTGGGTAGTGTCTTAAGTTCTACAGAAGGTTTCTTCGGGCATGGTATTGGATCATGTGTTAGTGCTAGGCATTCCCTCAGACTATCATCTACGTACGGCTCACGCCAACTATCGTCTTCGAGTATAGAAGGTGCTGGAATATTTAGTATTTTTGTATACTTAGTCGGTTCCATCTCCGTTTCTCTTACGCATTCGTCGATGATGTCGAGAAAACAACATGAATCATCTATAACGGGAGCTTTCAAAAATTGGGCTAGAATAAATTCAACTTTTTCTTCACCAATTCAAAAGTTAGCTTTCCTTTCTTAACATCAATGATCGCTCCAGCTGTAGCTAAAAAAGGTCTTCCCAAAATAATAGGAATGTTGGAATCCTCTTTTATATCCATTACCACAAAATAAGTAGGAATGTAGAATTGTCCTATACGAACAGGCATGTTCTCTAGCATACCTATAGGAAATTTAACAGAACGGTCTGCTAGTTGTAGAGACATTTTCGTTGCAAGAAACTCTCTTAAATCGAGCTTTTTACAGGTGGATAAGGGCATTAGACTAACACTGGCTCTTAAATCACATAGAGCATTGTCTATGACGTACTTTCCAATTACACAGGGTATCGAGAAACTACTTGGGTCTTTCATTTTATGAGGCATGTTATTTTGAATGATAGTGCTACACTCGGCAGTGAGCATAACAGTTTCGTTATCCTCGAGCTTCTTCTTATTAGACAGGATCTCTTTAAGGAATTTGGCATATGAAGGTATTTGTGTTATGGCTTCTGTGAAAGGTATAGTAATATTGAGTTGTTTCAGAAGCTCCATAAACTTTTTGAATTGTCCTTCATTTTTAGGCTTATCGAGCCTTTGTGGATAAGGTATCGGTGGCTTGTATGGTGGTGGAGGCACATAAGGTGTTTCTTTCTCTACGACCTCTTCACTTTTGTCTTCCTTTTTGTCATTTTTAAACTTTATTACCTTTTCGGCTCCTTTACCATGATTTTGATACATCGCAGGGTTTTGGAGTCTTGGATCCACTTGTCCATCTAGTTCAGTTCTGCTTCGCAATGTAATAGCATTAGCATGCCCTTTCGGGTTTGGTTGTGGTTGTCCAGGAAATGTTCCTGCAAGGGCTGCTACTGTTGCTTGTTGTTGGGCTACTTGAGAAATTTGAGTTTCTAACATTTTGTTATGGGTAGCCATGACGTCAAGCTTAGTCACCATCTGCTTTAACAATTCACTTGTGTGCACATTTTGGTTGGCAAACTCTTTGTTTTGTTGAGTTTGGGTTGCGATGAAATTTTCTAATAAAACCTCAACGTTTAACTTTCTTGGTGCTTAAGGGGCAGCGGCTACTCCCTTCTGATATCCTGGAGGAATTGCATGGGCTTGAGTTGGGGCAAATAAAGCGTTATTGTTCTTGTAAGAGAAATTTGGATGATTCCTCCAGCCAGGATTGTAGGTGTTTGAGTAGGGGTTTCCTTGGGCGTAATTCACTTGGTCGGTAGGAATACCGGCTAGTAAATGACATTCAGCGTTACTATGCCCAGGGGTTCCGTACAATTCACAATTTGGCGTCACATCGGCCACGGTGACTGCTGGAGCTATAGTCAAACTTTCAATCTTTTGAGTAAGCGCATCCACTTTAGCACTGACACGGTCCAAACTGTTAACTTCGTACATTCCGTTCTTCATAGCATGTTATTCTGTTGGAGTTCTCTCACCTCTCCATTGGAAGTGGTTTTGAGCCATATTTTCAATGAGTTGATAAGCGTCTTCATACGGTTTGTCCATCAGAGCGCCACCAGCTGCAGCGTTCAGATTCAGCTTTGTGTTGTAAAGAGTTGTAAAAAGTATGGATTATCAACCATTGTTCAAGTCCAAGGTGCAGGCATAGCCTTAGCCTGTCCTTGTATCATTCCCAGGCATCGAAAAGAGATTCATTGTCTTTTTGCTTAAATCCGTTAATTTGGGCTCTTAGTATAGCAGTTTTGCTTGGCGAAATATACCGGAATAAAAAGACTTTCTTCAACTTGTCCCACATAGTGATAGAGTCGGATGGTAGAGACTGGAGCCAAGCTCTAGCTCTATCTCTTAAAGAAAAAGGAAAAATACGTAGCCGTATAGCTTCGTTACTAACACCATTTGCTTTTACGGTATCAGCATATTGCACAAACATCGATAAATGAAGGTTCGGGTCATCTGTGGAACTTCCAGAAAATTGGTTTTGTTGAACGGCTTGTAACAGCGAAGGTTTCCGCTCAAAATCGTTTCGATTAATGGCAGGGGCAGCAATGCTGTTATGAGGTTCATCTTGCGATGGAACAGCGTAATCCTTAAAAAGACAGTTTTGTGGGTTCTCAGCCATGGGTATTGGTAATTCTGGGTAAGGAATTTCAAGTTCAGGAAGATTATACTTAATTCAGAATTCATTAATTCGGCGTCTTAAATTAATAAAATGCTCGATATCGTCAATCGGTTGCTCAAGCTTGTCGCCTCTAGAACGAGTGTTTGGCATATAATAGACAAATTAGAGAAAAGGGAAAAATTTGGTGCCTTAGTCTATACTGCGCAATAATGGAATCATAATATTGACTATGAAATTCTGGCATAGTAGACAACAAATGTCCTAACACATGTCAAGACATTGTTCTGCATAAACATTTAAACACAGAGGCATAACAGCAGACTGATACTGTGAATATCAGAACTGCAACAACACAGATGTTACGTCATCTGATCCGATATGTTAATCAAAACTGAACTGTAAATTACACAATGATAAACAACACAGAATATGATGACCCAGTTTGGTGAAACTCACCTACATCTGGGGGATACTAATCCATGAAGAAGAATTCACTATCAGTAGTATAGTTTTATGTAAACAGCCTCAGGTTTACAGAAAGCACCAATGCTAACCTATCACTACCCAATGAAGACTTTATCATTAGAAGTCACATCTAATTGATAAGAGAAACTCATCTCACTCCCTAAATCATAACCTGTGATTATCTAACAGTTAATACATCATAACTCTATCATCCCTATTGAAAGACACCCCTTCCAATACAAAGCTCAGTCAAGCATCCTTGACTAACAAGTTAACTTGGATTTGCTTCAAAGCTTCATCCAAGAACACTACACGATTCATTGCGTATGGGCTTCTGAATCTGTACAAGTACCTATGTCTACCACACTGCATCAAATCGATACAGAGGGAGACTTAACACCAGTTTCTACTTTACAAAAGTGATACAATAGGTTCAGTTGTTCCGTCCTAGGTCTTAGTCTTCTTTTATACTCTTCTGCTGCCTCGGGCTTCAATCTTCTGTTTATTGACCCCTTGATCCACTGCTGTAATCATTCCTTGATTCTTGCACCAGATTTAGAACCTGCTATATTTGTCAAGTCAGAATGTCAGGACATTGTTTTCGACATCTTTTTCCTGCAGTATTCTTCATTAAGTTTTATCCAAAATTTAGTCAAACCTCGGGAGCTTTCAATCTCCCCCTTTTAACAAATTTTGGCTAAAACTTTAATTTGGACAATAAATCCAGGGTGCTCCTAATGTCTCTTCACCCTTAGTGTGGGTTATGATTGGAATACGGTCGTGACTCCAATCATGTTGGTGTACATGAGGAAGTTTCCCCATGAATCTATACTTCCTCACCTGGGGGGAAGAATTTTACAACTGAAGCAACCAAACACCAACCTGGGTAACTCAGAACACAGGGCAGGGCTGTGTTCATAACTCAGATCACAGGACACGAAGAGAGGACTCAGAACATATGAGAAACTTGAAACTTAGTCAGAATGTCATAACATTCTCACCAACATCCTTGCAAACCAACTGCAAAGACAGACTCAACCCATGTACTTCTCTCCCCCTTTTTAGCCAAAAATTGGCAAACATGTCCAAAACAGACCCATACCCAAACTGAGGAAACCCGCAATCAAACAAACCCCATGACAACTCAGCACAATAGAACATGAGACAAGATAACGACTAGAACACCCTTTATATATAAGAGTGTTTCTTATAGGATGTAACGAACCATTGGAAGTAACACATGTCCATTCAATGTGAACATTAAATGACATTGTGTATTTTAAGAGACAAAAGAGCATCGACCAAACCGTATTTGACTCTTTCTTCCTTTTAACACAGACCATTCCAAGAATGCATATTTTCCCAAAACCCATGTTTCGCACGCGTTCCCTAAGACACAAATTCTCCACCATCCAAAGTAAATAAGTGTACATTCAATGTTTTGACATCTTGTCAGACTTTGTATAGTTCTTCTTGTAGCATTCATTTAATCCCTTTCAACCAGAAGACCAAGATTAACTAACCAAGATGTTAAGACATTTCTTCAAACATCTTTCAGTCAACAACAATTAGCAAGATACTTGTACTACTTCTAATTCAATCCATTGATACCCAATGACAGAATCAGAACCACCTGATAAGTTCACCCATAACTTATATCAAAAGAGCAATGTCACGACATCTTGTCTGACATATCAACCTCACTTGAGGCAATCTATTATAGATTACTTGAACCCATAAACAATCTTGATAAATAATCTGCACCACTGCAGCAATACCTCTTAGATCAAGGAACAACTCCCCCTATCTAAGATAACCAGTGCTCCTCCAATGAACACTTTGTAGATGAATGGAAAACATAAGACACATCTTCATGTCTTCAAGAGAGCAACCTCTTCCAACCTACCTGCTGAACATAATCATCAACTGCACTTATTGCTTCTTCTGACAAGAACCAATAATCACTCACACATGAACACCATCATGCTTCCCGTGAGGTCACGTTAGGATCACCATCCTAAATTAACAAACTCTTGGATTGAGATCAAAACTCCATTGATCCCTCTCCTCTTGAACCCATCTATACACCACACGAATTCCTCTTGAATTCTCATGTACACAGGCCCCTTAGTTTGATCTCTTCTTAACGATGTCAGATATCGTATACATGCTCCAGAAATCTTTAGCCCATTTACTCCACAAGCACCAAACTGGTCCACTTCTAGCATGTCCCATTCACATCAGACTTCCAAGACAATCCTTTACCCATCATTCTCCCGTATGATAAGATAAATACTTCTTAGACAATATGTGAGTGTCAAGTTCTACACTCAGAACTTAGTATCATACTCCAAGGATAACCAACCCAAAAAATGTTCTAACATCTGTTAGGACATTCTTCACACATCACAGACACCACACACCATGGTTCTTGATCTGCTCCACCACTGGACTTATTATCTGCATAGTAATCCAAATGAAGATCTTCAAAAAACACTGCGCTACCAGCTTGATCAATAAGAACTCCAGATAACCAAAGAGAGAAACAAACTCTCATCCACCAAAAGAAGGTATACTTCCATCCTCAACCTAGAACTTCTACCACAAGCTCCAAGATGAACTAGATCCTCCTTACGTTTTCAACCAACTACCCTTCTGGCCAAGAGTAATTAGTTCCAAGCACCATGCTTGAATGCACACTATGAAACCAACCAAATGCCACCTTTTGATTATCTCACTCTTCTTCAGAACTCCCACAAGATACACTGATCAACCAATGAAATCTGATCTTCAAGTTACATGAACTACTTGCTCCATAGCAAGACATCTTGGATCCACCAAGCCTCTAGACATGTAACATCTTCTCAATCCACAGCTCCCGCAAACTGCATGAGATGGACCTTTTTAAAGCATCCATAACTTCCATTCTCCTGTAGATCTCCTTATCTTAAGCTGATGTGCCACATCACCAACTGAGACTCTGATGTTAAGCTAGATGTCAGAACATTCTGATACGATATCCAGCTGCTGAATTCAGCTCCTCCTTCTGCCACTTAGAAAAACCTCCTCCCTTTAACAGAACAAGAGTTCCATGCTCTCATAGACTTGATTCAATAACCAAGTTTGAGTAAATAACCTCATCCTGCTTTGAAACTCCAAAGACTTCACACCTACCACGTCCGAATCTTCAGAAGATAAGGTAGTCCTAGACTACACCATAGCCATATCAAAGAATGCCACTTTCCTTAGTAGAGCAGTCTGTAGAAAGTCAAAGATAACTGCCACTTAGCCTTGACCTTCAAAATGAGCAAGATCCGACGCTCCTAAGTACCTATATCAGAAATAAACTGATCCAAGCTGTGCTATCACCAGTACTCCAATACTCCTAGATCAGAAATAAACTGATCCAAGAACCATCCATCAAGATTATGATGTCTTCTTCTTCATATTCTACATCACCATTGTCTAGACCAGTTTCTTGCCAGGAAACTATCTAGAGATCATATGCTTCTGCCACACCAACTGAAGCAGATTCGTAGGTCACCACCTAAGATAAATATAACCAAAAGCTTATGCAGTACCCCTCCCATGATTCTGCACAAACCCAGATGAAGAGATGTTCCAACATCTTGTTGAACATCAGCAATCTTGACCTTCAAGGATAATCAATTAAATACTTGTGAATTCCACAAATAGCAATTGATCTTAAATCCTTGTCCAATAACCCTTCTTCACAGTTGTAGCTAAGCTCCACCAGATCACTTCATGAACACTTATCAAGTATTCAATCTTTTGCAAGTATCTTCTTTGACACACAACTTGTTGAGATACCAAGGCTGCCACCCTTGACTCAAGTAACTAAGATTCTCTCTAAACGAATCCCATTTACCTCAACAGTTCTGAAAACTCCATTCAGATTAGATCCACCCTTAGGATTAAGAGAGATGAATCATTCCTTGCTGTTTTGAATAGTAAAAACAAATCACCTCCACTTTCTTCAGGTTGTGTTTCATAGAAACACCTTCTAGTCTGAAGAATAACTAGAAGACTCCAGATGCACGACTGAGGCGCCTTTATGAGTGGACTTGAGAGAATTCTCAAGTATTTTTGACAACCTAGCCGATCAATAATTTATCAAACTCCCAGAGCAAGAACTTGATAAACCTATACTCAACTCCTCTCCTCTTCAACTGGCTTCAAACTGCACTATGGAACCATGCTTCCAAGTACCAAGTCACCATAACAGACATCCTCCAATAACTCCCTTCATTCCATCGCTCCCGACTTTGGAATAAAAAGATGCAGATATCTTCAACTATAGAGGCCGACGATTGAGATCTTCCACCATCTGTCTTCAGCAACAACTCCAGAATCCCATAATTCTAGAGCTCTTTCATCAGAAACATATGCAGCGGAACCAACACGGAACAAATTATGCTTGCCTTAATAAGATGTCAGAACATCTTATAAAACACCCCAACAAGAGAACTAGCCACTTCTCCTACAGTTGTTGTAGAACCTCCTTAGCAACATGAACAACCACCAGGTTGTTACCTTCTATCCAGAACATCCATCCCATCCATTAATACCCTTGAGTATGTCTGAGTTGATTGATCTGATCCTCAAAACTCCTCCTTGTTTAAATGCCATAAAGTATCTCCCAAAAATCTCATCCAGAAACAGACAGGATGCCTGCTCTGATACCAATTTAAATTCTGGCATAGTAGACAACAGATGTCCTAACACATGTCAAGACATTGTTCTGCATAAACATTAAAACACAGAGGCGTAACAACAGACTGATACTGTGAATATCAGAACTGCAACAACACAGATGGTACGACATTTGATCCAACATGTTAATCAAAACTAAATTGTAAATTACAGAATGATAAACAACACAGAATATGATGACGCAGTTCGGTGCAACTCACCTACATCTGGGGGATACCAATCCAGGAAGAAGAATTCAAGATCAGTAGTATAGTTTTATGTAAACAACCTCAGGTTTACAGAAAACACCCATGTTAACCTATCACTACCGAATGAAGACTTTATCATTAGAAGTCGCATCTAATTGATAAGAGAAACCCATCTCACTCCCTAAATCATAACCTGTGATTATCTAACAGTTAATACCTTATAACTGTATTATTCCTATTGAAAGACACCCCTTCTAATACAAAGCTCAGTCAAGCATCCTTGACTAACAAGTTAACTTGGATTTGCTTCAAAGCTTCATCCAAGAACATTACACGATTCATTTCCTACGGGCTTCTGAATCTGTACAAGTACCTATGTTTACCACACTGTATCAAATCGATACAGAGGGAGACTTACAAGAAAGCTTACGACTCTCAAAACCCTAAACACTAATTTCTACTTTACAAAAGTGATACAATAGGTTCAGTTGTTCCGTCCTAGGTCTTAGTCTTCTTTTATACTCTTCTCCTGCCTTGGGCTTCAATCTTCTGTTTATTGACCCCTTGATCCACTGCTGTAATCATTCCTTGATTCTTGCACCAGATTTAGAACCTGCTATATTTGTCAAGTCAGAATGTCAGGACATTGTCTTCGACATCTTTTTCCTGCAGTATTCTTCATTAAGTTTTATCCAAATTTTAGTCAAATCTCAGGAGCTTTCAGACTAAATCAGCCTTCCCCAGCAACGGCGCCAAAAACTTGATGCGGCTCGAAGGAACTAACGTGTCTGTCAAATAAAGACTGCAATTATACAGCTGTTCGTGTAGTTTTAAATAAGGTTGTCGAACCCACATGGAAGGGATAATCAAACTAATGCAATCAATAGTTGCAGTGTAAAGCTAAGGCTAAGGATTTACGAAAATTAAACGGAAAGGAAAAATTACTAATTCCAAAGGTTTTAGGAAACAATAATAAAATCGAATCCGAAATATGGATTCCGCGTACCTAAGGGACTTGTAGAAGTCGGGTGCTAATCACGACTGCACTTTGTTCCGTAGGAAGTACTAACTTAAAGACTTCGTCTCACACTCTCGTTCTATCGACAAGAACCACACCTAACAACCACAGGATTTTGCTCTCGCTCGCCCATTTTAATTGAAAAGCGTATTTTGGAAGTTAATGAAATCCTAAATGATGCCTAAAGCGCTCTAGCTATTTTTAGGATCGGTGCCTAGTTTCTATTATCCGTTAATTCCTCACACTCTCGCGCTATCGGTCCGAACTTAGTACATTCCTCACTCTCATGTCGGAATAATAAAGCATGAAAAATAGAGCTTCCGCGTCTAAAAATCGGGTATCCAAAACATGATTAGAGGGTCCTATATATAGAGAAATATCCAAAATGTAACTTCTAAGTCGTGCATCTGAAGTGGAGGGAAAATAGGGAAGAAGAAACTGCCTAAAGTTGTTGCAGAATTTGAATTTTGCAAGTGCGCTGTCATGGCGAGCGCCACCTGGCCATGGCGAACGTCGTGGTCCTGACCTTTTTAATTAAGTGGCAGTCTTGTCTATGGCGAGCGCCATATGGTGATGGCGAACGCCATATCAGACTTTGTATGCTAAAAGTTCCTCTGATCCGTACCCTGTACCAAAAGCAGGCTAGTCTTATCAAAGCACCAGATTTCTGGAGAGAGTTAACCAGGATTTCGTTTTGCAAGGCTCAAGGAATGGTGATGTGGCATCTTTATTTTGTTCTACCTTTTGGTAGATACCTAGTACTTCGAAAGGAGGTGTGAACAATGCCTTTATCCAGTGGGCGATGTTTCTAACGAGATACATCCTCCAACGTCTTTCTTGGCATGCTTCTTCACTAAGTTAGCTCTTATGTTCAACCCTCCAACAACTCTTTCTCTGCCTCTATAAAAGGAAGTTGAAGATTTGAAGAAAGGTTACAACAACACAATACAATATCTCTAGCATAACTCTAAACTTTTATTTGTAACTTTTATTGCATAAGATCTTAAGATTTCTTATCTTTATTTATCTTAGAAATCTTAAAAGGCTAAGAACCTTTGTAGTTGTTGCACAACTGTTATACTTCTGATTGTGTATCTAAGTATAGTGGTTATCATTTCTACGAAACTGTTTGTTTAAAGTAGAGGAAGTCTCTTGCCTGCGTAGTGAAGTCTCTTGTTTGTGTGTTTGATCAGTAAAGTCTCTTTTTAGGTTGATTGAGCAGAAGTCTCTTGCTAGGTTGCTTGAGCAGAAGTCTCTTTCTGGATTGATTGAGTAGTGAAGTCTCTTCCTAGTTTGCTTTAACAAAGTGTAATCTGTTTGATTATAGTGAAAAACTCTTATTGAGACAAGGAGAATAAACTACTCTTAGTTGAGAAGAGGAACCAGTATAAACTTTTTGTGTTGCTTGCTTATTGCTTCTGATCATTATTATTTCCGCTGTTATTGTTATTTCTAATACCAGACTATGAAACTTGTTCAGAATCTGAAGTAATTTTTCATAAGTGAAATGGTTTTTGAAATAAACAACTCAACTTCTCCCCTTTCTTATGTATTTTTCTCACCTTCATTTACAACTAATGAAATCAAAGTTAGAGTACCCAACTAAATTATCAATCTTTTTGGGTTCCATAAACTCATATGTTGTGTGCTAAAGAGGTGCAGTCATATCAAGACAACAAACACAGACAGATAACAAACACAATATTAAGACAATATGCAGTACTATAAATAATGAAATAAATTATACCTAGATATTTTTTTTCTTCAACAACTTTGTCAACCTCTTCCTTATTCAAACTACATGAAGTGTTAGATTTTGCTTTTTCAATATTAAATATTTTTAATAGTTGTTTACAATATTTACCTCGATTTATGAATGTATTTTTCTTCAAAAATGATATTTTGACACCCCCACTTACACCTACGCCGTATGTATGGACGGTGAATAGTGTCGTCCGTACATGAACAGTTCGCGTCCGTACAACGAACAGTGCCGCCGTACATGAACAGTGTTGTCCGTACAGTACGGACATACGATGTAGGTATAAGAAAGGGTGTCAAGATAGCAAACCTGATTTTTCTTTGATTATTGCATTTGTATTCTAAGAAAGTACAGAGGCTCATCCACATATATTTTTTCACTAAAAATTAAAATTTTAGAACCATAAATCTAAATTTTCTTGCTAACTATGAAATTGTTTGTTATTAACAATCTATCAGGAGTAGTGTATTTCAAGTTCATCTCAGTCAATATTAACGGAATAAATCGAGTGTAATACAGTGGATAAATAGTGTATTAAAAATTTGAAAACTTGTTTCACATGGCAATAGTCGCAATGAACTTCAGCGCATTCGCAATTGTAACCTGCTACTACAACTCCAGTTTAAAACTATGCATTAAGCAACTTTAAATTCCTATGCCACAACCTAATTATTGTATTCATTATTGTCTTGTATATATAAGTTGCTGCATCATAAAAGAATGGAAGAATATCCAAGTCACTAATAAACTGAACAAAGTATCAACATTTAAGATACAGTTAACTGCATCATTCATCAGCTTCAGTCACATAAAGCAATAAAATGACATTTCTATAAATTTATTAAATATATAAGTTTTAAGATAATATATATAAGCTATCTTGACCTTACCAAATGATATATATAATTACACTGCAACAGAATCAATAGCTATCAGATTGAAAAGGTTCATAAAATGCAGTTGCTGGAAGCAGATCCCAAATATTCTCCACCGTCTGAGGAGTAAAAAATACATCTTCATCAAAACCCTCATATGAGCATCCTTCACCAGGATTGACCACTTGTTCATTAGAATCCACAAGAGGAGGCACAGCCGCAACCGTGTGATCATTTTCATCACAAACCATTCGAATATTCTCGCTCTCAGGGTCAGAAACGCTGTTATCGCCGACGAACTCTTGAAATTTGGAAGGATCCGGCGGTGATTCAGCGTACTGACCAGTGAGTTCTTGGACTAGTGCCATAAACTCAGAGGCACTGGTGTTAACCTTCATAGGGTTGGAAATATAAACTACCTTGATGGGTTTGTTACTTTTCTTTATGGATTTGGTTGTTTTAGTTGGTGTCTTTTGTTGTAGAGAACTAATCACTGTGTTTGTGCTGCTAGTGCTAATGGTGTCCATGGTTGTTTGCAGACAAAGAACTTAGTACTGTTGGGTTTGGTTTTGTTGAAGATAACAAGGGAACATAAAAGAAAGGGTATTTGATTTTTATTGTGTCCAGGAAAATGAAGGAGGAAAATAATTGTGATGAAAGCAAATTAATGGAAAGTTAAATCACGAGGTCTATAGGCCTAATGCAAGTCACAGCCGACACTAGGCGCGTGTGGTGTGTGCTTTTTTTTTTTTCTCATAGTTTTATTTATTCTTTGACAATTTATTTTGTGTAACTCATTTATATCTCTAAGCAACTAAAGATATTAATAAAAAATAAATAAATAACTGTCATAAATTTTATTGTTCCTACTCATTCTTATTTTTTTAAGTTAATTATATGTTTAAAACATAGCTGACTCAAGACGAATTTTAATTTTTTTTTTAATATAAAAATTTATTTATAAATTTAAAATTTTTTAAGACAAATAAAAATTCATTTATGTAATCTTGATATAAAATTATTGTATAACAAATAAAGAGGGTTGTTATTGAAGGTGTATAAGACGGCTTACAACACAATTAGGAGTGGAAATAGGTCAGACCGATAACAGAGGTCTAGCCTACACAGGCTTAGGTCAGACCAAACTTTTTTTAAATAGAAAAGACTTAGGCTTTTTTATAAGCCTATTTAGTTAAAAATGTTAGGTCTCAGACCATGAAAAAAGTCTTTTAAGCCTAACATTCCGACCTATTTAATGGCGAGGAGGAGGCTGAAGATTGGGGTGAAAACATTGTTGTTGAAGAAGGGGAGCTTAATGACCAAGCTAGTCAGAATTCAACCGAAAGAACTATGGTTCAGTTAGATAAACCAAAGAGATGTGGTGGGCCAGAGGAAGATCTTTTGGCGGTTACCGAGGCAGCTCGCATGGAAACAAGTGATCTGAGGAATTTAGACTTTGACAAGGAGATATTGGCAGCTAAGGAGAGGGCAGTTTGTTTAGAGCAGCCTGTTGTTGACTTTAATAGGTCTGCTGCTGATAATGACAAAGTGATAGGGTCAGTGTCTATCCTAGGAGCGACAAATGTTGATTTAAATAAAGGTGGCAAAGTTAATATCTAGAAGAAAGTAAAATATAAAAGAATGGTGGAGTTGTGTGGGCCTACTCGCAAATCCAAATCTAAGCCCAAAAGTAGAGAGTTGGGCTGTGTATTTTCTGGCCCTTGTGAAACTCCAGACCCTATAGAAGAATTCTCTCAAGCTTCGTATTTCCAAATGTTAGATGTGAGGAACCATAAAGCTGGGCCCTCTAAGTCTGTTGTTTCAACGAAGTCAGGTGCATCTAGCTTTCTTTCTGCTGGAAATGTGTTGTGTTGTGATGGGCTTTCTGATGGGGACGTTCGTCTGTGTAATACCAAACTTGTGGATCAGTTAGAATCAAATGTGGGAACCAAAATAGGGAGCATTATCAAGAAGTTTGGGGGTTGTAGCAAATAAGGGGGAGAGGAACTTAGCCAGCAGGATTGATGTTTTGGAGTCTTTTGATAGAGCCTTAATGATTAGTAAGAAGGTGACTAACAATGCTGTCAAATGATTGTGGGATCTCTTAACATCAGAGGAGGAGGCAATTTTTCAAAGCGAAAAAGGATCAAGCGCCTCATTATCTCAGATCAAGCTCAAATCTTTCTTATACAAGAATCTAAATTATCAATTGTTGATGAGAAATTGGTAGATAGTTTCTGGTCTAGCCAAGTTGTTGACTGGTCTTATAGTAATTCGGAGGGGAGGTCTGAGGGCATTATTACTCTATGGGACAAGAAAGTTTTGGTTTTTGATTTCTCCTTCAAGGGTGAAGGCTTTCTAGGAGTTAAATTGAGGAAGAAAGAAGAGGTTTATTTCATAGTTAATGTGCATTCGGGGTGTACTCTTAGTTCTAAAACGAGGTTGTGGTGGGAGTTTGAAGCTTTGAAGAGGAAGTGGACAAATGCTATGTGGATTTTTGGTGGTGATTTTAACTCAATCACTAACTTATCGGAGAGAAAAGGTGAGCAACAATGTTCCAGAGGTCTTGAAATTAAGGAGTTCAATGAGTTTATAACCAGATCTGAATTGGTTGATCTTCCAGTGTCGGGTAATCGTTTTACGTGGTATGGAGGAGACAGTAGAGTTATGAGTAGATTGGATAGATTTTTTGTCGATTCAAATTTTATCAACAAGTGGGGATTGATTAAGCAACAGATAGGAAAGAGGGAGTTATCGGATCACTGTCTGATCTGGTTGAAGATTAGGAAGAGAGCCTGGGGTCCGAATTCGTTCAAAAGGAATGATAGCTGGTTTAGTGATAACAGGTTTATTGGCTTTGTGGAATCCAAGTGGAAGGAGTTCATAGTTTCGGGCAGAAGTGATTTTGTAATCAAAGAGAAGTTGAGGTTGCTAAGGATTGCTTTGAAGGAGTGGAACAAAAGTGTTTTTGGTTGGTATGATCTCAAGGTAGAAGAAAACATAGATGAGTTGAACCGTCTGGATTCAGTTTTAATCTCTGCTGCTAAAGAAGAGGTAGATGGTCTTGTGAAAGAAAGATCTGAAGCTTGCAATGAGGTTTAGAAGAACCTTAAGATTAAAGACAGTTTGATTATTCAGAAATCTCGAGTTAAGTGGATGGATGAATGTGAGGTTAACTCAAGGTTTTTCCATAACTTTATGAAAGGAAGAGCTAAAAGAAGATTCATCGGCGAGGTTGCAACTGAAGACGGAATTGTGGACTCTGTAACTGATGTTAAGGGTGCGGTTAGAAACTTCTTGTTAGTTCTAAATTGGCAGCATCTGTGCTAAAACACCCTGTTACATCAAGATGTCTTACTTGATGTCGTGACATGTTGTTTCTAACATTCTGCAGTTTGTGTTTCTTAAAGTTAGCAGGACTGTGTACTGATGTCAAACACGATGTCCTAACATCTGTTGACAGAACATCCGGTTAAGTTTGGTTTTATTTGCTGCGTATTTTTTGAAGTCTGACGTGTGTTTACATGCTGTTATTGGCGAGAGAAAATCATGGTCTGTCGTTTTGTAGCAGCAATATGTTTAATAGGACGTGATTACTTGCCAAGAAGAACAGATTAAGCTAGAAGTCTTATTGTATGTTGAGACATGTTGAGATGAGAAGTTCTCATCATCTGGAGCAACATGTCGGATAAGATGTCCTATGCTGAATCATTCGACATCGCGCCTGTGCTGAGCTGGACAGTTAAATTCTGTTATGATTTAACAGATGCAGAATATTCTAGGAATATTATGTTATCCTACGTGGCGCTGTTTTGTTTGGTCTGGAAGATTCAAGTCAGAATCAAGAAGAATAATGACTCTCTAAATTATGGAGATAATTTAGGAAAGATTTGATTGAAGACCTATTTTGGTGCAGAAGTTATTGCAGATTTTTAACATCAGTTTTATTGTGATTTGAAGCCCAAATCCAGTTGGGATGTAGGTTATAAATATGAGTGTTTGTAACCTGATTTTGTAACGATTCCAAGATGTAAAATTATTAGGGTTTCGTTCTTGTGAACCACTCTCTAGGAGAGTTGGTTGGTTCCTGTACCACTCGACATGTGAGTTGGACAGTTTGTTAGTGTGATCCTCGAAGCTTTTAAGTAAGAGTGAGTATTGTTCTTGGAGGAAGTTGCTAAGCAACTCTAGGTATTGTTCTTAGTCATGTGTGTCATGTCTAGGTATTGTCATTGAAGTGTGTCTTCTATTTTTATGTGTTTGAAGAGTTGTTGGAAATCAAGTTGTTGATGTGCCACTCCCAGGATTTTCATCCAGGTACAAACGCGAGAGTGGCGCGGAAAACAGAGTCGTCAGCCGTGTAAATTTATCCCAAGAGAGGGAAAGGGAACACCGCATAAACCTGAGGAAGAGGGAAAAGAATGGTCATCGCAACCATAACCTGGGTTCGGGAGTCGGTTACGCGAGGGGAAGGTGCTAGCACCCCACGCGTCCATCGTACTCGATGGGATCTACGCTTGTTGTCTATTCTAAGGGTGAGTTATACCATCATCTATGGCTGTACTAAGACGGGGGAAGGGGAGACAAAGACAGACTCGGTAGGACGTCGACGTCCTAGGCCTACGTACCCCCTTTGTGCAATGGGGAATTCAGAGTTAACGTAGTTCGGACCAAGTTCTTTTTGTGTTTTTTATGAGCGACGTTAAGTTCGCGTCCGGCAGTTAGGGTCGATGCCTGTTTGCGATTCAGACGGAAGGTAACGTGCCCTTTTTGAAAATATCCTTTAGTTTGACAATCCCGAAGGACAAAAAGGTTTGAAGTTTGTTTGTATTTTTTAGGACAGAAGTGACTTAAGTTAGTTCATAAATTGCATTGCACCAAAGTCTAGGGTACAGGGGCGAATACTTAACGCATCGTCCCAAGACAGGACGCTCGCTAAGTACTCTAGAAAGATGAGAGGAAGCCCCTCATTTCTCATTCCCCGCGCTTAAGGCTCATGCGCAATACACTTTATTCTTATTAAGTGTTTTCAAGAAGTTTGAGATGAGAAGAGAAGACACGAAGGAAACTCTAAAGGAAACTAAGGGTCCTAATGTTATCATACATGGATGACCTACGGTTAGTGAGGTTTGACGACAACCTAATCCTAAAGAAAAGAAAGGAGGAGAGAAAGAAAGAGGGAGAGTGGTCATGGATACTATCCACACGCTTAAAGAACTTACCTCAGTTCCTGCATAAAAGGTTAGTAAGAAACAGACATAAGCAAAGGAAATGAGACAAATGAAATCCAAGCAATGACATATAATGGAAATCAAGTGACCAATAACAACCAGACATGGTTGCTGAAATCAAAAACACAATCCCAAAATAATGGCACAAGTGCCCTCTCAAACAGATACTCAGGCATGGTCAAGGATATGCATAAAAGAAGATCTCAAATAAAAGCAATCAAATAATTAGAGAAAAATCTCCTAAAATCTCCAAATTAAATACCAACACTTCTCAACCAGAAACAAACAACATATCAAAAACTCCTGCAAAAATTCAAGATGTTAGTCACTCAAACAATCATGCCAAAGTCAGATGAGCAGTGTGGTTCAATATGCCATAAAGGAAGATTAAAATGCAATATGAAATAGTTTTAAAAATGAGGGAAAAATATTTTAATGCACTTCAGAATATTATCTAACAAATGCAAAAAGGATGGATTGAAAATGTTTTATGGGTGCAGAGAAATAAAATAAACAATTTTAAGTATGCATGATATGAGTAATTCAAAAAGAAAATAAACAAATATGTAATTTCAGATGCTAAAAATATTATAAAATAATAAAATAAAATTTGTGAAAATTTTATAAAATTATAAAAAGTATGCATGAATTTTCTGGGATTTTTTAAATGCATATAGCTATTTTTTAAAAATTAATAATGAAAATGTAATAATTAAATAAAAAGAAAATAGAAAGAAAATGCAAAGGGGGTGTGTTTAGTGGCCCAAACACGTTGAAAGAAGACATGGGCTGAGAGGGAGGGGTGCCATTAGCGAGGCCCAAACACAAATCCATCAGAAAAAAATAAAAAAAAAGAAATATGGGTCCACGTGTGAACCTCAGTCAACCATGTTGACTCATCCTCACCTTTAGATGCATCTGACGCGCCCTGTTGAGTCAACCAAATTAACATGTATTTATGATTAATGGTCATGATGAAAAGATACACCTTAATAATGGAACACACGCACCCACGTGATTACACAGCATACCCTACATCCCCATGTGCCTGGCACATGGCCTTTTTTATTCGCTGGCACGTTTGTGGCCACATGATTCATCCAACGATCCACAGTTAGTCAACATAAATAAAAGTAAACAAAATGAAAAAACATAATTGGATGCACACGGTAAGAATGGTGGGGTGATAAACACACGATCATAAAATAAGAATCAGAAAAAAATAAAAGAAAAAAAATGCGTGGCAGAGTGAGGGACGTTGGATCAACGTGATGGACAGATGAGATTGTTTCTTCCCCAAATCAACCTTCGCCGGACTGAATCTCAGGCAGCCGCCGGAGCTAGGGTTCCGGCCACCCTCTCCGGTGAGCTGTAGTGCACTTTTTTCCAAAAATTGCAAATGAGTACTCTATTTTGGCCAGAAAAATGTGAGGATTCCAAATATGCAATCAAAAATTACAAATAACCAATGTACAATAAAAAACGATGAGAAAAAGGTTAGGGCTCAAAACTTTAAACTCAAAGTATGATCAATCCACACGTCCAAACACAACAAAAACTACACCAGATTCATCAGTGACAATCACACAACATTATGCATACTTAAAAACTGAGTTTTGGGATCGTGAAAATCATCACTAACCTGAGATGGTACAACCCTTTATCCTTGCTTTCAGGCTCCAAAGATGGGCGATTTGTACTCTAGGGATCCCAAGGATGAATGTTGTGAAGGAATTTTGAGAAAACTCCTTGTGCATTTAGAGATTCAATGAATTCAAGAATTAGGTTGAAACTTTTTTCTCCTCCAAATATCACGTGTCTCCGACCTAACCAGTGCATGAATGAGTTTAAATACTCTAGGGTTTCTCACTGATAATGGTTTGGGCCTTGGAAATTCCTTTGCTAAAGAGTTTTTGGGCAATTTTGGAAAATCACATAATGTTAAGTACACCCTCTTCCATGCATGGATATTCAAACATTTCATGATGGATCACTTAACTTCTAATTGCTAATCACACCCACATTGAAATTGGGCCTTGAAACATTTTGATTCGTGAGTTTTTAATGACTTGGCAATTTTGAATAATGGAGAATAAGTGATAAATACACCATGGATTCACTTGATTCAAAGGCCTAAAAATGATCCTTAAGGAGTGTCCTTTGATGTTAAAAAGTGCCTTGGAGCAATGGAATTAATTATAGGTCCATATGTCCCAAAATGTAAAAGTTGTGAAAATGAAACCCTAAAAACCACTTTGCCTTCTTTTGATCATAAGTTGAGTTTCACAAATGATATGGAGACCCACTAGTACTTGTTGGAAAGAGGAGAAAAAGATATTCAACTTTCACGTTGGAGGAAAATTCATTTGAAGCTTCTTTGATGATGAAAAGTCAAGTTGAATGTGATGTAGAAACTTGCCCAAAAAGGAAACTTTCAAATTATAGGTCATTTCCATATTTAGTAACTTTTGCACCAACCCTTGATTCTTGATAAATGGCATGAAACTTGACCTTTGAAGACCATATGAGGATGTGAAACCTTGAAAACCTTGGAGAGAACCTCAAGATTCCACAGTTGACTTCCCCTCTCACTGTTGACTTTTACCCAATTCACCTAATTCCCAATCCATTGGCCAATTGAATCTCTCCTGAATCAAACTGATGGACAACCTTCCATTACTAGATACTTAGGGACCCAAAGAATACCATAGAATCAAGTCTTTCCCAAAAAATCAGAAATAAACTGACTTTATGGCAAACCCTAGTTTTGGTACCCTCAGTCTAGGAGGAAATAACACAGTCTCCAAATCCAAATTCCTCTGAATATGATGTGTATCTTCTCCAACAAAGATAAGATATGCCATTTGGTGATGATAAAAACCCAAGGAGATTGCCCATTGGAGCAATAAACCCAAGAATCTCAACACCCTAATTTCTGCACTGGTTAGGAGAAAGTGATCCACTTGAACTCTCTTGCTTGACCCTTTGAAGAACATCTTCTCCTATTGAACTTGCCTCAGGCACCTTGACCCCATGCTAAGAACCAATGATATGCACACATGATAATGCAAAAATGAAATGAAACATAAGCCAGTTAGTACTAAAGTAAGGAAGGCAAATTTTGGGGTGCAACAGCTGCCCCTATTCAATCAACTTGGTCCTGAGGGTATGATAGCGACGGATTTCAGACAATCAGGATGCACGGAGATTGAATACCAAAGAACCCGAAAATTTGCAATCCTCCACCGGAGAATTAGCCATAAATGCTGTAATGAAACAAACTCTCCCAGGTTATGTCATCTCTGCTGATAAAGAGAACTGACAAAGGAGTCTCAAAATACGCCATCCCTGCTGATAAAGGGAACTGACGAAATAACAACTTCAAAAGATTGCTATCTCTGCTGATAAAGAGACCTAGCAGAATAAATGTCATCCCTGCTGATAAAGAGCACTGACAAAGGAAATATCCAAAAAGGTTGCTATCTATGCTGATAAAGAGAACTAGCAACACAAAAGCCATCCCTGCTGATAAAGAGAACTAGCAAAACAAAAGCCATCCCTGCTGATAAAGTGAACTAGCAAAACAAAGGCCATCTCTGCTAATAAAGGGAACTGACGAAAGAAAGTCTTCAAAAGACTGTTATCTCTGCTGATAAAGAGAACTAGCGAGATGGATGCCATCCCTGCTGATAAAGGGACCTGACGAAGAAAATATCTGTTAATTCTTGGAGTTGGCTAGAATTTTGGTAAAACAATGTTGATGTCATGGTTGATGTTTCAACATGAGTTTTTAACAGCCTTGTTATGTTTAGTTAACATTCTGGTTATGTTGCAGTTTTGTGCTGATGTCAAACCCGATGTCATAACATCAGTTGACAGAACATCAGAAAACCATCTGTTGTGGTTTTTGTATTGCAGAATGTTAAGGTGTTGAAGAGTTAAAGTGCTGAAGAGTGATGTCACATGCGATGTCTTGACATCACTATACCAGAAACTTAAAACATCAGGTTGTGATGTTTTTAGGGCTGCACGCATTAGTTTGATTTGAGGAGATCTGTTAGTTAGATTGGATGCGAATTTATTGGAGAAGATTTATTCTGATACAATTAATTCTGCATATCTTATGGAGAATAGTTTGTTACTATTTTTGTGCAAATAGACATGGAGAATTGTTCCTATTTGTGTGGAGAAGATTGTTCCTATTTGTGTGGAGAAGATCTTGCAGCTGATTTAAAGAGAAGATTTAAAAGATACATAATATCCTGGAAATATTATGTGGAGCTGAATTTAATGCATAAAGATATGGAGAATATTTAAAGTTAATTATTGAAGATTTAAATTGAAGATTTGATTGAAGATCCAATTAATAGCAGAATCTGTTGGAGATTTGGAACAGAAGATTTGATATGATTTGAAGGCCCAAATCCAGTTGGGAAATAGGTTATAAATAGAAGCATTGTAACCTAGTTTTGGTAAGCCAGCCATCATGTAGATTATAAGGGCTGTGTTGGTTGATGAACCACCCGGTTTGTGGGATGGTCATCGTGTTTATCTCGAAGCCTGTAGGTAAGAGATGTATTGTTCTTGGAGGAAGCTTTGAAGCAACTCCAAAGGGCTGTCATGGAAGTGTGTCTTCCAAGGTATATGTAATAGAAAAGTTTAAGGAGTCAAGTTGTTGATGCAGTGACGGTGTAGTTGACTGCTAGACATCATCGAGATGATTGGAAGTGAGATGGAGTCTCTTACCTAGGGAGGACTTAGGTAGAAGGGTCATTGGGTAGTGATTGAATTAGGTAGATTGTCAACTGGTGTGTTGAGTCTGTAATTTGATACAACTAATAGTGGACTTCCTTCCTGGCTTGGTATGCCCCCAGATGTAGGTTGGTTGAACCGAACTGGGTGAACAATTGATTGTGTTCATTTACTGCTTTTATTAATACCTTGTTCAGCAGAATGCGATGTTGTGACATTGCACAAAGACATCACACATCTGTACCAGAATTTCAATTGGTATCAGAGCAGGCATCCTGTCTGTTTTTGGATGAGATCTAGGGAAGATACTTTCTGGTTCGTGAGCAAGGAAGATAGTTGCTGAGTTGTGGACTAGGCCAGTTCATATGGTTGGGTGTAGGATCCCTTGAAGTGAAGGATGGACTATATATTAGAGCTGCCATTGTGAGAGTGTTGACCCTTGGTGACAAGCAAGGATTTTTGAGCAACACCTGAAGGTTGTTGAGGAGTCGTTGTATATTCCGCTGCAGGTAACCCTGGTTGGTTCTCGTATCTCTGGTGGTGAGATTCTAGGAAGGTATTCTCTTGGAAAGACATTAAGGGTTGGTCTCCTCAACAGGTTGGTCTCTGACGTGGTAGTTGGTGCTAGGCAACTTCAACTGGTTGGTTGAGAGATTGAAGATTTTTGAGGATTATCTCATACCTTTGTTTTGGGGAAAGAAGTGATCAGAAGGTGAATGGATTGTTTTTAAGGCTTGATGAAGAAAGAAGAGGGTGGAGCCCAAGGCAAAAGAGTATCAGTGTCAAATCTGTCATGCGGGAGTGAAGATCTTGATAAGGTATCTCTTAAGCTGAGTTGTGGTGACCTATTCAGGAGGGTCTTTCTGGTTATGTTATCAGTTTCATCAAGAAAGAAGCCAAGCTTGATATGTCAATCCTAATGTCTCGACATCGTGCTACACATCAGCAGTTTAAAGGTAAATGCTGAGTCAAAGACCTGTTAGACTGTAGCTGTTTTGAAGGATCACTGAAGCTGTGAAGTTGAACAATTTGTGAGATGTTGTTCATATAAAAGGTAGTAAGCTTGAGCTAAACTGTCTGAGGACAATATTATAGGGAAAGTGCATCCAAGAGGTTGTGTGCAGTAGCAGGTTTTTTCAGCCTGTGGTCAATTGGTGTTTGCTTGAGCTCTTTCAGTTTTGTTGGTGTAGCAGATTGTCTAGGGTTTGTTTATACAGAAGGATGGCAGTTATCACTCTTAAGTTAGACAAGAGGTCTGAACCTTGTGCTTATAAGAAGAAGCTTCTAGAAGAGTGTGATCAGATGTTGATATGTCCTCTTGTGTCCCCTGCAAGAGATATGTGTGGATTACTATGGTTGTTGTCTCCAAAGCCATAATTGCTGATGTCAGAACTGATGTTGACACATCATTCCAACCAAAGAAAGATAGTGATCAGTGGTGTGGATTAGCAGAAGAGGGATCAGCTAGTACCTCAAGTGTGCATGAAAAGGGTGTCAGACCAGATCAAATGTTGAGTATTTGTCTGCCTTCAACTAATGACAATATACATTGACGGGAGACTATGTATATGTCTGAGGTAAAAGTGCAGGACTGCAGAAGTATTGAGAATTTATTTTTCTCTATGTGGCTGGTTATTTCTCTTTGTGGTGTGAGAATGTATCATCTGGTGGGGTTGATTGGTGACTGTGTACTTGGAGCATCATCCAAATTATCTGGGATAAGTTTGGATTAGAAGAGGCAGAGTGTTGAGGAATGTTGACAAGCTGATGTGTTTAAGGCTAAAAGATATGAAGACATCATAGTCTTGTGGGTTTCAGCTTGGATCAGTTTATTTCTGATCTAAGTGGTTTGGAGTAGGGTGGTTGCTCTGGTTGTGAAGGTCTAGGATAAGTGGCAGTTATCTCTGGCTTTCTACTGACGGCTCTACTAAGGGAAGTGGCATTCTTTGGTATAGCTATGGGGTAGTCTTGGACTACTTATTTTCTGAAGATTCAGATGTGGTAGGAGTTTCTAAGCAGGATGGAGGTTGTCTACTCAAACTTGATTGTTGAATCAAGTCTATGAGAGCATGGAAATCTGTTTCTGCAAAGGGAGGAGGTTCTTCTGAGTGGCAGAAGGAAGAGCTGAATTCAACAGTTGGATGTCATAATGTTCTGACATCTAGCTTAGCATCAGAAGTCTCAGCTGGTAAGGTGGTACATCAGCTAATGATAAGGTGATCTACAAGAATGAACAATAGGATGCTTCAAAAAGATCGTTCTCATAGCAGTTTGCGGGAGCTACAAGAAGGAGAAGATGTTACATGACCATGGCTTAGGGAGTCTAAGTGTGTTTGCTTTTGAGCAAGTGGAACATGTGACTTGAAGACCAAGTTTCCTTGGTGGATCAGGATATCTTTGTGAGAGTTCTGACAAACGTGAAAAAGGTCAAAATGTGGCATTTGGCTGTTTTCATTTGAGGATTCGTGCTTGAGGTGATCAAACTGTGGCATTGGTTGATCTCAGAAGTGAATTCGAAGAATCAAGATAATCAGAGTGTGGCAGCTGGTTATTATTGAGGATTGTCTTGGAACAAGTTACTCTTGGGCAGAAGGGTGATGAGTTGAAGACTCAAGAAGATTATTCTTCTTGAAGGTGGATGAGAGGTTATTCCCTGATGCTTTGGATTACTGTGCAATAGTAAGTCCAGTTGGTGGAGCATATCAAGAATCAAGGTGATGATGTCTTGGTGTGTGGCAAATGTTCTAACTTGTGTTGGGACATTATCTGGTTGGATATCCTTGGTGAAGGATGATTATGCTCTGGTTCAGGAGCTTGGTGCCTACATTTTGCCTAAGGAGTGTCTACATAGTCATACGGGAGGATGATGAAGTAGAAGTTCTGCCTTGGATGGAGAATGTAAAGAAGACTGAAGAAGTCCAAAGTAACTTGTGAATGTGTCATAAGGAAGAATCAGAAGTTGTCAGACGTGTGCAGAAGAAGATGTCATACAAATTATCATGCCTTGTGTG
This sequence comes from Lathyrus tuberosus, assembly GCA_022829125.1. NCBI lineage: Eukaryota > Viridiplantae > Streptophyta > Magnoliopsida > Fabales > Fabaceae > Lathyrus > Lathyrus tuberosus. Next base: position 12,567,792 of record JALAZF010000009.1, read on the forward strand.
AGAAGTCTGGATATTGTTGTTTGTGGCCATGATGGAGTAGCTTGATGTTTGAAGATGACACCCTGAGGGAACCTTATCAGCTGACTGTATAAGAAGTATGTGAATTAGTAAGCATCATCTGCGGGTTATTTGTGAACAAAGACCTTGTTGGGAGCTTGGTAGTTATCTGATGGACTGGGCTTGTGGAATTGGAAGAAGCAGCATTAGTGTCTGAAGTGGCAGTTTAGTCATTATGGACAGGTTCTGATCTTGAGGTTAAGTAGGTTGAAGACTTCTTTAGGTGGGTATAAGGACAAAAGGTTGTTGTCAGTGGTGTGATCTGATCAGAATGGCTGAAGATAAGGAGGTTTCTTCTAATACAAGTAAAAGGTGGTGGCAGTCCTTATCTTGTGTTGCAAGTGGTCTGAAGACATTTGTTATGGAATATGTGAAATTCCAAATCAAGTGTTTTTTTTTGGACTTGACAGATCATGTATCGGAAATAATCATGATGAGATTTTGCTCAACAAACACAAGAAGTGGCAGTTCTTAATATTGAGAATGTGGCAATTTCATTTTGCTTCTATCTGGTGTCAAGTGTTCATCTTCATAAGGAGCATGGGCTGTTCATGGCAGGGGGAGTTAAGGCTGTTGTCTATGGTCTTTTACTGCAAGGATGCAGATTTTTGTGAAGATTGCGTGCTGATCAAGATTGTGAAGATTGGATATAATGTCAGATAACATGTTATGACATTAGGTTGCTGGATGACATGTTGGTGTTCTAGCCATGTGAAGCTAATTGTTTGAATCATATGTACACATGCTTCTAAGGAGGAGTCTGAAGGACAGCTTTGTGTGTATCTGGGAGATGTCACACTTGTCTTGGTGTGTTTTTAAGAAAGAGGAGTTTACTTAGAGTTCAGTGGAAGGCATTGTGAGTGTGCTTCAGAACTTGTGGATGATTGTGTGAAGCATTCCTGTCTGGATGAATGAAGACTATGTCTGGAGTTTCCAAATGTTATGGTATACTGGTCAAGAAGCACTAGATAGGGGGAGTTGATATTTTCTCTGCTGATCATTGAAAGTAGTAGCTGCTGAGTTTGGGTTTTCTTCTGAGTATATTGGTTGGATGATTCAGAGTTTGCCTTTGGAATTTTTGTGTGCTTGTTTGTCCAATTATGGCTAAAAAGGGGGAGAGTTAGCCTAGTGGTTGCCAAGGTGTGGTTGTGAAGCCTTTTCTGATATGGTGCAGCAGTTGAGGGGGAGAGTGTTTAAACAGCTGTGAGCTGGTTCTTGGTTTGAGGGGGAGTTTGCCCTATGCTGATGTGAAAGTGTTCGTTTCTGCTGCAAGTTGGTCCAAGTTGGTCTGATGTAGGCTGAAATTGTTTTAGCCAAAATTAGCCAAAGGGGGAGATTGTTAATTCTTGGAGTTGGCTAGAATTTTGGTAAAACAATGTTGATGTCATGGTTGATGTTTCAACATGAGTTTTTAACAGCCTTGTTATGTTTAGTTAACATTCTGGTTATGTTGCAGTTTTGTGCTGATGTCAAACCCGATGTCATAACATCAGTTGACAGAACATCAGAAAACCATCTGTTGTGGTTTTTGTATTGCAGAATGTTAAGGTGTTGAAGAGTTAAAGTGCTGAAGAGTGATGTCACATGCGATGTCTTGACATCACTATACCAGAAACTTAAAACATCAGGTTGTGATGTTTTTAGGGCTGCACGCATTAGTTTGATTTGAGGAGATCTGTTAGTTAGATTGGATGCGAATTTATTGGAGAAGATTTATTCTGATACAATTAATTCTGCAAATCTTGTGGAGAATAGTTTGTTACTATTTTTGTGCAAATAGACATGGAGAATTGTTCCTATTTGTGTGGAGAAGATTGTTCCTATTTGTGTGGAGAAGATTGTTCCTATTTGTGTGGAGAAGATCTTGCAGCTGATTTAAAGAGAAGATTTAAAAGATACATAATATCCTGGAAATATTATGTGGAGCTGAATTTAATGCATAAAGATATGGAGAATATTTAGAGTTAATTATTGAAAATTTAAATTGAAGATTTGATTGAAGATCCAATTAATAGCAGAATCTGTTGGAGATTTGGAACAGAAGATTTGATATGATTTGAAGGCCCAAATCCAGTTGGGAAATAGGTTATAAATAGAAGCATTGTAACCTAGTTTTGGTAAGCCAGCCATCATGTAGATTATAAGGGCTGTGTTGGTTGATGAACCACCCAGTTTGTGGGATGGTCATCGTGTTTATCTCGAAGCCTGTAGGTAAGAGATGTATTGTTCTTGGAGGAAGCTTTGAAGCAACTCCAAAGGGCTGTCATGGAAGTGTGTCTTCCAAGGTATATGTAATAGAAAAGTTTAAGGAGTCAAGCTGTTGATGCAGTGACGGTGTAGTTGACTGCTAGACATCATCGAGATGATTGGAAGTGAGATGGAGTCTCTTACCTAGGGAGGACTTAGGTAGAAGGGTCATTGGGTAGTGATTGAATTAGGTAGATTGTCAACTGGTGTGTTGAGTCTGTAATTTGATACTACTAATAGTGGACTTCCTTCCTGGCTTGGTATGCCCCCAGATGTAGGTTGGTTGAACCGAACTGGGTGAACAATTGATTGTGTTCATTTACTGCTTTTATTAATACCTTGTTCAGCAGAATGCGATGTTGTGACATTGCACAAAGACATCACACATCTGTACCAGAATTTCAATTGGTATCAGAGCAGGCATCCTGTCTGTTTCTGGATGAGATCTAGGGAAGATACTTTCTGGTTCGTGAGCAAGGAAGATAGTTGCTGAGTTGTGGACTAGGCCAGTTCATACGGTTGGGTGTAGGATCCCTTGAAGTAAAGGATGGACTATTTATCAGAGCTGCCATTGTGAGAGTGTTGACCCTTGGTGACAAGCAAGGATTTTTTAGCAGCACCTGAAGGTTGTTAAGGAGTCGTTGTATGTTCCACTGCAGGTAACCCTGGTTGGTTCTCGTATCTCTGGTGGTGAGATTCTAGGAAGGTATTCTCTTGGAAAGACATTAAGGGTTGGTCTCCTCAGCAGGTTGGTCTCTGACGTGGTAGTTGGTGCTAGGCAACTTCAACTGGTTGGTTGAGAGATCGAAGATTTTTGAGGATTATCCCATACCTTTGTTTTGGGGAAAGAAGTGATCAGAAGGTGAATGGATTATTTTTAAGGCTTGATGAAGAAAGAAGAGGGTGGAGCCCAAGGCAAAAGAGTATCACTGTCAAATCTGTCATGCGGGAGTGAAGATCTTGATAAGGTATCTCTTAAGTTGAGTTGTGGTGACCTATTCAGGAGGGTCTTTCTGGTTATGTTATCAGTTTCATCAAGAAAGAAACCAAGCTTGATATGTCAATCCTAATGTCTCGACATCGCGCTACACATCAGCAGTTTAAAGGTAAATGTTGAGTCAATGACCTGTTAAACTGTAGCTATTTTGAAGGATCACTGAAGCTGTGAAGTTGAACAATTTGTGAGATGCTGTTCATATAAAAGGTAGTAAGCTTGAGCTAAACTGTCTGAGGATAATATTATAGGGAAAGTGCATCCAAGAGGTTGTGTGCAGTAGCAGGTTTTTTCAGCCTGTGGTCAATTGGTGTTTGCTTGAGCTCTTTTAGTTTTGTGGGTGTAGCAGATTGTCTAGGGTTTGTTTATACAGAAGGATGGCAGTTATGACTCTTAAGTTAGACAAGAGGTCTGAACCTTGTGCTTATAAGAATAAGCTTCTAGAAGAGTGTGATCAGATGTTGATATGTCCTCTTGTGTCCCCTGCAAGAGATATGTGTGGATTACTATGGTTGTTGTCTCCAAAGCCATAATTGCTGATGCCAGAACTGATGTTGACACATCATTCCAACCAAAGAAAGATAGTGATCAGTGGTGTGGATTAGCAGAAGAGGGATCAGCTAGTACCTCAAGTGTGCATGAAAAGGGTGTCAAACCAGATCAAATGTTGAGTATTTGTCTGCCTTCCACTAATGACAATATACATTGACGGGAGACTATGTATATGTCTGAGGTAAAAGTGCAGGACTGCAGAAGTATTGAGAATTTATTTTTCTCTATGTGGCTAGTTATTTCTCTTTGTGGTGTGAGAATGTATCATCTGGTGGGGTTGATTGGTGACTGTGTACTTGGAGCATCATCCAAATTATCTGGGATAAGTTTGGATTAGAAGAGGCAGAGTGTTGAGGAATGTTGACAAGCTGATGTGTTTAAGGCTAAAAGATATGAAGACATCATAGTCTTGTGGGTTTCAGCTTGGATCAGTTTATTTCTGATCTAAGTGGTTTGGAGCAGGGTGGTTGCTCTGGTTGTGAAGGTCTAGGATAAGTGGCAGTTATCTCTGGCTTTCTACTGACGGCTCTACTAAGGGAAGTGGCATTCTTTGGTATAGCTATGGGGTAGTCTTGGACTACTTATTTTCTGAAGATTCAGATGTGGTAGGAGTTTCTAAGCAGGATGGAGGTTGTCTAATCAAACTTGATTGTTGAATCAAGTCTATGAGAGCATGGAAATCTGTTTCTGCAAAGGGAGGAGGTTCTTCTGAGTGGCAGAAGGAAGAGCTGAATTCAACAGTTGGATGTCATAATGTTCTGACATCTAGCTTAGCATCAGAAGTCTCAGCTGGTAAGGTGGCACATCAGCTAATGATAAGGTGATCTACAGGAATGAACAATAGGATGCTTCAAAAAGATCGTTCTCATGGCAGTTTGCGGGAGCTGCAGGAAGGAGAAGATGTTACATGACCATGGCTTAGGGAGTCTAAGTGTGTTTGCTTTTAAGCAAGTGGAACATGTGACTTGAAGATCAAGTTTCCTTGGTGGATCAGGATATCTTTGTGAGAGTTCTGACAAACGTGAAAAAGGTCAAAATGTGGCATTTGGCTGTTTTCATTTGAGGATTCGTGCTTGAGGTGATCAAACTGTGGCATTGGTTGATCTCAGAAGTGAATTCGAAGAATCAAGATAATCAGAGTGTGGCAGCTGGTTATTATTGAGGATTGTCTTGGAACAAGTTACTCTTGGGTAGAAGGGTGATGAGTTGAAGACTCAAGAAGATTATTCTTCTTGAAGGTGGATGAGAGGTTATTCCCTGATGCTTTGGATTACTGTGCAATAGTAAGTCCAGTTGGTGGAGCATATCAAGAATCAAGGTGATGATGTCTTGGTGTGTGGAAAATGTTCTAACTTGTGTTGGGACATTATCTGGTTGGATATCCTTGGTGAAGGATGATTATGCTCTGGTTCAGGAGCTTGGTGCCTACATTTTGCCTAAGGAGTGTCTACATAGTCATACGGGAGGATGATGAAGTAGAAGTTCTGCCTTGGATGGAGAATGTAAAGAAGACTGAAGAAGTCCAAAGTAACTTGTGAATGTGTCATAAGGAAGAATCAGAAGTTGTCAGACGTGTCCAGAAGAAGAGGTCATACAAATTATCATGCCTTGTGTGAGAAGTCTGGATATTGTTGTTTGTGGCCATGATGGAGTAGCTTGATGTTTGAAGATGACACCCTGAGGGAACCTTATCAGCTGACTGTATAAGAAGTATGTGAATTAGTAAGCATCATCTGTGGGTTATTTGTGAACAAAGACCTTGTTGGGAGCTTGGTAGTTATCTGATGGACTGGGTTTGTGGAATTGGAAGAAGCAGCATTAGTGTCTGAAGTGGCAGTTTAGTCATTATGGACAGGTTCTGATCTTGAGGTTAAGTAGGTTGAAGACTTCTTTAGGTGGGTATAAGGACAGAAGGTTGTTGTCAGTGGTGTGATCTGATCAGAATGGCTGAAGATAAGGAGGTTTCTTCTAATACAAGTAAAAGGTGGTGGCAATCCTTATCTTGTGTTGCAAGTGATCTGAAGACATTTGTTATGGAATATGTGAAATTCCAAATCAAGTGTTTTTTTTGGACTTGACAGATCATGTATCGGAAATAATCATGATGAGATTTTGCTCAACAAACACAAGAAGTGGCAGTTCTTAATGTTGAGAATGTGGCAATTTCATTGTGCTTCTATCTGGTGTCAAGTGTTCATCTTCATAAGGAGCATGGGTTGTTCATGGCAGGGGGAGTTAAGGCTGTTGTCTATGGTCTTTTACTGCAAGGATGCAGATTTTTGTGAAGATTGCGTGCTGATCAAGATTGTGAAGATTGGATATAATGTCAGATAACATGTTATGACATTAGGTTGCTGGATGACATGTTGGTGTTCTAGCCATGTGAAGCTAATTGTTTGAATCATATGTACACATGCTTCTAAGGAGGAGTCTGAAGGACAACTTTGTGTGTATCTGGGAGATGTCACACTTGTCTTGGTGTGTTTTTAAGAAAGAGGAGTTTACTTAGAGTTCAGTGGAAGGCATTGTGAGTGTGCTTCAGAACTTGTGGATGATTGTGTGAAGCATTCCTGTCTGGATGAATGAAGACTATGTCTGGAGTTTCCAAATGTTATGGTATACTGGTCAAGAAGCACTAGATAGGGGGAGTTGATATTTTCTCTACTGATCATTGAAAGTAGTAGCTGCTGAGTCTGGGTTTTGTTCTGAGTATATTGGTTGGATGATTCAGAGTTTGCCTTTGGAATTTTTTTGTGCTTGTTTGTCCAATTATGGCTAAAAAGGGGGAGAGTTAGCCTAGTGGTTGCCAAGGTGTGGTTGTGAAGCCTTTTCTGATATGGTGCAGCAGTTGAGGGGGAGAGTGTTTGAACAGCTGTGAGCTGGTTCTTGGTTTGAGGGGGAGTTTGCCCTATGCTGATGTGAAAGTGTTCGTTTCTGCTGCAAGTTAGTCCAAGTTGGTCTGATGTAGGCTGAAATTATTTTAGCCAAAATTAGCCAAAGGGGGAGATTGTTAATTCTTGGAGTTGGCTAGAATTTTGGTAAAACAATGTTGATGTCATGGTTGATGTTTCAACATGAGTTTTTAACAGCCTTGTTATGTTTAGTTAACATTCTGGTTATGTTGCAGTTTTGTGCTGATGTCAAACCCGATGTCATAACATCAGTTAACAGAACATCAGAAAACCATCTGTTGTGGTTTTTGTATTGCAGAATGTTAAGGTGTTGAAGAGTTAAAGTGCTGAAGAGTGATGTCACATGCGATGTCTTGACATCACTATACCAGAAACTTAAAACATCAGGTTGTGATTTTTTTAGGGCTGCACGCATTAGTTTGATTTGAGGAGATCTGTTAGTTATATTGGATGCGAATTTATTGGAGAAGATTTATTCTGATACAATTAATTCTGCATATCTTGTGGAGAATAGTTTGTTACTATTTTTGTGCAAATAGACATGGAGAATTGTTCCTATTTGTGTGGAGAAGATTGTTCCTATTTGTGTGGAGAAGATTGTTCCTATTTGTGTGGAGAAGATCTTGTAGCTGATTTAAAGAGAAGATTTAAAAGATACATAATATCCTGGAAATATTATGTGGAGCTAAATTTAATGCATAAAGATATGGAGAATATTTAGAGTTAATTATTGAAGATTTAAATTGAAGATTTGATTGAAGATCCAATTAATAGCAGAATCTGTTAGAGATTTGGAACAGAAGATTTGATATGATTTGAAGGCCCAAATCCAGTTGGGAAATAGGTTATAAATAGAAGCATTGTAACCTAGTTTTGGTAAGCCAGCCATCATGTAGATTATAAGGGCTGTGTTGGTTGATGAACCACCCGGTTTGTGGGATGGTCATCGTGTTTATCTCGAAGCCTGTAGGTAAGAGATGTATTGTTCTTGGAGGAAGCTTTGAAGCAACTCCAAAGGGCTGTCATGGAAGTGTGTCTTCCAAGGTATATGTAATAGAAAAGTTTAAGTAGTCAAGCTGTTGATGCAGTGACGGTGTAGTTGACTGCTAGACATCATCGAGATGATTGGAAGTGAGATGGAGTCTCTTACCTAGGGAGGACTTAGGTAGAAGGGTCATTGGGTAGTGATTGAATTAGGTAGATTGTCAACTGGTGTGTTGAGTCTGTAATTTGATACTACTAATAGTGGACTTCCTTCCTGGCTTGGTATGCCCCCAGATGTAGGTTGGTTGAACCGAACTGGGTGAACAATTGATTGTGTTCATTTACTGCTTTTATTAATACCTTGTTCAGCAGAATGCGATGTTGTGACATTGCACAAAGACATCACACATCTGTACCAGAATTTCAATATCCAAAAGATTGCTATCCCTGCTGATAAAGAGAACTAGCAACAAATGCCATCCCTGCTGATAAAGGGAACTGACGAAGAAAATATCCAAAAGATTGCTATCTCTGCTGATAAAGAGAACTAGAAAAATAAATGCCATCCCTGCTGATAAAGGGAACTGACGAAGAAAATATCCGAAAGATTGCTATCTCTGCTGATAAAGAGAACTAGCAATACCAATGCCATCCCTGCTGATAAAGGGAGCTAACGAAAGAAGATATCCAAAAGATTGCTATCTCTGCTGATAAAGAGAACTAGCAACAAATGCCATCCCTGCTGATAAAGGGAACTGACGAAGAAAATCTTCAAAAGATTGTTATCTCTGCTGATAAAGAGAACTAGCAAAATAAATGCCATCCTTACTGATAAAGGGAGCTGACGAAAGAAAGTCTTCAAAAGATTCCTATCTCTGCTGATAAAGAGAACTAGCAAAACAAATGGCGACTTCACTGGGGATAACGTGAAACAAAACTTCTGGTTTAAACCACCTCTGGCAAACAAAATATGTCAAGCAAGAACGGGATTTCACAAAAGAGAAAGGCCATACAAACTTCTAACGGACCCATGATCCGCAGGTAAGATGACTTCGCCGGGGAAAGGAGAAGTCTAAATAAAAAACTCTGTCGGGGAGCACAAGTATGAGGAACGCATCCCTCCAAAATCTCCTGAGTTATGACATCTCTGCTGGGAAAGAGAACTGGCAAAGAAAGTACCAAACCTGGCTTATGCTTCGAATGCAAATGTTTGAATTTTGCCGTAATGTTCCACACGAAGTGGAAATGCTATGCGTTTGAGGATGGAATGCAAATGCTTATGATATGCAAAAGGGGTCTCTCCAGCAAAATAAATGCTGGAGAGAAAAGACCAATTCAGCCGAGGATGACAAAAATAAATTGTCCTCTAAATCCAGGAACTCTGCTGAGAAGGGTCATACTGATCGACTCTTTGGATCAACGACTTCTGCTGGGGATGAAATCCCGAAAGAACTACCGGGGGCCACACCTGTCTTTCACTGAAGGTAACATCCAAAACCTGAGATTTCTCCTCTGCTGGGGGAGTTGAGAATGGACGCCAATAACAGAACCGGAAGTCTGTTACTGAAGATTGCTAATATCCAATTGGGCTCAGGACCTGCTGGGGGATGCCAGCCCATAATACCATCCTGCTTGGGGATACCGCTGAACTTAGCCTGCTGGTGGGGAGAATGACTTTACTCCCTTCTTGCTGGGTATTTAGAATATGACATCATTGGCGAAAGCACGCTTCCTGACTAGATGGGGAAGATGAACACCCTGATTCTGTGGGGAGATAACGTCTTGATTCAGAGAGAATACTTTCCAGGTCTCCTGCTGGGGAAGGTTTGCTCTGCTGAGGAAAGTGCGATCTCAATGCTGGGGAAGCAAACTGCTGGGGAAATACAATCCTGTTGCCCTTCAATCCTGACTTGTTCCACCAGGTCTAATGGAAGAAATCGTCTCAAGAGGATTTTATAGAAGATCGGGCGTTCGTACCGCCCCAGGGTCTTCAAACTCTTGGAGAGATATCTCGACATAACTGCCCCAATCTTCATAATCCATGAAGTACATTACCTCGAAAGGGATTGTAATGACTTGAAAATACTCTACTTTTGTATCTTGAACTTTGAGGAGGTGTTTTCAATTGACCATTTTCAGGAGTGGACAATCTCCCACGCTCTAGAAGTGGCCTGCCCCAATATGAGCTTTGACGTGACTTTGCCCCTGAATGAATGCCCCAGAATAACTGAATTTCAGAGAGATTTCTCGACGTGCCTGCCCCAGATTGGCTACATCTTAACACGACTTACTGGGGAGAGCCCACTCTACGCTGAGTCTCTTGGCAGCCTGCCCTTTGATATGATTGTCCGTTAGAATTTTCAAGCAACCCAACTTGGTAGGATCAAGATTCTTGACTGACGTTCACTGTGTAAGCTGCATTGATGCTTAGGCACATGTATGCAAACAGGACAAGTTATTTATGATAATTCTAATGCAACACTCATGTTAACCTTGAAGTTTTATTGAAAATGCGTCGCCAATCCTTGTGAACGAATCACTAGCTGGGATGCGACCTTGATTTTTGAATGGTAAAACAATGCGCACATGCAATACCAACAAATCTTATTAGCACAACTCGTAGGAGTCAGGAACGCTATCCTGTTGCAGTACGCTTTCGGAGTAAACCCTGTTTCAATTAGGTCTTTTAAGGGTTATAACGTGGTTGGTTCACGGTTTCAGAAAAAAGGATTTATGGCTCAAAATTTATCGGTGCCCACCCGCTCTTCGTGATGTTCTCCAGTCCTATGTTCAGTTAATTTGACCTAAACGCTCATCTCTCAAAAGGTTTATGATCTTTAAGGAACCTATGCCACTAATGGTTTGGCACCTAAGGGAGTTTTGGAATGGCGGTCACCCCTTTTTATCTTCTGTGTCTGTAATCACACGAATTTGTTCCTATAGAGGATTTTCTTTTGTAATGTTTTTCGTTTTTTGATCCCTAATTTTTGCCTGGACTGACTCTTTTGAGCTTTTCAATTTTTAAGTCCAGCGGGATGCCCTAACTTTTGCCTAAGTCGCTTGTTTTCAAGTTTCGACTTAGCGGGCTTTCTCTCTCCATTTTTTTTATTCCCCTTTTGAACAAAGCGTGTGACACTGGTTGTCTTACTTGCTTGACAGGGTTGTGACTGCCTCACTCCTTGATTGTTGATGGATAACCATTGTGGTTTCACATCCCTTGAACTCTTGATGGTGGGATAAAGGGTAACTGAAGCCTACCCTGCCCCTGGGTTAAGTATGAGATTTTTTCGTATGAAAGAAACTCCTACTTCAAGGCTCAAAGGGGTTAACGAAGGTTTATCTCCTTATCTCTCCAGTGTTTAGGGGTTTGAAACAATGCATGTACATCCTCAACAGGGTTCTATCCTTGAACATACAGCCAGAGATTTTGCGTTTTCGTCTCATCATCCTCCCTCAAGAGTTTTAAACAAGAAAATTGGTATTGCAGTGCATATAAACATTTAAGAGTGAACACGAATGGATTACTTCAAGAAAAACATGCTCATTGCATTAATATCAACATAAAAAAAACAAACAAGTCTTTCATGCATACGATGCTTTAACAAGAAATGAAAAAAAACTACAAATGAAAATGCAGTAAAGAAGCTGAAGATTGCCATTGCTGAGGAAGCTTAATTCCGTCTGGACGTACTTGCAGACTGAGTGTTCATTTGAGAAAGGAGGCCTCCATTGATGTACATGTCATCTTCAGTGAATACAATGATCTCTGAGTCTACCAGGTCTTGTACCTTGTGCTTGAATACATTACACTCACCAATTGTGTGCCCAAACGTTCCCGAGTGGAACTCGCACCTAGCAGTCATGTCATAATTCGGAGGAATAGGGTACGGTACCGGCGCGGTACTCCTCGTTTGAATCAGAGAGTCCTTGAGCAGACGAGTAAACAGCTGACTATAAGGGATAGGAATAGGATCAAATATCCTCTTGGGCCCTCTTGGTCTCGGTTGCCCCTGCTGCTGATAACTCTGTTGTCGGTGCTGATTTGGGCGCCTCACCTGCGCTTGCACTTTCCTTTCCATATTTGGCTGAGGCACAAACAAAGGTTGCTGACGTAGAGCTTCTGTAGCAAAAGGTTACGAAGAAAGTCCATGGTATGAGGTGGATCCTGCAAAGAGGGGAGGAGCCTTCACTTCTTTTGCAACAGTTGGGGTAACATCACCTTGTACATTCACGCCGCCCGACGTGAACTCAATTGCCCCTGCATCGATCAAATCCTGGACTCGGTGCTGAAAGGCCCTACATTTCTCCACGGTATGCCCTGGTGCCCCAGAATGGAAATCACAATGGGCTCTTGCATCATATCCTGGTGGAGGATTGCCGGTGAGAGGAGCCAAAGTCCTTTTCTGTACCAGTTGAAACTGAAGAAGATGCTGCAATAGTTGAGAATATGGCATAGGGAGCGGATGAAAAACTCTTTCAGACTTCTTCTGTCCCTGTGTACACTTTTTGCCTTTGGGCTTCTCTTGGGAGCCAAGACCTAGCTGCTGTTGGGAGAGTTCTAGAACTTCCGCTTGCGGAAGAGATTCACGTGGTAATCCATGATTTAAATCAGATTCCAAAGAAATGGGAGGAGCAAGGATCTCTGTTGTGGAAGCGGGCACATGACTGTTTTCCTTCTTTAGCACTATTTTCAAAATTTCCATGACCAAGCCCATCTGAGTCTTCATCTGATTGACCTCCTCCCTCAGCATCTTCTGCTCCTGGAGCATGTCTTCCCCAAATTGACTCATCTGAACCTTCAGTTCACTCAACTCAGCTTGAACTCGCTCCATGATCAACTCTTGAATGGCCTGAGGAGTTAAATCTGCAATTCTGAGATAACCAGATCAAAATAAGAATAACCAGCCTTGAACACCTGTCATGCAAAATGATTATGCAAAATGATTATGAATATGCAAATGCAAATGAACATGTTTGAATATTCGCAGGGCGATCCACCCCTTGATTCCAGTTTAACAACAATATAGATCGGAACTTCTGCTCATATATTAAGAAAACAAGAGGAAAACCAAATGTCAATAATCGCAAATCCAAGATAACAAGTCTGAACATAATAATCAAAGATCCCAACCAACAAGCCTGGCGGAGGTCCAAATCATGAAAGGAAAAAGAAAACTATGGCATATCATCAAAGTCTACCAGCGTCAATCCCCCCCATCCATTATGCTTCTTGCTCCAGTCTTGAATTTCTTTGAACAACTTTTTGGTGTCGGGATGCTTCGGTCTCTGGACTAGCTCTTGAATGAGAAGGTCTCTCCTATGCATGATCCCTTCCAAGTATCGGCAATGCAACTCCCACGCGTCTTCTCCAGAAACACCATCCATGCTAGGTCCTTCATGTCTAGATCTCTTCACTTCAGCTTGGACCTTCAGTTCCTCTATGGAGGCTATGGCTTCATTGAGTCGACCCTCGACTACTTGTCTCTGGAATATCCCTGATAAGATCTCAGCATCTTTCTTCTTGAGCTTCGACTTCAACTCATCAATCTGAGCTAGATAACCGTCTTCCTTTTTCTTATTCTCAGCCATTGCAGTTTCTCGGTGATTATTGAACCTGTGAATTTTTAACAAAGCCTCGTCCAATTCCTCCTTCTTAGACTCGAGAACCTTACTGATACCATCCAAAGCTTGCTTCATCCTTCATCTGGATGTGACCATGTCAGCTAGCTCTTCTTCTGCCTTAGCAAGAAGCTCTATCTTTAATTTGGCGGTATGAACAGCTTCACCCCGCTCATGCTTCAACTGATAAATCTCTTTTTTTAGCTCATTATTTTCTTCCCGCAGTCTTTCCTTTTCAGCCCACAACTTGTTAAACTTCTCTATCTCAACTGTGGTAGGAGGCTTGATCATCAAAGGATACAAAGGTGGCTCCACCGGGAAGGGAAGAAGCTTCTCTTCTGCTCTCTTCTTAATCCACTCTTTATAGGAAGAGAAAGCCCAATTATTACATTTCCCGAATGAAGTTTTACCCTTCTTGGTCACCTGTTTCCAAGCATTCACAATCTTCCTTATCACCTCTTGATCCTCAATACCATTGAAGAATAAGGACTCTCTGATATCTCGCTCTTCAGGTGGACCTCTCAAAGGATAACCAAACTGCCTGATAACAAGGGAAGGATTATAGTTAATTCCACCTCTTCTCCCTATCAAGGGTACATTAGGGAACTCTCCGCACTTGCAAATAATCTCCATTCCTAACAAGTCATGATTGAACCAAACAATGTTGTCAGCAGTCAAGCCCATTAACCTCTTTGACCACTTCAGAGAATCTTTCGTATCAACGAAGGCGCCAGCTTCAGGGAGATGACTCAGAAACCAAGTAGATAAGAGTGGTGCACAGCAACTCACAGTTTTTCCCCGCCTATTTTCATTCTTGTAGTGGACTGAGTGATACACATCACCTAGCAAGGTAGGTATAGGATTCTTCGAAATAAAGATTCTGACAGCATGCATATCCACCAGATCAGGAACATTGGGAAATAGAACAATCCCACAGATGCACATAGCCAGAATAGCTTGGAAGGCAGTCCAATTCTTCTCTTTAACATGTATGCAAGCTTGGTCAAACAAGAACTTCAATAAGAAACCCTTAGCTCCTTGTTTTTCCTCAATATTACTGCTCAGAACGGACTCACTAATATGAAGAGCAACAACCATTTCTTTTATCTCGGGGTGTTCTTTAGAAAAGAATACTATGTCATGCCTGATGGGGATTCCCAAAATAAATGAGAACTCCTCCAACGTTGGGGCCAAGATGTAGTCTGGGAAAGTGAAGCAACGCAAAGACGGATCGTAAAACTGAAGAAGTGTATGAATGGCATCCTTCTCATACTTGGAGATATTATAAACAAACTTCAGAAGTCTCCCATACCCTCCACTGAACTCTGTACGAACTCCGGGGCCTGCCATACTAATCAGCTTGTGAATCAATGTCAAGGTCGGCTCTATGAACGAATAGGCAACAGTCTTCTTTCTCTGGACATCCATGCTAAGGTAACCTCAGAAAACCGGAATCAAGAGTAAGATGCAAGCCTCGAAAAATGTCAAACATGTCAGAATGCAAGATAAATGATATGCTCATGCAAACATGGGGTCAAGGCAACACTGCTGGATGTGCTGTGCTGTTAACTGAACGAGAACCGCAACCTAGAAAACCAGAATTCCGAACTACTGAGATAACCAGGAACCCAAATAATCAGACACCGATGAGAAATCCAGAAAACCGGGTAGGTTGAAGGTTTCGGTTACCTGCAAACCTGCAAACACCCATCCCCTCTCACGTGTGGGTACTAGGATGTTCAGTATCCCGGGCTCTCAGGTCGAGAAATGATGATACATTCACCATTTCTGGTTTGGCATCATCATCAATCGAGGAGGCCTCAACTGATTCTCCAAAGCGGAAGGTCCTCAGCTTTGGCACTGAGGTCGAGAAACAATAGTACATTCATCCCTCGGGGTACAATACTATCGTCAATCGAGGAGTGCCTCCACTGATTCTCTTCAAAAGATAGGGGCCATCCTATGCGAGTTCCAAAGTGGGCCCTCGGGTGCGAATGGGTTTGCCACAGGATGTGGTCTGCCACTGTCACCACTAAAAAGGGATGTTTCCACTAAGGTCCTCGATGATCGGTCACCAGGGTCGACAGCTCTCTAGATCAACACCCCAACATGCGCAAGACACACACGTTAGAATGCGTCCCAAGATAGCCTTGTCTGGTTGTGAATTTCGTGAATACACAAACGTACCAAGCGGGCACGTAGGTCCCACTACTTTCCACTCTAGTCCTAGGGTATACTCAAGCCTGGGTATTGGGCTTATCTCTCAGAACAACCCAACCTGCAAAACAAAAACAGCCAGCACAACACAGCAGCATGACAGTAATAAAAATGAAATGCAATGCAGAAAATGCGGTAAAAATAAAATATAACAAACACAGCAAAGCAAACACAAAGACACCCAATGAGAACAAAGACAAGCAAGCACTAGGATTGACTCACTTAGGGATGGACCAGCATAGGTCAACCAGGTCCCCAGCAGAGTCGCCAGCTGTCGCTCCCAGGATTTTCATCCAGGTACAAACGCGAGAGTGACGCTGAAAACAGAGTCGCCAGCCGTGTAAATTTATCCTAAGAGAGGGAAAGGGAACACCGCATAAACCTGAGGAAGAGGGAAAGGAATGGTCATCGCAACCATAACCTGGGATCGGGAGTCGGTTACGCGAGGGGAAGGTGCTAGCACCCCACGCGTCCATCGTACTCGATGGGATCCACGCTTGTTGTCTATTCTAAGGGTGAGTTATACTATCATCTATGGCTGTACTAAGACGGGGGAAGGGGAGACAAAGACAGACTCGGTAGGACGTCGACGTCCTAGGCCTACGTACCCCCTTTGTGCAATGGGGAATTCAGAGTCAACGTAGTTCGGACCAAGTTCTTTTTGTGTTTTTTATGAGCGACGTTAAGTTCGCGTCCGGCAGTTAGGGTCGATGCCTGTTTGCGACTCAGACGGAAGGTAACGTGCCCTTTTTGAAAATATCCTTTAGTTTGACAATCCCAAAGGACAAAAAGGTTTGAAGTTTGTTTGTATTTTTTAGGACAGAAGTGACTTAAGTTAGTTCATAAATTGCATTGCACCAAAGTCTAGGGTACAGGGGCGAATACTTAACGCATCGTCCCAAGATAGGACGCTCGCTAAGCACTCTAGAAAGATGAGAGGAAGCCCCTCATTTCTCATTCCCCGCGCTTAAGGCTCGTGCGCAATACACTTTATTCTTATTAAGTGTTTTCAAGAAGTTTGAGATGAGAAGAGAAGACACGAAGGAAACTCTAAAGGAAACTAAGGGTCCTAATGTTATCATACATGGATGACCTACGGTTAGTGAGGTTTGACGACAACCTAATCCTAAAGAAAAGAAAGGAGGAGAGAAAGAAAGAGGGAGAGTGGTCATGGATACTATCCACACCCTTAAAGAACTTACCTTAGTTCCTGCATAAAAGGTTAGTAAGAAACAGACATAAGCAAAGGAAATGAGACAAATGAAATCCAAGCAATGACATATAATGGAAATCAAGTGACCAATAACAACCAGACATGGTTGTTGAAATCAAAAACACAATCCCAAAATAATGGCACAAGTGCCCTCTCAAACAGATACTCAGGCATGGTCAAGGATATGCATAAAAGAAGATCTCAAATAAAAGCAATCAAATAATTAGAGAAAAATCTCCTAAAATCTACAAATTAAATACCAACACTTCTCAACCAGAAACAAACAACATATCAAAAACTCCTGCAAAAATTCAAGATGTTAGTCACTCAAACAATCATGCCAAAGTCAGATGAGCAGTGTGGTTCAATATGCCATAAAGGAAGATTAAAATGCAATATGAAATAGTTTTAAAAATGAGGGAAAAATATTTTAATGCACTTCAGAATATTATCTAACAAATGCAAAAAGGATGGATTAAAAATGTTTTATGGGTGCAGAGAAATAAAATAAACAATTTTAAGTATGCATGATATGAGTAATTCAAAAAGAAAATAAACAAATATGTAATTTCAGATGCTAAAAATATTATAAAATAATAAAATAAAATTTTTGAAAATTTTATAAAATTATAAAAAGTATGCATGAATTTTCTGGGATTTTTTAAATGCATATAGCTATTTTTTAAAAATTAATAATGAAAATGTAATAATTAAATAAAAAGAAAATAGAAAGAAAATGCAAAGGGGGTGTGTTTAGTGGCCCAAACACGTTGAAAGAAGACATGGGCTGAGAGGGAGGGGTGCCATTAGCGAGGCCCAAACACAAATCCATCAGAAAAAAATAAAAAAAAGAAATATGGGTCCACGTGTGAACCTCAGTCAACCATGTTGACTCATCCTCACCTTTAGATGCATCTGACGCGCCCTGTTGAGTCAACCAAATTAACATGTATTTATGATTAATGGTCATGATGAAAAGATACACCTTAATAATGGAACACACGCACCCACGTGATTACACAGCATACCCTACATCCCCATGTGCCTGGCACATGGCCTTTTTTATTCGCTGGCACGTTTGTGGCCACATGATTCATCCAACGATCCACAGTTAGTCAACATAAATAAAAGTAAACAAAATGAAAAAACATAATTGGATGCACACAGTAAGAATGGTTGGGTGATAAACACACGATCATAAAATAAGAATCAGAAAAAAATAAAAGAAAAAAAATGCGTGGCAGAGTGAGGGACGTTGGATCAACGTGATGGACGGATGAGATTGTTTCTTCCCCAAATCAACCTTCGCCGGACTGAATCTCAGGCAGTCGCCGGAGCTAGGGCTCCGGCCACCCTCTCCGGTGAGCTGTAGTGCACTTTTTCCAGAAATTGTAAATGAGTACTCTATTTTGGCCAGAAAAATGTGAGGATTCCAAATATGCAATCAAAAATTACAAATAACCAACGTACAATAAAAAACGATGAGAAAAAGGTTAGGGCTCAAAACTTTAAACTCAAAGTATGATCAATCCACACGTCCAAACACAACAAAAACTACATCAGATTCATCAGTGACAATCACACAACATTATGCATACTTAAAAACTGAGTTTTGGGATCGTGAAAATCATCACTAACCTGAGATGGTGCAACCCTTTATCCTTGCTTTCAGGCTCCAAAGATGGGCGATTTGTACTCTAGGGATCCCAAGGATGAATGTTGTGAAGGAATTTTGAGAAAACTCCTTGTGGATTGAGAGATTCAATGAATTCAAGAATTAGGGTTGAAACTTTTTTCTCCTCCAAATATCACGTGTCTCCAACCTAACCAGTGCATGAATGAGTTTAAATACTCTAGGGTTTCTCACTAATAATGGTTTGGGCCTTGGAAATTCCTTTGCTAAAGAGTTTTTGGGCAATTTTGGAAAATCACATAATGTTAAGTACACCCTCTTCCATGCATGGATATTCAAACATTTCATGATGGATCACTTAACTTCTAATTGCTAATCACACCCACATTGTAATTGGGCCTTGAAACATTTTGATTCGTGAGTTTTTAATGACTTGGCAATTTTGAATAATGGAGAATAAGTGATAAATACACCATGGATTCACTTGATTCAAAGGCCTAAAAATGATCCTTAAGGAGTGTCCTTTGATGTTAAAAAGTGCCTTGGAGCAATGGAATTAATTATAGGTCCATATGTCCCAAAATGTAAAAGTTGTGAAAATGAAACCCTAAAAACCACTTTGCCTTCTTTTGATCGTAAGTTGAGTTTCACAAATGATATGGAGACCCACTAGTACTTGTTGGAAAGAGGAGAAAAAGATCTTCAACTTTCACGTTGGACGAAAATTCATTTGAAGCTTCTTTGATGATGAAAAGTCAAGTTGAATGTGGTGTAGAAACTTGCCCAAAAAGGAAACTTTCAAATTATAGGTCATTTCCATATTTAGTAACTTTTGCACCAACCCTTGATTATTGATAAATGGCATGAAACTTGACCTTTGAAAACCATATAAGGATGTGAGACCTTGAAAACCCTGGAGAGAACCTCAAGATTCCACAGTTGACTTCCCCTCTCACTGTTGACTTTTACCCAATTCACCTGATTCCCAATCCATTGGCCAATTGAATCTCTCCTGAATCAAACTGATGGACAACCTTCCATTCCTAGATACTTAGGGACCCAAAGAATACCATAGAATCAAGTCTTGCCCAAAAAATCAGAAATAAACTGACTTTATGGCAAACCCTAGTTTTGGTACCCTCAGTCTAGGAGGAAATATCACAGTCTCCAAATCCAAATTCCTCTGAATATGATGTGTATATTCTCCAACAAAGATAAGATATGCCATTTGATGATGATAAAAACCCAAGGAGCTTGCCCATTGGAGCAATAAACCCAAGAATCTCAACACCCTAATTTCTGCACTGGTTAGGAGAAAGTGATCCACTTGAACTCTCTTGCTTGACCCTTTGAAGAACATCTTCTCCTCTTGAACTTGCCTCAGGCACCTTGACCCCATGCTAAGAACCAATGATATGCACACATGATAATGAAAAAATGAAATGAAACATAAGCCAGTTAGTACTAAAGTAAGGAGGGCAAATTTTGGGGTGCAACATGATGCAGTGGCTGAGGTGTTGACTGCTAGACATCATTGTGATGATTGGAAGTGAGATGGAGTATCTTATCTAAGGAGGACTTAGGTAGAAGGGTCATTGGGTAGTGATTAAGTGAGTAGATCATCAACGGGTGTGTTGATTGTAGGGTCTATAAATTGGTACTGTTGATAGTGAACTTCCTTCCTGGCTTGGTATGCCCCCAGATGTAGGTTGTTAGACCGAACTGGGTGAACAAATTCTGTGTGTACTTTACTTTTCAGCAACTTCTTTAATTGTCTATATCTTGTATATGTTGTTGATATCAGACCAGATGTCTCGACACGTTCTGTGACATCTGGGACTGCTATACCAGAATTTCAATTGGTATCAAAGCAGGCATCCTGTCTATTTCTGGATGAGATCTAGGGAAGATACTTTCTGGTTCATGTGCAAGGAAATTAGTTTTGCTGAGAAGTTGTATGGACTTGGTCAGTTTAAATGTTGTTTGAATGGTCCCTTGAAGTGGAGGATGGACTATTCATGATAGGGTGTGTATTGGCTTTGTTTGAAGTTGTCAGGCGTGTAGCTTTGGCTTTGAGCTGCTGTGTGGTTTGATTTATTTTCAAACCTATTGCACCTATGGATTGTGGTGTTTGTGCAAAGGTTATTAAGTTTTTCCTAAAGGTTGTTGAGGGGTTTTCTCTTTCTGTGTTCCACTGCTCTTGTGTCTGTTAGAAAACTCCTGGTGGTTTGTGTGTTGAGGCTGCAACACTCTGTTCTCCTTTGAAGGTGTATCACATGGTGTGGTGATACTTGAGGATATCTTCAACTAGCTTGTTAGAGTTGCCAAAGATACTTGGGTTTTGACCCAAGTCCACTCATAAAGGCACCTTTATATGAGTCTGTTGAAAAGAGATCTAGAAGCAATTTTTTTCTTACTTCCAACCCTTCTGGGCTTTGATAAAAGACTTCTTGGTGTGTTTCTTGAGAAGGGAACTAATGTCCTACCAGATGTTGGAACATTAAACCAGCAGATTGTGCAGAATCTTGTTAGATAAATGTATGGCATAACAGATGCTTGGGGGGCTAAACAAATGTGTATTGATCACATCTGTTTGGGACCTACTCCTGGCTTGGAAGAGGAGGCATCTGGGTTGGCTGTGTAACGCCCCGAATATTTAATTATTTATTTGACTAAATATTTAATTAATTATTTGTGATTATTCGGTTAATTTGGTATTGAGGAGATTTAATTGATAAGTTGGTATTTAAGTTGGTTTAGTCGTAGAATTATATTAGAAATAATATAACTAAAATAATATTAAGTAATTCCCGAATAATTGATGAATATGTCGAATATATGGTTTAAGTCGTTAAGTTAATAGTCGGGCAAAATTAGCCGAGGAATTAACACTAGGATTAATATTGTATTTTTATTAAATTGATTTTGTGAGAAATAGTACTATTGGGCCTACATTGGGGTTTTTAGTAGCAATTAAGGGTGTGTGAGAACTTAAGCCCAATTAGAAACTAATGCTTATAATTCTATTAAATTAAAATAAGAGGAATAGAATAGAAGTGGTGTTGTCTAAGAGGAAGGAAAAGAAACAGAACGTGAGCATTGGAGGAAGGGGAGAAAAGCTGCGACCAGATTTAGGGAGAAGAAGACGAGAAATTTCTGCCAATGTCAAAAAAATCAAGAAATTCGAGCTACCTTCGATCCAATCAGGTAAGGGTGGGGTTCGAATTTTATAACCGAGAGAATGATAGTTAGTATGTAGGAATTGGGATTTATATAATTTTTCACTGTGTGGTATTTATTGGATTGAAATTGGTATATTATAGAGACCCATTATCATTTGATAGAGTAATTAGAAACCATATTTCAAGCCATAGCCTGTAGCGATGCATTTTCCTTTCTAGTACTGTAACGATTATTGATTTGTCTTGCTTGGAATAGTATAAAGTTCCTTTTTTTCCAACTAATGGCTTGTGATGTTGATATATAATAATTGAAAGGTGGGGGTTAGATATAATATATATTTATGCACATGGAAGGAAGTAAGAAAAAAAAAGGGAAATTGATTTGTATATATATTACTGTCACGTGGGGAGGGGGGCGGTCAATTGGAAGTGGAACTCCACTCTCTTTTATTTTCCATGCGCTACAGGGACACCAAATGAAGAATGAAAACTATCAAATTTTTTTATAATTATATTATGGAATACGTGGGGCCGCCATTGGTATTGGTGGAACTCCACCTTAATTCATTTTCCATGCGCTAGCTACACACACCTGTAGCTTAGTTTGGTTAATTTTTTTTAGTTGATTACAAATAACAGATAGCAGGTCCTAGCAGGTAGTGATAATTTGGTAGCAGAGTTGATTTTGATGACAGTAAAAATTAGTAGCATAATATGTTGTAGCAGAAAAATAAATTAGTAGCAGAACTGGACAGAAAACAGTGTCGAGAGCAAAATTAAGCGGTATATTTAGTTGCCCGGAATCGAATGAAATTTTTTGGGGAAGTTCGTATATACGAGTAGATACGTGAATGGTGTTTATTTTTGTCAAATTAAGTTGAATGCGTGGAATTGCAGGTACAGTTGATTGAATTGGTTTTTATCCCAAACATGGGCATGTTTTGGTTGGAGGCTTAAATAGCCAAAATTGAAAGTTGTTTATGTTGTGCTGAGTTGTATTTGTTGTGTTGATGTTGTTAATTGTATGTCGTTCATATGTCGCATACATTGCATTGTTTAAGTTGGCCTTGATGGCATTGATTAAGTTGGCCCTTGATGGCACCTATTTAAGTTGAAAATTGCCGCGATAATCTGACATATGTTTAAGTTGGGAGTTCTACTCCGAAATGGTACCACATGCATCTGCATAAGTTGAGTCGCATTGAGTCGTATTAATGGATTTGTTGTTATGATGAATGTTGATTGGTTGTGATATGGTTGTTAGTTGTGAAGTGGTGAAACTTGTATGATTCTAATTCTAATATATTAATTATCATACTTTTGATTATATTATTGGATATCTCACCCTTTCTTTGTTTCGCCGTTGCCTTTATATTGGTAACGTGCAGGTAATCCGGAATGAAGGAAGCCTACCTTCATTAGTTCGAGTCGGTGGTTGTCGCTCTAATACGTAGCACTCGGGGGGATAATCAGGTGTTTTTCCTATTGATTGAATTATGTTTAAGTTGCTGAATTTTATATTGTTTTTATTAAAGGCTTACAGTTGAAATTGTTTTTTTGTTGGATGAAGATGCTTTAACTATTTGATTGGTAAAGACTTGTTGATTGGGAGTTGTTGTTTTTGTTGACTTCAAAATTAAGAAATTTTTATGTTGAATTTATGAATCCGCTGCATGAAAGTTAAAGTTGTTATATTTTAAAGACTAAACAGGTTCGAATCAGTTATCCGTAGAATTATATTAGTTATGTCTAATTTACAGGTGATTGTGTGATATGTTAAAGTTGAAATGAAGGTGACATCCTGTATGTTGTAATTTTATACTCTGATATTATATAATTACGTTGGGTAGAATCAGGGTGTTACAGGCTGTCTAAGAAGTTTCTTTCAAGAAACATGTCTTAGATAAGTGTGTTGGATTAGTGTATTTCTGATCCAAGTAAGTAGGAGTACAAAGGCTGTGTGTTTTGTGTGGAGGTCAAGCTCAAATGTCAAGGACATTCTCTTTGAAATCTGGAAGTTCCTTCTGATCTAATGAGCCAGATGTATGGAATCTTGTTTATGGCCATGGAGCAGATTCTATTTGAGTTATATGTGTGTACCAACCAAAGGATTATGGTTCCCTGGTATCTGCATGAGAAGTTTGAAAATAAGATTCTTGAGATGTAGAGTATGCAGGTTCTTACAGGTGTATATGATCTGGTTTTGAATGCTTGTCATGATGGTTTGTCGTGAAGAAGGATCAGCAGATGCCTGATGTGTGCGAAAGAAGAATGTCAGACCAATTGAGAAGGTAGTCTTATCTGACTAATGATAGATACTTTGACGGGAGCTAAGTATTTGTCTGATGTGAGTATGCAATTCTGCAGTCTGAACTCCTTGCTTCAGAGAGGGTGTGCGAGTTTATTTCTCTCTATGGTGTTCAGGTGTTTATGTTAACCTGAATAAGCTGCTCTGGCTGTGTTTTATTGGGAGCTTCTTCTATGTGCAATGAGTCCTTTGAATGGTGATGGGTAACATCATGATTGTTGATGGTTATATTTGGAAGATGATTGAGATTGTGCAGTTGGAGTTGGATGCTCAAGCATTTGTGTCAGAAGAGGTGTTTCTGACTATGTGGATTAGAATGTGGAGATTCTAATCTTGTTTTTAGTAGTATGTTCTAGCAAAGCATGACTACTATTTTTGAAGACCTCACTAGTATCAATAGCTACTAGTGAATGTAATGGCAGATGTTCTAACTTGGTGTTGGGACATTATCTGGGTTGGATTTCCTTGGTGAAGGATGATTGTGGTCTAGTATCAGATGAGGTGCTTTGATCAGGAAGGTTTGTTTAAGAGTTGTTCTTTCTCTTGAGGAGATTAGATCTCAGTAAATCTTGTCAGTCTGCTGAGAATTCGAGGAGTCTGAAAGACAGTTTTGTTTGTGTCTGGGAGAATTTATTTTTCTCTGCAGGTTTTGGAAGAACTCTATGAGGGTCTTTGTTGATGGGAGTTGTCACACTTGTCTTGGTGTCTGTTATTAATTCTAAGTAAGAGGAGTTTACTTAGAGTTCAGTGTAAGGCAGTGTGTGTATGCTTTAGAACTTGAGGATGATTGAAACTGATTGCTCTTGTGTAAAAGAGGAGTTAGTTGAACTTGTAAGGAGGTTCTGGTTCTCTGGGAGCTTGTGGCAGAAGTTCTGGGTTGAAGCATACCTTCTTTTGGTGAATGAGAGTTTATTTCTCTTTGGGTTTCTGAAGTTTTCCTTGTTCAAGTTGGTGGCGCAGTGTTGTTTGAAGATCTTCAGTTAGATTACTATGCAGATAGTAAGTCCAGTGGTGGAGCATATCCAGAACCATGATGTGTGGTGTCTATGCTGTGTGGAAGATGTCCTAACTAATGTTAGAACATCTTTTGGTTAGTTATCCTTGGAGTAGGATTCTGAGATCACTTTTTGTCTAAGAGGTGTTTATCTTATCATACGGGAGAATGATGAGTTAAGAACTGTCTTGGATGTCTGATGTGAATTTGACATGCTAGAAGTGGATCAGTTTGGTGCTTGTGGAGCAAATGAACTGAAGATTTTTGGAGCATCATTCGTGAAATATAGGGGGAGAACGTCTGTCTGTTAATTGTACTAGTGTGGTACTTGGTTTGCTTGAGGATCAAGCATTAAGTGAATGCGTTCAGCAGGTGTGTTGAACAGAGGGTGCGCTCTTGAAGACATATAGATGAGTCTTATGTTTTCCATTCATTTAAGGTGTTCTTCTTGCAAAGGAGCACAGGTTATCTTAGATAGGGGGAGTTGGACTTCTGTTTTGGATTTGTTGCTGCAGTAGTACAGTTGTTTATCAAGATTGGTTGTGGTTTTAATCAATCTATGATAGTGTACCGCTGGTGAGGGTGTAATGTCAGACAAGATGTCATGACATTGTGTGACTGGTTTAGTTCTGGGTGGACTTGACTGGTTGATCTTGGTCATGTTATTGGGTTGTCAATGTATTGAATCAAAGTTGTACAAGCTTCTGAGTTAGATGTGTTCTGCTACTGGTTGATTGCCCCTGTTGCATAGTTGCTTTATTTGCCAAAAAGGGAGAGTAGGTTTGTTCAGTATAGTTTGGATTTTGTGTTTAAACCAGTTTCTCAAGGATGTAGAATAGTCGGTTCTATTCTGAGTATGTTGGGTTGGTTTTGTGTCATGTGATCTGAGTTATGAACACATTTGTGACTTGTGGTCTGAGTTACCAGGAGTGGTGGTTGATTTTCTCTTAAGTTTCCTCTTATGCCACAGGTTGACTAGTGATTGCTGCTTAAGGGTTCTCTTATGCCATCAGTGACGAGAAAAGGTTCTTGGTTTAAGGGGGAGTGTTGTCTACCTTCTTCCTCATGTACACCATGACTTCAGGACTTTCTCCTTTTATCCTGAGGTTGCTGGTCTGTGGTGGTATGTCTGATGTGCTGAAATTGAGTTGCTGTGAAAATGATGTCGAACATGATGTCAAGATATCAATCAGACTGAGATGGTTTTTCATGGTGCTATGATTTGTCTAAATTATGGCTAAAAAGGGGGAGAGTTGCCCTGTATGCTGCTGGTTGGCTGTGTGTGATGTTGGTTGTTTCTGGTGTTGAGGGGGAGCTTCGGTTTGTTGATGGAATTTCTTTCTGCTGGTTTTTGGTTGACCAATTCTGGCTAAAAAGCTGTTGGTGGTTTTGGTTTTGTTTGTGCAGCTGGTTGTTTTGGTTTTCTGTGCTGGCTTTCACAGCTCCTTGGCTTGAGGGGGAGTTTCTGGCTTTTATTGGAATGTTAGAAGTGTTGTATGTGCTTCTGCTGCAGGGATTTCTGTTCATTGTTGATGCTATAGTGTTTTAGCCACAATTTGCCAAAGGGGGAGATTGTTAGTTCTGAATTGGCAGCATCTGTGCTAAAACACCCTGTTACATCAAGATGTCTTACTTGATGTCGTGACATGTTGTTTCTAACATTCTGCAGTTTGTGTTTCTTAAAGTTAGCAGGACTGTGTACTGATGT
Organism: Lathyrus tuberosus; assembly: GCA_022829125.1. Classification (NCBI taxonomy): domain Eukaryota; kingdom Viridiplantae; phylum Streptophyta; class Magnoliopsida; order Fabales; family Fabaceae; genus Lathyrus; species Lathyrus tuberosus. The sequence goes on from JALAZF010000009.1 coordinate 12,594,412, forward strand.
CAAACACGATGTCCTAACATATGTTGACAGAACATCCTGTTAAGTTTGGTTTTATTTGCTGCGTATTTTTTTGAAGTCTGACGTGTGTTTACATGTTGTTATTGGCGAGAGAAAATCATGGTATGTCATTTTGTAGCAGCAATATGTTTAATAGGACGTGATTACTTGCTAAGAAGAACAGGTTAAGCTAGAAGTCTTATTGTATGCTGAGACATGTTGAGATGAGAAGTTCTCATCATCTGGAGCAACATGTCGGATAAGATGTCCTATGCTGAATCATTCGACATCGCACCTGTGCTTAGCTGAACAGTTAAATTCTGTTATGATTTAACAGATGCAGAATATTCTGGGAATATTATGTTATCCTATGTGGCGCTGTTTTGTTTGGTCTGGAAGATTCAAGTCAGAATCAAGAAGAATAATGACTCTCTAAATTATGGAGATAATTTAGGAAAGATTTGATTGAAGACCTATTTTGGTGCAGAAGTTATTGCAGATTTTTAACATCAGTTTTATTGTGATTTGAAGCCCAAATCCAGTTGGGATGTAGGTTATAAATAGGAGTGTTTGTAACCTGATTTTGTAACGATTCCAAGATGTAAAATTATTAGGGTTTCGTTCTTGTGAACCACTCTCTAGGAGAGTTGGTTGGTTCCTGTACCACTCGACATGTGAGTTGGACAGTTTGTTAGTGTGATCCTCGAAGCTTTTAAGCAAGAGTGAGTATTGTTCTTGGAGGAAGCTGCTAAGCAACTCTAAGTATTGTTCTTAGTCATGTGTGTCATGTCTAGGTATTGTCATTGAAGTGTGTCTTCTATTTATGTGTTTGAAGAGTTGTTGGAAATCAAGCTGTTGATGCAGTGGCTGAGGTGTTGACTGCTAGACATCATTGCAATGATTGGAAGTGAGATAGAGTCTCTTATCTAAGGAGGACTTAGGTAGAAGGGTCATTGGGTAGTGATTAAGTGAGTAGATCATCAACGGGTGTGTTGATTGTAGGGTCTATAAATTGGTATTGCTGATAGTGAACTTCCTTCCTGGCTTGGTATGCCCCCAGATGTAGGTTATTAGACCGAACTGGGTGAACAAATTCTGTGTGTACTTTACTTTTCAGCAACTTCTTTAATTGTCTATATCTTGTATATGTTGTTGATATCAGACCAGATGTCTCGACATGTTATGTGACATCTGGGACTGCTATACCAGAATTTCACTTCTTTATGCAGAAGTTTGATGAGACAGAGGTGTACAGACCGAGTCTTGAGGGAATTGAGTTTAGTTCTCTTTCTCAGGAGGAGGCGGATAGCTTGGAGGTTCAGTTTGAGGAGAATGAAATTAAGGAGGCGTTGTGGAGTTGTGACAGGACGGAAAGCCCGGGTCCGGACGGCTTTAACTTAGGATTTCTGAAAAAGTGCTGGCATTTTATGAAATTGGATATTTGTAACTTTATTAAAGATTTCCATCAGTTTGCTTATTTACCCAAGGCCATTAGCTCCTCCTTTCTGACTTTGACACCCAAGGTGGTCAATCCTATCTCGCTCAATGAATACCGTCCGATTTGTCTGGTTGGTAGTTTATATAAAGTATTGGCCAAACTTTTAGCAGGAAGAATTAAGAGAGTTATTTGTGGTTTGATCTCTCAGAACCATTCTGCATTTGTCCCTGGGAGGAATCTTGTGGACGGTGTAGTTGTTGCAAATGAGGTGTATGATTTAGCAGTTAGAGAAAAAAGGGATTGTGTCTTGTTTAAGGTGGATTTTGAGAAGGCATACGATACATTTAATTGGAATTTTCTAAGAACTCTTATGTCGAAGATGGGCTTTGGGAGTTTATGGCTTAAGTGGATGGATGCTTGTGTGTTTTCTGGCTTTATCTCTATTCTAGTTAATGGGAGTTCGACGGGGGACTTTATTAAAAGAGATTTGATGCAGGGCGATCTGCTATCTCCGTTCCTTTTTGTTATTGTGGCAGAGGCGCTGACTAAGATGATTCAGAAAGCTGTGGAGTTAGGCGAATATGAAGGTTTTAAGATTAAGGATGGGTTTGAGGTAGAAGTAATTCAATTTGCTGACGATACGTTGCTAATGTGTAATGGTGGGTGGAAAAACATTTGGGCTTTAAAAGCTGTTTTGAGAGGTTTTGAGATAGTGTCGGGGTTGAGAATTAATTATCACAAGAGTCGTTTAATGGGGCTGAACGTTAATAACCATTTCTTGTTGGTTGCTTCTTCTTTTCTGGCCTGCAAGATCGATTCAGGTGGTTTTAACTTTTTGGGAATTCCAATCGGTTGTAATCCTCGGAGAGTTGCATCTTGGAAACCGTTAATTGAGAAGTTCAAAGTGAAGTTAGCTTCTTGGAAAGGAAGAACTCTGTCATTGGCAGATAAGGCTGCCTCGATTAACTCCACCCTTTCGAGCTTACCGATCTTTATTTTATCGTTTTATAAAGCTCCGGCTGCGGTTTGGAAGGTAATTGACAAAGTTAGGAGGGATTTCTTGTGGGGAAGCAATGAAGATAAGAGTAAAATTCATTGGTTGGACTAGAAATCGGTGTGCAGAAGTAAACCCGAGGGAGGTTTGGGGATCAAATCCATTAAGGAATTTAATCTTGCTTTGCTTGTTAAATGGAAATGGAAAATTCGTAATTCTTCTTGTGGTCTTTGGAGGAGGGTGATCGAGGCTAGATACGGGAATGTTAACAGCTAGGTTTTAAAGGATTATGCTTATAATTAGAGATCGGCTTCCTTTTGGTGGATTGACATTCTTAAATGCTGCTCTTCTTCTAGTGAAGGTGATTTCGTTTTTACAGAAGCTGTGAATATAGTGCTTGGAAACGGCAACCGGATTCCGTTTTGGGATGCTATTTGGTTGGGTTCTGTTTCTTTTTCGAAGAGATTTCCGAATGTTTATCGGGCTAGTAAGAGAAAGGAAGCTACGGTATCGGATATGGGGAGTTGGCTTCTTGATGTTTGGTGCTGGAACGACTTAGGGGTGAATATTTTGCAACAGGAAGGCCATTGGGAAGAATACTAAAATCTGTTTTTGTTTATCGCAGGTGCAGCCCCTTCTGTTGAAAGTGAGGATGTTTTCAAGTGGAATGGCGAATTCAGCAAATGTTTTTCTGTTCGACAGGTTTACGGAGAGATGATGGCAAAGCAGGAGGTTCTTAATAGGGAGGATTTCAAAATTAGAGTTTTTGATTGGCTGTGGAAGATCAAAGTCCCGACCAAGATCAGATTGTTTGGCTGGAAATTTCTTTGGAATCGTCTCCCAACGACGGATCAACTTCTTAAGAGGGGGGTTTCGGTCGACCCAATTTGCGTGCATTGTAAAGCGTTAAATGAGACTCTGGTTCATTTCTTTTTTAGCTGTGGAATTGCAGACAGAGTTTGGAACATCATCATGGCATGGAGTGAGATCAAAGTCATTTTTGCAGGAGATGTTTTGGAGAACTTTATGTCATGGAGTGGTGAGGGGAGTGTTTCTAGTAGAAATTTGTCTAAGACTGCAATTTGGATGGGGGTAGTGTGGGCCATTTGGCTCAGCAGGAATGCTTGTATTTTCAATGAGGGTAAATTTTGTATAGATGATATTTGTTGGACGGCCAAATTATTGGCTTGGAAATGGGGTAATTGTTGGGAGATTCCGCATTCCAACTCTACTTTTCTAGACTATTGTATGAATCCTTTTTAGATAGTCGAGTAGTGTTGGTGGGGAATTTTTCTTCCCCCTCTTTTTGTAAGGATTAGAATACTCCTAGTATTCTCTTATTTATTTCATTGGCTTTTTAAAAAAAATATAACCCCTTAAAAAGATCATGACTAAGCGGAAACTAACTCAAAATTCTTGCACAACTCTTAAAAATTTGAGACGACTATGTAAATACAAATAAATTAAATTTTCAGTTTCTTTTGCCTTATAAAATGTTGATTGGATAAAAAAGGTTACGGTGTTTGTTTTTTTCACGGATATTGCTGGTGTGTTTGGTGACAAAGGAATCAAATAATCTTCAATGACAGTTTCAATAACGTCGAAGATTTAGTTCTAAAAATCATCAATACTTCATGGTGGTGGCTGTCAATTGGTACTAACAATAGTCTTAGATGTAGTTGGTATAATTGGTTTAAACAACCGATGGATTTTATGTAACAATTTTTAGGTCTCGTTGGTATGTTATGGTGCTTTTGCCACGGTAATCAGTTTTGTAACTTCTGTTATGGAATATTCTTTGTATTCCTTGTTCAATATATACTTGGCTTATAAAAAATAATCATCTTCTTATTGAACTAGTGGAATACCCTTGCATTCGCACGGGTACTGGTATGATACCCGTATTTTTCTCAAATTATAATAAAAATTAAATTAAAAAAATTAAATTGTTCAACCAAAAAAGTTATTATTTTTAAAAGATATAATAAATTAGTGCCTATAATTTATTCCATATATAAAAATATTTCAATCAACAATATATTATTTTTTATAAAAATATAAATTTTGTTTTGACATTATTTAGAAAAGTAGTAGAACCAATAGTAAACTTTTTCTCATTATTATTCAATATTTTGATCAGGAACTTCATATTCCTATTATAATTGTTTTACTTTTGTGTTTTAATAAAGTTATTCCCGTTTATAACAATAGTATTTTTTTCCATTAATCTTTTAACATATTTAAAAAAATGATCAATCAATTTATATTATTCAATATTTGGAACAATTAAAGTTGTTCTCGTTTATAAAAATAATATTTTTTTTCCGTATAGATAAATAAATTAAGAGATTAATTGAAATACATTGTCAGTGTAAAATCACTTTACACTATCATCCAATTAGAATGAATTATTTTGACATATGAGAAGAGAAAAACATGGAAGAAATAGTTATTAAAATAGTTTAATTATAATTTATTTATTTTTATTTTTAATTTCATAATTATGTGTCAAAATGGTTCATTCTAATTGGATGTCAGTGTAAAGTGGTTTTACACTGACAGTGTATTTCAATTAATCTCATAAATTAATCAACAATATATTTTCTCCTGTATATAAATATTAATTTTGTTTTGACATTACTTATATATTTGAATCTATATAAAAATATTTGAATCAACAATGTATTTTTGCCCATACGTAAATATTATTTTGTTCAATGACATACACTTTTACTTATATTTTATAATTTATTGTAATTGAAAATTTATGATTTTTTTAAACTAAAAATATTATTTGGTGGATGTCACAGTTACATAGTTAAAATAGATGTTTCATTTTTTATTTACCCGTAATATTTTTGTTCTATATGTATTTTTAAAAAATAAATATTTTTAATATTTTTTTTATATTTATCAATGACACAAATTTGTCTCAATTTTTTTTTTTTCGATTACAAATATATCAGTTATTATTTAAAAGAATAATGATAAATTCTTTAAAGAGTACTAAAATTTAGCAATGTTGTAATGATTCTCTGGTATAAACAACACTAAATAAGAGTAACATAAATTTCAATACACGTTTTGATTTTATTTTTCTTAAAAAAAATCATTATTTTTTATTTTCATTTAATGTATCTTAAATGCAAATTAACAATTATTTATAATGAAACAGTATATAAACAAAAATGAATGAATGTAATTATTTGTATAAATTATTATTTCTTACCATTTATTTTGTGATAGAGAAAAATGAAAAAATATAAAGAAAAAAAATAATGTAATTTGAAGAAAAAAAATGTAGGGAAAGAAAATTTATTGTTGAAAAAGGGGGGAAAGTGAAAATTTGATAAGTAAGACAAAAATTAAAGATTTGTTTTAAAGTGAAAATCAATAAAAATGAAATTTTGTATAATAAAATTGAAAGGTGTTGTATTGTAAAAAAAATTAAAAGTAAAGAGAATAATAATAAAATGTATTATCATATTTAAGGTGGATAAATTTCTACTATTCTATATTTAGATGAGTTATTCTTGTTTATAAAAATAATATCTCTCCTTAATATTTTCACATATGTGAATTAAAAAATAGAATTTTGTTATAAAATATTATCAAGAAATAATTTAAACTAATTTTTGATTAAATATTATGAAGATACCGTGTTTTCGCATGAGTACTGGTATGGTATATGCATTGTTTCTAAAATATAACAAAAAAGAAGTGAAAGAAAAACAAAAGTGTTTAACCAAAAGTGTTTATTATTTTTAAAAGAGATAATAAACTGACCCATATAATTTTTGCATATATAAAAATATTTAAATCCATAGTATATATTTTTTCCGTATATAAATTTTTTTTTTTGCCATTATGTATAAAAATATTTGAATCAATAGTAAACTTGTTTTTGTTTATAAAAATAAGACCATTTAAAAATATTTGGATCAACAATATATATTTTTATCTATATAAAAACATTATAATCGAGAATACAATTTTAAAATATATATTCTCTCATTTTTAAAAGCTCCACTAATTTTTTTCACATATTTCAAAAAATAATCGATAAATTCCCATTTTTTAATTTTTGGATTAGTAGTTTAATTTTCTTTTGTTTCATATAATTCACACAATAAAAGAAAATATGTATAGTTAATAAAGATGATACATATATTGTTGATTAAAACTATTTAATAGTGTTATTAAATCATAAAATTATAATTTAAAAATAATTAAGTAATACTATTGATTAAACCATCCATTTGTTGTTGTAATATTATTGTCATAATTAAGAAAATCAACTTTTTAAGATGTAAAATTATGTAATTTTGTTTTATGTTTATTTTTAATTGAAGATAAACACAAATTATTTCATCCTTACAGAGACATGATTGATTTTAAATAAGATTTTTTTTAATGAAAATTAATTGATTTTAAATAAGATTTTATTAAATTTAATTTTGATACAGTTAATGGAAGGATAATATTATTATATAAGTAATATTAGTTAATTTCTATTATATAATTGGTATATTTAATTCTATTAGACCAATTTGACAAAAAGAACATTATAAATATTAAGATAAAAATTGTTTTTGGTAAGGCTATTAGATCACTTTGATAAAAATTATTTATTGTAGAGTTATACTTTCGAATTTCATTATTAGATTCAGATTGACTACATATATTTAAATTATAATAGTTGAATTTTATATTTAAAACTATTATAAAAAAAATGATATATTTAGAAATTATACGTGGTTTAAGTAAGTATTATACTTAAAAATTTCGAAACATCAAACAAACTAATGTTACTTAACAAAAGTTAATATATTATATAATATATATTGAAATATTTAAAAATATGACATTTTATATGAAATTTCTAAGTTATTGAAGGATAAAATTTTTCTATTTATTTTTAACTGTCACCTTTCTTGAATCGTACAGTACGAAGCCAATTGAAAAAAAATTATTAACTTACTTCATGTTTGAAATCACAGCTTGATCTCGGTGTGCCATTGCAATTCTATCTCACTGCTACAATTTAACTAAACAAATACAATTACATTCCAAAAAACTTGAAATTGAGAAAAGGAAAAAACAAATACCTGATTTCTGTAAAGATAAATATACTCAGAATTAAGTTCAGTGAATTTTCACTTCATAATGCCAGCAACACCTATGAAGCCAAGCTAATTGAATGAGAGTTCAGTCAATGATGCAAATGGTTAATGCTAGTGAACTAAAAAATAGGATATGGTCATAACGAACATTTGCATAGGCAACACGGGGTTTGAAGGACCACAAAACAGACTTGTGGAAAAAGAGATGCAAATAATCTATCCTGCCTCTAATTTCTGAAAGTTTTTCACCAATGTCCTGCCAAAAAAATTAAGCTCGATATGAATTAATAAAAATTAGACAAAGTGATAGATCCTTTTAGATTAACATCATGACGTGAGGCTTCTTTTGAAAAAAAGACTCAATAATTACCAGTATCATATATTTGTAGAATCCATTAAAATGAAATATATATATTAATCGAACTGTATATCAACTCAGAGCATATCAAAACGTTTTTATGTTTAACCTTTCATCAAACAATTAAAATGAATTATTATATAAAAGCAAAGTCAAAATAAGGCTAATTCACAGAGAAATGACACATTCACAAAGAAGCAACCAGATCTAATATCTTGAAACCACATGTATCTTCTTAACAAATCATTGATGAAATAGATCTAGTATGTTATTGAAGCTTTTACAGTGTAACTAACCCATGTAGCTTCTGAACAACTCGTTGATGAAACGATTTAAGTGAACCCTAACACGTTTGAGATCAGAAAATAACAACAATTGCAAATAAAGATTAATGTTTTGAAAAATTAAAGGTGAAACATAAAAACATAATAGTTGGAAAAAATTAAAATACATAAAAAATATAAACTTAAAAACTGAATGTTGTAAATAATTAAAAAAACCTAAAACCTAAAAAAGTGAAATAAATCTAAACCCGGAGATGGAAACATGTTACAGAAAATTTTCGTCTTTATCAACCACAATCATCCTGAAGTGCTCCTTATTCTTTGATAGTACAGTCCATTTGTGATGGATTCTTAGAGCAATCTTTCATAGCTCTTTGGTATCATTGATATCCTTCACCATTTTAAACGGTCTCTCCATGTTGATTTTAAAAATCGGGTAAAACTGAGTGATCTGGTGGAAGAACAAAGAGATGGAGAACAAAGAGATGGAGAAATGAAGAAAGCACTACTACAAAACGCGCAAACAACAACACCAAGTGTACAACGGATTCATATAAACCGTTGTAATAGGTTAAAATTTTCGTGCCCAGCCAGTAGCTGGATTTATAAACAGAAATTTAATGACGGTTACCTCAAAATACTGTAGTAATAAATGATGTGTAACAAGCTTCGATTCCTAACAACTACATTTTTTCCATTTTTTAGAGTACATTAAGCGTGTGTCACTTAAGTCCGTTAGTTAAAAAATAAATTGTAAATGATTTTACAACGGTTAAGTCAACCAACCGTTGTAAAATATGTAAATTGCATCACGGTTTTTCTTTCTAACGGTGATGAAAAGTGATATTTTTTAGTATATAAGCGAAAGTATCTATCATTCAGTACATAACAGTCGTTTCTCTCAAAAGAAAACCCTAACATATTTCACTCTTCTCTATCATAACATAACCCTAACATCCTTCAACCTTCAGATACGTCTTCAGATTCTTCTTCATCAATCGCTAACTTGAGGTTCGTTCATTTAACTTATGCTTCGATTTCGTTTACGTTTCTTATTAAAAAATGGGTTCTCATTTTTTCATTTGGTAAATGTTCTCTTTTTTTCAGATTCGTCTTCACCACCTTAACAAAGCGCGTACTTTGGTTATGATACATATGGTTTGTGTAGCTATGAAGAAAAATACAAGAAGTATGAAGCTATTGTGTAAACTTTATTCACCTTGTACTTTTTCTTCATAACTTCATAAACTAGATGAAAGTCATAATTTCCATCAAATCCTTTTGATTTGTGTTTCGTCTTCTTTTCCCTCTAGTCACTGTTCGTCTTCTTCTCGCCTAGTTTCTTCAAGTTTCCATCAAATCCTTCCATTAAAATGTCTCAGCACTCCAGTTGTAGTCATGTAAGTAGGTCCTTAAGTCGTTCCAGGTACGTATGCAAGTGTGGTCTCGACGCTCCGTTGATGACTGTATGGACCGATTCGAACTCAGGCCGTCGTTTCTATGACTGTGGAATGTATAAGATTCAAGGATACAAAAAATGCTCTCACTTTGCTTGGTTGGATGAGGGGATGAATCCTAGGTCAAAACAAATAATTTCTTTACTGATAAAGAACTTGAATGAGGAGAAGGAGATGGTTAACACCTTCAAAGCCAAGGAGGACGAATTGAAGTTGAAGGTGAAGATCCTGAAGAAACAGTTGAAGATTACCTGAATTTTTTTATTTTTAGTGTTCATTTCATTTGTTGTAACAACAATGACGAAATATGTTATACTCGATTAGGTTTGTATGTTGACTGATTGTGTATTGAATATGATACAATTAATATTATTATGATAACTTTATCACAAATGTGAGTTGTATTTTCTACTGTGATATGGTGAACAATAATACAGGTTAAAATATGGGATTAACTATTAAAGAACTATAATTCTACAGAAAATGTAACAACAGTTATATAGCATAACCGTTATAATATCTCGCGCGCTATGTTTATCACAACGGTCGTTTGGAAAACCGTTGTGACAGGGTGCGCGCTTTCTAGTATATTACAACGGTTACTGGGCCGTGATTGTAAGTATCATATATACAACCACACTCTACATAACAACGCTTGCGCCCGCGTGATTATATATCTTTCCCAACCGTTGCTAAATGGGTTTTCCGTAGTAGTGAAGTTGAGAGTTGATAAAAACCAGGATTAAGGTGGAGAAGTTGAAGAAAGAGATGAAGACAAAAGGGGTAATGGAAAAACTGGAGGGCGAGCAGTGAGTCATTAGAAATGAGAACAAAAATGATCAGACTGTTTTGAGTGATAGTACATGCAGGGTTGGATTCCCAAGATAATTTCAACAACTTGTTTTCTCAAATTAGACTAATGGTCACAATTGTACATTTTTTCAAATGATTTGAATAGAAAATGACAAATCAAAAGGCAATTAAATTAATTATCACATTCACTTGGATTTTGTTGCATTAAGACACAATTTGCCATTCAATTGATGACGTGGAATTTTAATACCAAAGGATGAATTTGTAATAACCAAAACAACAAACGTTCTTATATTATAGATTGAAAAGCAAAAAAATTAAAATATAAAAGTTAAAAATGACTTGTCGGCTGTCAATATGAGAATATTTTTAATAGATTATATATATATATATATATATATATATATATATATATATATATATATATATATATATATATATATATATATATATATATATATAATACACACCCATGTAGGTGTGCATTAACAACATACACCTTAGTGTATTTTTGTGTGGTGCCCACCAATTTTGGGTGGGACCCACATTAGAAAGATGAAGAAAAAAATAGAAAGAAAATAGATGTAGTGTATTTTTGTGTGGGACCCACCCCTTTTGGGTGTGTGTTAGCATTTCCATATATATATATATATATATATATATATATATATATATATATATATATATATATATATATATATATATATATATATATTGAATCTTGCAATATGTTTTAACTATGATGAGATCCGAAAATCCAAACTCACCTGAATTTTATGTAAAAAAAATTTATACATAACAAAAGGAATAACTAAATTTTAAGAATCAAGGTGGAGGTCTTAGTAGTCTGCCCCTTAAGGTGTGTTTCATTTAAATTATCTTTAATAGTATTTTTCATGGTTAATGTTATCGAACTTAAAATATAATATAGTGGTCTACTAATAACTCTCATTTGTAATTTCTTTTGATGTTTCTTCTTCAATGACCTTCTTAAACACGTTAGGATTCACGCATTGATGGATCAAGAACAGAGTTTTTCCATCATTCTTTCTCTATTCCTTGTGCATAGCTTGTTGAGCATTATCTGCATTTGCTTCCAATGCAGGTACTCTGTCGAATACAACTCACTCTGCAACCACTTTCTACTAGGTCACAGAACTTTGTCGAACACTGACTTCTTACTAAAATCATAAATTACACCTTCTAACACACCCCCTAATTTATGTTTTCAAGACTTCTCATTCTGATACTTCTCTTCAACTCATAAAACCTAGATTTCTTTAAGGGCTTGGTGAGTATATTCACTAGTTGCAATTCTGACTTGCAATGCTCAAGTTCAAGCTTTCCTTTGTTTACTTGATCCCTAATAAAATGATACATCATCTCTATGTGTTTACTTCAACCATGAGACATATGATGATTGGCTAGATCGGTAGCTGACTCGTTATCTACAAACAACTTTATTTTCTCAGGTTCCATGATCTTAAGCTCTTCTATCAACATCTCTATCTATGCTGCTTGACATGCTGCATATGATGCAACCACGTACTCAGCTTCACATGATGACAAAGTAACAATGTTTTTCTTCCTTCAGCTCTAAGAGATTAAAACGTCTTCAATCACGAATATGTATCCTAAAGTACTATTCTTTTCGTCTTGATCTCCAATGAAATTTGAATCAGTGTAGCAATATACCTCTGCCTCTTTGTTGGTTTTCTTTTTCCTTGGCATCAACACTCCATGATCAATCGTACTTTTGATGTATCTCAGCATTCTCTTGACTGCAATGAGATGAGACTCTTGGGGTTTCTCCGTGAATCTACTCAACAATCCGACACTTAGGAAAATGTTGGTCTGATATATATTGAGGTTTAACTTACTTAAAAAGTAAGTTTTTTTAATTTACTCAAATTATAATATTTAAACTGAATCTATTAATATAATGGTTAACATTTTTATTTAATAATATTAGTATTTTTTAATCTAATCTCATATATATATATATATATATATATATATATATATATATATGGCAAAATAATCTTTTTCGTCCCTTAACTTTACACCAGGGTCCAATTTGGTCCCTTAACTTTAAAAAGTGGCAATTGCGTCCCTTAGCTTTTTAAAACGTGCCAAGTTAGTCCTTGCCGTTAGTTTGGTCAAACGTCCGTTTATATTTTGTTACGTGGCAGGTGACATGGACTATGTTTATCATCTTCTTCCTTCTTTGTACATTCTGCAGACGCGTTTCCCCCAATTTTTGTTAGGGCAAACTCAAATCATCTTCAATCCTTACAATTTGTCTCCAAAGTAAAAGTTAGGGTTTAGGGAAACATGAAATCGGGTAGGTCATCTTCTTCTTTGAGCAAGAGAGATGCAGAAAATGGGGATTCAACAGACAGTGGAAATCGTTGGAGGAAGCCCATGTGCTATTGTGGAGCATGGCTGTACTTCAAAGGGCGAAAACAGTGAAAAACATGGGAAAATTATTTTGGGGTTGTCCCAATTATAAGCAAGATGGATGCAATTACTTTGGTTGGTACCATGAGGATGCCTTTAATGAGAAAGAAGAGCTTTTAATGCATAGGATGAGGGTGGCTGTAAAGGGATTAGATGAAGCAAAAAAAGACATTGAAGAACTTAGGAAAAAGCTGATGAATATTGATGCTGAAATGAAGATGGTCATGAAGTGGAAAAAATATGGAATTTGTTGTTTTTAATTGTTATAGTTGTAATGTTTTTTAGGTTGAATTAGGTTAGTTATGTGGTGTATGTGAAAGTAGGTTTTGCTGTTTTTAAATGTTTTTTAGGTTGAATTTTATTTTTAAGGTTGAATGTTGTTTTTAAATGTTTTATTAATGAAAAGATTTGTTGTCATAGTTATGAAAGCATTTGCTGTTATATTGTATCAGTTGTAATATTTGGACATGACCTATAATATTTGGACATGACCTATAAGTATGGAACATGACCTATAATTTGGAGTTGTAATATTTGGACATGACCTATAATTTTTGGATTGTTATTAAAGCTTTGATCGCAGACCAGAAAACTGGTTCATAACAGATTCATAACAGGTTCAGAACAGAAACATAATTAAAAACTGGTTCATAACAGGTTCAGAACCATAACAACATCCGTGTTCATTACACAACAGACCAGAAACATAACTAAAACTGGTTCATAACAGGTTCAGAACCAAAACAACTTTCTTGTTCATTACATCACAACCTTAAAAGTACCAAACAAAAAACAGGTTCATAACAGTTCAGAACCATAACAAAAAACACAAAACCATAACCATTACATCAATACATCCTAAAACACTTCATCCTAAATATGTCTAGGGATTCTTCTTTGCAGTTGTTCTCTTGGTGGGAGTAGATCTCCTAGTGACTGGACCAACAACATTCTTTGATGCAGTCAGCCTGGTTGTAGGGCCAGGTGGAACAAATGGCCTTGGAGCCTTCCTCACTGGTAGCTTTTGAGTCTTCCCCTTTGTAGGACCATGAGTCTTCTGAGAGGATTGAGTAGAATGTGGTGCAGACTGGGTTGTTGTCTGAGATGCTTGGGTAGTTTGTACAGCAGGCTGAGTTACAGTTTGAGTAGATTCTTGGGCAGAGTGTTGAGCACTCTGTTGTGCAGCCTGACTTGGTGTGTCCTTACAAGTGGACTTGTAGTGCCCTGATTTGTTACACCTACTGCACTTCACCAAGAAACCAGTTCTTCTCATCTTTTTATCAGATCCATCTTTCTCTCCTTGTTCTAAATTTCTCCTCTTTTTGGGCCTACCAGGCTTCTTCTTGAATTTGGGTGGTTGCACATCGGGGTATGGTGTCTTAACCCACAAGTTAGACCCATTAACAGGGTAGATGACATGTTTGTAAATTGCCTTGTATTTTGAAACTCTATAATATTCAGGGATGTAACTCTCTATCCTGAAATTCCTGCTCTTTATGGCAGACAAAGCATGGACACATGGGAGTCCTGTAAGTTCCCATCTTCTGAATGAACACATGTGCTCTTTCAGGTTTACAACATACTTATCAGCTTGATTCTCCAAGTGCCTTACTTCAAACATATGCTCATCAGACATCCTAAAGAACCAAACAAAATAGAATAAATGATTCACTTGTATGCAATTGTTAAATCAACAGAATAAATGCTAGTGTATTAAGCTGACATACCTTACAAGCCAATTGTTGGTGTATGTGCTTGTAATATCAACTTTCTTTCTAATATTAGGCAATATGTCATTCTCATCCTTGATAGCCCATCTCTCCATCAAGTAGATTCTGATGTCTTCAAGCATAGTGATTAGAGGTTTTGCCCTTGCATCAAGAATTACACTATTGAAGGATTCAGACATGTTGTTGAGAACAACATCACATTTGTTTGTAGTCCTAAAGTAAGACCTACTCCAAAACCCTGGTGGGGTCTTCATCATATGCTTAAAAGCTTCCTCATTTATAGCCCTCATTCCCTTCATCTCTCTTTCCCATGCTTGTGGGTAAGTTGACTTGGCAGCCTTCCATATTATGTCCTTCAACATCTTGCCAGGAAACCTCTTCCTAAAGTTGTTATACAGGTGCCTAACACAAAACCTGTGCTCCACCCTAGGCAATAGCTCTTCCATAGTGGGTAACAACCCCTGCAGTATCATAAAATGTACCATAAGATATAGTATAACATGTAGCATAAGATATAAGAAAAACATAAGAAAAAACATAAGAAACTTGCCTTTTGTTGGTCTGATATGAAGGTGTAAGTCATGCATTGCTCTTTGCCTCCAAGGTCATCAATTAGGAGTTATAAGAACCAAGTCCAGTTGTCCTTGTTTTCACCCTCCACAACTGCATATGCTATGGGGAGCATCTGATCATTAGGATCCCTCCCTATAGCAGCCAGAATCTGCACTCCACACAACCCCTTGAGAAAACATCCATCTAGACCTATTACATGACTGCACAACTTAAAGCTTTCCTTACATGCAGCATAGCATACATATAGCCTTCTAAAGTATGGTCTATGATCCTCAACACCTTCTGGTACAGGATCCACATTCAGCTTAACTGTTGATCCAGGATTGGCTCTTAACAATTCATGATAGTAGTCATACACCCTTGTGTAATCTCCCAAAAATGATCCATCAACAAAATCCCTTACAGCATACCTTGCTCTTATTGCCTTTGTTTTGTTCACCCCAACATTTCATTTTTTTTGGGCCTTCTCTTTAATATCCTTTATCTTCAACCTTGGATTGTTTTTCAAGCTATTTTGGATTCTTTTACTCAACCATTTTGTACTCATCAGTTTCACATTATATTCCCTACTGCAACTATGCTCATCAACCACTTTCCTAAGTTGCCAAATGTCTTCATTAGGAAGCTTGCTACAATATGCCTCCCACTTACAACCATCCTTACATTTAACCCTTACCCTAACTTTGTCATTCTTTACAAACCTTAGGTCTCTACCATTTTGCACAGCATAAGTTGTTATTGCCTCCTTAAAGTCACCCTTTGAACTAAAATAGACTCCCACATCCCACTTGTAATCTGCCATGTCCTTTGGTTGTCTAAAAATAGGATTTTTTTTCTTGAAACTCCACTACTTTCATCACTATCACTGCCACTTTCCAAGTCATCACTATCATGCCTGCTGCCTTTATCTTCACCAGACTTCCCATTATGTTTATGGACATTGCTACTACCTTCAATTTCATCAGCAATTAGGGCATCAACTTCATCCTCCTCAACCTCATCAAACCCATCAGACTCATCCTCAAAAGCCACCTCTTGTGCACTATCATACTTGTAGTCCTCATCTTCACTATCATCAGTACTTAAACCATCATCAACTCCAACATTCACTTCTTTCTCAACATTAAATTGTTTCTCAACATTCACTTGTTCCTCAACATTAACATTCTCCTAAACATTCTCTTGTTCCTCACCAGTAACATGTTCCTCAACATTAACTTGTTCTTCTACATTAACTTGTTCTTCTACATTAACCTGAACAGGGGTGGTATTTTCACCATGAACAACTTCATCAACCAGCTTACTAAGTAATCAGGTTGAGACAGTAGTCAGGTTGAGACAACGTGTCAGGTTGAGACAACGTGTGTTGAATGTAAATATCAACACATTTGTGAACCCTATACAGGTCTGCTATTTCTAATGCACCCTGGTCATTAATTAGTGCATTCATACCAAATTGTGGATCCTTGTAGTAGATTGTTTCAAAATCCCTATAACCCAAATCTTTTAACACACCTACTAGCTCAAAATAACTCCATTTGTCTACATCTACCCTCAAATCATCAACTACACCATTCTCGTATACACTCAGACCCTGATCAGTAAATTCCCCACTGTGATGAATTTTGAGTTTAATAATTTCATCCATGACATCAAACCAGACCAGAATATCTAAAAAATTAGGGTTTACCCTAACAAATTTACAAGAACCCTAAAACTGAATACGAACCCTAATTTTCGTAACTATGAACCCTAATTAATATGAAAGAAAAATTAACTAACCTTTTGATCAAATGCAGATGATAATCTTCAATCCTTCTCGTGTGGAACCGTCTCGTTTGGATGAAATCCTTCGTTTTGCACTTCGCTTCACTTCAGCTTCTCCACTTCGCTTGCCCTAGCAGAGCTACTCAAGCTTCTCCACTTAGAAATAGTTTGGTTGGACACTTCATTTTCTGCAGATTAATTTAA
This sequence comes from Lathyrus tuberosus, assembly GCA_022829125.1. Classification (NCBI taxonomy): domain Eukaryota; kingdom Viridiplantae; phylum Streptophyta; class Magnoliopsida; order Fabales; family Fabaceae; genus Lathyrus; species Lathyrus tuberosus. The sequence goes on from JALAZF010000009.1 coordinate 12,611,610, forward strand.
GGCTACCAAGTTTCCACGTCACCCAAACAACGCCCACCTAGACAATGTTTTCAAAAAAAGACTAACGGAAGCTAACAGAAGGATAAACGTGGGATATTTTAAAAAGTTAAGGGACAAACTCGCCACTTTTTAAAGTTAAGGGACCAAATTGGACCCTGGTGTAAAGTTAAGGGACGAAAAAGGTTATTTTCCATATATATATATATATATATATATATATATATATATATATATATATATATATATATATACCTTTGAATTGTTTTTTTCTTCGTTCTATTTTATGGTATTTTCTTTTTTTATCCTTGAAAGTGTATCTAATGATAATCATGACATTATAAATATGAAATATATATAAATTCACTTTTAAAATATTTTATAATTTAAATATTATTTAATTATTATATTCTAATAATCATTATGTTGGCATATAAATTTTAATTATATTAGTTATTTATCAAATTAAGAGCCTTAATTGATTAAGTGGTCAAATAAATTTAAAAGACTAATTAGATTTCTATTAATTAATTAATTAATTAATTGGATATACGCTCAAATATGAGTGAATGTTAGGATGACCCATTTTGGAATAATGGAAACCCTAATTGGTCATCAACTTATATATAGGCTATGGTCCCCAATATACCGTATACAAGCAATTTATCTCTTCTCCCCATCTAAAGAGCATTCAAGGCATTGGGAGTACTAATTAAGGAAGAACCATACAAGCCACCAGGTGTTCATTATTTGTCTTAAAAATTTTAGGATTATCGCCAACAAAAACTTTCTCAATAGGTCCAAGTCTTAATTGACTAACATGTCGTAGATCCTGTAATTATATACATGCTCGTATTATTTATTATATTCCGCACTAAAGTTTATGACATAATATGTTGAACACGTATATGTGATTAATTGTTATTAATTTAATTTTAACAAGTGGTATCAGAGCAGGTCTTCCTGTTAAGTTTATTGAGATTTGTCCACTAAACTTTTTTTTGTTTTGTGGATATGCGATTATGAAACATATATTTAAAATTCATGATTGTGTGAATTTTATTTTTCAAAACATGAATTTTTTTTATGATAATATTGGGGGATGTTTTCTTTTATTTGTTAAATCATTGTGATAATAAGAAATTTATGATTATGTGTATATTTGTTTTGAAACGATTTGTATGGTTTAAGTCCTTCCATATAAATTTATATGCACGCATGTTCTTTTATGTTCTTTCAAATAAAAGACTATACATCTTCTACATATAAATATTTCTTCATGGATGATTGTAATTGTTTAGTCTTTAGTTGCATTATAATCTTAAATATTTGTTTTGATCATGATTAAATTTAATAAAATAAAAAACCAAAGAAATATATTAGAAATAAAGTTTTTTTATTTGAAGTTAAATATTTTATTGTTATATATGTGTATATATATATATATATATATATATATATATATATATATATATATATATATATATATATATATATATATATATATATATATATATATATACACCAAAGAAATATATTAGAAATAAAGTTTTTTATTTGAAGTTAAATATTTTATTGTTATATATGTATATATATATATATATATATATATATATATATATATATATATATAGAGAGAGAGAGAGAGAGAGAGAGAGAACGTATCATATGAGAATGTCATTTTTATGTGAGAATGAATTTGAACCATTAGATTTTAAAATAAATGATAGAGATTATGTGTCAGTTTTTTTTCTCTCTCCTCCATCATTTATTTTAATAATGGAGGAGAGAGAAAAAAAACCACACATAATCTCCATCATTTATTTTAAAATCTAATGATTCAGATTTATTCTCATGTTCTCACAAAAAAAATGGCATTCTCATAAGATATGAACCATATATATATATATATATATATATATATATATATATATATATATATATAGGGAACATATCATATGAGAATGTCATTTTTACGTGAGAATATGAGAATGAATCTGAACCATTAAATTTTAAGATAAATGGTGGAGATTATGTATCAGTTTTTTTTCTCTCTCCTCCATCATTTATTTTAATAATGAAGGAGAGAGAAAAATAAAAACCACACATAATCTCCACCATTTATTTTAAAATCTAATGATTAAGATTCATTCTCACGTTCTTACGTAAAAATGACATTCTCATATGATATGAACCCTATATATATATATATATATATATATATATATATATATATATATATATATATATATATATATATATATATCACAAATTTTAGATTTGATTCAAATATAATTTATTGTCTTCAAATAAAATTTTGAATTTGACTAGCAAATTATATGATAAAGTTTTGATTTAAAATAACATCTTTATGGTTTCTTTTTTGCAAGAAAAGTATTTGTGAAAATTTTGATTTTATTTGAAAGATATGTTATTTAATATATATTATGCTAGATATATTTAGAATCACATATATGGTTATGATCGATGATTGAGAATCATAAAAATATTTTTTCATTAATGATTTTGATTTTCAACACTTTATTTGTGGCTAGGGAGTATATATTTAGAAATATATATTTATGTCAGTTATTTGAGAAATATAAATTTTAAATTTAAATCATATTTTGGTGATTTGATTCTTTGTTTTGAATTTTAAAAAATGTTTTATTATCAAATCATTTTATTTGATTTTTAATTATGGTTTTATCTTTCAATTTGATCCACATAAATTTTGCACATGAATTAAATTTTGAAAGATAAGACAAATACTCATTTGTTTAATATATATTTAATTATTATATATTATTTATGGAAATTTTTTGAATATTTTAAATGTCTCTCAAAATTATAGGGTAAAACTAAAGATTTGATTCTTTGAATTTTGGATACTTTGGATTTTAGAATTGGTTTGTTCATTCTAAAATGATTTATTTAAATAATTATTTGATGTATATGTGAACTTGTTTGACATTTTTTTTAATATATAAATATTTAATATTTATCTTATTTGAAGTTATACATTTAGCATGATTATGTTATTTGAATTTATTGTATTAAGATTTATTTTTTTAATCATCCAATTGTATAAATTCATAAAACTTATATTTTATTGTGAATTTTTTCACACACTAAGGACTTTCAAGAAATATTATTATTGTTCTGGACTGGGCCGTGGTTTCCTACAATCAAACAGGCCCAATCCATACAACTTGAAGAAGCCCAATAAAGTCCTAGAGAAGGACACATGACTGCCATACGCGAGGCCAAAGGTATGTCGGGCACCTGGCACCTTGACAGTGTCGAGCATATGAGGACAAACAGGAAAGGAAGACATCACACCCTGATGAAATGGACCTCCTCGACAGAATAACTTCTCCCCGCGAGAATACTCCTAATCTCGTTGACTCATAGGTCCTCGACAAGCATGGTTCTCCTCCGTTAGGTCATGTCCAGACCACGACCACCATATTTCCTCGACATTGTAGACTCTCCCCCGAGGAGTCTACTAACGGTCTTATCTACACAGATACGTTTCATGTAACCGTCTACTAATGGCATTAAAGGGACGGTTACACTAGGGTGTTGACCACGAGCTGGTCATTATTACTACATGTAAGCCCTAGCAATTACTTGGAACGGGTCACACGCTGTTCCCACCAATTGCAAGTAACCGTTGGCCACGCGCTGGGGGTCTCCTATAAATACCCTCTCACTTGAGAGGGTCAGGATAGTTAACTTCTTACTCTCACTCACTTTCTCTGTATTTGATGTGCCCTCACTGACTTAAGCATCGGAGTGCCCTGCAGGTACCCCCCCCCCCCCCCCGCCGTCTTTCATCATCATTGAAGTAACAATAATTCCAGACGTCGTTTGTCATCTTCAAACTGTCTGATCCAGGTACGATCAGCGGCGCCGTCTATGGGAACTTCATAAGCTTCCCCGTTTTTCCCTCGCGATAAACCAAAGTTTCCTCATTCAACTACCAGCAATGGCCAACCCGTCAGCGAATCAAGCTATAGATAATGTCATCACACAACTTGGTGGTAACACCCATGGCGACAACAATGCTCTTCAGCCTGTCGTGGAGAATGATATCAGAGATGGAATCACCGCTTCCCCATCTTCCGATGAGGTAGAATACGAGATTGCTCAACAAGATGGACAGGAAGCAATCTTCCAGCCCACCTACCATCCTGTGGATCCACCACCAAATGCAGATCCGAACACTGCTGCCTTGTTTGCGTTGGTCAATCAGACCAATCAAATGATCTTCAACCAAAGCTTACGGATCGAGAAGCTAGAAAAAGGCCGTGGTCGAACTTCCCCGCGAAGACACCGACCACCTCCTTATCCCGGACATTCATAATCCCCAGTAAAATCTCGCATCCCCTCCCCAGTAAATAGAGGTCGCAAGCCACGTTTCGAGCGTAACCAGACCGAGCATCCACAGAAGAGTCATCGCTCTCCGCCACCAAAAGGGCCCACTCGTCCCTTGAAGACTAAGAAGAGTAAGCCTGATGTCGAGGAGCCAAGAGGCCATCATAAGGAAAACTCCCCGAGACGTCACTATGTTCGTGGTCATAATTCTCCTTCTGTATCCCCGGGAGGCAGCGATGATGACGACTACCGGACTCCTCTATCCAGACAAATAATGGAAGCTCCTATTCCTAAAGGCTTAGAGAGACCTCCATCCTTGGGGACTTACGATGGAACATCTGATCTGGACGACCATGTCGAGAGCTTCGAGGCTTTTCTCGACTTTAGAAACGTCTCCGGCGCTATCAAATGTCGATTATTCCCTACGACTCTTCGGAAAGGGGCCATGGCTTGGTATAAAAACCTGGCACCTGAATCTATAGCATCGTGGAAAGCTCTGAGGGAATGTTTTAGGAAGCATTTTACAGCTTCTCGAAGACATCCAAAAACTATATCCTCCTTGGAGGCCATCTTCCAAGAAAAGAAAGAATCTCTCCAGAGCTACATAGAGAGATTCAACAAAGAAGCGGTCGAGGTCCATACGACCGACCATATAAAATTATATCTCATCATCAAATGACTGCGGGTTGGTTCCAAGTTCGCAGAATCTGTCGGATTACACCGTCCTCGCAGCTTCGAAGGTTTCCTCGAACGGGCTCAATCACACATTGAGTTCGAGGAAGCAGAAGCAGCCCAGATTGCCCTTGATTTAAGAAGCAGAGAAGGCCCCCGCGGCCGGAACAGGGAAGACTCCCCTACACCTAGGCGAGGAGGGGATAGGAGAAGAGAAGATTCCCCTCCACCTAAGCGAGGCGGGGAGAGGAAAAAAGAAAATCAGAATAAAGAGTCCCGCGAATCTCGGGGACCTGCCGGTCTTTTCAAAGATTGCACTCCACTAAACGTGTCCCGTGCACGCATTTTCAGTGAATGTACAAATTCGGAGTTTGTGAAAGGAGGAATCCGCTTCCCAAAACCAACAGCTCCCAAACCAAATACTAATAAATCTAAGAACTGTCGGTTCCATCGCAGTCACGGGCATGTTACTGAGGATTGCATCCACCTTAAGGACGCGATCAAAACGTTGATTAAAGAGGGCTACCTGAAAAAGTACGCCAAACAAGACGAGGCTCCTCGGCCCACCGGCCAAGAAGCTCTAAATACCAAGGAGTCAAACCATCCGGACACTGGAAAACTGCAGGTTGCCTTAAGCATCACACGACCTGAAGACTTCAGTTTCCAAGGAAATGTTAGTGATGTCGAAGTTGTTCGAAACATATGGAAGAGCTTCCCGGCGCAAGAACTAGTAAGTGTTCGCAATACCTGGGAAAGTTTCCCCCAAGCCCTAGTCATATCGGGCGGAGACCCTGAACGAGTGACCGTCGGTTCAATAAAGAGGAAGTTCGACGAGCTAAGGACATCCACTCCTCGAGACCCAACTCTCAGCTTATCTCGTGGAAAATCATGCCTTATAAGTTTCTATATCGAGGAATTACCAGGTGGATCCCCGAATGCTAATATACCCCTCCTAATTCGGGCACAAATGGCCAACTTTGATGTGCATCGGATTTTGGTCGATCAAGGAAGCTCGGTGGACATCATGTACACTCACCTCTTCGACACTCTCCAGTTGACAAAGCATCACCCGTCCCCATATGTGGGATCTGATCTACAAGGATTCAATGGCGCGTCTACTAGACCTCGAGGTTATGTAGAATTGTTGGTCACATTCGGAGCAGGGGAAATAGCTCGACAGGCGAAGACGCGTTTCCTAGTGGTCGACTGCCCTTCCCTCTAAGACTGCATCTTGGGAAGGACCACTTTGGCTGAAATAACAGCTGTACCATCCACTGTCCACCTAAAAATGAAATATTATACGACACGAGGACATGTGGTTACCCTCCACGGGGATATTGAAGCAGCTAGAAGATGTTTCGATGCAGCGATCAAAGGTCTAAGTGTTGTCGGTGGCGTCCACCCCAGAAGAGCAACTTTAGATGTCGCACAGGTTCCACTACCGCCAGTCAGCGCAGTCGACCTTGATAGCAGGTTCACCGGGGAACAGGAAGAAGTTGCAGGCAAAGACCTCCCAGTTGAAGTCAACGGGTAGCCTCTCTACCCAACACTCCCCATCCCAGACGGAGATTTTGAGCTGATCCCTCTTGGCGACGACCCAGAGCGAACTGTGAAGATCGGCCATGGACTCCCCGACTTGGCGAGGAGGCAGCTGAAGGCATGTCTCCGAGAGAATGCAGATTTGTTCGCTTGGAGCGCTTCGGAGATGCTCGGAATAGATCCTCAAGTGGCTTGTCACCAGCTGACTATAGATCCAAATGCTAAGGCTATAGCTCAACGTAGGCGTAGGAAGTCTCTAGAAAAAATGGTGGCTGCTGAAAAAGCTGTAAAAGACCTCCTAGAGGCAAACTTTATTTCGGAGGCCAAGTACACCACTTGGTTGTCCAATGTTGTACTTGTTAAAAAATCTAATGGAAAATGGAGGATGTGCATTGACTACATGGATCTTAATCGGGCATGCCCGAAAGACTCTTATCCATTGCCTAACATCGACCGACTGGTCGACAACTCTGCAGGATTTAAACTGTTGTCTTTCATGGACGCTTATTCGGGATATAACCAAATTCCCATGGATGAGGCCGACAGAAAGCATACAGCTTTTATGACTGAGTCGGGCAATTATTATTATAATGTAATGCCCTTTAGTCTGAAGAATGCTGGCGCCACCTACCAACGAATGATGAACAAGGTCTTCCGAGCAGAAATTGGTGACATGCTCGAAGTCTATATGGACGACATGATCGCCAAATCCGTAAACGAAGTCGACCACGCTGCTCATCTTAAAAAGGTGTTCGACACGGCAAGGAAATGTCGCATGAGATTCAACCCCGACAAGTGCACTTTCGGTGTTCGAGCAGGGAAATTCCTTGGCTTTTACCTTACGGATAGAGGAATTGAAGCGAATCCCGACAAATGTAAGGCCTTTTCCGAGATTCCTACTCCGAAGTCAAAGAAGTCGATACAATCACTTAACGGGATGTTAACAGCCCTCTCTCGTTTTGTCGCTAAATCTGCCCAATACGCACTCCTATTTTTCAAACTTCTTTGGCAGAAAGCAACATTTGAATGGAGTGAAGAATGCGAACAAGCCCTCCTCCATCTAAAACAAGTCTTATCACAACCCCCGGTCTTGTCCCGACCAGATAACGGGGAAACACTTTTCTTGTACCTGGCCATCAGCGGCGAAGCGATAAATGTTGTCCTCATACGGGAGACCCCCGACGGACAGAAACTAATTTATTTTACGAGCAAAGCTCTTCAGGGTCCCGAGCTCAGATATCAACAGATCGAAAAGGTCGCCTTGGCCCTCGTAATTGCAGCCAGAAGACTACGCCATTACTTCCTGGCCCACACAATTGTGGTAAGAACTGAGCAGCCTATCAGACAGCTCCTTAGTCGGCCAGATATGGCGGGGAGAATGCTCAGGTGGTCTCTCGAGATATCTGAGTTTTACATTCGATATGAAGGAAGAAAAGCCTTGAAAGCTCAGGTACTGGCCGACTTCGTAGCAGAAATGACAGTCCCCAAATCCTTGACCAATGGCTCCCAAAAATGGACGATTTACGTCGACGGAGCCTCCAGTGCGAAGGGCAGCGGAGCAGGCATCATCCTTGAAAATGAGGAGGGCATCTTGATAGAAGTCTCACTAGAGCTATCTTTCAAAACATCAAATAACCAAGCCGAGTATGAGGCATTCCTCGCAGGACTTCGACTTGCAGAAGACCTTGGCGCAAAAGAAGTCAAAATCTTTACAGACTCTCAGCTCGTAGCATCACAAGTTCGGGGAGAATTTCAGGCCAAAAATGATAGTCTCATTGAATACCTAACCTTGGTACAAGAAAAGTTGAAGAAATTTGTCTCCGCGGAGGTGGCTCACATCCCGCGCGAGCATAACACTCGAGCAGACGTGCTCTCCAAGCTAGCGAGCACTAAGAAGAAAGGAGGGAACAAATCAGTGATCCAAGAGATACTGACCCATCCGAGCTTCAACAAACCTACCTCGTCCACGGAGGTGAACGTTATCAGGGACGCAAACTGTTGGATGACTCCAATTTACGAATACCTGATGACGGGCATGCTGCCCGACGATCCTAAAGAAGCTGGGATAGTTAAGAGGCGGGCATGTGCATACACCATAGTCGAAGGTAAACTATATCGCCGAGGATTTTCCATCCCTCTACTCCGGTGCGTCGAGGAAAGTAAAGTTTCAGAGATTCTCTAGGAAATACATGAAGGAATCAACGCGCAACATCTAGGCGGAAGATCTTTGGTTCGAAAAGCTCTCCGAGCAGGATATTACTGGCCCACTATGCAACAAGACGCAAAGGAACATGTCAAAAAGTGTGACCGTTGTCAGAGGCATGAGGATATGCACCTCGCTCCTCCAAACGAGCTTAAATCATTGTCATCCCCGTGGCCCTTTGCGTGGTGGGGAATGGATATCCTCGGACCTTTCGTCGTAGGATCGTACTAAAATAAGTACCTCATCGTCGGGGTAGATTACTTCACAAAGTGGATCAAGGCGGAAGCATTAGCCAAGATCACTGCTTTCAATATATTACGTTTCTACAAGAGAAATATACTCGCCCGATTCGGCGCACCTCAAGCCATTGTCACAGACAACGGGACGTAGTTCACCGACGGAAACTTCCAAGACTTCGTTGCCAAACTGGGTACGGAACAACATTTTACGTCAGTCGAACACCCACAAACCAACGGGCAAGCTGAAGCAGCGAACAGAGTAATACTCCGAGGACTCAAACGACGACTCAGCGAAGCCAAACAACGATGGGTCGAGGAGTTACACAACGTTCTCTGGGCATATCGAACTACCCCTCATTCCACGACCGGGGAGACCCTGTTTCGGTTAACATATGGAACCGAGGCAGTAATTCCCGCGGAAATCAGGGAACCTTCGAGAAGGACAGAAGCTCCTCTTGACAAAGAAATGAACAACGAAGCCCTTCGCGAGGAACTCGACCTGGTCGAAGAAATAAGGACGGGTGCATCCCTCCGAGAAGCCTCTTTAAAACAAAAAATAACTTTGCGTTATAATGACAAAGTCATCAAACGAGATTTCCAAGTAGGCAGTCTTGTCTTACGAAGAAATCATAAAAATTCACGTGAACGAAAGCTGGCCGCAAACTGGGAGGGCCCCTGCCGCGTCATTGCAAAGACGGGGACAGGTGCTTATTACCTCGAAAACCTCCAAGGTGAACAACTTGCTCGACCATGGAATGCTGAGAAGCTTAAACAATATTACAGTTAAACACTGCATGTAACTATACAAAAGTTGCCGTTACGGGGAGCGTGCCATGGTACAGGCACGACACCTCTATATGCTAACAAAGGTCAAAAGTCATGTTGTGTGTGCGTTGAACTTTTGGCCCGACGAGGAGTACTCTATCGAGCTCCGTCGTCGACGTACCTTGTAGGCATAACACCCAGCTCGCGATGGGAAGTTCACGCCATGAAACTAAGACCTCGATCGACCTCTTAGCTTCGTTGAAGGTCGGGGTACAACCCCTGACCGCTCGACCAGCTCTCTTCGCAGTCGAGGATCACTAGAGTCGAGCAAACTCCCAAATATCCAGCAATTTCAAAATAACTTAGATAAAAATAAGTAAAATACCACACACAGAGCAGATAAAGAGGAAAAATGGAAATAGTAAGTCGGGCAAGCCCATTGTAAAAATATTACATAAAGCCCTGGCTCTTAGGCCGGGCAAATCAGCAAGTATGGCACGCAGGCCAGTCAATACAAAAAAATTGGCACGCAGGCCAAACTGACTACACTATCACTCCACAGCAGCATCAGCTACCTCAGGATTCTCCTGCTCCCCGTTTCCCCCATCAGTATTTACTGTTTGTCCGGGCAACACAATCTTACCGTCGACCACCTCAAACTTGGAATCAGCTCCATCGGTTACAAGGTCCGGATTCAGGAGTTTAAACTGCGCCACAGCGTTCTGGAACCCGGCATCTGCAAACTCTAGAGCATCATCTTCAGCCAACCGAAGATCCTTCTCGACTTCCCTGAGCTTGGCTATCAGGGCTGCTCGAGAGGTTAATAGTTTGTCCTCCTCAGTTTCATTTTTGGCTGGCCGAACAGCCTCTTCCAGTTCAACTATCCTGTCCTTGAGACGATGCTCTTCCCCTTCCAACGCAGTGACCCGAGCAAGGTGGTCCTTCTCTGCATCCTCAGCTCCCTTCAACTTCTTCTCCGACTATTTTTGCTGCTCGCTTTGTTCTATGTTCAACTCCCTGCAGTCCTTCAAGTCCTTCTGCACGCCGACCAATTCAGCCTCCAAAGCTTGAAGTCTTTCTTTCAGTCGAGAAAGCTCAGCAGCAGAGCAACTCTTGTCGTTCAGAACGAGGGCAGCCGAACAGAGCCGCATGACGGCAGACATATCCTCGATAATTATTTTCCTTTTCACTTCCGAAGCACTCCCCAACAAAGCCTGGGCTTCAGCAAGGGCGACACGAGGACAAATATCCTCGGAGAAGTAGCGACGCTGGAGATAACACGGAGGAATCTCGAAGCTTGCAGGAGGAGGAGGGGAACTACCTTCCACATCATCAATGGTCAACCCAGTAGTCTTTGCCCGCTTAAAGGTCCTTTGGGCCCCCGGGGACTGATTCTCAGAGGTCACGGTTGCAGTTAACACAACATGAGATTGCTCGGAACCCTCGGGCACTGTAGTAGAGGGAGTACTCTCAGGCACTATCGTAGAAGAGATGTGCTGAGGGGTCCTTTGTTTGGTGGGATGGGATTGTTCTTTCCTAGCCCTTTTTTCCTTTAGCCTCGAGTATCTTTCTGCAGCTCTGACCATTTTCCCTACAAAAAGAAAGAAAAATATTAGTAAAACAAGATACACGAACATGAGAGAAACCTAAGCCAAGGATCTTTGCACCACCTAAGAGCTCGACAGCCTCCTCATCGGAGAAAGTCTCGAGCAGAACACGAGTATTAATCAGGCGGCGAGTCTTCATCACCTGCTCTTTCCCACCTGTCGAGGTCTCTCCGTCCTCGGATACGCTTGGAATTTTATTCAAACTCTCCACGTACTCAACAATCTTGCCATAAGCATCGCGATCCTCGACATTGAGTTTATTATGTCTTACTTTGTATTTGTCTACCCCCTCTTTGTAATGCTCTTCTGTCCAGAAGAGGGGGAATTTTGGCACCATCACTTCTGTAGACAGCCCATCCACTTCTTGAGTCACCCTTTCATATATTGAATTAACGGCCTCGGGACTGACCGCCTTCACAAAATAGTAACGCCACTTAAAATCTCGAACAGAGTCCAAGTAGGTGTGAAATAAAGCTTTATTTTGTTTGAACGACACCCAGCCATGTCGACCATCGGTTGTAGACCGCTGCAGATGAAAAATTTGGAAGAAAGGGGACACTGTTGCCCTGATGTCCAAGTATTTGCAGACGACCTCAAAAGCCCGGAGAAAGGCCAATGAGTTCGGGTGGATTTGCGATGGAGCCAATTTTAACCATTTGAAGACCCCCTCTTGGAAGTCTGTGAAGGGGAGCCTCCACCCCGCCTCTTGAAACATAAACTCATACATCGGGAAACACATTCCCATGTAAGGTGTACATATACGATGGTCCTCGTTGGGGCGGTACACTTTCCAGGATTGCTCAGAACCGAGCAACCTATGCTCGACAGTACAAAATCCATTTTCGTCGGGGAATGTGAAGATGGACGACATAGTGAGGGCCTCATCGCACACCCAGTCCTCAAGCGGACGCTCTTGTCTAAAAGCCATATGGGCCATCGGAATTTCGGGTTGGTTATCCTCTTCGAATTCACCTACGGCCACTTCAGCAGCCAATCTGTCCATCAACCTGAAAAGCAGAAGGGAACAGGTGAATTCGACGAGTCTTACCAAACTAGCCGGACGGAGACGAATAACAGATGTCCCCGGGAAACTCATCGCTTCCCCAGAAAATCTTACCCCTTTTTCCCCGTGAAATCAACGAAAAAGAGTAATTGTTGGGGACCCAAAACGTTATCAGGTCCCCGCGATGTTCATCACACTCCCCGGAAATTTTCTACAAGTCCCCGGAATATTCATCCAGTTCCTCGGTTTTATTCAACAGAAACGGAAACAGAGAAAAATTCATACACTCTTTCTCTTAAAACAGCCAAAGATCCCTGCCGTGTTCGCCAAGAATCCTTCCATTTCTCATAAGAACTTCATCAGTTCATCAGAGAAACGATTCCAAGCAAGTTAAACTTAAAGGAAATACCAGAAAAAACAGCAGTCTTGAAGAAAATACCTTGTAGATGGTGAAATAGGGTTCCGGCACGGCGTAGCACGGAGGTTCACGGCGGACTTGCGGTGGTTGATGGTGGCGAACAGAGGATGAGAAAACGGAGAAGGAAGAGGAAACGATTCTTGAACGAAAGAACGAAAAATGAGAAATGAAGGGAAGAGGGAGTATTTATAGACAAATCACGGAACTCGAGAAGCCTGAGGCACTCGAGTACTCTACCCTAGGCAGCCACCCTATGCAATGATGACAAGTGACACGTGGCACACTCGCACCGGTCAAAATACCACGCATGTCCTTTCGTCATCCCATCGTTTCAAAACGAAAACTTCTCATCTCCCTAACATTTCAACTAGATGCAACTCTTCATTGCCCGCAAGCTATCAGTGCCCACCTCATGATAATTGCCCGCAAGATATCAATGCCCGACGTCATGATAATCATGGAAATTTCGACTATGCTGATATCCTCCTCGGATCATCCCTTGGCATTTCCCCGACACGATTATTGACCCTCAAGTCATTACTCTGATACCTCAAAGCAACGACTTGGGGGGGCTCCTGTTCTGGACTGGGCCGTGGTTTCCTACAATCAAACAGGCCCAATCCATATAACTTGAAGAAGCCCAATAAAGTCCTAGAGAAGGACACATGACTGCCATACGCGAGGCCAAAGGTATGTCGGGCACCTGGCACCTTGACAGTGTCGAGCATATGAGGACAAACAGGAAAGGAAGACATCACACCCTGATGAAATGGACCTCCTCGACAGAATAACTTCTCCCCGCGAGAATACTCCTAATCTCGTTGACTCATAGGTCCTCGACAAGCATGGTTCTCCTCCGTTAGGTCATGTCCAGACCACGACCACCATATTTCCTCGACATTGTAGACTCTCCCCCGAGGAGTCTACTAACGGTCTTATCTACACAGATACGTTTCATGTAACCGTCTACTAATGGCATTAAAGGGACGGTTACACTAGGGTGTTGACCACGAGCTGGTCATTATTACTACACGTAAGCCCTAGCAGTTACTTGGAACGGGTCACACGCTGGTCCCACCCGTTGCAAGTAACCGTTGGCCACGCGCTGGGGGTCTCCTATAAATACCCTCTCACCTGAGAGGGTCAGGATAGTTAACTTCTTACTCTCACTCACTTTCTCTGTATTTGCTGTGCCCTCACTGACTTAAGCATCGGAGTGCCCTGCAGGTACACCCCCCCCGCCGTCTTTCATCATCATTGAAGTAACAACAATTCTAGACGTCGTTGGTCATCTTCAAACTGTCTGATCCAAGTACGATCAATTATTAAATAACATCCTAAATGAATATGACCTACATTGTGTGTAGTGCCTTGTAAATTTAAGACTCTTCCCATTGAATTTATTAAAATGACTAATAATTTTTATTTAGTTAATTGAAGCAACATGTTGCAAAAGTAACCTCTGTTGTGTAAATTTGATTTAATCGAAATTACAAAAGATGTAGTGTGTAATTGTTCATGCGAACTGTTATGGTTGGCCAAAAAGAAGACACAATTTGATTGAACAATTGCATATCTGATAAATATGTAGTAATTATTAATTTTATCCACGTGGGTAATGATTGATGTCAAAGATGTGTATTATTTGACCGGACTTATTACTAATGTTTGATCATTGCGTGAGATTACCTTTTACAGTTAATTTTTGCAATCAAAGATTGAGAATTAATGGTGTATTTGGTATCTTGTTTGAGTCTTTTAATTTATAAGAAAAGATGAATGTCTATATAATAATTTATTGACATATCAGTATGATGTTGTATGAGTGTTAATTTTTCAAGTGTCTATTTGATTGCACTCACATATATAAGCTAAACATGGGACAAATGTAAAAATTTATTGTTTATAAATATTAACTGTCAGTGTTTTATCATTGAAAATAAGAACTACTGACAATTTATTTTATTGCCTAAAGAATTAATATCAGCAGTGAATTCGGTATTTTGGTGAGTAAATTTTGCTTCATTTTGTTGTTCTATTTTAAAGTAAATCTAACTTATGATCATAAAGTATGACATTTTCTAATTTTTGGTATCATTTAAGATGACACAAATTTTTTTATATTTTCTTTGTTTAACCTAAGGTATTTTTAAAGTAATATCGAGACAATTATTTTTTTTTTGGAGAGATAGGATCTCATAAAGATTAAACAAACAAATACAATATTTTTAGTATATTTTGATACTTTACTCTTGATAAGGTGATGTAATTTTTTATAATAGATTAATTTGCTCGAAAATTTGATATTTGATATCTCTTTATTCAATTAAGTTAAAGTCGAAAATAATTATTTAATATAATTTTTTCATAAAGTGTGCAATAAGGCCAAAGCAAGAGAAAATAAAATAATATTTTCATAAAGTGTGCAATAAGGCCAAAGCAAGAGAAAATAAAATAATAATTTTTCTTGATTTTCAAAATATTATTTTATGCAAATATTATATAAAATGATAAATCTTCAATGATGTTGAAATACACATTAATATGGAGTGAACTAATCCAATAAATATTAATATCATTTAATTATTTGGTCACTTGTTTATATTTTTTATTTGAAAGATAATTTGGTAAATCATTATAAGGATAATATTTTTGTTTCTCAATTTATTTTTTAAATAATACAATTTTTATATTATTTTAAAATAATGATTCAATTTATCTTCAAATATTATTAGAGTCTTTAAGTTATGACTTGTGAAAATATATAACTGTTGAAATGTTTGAGAAATATAAGTGTGTTTATCCCATAAGTTAAAGAGTGTTTGAAGAGGAATCTTCAAAGTTCTTTGAGGATGGTGAGTTTGGGGGAGAGAAATGATTAAAAATAATATTGAATGAGAAAGAATTGGTTATAAACTAATTCATATAGTTACTGTTAATATAATAAATTTTGATCCGCACGATAACAATATGGTTCTTTCTCTCAAGCAAGTTGATAAATTGATTTAGGAAGATCAAACTCAACACTTTCAAAGAATAAGGTGCCATGTGTTATAAAAGATTGATTATAAAGAGAAATTAATTTGGTTTTTTTGAAACTCTTTGTATCTTTAATCATGACACTCTTTACTCATTATATATTTTGGAACAGGGTCGGCCCTGTGCAGGAGCAGCAGGCTCTACAGCACAGGGCCCCAATATTTGGAGGGCCCAAAATTTTTTAAAAAATCTAATTTTTTATATATTAATAAATATAAAAAGTGTTATTAAAAAATTAAATAAGTTTTAAAAAATGCTATAATAAAAACTTAATACATTAAAAAACTGAAATTGATCAAAGTCAAAGAAATTATAATTAAATTTTATTTTTATTAATATATAATTATATTTTTTATGTATTATTTTTAATTATTATAATTGTATTTTTTTTTTATTTTGATTTATTTGTAAATTAGAACTGGGCCTCCGGTGTGATTGAGCCGACCCTGTTTTGGAACTACATGAGATGAATGTTAAGATTGTATTTCTTAATATAAATATTAATGAAATAATATGGTGCAGTCGTGAGAAACTTTGTGTCAATATACAAAAAGTATATGATTTTCAAATTGACAAAAATTCATTTATGAGTTAATAAAGTTATCTCTTTAGCGTACCACATGAGTCCTGTAAGTTAATTGTCTCATTTGGTTTTGAGATAAATTTTATGATGTTAATTGTCCTATTTGGTTTTGAGATGAATATTATGATAATAATTATCTTATTAGGTTTTAAGATGAGTATTCTAAAGTTAGTTTTCTCATTCGATTTTGAGATGAATAAGAGGATAAAATTGTGGGTATTATAAAATCGGTGGGAGTAAATTTATGTTTCTTATATAACATGTCAATTTTATTGTATTAAGTGAAAAATGATATAGTTTATTATGTGAAACCAAGAAATATCTAATGAAAATTTAGGGATAAAAGATCTTGGAAAAACCTCTTTTGTATTAAGTTATTTTGGTAATTAGGGATTATTCCCAACATATCCTTCAGATATCACAAAAGAGCTTCATCAATAAGGTTGAAAGTAAATTTAACATGAATTACAATAATATTTTGGATATTTCAATTACTAAGTTAGATTATTAGTCTCAATTATAGCTATCTTAAAGTAAATATGGAAATTTGAAAATTTGAGTATTTTCTTACGTTTTGGTTGTAAGAATTTTATATATGATTTTTCTTATATCTATATGGAAAATTTGTACACTTGAACAAACCAATATTGAATTGTTGAAAAAAAAAGGACAACCATGGGGATTATTATAAAGAACAAAAGAGCTTGTGTTAACAAATCGGAGATCAGACAATGGGGACATCATTAGTATGTTATACTCCGATATTTTAGATGTCAAATAGACATTCTAATACAAAATAAATGAAGGTATGTATTTATGTCATTCAGTTATAATTCAATATAAGGATTTGAAATATTGCTCAAGTTATATTATGTTGTAAGAAGTCATATAGTGTTTCAACAATAGATTTTAAAATGCTCGTTGACTTATAAGTTATTATTGTTGAAACTAGAATAGATACATATGGAATTTAAGATAAAGACTCATTAATAAAAGACTTGGCATATAAGGTCTTTCATATGATTGTTGTGACTAAGGATGTCTTAGATTAGTGGGAGTCACTCATTCTTTATGTTTTATAATATTGTTTTGATATCGATACATACTTTATGTTAATATTATCTGCAAAATAAAGTTTATGAGGTTATTATTGTTATAATCATACATGTATCATTTGTGCAGATATTGAATTTGCAAACTTCAGTTTAATCTCAATAAAGAATTCAATTGAAAATAGGCATGATTTAGAGAGCACATTACATGAAATTTCCATGCCACTTATCCATATCGATCTATGCCATTAATTTCATTGATGTGGTGGTCCCCTGAGGTTCTGTCACGTTATACGTAAGTGATAACAGTCACGTTGGTCCCATTATTTATGTATGAGGTGGACCAGGTTGTAAAGTTGGAATCTAAAGATAAATATTAATCGTACCTGGATCAGACAGTTATTCAGTGGCCAGCAACGTCGTATGGACTTCAGCTCCGGTGAGGTTGAAAGACGGCCGGGGGGGTGGGGGTGTACCTGCAAGGTACTCCGACGCTCAAGTAAGATAACGGTCAGAGAAAGGCAAATACAGAAAGAGGCTAGAGTGTATGAGATTGCGTAACCTAACCCTCTCAAGTGAGAGGGTATTTATAGAGAGCCCCCAACGCGGGGCCAACGGTTACTTGCATTGGGCTAGATTGCCAGGCCCAATCCAAGTAACTGCCAGGGCTTACGTGGCGTAGTGAAGACCAGCACGTGGTCTTCGCCCTGGGGTAACCATTCTTAGATCTCTGGAATTAGGGCAGACCGATTCCATCGGGAGTGGGTGGTTACATGAGAACGTGTCCTCGCGGGGAGGAGTCTTACGTGTCGGGGAGAGACGTGTCCTTGCGGGGAGGACTCTTATCTACAGAAGGAGATGGATCCTCATGGGGAGGAGCACCTGAGTGTCGAGGATGAGCGAGCCCGGAGAGGCTTAGCCCCCTGCTCGATGCTCCATGTCGTGCGTGTTCCCGACGATGTTGAGGAGGGGCCTGTGCTCGACATTGGTCGTGCTAAGAGGCCTTTGTTGGGCCATTCCAGGACGTGTGGGTTGGTCCTGCTCGATTGAGGGGCAGACCTCGACCCAGTCCAGAACAGGAGCCCCCCAAGTCGTTGCTCTGAGGTGTCAGGGTAATGACTTTAGGGTCAGCACTACGTCGAGGACGTGTCCAACCGGGGAAGGGATAATACGTCGACCGGGCAGAAACAAATCGATCTGCTCGCACTAGACTGGCCGCGGATGGGCGACTTCTCAGGAATACGAGAAGTCTGAAATGAGGTGAATGAAAAGACGCGTGTTGGGGAATGAAACGACATGCTTGGGAGAATGTGTGCCACGTGTCGCCACTCATCATTGCCTAGGGCGGCTACGCTAGGGTAGCGTAATCGATTGCCTAGGAGCCCTCGAGACTTGTGAGAGCCCTATAAATAGGGGTCATCTCGTCCCATTTGCACTTTTGCTCCCCCTTGCTCAGATTCACGCTTTTCTTCCTTCTCTATTTCGCCACCGTACGCCGCCGCCGACTGCCTTGCCGGAACCCTACCGGAAGTGTGTTTCAAGTAAGTTTCTCTCTTTTTTCTCCTTTCGTTTGCATTTATAGGGTGGTTTCATGGTGAACTGATGAAGTTCTCATGGAAATCACGAAATCTCCGGCGAAAACGGAGGGATTTCATAGTTTCTTGTTGCATGTCGCGGGGAGAAGGGATGAGTATCCCGGGGACACGAAGAATGTCCCGAGGACACAAGATGAAACTCTCGGGTTCGTCGCCAATATCACTTTTGTGTGAAGGAATCCTCCCCAAGCGGCGCTCCGGTGACCTGAGGATGGTCTCGGGGACGCTCGTCGGCTGTCTCGGGGACGCGGACGAGCGCGACCGTCTCGAGATCTCGACGCTCCCTCTTCGCCCTTTCACTTGAACAGCGGTGGAGGGATGAATTTGATATGGATCATCGAATTCACCGTTTCCTTCTGCTTTTCAGGTATATGGAAGCTTCGTCCATTTCTGTGGCTGTGGGATCGTTGGACGTCAACGACCAACCCGACTCTCCAATGGCGCCAATCACTAGGGTCGAGGAACGTCCCCCGCGGAGTGGGTCAACGATGAACCGTTGAACATGACTTCCCATTTTATCGACGAGGACGAGGACACTATTTTTTGCACAGTCGAGCACTAGCTGGTGGGTTCCTCGAAGTCATGGAAGGTGTTCCGACCTCAAGCACACCATCGCATATGCTCAACGTACCGAGGGATGAGGTTCCCTCTTTACGAGTTCATGTTCGACAAGGCGGGTGGCGTCTGCCCTTTATAGATTTTCAACAAGCAGTATTCGTTTGGTTGCGCCTGGCGCCTTCGCAGCTCCACCCCAACTCCCTCGCTTTCATTCGAGCTTTCGAGCTCGTCTGTAAATATCTCTGAATCGGGGCAACCGTGCCTCTCTTCTTTTGCATCTTCCACCTCCAGCGACAGGCCTCCGATGGCAGACACGGCTGGGTGTCTTTCAAACAAACGAGCAGTCTCTTCCACACCTACTTGGATTC
This sequence comes from Lathyrus tuberosus, assembly GCA_022829125.1. Lineage (NCBI taxonomy): Eukaryota > Viridiplantae > Streptophyta > Magnoliopsida > Fabales > Fabaceae > Lathyrus > Lathyrus tuberosus. The sequence continues at coordinate 12,631,628 of JALAZF010000009.1, forward strand.
TGTTCGCGAATTTAAATACCGGTATTATATCGTGAGATCGGTCACGCTCGAAGCTGTGAATTCGGTGTATTGCCGAGTTTCCAGTGAAGTGGACGGGCAGACGGAGGAGTCCTCGAGCCAAGATTCCCCTTGTTCTGGACGGAAGAACACTTCAAAAAGGGGACGGACAACTACAAAGTCAGTCCTGGCCTTTTGGACAAGGGGGATCGCCTGGCTTATGAGAGAATAGTCGCTTTCGTCAACGGGTTTAATAAAGCCAAGGTCGTGACGATGGATGGAGAACCCGTCCGAGGAGACGACGGGGAGGTGTTAACGAAGCGACGTTTAATCAATACGAGGGCCCTCCTCGAGACGTTCTCCGATGAGGAAGCCCTCGAGCTGCTAGGTGGTGACATCCTCTTCGACTCGCTTTTTCCTTCGTGTCCTGGTTTCTGATTTACTGACGCTTACTTTCTTTTTGCAGGTAAGATGTCGACTGCCGAGGAGAGCTTCAAAAAGTTGAAGGCTACCCGCCTTTCGAGGAAGGGAGGTAAAGGCCGCATCGAGCAGATCCGAGCGCTGGACTCCGTTCCCACCCCGACAACTGGGGGTTCTTCGGGCTCTCACCAAGACAGTGATTCTCCCAGCACTCAGGGCTCCCCGAAGAGGCAGCGGGTTGCAGATCAAGTGGACGTCGACCTTATTGAGAACGAGAGTCCCCCTGTTGTAAAATTTGTGCTCCCACCTTGTCATTCGAGGCCGAAGTTCTTCATGGGGAATAATTCCTTATGCGTGGGTGCCCCCGAAGCTCAGGCCATCTTAGGCGTCGACAGGGTTTCCTGGAGAAGGGCGCTGGTGGAGAATGTGTCCACGGTGATGCGGGTTTGCGCAGCTGCCTTGGTTCTGAACGACGAGGCTAGCCCCGAAGATGAGCTGAACAAGTTGCGAGAGAGTTTCAGGTCCATCTCAGCCGAAATAGAGAAGGTGGGCAAGGAGCTGGCTGACTGCAAAAGCCAGAACCAGGCCCAGGTCGAGCTTCAAGGGAAGCTAGAGGAAAGGTTGAAGAATGCTGAGGAGGAGCGGAAACGTCTCTTGGCGAGGGACGTCGAGTTTGAAGAGGAGAGGAATCGTCTCTTGGCCAGAAACGACGAGTTAGAGGAGGTTGTCCGCCCGGCTGATGAGGAAACCGAGGAAGATAGGTTGCTGACTTCGCGGGCAGCGCTGATAGCGAAGCTCCGGGAAGCCGAGCAAGATAACCTCGAGGCGGCTGACATAGGTTTCAAGAATGTCGTGCAGCAACTTCAAGTTCTCAACCCCGACCTCATAACCGAAGGGACTGACCCCGACTACGAGGTGGTCGACGGTCAGATCGTGCAGCCCGAAGGGACCGTCGTCGAGTAGGTTTTCCGTTCTATTTGGCCTGCGAGCCATTTTATTTATTTTTTGATACTTATGCCCGGCCTGCGTGCCAGGGGCTTTTTGATACTTGTTTGTAACATCTGTACAATGGGCTTCTGCCCGCTTCGATGCATTTTTGTTTATCTGCTCGTGTTCTGTTTGTATGTTTTCAATTGTGTGTGATGTTATTGCATTTGCTATGCTTCATTTGTTTTTGTCCAAGTAATAGAGATTTCTATACTTTGCTTGTTTTTGTCTAAGTAATGAAGACTTTGGGGATTTGCTCGACTTTGATAGTCCCTAACCGCGTGGAGAGCTGGCCGGGTGGTCGGAGACGTATTCCGACCTTCAACGAGGCTAAGAGCTCGGTCGAGGTCTTAGCTTCGTGGCGTGAAATTCCCATCGTGAGCTGGGTGTTCTACCTAATTGGTACAATGACGACGGAGCTCGATCGAGGTATCCTCGTCGGATCAAAATTCCTCGCGCACACACAACGCGGCCTTTGATCATCGTGTTCTGTATAAGGGTGTCGCGCTCGTACCCTAGTGCGTCCCCGTAATCGCGGTGCTAGTGTGTCGCGGGCAGTGTTTAGTTGTAGTACTGTTTGAGCTTCTCAGCGTTCCATGGTCGAGCAAGTTCTTCCCTGTGCAGATTTTCGAGGAAGTAGGCTCCTGTCCCCGTTTTCGCGTGGACGCGGTACTGGCCCTCCCAGTTCGCGGCGAGTTTGCCTTCTCGCGAGTCTTTCTGGTTCTTCGTAGGACGAGGGTGCCCACCTGAAAATCACGTTTGATAACTTTGTCGTTATAACGTAGTGTTATTTTATGTTTAAGTGAAGCTTCTCGGAGGGAAGCGCCCGAACGTGTCTCCTCGATAAAATCGAGTTCTTCCCTCAAGGCGTCGTTGTTTGCATCCCCGTCGAGGGGGCTTCTGTCCTCCTCGAGGGTTCCCTGATTTCCACGGGGATCACCGCTTCCGTTCCGTAGGTCAGACGAAAGGGGGTCTCCCCGGTCGTGGAATGTGGGGTCGTTCGGTAGGCCCAGAGGACGCTGTGTAGCTCCTCGACCTACCGTTTTTGGCATCGCCTAATCGACGTTTCAATGCTCGAAGGATTACTCTGTTCGCCGCTTCAGCCTGCCCGTTCGTTTGAGGGTGCTCGACCGACGTGAAGTGCTGATTCGTGTCTAGTTTGGTGACGAAGTCTTGGAAGTTCCTGTCGGTGAACTGTGTTCCGTTGTCGGTGACAATAGCTTGAGGCACGCCGAATCGGGCGAGGATGTTTCTTTTGTAAAAACGCAGTATATTGAAGGCTGTGATTTTGTCCAATGCTTCCGCCTCGATCCACTTCGTAAAGTAGTCCACTCCGACGATGAGGTACTTGTTTTGATATGATTCTATGACGAAAGATCCAAAGATGTCCATTCCCCACCACGCAAACGGCCACGGGGAGGACAGTGTTTTGAGCTCGCTAGGAGGAGCGAGGTGCATGTCCCCGTGTCGCTGGCATCTATCGCACTTCTTGACGTGTTCCTTGGCGTCCTGTTGCATGGTGGGCCAGTAATACCCTGCTCGAAGTGCCTTACGGGCTAACGATCGCCCGCCGAGGTGCTGTGCATTGATTCCCTCATGGATTTCCTGGAGGATGTCGGGGACCTTTGTAACACCCCATTTTAAATATTTAGATGTCCGGTATTATTTTTTATTGTTGACTTTGGTTGGGTGCGTGTTTGAGTGCGTAGGAGGTGATATTAATAATATGGAAATATTGTTATTATTATTAGTATAATAGTATATTTCATATTATTATTATTATTAGCATTAATATTGTTTTGGTTACTATTATTATTAAAATTATTTAGTAAAAATAGGACCTAATGTAATTAAATGAATATTGGGTTAATGAGAGTAGTGAGGGTAACTTGGTAATTAGAGCCTAATTAGTGGTAATTGGTAAAAGTTGGAATAGTAAGAATTTTAGAGATAGAAAGAGAAAAGACTAAGGAGACGAAGAGCAAGAGAGCACTAGGGCAAGGAATCTTCATCAATTTTCGCAGGGATTAAGCAAGAATTCGAGGTAAGGGGGAGAAACGGGTTTAATATTGGTGTTTATTTCATGATCGGGTAGTGGGGAGTCCTTAACCCCGTAGGAAATTGAAGTACAATTATTGAACTGTTGATTGTTGTGTATGCTGGCTTTGAATCTGAGATTCGTGCATGATTTACTGTGTATTCTCCTGAATTTTGAGTGTTGTTGCTGTTGTATAAACACCTGTTGCAGATCTGTATTTTTGATTCGAATTTGGGGGAAACGATTTGAGATTTTAGGCTTGTGATATATGTAGTAAGACTAGATGCAAGTGTAAAGATGAAAATTGGACCTAAAATCAATGTAGAAACGAGTATAGGACTGAGTAGAAGTGGAAAAATGTAGAAAACGTAGCAGACTACAGAATAGGAAGGTCTCTGGTGGAATGCGTAACGGATCTGGCCGTACGCGTATGGGGCTAGGCCATACGCGTATGGGAGTGAAGAGAAAGGGGCCTTACGCGTAAGAGAAAGGGAAAAGGAGGGAGTTACACGACCCTCTGCCCGTACGCGTATGGGTTGCGTATGCTTGGCAAGGCAATACGCGTATGGAGTAGCCGTACGCGTATGGGGATCTGACAATGAGATTTTCTTGGGAAGAGAGCCTCTGTTCGTACGCGTATGAGGAGGGGTAATACGCGTAAGGGTAGAGTTGGGGAGTGAGCCATACGCGTATCAGATGGAGCCTTACGCGTATGAATGGGCGAGGAAATGAGGCATACGTGTATGACCTGGGTCCGTACGCGTATGGGCTGGCAGAGTGCAGAATTTTACCGTTTTAGCGATTCTTCTCCCTTTTCGCAGCGGTTTCGAATTCCCATGGTTTGAGAGATTGAGGGTAGAAGTCAGTTGTTGAGGAATGATAATTTGGTGATGAAAATAATTAGTTTAACAATTTTAAATTAATTAATTTATTAATTAATAGTTGACGTATGTGGTGTGACGTAATTGTATGGTGTTTGGTGTTAAATTTTGGTGTGATCAGGAGGATCGTGGACATGTATCTATGTGGTAATATACATGTGTTTCATATGCATTGGGTGTCATTGCATTTCATGGTGATTGGTGGGATGGATCGTTGCTCAGGAGGAGTGTCTGCGATTCATCTGTACTCCTATATGGAGAATGGTGGGGATAGATCATTGCCAAGTAGAGGTGTATGTGATCTATCCGGGTTCGATTGAATGAACCAATGAGTCGGTACCGCATGCATGGTGTTGTGTCGCATTGCATTATTATTTGATGTTGTTGATGATATTGGGCAGTAGGCCGTGTTTGATAATTGATGGTGCTTGAGTATGATGACTACCTGTTTATCATGTATTTATTCACCTATAATATTCGAACGTGATTTCTCACCCCTTTGTTGTGGTTGTGTCTGTGCTTCTTCGGAAGTACAGATAATCCAGGTACCTAGGTAGCTTGGATATTGGTGTTGCTGATCGAGTCTATAGGAGTGCTCTGATACGTAACACGGGATTATTTTGGGGATTTCCATTTATTTTTTATTTGTTATTCTTTTGTTACGTATCTTTCTTTTGGATGATTATTTTGGTGGACCACGATTTTATGTGGGATATTTGGTGTATTTGGCAGATGGCCGTAAATTAAACAAATGGATGAATATTTCCGCTGTTTATTTCATTTAATAAAGGAGTATTTGGTGTTGTTTTGAAAATGTGGCATCCTACTTGATTTTGGGTGTAAAGAAACTCTGATTATTTTATTGATTACTTTGTCTATTTTAAAAGTGGGAAAAGTGGGGTGTTACAATTGGTATCAGAGCAGGTCCGTCCGTCCGGCCAATGTAGTAGTTGAGTCTGTCCTTAGAATAGGAGTTGATTTTGGTGTTCTGACCTTGTGATGATTGTTGTCCAGTATGGCAGGAAGGAATGATGCTGCTCTTGCTGCTGCTATGCAAGCCATGGCACAAGCTGTAGAGAATGCCAATCAGGGTGGAGGTGCTCAGTTTCGTGACTTATCACAGTTTCAGAGCAACAAGCCGCCCACACATGAGGGAGGTATCTTGGATCCAGAGGCTGCATAGAAATGGATAAAGGCGGTGGAGAAGATCTTCAGGACCATGGGATGCAGTGATGCTCAGAAAGTACGGTTTGGCACTCATATGCTGGAGGGAGAGGCTGAGGCTTGGTGGGACAACAGTCGTCAGAGATTGGAAGCTGCAGGTACTGAGATTACTTGGGCTGTGTTTCAAGCTGAGTTTCTGGAAAAGTATTTTTCGGAAGACATCCGTAGTGCTAAAGAGGTGGAATTTTTGGAGCTGAAGCAGGGTGATAAGACTGTGGCTGAGTATGCCGCTAAGTTTGAAGAGCTGGTTCAGTATTGTGCTCATTACAATACTGAAGAGGCTATGACATCGAAGTGTCTGAAGTTTGAGAACGGGCTGCGTCCCGAGATCAAATTGGGTATTGCTTGTCAGAAGATAAGAAACTATCCAGAGCTGGTGAGCAGAAGCAGAATTTATGATAATGACAACAGAGCCAGAATTGCTCATTACAAAGCTGTAAATGAGAAGAAAAACAAGCAGAGATTTGGAGGTACTCCTTACAGTGCTCCAGCTGATAAGGGGAAACAGAAAGCTGATGGGGGGAAGAAGCCAAAGGAGAATGAAGCAAGTGCTGATACTCTCAAGTGCTTCAAATGTGGTGGCACGGGTCACCGTGCGAATGACTGTCAGAAAGAGGTGAAGAAGTGCTTCAAGTGTGGCAAAGCAGGTCAGGTTATAGCTGATTGCAGAGCCACTATGCCTACTTGTTATAATTGTGGTGAGAAGGGTCACATCAGTACTCACTGTGAGAAGCCGAAGAAGTCTCAGGCGTCTCAATCTAGTGGGAAAGTATTTGCTTTGGTGGGAGCTCAATCTACTGATGAGGAGCGTTCCGTCAAAGGTACTTGTTTTATTAATGATGTTCCTTTGATTGCTATTATTGACACGGGTGCAACACACTCGTTTATTTTTGTTGAATGTGTGAAGAGATTAGGAATTGTGTCGTCGACTCTAGAGCAGAGGATGACGATTGAAAATCCTTCTATTGGTTCTGTGGTTACTTCTTTGGTGTGTTTGAAGTGTCCGCTGACCGTATTTGGTAGAGATTTCAGAGTGGACTTGATTTGTTTGCCACTCGGTATTCTTGATGTTATTTTGGGAATGAACTGGTTGGAGTTCAACCGGGTGTATATTGATTGCTTCAGGAAGACATTACTGTTTCTTACTCCTGAAGAGGAAGCATTAGCGGATTCACTATCTAGCAAAGAGTTGAGGGCGTTGTTGGAAGATGAAGCGAAGCTGTTTGCAGTATTTGCCTCGTTGTCTGTTGAAAGCAAGACTTCAGTTAATGAATTGCCTGTAGTTAATGAATTTCCTGAAGTGTTTCCAGATGACATCACAAAATTGCCTCCGACAAGAGAAGTTGAGTTTGCGATTGATCTTGTACCAGGTACCAGACCTATCTCTATGGCACCGTACAGGATGTCGGCATCAGAGTTGGCAGAGTTGAAATCTCAGGTAGGGGAATTGCTCGATAAGAAGTTTATCAGGCCAAGTGTGTCGCCGTGGGGAGCTCCAGTGTTGTTGGTGAAGAAGAAGGATGGTAGTATGCGTCTGTACATTGATTACCGTCAGTTGAATAAAGTGACCATTAAGAATAAGTATCCACTCCCTAGGATTGATGACTTAATGGATCAGTTGGTAGGAGCTCGTGTGTTCAGTAAAATTGATCCGAGGTCGGGTTACCATCAGATTAGAGTCAAAGAAGGTGATATTCAGAAGACTGCTTTCAGAACTCACTACGGACATTACGAATATGCAGTGATGCCTTTCGGAGTGTCTAATGCGCCGGGTGTATTTATGGAATATATGAATCGTATTTTCCATTCTTATCTGGATGAGTTTATTGTGGTGTTTATTGATGATATACTGATTTATTCTAAGTCTGACGAAGAGCATGCAGGTCACTTGAGAATTGCATTGCAGGTGTTGAAGGATAATAAATTGTTTGCAAAGTTCTCGAAGTGTGAATTCTGGTTGAAGACTGTGAGTTTCTTAGGCCATGTTATTTCTGGTGATGGTATAGCAGTGGACCCCTCTAAAGTAAGTGCAGTACTTCAATGGGAGGCTCCGAAGACCGCAACAGAGATTAGAAGCTTTTTGGGTTTAGCAGGTTACTATAGAAGGTTCATTGAAGGGTTTTCTAAATTGGCGTTGCCGTTAACTCAGCTAACCAGGAAGAATCAAGCTTTTGTCTGGGATGCTGCCTGTGAGGAAAGTTTTGAGGAACTAAAGAAGAAGTTGACTACAGCACCAGTGCTAATTTTACCAAGTCCGAATGATTCTTTTGTAGTGTATTGTGATGCGTCTAAGATGGGATTAGGCGGTGTGTTGATGCAAAATGGAAAGGTAGTGGCTTATGCTTCAAGACAATTAAGGGTGCATGAAAGAAACTATCCTACTCATGATCTTGAATTAGCGGCAGTGGTGTTCGTGTTAAAGATTTGGAGGCATTATTTGTATGGATCGAGATTTGAAGTGTTCAGTGACCACAAGAGTTTGAAATATTTGTTCGATCAGAAGGAATTGAATATGAGGCAGAGAAGGTGGTTAGAATTCTTGAAAGACTATGACTTTAATTTGAGCTACCATCCGGGAAAAGCTAATGTGGTGGCAGATGCTCTGAGTCGGAAGACAATTCATATGTCTGCGTTAATGGTGAAGGAATTGGAATTGATTGAACAGTTCAGAGATTTGAGTATGGTTTGTGAAACTACACCAGGAAGTATCAGATTGGGTATGTTGAAGGTGAATAATGACTTTTTGGATATAATCAAGGAAAATCAGAAATTGGACGTGAAGTTAGTTGACTTGATGCCTACAGGAGGAGATGACCCCGATAGTGATTTCAAAGTTGATAATGTTGGTGTGTTAAGATTCCGGGGCAGAATTTGTGTGCCGGATAATGAGGAAGTGAAAAGGGCAATCTTAGAGGAAAGTCATCGGAGTAGCTTAAGTATTCATCCGGGAGCTACAAAGATGTACCATGATTTGAAGAAGTTGTTTTGGTGGTCCGGTATGAAGAAGGACATAGCTCAGTTTGTTTATGCCTGTTTGACATGTCAGAAGTCAAAAGTGGAGCATCAAAAACCTTCGGGACTGATGCAACCGTTGGAGATTCCAGAATGGAAGTGGGACAGTATTGCTATGGATTTTGTAACTGGGTTGCCGAATACGGCGAGAGGCTTTGATGCTATTTGGGTAGTGGTGGATCGACTTACGAAGTCCACACATTTTATGCCAATTAACATCAGTTTTCCGTTGTCGAAGCTGGCAGAGATTTATATCAGAATAATTGTGAAGTTGCATGGTGTTCCATCGAGCATAATGTCGGATAGGGATCTGAGGTTTACTTCAAAATTTTGGAAGAGTCTGCAGGAAGCCTTAGGTTCTAAGTTGAAGTTGAGCTCGGCTTATCATCCACAGACCGATGGTCAATCAGAGAGGACCATTCAGTCGTTGGAGGATTTGCTGAGAGCCTGTGTATTGGAAAAAGGTGGTGCGTGGGATACTCATTTGCCATTGATTGAGTTCACGTATAACAACAGTCACCATTCTAGCATCGGAATGGCACCTTTTGAAGCTTTGTATGGTAGGAGGTGTAGAACACCGCTGTGTTGGTATGAGACAGGTGAGAGTGTGGTGCTTGGACAAGAAATTGTGCAACAGACTACTGAGACAATTCAGATGATCCGTGAAAAGATGAAAACGTCTCAGAGTAGACAGAAAAGTTACCATGATAATAGGAGGAAGGAATTGGAATTCAGTGAAGGTGACCACGTATTCCTAAGAGTTAACCCAGTGACCGGTGTGGGTCGTGCTTTGAAATCCAAGAAGTTGGATCCTAAGTTTATTGGACCGTATCAAATCTTGCAGAGAGTTGGTGCAGTTGCTTATAGGGTGGCGTTGCCACCGGAACTTTCGAACTTGCACGATGTGTTTCATGTGTCGCAACTTCGGAAGTATGTTTCGGATCCGTCTCATGTGATTCAGAGAGACGAAGTTCAGATCAGGGAGAACCTTACTGTAGAGACGATGCCGTTGAGGATCGAGGATCGTAAGATGAAACAACTCAGAGGAAAGGAGATACCTCTGGTGAGAGTAGCTTGGGGAGGTGCTGCAGGAGGCAGTGTGACCTGGGAATTGGAAAGCAGGATGCGAGAGTCGTATCCAGAATTATTTCCATCAGGTAATTTTTGAGGACGAAAATAATTTAAGTGGGGGAGAGTTGTAACACCCCATTTTAATTATTTAGATGTCCGGTATTATTTTATATTGTTGGCTTTGGTTGGGTGCGTGTTTGAGTGCGTAGGAGGTGATATTAATAATATGGAAATATTGTTATTATTATTAGTATAATAGTATATTTCATATTATTATTATTATTAGCATTAATATTGTTTTGGTTACTATTATTATTAAAATTATTTAGTAAAAATAGGACCTAATGTAATTAAATGAATATTGGGTTAATGAGAGTAGTGAGGGTAACTTGGTAATTAGAGCCTAATTAGTGGTAATTGGTAAAAGTTGGAATAGTAAGAATTTTAGAGATAGAAAGAGAAAAGACTAAGGAGACGAAGAGCAAGAGAGCACTAGGGCAAGGAATCTTCATCAATTTTCGCAGGGATTAAGCAAGAATTCGAGGTAAGGGGGGAAACGGGTTTAATATTGGTGTTTATTTCATGATCGGGTAGTGGGGAGTCCTTAACCCCGTAGGAAATTGAAGTACAATTGTTGAACTGTTGATTGTTGTGTATGCTGGCTTTGAATCTGAGATTCGTGCATGATTTACTGTGTATTCTCCTGAATTTTGAGTGTTGTTGCTGTTGTATAAACACCTGTTGCAGATCTGTATTTCTGATTCGAATTTGGGGGAAACGATTTGAGATTTTAGGCTTGTGATATCTGTAGTAAGACTATATGCAAGTGTAAAGATGAAAATTGGACCTAAAGTCAATGTAGAAACGAGTATAGGACTGAGTAGAAGTGGAAAAATGTAGAAAACGTAGCAGACTGCAGAATAGGAAGGTCTCTGGTGGAATGCGTAACGGATCTGGCCGTACGCGTATGGGGCTAGGCCATACGCGTATGGGAGTGAAGAGAAAGGGGCCTTACGCGTAAGAGAAAGGGAAAAGGAGGGAGTTACACGGCCCTCTGCCCGTACGCGTATGGGTTGCGTATGCTTGGCAAGGCAATACGCGTATGGAGTAGCCGTACGCGTATGGGGATCTGACAATGAGATTTTCTTGGGAAGAGAGCCTCTGTTCGTACGCGTATGAGGAGGGGTAATACGCGTAAGGGTAGAGTGGGGGAGTGAGCCATACGCGTATCAGATGGAGCCTTACGCGTATGGATGGGCGAGGAAATGAGGCATACGTGTATGACCTGGGTCCGTACGCGTATGGGCTGGCAGAGTGCAGAATTTTACCGTTTTAGCGATTCTTCTCCCTTTTCGCAGCGGTTTCGAATTCCCATGGTTTGAGAGATTGAGGGTAGAAGTCAGTTGTTGAGGAATGATAATTTGGTGATGAAAACAATTAGTTTAACAATTTTAAATTAATTAATTGATTAATTAATAGTTGACGTATGTGGTGTGACGTAATTGTATGGTGTTTGGTGTTAAATTTTGGTGTGATCAGGAGGATCGTGGACATGTATCTATGTGGTAATATACATGTGTTTCATATGCATTGGGTGTCATTGCATTTCATGGTGATTGGTGGGATGAATCGTTGCTCAGGAGGAGTGTATGCGATTCATCCGTACTCCTATATGGAGAATGGTGGGGATAGACCATTGCCAAGTAGAGGTGTATGTGATCTATCCGGGTTCGATTGAATGAACCAATGAGTCGGTACCGCATGCATGGTGTTGTGTCGCATTGCATTATTATTTGATGTTGTTGATGATATTGGGCAGTAGGCCGTGTTTGATAATTGATGGTGCTTGAGTATGATGACTACCTGTTTATCATGTATTTATTCACCTATAATATTTGAACGTGATTTCTCACCCCTTTTTTGTGGTTGTGTCTGTGCTTCTTCGGAAGTACAGATAATCCAGGTACCTAGGTAGCTTGGATATTGGTGTTGCTGATCGAGTCTATAGGAGTGCTCTGATACGTAACACGGGATTATTTTGGGGATTTCCATTTATTTGTTATTTGTTATTCTTTTGTTACGTATCTTTCTTTTGGATGATTATTTTGGTGGACCACGATTTTATGTGGGATATTTGGTGTATTTGGCAGATGGTCGTAAATTAAATAAATGAATGAATATTTCCGCTGTTTATTTCATTTAATAAAGGAGTATTTGGTGTTGTTTTGAAAATGTGGCATCCTACTTGATTTTGGGTGTAAAGAAACTCTGATTATTTTATTGATTACTTTGTCTATTTTAAAAGTGGGAAAAGTGGGGTGTTACAACCTTGGTCTCCTCGACACACCTGAGGAGGGGGATAGAAAACCCTCGCCGGTATAGCTTGTCCTCGACTATCGTGTACGAGCATGCCCGCCGCTTGACCATCCCTGCTTCTTTGGGATCTTCGGGCAGTTTACCCATCGTGAGGTACTCGTATACAGGGTTCATCCAGCAATTGTTGTCACCAATGTCGTTTACGTCCGCCAACGGAGCGGGTTTGTCGATGCTCGGGCGAGAAAGCACTTCTTGTATGACGGATTTTTTCCCGCCTTTCTTCTTTGTGCTTGCCAATTTGGACAAGACATCTGCTCGGGTATTGTGCTCACGAGGGACGTGAGTTACTTCCGCGGAGGTGAACTTTTTCATCTTTTCTTTCACCAAGGTCAAGTATTCGATGAGGTTGTCGTTCTTGGCCTGGTACTCCCCTCGGACTTGCGAGGCCACGAGCTGGGAGTCGGTGAAGATTTTAACTTCCTTGGCACCGAGGTCCTCGGCCAGTCGAAGTCCGACGAGGAAAGCCTCGTACTCTGCTTGGTTGTTCGACGTCGGGAAGGATAGTTCGAGGGATACCTCGATCAGGATGTCTTCCTCGTTTTTGAGGATGATGCCCGCCCCGCTTCTCTTCGGGTTGGATGCTCCGTTGACATAGATCGTCCATTTTTGGGATCCGTTGGTCGAAGGTTCCGGGACGGTCATCTCCGCCACAAAGTCAGCCAATACCTGAGCCTTCAGGGCTTTCCTTCCCTCGTATTGGATGTCAAACTCGGCGAGTTCGAGCGACCACCTGAGCATCCTCCCCGCCATATCCGGTCGTCCAAGGAGTTGCCATATAGGCTGTTTGGTCCTTACGACGACAGTGTGGGCTAGGAAGTAGTGGCGTAGCCTCCTGGCCGCGGTGACGAGGGCCAGGGCGACTTTCTCTATCTGCTGATACCTGAGCTCGAGGCCTTGGAGGGTTTTGCTCGTGAAGCAAATCGGTTTCTGCCTTTCCGGGGTTTCCCGAATGAGGACAGCGCTGACCGCTTCACTCGTGACTGCGAGATACAAGAAAAGTGTCTCCCCGCTCTCAAGTCGTGAGAGGACCGGGGGTTGCGATAGGAATTGTTTTAGGTGGACGAGTGCCTGCTCGCATTCTTCGCTCCATTCAAACGTCGCTTTTTGTCGAAGAAGTTTGAAAAATGGGAGTGCGTATTGCGCAGACTTGGCGACGAAGCAGGAGAGGGCGGTGAGCATCCCGTTTAACGATTGTATTGACTTCTTTGAGTCTGGAGTGGGGATCTCGGAGAAATCCCTACACTTGTCGGGGTTGGCTTCGATTCCTCGCTCTGTGAGGTAGAAGCCGAGGAATTTTCCTGCCCGAACGCCGAATATGCATTTGTCGGGGTTGAACCTCATGCGGTATCTCCTCGCTGTGTCGAACACCTTCTTGAGGTGCGCGGCGTGGTCGACTTCTTCCGCAGATTTGACGATCATGTCGTCCATATAAACCTCGAGCATGCCGCCGATTTCAGCTAGGAAAACCTTGTTCATCATCCGTTGGTAGGTCGCACCGGCGTTCTTCAGGCCGAAGGGCATTAAACTGTAGTAGTAATTGCCCGACTCAGTCATGAAAGTCGTGTGCTGTTTGTCGACCTTATCCATGGGGATTTGGTTGTATCCTTAGTAGGCGTCCATGAAGGATAATAGTTTGTAACCTACAGAATTGTCGACCAGCTGGTCGATGTTAGGAAAATGATAGCAGTCTTTCGGGCAAGCCCGATTAAGATCAATATAGTCAACACACATCCTCCATTTTCCATTATTCTTTTTGACGAGTACAACGTTGGACAGCCAGGTTGTGTACCTGGCCTTCGAAATAAAATTTTCCTCTAGGAGGTCTTTTACAGCTTTTTTGACAGCCTCCGCTTTTTTGGGAGACTGCTTACGCCTACGTTGAGCTATGACCCTAGCGGCCGGATCTACTGCGAGCTGATGGCAAGCCACCTCGGGGTCAAGGCCAGGCATCTCGGAGGCGCTCCATACAAACAAATCAGCATTCTCCCGGAGACATACCTTCAGCTGCTCCTTCGCCAGGTCGGGGATCCCCGTGCCAATCTTCATGTTACGGTCTGGATCTTCTCCGAGGGCTACGAGCTCAAAGTCTCCGTCTGGGATGGGGCGCGCTGGGTGGAGAGGCCGCCCGTTGTTTTCTTCCTGGAGGTCGAGGTCTTCTGCCCCGTCTTCATCGGGTTCACCCGGGAACCTGCTGTCGAGTTCGACCACGTTGACCCGCGGGAGAGGTACCTGTTCGATGTCCGGGGACGGCTTTGCTACGGTCTTGGGTTTGGTACCGATGGAACTCATGCCTTTGATGGCAGCGTCGAAGCACCTTCTGGCCGCGTCTATGTCCCTGTGCATCGTAACTACTCGTCCCCTGGCCGTGTAGTACTTCATTTTGAGGTGAACCGTTGATGGTACCGTTGTAAGTTCGGCCAGGGTGGTCCTCCCGAGGATGCAGTTGTAAAGGGATGGACATTCGACCACCAGGAAGCAGGTCTTCACCTGTCGGGAAGTGTCTTCGGCCCCGAATGTGACCATCAGCTCAACGTAGCCCCTTGGTCTGGTGGTGGTTCCATTGAATCCCTGCAGATCTGAGCCGACGTATGAGGTCAGATGTCTCTCGTCGATTTGGAGAGTCCCGGAAAGATGAGCGTACATGATGTCGACCGAGCTGCCCTGGTCGACAAGGATCCTTCGAACGTCAAAATTCGTCATCTGTGCCCTGACCAGGAGGGGGATAGTGGCGTTGGGCGCTCCGCCGGGGAGCTCCTCGAGGTAGAAGGTGATAGGGTTTGAGTTCCCTCGCACCTTCTCGAGAGTGGTTGTCTTCGCCGACGTTGCTGATTCCAGTTCATCAAATTTCCTCTTGATCGACCCGACGGACAACTTCTCGTAACCACCCCCGAAGATGACCATTGCCTTGGGGAAGCCTTCCCAGGTGCTACGGGCAGCGACGGGGTCCTCGTGGGGGAAGTTTTCCCACATGTTGCGAACTGCTTCCTGGCCCTCAATGTCCCCGGGGGCGAAAAAGTCTTCGGATCGAGTCACACTGAGGGCGACCTGAAGCCGACTCTCGTCGGGAGGAGGCATCGTATCTTCGACGTTCTGGGCTTCCCGGAAGCTGGGTCGAGGAGTATCATTCTTCTGGGCGTATTTCTTCAAGTGCCCTTCCTTGACGAGGATTTCAATTGCATCCTTGAGATGGATGCAGTCTTCCGTGACATGTCCGTGGGTCCGGTGGAACCTGCAGTACTTTGACTTGTCCGTGTTTGATTTGGGGGTAGTCGGCTTCGGAAAACGGACGCCTCCTTTCAGAAATTCCGAGTTCTGGCACTCAAAGACGATTCGCGCGCAGGGAGCGTTGAGCGGGGTATATTCCGTGAACCGGCCAGCTGGTCTGTGCGGTTCACGAGGATCCCGGGGGCGATTTTCTTTCTTTCTGTCTCCTCCTCGCCGAGGAGGAGAGTCTTCTTCTTTGTGGCCGCGGGGCCCTCCTTGCGACTCGACTCAAGGGCGATCTGCGCTGCCTCCGACTCCTCGAGCTCGATGTACGACTGAGCTCGTTGGAGGAGGTCCTCCAGACGGCGGGGTCTGCGGAGGCCTACGGACTTGGCAAAATTAGATCCAAAACGTAGTCCATGGATGATTAAATACTTCTTCATGTTGTCGGTCGTATGAACCTCGACAGCTTCTCTGTTGAATCTCTCAATGTAGTTCCGGAGAGATTCGTTCTTCCCCTAGAAGATGCTCTCTAGGGCAGCCTCCATCTTCGGGTGTCGACGAGACGCAGTAAAGTGTTTGGTGAAGCGTTGTCTTAGTTGCTTCCAGGATGTGATCGACCCGGGTGCCAGACCCTTGTACCATGTCATGGCGCCCTTCCGCAAGGTGGTGGGGAAAAGCCTGCACTTAATGGCTCCCCTGACGTTCCTGAAGTCGAGCATGGCTTCAAAACTTTCGACGTGATCGTCGGGGTCGGCCAGTCCGTCGTAGATTCCCAACGGTGGGGGTTTCTCCATGCCCGCAGGAATTGGGGCGTTCATAATCTCCCATGATAGAGGGGTCCTCTGGTCATCGTCGTCGCTTCCGGCCGGGGACCTCGAAGGGGATCGGTGATGCCGTGGAGGGAAATTCCTCGAACGGTTCCTTGGCCTCTCCTCGGTGGTTTTGGACTTCTTGGTAGTGGAGGACCTGAGTTCCTTCCGAGGCGGGGAACGATGGCGCTTCTGGGAGATCGCCGGCTGGGGGCGTTCAAGGCGTGGACGACGGCCCTCACGCACCGAGGAGGGGGTTTGAGATTCTTCGGATGTGGTCCTTCGCGGGGAAGGAGAACGGCGAGGTGAAGGTGGACGACGATGTCTTCGCGGGGAAGATCGTCGTGTCCGCCCTCACTCTAGTGCTTCAATTCTGAGATTCTGGTGTGCGATCAGCTGGTTGGTCTGATTGACCAAGGCAAATAGGGCCACGGTGCTCGAATCTGCATTGGACGGAGGAGCAACTGGCTGAAAGACGGCTTACTGGTCGTCCTGGCGGGCTGCGTCGTAAGCCGTGTCTTGGGAGTCCGAGGAGGCAGTCTTCCCGTCCCTGACGTTACCTTCTTCGACGTTGAGGACGGTAGTATCCTCATGGTGGTTTCCGTTCTCGAGTTGCGCGAGGATGATGTCCAGAGCTTTGTTAGCAGACGGGTTGTTGGCTATGCTGGTGATGAACAAGAGGATTGCTTTGGTTTATCGGAGGAAAAACGGGGAAGCAAAGGGTTCCCACAGACGGCGCCACTGATCGTACCTGGATCAGACAGTTATTCAGTGGCCAGCAACGTCGTATAGACTTCAGCTCCTGTGAGGTTGAAAGACAGCAGGAGGGGTGTACCTGCAAGGTACTCCGATGCTCAAGTAAGATAACGGTTAGAGAAAGGCAAATACAGAAAGAGGTTAGAGTGTATGAGATTGCGTAACCTGACCCTCTCAAGTGAGAGGGTATTTATAGAGAGCCCCAAGTGCGGGGCCAACAGTTACTTGCATTGGGCTGGATTGCCAGGCCCAATCCAAGTAACTGCCAAGGCTTACGTTGCGTAGTGAAGACCAGCACGTGGTCTTCGCCCTGGGGTAACCGTTCCTAGATCTCCGAAATTAGGGCAGACCAATTCCATCGGGAGTGGGTGGTTACATGAGAACGTGTCCTCGCGGGGAGGAGTCTTACGTGTCGGGGAGAGACGTGTCGTCGCGGGGAGGACTCTTATGTGCAGAAGGAGATGGATCCTCGTGGGGAGGAGCACCTGAGTGTCGAGGATGAGCGAGCCCGAAGAGGCTTAGCCCCCTGCCCGATGCTCCATGTCGTGCGTGTGCCCGACGATGTTGAGGAGGGGCATGTGCTCGACATTGGTCGTGCTAAGAGGCCTTTGTTGGGCCATTCCAGGACGTGTGGGTTGGGCCTGCTCGATTGAGGGGCAGACCCCGGCCCAGTCCAGAACAAATGTCATTTGGATGCGTGCCTAAAAAAGTGTGATATAATTATTAAAAATATTGCTTAAGTGGCAGATTGTTGAAATATTTTATAATTTAAATATTATTTAATTATTATATTTTAATAATTATTATGTGGGCATATAAATTTTAATTATCTTAGCTATTTATCAAATTAAGAACCTTAATTGATTAAGTAGTCAAATAAATTTAAAAGGCTAATTAGATTTCTATTCAGTAATTAATTAATTAATTAGATATGAGATCAAATATGAGTGGAGGTAGGAGGTCCCATTCTGGAATAATGGGAACCCTAATTAATCATCACCTTATATATAGGTTATGGTCCCCAATATACCGTACACAAACAATTTATTTTTTCTCTTCGTCTGAAGAGTATTCAAGACATTATGAGTATTGGTTAAGGAAGAACCATAGAAGTCATTAGGTGTTTGTTGTTTCTCTTCTATCTTTCAGGATTACCGCCAACAAAAAGTTTCTAAATAGATCCATGTATTCTTGCAATATCTTCTCTCATATACTAACTTGTCGTAGATCATGTAATTATATACATGTTCGTATTGTCTTCTACCTTTCAGAATTACCACCAACAAAAACTTTTTCAATAGATTCAGGTGTTCATGCAATCTATTCTCTCATCTACTAATTTGTTGTAGATTATGTAATTATATACATGTTCGTATTATTTATTATATTCTACACTAATATATATGACATAATATATAAAACAAATATATAAAATTAATTGTTATTAATTTAATCAGGTTTGCTATCTTGACACCCTTTCCTACACCTACACCGTATGTCTGTACTGTACGGACGGCACTGTTCATATACGGACGACACTATTCATTATACGGAAATACGTTACTATTCATATACGGACGACAATATTCATTGTACGGACGTCACTATTCATTGTACGGGCGAGGACTGTTCATGTACGGACGACACTATTCACCGTCCGTACATACGGTGTAGGTGTATAGTGGGGTGTTAAAATATCATTTTTGTAATTTAATTTCAAAATTCAATTCGATATTGTTAAGTTGGTCAACAAGTTTGAATTCTTAACTTTTAGAATTATATATATGAATTTTCAGTGACATTACCACTTTGTCTGCATATAAAAATTAATGAATTTTCTAGTTCATATGCCTTTGACCGCTTCGAACACTTACACAACTTATATATATTTCGTATTCATATATTTTAAATTTAATTATCTCGTATTTGGCTAAAGAGAATTAAATTTATCCTAAATTTAACTGATTAAAATTGATTTATTTATAAGTATTAATAATTTATTAATAAATTATCTTCTTGTTGTTAAAGATTGAACCAGAGACCAACAACTTATATTCGACAAACAAATTTTTTTATATATATTTTATATTTGTTTGTTTCCATTTGTTAAAAATAGTTTTTATAATGTTAGACATTTTTGTTAAAAAATTATAAAGAAATTAAAAAAACCTCATATAAAAATCGATATAAATAGTTTTTTAAAATGTTATTGTTGGTTTTTCATATTTTTATAATAATTATTTTTGGATATTTAAATTTTAAAAAATTATTTAAATTTAAAGTTTTTTTTTAAAATCAATTTTTTAGATATATCATGTGATTTGTACAATGTTTTAAATTTTTATAATATATATGTATATGTTAGTAAATGTTAAAAAAGAACTCTATGATATCTATCTATAGGGTTTTAAATGCATATGAGTTGTGCATGTATTTGTTTCTACAGAAATCCACATTGGAAGCTGAATACCGCGCATAATCCAAAAGCAATTAATGTGATTTGAAAAATAAAACTCCAAAATCCAAACAGATTTGATGTGTTATCCACGCGCGGGTAGGGTGGATGAATGTAAAAAAAAAAATGCATTAGTGATGACGCCGCGTGGCAGATAATTAAGGTGCCAGTTAGATATGATGACGCCAGCAGTGGAACTCTACATGACGTCATCCAACTCAAGTTTCCACTTGCTACTAATATTTATTACTCTCCGTCTCATAAAAAGTGTCTTATTTGCATCTTTTCTTTGTCTCAAAATAATTGTTCATGTACATTATCAATGTTGTAATTATTATTATTTTTTCACTACTATATCCCTATTCATTAAATTTCACTTTATTAAACTACTTTATCAACTATATTTAATATGGATATTTTAGTAAATGACATTAACTTTTTCAGTACAACCAAAATATCTAATCATTTTTTTAAGAACCGCACATTATTTAAATAAAACACTTTTTATGAAACGGAAAGAATATTTCAAAATAAAATAAATACGATTAAACCATCAAAATGTTTAGATAAAGGAATATCGAAGTTAAGTCACCCAAGTTGGTTTAGACTTAAAATATCTCTCTTTTCTTTCATCTATTAAAAAAATCCTCAGTCGTCCACCACTCTTCCTCTCCCAAAAATTTAAATTCAAAGTTTTGTATTAGCTAAGCTGTTTAGTGGTGTGATAAGGTCTCTTACGCACCATTTCATTGCGTTTTTGAAACCTTGTGTTTAGATTGTTCCTAATTCAGTATATATATATATATATATATATATATATATATATATATATATATATATATATATATATATATATATATATATATATATATATATATATATATATACTTTCTCCGTTCCATATTATAAGCAAATTTCATTTTTTAGATACATTAATTATTCAATGTATCTAAAAAATAAAATTTGCTTATAATATGAAACAGAGAGAGTATATACTTTAGGTTTAGTGTTATATTGTTGTTATGAATATGTTTTAAATTTGGATATGTTTTAAGTTTAGATTTTGGTGTGTCATGGTAGAATTTTGGGTCACAAATGTAAGATTTAAGGTGTTAGTGTTATTGTTTTAATTAGTTAAGATTTAAATGGGTTTAATTAATATAACATTAAATTTGTGGCTAAAAGTATAAATGTCATGAAAAATCAGGTTATTGTGTAGATACCGTAAGTCAATATCTAATTTGAAGCCAAATTACAATATTGAAAACTAAGAAATAACCCTAGAGTTATTTAAATGTGTTATGGTCCCCATTTGTAGAGTCCGAACAAAATAAAGTTTATCATGTTTTCTTTCTTCATCCCTATCAGAGGAGATTCAAGGAACCCTAAGGAATTCTACAAATCAGAAGATCACATACCCGGAACCTTCAACGATTTTAATGGCAAATTCGGGTAGGCTTCCGCCTTCATTCTCTAATTGAATTCTGGTATGGGTTTAATGGATACAAGTTGATGCTATATCGACTTATAGG
The DNA here is from genome assembly GCA_022829125.1 of Lathyrus tuberosus. Classification (NCBI taxonomy): domain Eukaryota; kingdom Viridiplantae; phylum Streptophyta; class Magnoliopsida; order Fabales; family Fabaceae; genus Lathyrus; species Lathyrus tuberosus. Next base: position 12,652,393 of record JALAZF010000009.1, read on the forward strand.
AATTATTTTAGAGGTATGTTCTTGATTTCTATATCGGTAGAAATCATAAGGTTTTGAACGGATCTAAGAAGCGGTATCAGAGCCACCCATATCTGATTCAATTTGTATGTGGGTTATCTAGGATCCTTTGATCTTCCAATTGTATAAATCAATATATGTTGTTTTTATGAGATTTTTTTAGGGTTCTAAAATTGAGATCCATTTTGATCTTACAAAATTTTTGTGCTCAAAATCTTGAATCTAAAATTAAATGTGAGATTGAATTTATCGTCAATTTTATTTTCTCTTATATGGAAACTTTTTTCTCTTACACTCTTTTGTTATTATTATAATAATGTCTTTTGTTGGTTTTGACCAAAATACTCTTTGCCACTTATAATCTTCAAATAATAGTCATTCTGTTGGACGACAAGATTCATCCCTATCTCTCTGTTTTCTTCTGTTTATATTCTAACCATTATTAAATATTATATTTTTTATCAAATAAATATTTCCTATGTAAATTGCACTTAGATGCATATCATAGGATAATGTTATATATAGAGTTGTTGTACCCAACAACCAACACTTCTGCAGCTAAAGGTAATAAAACTGACGACATGGTTCCATCTTCAGTTTGTAATGAAACTGTTCATAGTTTTGTTAAATTTTTCTCCAAGTCTTTCTATGCGGTGTATAAGGATAAAAACAATGATCAATTTTCTTTTTAATAACTGCATTATAATTTTTTTTATTTAAAAGAATTATATGTTTTTTTATGTTTTTTATTATTTATTATAAATAATATATGTGATTTTATATTTTGAAATTAAACTTAGTATAATGTCGCAACAGTACAATAAAATGCATTGATGTTTTTGATTTGGATTTAATTTCAAAAAAAAAACTTTGGTTCAATTTTGTTCGAATTTGACTACGAAATGTATTTTTATACAATAATTTAACATTTTTTAGGTAAGTAGTTGAAATGAAAAAGTCGCTAAAATGTCCTCTTTTATAACAATTGCTTATGAAAAATGTTAAATACTTTTATGGTTTGTGTGTATGTTTGTCCATGCGAGTATCAATTGACCCAAAGGACAATTGGTGGTTGGCCGATTTTCATACGCGCCTGTGATGGTAAACATGTGATAATTATGAGGTCCTACATGTGAATAATAAATCAATCCAAAGAGGGGTTTATCATTCAACATGTTTTTATTATCAATGTTTGATCGTTACGACAAGAGTACCACTAGTAGTGGATATTACTGTCCAAAGACTTGATATTGGTGGTGCACTGGATATCTTGAGATGTGTTATGCCTTTATTTGAACAACATTGATGATTTGGTTTTTATTTATGTGAGTATATTTAAAATGTTTGCTTTTTGTTCTTTTTTTCAGCTACAATTGCTTCAATATCTGCTAATATGATTAAGGTTCAGGTCCTGAATGAGATAGATTTTAAGGATTGGAATGAGAACATGGAAATTGTTCTTGGCTGCATTGATCTTGACCTTGCATTAAGGATGAGGCAACCTTCTTCTCCTATGGAATTTGGTACCTTTGAACAGAGGAAAGATTATGTGAAGTGGGATCGCTCCAATCGCATGAGTCATGGTTTGGTTTGTTCTAAGGTCAATTTAGCTTTAGTACCTGGAAACACTTGGTGGTTAGACTCTAGTGCAACTACTAACATCAGTGTTTCAATGAGGGGTTACCTGAACTACTGGAAGCCAAATGATGTTGAAAGATACATCTATGTTGGAGATGGCAAGTAGGTGGAGGTGGAAGCTATAGGGCATTTTAGATTATTAATGTGTACCGAATTTTATTTAGATTTGAAAGGCACTTTTGTGGTTCTGTCATTTAGACAAAATTTGATTTCAGTTTCTTATTTGGACAAATCAGGTTGTTTTTGTTCATTTAGAAACAATATGTTCAAGCTTTCTTTCAATTCAAATATTGTTGGGACTGGTTCACTTATGGGTCATGATAATCTATATTTGCTTGACACAATAGCTACCTATAGCGAATCCTTGAATGTGGAATCACGTGGTACTAAGCATAAAATTGAGGATAACAATTCAGGAGCATTATGGCACAAACGCCTAGGTCACATCTCTAAAAATAGAGTTGAGCGACTAGTGTCAGATGGAATTTTGGATTCCATTGACTTCACAAACTTTGATGTTTGTGTTGAATGCGTCAAAGGAAAACAAACCAAAACAAAGAAATTTGGTGCATATAGAGCTACAGATGTCTTAGAATTGATACATACAAACATTTGTGGACCATTTCTGACACCTTCTTGGAATGGTCAACAATATTTTATATCATTTATAGACGATTATTCTAGATATGCATACATATTTCTTATACCTGAAAAGTCTCAGTCATTGGATGTGTTCAAATCGTTTAAGGCTGAAGTTGAAAATCAACTTGATAAAAGAATTAAGAAAGTCAAATCCAACCGTGGTGGTGAATATTACGATAGATATGACAGTTCAGGTGAACAATGTCAAGGACCTTTTTCCAAATACCTAGGGGAATGTGGAATTGTCCCATAGTACACCAAGCCAGGATCTCCTAGCATGAACGGTGTTGCTGAAAGACGAAATCAGACTCTTAAAGATATGGTAAGGAGTATGATTTGTCATTCTACCTTGCTAGAGTCACTCTGGGGAGAGACAATAAAGACTGCAACTTATATTCTAAATAGAGTACCAACAAAAGCAGCTGGCAAAAGACCTTATGAGCTTTGGATCGGGCGAAAGCCTAGTCTCAAACATTTTCATGTGTGGGGATGTCCAGCTGAGGCAAGACCTTATAGGCCAAATGAAAAGAAATTGGACTCCCGAACAGTGAGTAGCTACTTTATTGGTTATTCTGAAAGATCTAGGGGCTACAAATTTTATGATCCCAAATTAAATTCAATTTTTGGGACTGGAACAACCACATTCTTTGAGGATATTGAGTTTGGGGGGAAGAACAAGGTTAGAGACTTTGTCTTAGAAGAAGAATCGATAACAATTCCAGAATCGATTCATATAGTTGCTTTTGATCAAGCAAGTGCGAAACCTGCACAAGACATTGTTGCAACTCCTCTAACTCAAGATGATTTGGTAATTCATGAAGAACAAACTCAAAATCCTCAAGAACAAGTGTTACAAGAACCAATACCTTTGCGGAGATCCACTAGAGAAAGGAGAAATGCTATTCCAGATGATTACATAGTCTTTCTCCAAGAACATGAGGAAAATAATGGTATGCTGGAAGATGATCTAATCAACTTCCGTCAAGCCATGCAGGATTCTAACTCAGAAAAGTGGATTGAAGCAATGAAGGAGGAGAATAAGTCCATGCAAGACAATAAAGTTCGAGAACTTGTCCCATTACCAGAAGGTGTGAAACCCATTGGTTGCAAATGGATTTTTAAGACCAAAAGGGATTCTAACGGTAATGTGGAGAGGTATAAGGCTTGTCTTGTGGCTAAGGGCTATACTCAAAAGGAAGGGATTGACTTTAAAGAGACTTTCTCGCCCATTTCATCGAAAGACTCTTTTAGGACAATCATGACTCTTGTTGCACATTATGATTTGGAACTCCATCAAATGGATGTGATCAAGACAACTTTCCTCAATGGCTATGTTGATGAAACAATTTATATGATGCAACCAGAAAACTTTGTGTCATGAGACTCAAAGAATATGGTTTTCAAATTGACAAAATCCATTTATGGACTAAAGCAGGCGTCTCGTCAGTGGTATCACAAGTTTCAAGGAGTAATTCTCTCATTTGGTTTTGAGGTGAATGTTGTTGAAGATTGTGTGTATCACAAACTCAGTGGGAGCAAGTACATTTTCGTGGTCTTGTATGTAGATGACATACTGCTTGCCACAAATGATATAGGAAAGATGCACAAAACTAAGAAATTTCTATCAAGAAATTTTGAAATGAAAGATATTGGTGATGCATTCTTTGTATTAGGAATTCAGATACATCGAGACCGATTTCGTGGTATTCTAGGATTATCACAAAGGAGCTATATCAAAAAGGTACTTAAAAGGTTTGGCATGCAGGAATGTAAATCAGGAGATACTCCAATTGCTAAGGGAGAAAAATTCAGTCTCATTCAGTGCCCAAAAGGAAACTTAGAAATTCAAGAAATGCAAAAGATTCCTTATGCGTCAGCAGTAGGGAGTCTGATGTATGCCTAAGTGTGCACGCGTCTGAATATTGCGTTCATAGTTGGGATGTTAGGAAGATATTTGAGCAATCCAGGAATGGATCATTGGAAAGCAGCCAAAAAGGTTATGAGGTATTTAAAGAGAACAAAAGACTATATGCTCACATATAAAAGGTCAGACCAGTTAGAGATCACTAGATACTCTGACTCAGATTTTGCTGGATGCCAAGACAGTAAAACATCCATTTTATGCTATATTTACATGTTGGCTGGTGGTGCAGTTTCTTGGCGCAATGCTAAGAAAACTCTTACGGCTTCATCCACCATGGCAGCAGAGTTTATAGCATGTTATGAGGCATCTAACCATGGGATTTGGCTGAGGAATCTTGTCACTGCGCTGCGAATTGTGGAAGGAATTGAAAGGCCACTTAAGTTATACTGTGATAACAAATTAGTCGTCCTGTATTCCAACAATAATAGGAGCTCAACTAAGTCAAAACATATTGACATCAAGTTCCTAGTTGTTAAGGAAAGGGTACAAAGTGGACAGATTTCCATAAAACACTTGGGGACAAACTCCATGATAGCAGATCCTCTTACAAAAGGTCTTCCAACCAAGGTCTTTCATGAGCACACGGCTCGCATGGGTGTTTTTATCATTAGAGGAGTCTTTAGTTTAGTTGGAGTTAGTCGATTATGAATTTTATGTTCTGTGTTTGGTATTATGTATGCATACTATGATTTTGAATATTTTTCAATTAATAAAGTTTGATATTCAATAGTTTACATTTTGTACAATAAAGTTATTGAATGATCTCACTAGAGTAAAGTAGGACTAGTTGAAAATTGACATATAAAGACCAACTTCATGTGATTTTCATGCTACACATTTCATGATGGATCTATGTCATTTAGTTTTGTCACTATCGGTGATTATTGATGGGTTTAGTTATGATTGATATAATGAAAATCACATTGATTCTGTATGTTGGCATGACTAATAGACGTGATACTTTGGATATGCTTAAAGAATATAATGGCAAATTTTGAGCTCATAAAGTCTAACACATGTGTAAAGTTACGTATGTGACCAGTGGGAGATTATTAGAATTTTGGGTCACAAATGTAACACTTAAGGTGTTAGTGTCATTATTTTAATTAGTTAAGACTTAAAGGGGTCTAATTAATATAACATTAAGTTTGTGGCTAAAAGCATAAATGTCATGAAAGGTCAGGTTATTGTGTAGATACCGTAAGTCAATATCTAATTTGATGAGGGGCCAAATTAGAATATTGAAAAATAAGAAATAACCCTAGGGTTATTTAAATGGGTTATGATCCCCATTTGTAGAGTACGAACAAAATAAGGTTTATCAGTTTTCTCTCTTCATCCCCATCAGAGGAGATTCAAGGAACCCTAAGGAACTCTACAAATCGAAAGATCACATACCCGAAATTGTAACACCCCAAAATAATTATAATATTTATTTAATTGATTTATTATGATTATTCGGTGTTTTGGTGAATTTTGGTGAATATTATGACGCTTGGTGACTTTGTGTGGTGTTGTGGGGTAGCATTGGGTTAAGGGAATACTAAAGCATTTAGAATTTGTAATATAATTAAGATTATTTTGTTGATAATAATAATAAAATAATTTGAATAATTAGATTATTATTATTATTTAAAATAATTAAGAGAACCATTAAGGGTGAGACGGAAATATTGAGAAGATTAAGTGACGATAATGTGGGTAAACCATAATTGGGGTCCAAGGGGTAGGTTTGACAAAAAGAAAAGTAGAAATTAGGGAAGTTATTCTGTGCAATCGTAAGAAGTGAAGAGAAACAGAGAAAAGGAGGCTAGGGCACAGAGAACGAGAGGATCAACCATAGAACCCCAAAGAAGAACCTGTTGTTGGAAAATTTGAGGTATGGGGGTCAATCCAGGTTAATATGTTTGATATGGGTTTAAGGTAGAGGTAGTTTGTGTGTTCTGTGTTTATGACGAATTTTCGTATGATGAATCTGTGATGAATTTTTGTGAATCTGCGTTGGTCGATTTCTGTTATGAATCTGGTATGTGTTGCTGTAATTGATGTGGAATTTGTGTGAATAATTGTTGTTGTTGTGATGAATATGTGAACAAAAACCAGATCTGTAAATTGAGAAAATTAGGACTTGATAATTAGAAGAAAATTGATGAAAATAATGAAGTAGGATAAGGACTTAGATTTTTGATGAATCAAAATAGTTTTGGGTCTGATTTTGGAAGATCGAAGGTGCTGGAATGGGAAGTTTTTCGTTCAGATGCGAAATCTGAGTTTTGGAGTGGTTTCTGGCCAAACACGTAACGGGGGAAGTATTACGCGTATGAAGGAGACATCCCCAGGGTGTTACGCGTAGCATATGCACCCGTCCCCAGGCCTAGCACGACCCTCTTCTAATACGCGTAGTGTACGCGTAAGGAGTGTAGGGTCGTACGTGTATGGGAAGCTGGGAATGAAGGGCATACGCGTATGGAAAGCCATTATGTGTAGGGAATTCTTGGGAATGGAGCAATACACGTATGGACTAGCCATTACGCGTAATGGGACATTAGAGGGGATTTTGAGAGGGAAACCTCTCTGGTGATACGCGTAATAAGGAGGGTGATACGCGTAAGGGAGGCCTGTGCAAGTGGTCTTACGCGTATGATACGCATGCCAGTGGGCGAGGAAGTGAGCCATACACGTATGGGGCATAGCCATACGCGTATGGGCAGGGCAGATGACAGATTTGTCTGTTTTTGTGATTTTTGTCTCGTTTTCGCTTGTGATGCAGTTTCCTTGAAACGTAAGACTATGATGAAGTAATAAAACATGGGTAAGTTAATAATGAGGGTGAATGGGATAAAATCGGGAAACTTTTGACGTGACGATGATGACATGACGAATTGTGAGGTATAGTGGCAAATCGTGATGAGTGTGAATTGATGTTGTATGATGATGATGTTAATGAATCATGAATGATGATGCAACCTTGACGATTTTATGACGGTGATTATTATGACGCTTTGCATCATGCATTCATGGCATAGTTGGAACTCCGGACCATTTTGGTGGCTTCAATCCCATTGTGTGGATTGAAGTGTTTTGTGACGTGCTCTGGTTCTTGTGTAGAATTGATCCTATTGGTGGGGATCTTTTGAGGGTGATGGCCCAGTGTCCATCAATTATGACAAATTGGTACGACATGCACGAGTCTATGATGTTGCATTTGCATACTGTGTGGCATTGCATTCTATTGATGTAATTGATGTGTTAATGATGTTTGTGAATGATTTGGTGATGTTTGTGTCGATGGCTTATCTTTTGCTTATATCTTATATATTGATTCGTGATTACTCACCCTGCCTGTTTGAATGTTGCCTCCACGTGGGTAATATGCAGGTGATCAGGCTTAGCTCTCCTGGCGCTTGAAGATTTAGCATTTTGAAGTATTTTGATTTCTCCGTCGATTAGAGGGTCTTGCTCTGATATGTAACATCGGGTCGGGACGTTTGAGTCGAATAATTTACATTCTTTTATTTGTTGGCATGATGATGTTTATGAGTCATGTTTTAAGAAGTTTCTGGATTATAAACTGTTTTAAATTTTGATTTCCGCTGCGTGATGTTTAAATAAATTCATGATGGTAAAACCCGTGTTACGGAGCAGGTGGTTATTTGATGTATTGTGATGAAATGTGATGCCCTTTTGGAACTTTACTCTGATATAATTGTGGTATTTATTGGTGATAGTTGTTGGGTAGAAAAGGGTGTTACATTAATGGTATCAGAGCAGGTCGGTCTGTCCGGCCAGGTTTTACATGATGTTAGTTCCCTGTCAGTCGACGAGTGTGTGTACACTGTCGATGTTTTATTTCTTATAACCTTGTTGGGGGTGTACAGGATGGCTGGAAGAAATGATTGTGTTATCGCTGATGCGTTGGAGTCACTTGCTTAAGCAATGGCTCAGAACAATCAGAATGGTGGAGCTCCAGACGAGTTTCGTGCTTTGGGGAAGTTCCAGAGGAACAATTTTCCGACTTTTGTGAGTACTCATGATCCAGAGAGTACACAGAAGTGGCTGAAGGTGATTGAGAAGATCTTCCGGGTGATGGGGTGTACTGACGCTCAACAAGTGCAGTTTGAAACTCACATGTTGTCAGAAGAGCTGAGGATTGGTGGGATAACACCCGCCAGAGACTGGAAGACGTTGGTACTGTGATAACCTGGGCTGTGTTCAAGTAGGAATGTTTGGGAAAGTATTTTCCAGAGGATGCTCGTGGCAAGAGAGAGGTGGAATTCCTTGAGCTGAAATAAGGCAACATGACTGTCGTAAAGTATGCTGCAAATTTCGAGGCACTGGTGAAGTTCTGTCCTTACTACAACCGTGCTGATACTGAGGTGTCCAAGTGTCTCAAGTTTGAGAATGGGCTGAGGCCAGAAATCAAGCAGGGTATTGGGTACCAACAAATTTGCAGGTATGCTGAGCTGGTGGATAAGAGTAGGATCTATGACGAGGATAACCGAGCTCGGTCTGCTCACTACAAACTTGATTCGAGGTACTTGTTTTATTAATAATGTTAAGTTGGTCACTATTATAGGTACTGGTGCTACTTATTTGTTTATTTCGTTTGACTGTGCTACTAGATTGGGTTTGAAATTGTCTGATATGAATGGTAATATGGTAATAGAAACTCCAGCTAGTGGTTCTGTTACTACTGCTTTTGTGTGTTTGAGATGTCCTTTGACGATTTTTGGGAAGAGTTTTGTGATGGATTTGGTGTGTTTACCCTTGCACCAAATCGATGTAATCCTTGGAATAAACTGGTTGGAGTTCAACCATGTTCATATTAATTGTTATAATAAGACCGTAGAATTTCCTGAGTTTGGTAATAATGGAAAGTTGATGTTCTTGTCTGATAAGCAAGTAGACGAACTTCTGGAAGATGAAGCTTTGGTGTTTGCAATATTTGCATCGTTGCAGGTCGATCGGGAAGCTGCGAGTGTTAAATTTCCTATTGTCTGTGAATTTCCAGATGTGTTTCCAGATGACATAATTGATTTGCCTCCAGAACGTGAAGTAGAGTTTGCAGTGGACTTAATACCAGGTACGCGTCCAGTATCAATGGCTCCTTACTAGATGTCCGCTTCTGAGTTAAGTGAATTGAAGAAATAATTAGAAGAATTGCTCGAGAAGAGGTTTGTCCGACCGAGTGTTTCTTCGTGGGGTGCTCCTGTGTTGTTAGTGAAGAAGAAGGACGGAAGTATGAGGTTGTGTGTTGATTATCGGCAGTTGAATAAAGTGACTATCAAGAATAAATATCCATTTTCGAGAATCAACGATTTGATGGATCATTTAGTAGGCGCCTGTGTGTTTAGCAAGATTGATTTAAGGTCGGGTTACCATCAGATTTGTGTTAAGCCTGATGATATTCCGAAGACAGCTTTCAGGACGAGGTATGGTCACTATGAATACATTGTGATGTCGTTTGGAGTGTCCAATGCACCTGGTGTGTTCATGGAGTATATGAATCGAATTTTTCATGAGTATTTGGATAAGTTTGTTGTGGTTTTCATCAATGATATTCTGATATACTCTAAATCTGAAGAAGAGCATGCTGAGCACTTTAGGACTGTGTTGCAAGTATTGAAGGAGAAGAAGTTGTATGCAAAACTTTCAAAGTGTGAGTTTTGGTTGAAAGAAGTGAGTTTTCTTGGCCATGTGATTTCAAGTGGTGGAATTGCTGTGGATCCTTCTAAGATTGATGCTGTGTTACAGTGGGAGACTCTAAAATCTGCTACTGAGATACGAAGTTTCCTTGGATTGGCAGGATATTACCGCACGTTTATCGAGGGCTTTTCTAAGTTGGCATTACCTTTGACTCAACTGACTCAAGAGGGGCAAGCTTTTGTGTGGGATGTAGCTAGAGAAGAGAGTTTTGTGGAATTGAAAAAGAGGTTGGCGACTAGACATGGCAACGGGGCGGGTCGGGGGCGGGTTTGAGCAGCCCCGCACCCGCACCCGCCACCCTGAAATAGACCCGCCCCCTCACCCGCACCCAATCGGGGGTAAAAAACTACCACCCAGACCCGCCCCCAATGGGGAACGGGTTCCCCGCCCCCCGCCCCCGCCCCCACCCGCAAAACTATTTTTTTTTAAATAAATATTTTTCATAATAATAAAAATTAATAATTTAATTAAATAATTAATTATTTTAATAATAAACATGTTTTTAAAGAGTAAAATAATTAATAAACATGTTTTTCTAGTAAAATTATTTTTAAAAATTAAAATAACTTTAATAAATATATAATAAAATAATTAAAATAAGATATAAAAGTAAATTAGATAGAACGGGGCGGGGGCGGGGGCGGGTGCGGGGCGGGTAGTAGCATCCCCCGCCCCCGCACCCGCACCCGTAATAAAAAATCGGGTTTTACCCGCACCCGCACCCGCACCCAGTTAAACCGGGTTTTCCCCGCTAATTTCGGGGCGGGTCCGGGCGGGCCCCGGCGGGTCTGGTTTTTTTTGCCATGCCTATTGGCGACCGCTCTAGTGTTGATTTTGCCTAATCCAAATGAATCATTTATGGTGTATTGTGATGCGTTGAAGATGGGTCTTGGTGGAGTGTTGATGCAGAATGGTCAAGTTATTGCTTATGCTTTCAGGCAGTTAAGGGTTCATGAAGTGAATTACCCAACCCATGACTTAGAGTTGGCAGCTGTGGTGTTTGTGTTGAAAATTTGGAGACATTACCTGTTTGGCTCTAAATTCGAAGTGTTCAGCGATCATAAGAGCTTGAAGTACTTGTTTGATCAGAAAGAGTTGAATATGAGGCAGAGAAGGTGGTTGGAATTGTTTAAGGATTATGACTTTGATTTGAATTACCATCCTGGTAAAGCAAATGTAGTGGCTGACGCATTGAGCAGGAAGTCATTGCATATGTCAATGCTTATAGTGAAGGAGTTGGAGTTAATTGAGCAATTCTGAGATTTGAGTTTGGTATGTGAAGAGACTCCTGACAGTGTGAGATTGGGAATGTTGAAGTTGACTAGTGGTATTTTGGAAGAGATCAGAGTGGGACAACAATCTAACTTGAAGTTGGTTGACCAGTTGACATTGATCAACCAAGGTAACGAAGGTGAATTCCGGATTGATGAGAATGGTGTGATGAGGTTCAGGGACAGGGTGTGTGTCACAAATGTTCCAGATATTAAGAAAAGCATTCTTGAGGAGGGATATCGAAGTGGATTGAGTATTCATCCCGGTGCTACGAAGATGTACCAGGATTTGCAGAAGTTGTTTTCGTGGCCAGGTATGAAGAAGGACATTGCCGAGTTTGTTTATGCGTGTTTAACTTGTCAGAAGTCGAAGATTGAGCATAAAAAGCCTTTAGGTATGATGCAACCGTTGAGTATCCCAGAGTGGAAATGAGATAGCATTTCCATGGACTTTGTGTCGGGGTTGCCGAGAACAGCAAAGGGAAATGATTCGATTTGGGTGATTGTGGATAGATTAACTAAATCGGCTCATTTCTTGCCGATGAAGATTAATCATTCTATGTAGAAGTTAGCTGAGATGTATATTGAGGAAATTGTGAAGTTCCATGGGATACCTTAGAGTATTGTGTCGGATAGAGACCCGAGATTTACATTGAGGTTCTGGAAGAGTTTACAAGATGCTTTGGGTACTAAGTTGAGGATGAGTTCCGCATATCATCCGCAGACAGACGGTTAGACGGAGAGGACTATCCAATCCTTAGAGGATTTGCTGAAGGCTTATGGGTTGGATCACAGAGGATCTTGGGATAACCATTTACCGTTGATTGAGTTCATGTACAACAACAGCTTTCATGCTAGTATTGGAATGGCGTCGTACGAAGCTTTGTATGGAAGAAGATGAAGAACTCCCTTGTGTAGGTATGAGTTCGGCGAGAGTGCCGTACTCGGACCTGAGATTGTGCAGGAGACGACTGAGAAGATTAAGATGATCCAAGAAAGGATGAGAGCTTCACAGAGTCGTCAGAAGAGTTATCATGATAAGAGAAGGAAAGCACTTGAATTCTTTAGCACCCAAAAATTTTCCCTCTCTGTTTCTAACCTTAACTAGCTTTTGCTTCGTGTTCATTTGCATCATCATTAGGTCATAACTTTCCATTCTTTCATTTGCATTGGTCTTCTAAGATATGAGATCAAAGGATTTTCTTGTTATTGGTGTTTGCCCTATTCAGGGGTGATTCAGTCGGTTCCTATTTATGGTTAAGTTGGAGCAAAAGGATGAATTATGTCCATTGTAATATTCAAAGGTTCATCAAGCTTCAAAGTTTTCCTATTCAGAAGATTCATTAAAAGCATTGGGTCAGGACTTCTTGGGTGTGAATCAAGGTTTTAATTCCTTCTCTGTTCAAGTCATTTCATCTTCATCCGTGTATCTCAAGGAGAATTAGGGTTTTGATGTCAAAGACCTCTGGCTGGTCATGTTCTTTCTACTTTGTGCCTTGCCTTCATATTTAAGTTTTCTTCAGGGAATTGTTCTTGCGTGGAGATCATTGATCATAAAGGCTATGTATTTGTGGGCTGAGTTACAAAGTGTTGGGTATGGTGCAAAAGATCAAGTTGTGAATTCATATCGTGTTTCAGGCATTACTATTCTTCTACGTGTTCGTCACGTGTGTTTGGAATGTTTAAGTGGGAATTTTCATGGAGAATGCAGGTTGGTTTTTATGGAGAATTGAGAATTTTAGGGGTTTGATTTGTCAAGAGTAGATATATGGATTTCTTGAAAGTTAGAATACAAGTCCATACACAAACCATATCCATTTTGTTTTAACCAAAAGTACACATTTTAAATCATTTTTAATCAACTTTGGGAAACCGTTTCTCCACATCCCTTTTTTCAAATCTACTTTGCAAATTCATTATCCAATTATCAAACCAAATATCCATTTCTATGTTATTACCCATATCCCTTTCTACTTGTCCATATTCGCCATCCATATTCAAAACCCATAACCAACTTTCAAGTCCACATCCATATTCAAAATCCATTTTTATTTTGTTCAACAATCATTTTTAAACTACTTTTCCCGATTCAATTAACCTTTTTCTCAATAACCATTTTGACCATTTTTTATTCACATCCAAGTGTTAGGTCCAATTACTTTTTTTCTTTTCATTTTTCATTGTGATATTTGGATCTTGTGCAATTTATCCAGAGAATGACAAAGCCATTGCAACTTCTGAATGAACATTGAAGCCTAAGCCACTAGTTTACTCTCTTTGGAACGATACTTGAAAGAGATGGAATTCACATGCTCATGCTGGCTTAACGTACTGTGTGAAAAGCTGAATGAAAGCTTAGAATCTGATGTGGATCAGAACAAGTGGATTGTGCACTCGTCGACTCTTCATGATTCATAACGGTGAAAAGTGATTGATATCACTAATGGAAAAGTCCAACAGCATAACATTGAATAAAAAGTATCGCAGAAGCATAGCAGCCAAGTCCAAAAATGCAAGAGGTCAGGTGGGATTTTCATAACAGCGAAGGAATAAATGTTCATTGCAGAAGGAGTTTATAACAGGAAAAAGAAAAAACGCAGAAAAAAAAGAAGAGGAAAAGCACATGGTAGTGCGTCACGAAAAATAACGAAATTCACAATTTCATAAGGTGTACAAATTGTGACAGATTGCACGAAAAGCTCATAACAGAATTTCACCGAAAATTCCATTCTACCCCTGGTATCATGTTATAAAACCAGCACCCTCTTCATCAATTTGAACGAACACGAATCACATTCTCTTTTCACCTTCATTTCCTGTAAAAACCAGCTCCATCGCTTGCTGAGCTTCACCTCATTCTTCATTTTTCTGCAGACTTCATCAATCCACATCTCACTGTGATAAAAAAGAAAGAAAGAGTGCTGAACAGATTTGCAATACTCTTCTTCTTCGCCAATATTATACCTTATTCCTCCCATTGTCACGCGAAAAACCTCACAACTGCAACAATTGCTAGAATTCTGATTTACCTGCAAATCAAGAAAACCGCGACTCAAATTTCACACCAGTATTAATTACCTGCGAAAAATTCGAACAACAACAAATTCTGTCACGAGCACTCCACGATAGGAACAATTCACTCAGCGCAAGAATTTGTGAACGAAGGTAACAACAACAACGATTTGGAAACAACAACAACATTTCATGAGTCGCAAAGGAAGAAGGAAAAGTGAGCTTGATTCGAATATTTTTCAGAAGGGTTTTCTTTCACGCTTACCTCTCAAGACCCAACGGAGGAACTCCGTTAGGTAAGGTTCTTGACACTCTGACCTTGTTAGCAGCTTGCAAGTTTGTCTAAACGGTAAATTCGTTTTGCTTCTGCGTTATTTGTTGAATCTCGTGCATTCCCATTTATGTTGAACTCTCTTGTTGTTGTTGGTGTTGAACCTTTATGCGTTTTCACCATGTTGTCTGTCTGAGCTTTGTTTGAGTTTTTGTATTTGGTTTTTTGTGGTGGTCGATCCCATTGTGTGGTCGGTTTTTTGGACAATTTGATACCAGATTTGGAGAGAGGACGAGAAAGTAGGGGGCGTTTATGTTGGAACTTTGGTGTTTTTGAGATAGCTCCGCCGGGGATGACGACGACCTCCGCCACGGGATCGTCTTCTTCGGCGGGTTGGTGACTTCCGGCGAACTTTGGTTTGCAGAGAGAGATGAGGTGATGAGAGAGAGAGAGATAAGGACGGATAGAGTGAGGGATTGGTTTTGTCCCCTTTTTATGTTGCTGCCAGAGCAGGTGAGGTATCTTTGTTGGCAGGAGAACACTAGTGACACTTGTCACCGGTTGTGGATAGACTTGGGGTCGCATGTGAGCGCGTCCCGTGGCTCCTTCGTGTGACCTCGCCTTGCACCAGTGATCTTGGTCAATATCTTGACTCAGGATTAATCAAACGAACCACGTTATCCCAGGGTCAATCGAGGTTGACTAGGACCTGCCATGTACCTGCAGCGCCCTGGGCTGGTTTTTCATTCATTGGGCCTGATGTTTGTCTTTACAACACCCCTCCCTTTTGTCTTTTGCTTAGTTTAGTGTTTATTTTTTAATTAGGTTTATTTTAGAATTGGTTTTCTTTTAGAATTTTGTTAAGAATTAGTTTTTAATTGGAGATTATTAGAAATTAATTAACTTTGTTTAATTTTTATTTTAGAATCAGGATTAGGTATTAATCTTTAGTTTAGTTTTAACTTTAGATTTAATCTTGGTTAACTTGCATTTTAATTTTAGCTAAGATTTTAATTTTAATGCTATTTTTTAATTTCGGCTAGTATTATTTGCATTTTCTTGTGAATTTTTTATGGATATTCTCGATTAATTGTTGACCTATTCTGATTAAATTCTGATTAAATACTTGACCGCCTCTTATTCGATTTTCTTTTGTGATTGAGTTGCTTCGTGTTTACTTGTTGATTACTCTGTATTCACATGATCCCTTAGGATTCCTAGCTCCACTTAATTTCTGATTAAGTTGGAGGTAGGAGAGACATTAGGCTTTCAATCCAAGCACGACAACATTAGGTTAGCTCCCTTCTAATCCTGACCTTAGGGCCATCAATGCTTGATAACTTATAGGACCGAGTTTCCCTTAGACTTTCTGTGTTTCTTTTCTCTCGCACCCATGCGATTGAGACCGTTTCCTGTTTCCCGTTTTCCTGTAGTCTGAACTATGGATGCTCTGATTCCTCATTCCCTAATGAGAATACTTAGGCACGAGGATCCCTATCCTTGGCGAGCACACTAACAACTAATTCCCCTCTTCTCTCGCACCCTTGCGATCGAGACCAACCTGATAACTGAGTCTTTTATCTCGCCCTAGTGCGATCGAGACCTTAACTGACTCGTGGGTCGAATGACAACTGCTATGATTTCCTCTCTCTCGTCTGATTAAGGATACGTAGGCATAAGACGGCGATGTCTTGGCAAGCAACCTCCATCTTTAGTGCGTAGTCCGTCGAACTACGTCGACTCTGATTTTTCGTTCGTCCATGAAGATACGTAGGCATAGGATTGCAATAATCCTTGCGAGTTCATTTTTTTCTTCCCCTTCTCGTTTCCTTTTAGCAGTAGGCTTTAGATAGCTCACCCTTTGATTAGACAACAAGTGTGGATCCCATCGAGTACGATGGACGCGTGGGGGTGCTAATACCTTCCCCTCGCGTAACCGACTCCCGAACCCGGACTATGGTTGCGATGACCATGTCTTCTCCCTTTTGAGGTTTCTTTGATCGTTTCCTTTCCCTGCATCGGGATAAATAACGTTCGGTGGCAACTCTCTTGTTTTGTTTCTGCCGATTGTTTTTCGCAGTTGCGCCAGCTGGCGACTCTGCTGGGGATCCTGGTTCCCTATGCGAGTCAATCCTAGCGCTTGTGTGTTTTTTATTTCATTGGGTGTTTATTTTTGTGCATTATTTGTTGTATATTATTGTATTTTACCGTATTTATTGCATTTCGTTATTGTTATCGTATTGCTCTGCTGCTGTTGTGTTGTTGAGTGGGTTGGTTCCATGAGAGATAAGCCCAATACCCAGACTTGAGTATACACTTAGGATTAGAGTGGAAAGTAGTGTGACTTGTGTGGTGTCTGGCCAGACTTAGTATACACGAAAATTCCACATCCAGACGAGGTTTTCTTTGGTGATGTTCTATCCTGCGCGTTGGGCCAGACGATAGAATGTAACCTAGAGAGTTGTCGACTCTGGTGACCATTCCCGAGAACTCAGTTGAGGCACTCCTCCCAAGAGGTAATAATGGCAGACCAGAAATGGAAAACCCATTATGCTTCTTGATCCGAGGACCCAAAGCTGAGAACTTGCCATAGGATGACCTTTTTGAGGGGAATCAGTTGAGGCATCCTCGATTGATGATGATGCCAAACCAGAAATGGTGAACGTATCATCATTTCTCGACCTGAGAGTCCATGACACTGAGGATACTTGGTTTTTTAAAACCTACAAGTGAGAAGGGACGGGTGTTTACAGGTTTGCAGGTAACCGTAACCTTCTTCCTACCCGGTATTATGGTTTTCTTATCAGTGTGGACTTATCAGCCTGGTATTCTGGTATTTCAATTATTCTGGTATTCTGATTATCCCGGTATTATGGAATTTTGGTATTTTGATTATTCGGATATTCTGGTATTCCGGTATTTTCTTTAGAGCAGACCTGTGAACTTATTCAATCATTAGCAGTTATTCAGAATTTATGGAAGCTTTGATCCCATGTCTGTTACATTCATAACATTGCATTGCATCTTGCATCATTTTGCATATCTTTCTCTAAACCACAGAGAGCTCATCCATCCTTTGTCCACGACCTACAGTTGATTTCCCGACACTCGTATTGGATTTGAATCAACTTTTGGAAGGATCATGAATTTAGAGGAACAAAACCAGTTTTTGACCAGAGCAGATGTTGAATTAATGAAGAGTCAGTTGGACCAACTTGTGGAAGCTATAGCAGCCATGACAAGGGGAAAGGCCAATGTTCAGAGGACTTCAGTTACTGGGAATGTCATTCCACCTAAAATGAATAATGTTTCTCAAGCTCAGCCGGTGCGGACCCTTGTTAAGAACCCTGCTATACAAGAGCGTCCCATTGTCCAAGATAGACATTTTTCTTCTCTTGATGCCACAGACTATCAGAGCTTTGCCTTCTCTGTGCCAGATTTCCAAGGGGTAGTTACAAAGATGAAACCTAAAGATCCACGATCTGTTGAGTTTATGAGAAGATGTCGTTTGTTGGAGGAGAAGCTTGATGCCCTGGAGGGTCGTGATGCTCTTGATTTGAATGCTTCAAGAATGTGTTTGGTACCTGGCCTTGTAATGCCTCCAAAGTTCAAGATACCAAATTTTGAGAAGTACAAAGGGGATAGCTGTAACACCCCACTTTCCCAATTTAAAATAAAATACAAAATAATACTTAAAATCAGAGTTTTTCGCCAAGAGTGGAATGTCACATCATCAAAACCAATATAAACTCTTTATTGTATTAAATTAACTAAAGAATCAGCGGAAATGATCATTTAGTTTCAAATTCACGGTCATCTGCCCAAATACACCAATAGTTCCTTAAAACAAGGTTCTCCATAAAATAATTCAATAAAATGGAATACGTAACAAAGAATGTAATAAAATCAAAACAACTACAAAAATATCCCGACATCCCGTGTTACGTATCAGAGCACTCCTATAAACTCGAACAGGCAACACGAACATCCAAGCGACCTAAGTACCTGGGTTATCTGTACTTTCGAAGAAACACACACACAACAACAACAAAGGGGTGAGAAATCACATTCAATATTATCGGTGAATAAATACATGATAACAAGGTAGCATTCACATATATAAGTCAACAACCCACCAACACGACCTACTGTCCAATATCATCAACAACGTCAAATAATAATGTAATGCAACACGACACCATGCATGCGGTACCGACTCGTTGGTTCATTCCATCGAACCCCGGATAGATCACATACACCTCTACTTGGCAATGATCTATCCCCCACCATTCTCCATATAGGAGTACGGATGAATCACATACACTCCTCCTGAGCAACGATCCATCCCACCCATCACCATGAAAATGCATGACATATGATGCACAATAACACATGTATAATATCAGCAACACATGTACACGATCCTCCTGATCACACCTTAACATAACATCAACACCATCATTACATAAATGTTTCATGTACACCAAACATCTAAATTATTAATTAATTCCTTAAAATTATTAAAATTATTATTTCCATCACCAATATTTTATTTCTCAGCACCTGGTACCTATTCCCAACCCCTCAAACCAAAAGAAACCGAATTGGACGCGAAAACAGGACAGAAATTGCGAAACGGTAAAATTCTGCAACTTCGCTGGCCATACGCGTATTGCCCCCTGCCATACGCATATTGCCAGCTCGCTCGCCCAACCCATACGCGTATTGACTCCCTTCGTACGCGTATCTCCTCACAATGCCCAAGTCCTTACGCATATTGCCTTATGTCGTACGCGTACGGACAGAGACCTCCTCACACTGAATTCCCCAAATTCCAACACTATACGCGTATTGCCCTCCTATTACGCGTACTACCTAACTCCCATACGCGTATTGCTGCGTATCATGCCACTCCATACGCGTATCACCTTACCTGATACGCGTATCACCAGATCTATTACGCAAATCACCAGAAGCCTCACTATTCTGCATTCTGCTACGATTTCCACACTTCTTCACTTCCAACCAGTCCTATAATCGTTTCTACATTGATTTTAGGTCCAATTTTCATCTTCACACTTGTACCTAGAATTATTACAGGTATTACAAGTCTACAATCTCAAATCGTTCTCCTAACTCGAATCAAAATCAACAGGTCTGCAACATATGTTCATACCACAGCAACAACCACAACAATTCATGAACATACATATCAATTCATGCACGAATTCAGAATTACAACAGACATATACAACAATCATCAATTCAACAGTTTAGCATACAAATGCCTACGGGGTTAAGGACTCCCCACTACCCTATCATGAATATATCACCAATATTAAACCCGTTTCTCCCCCTTACCTCGAATCTTGAAGAATTCCTGCGAAAATCCTGATCAAATGCAAGCTCTAGCACACCCTTGATCTTCCTTTCTCCTAAGCATTTCTCTTTCTCTCCCAAAATTCCGATTAACTCTAAAACCCTTAATTTTCACTAATCACCACTTAATTACCAAACTGCCCCTCATCAGCCCAATAATGAATTATCTTATTTTATTTTAATTCAACAAAATTGTCACACTAATATTAATATTACTAACAATAATAATAATAATAATAATAATAACAATAATAATACTAAAATAATAATATTACTATTATTAATTAAATTATCATTATTATTAACTATACCACTATTAATATTAATCTAAAGGCTTTATCTCACCAACTCACCTTCCTAACTAAGGGCAACCCTTAAACGCACTCAAAACACTCCCCCAAACAAGGTCACACCAAAATAACACAAGACGTCTAAATAATTAAAATGGGGTGTTACAACTCTCCCCCACTTAAATTATTTTCGTCCTCGAAAATTACCTGATGGAAACAAATCTGGATACGACTCTCGCATCCTGCTTTCCAATTCCCAGGTCACACTGCTTCCTGCAGCACCTCCCCAAGCTACTCTCACCAGAGGTATCTCCTTTCCTCTGAGTTGTTTCATTTTACGATCTTCGATCCTTAACGGCATCGTCTCTACGTAAGATTCTCCCTGATCTGAACTTCGTCCCTCTGAATCACATGAGACGGGTCTGAAACATACTTCCGAAGTTACGACACATGAAACACATCATGCAAGTTCGAAAGTTCCGGTGGCAACGCCACTCTGTAGGCAACTGCACCAACTCTCTGCAAGATCTGATACGGTCCAATAAACTTAGGATCTAACTTCTTAGACTTTAAAGCACGACCCACACCGGTCACTGGGTTAACTCTTAGGAACACGTGATCACCTTCACTGAATTCCAATTCCTTCCTCCGATTATCATGGTAACTTTTCTGTCTACTCTGAGATGCTTTCATCTTTTCACAGATCATTTGAATTGTCTCAGTAGTTTGTTGCACAATCTCTGGTCCAAGCACCACACTCTCACCTGTTTCATACCAACACAGAGGCGTTCTACACCTCCTACCATACAAAGCTTCAAAAGGTGCCATTCCGATGCTAGAATGGTGACTGTTATTATACGTGAAATTAATCAATGGCAAATGAGTATCCCACGCACCACCTTTTTCCAATACAGAGGCTCTCAGCAAATCCTCCAACGACTGAATGGTCCTCTCTGACTGACCATCGGTCTATGGATGATAGGCCGAGCTCAACTTCAACTTAGAGCCCAAGGCTTCCTGCAGACTCCTCCAAAATTCTGAAGTAAACCTCGGATCTCTATCCGACACTATGCTCGACGGAACACCATGTAACTTCACAATTATCCTGATAAAAATTTCCGCCAGCTTCGACAACGGAAAACTGATGTTAATTGGTATAAAATGTGCGGACTTCGTAAGTCGATCCACCACTACCCAAATAACATCAAAGCCTCCCGCCGTATTTGGAAAACCAGTCACAAAATCCATAGCAATATTGTCCCATTTCCATTCAGGAATCTCTAACGGTTGCATCAATCCCGAAGGTTTCTGATGCTCCACTTTTGACTTCTGATAGGTCAAACAAGCATAGACAAACTGAGCTATGTTCCTCTTCATACCGGACCACCAAAACAACTTCTTCAAATCATGATACATCTTTGTAGCTCC
This sequence comes from Lathyrus tuberosus, assembly GCA_022829125.1. Lineage (NCBI taxonomy): Eukaryota > Viridiplantae > Streptophyta > Magnoliopsida > Fabales > Fabaceae > Lathyrus > Lathyrus tuberosus. The sequence goes on from JALAZF010000009.1 coordinate 12,673,972, forward strand.
CGGATGAATACTTAAGCTACTCCGATGACTTTCCTCTAAGATTGCCTTTTTCAATTCCACATTATCTGGTACACAAATTCTGCCCCGGAATCTCAACACCCCAACATTATCCACTTTAAAGTCACTTTCAGGATCGTCTCCCTCTGTAGGCATCAAGTCTACTAATTTCACATCCAGTTTCTGATTTTCCTTAATTACATCCAAAAAGTCATTATTCACCTTCAGCATACCCAATCTGACACTTCCTGGTGTAGTTTCACAAACCATGCTCAAATCTCTAAACTGTTCAATCAATTCCATTTCCTTCACCATTAACGCAGACATATGGATTGTCTTCCGACTCAGAGCATCTGCCACAACATTTGCCTTTCCCGGATGGTAACTCAAATTAAAGTCATAGTCTTTCAAGAATTCTAACCATCTTCTCTGCCTCATATTCAATTCCTTCTGATCGAACAAATACTTCAAACTCTTGTGATCACTAAATACTTCGAATCTTGATCCATACAAATAATGTCTCCAGATTTTTAACACGAACACCAGTGCAACTAATTCCAGATCATGAGTAGGATAGTTTCTCTCATGCACCCTCAACTGTCTTGAAGCATAAGCCACTACCTTGCCACCTTGCATCAACACGCCGCCTAATCCCATCTTAGACGCGTTGCAATACACTACAAAAGAATCATTTGGAATTGGCAAAATTAACACTGGTGCTGTAGTCAACTTCTTCTTCAGTTCCTCAAAACTTTCCTCACAGGCAGCATCCCAGACAAAAGCTTGATTCTTCCGGGTCAACTGAGTCAATGGCAACGCCAATTTAGAAAACCCTTCAATGAATCTTTTATAGTAACCTGCCAAACCCAAAAAGCTTCTAATATCCATTGCTGTCTTCGGAGCTTCCCATTGAAGTACTGCGCTTACTTTAGATGGATCCACTGCGATACCATCACCAGAAATAACATGACCCAAGAAACTCACCGTCTTCAACCAAAATTCACACTTCGAGAACTTTGCAAACAGTTTATTATCTTTCAACACCTGCAAAGCAATTCTCAAGTGACCTGCATGTTCTTCGTCAGACTTAGAATAAATCAGTATATCATCAATAAATACCACGATAAACTGATCCAGATAAGAATGAAAAATACGATTCATATATTCCATAAATACACCTGGCGCATTAGACACTCCGAAAGGCATCACTGCATATTCGTAATGTCCGTAGTGAGTTCTGAAAGCAGTCTTCTGAATATCACCTTCCTTTACTCTAATCTGATGGTAACCCGACCTCAGATCAATTTTGCTAAAAACACGAGCTCCTACCAGCTGATCCATTAATTCATCAATCCTAGGAAGTGGATACTTATTCTTAATGGTCACTTTATTCAACTGACGCTAATCAATGCACAGACGCATACGACCATCTTTCTTTTTCACCAACAACACTGGAGCTCCCCACGGCGACACACTTGGTCTTATAAACTTCTTGTCGAGCAATTCCCCGACCTGAGACTTCAACTCTGCCAACTCTGATGCAGACATCCTGTACGGTGCCATAGAGATAGGTCTGGTACCCGGTACAAGATCAATAGCAAATTCAACTTCCCTTGTCAGAGGCAATTCTGTGATGTCATCTGGAAACACTTCAGGAAATTCATTCACTACTGGTAATTCATTAACTGAAGTCTTGCTTTCAACAGATAACGAGGCAAATACTGCAAACAGCTTCGCTTCATCTTCCAACAACGCCCTCAACTCCTTACTAGACAGCGAATCTGCTAATGCTTCCTCTTCAGGAGTGCGAAACAGTAACGTCTTCCTGAAGCAATCAATATAAACCCGGTTGAACTCCAACCAGTTCATCCCCAAAATAACATCAAGATTACCGAGTGGCAAACAAATCAAGTCCACTCTGAAATCTCTACCAAATATGGTCAGCGGACACTTTAAACACACCAAAGAAGTAACCACAGAACCAATAGACGGAGTTTTAATCGTCATCCTCTGCTCTAGAGTAGATGGCATAATCCCTAATCTCTTCACACAATCAACAGAAATAAAAGAGTGCGTTGCACCCGTGTCAATGATAGCAATCAAAAGAACATCATTAATAAAGCAAATACCTTTGGCGGAACGCTCCTCCTTAGTGGATTGGGCTCCCACTAAGGAAAACACCTTCCCACTAGTTTGAGACGCCTGAGACTTCTTCGGCTTCTCACAGTGAGTGCTGATGTGACTCTTCTCTCCACAATTATAACAGGTAGGAATAGTGGCTCTGCAATCAGCTATAACATGACCAGCTTTGCCACACTTGAAGCACGTCTTCACCTCATTCTGACAGTTGTTAGCACGGTGACCCGTGCCACCACATCTGAAGCACTTGAGAGTATCAGCACCTGCTCCCTTCTCCTTTGGCTTCTTCCCCACATCAGTTTTCTGTTTCCCCTTATCAGCTGGAGCATTGTAAGGAGTACCTCCAAATCTCTGCTTATTTTTCTTCTCATTCACAGCTTTGTAATGAGCAATCCTGGCTCTGTTGTCATTATCATAAATTATGTTCCTGCTTACCAGCTCTGGATAGTTTCTTATATTCTGACAAGCAATACCCAATTTGATCTCGGGACGCAACCCGTTCTCAAACTTCAAACACTTCGACGTCATAACTTCTTCAGTATTGTAATGAGCACAATACTGAACTAGCTCCTCAAACTTAGCGGCATACTCAGCAACTGTCTTATCACCCTGTTTCAGCTCCAAAAATTCAACCTCTTTTGCACTACGAATGTCTTCCGGAAAATACTTTTCCAGAAACTCAGCTTGAAACACATCCCAAGTAATCTCAGTACCTGCAGCTTCCAATCTCTAACAACTGTTGTCCCACCAAGCCTCAACCTCTCCTTCTAGCATATGAGTACTAAACCGTACCTTCTGAGCATCACTGTACTCCATGGTCCTGAAGATCTTCTCCACAGCCTTCAGCCATTTCTGTGCAGCCTCTGGGTCCAAGATACCTCCCTCATATGTAGGCGGCTTGTTGCTCTGAAACTGTGCTAAGTCACGAAACTGAGCACCTCCACCCTGGTTGGCATTCTCTACAGCTTGTGTCATGGGTTGCATAGCAGCAGCAAGAGCAGCATCATTCCTTCCTGCCATACTGGACAACAATCATCACAAGGTCAGAACACACAAACAACTCTTATGCTAAGGACAGACTCAACTACTATACCTGGCCGGACGGACCGACCTGCTCTGATACCAATTGTAACACCCACTTTCCCAATTTAAAATAAAATACAAAATAATACTTAAAATCAGAGTTTTTCGCCAAGAGTGGAATGTCACATCATCAAAACCAATATAAACTCTTTATTGTATTAAAAAAACTAAAGAATCAGCGGAAATGATCATTTAGTTTCAAATTCACGGCCATCTGCCCAAATACACCAATAGTTCCTTAAAACAAGGTTCTCCATAAAATAATTCACTAAAATGGAATACGTAACAAAGAATGTAATAAAATCAAAACAACTACAAAAATATCCCGACATCCCGTGTTACGTATCAGAGCACTCCTATAGACTCGAACAGGCAACACGAACATCCAAGCGACCTAAGTACCTGGGTTATCTGTACTTCTGAAGAAGCACAGACATAACAACAACAAAGGGGTGAGAAATCACATTCAATATTATCGGTGAATAAAAACATGATAACAAGGTAGCATTCACATATATAAGTTAACAACCCACCAACACGACCTACTGTCCAATATCATCAACAACGTCAAATAATAATGTAATGCAACACGACACCATGCATGCGGTACCGACTCGTTGGTTCATTCAATCGAACCCCGGATAGATCACATACACCTCTACTTGGCAATGATCTATCCCCCACCATTCTCCATATAGGAGTACGGATGAATCGCATACACTCCTCCTGAGCAACGATCCATCCCACCAATCACCATGAAAATGCATGACATATGATGCACAATAACCCATGTATAATATCAGCAACACATGTACACGATCCTCCTGATCACACCTTAACATAACATCAACACCATCATTACATAAATGTTTCATGTACACCAAACATCTAAATTATTAATTAATTCCTTAAAATTATTAAAATTATTATTTCCATCACCAATATTTTATTTCTCAGCACCTGGCACCTATTCCTAACCTCTCAAACCAAAAGAAACCGAATTGGACGCGAAAACGGGACAGAAATCGCGAAACGGTAAAATTCTGCAACTTCGCTGACCATACGCGTATTGCCAGCTCGCTCGGCCAACCCATACGCGTATTGACTCCCTTCGTACGCGTATCTCCTCACAATGCCCAAGTCCTCACGCGTATTGCCTTATGCCGTACGCGTACGGACAGAGACCTCTTCACACTGAATTTCCCAAATTCTAACACTATACGCGTATTGCCCTCCTATTACGCGTACTACCTAACTCCCATACGCGTATTGCTGCGTATCATGTCACTCCATACGCGCATCGCCTTACCTGATACGCGTATCACCAGATCTATTACGCAAATCACCAGAAGCCTCACTATTCTGCATTCTGCTACGATTTCCACACTTCTTCAGTTCCAACCAGTCCTATAATCGTTTCTACATTGATTTTAGGTCCAATTTTCATCTTCACACTTGTACCTAGAATTACTACAGGTATTACAAGTCTACAATCTCAAATCGTTCTCCTAACTCGAATCAAAATCAACAGGTCTGCAACATATGTTCATACCACAGCAACAACCACAACAATTCATGAACATACATATCAATTCATGCACGAATTCAGAATTACAACAGACATATACAACAATCATCAATTCAACAGTTTAGCATACAAATTCCTACGGGGTTAAGGACTCCCCACTACCCTATCATGAATATATCACCAATATTAAACCCGTTTCTCCCCCTTACCTCGAATCTTGAAGAATTCCTGCGAAAATCCTGATCAAATGCAAGCTCTAGCACACCCTTGATCTTCCTTTCTCCTAAGCCTTTCTCTTTCTCCCCCAAAATTCTGATTAACTCTAAAACCCTTAATTTTCACTAATCACCACTTAATTACCAAACTGCCCCTCATCAGCCCAATAATGAATTATCTTATTTTATTTTAATTCAACAAAATTGTCACACTAATATTAATATTACTAACAACAATAATAATAATAATAATAACAATAATAATACTAAAATAATAATATTACTATTATTAATTAAATTATCATTATTATTAACTATACCACTATTAATATTAATCTAAAAGTTTTATCTCACCAACTCACCTTCCTAACTAAGGGCAACCCTTAAACGCACTCAAAACACACCCCCAAACAAGGTCACACCAAAATAACACAAGACGTCTAAATAATTAAAATGGGGTGTAACAATAGCTGTCCGAAGCAACATTTGGTGATGTTTTGCAGAAGAATGACCTTCTATGTCCATAACGACAAGCTTATGATCACTGTTTCCAAGACAGTCTGAGTGAGGCGTCACTGAGTTGGTACACGCAGTTAGAGAGTGGTCGCATCCAATCATGGTCATACCTGGCTAACTCCTTTGTGAAGCAATACAATTACAATCTTAACATGGCTCCCAGCCGCATGCAGTTGCAAGGTTTATCTTAAGCGGATAATGAATCATTCAGAGGGTATGCTCAGAGATAGAGAGAGTTAGCTGCTCGCGTTCAACCACCACTTTTAGATAGGGAATTGGTTGACATGTTCATGGGTACTTTACAAGGTCCGTATTTGGATAAGATGATTGGCAATGGAGCATCAAATTTCTCTGACCTGGTAATAATTAGAGAACGCATCGAGAACGACATCAAGATTGGAAAGATTCAAGACATCTCGAATTTCCCAGCTAGTGAAAGAGGATCAGTTTTTAGTTCTCAAGAAGAATGGGAGGAAGAAAGTAATTCCATCTGGGAACATCCACTACCTCATACTCAATACTCAGGTGTTTCAACTGTTCAGAATCATCAATCTTCTGGATCTCTGTATCAGGGACGACATCCTTTTGCAAATCAAGGACCTCCTCAGAATCAACGCTCATACCGCCGTCAACCGCGTCAGTATGCCCGACAAAGACCAAGGAAGCCAGAGAGGCATTTCACTCAGCTGCCAATGTAGTATAGTCAGATGTTGCGAGATTTGATCAAAGGTGGACTGATAGTGCCGAAGAAGATAGATCCAGTGATTCCTCTATACCCACCAGGTTTTGATGCCAAAGCCCATTGTGACTACCATGCTGGGGCACAGGGGCATTCAACTGACGACTGTAAAGTGCTCAAGAGCAAGATTCAGACACTTCTTAACTCCAATATGTTCTCATTCACGCCTCAAGGTATTCAGATTAATAATTCTCATTCATCCAGTAATGTGGGTTCATCAGTCCATGTCATGGAAGAAGTCACCGAGAGCAGCTGTGCAGATGATTGTTAGACTGACTTTGACAAGCAATTCTAAGGATGGCTAGCTCAGTAGCAAATCAAGATTGGAAAGCCCAGTTCCCCGAAGCTGGCAATCTTTTTAGATCATATCATTTCTTTGCATTTGTAGTTTCTTTTCTGTTAATGTGCAAACTCATTTTTAAAACTTGTCTGTTTTCGATTAATAATGATAATGAAATGAATATGCATGTTTTGATTAAATCCATTTGTGTTCACTCATACTTTTTTATCGATATCCAGCACTTGTTTAAACAGGATCCGAGGGAGGATGACAAAATCGAAGACGCAAAACTTTTGATTGCATGCTTTTGAAATAAAACCCCGCTGATGATGTATAGGCATTGTTTCAAGTCCCTAAACACCGGAGATATAAGGAAGATAATCCCTTGTCAACCCCGTTGAGCCTAGAAGTAGAAGTTTCTTTCTAAAAACAAAAAACCCACAACCTTAACCTGGGGCAGGGTAGGTGTAAGTTAATTTGACTGAGCGCTTAAATTTCAAAAGGAGTTTCCCATTCTAGGATCAATTGCATCTAAGGTTATCCCTCACCAACCGAACAGTGAGGCAGTCACAACCCTTTCAAACAAGTCAGACAAGCCAGTGTCCCCCGATTTGTTCAAAAAAAAGAGAAAAATAATCAAAAGAAAAAAGACAGCCCGCTAAGTCGAAAACTTGAAAACAAGTGACTTAGGCAAAAGTTAGGGCATCCCGCTGGACTTCAATATCGAAAAATTCAAAAGAATCAGTCCAGGCAAAATCAGGGAAAACAAAAAAACTAAAAACGAAAAGGATTACAAAAAGAAAAGTCCTCGATAAAGAACAAGTCGTGTGACCACAGACACCAAAGACGAAAGGGGTGACTGTCACTCTGAAAACCATGTGGGTTCCTTCTATCCTCCTACCATTTGTTAATCTTTTTGAAAGGTGAGCGCGTGTGTCGAATTAGCTGAATGTAGGACTGGAGAACATCAAGGAGAATGGGTGGGTTAAAAAAGAACATTGAGCCTTATATCCTTTCTTTCTCAAACTATGAACCAGACCACGTTACAACCTTCAAAAGACCTAATTGAAGCAGGGTTGTTTCGAAAGCATACTTCGGGAAAGATCGCGTTGAATCTGACTCCTAAAAGGATTTTCTTACCATTCATGTTGGTATCAGTGACATTTTAATTAGTGATTCATTCACTATATGTCGCAACACTTTTTCAGTGAACAGACTTGGATTTCAAAACTGTCATATGCATTACATTAAAATTATCTCTTTAAAGCGGTCAGTTTTACTCGCGAATAAGTACTTGACATCAGGAGAGTTTTTGCAATGGAAGAATTGATCAAGATAAGATGCAAACTCCAGAGGACTTTGTTGAGCAGGGGAAAGTCATATCAAAGGGCAATTCATTCCAAGATTCAGCTAATCTGGGGCAATCAGGTCGAGATTCAACAAATCTCTCGAAGGTCAGTCAATAGAGGTACTCCTTCACAGATCAGCCAGTCAGGGGCAAAATCGTTTCAAGACTCCGTTGAGCAAAGATTCAGTCGAACTGGGGCAGGTCACCCCGAGAGTATAAGAAGTTGTCCTTTTCAGAAGGCGGTTAATTCGAAGCACCTCTCCGAGGTTCATAATATTGGGGCAGTCCATCTCAGGCCATCAAGGTACAGAGGTCCCAAGTTTCCTTTCAAGGCAGACTCTTACAGAGATCCCACAGGTTGGGGCAAAAGTGGAGACAAAGGAATGTTTCATCTCCACACTTTCAGAGCTATCAAGCAAGTGCTGTTAATCTTCAAGTTCAAGACGAATGTCAGGAAGTCATGCCAACTACTCCCAAACCTTTCAACTATAAAACTTGTAACCAGACACGAACATTTCCAATGCCAGCTGTACCTGACCTACGTCAAAACCAACGGTCGTGCCGTCATCGTCATTGCATATCATTTGCATATCATATCATAACATGAAGCCTTGTACAACCGAACAGAAAATCCAAAGTCCAACCTTGCTTGGCATCCTTCCACAGCCCACTTTTGCTGGCATCTTCCTAAATCCAAAGGCCAATCCCTATTGGCGTCCCCTCTAAAGCAAAGCCCAATCTATATTGGCAACCATCAGAAGCCTAATCCCTATTGGCATCCACCTCAAACCAAAGTCCAATCCCTATTGGCGTCTCATCTCAAAATCCAATCCACATTGGTACCCAGAAAAATCTCATCTTCAAAAAACAATTACCATCAGGTTTCACCTGTCCTAGCCAGCAAAGTCCAATCATGCTTGGCACATCCTTCTTTCCTCGGCAGCCTGAGCATACATCGGCATTCTGCATATAGTAATCATTGCATCCTCAAATCGCGTAGCATTTCTATTTCGTATGGAGCATTACGCCATAGAAAGAAGATTCAAACATGCATGCGAAGCATAAGCCAGATTTGGTACCTCGTGCGGAAGCCCATATCAACTTTCACTAAAGACACTGACGTATCCCTAGAGAGAATGCCGAGCCATTCCCTAGCAGACATTTCAGTCAACCTCTGCTTACATTCCTTTTGGATTGTAGATCATACGTCAAGCTTACCCTCGATCAGTCCTCGTCCATCAACCCTTTGATGATGATATTCCAAAAACATGTTTTTCTTTCCGTTAACTCTTTGATGACGCGTTCCCTCGGTCAGGTTCTCTTTCCGTCAATTCTTTGACGATGTGTTTCTTCGGATAGTACTTCTTTTCGTCAATTCTTTGACGATGTGTTTCTTTGGATAATACTTCTTTCCCTTAATTCTTTGATGATGTGTCCCTCTGGTCGAGTTTCAAGTTGTTCTTCACGTCAACTCTTTGACGTGGTGTTCTTTCAGACACGTTTTCTTCCCGTCAACTCTTTGACGAGGTTTTCCTTCAATGAAATTATTCGTTTCCGTCAACCCTTTGACGATGTCAATTTCCTTTCCACCAACCCTTTGGTGATGTCCAATTTTCTTCCCGTCAATCCTTTGATGATGTCAGTTTCTTTCCATCAACTCTTTGATGATGTGTCCCATTCGATAATGACGATTTCCTTTCCATCAACCCTTTGATGAGTGGAACTGGTGTTTTTCATAATCCTCCAGATTCGGATAACTTCTCTCGGTCTTTGCTCACTTTTATTCCCTAGTGAAGGTGCCGATGAATTCATTCATCATGCTTGTACTCCCCTACAGAGTTGTCAGTTTAGGCCTCTCTTTTCCCCAACGGAGTCATCTGTGTAGATCTATTGATTCTACTACCTTTGGATGTGAGTCCGCCTGTGTGTCGGCCTTCCTTTTGAAAATCCATCTTGTGATGGTAACCTCTGGTTGCGAGTCCGCCTTCGTGTCGGCCTACCTTCGTGTTTGGGATGTGAGTCCGCCTGCGTGTCGGCCTTCTTTTTGAAAATCCATCTTGTGATGGTAACTTCTGGTTATGAGTCCGCCTTCGTGTCGGCCTACCTTTGTGTTTTTAAAATCGTTCGTTGCTGGTCCGCCTTCGGCCGATATCCCTTTCTTGTTAGATGTAAGACCGCCTTCGACCGACATTCTTCTTACAATTCACTTTCATTTGATGTGAGTTCGCCTCTGTCCGGCATTCCTATTAGAAATCATTTTCGGTTATTATCCTCTTGATGTGAGTCCGCCTCCGGCCGACATTCTCTGTGGAAAATTCACATTCGAGTTGCATTCTTTGGATGTGAGTTCGCCTACGACCGGCATTCCTTCTTCAAGTCCACCTTCAACAGGAAATCACTTTACCGGATATCTCCCCACAGTTTGCAAATTTATGAGTTCTTTTTGTATTCAATCACCTTCCACCTTGAACGTCTGAAAGTCGTCGCTATCACCCCTTCAGGTTTAAGTCTATTGAATAGGGGCAACTGTAACACCCCAAAATTTGCCCTCTCTATTTCTAACCTTAACTGGATTTTGCTTCGTGTTCATTTGCATCATCATTAGGTCATAACTTTGCATTCTTTCATTTGCATTGGTCTTCTAAGACATGGGATCAAAGGATTTTCTGGTTATTGGTGTTTGCTCTATTCAGGGGTGATTCAGTCGGTTCCTATATATGGTTAAGTTGGAGCAAGAGGATGAATTATGTCCATTGTAATATTCAAAGGTTCATCAAGCTTCAAAGTTTTCATATTCAGAAGATTCATCAAAAGCATCGGGTCAGGACTTCTTGGGTGTGAATCAGGGTTTTAATTCCTTCTCTGTTCAAGTCATTTCATCTTTACCCTTGTATCTCAAGGAGGATTAGGGTTTTCATGTCAAAGACCTCTGGCAGGTCATGTTCTTTCTACATCGTGCCTTGCCTTCATCTTCAAGTTTTCTTCAAGGAATTGTTCTTGTGTGGAGATCATTAATCATAAAGGCTATGTATCTGTGGGCTAAGTTGCAAAGTGTTGGGTATGGTGCAAAAGATCAAGTTGTGAATTCATGTCGTGTTTCAGGCATTACTATTCTTCTACGTGTTTGTCACTTGTGTTTGGAATGTTTAAGTGGGAATTCTCATGGAGAATGCAGGTTGGTTTTTATGGAGAATTGAGAATTTTAGGCGTTTGATTTGTCAAGAATAGATATATGGATTTCTTGAAAGTTAGAATACAAGTCCATACACAAACCATACCTATTTTGTTTTAACCAAAAATACACATTTTAAATCATTTTTAATCAACTTTGGGAAACCGTTTCTCCACATCCCTTTTTTCAAATCTACTTTGCAAATTCATTATCCATTTATCAAACCAATTATCCATTTCTATGTTATTACCCATATCCCTTTCTATTTGTCCATATTCGCCATCCATATTCAAAACCCATAACCAATTTTCAAGTCCACATCCATATTCAAAATCCATTTTTATTTTGCTCAACAATCATTTTTAAACTACTTTTCCCGATTCAATTAACCTTTTTCTCAATAACCATTTTGACCATTTTTTTTATCCACATCCAAGTGTTATGTCCAATTACTTTTTTTCTTTTCATTTTTCATTGTGATATTTGGATCTTGTACAATTTATCCAGAGAATGACAAAGCCATTGCAACTTCTGAATGAACATTGAAGCCTAAGCCACTAGTTTACTCTCTATGGAATGATATTTTGACAGAGATGGAATTCACATGCTCATGCTGGCTTAACGTACTGTGGGAAAAGATGAATGAAAGCTTAGAATCTGATGTGGATCAAAACAAGTGGATTGCGCACCCGTCAACTCTTCATGACTAATAACGGTGCAAAGTGATTGATATCATTAATAGAAAAGTCCAACATCATAACATTGAATAAAAAGTATCGCAGAAACATAGCAGCCAAGTCCAAAAACGCAAGAGGTCACGTGGGATTTTCATAACAGCCATAGAATAAATGTTCATTGCAGAAGGAGTTTATAACAGGAAAAAGAAAAAATGCAGAAAAAAAGAGGAAAAGCACATGGTAGTGCGTCACAAAAAATAACGAAATTCACTATTTCATAAGGTGTACAAATCGTGACAGATTGCACGAAAAACTCATAACAGAATTTCACCAAAAATTCCATTCTACCCCTGGTATCATGTGATAAAACCAGCACCCTCTTCATCAATTTGAACGAACACGAATCACATTCTCTTTTCACCTTCATTTCTTGCAGAAACCAGCTCCATCGCTTACTGAGCATCACCTCATTCTTCATTTTTCTGCAGACTTCATCAATCCACATCTCACTGTGATAAAAAAAGAAAAAGAGAGTGCTGAACAGATTTGCAGTACTCTTCTTCTTCGCCAATCATTATACCTTATTCCTCCCATTGTCACACGCAAAACCTCACATCTGCAACAATTGCTAGAATTTTGATTCACCTGCAAATCAAGAAAACCACAACTCAATCTTCACACCAGTATCAATTACCTGCAAACAAATTCGAACAACAACAAATTCAGTCATGAGCACTCCACGATAGGAACAATTCACTCAGCGCAAGAATTTGTGAACGATGGTAACAACAACAACGATTTGGAAACAACAACAACATTTCACGAGTCGCAAAGGAAGGAGGAAAAGAGAGCATGATTCAAATATTTTTCAGAAGGGTTTTCTTTCACGCTTACCTCTCAAGACCCAACGGCGGAACTCCGTTAGGTAAGGTTCTTGACACTCTGACCTTGTTAGCTGGTTGCAAGTTTGTCTAAACGGTAAATTCAATTTGCTTCTACGCTCTTTGTTGAATCTCGTGCATTCCTATTTTTTAACTCTCTTGTTGTTGTTGGCGTTGAACCTTTATGCGTTTTCACCATGCTGTCTGTCTGAGCTTTGTTTGAGTTTTTGTATTTGGTTTGTTGTGGTGGTCGATCCCGTTGTGTGGCCGGTTTTTTTGGACAATTTGATACCGGATTTGGAGAGAGGACGAGAAAGTAAGGGGGTTTGTGTTGGAACTTTGGTGTTTTGAGATAGCTCTGTCGGGGATGATGTTGGCCTCCGCCGCAGGATAGTCTTCTTCGGCGTGTTGGTGACTTCCGAAGAACTTTGGTTTGCAAAGAGAGATGAGCTGAGGAGAGAGAGAGAGATAAGGATAGATAGAGTGAGGGATTTGTTTTGTCCCCTTTTTATGTTGCGGCCAGAGCAGGTGAGGTATCTTTGTTGGCAGGAGAACACCGGTGACACTTGTCACCGGTTGTGGATAGACTTGGGGTCGCATGTGAGCGCGTCTCGTGGCCCCTCCGTGTGACCTAGCCTTGCACCAGTGATCTTGGTCAATATCTTGACTCAGGATTAATCAAATGGACCACGTTATCCCAAGGTCAACCGAGGTTGACTAGGACCTACCATGTATCTGCAGCGCCCTGAGCTGGTTTTTCTTTCATTGGGCCTGGTGTTTGTCGTTACAGCACCCCTCCCTTTTGCTTTTTGCTTAGTTTAGTGTTTCTTTTTTAATAAGGATTTATTTTAGAATTGGTTTTCTTTTAGAATTTTATTAAGAATTAGTTTTTAATTGGAGATTATTAGAAATTAATTGACTTTGTTTAATTTTTATTTTAGAATTAGGATTAGGTATTAATCTTTAGTTTAGTTTTAACTTTAGATTTAATCTTGGTTAACTTGCATTTTAATGTTAGCTAAGATTTTAATTTTAATGCTATTTTTTAATTTCGGCTAGTATTATTTGCATTTTCTTGTGGATTTTTTTATGGATATTCTTGATTAATTGTTGACCTATTCTGATTAATTCCTGATTAAATACTTGACCGCCTCTTATTGGATTTTCTTTTGTGATTGAGTTGCTTCGTGTTTACTTGTTGAATACTCTGTATTCACATGATCCCTTAGGATTCCTAGCTCCACTTAATTTCTGATTAAGTTGGAGGTAGGAGAGACATTAGGCTTTCAATCCAAGCACGACAACATTAGGTTAGCTCCATTCTAATCCTGACCTTAGAGCCATCAATGCATGATAACTTGTAGGACCGAGTTTCCCTTAGACTTTCCGTGTTTCTTTTCTCCCGCACCTATGCGATTGAGACCGTTTCCTGTTTCCCGTTTTCCCGTAGTGTGAACTACGGATGCTCTGATTCCTCATTCCCTAATGAGAATACGTAGGCACGAGGATCCCTATCCTTGGCGAGCACATTAACAACTAATTCCCCTCTTCTCTCGCACCCTTGCGATCGAGACCAACCTGATAACTGAGTCTTTTCTCTCGCCCCAGTGCGATCGAGACCTTAACTGACCCGTGGGTCGAACTATGACTGATCTGATTTCCTCTCTCTCATCCGATTGAGGTTACGTAGGCACAAGACGATAATGTCTTGGCGAGCAACCTCCCACTTTAGTGCGTAGTCCATCGAACTACGTCGACTCTGATTCTTCGTTCGTCCACGAAGATACGTAGGCATAGGATTGCGATAATCCTTGCGAGTCCGTTTTTTTTCTTTCCACTCTCGTTTCCATTTAGCAGTAGGCTTTAGATAGCTCACCTTTTGATTAGACAACAAGTGTGGATCCCATCAATTACGATGGACGCGTGGAGGTGCTAATACCTTCCCCTGCGTAACCGACTCCTGAACCCGGACTATGCTTGCGATGACCATGTCTTCTCCCTTTTGAGGTTTCTTCGATCGTTTCCTTTCCCTGCGTCGGGATAAATAACATTCGGTGGCAACTCTTCTGCTTTGTTTCTGCCGGTTCTTTTTCGCAGTTGCGCCAAATTCCAAGAGGGATATCACATGTTTTTGAGGGTTACGCCAGTGACTAGTGTGGGTCGAGCTTTGAAGTCTAGGAAGCTCACTCCACGTTTTGTTGGTCAATATCAAATCTTGCATAGGATAGGCGAGGTAGCCTATCGGATTGCTTTACCGCCGTCACTTGCGAATTTACATGATGTGTTTCATGTGTCTCAGTTGAGAAAGTACATTTCGGATCCATCGCATGTGATTCAGATAGATGATGTACATGTGAAGGATAACCTGACGGTTGAAGCATTACCTGTGCGAATTGACGGTAGAGACATAGTATTGGTAAAGGTGTTATGGGGTGGACCAGTAGGCGAAAGTTGGATTTGGGAGCGTGAAGATCAGATGAAGGAGTCGTATCCGACTCTGTTTCCTTCAGGTAATTTTCGAGGGCGAAAATTCTTTAAGTGGAGGAGAGTTGTAACACCCCAAAATAATTATAATATTTATTTAATTGATTTATTATGATTATTTGGTGTTTTGGTGAATTTTGGTGAATACTATAACGCTTGGTGACTTTGTGTGGTGTTGTGGGGTAGCATTGGGTTAATGGAATACTGAAGCATTTAGAATTAGTAATATAATTAAGATTATTTTGTTAATAATAATAATAAAAATAATTTGAATAATTAGATTATTATTTAGATTATTATTATTATTTAAAATAATTAAGAGGACCATTAAGGGTGAGACGGTAATATTGAGAAGGTTAAGTGAGGATAATGTGGGTAAACCATAATTGGGGTCCAAGGAGTAGGTTTGACAAAAAGAAAAGTAGAAATTAGGGAAGTTATTCTGTGCAATCGTAAGAAGTGAAGAGAAACAGAGAAAAGGAGGCTAGGGCACAGAGAACGAGATGATCAACCGTAGAACCCCAAAGAAGGACATGTTGCTGGAAAATTCGAGGTATGGGGGGTTAATCCGGGTTAATATGTCTGATATGGGTTTAAGGTAGAGGTAGTTTGTGTGTTATGTGTTTATGATGAATTTTCGTATGATGAATCTGTGATGAATTTTTATGAATTTGTGTTGGTCGATTTCTGTTATGAATCTGGTATGTGTTGTTGTAATTGATGTGGAATTCGTGTGAATAATTGTTGTTGATGTGAGGAATATGTGAACAAAAACCAGATCTGTAAATTGAGAAAATTAGGACTTGGTAATTAGAAGAAAATTGATGAAAATAATTAAGTAGGATAAGGCTTAGATCTGTGATGAATCGAAATAGTTTTGAGTCTGATTTTGGAAGATCGAAGGTGCTGGAATGGGAAGTTTTTCGTTCAAATGTGAAATCTGAATTTTGGAGTGGTTTATATCCAGGTGCGTAACAGGGGAAGTATTACGCGTATGAAGGAGACATCCCCAGAGTGTTACGCGTAGCATACACACCCGTCCCTAGGGCCAGCACGACCCTCTGCCAATACGCGTAGTGTACGCGTAAGGAGAGTAGGGACATACGCGTATGGGAAGCCATTACGCGTATGGGAAGCTGGGAATGAAGGGCATACACATATGGGAAGCCAT
The DNA here is from genome assembly GCA_022829125.1 of Lathyrus tuberosus. Classification (NCBI taxonomy): domain Eukaryota; kingdom Viridiplantae; phylum Streptophyta; class Magnoliopsida; order Fabales; family Fabaceae; genus Lathyrus; species Lathyrus tuberosus. Next base: position 12,690,202 of record JALAZF010000009.1, read on the forward strand.
TACACATAGGGAATTCTTAGGAACAGAGCAATTTGCGTATGGACTAGCCATTATGCGTAATAGGACATTGGATGGGATTTTGTGAGGGAAACCTCTCTGGTGATACGCGTAACAAGGAGGACGATACGCTTAAGGGAGGCCTGGGCAAGTGGCCCTACACGTATGATACGCAGGCCAGTGGGTGAGGAAGTGAGCCATACGCGTATGGGTAGGGCAGCTGACAGATTTGTCTGTTTTTGTGATTTCTGTCCCGTTTTCGCTTGTAATACAGTTTCCTTGAAACGTAAGACTATGATGAAGTAATAAAACATGGGTAAGCTATTAATGAGGGTGAATGGGATAAAATCGGGAAAATTTTGATGTGACGATGATGACATGACGAATTGTGTGGTATAGTGGGGAATCGTGATGAGTGTGAATTGATGTTGTATGATGATGGTGTTAATGAATCATGAATGATGATGCAACCTTGACGATTTTATGATGATGATTATTATGATGCTTTGCATCATGCATTCATGGCATAGTTGGGACTCCGGTCCATTTTGGTGGCTTCAATCCCATTGTGTGGATTAAAGTGTTTTGTGACGAGCTCCGGTTCTTGTGTAGAATCGATCCTATTGGTGGGGATCTTTGGAGGGTGATGGCCCAGTGTCCATCAATTATGACGAATTGGTACCACATGCATGAGTCTATGATGTTGTATTTGCATACTGTGTGGCATTGCATTCTTTAGATGTAATTGATGCGTTAATGATGCTTGTGAATGTTTTGGTGATGCCTTATCTTTTACTTATATCTTATATATTGATTCGTGATTACTCACCCTGCCCGTTTGAATGTTGCCTCCACGTGGGTAATGTGTAAGTGATCAGGCTTAGCTCTCCTGGCGCTTGAAGATTTAGCATTTTGAAGTATTTTGATTTCTCCGTCGATTAGAGGATCTTGCTCTAATATGTAGCATCGGGTCGAGACATTTGAGGTGAATGATTTACGTTCTTTTATTTGTTGGCATGATGATGTTTATGAGTTTTATTTTAAGACGTTTTGCTGAAGATGGCTGGTTTCTACCTGAGTGAATTGCACACTCAAAGATACAACAGAGTCACCACCGAACTTTATTTAGTCCCGAAGGACAGGGAAAATATCGATAAAACCCGAGGGGAAGAGAAACGGGAACGGGGGGTCGGTTATGCGAAAGGAAGGTACTAGCACCTAACGCATCCGTCATACTCGACGGGAACCATTTCGCTTGCTTCTAGGCTTGGATGGGTTATCTATCTAAAGGCTTCTAGCTAAAAGAAGGAGAGAGAGAAGAAAGAGGAAAAAGAAAGAAAGGAAAGAAAGTGCTCGCGGAGGATTGTGGCCCTCGTGCCTACGTACCCTCATAGTGCAATGAGGAAATCAGAGCGTCGTAGTTCATGGAACCAGGGGACAAAGAAAAGGAAAGAAAGGAGGAAGACGGAAGAAAGGTGGAAGTGTGCTCGCCAAGACATTGAGTCTCGTGCCTATGTATCATACATCCAAAAGAATGCATAATCAGAGCTTCCGTAGTTCGGGGAAATGAAAAGAAAAGGAAAACGGGAAAGAAACAAGGAGACGAAAGAAGTGGTGTCGAAACCAAGAGCAAGAGTGAAAGAAAAACTCTACTGGGAAAGACCCTGCAGTAGGAGCGTTTGCATAAAAGAATAGGAAAAGAATGGTGTCAAAACCAAGAATGAAAGAAACTCCGCTGGGGATAGCAAAGAGAATTGGTGTCGAAACCAAGAAAGTAAGAGTAAGGGGAATAGGAAGGACTCCTCTGGGGATCCAAAAAAAGGGATGGTGTCAAAACCAAGAGAAAAAGGAGATTCGGTATATTAACTAGCTGGCAGTGGTTAACCGAAGAAAGAGAGTAGACCCTGGCGGGGAAAAGAAGCTGGTGTCAACAGACGGACTGTGATAAACCAAGAGAGGGAGTGCTGAACCGAGAGAAGGTGTTTGAATCTGAAGGGGCCTCGGTATATTAACTGGTAAACAGTGATTAACCGAGGAACGAAAGGACTGCCACTCTGTGGGGGTAGAGAAGCATTGGTTTTAGCAGAGAAAACTGCAATTAACCAGAAAAGCGGGTATAGGACCGAATAAAGATCATAACCTAAAGGACGGGTATAGGATCGAGCAAAGATCGTGACCCAAAGAGGTTCGGTAAACTGACTGAACAAACAGTACTCAACCGAAGAAAGGGTATTTGAACCAAAGAAAGGTTACTAACCCAAGGGTGCAAGTATTCGAACCAAGAGGAGGTTGCCAACTGCGGGGGATTCGGTGTTTACAGACGTACTGTGACCAACCGAAAAAAAAAGCGAGTGATTAACCAAGAGAAGGTGATTAACTCGAAAGGGTTCAGTATTTTAACAGACGGACTGTGGTTAACTGAAGAAAAGGGTGATTAACCAAAAAGAGGTGATTAACCCAAGAGGTGCTCAGTGATTAACAGACGGATTGTGATTAACTGAAGAGACGGGTGATTAACCAAGAGAAGGTGATTAACCCAAGAAAGGAGAATAACCAAGAGAAGGTTGCGAAATCCTGGGGAAAATGGTCGTGATAGGAAGACTGTGTTGGGCCAAAGAAAGAGACTTGAGACTCTTTAGGGGAATCAAGAAGCAATGATGGACCGCAAGAAAAGCATAGGGTATTGAAACGAAGAAAGCTTGCTAACCCAAGGAATAAAAGATCGTAACCAAGAAGAATGGTGATAGATCAAGAGAGAGATTGAGATAGGAGTGATCAAGGATCTAAAGAGATCGCAAAGAGAGAAGGGTGATCAAGGATCAACTCGACTGGGGAAGGAAAGCACATTACCGCCTGGAGATAGAGATGACTAAGCCAAGCACAGGGTCATTCGTCCCCTACCTGAAGTAGTCAGAATAAGAGTAGGAATTCTCCCTTCTCATCCCTTCCTTAACACACACAGGGTGTAATGCGGATGTCGAACCAGACGGCCCAACATCTCCAAGTTATACAGTGCTCTTGCGTAGAGAAACGGACAACACAACGGCGTCAATTTGTACAGTGCTCTGATGCAAGGCGCAGGGCGAAACTCCAACTCCACGGGGGGAAATGAGAGGAAAGCTCTAAAGGAGGCCTACAAGCCGGAGATTTGGATTGGTAAGTGTTGCAAAGGGATCTTGATGCAGAAAATCAAAGAAAACCAGAGGATCCTTAATTTGTAGACAAAACGCGTCAAAACCCATCAAAAACGCGAAAATGCACCGAAATCGAACTTGCACCAAATTGAAAGTTGTAGAACTCTTGGATTGAAGTAGAATAAGACGTAATTCCAGAAATCCAACCAAAGAATGCCAAATGATGGAGGTTAAGCTCAAGAATTAATCACTTTCAATGTGAAAAGTGATTATCCTTCAAGAATAAGAGCTTTTGGTGAGGTTTTGGGATGAGAATTGAGATGAAGATGTAGAAGTTGCAGAAAAATGCAGAGGAGAATGAGAGAATTGAGAGTGAATTGTGAAGAATGGTTGAAGGTCTTGTGTGAGAAATGTGGGAAATGATGGAGAGAATGAAAAGTGAGTGAAGGTGAGTTTATATAGACTTTAGGTTTGGAGTATGGGAGGTTTGGACTTAGCTTTGGATTTGGAGTTAGGGTTGGAGTTAGTTGGGCTTGACTCACTGAGTCAAGGTGGTTAACTCGGTTAGTTAGAACCGACTCGGTAACAATCCCAACGCGAATTTCCTCATCCAAAGGTTGGCATGCTTATAAAACAAGGAACATGGTGCACTTAATTTGGAGTGAAACATTAGAATAAATGCACTTGGATTGAATTGAATAGCCTTGAAATGTCTAGAGAAGTTTAGAATGTTCAACACATTGCTAGAATCAAGTAGGACCAATGACCAAGGAGAGTGCATGGTGCTGTCCTAAAAATGCAGTAGAAACTGAAATTTTACACTGAGTAACCGGTTATAGCATATGTGCTAACCGGTTACATGCTTGAAAACTTGCATTTTTTGGGGAAAAATACACTGAGTAACCGGTTACAGCATATGTGCTAATCGGTTACTTCAGCCAAATTTCCACAAATTTGTAAAAAGATGATGCTGAAGTCCCGTTATTGATTTTCCAACTCTTGTCTTTATTTTGAGCTTGTTTTGACAATGTGCTGATCTCGTGAGGATTCAATTAATCGGGCTTGGAACACCTGAATATCCTGCAACAAGAAACACATAAAGAAATGCGAATGTGTATGCCAACGATGCGAGTGCGCATGCTTATGCAAAAGGCCAAAAGAGGAGGTCAAATTTCGGGTTACGACAATGATGTTTATGAGTTTTATTTTAAGAAGTTTTTGGACTATAAACTGTTTTAGATTTTGATTTCCGCTGCGTGATGTTTAAATAAATTCATGATGGTAAAACCCGTGTTACGGAGCTAGTGGGTATTTGATGTATTGTGACGAAATATGGCGCCCTTTTGGGACTTTACTCTAATATAATTGTGGTATTTATTCGTGATGGTTGTTGGGTAGAAAAGGGTGTTACAGGAACCTTCAACGATTTCAATGGCAAATTCAAGTACGCTTCCGCCTTCATTCTCTAATTGAATTCTGGTATGGGTTTAAGGGATACAAGTTGATTCTATATCGACTTATATGAATTATTTTAGAGTTCTGTTCTTGATTTCTATATCGGTAAAAATCATAAGGTTTTGAACGGATCTAAGTTGTCATTCACATTATTTTTTTGATATAAATTTCAGAATTTATTATGGATCGTAGTTGAATTCCTTGAATACGCTGAATAAAATCTTCCCGAAAATAATGGTATCTTTTATTATCTTTGTGTTATTTGCGGGAATATCATTAAAGGTACAAAGAAAGAAATATTCCATCTCCTATGTTATGATGGTGCGTCAAAATTATACTATATGGATGTGGCATGGTGAAGTGGATAAAAAGCGAAACATGGCATCACAAATTCACGAAGTTGATGAAGATGAAAATATGGATGATCGACTAGAAGATATGTTTTGTGATATTGGAGAATCCTATTTTAGGAAAGCCCATATTTATGATACTTTATGAAGTGATAAGGATACAAAATTATATAAGTGGTGCACAAGTTTTACATGATTATCTGCAGTGTTAAAATTGTTTAATCTGAAAGCAAAAAATGGATTGTCGGATAAAAGTTTCACAAAATTGCTTGATTTGCTGAAACAAATGGTAACAAAAGATAACAGTTTTTCGGATCGTTTTTATGATGCCAAGAAGATATTTTGTCCAATGGGTTTGGAGTATATAAATATATATATATGCCTTAATGATTGGATATTACATAGGAAAGAGTATGAAAATTTGGATTAATGTATGAAATATGGTGTGTCGTGTTACAAGTTGAAGGACACCAATGATGACGACAATGACAATGTTAGTAGGAAGCGTCCTTCTGCTAAAATGTTATGGTACTTGCCAATAATTTCAAGATTTAAGAGAATTTTTGCTAATGCGAATGACGCAAAGAAGATGAAAGAAAATGTGATGGAAACATTCGCCATGTAGTTGATTCTTTGTAATGGAACCAGCTTGGAATCCCGAGTCACAAAATTCCCTCTGACTTGACCGATGACCAAGGCAGAATCTCCATAGACCTCAAGAATCTTGATTCTCATGTCAATAGCCGCTTCAATACCGTAGATACATGCTTCGTATTCAGCCATATTGTTGGTGCATGCAAAGCATAATCTAGCAGTGAAGGGAAGGTGAAAACCTGTTGGAGAGATGAGGATAGCCCCGATTCCACGACCTTTAGAATTGGAAGCACTGTCGAACACGAGCGTCCATCGCGCCCCTGGTTCGGATCCTATGTCAGGACCTGGAGTCTCATAATCTCTGATAAATAGAATATCCTCATCGGGAAAGTCAAACTTCATATGTTGATAACCCTATATAGGCTGATGAGCAAGGTAGTCAGACAAGACGCTCCCTTTTATTGCTTTCTGGGTAACATGTTGGATATCATACTCAGTCAACAGCATTTGCCACCGAGCAATCCTTCCAGAGACAATAGGCTTTTCAAATATGTACTTTATTGGATCCATCTTGGATATCAATAAAGTAGTATGGCAAATCATGTATTGTCTTAGGCATCGAGCAGCCCAGACCAGAGCACAATAAGTTTTCTCCAAGAGTGAGTATCTGGTCTCACAATCAGTGAAATTCTTGCTCAGATAGTAAATTGCATGTTCTTTTCTGCCAGTGTCGTCATGTTGACCCAATACACATCCCATTGATTCATCAAGAAAGGTGAGATACATGATTAAAGGCCTACCAGGAACCGGCAGTACTAAGATCGGTGGTTCTTGCAAGTATTGTTTTATTTTGTCAAATGCTTCCTGACAATCATTATTCCATTCAACCGATTGATTTTTCCTTAGTAATTTGAACATTGGTTCACAGGTAGTCGTCAAATGAGAAATGAATCTTGAGATGTAATTAAGTCTGCCCAGAAACCCACAGACTTCTTTTTCTGTTTTGGGAGGCGGCATGTTCTGAATTGCCCGAACCTTATCAGGATCAACTTCAATGCCCTTTTGACTCACAATAAAGCCCAACAATTTACCAGATCGAACTCCGAAGGTGCACTTCGCAGGATTCAACTGCAATCTAAACTTCTGGAGTCTGTCAAACAGTTTCTTCAGATGAACCAAGTGACCATCCTCAGTTTTGGACTTGGCAATCATATCGTCCACGTAAACCTCAATCTCTTTATGAATCATATCGTGAAAGAGGGTTGTCATGGCACGCTGGTATGTTGCCCCTGCATTCTTTAGACCGAATGGCATGGCTTTGTAACAATATGTACCCCATGGCGTGATAAAAGTAGTCTTCTCCATATCAGTTAGGGACATCTTGATCTGATTATATACTGAAAAACCGTCTATGAAGGAAAAGACAGAGAACTGCGCAGTGTTGTCTACCAAGATATCAATATGAGGCAAAGGAAAATCATCCTTCGGGCTTGCCTTGTTGAGATCTCGATAATCCACACACATTCTGACTTTGCTGTCCTTCTTTGGAACTGGGACGATGTTGGCAATCCATTCAGGATACTCGGAAGTGGCGAGGAACCCATCGTCGAGCTGCTTCTTTACCTCTTCTCTGATTTTGAGTGCCATGTCGGGTCTAGTCTTCCTGAGTTTCTGCTTGACAGGAGGACATCCAGGCTTGAGTGATAAGTGATGTTCAATGATGTTGGTATCCAACCCAGGCATATATTGATAGGACCAGGCGAAGATATCAACATACTCTTTCAACAACTTGACCAACTCGGAGTGTACATGCTCTGCGAGGGATGTGCCAACCTTGACTTCTCTTCTGACCTCATCAGTACCAAGATTAACAACTTCCACTGGCTCTTTGTGTGACTGAATCTCTCTACGCTCGTGCTCAAGGAGTCTTGCCAGTTCAGCCGGTAATTCACAATCTTCCTCACCATCTTCTTCGGCTTGGTTAATTGGAATTCCAGAATTACAATGGATGTTTGGCATGTTGTTATCAATGCTTTTATTAGTTCTGCATGTTTATGAATATGTTTAGAATGAGCTATTTAAAAAGTGAAAAAGAAAAGAAACTTTTTCCATTTGTTTTTTTTGTGAAAAAGTAAAATAAAGAAAGAAAATAGAGCATGATTTTGAATGCAAAAAACTTTTATTTATTGATCACATAATATTGCAAAAGCGCGAGGCCCTTTACAAGCTATCCACTCGTCTCGGGCGAGGACGAGGGAACGAGAAAGCAAAATGCATTACATGTTATATGGGAAAACCACAGGAATCGCGGTAGATGTCCAATTGTTGAGCTTGAAACCCGGCGGACACTTGCGCACAAAGCTTGAAATCTGATTACTGGGACCAACATCATCAGCAGCTGCCACGATGTCACCCTGCTGGAAACCCGCGCTATGGAACTTGACAAAGTTGCATTGCTTCTGATCAGAGGAACATTCAGCCATTGAATTATCCTTAATCATGTTAACTGCAGGTCCACCGTGATTCGACAACGGATTACTCTGAATGTTAGGTCCTTCCTCAGCAATAGTCAGAACCTTCTTATCAATGAGTTCCTAAACCTTGGTTTTGAAAACAAAGCAATCCTCTGTTGCATGTCCTATGTATCCAACATGATAGGCACAAGATGCATTTGGGTTATGCTTCGGGCCAAATGGAGGAATTGTAGGTGCAATATGCTTGGGGACAATTGCCCCTTGGTGAACCAAGTAAGGAAATAATTCCGTGTATGACACCGGAATTCTTTCAAAATTCGGACGCTTACGGTTTCCTTGATTGTTGTTGTTCTGACGGTTTTGATTCTGCTGATTTTTATTCTATTAATTCTGTTGCTGATTCTGAACTGGTTGTTGCGGATGATACTGATATGGAGGTTATTGATATTGTGTAGCAGCAATGTATGGATATGGATAGTATGACAAGGGAGCCATGGGAGCTTGATACTGAGGAGAAACTTGAGTTGTCACAGCGTTGGCCTCACCTTCTTTTTTCTTGGAATGACTGTTCTGAGATTTCCGAGTCGTCGGCTGCTGGGAAGCAGTTCCAAGAATCTTTCCAGTCTTCAAACCATTCTCAATCCGTTCACCAATCGTCACGACATCAGCGAAACTCGATGAAGAATTACCCACCATTTTCTTATAGTAAGATCCTTGCAATGTACCCATAAAGATGTCAACCAACTCATTGTCAGAGAGAGCCAGTCGCACACGAGATACCATCTCACGCCATCTTTGTGCATACTCCTTGAATGTTTCAGCTGAGCGCTGAGACTGATTCTGCAATTTCAATCTAGTTGGCACCAGATCAAGGTTATACTTATATTGTCTCACGAACGCTTCAGACAAATCCCTCCAAGTACGGATTTTGTTGCGCTCCAGCCCCATGTACCAATCCAATGAAGTACCAGACAAATTATCTTGAAAACAATGAACTAGCAATTCATCATTATCAATATGGGATGCCATCTTCCTGCAGTACATAGTGATGTTACTACGCGGGCAGCTTAAACCTTTATACTTTGGCAAATCAGGTATCTTGAATTTCTGCGGTAGCACAACATTTGGAACCAAACACAAGTCTTTGGTTTCCATACCAAAAGCAGAGAACCCTTCAATAGCTCTGATATGGTCTTCCAACAACTTGTAGTCAACCGATCTATTCTGATTAGTGGGCCTGACAAGAATCTAAGGATTTGGCAGTTGAGAAGCGGCAGGAGCATTCACATGCGGAGTAGTAAACTGAGAAGGATACACCAAACCCGGATTAACCATCTGACCAGCATTCTGACCCATCGGAACACCATACGGATAATTCGGAGGAGGTACCCCAGCAGCTGAGGAAGATGCCCCAGGATAAAACATCCCAGGATGAACAATCGGAACAGCGGTTTGAGCAACTTGAGATGGAACCGGAACATGAATAGGAGGACCTCTATACACATGCTTTTCTTCATCAGGAGTTTCAGTGTCGATCAATCCGGCAGTTTGATGAGTTTGAGCTTGAAGATTCTCAGGATCCTCATTCACCACTGGAGGCGGGACTGGAGTAGGCATGACCCATGGATAGGCGGCAACATTCCCATTAGGCATGGGTGCAACAAAAGGCTGATATGGCATGAAGGCACTACCATTATTTGCAATCTGAGGAGTGTAATTCGGAGGCACGCCCCAAGGAAAACCAGCGGGCATCTGGTTCAACCTGGGTTGAACGGCAGGCTGATTCACAGGCTCAACTGGCACTTTAACTCTAGTAGGAGAAGGAACAACAACAGCAGGAGTAGCTGTAACAACAGGAGGAACAATCACAGGAGTGACAACAGTTGGATCGGTAGTAGTTGCAACAACAGTGGCAGCAGCAGCGGCGTCCCTCTGGGAACGAAGGAGTTCCATAATGACATCCATGTTCATCTGGAACTGATCCATCCGAACTTGGAATTGTGCCAGAGTTTCCTTGTACGCAGGGTTCTCAGCTTCGAAGTCAGCCATGATTCTGGATTTTCTTGAGCGAGTAAAATACCGATGTCGAGTCGTCGTCTTGCTACAAGGAATGCAGACAAGGATGAGTAACGGTTTCGGATGAAGGGACGTGCATATGTGTGCAGATGAATGTATGATATGCATGCAAAAATAAAGTTTTAAATTCCAGGAATTCTTAAACTTATCTTTGTTGACAGTAATCATAAAGCATACAAGTAAAGGCATAAAAGACAGAGTGAGCAAGCATCTTCATTCATTCATTCAATAGAGAAAGAAGTACAAGTCAAACATCTGCCTTTTGGGCTACAACAAAATCCACACAGATCCTATCAAATACCACCCTACACACAGATAAGAAATGAAAAACTGCCCAAGAAAGCCGGTGCGGAAATGCATCAGCATATGCATCCCTCAACAACCCTGGTAGGTCCTCTAATGCATGCTCAGTAAATCTGGCTAGACGGCCGTGCCTCTCACTCCAGTACTTCGCATCCTTCATGAGATTACGCAGCAACGAATGATTAGGTCCCTGAAGCATATCCTGAAGAAAGGCCTCTTTCTGATCCAGGAGGTTCTGTAGATGACGACTTTGATGCTCCCAGTGAGTGCTCTCTGTGTTGAGTTGACTAATATGCTCTTGACTCTGATGTGCTTGATCTTGCAGCTTCTGAATCTCACCGAAGACTTTGTCTAGCTGGGTTTTACATTGTGAAAAGTCCTTTGCTAACTGATTAGCACGGTCTTGTTCACTTTTCCACTTTGCCTTGAACTCAGATAACTTCCCTCGAAGCTCTCCAAGTTGATTGTTGTAGCTCAGCTCCCCCTTGTAGGCCTAATAATGAGCATCGGCGAGTTGTCTCTTCTTTGAAGCAAGTCCCTCATAGGTGCTCTTCAAAGCATCACCCACCTTTCTACGCTTGTTCTGTTCAACCTCCACCTCTTTGAGCATACGCTCGTGCTTCTGATGGAGCTCAATCTGTAGGCTATCCTTCTCGGAAGTGACTCTATCAAGGTTGAGACGAAGATCATCATTCTCCTTCTTCAACTTTTCAACAATTAGCTTGAGTTGATCGACCTCAGATGGAGGAACAATGGCAAGTTCAGGAATCTTGGCATACATGGAAGGCTCAGGAGAGAATGGCAACAAAATCTCTTTGACGCGCTCTTTGACCCAACGTGTGTAAGTTTCCTTGGCCACGCAATTCTTCTTACCCAAATCGGCTCTACCTTTGAGATGAATCTGAGTCCAAGCGGCACTAAACCTCTTCAGCAAACCCATGTCGTCAACCTCTTCATGAAAGATGAACTCTTCCACTACCTCAGGATCAGGCTTGTCAATCATAGGGTATCCCAACTGTCGGAAAGCCATTCTCGGATTGTAGTTAATTCCACCCTTTGTGCCCAAGAGAGGCACATTGGAGAATTTCCCATAATGAAGAATGATCGAAATGTCGTCGAAGACTCGAGAATACGAAGAAATATCATCAGCGGTAAGAGACATGATTCGTTGAGACCACTTGAGATTATCCTTATTCTCAACAAAGGGACCCTTCTGTGGAAGGTGAGACATGAACCATCGGTACAAAAAAGGAGCACAACAGACAATGGTTCCTTTCTTCGTTTCATTCCTAGAATGAATAGAATGATAGGTATCAGCAAGAAGCGTCGGAACAGGATTCTTGGACAAGAAAATGCTGATGGCAGCCTGATCTACGAAATCCTCCATGTTCGGAAACAAGACAATCCCATATACCAACAAAGCGAGAACGGCGTTGAAATCCTTCCAGTTTCCATCCTTAGCAAAAGTAGTGGCCTTGTCAACCAAGAACTTCGAAGCAAACCCTCGAATACCTTTCCCTTTGGTCTTGAGATTATCCTCCACATATTTCTTACTAATGCAAAGCGCATCAGCAATAAGATGAAACTTCGGACAACCACTAGTGTAAACATAAGGAACCCGCTTCTTGATCTCAACCCCCAGAATATAAGCATACTCCTCAAGTATAGGTGCTAGCTGATAATCCTTAAATATGAAGCACCTATATGGCGAGTCGTAGAACTGAACCAGAGTATGAATAGAAGTGATGTTGACTTCAGTGTTGAGGATGGTCAACAGATTACCATAAGTACCTATGAAAACCCCTCTGTGATCTCCAACCAGCAAAGATGCCAAGCCTCTCAAAACACCCTGCTTAGGCTCCACAAACTTGTAACTGAAGATGCCACGACGACCAGTACTCATCTCCATGATAATGTCAACAAAAGATAAGCCCTCGAAAACCTGGAAATGCACATGCAAAAATTAATTTACATGATGAAATGATATGCAACACAGCAACAAGAAGCCAACACTACCCGAATAATCAAATCTGAACAATCCGGATATCTGCATATAATCTGTGTCAGTGCAACATAATCTGATGTGTCGGTGAAGAAATCTAGCGTGTGTGAGAACAAGGGTATGAAGTGGCTTGTTTTCCTGCAAAAACCCATCCCCCTCACAGGTGTGATCTAGACACAACAAGGTGGTTCCTAGAAAAGGTCGGCCAAACCATAGGACTCAGGATGAAAAATCCCGCCGTAGTGAATTCTCACAGGACAGAGATATTCTCAAACGAATCATGATCTGGGATGTGGATCTCGTGATATCCCAACGCGCAAAACGCAGGCCTCACGACTATCCACGTTCTAGCCTATGTGTATACTAGGCCCGATGTTAGGACCTTTCTCTCCAATAATATCTATCCATCCCAACAACAGCAGAAAATAGCAGATATCCAGAATATACAGTATATGAATATTCAAAGCAGTAAAGAAATGCGATAAATAAACATAAAGCTAAAGCAAGTAAAAATAAAGCGATTAAAGCGCAAAAGATAAACACTCAAGCAAGCAAGAAAGCAGACAAAACTAGGTGAGACCCCTCAAGGGATGGTCCAGCAAGAGGTCAATCTGTCCCCAGCAGAGTCGCCAGCTGAAGATGGCTGGTTTCTACCTGAGTGAATCGCACACTCAAAGATACAACAGAGTCGCCACCGAACTTTATTTAGTCCCGAAGGACAGGGAAAATATCAATAAAACCCGAGGGGAAGAGAAACGGGAACGGGGGGTCGGTTATGCGAAAGGAAGGTACTAGCACCTAACGCATCCGTCGTACTCGACGAGAACCATTTCGCTTGCTTCTAGGCTTGGATGGGTTATCTATCTAAAGGCTTCTAGCTAAAAGAAGGAGAGAGAGAAGAAAGAGGAAAAATAAAGAAAGGAAAGAAAGTGCTCGCGGAGGATTGTGGCCCTCGTGCCTACGTACCCTCATAGTGCAATGAGGAAATCAGAGCGTCATAGTTCATGGAACCAGGGGACAAAGAAAAGGAAAGAAATGAGGAAGATGGAAGAAAGGTGGAAGTGTGCTCGCCAAGACATTGTGTCTCGTGCCTACGTATCATACATCCAAAAGAATGCAGAATCAGAGCTTCCGTAGTTCGAGGAACTGAACGGAAAAGGAAAACGGGAAAGAAACAAGGGGACGAAAGAAGTGGTGTCGAAACCAAGAACAAGAGTGAAAGAAAAACTCTACTGGGAAAGACCCCGCAGTAGGAGCGTTTGCACAAAAGAATAGGAAAAGAATGGTGTCAAAACCAAGAATGAAAGAAACTCCGTTGGGGATAGCAAAGAGATTTGGTGTCGAAACCAAGAAAGTAAGAGTAAGGGGAATAGGAAGGACTCCTCTGGGGATCCAAAAAAAAGGGATGGTGTCAAAACCAAGAGAAAAAGGAGATTCGGTATATTAACTAGCCGGCAGTGGTTAACCGAAGAAAGAGAGTAAACCCTGGCAGGGAAAAGAAGCTGGTGTCAACAGATGGACTGTGATAAATCATGAGAGAGAGTGCTGAATCGAGAGAAGGTGTTTGACTCTGAAGGGGCCTCGGTATATTAACTGGTAAACAATGATTAACCGAGGAACGAAAGGACTGCCACTCTGTGGGGGTAGAGAAGCATTGGTTTTAGCAGAGAAAACTACGATTAACCAGAAAAGCGGGTGTAGGACCGAATAAAGTTCATAACCCAAAGGACGGGTATAGGATCGAGCAAAGGTCGTGACCCAAAGAGGTTCGGAAAACTAACTGAACAAACAGTACTCAACCGAAGAAAGGGTATTTGAACCAAAGAAAGGTTACTAACCCAAGGGTGCAAGTATTCGAACCAAGAAGAGGTTGCCAACTGCGGGGGATTCGGTGTTTACAGACGGACTGTGACCAACCGAATAGAAAAGCGAGTGATTAACCAAGAGAAGGTGATTAACTCGAAAGGGTTCCGTATTTTAACAGACGGACTGTGGTTAACTGAAGAAAAGGGTGATTAAACAAAAAGAGGTGATTAACCCAAGAGGTGCTCAGTGATTAACAGACGGACTGTGATTAACTAAAGAGACGGGTGATTAACCAAGAGAAGGTGATTAACCCAAGAAAGGAGAAGAACCAAGAGAAGGTTGCGAACTCCCGGGGAAAATGGTCGTGACAGGAAGACTGTGTTGGGCCAAAGAAAGAGAATTAAGACTCTTCAGGGGAATCAAGAAGCAATGATGGACCGCAAGAAAAGCATAGGGTATTAAAACGAAGAAAGTTTGCTAACCCAAGGAACAAAGGATCGTAACCAAGAAGAATGGTGATAGATCAAGAGAGAGATTGAGATAGGAGTGATCAAGGATCGAAAGAGATCGCAAAGAGAGAAGAGTGATCAAGGATCAACTCGACTGGGGAAGGAAAGCACATTACCGCCTAGAGATAGAGATGACTAAGCCAAGCACAGGGTCATTCATCCCCTACCTGAAGTAGTTAGAATAAGAGTAGGAATTCTCCCTTCTCATCCCTTCCCTAACACACACAGGGTGTAATGCGGAAGTCGAACCGGACGGCCCAACAGCTCCAAGTTGTATAGTGCTCCTGCGTAGAGAAACGGACAGCACAACGGCGTCAATTTGTACAGTGCTCCGATGCAAGGCGCAGGGCGAAACTCCAACTCCACGGGGGGAAATGAGAGGAAAGCTCTAAAGGAGGCCTACAAGCCGGAGACTTGGCTTGGTAAGTGTTGCAAAGAGATCTTGATGCAGAAAATCAAAGAAAACCAGAGGATCCTTAATTTGTAGACGAAACGCGTCGAAACCGATCAAAAACGCGAAAAAGCACCGAAATCGAACTTGCACCAAATTGAAAGTTGTAGAACTCTTGGATTGAAGTAGAATAAGACGTAATTCCATAAATCCAACCAAAGAATGCCAAATGATGGAGGTTAAGCTCAAGAATTAATCACTTTCAATGTGAAAAGTGATTATCCTTCAAGAATAAGAGCTTTTGGTGAGGTTTTGGGATGGGAATTGAGATGAAGATGTAGAAGTTGCAGAAAAATGCAGAGGAGAATGAGAGAATTGAGAGTGAATTGTGAAGAATGGTTGAAGGTCTTGTGTGAGAAATGTGGGAAATGATGGAGAGAATGAAAAGTGAGTGAAGGTGAGGTTATATAGACTTTAGGTTTGGAGTATGGGAGGTTTGGACTTAGCTTTGGGTTTGGAGTTAGGGTTGGAGTTAGTTGGGCTTGACTCACTGAGTCAAGCTGGTTAACTCGGTTAGTTAGAACCGACTCGGTAACAATCCCAACGCGAATTTCCTCATCCAAAGGTTGGCATGCTTGTAAAACAAGGAACATGGTGCACTTAATTTGGAGTGAAGCATTAGAATAAATGCACTTGGATTGAATTGAATAGCCTTGAAATGTCTAGAGAAGTCTAGAATGTTCCACACATTGCTAGAATCAAGTAGGACCAATGACCAAGGAGAGTGCATGGTGCTGTCCCAAAAATGCAGCAGAAACTGAAATTTTCCACTGAGTAACCGGTTACAGCATATGTGCTAACCGGTTATATGCTTGAAAACTTGCGTTTTTTCGGGAAAAATACACTGAGTAACCGGTTACAGCATATGTGCTAACCGGTTACTTCAGCCAAATTTCCACAAATTTGCAAAAAGATGATGCCGAAGTCCCGTTATTTATTTTCCAACTCTTGTCTTTATTTTGAGCTTGTTTTGACAATGTGCTGATCTCGTGAGGATTCAATTAATCGGGCTTGGAACACCTGAATATCCTGCAACAAGAAACACATAAAGAAATGCGAATGTGTATGCCAATGATGCGAGTGCGCAGGCTTATGCAAAAGGCCAAAAGAGGGAGGTCAAATTTCGGGTTACGACAATGATGTTTATGAGTTTTATTTTAATAAGTTTTTGGACTATGAACTATTTTAAATTTTGATTTCCGCTGTGTGATGTTTAAATAAATTCATGATGGTAAAACCCGTGTTACGGAGCAAGTGGTTATTTGATGTATTATGACGAAATATGACGCCCTTTTGGGACTTTACTCTGATATAATTGTGGTATTTATTCGTGATGGTTGTTGGGTAGAAAAGGGTGTTACAGGAACCTTCAACGATTTCAATGGCAAATTCAAGTACGCTTCCGCCTTCATTCTCTAATTGAATTCTGGTATGGGTTTAAGGGATACAAGTTGATGCTATATCGACTTATATGAATTATTTTAGAGTTCTGTTCTTGATTTCTATATCGGTAAAAATCATAAGGTTTTGAACGGATCTAAGTTGTCATTCACATTATTTTTTTGATATAAATTTCAGAATTTATTATGGATCGTAGTTGAATTCCTTGAATACGCCGAATAAAATCTTCCCGAAAATAATGGTATCTTTTATTATCTTTGTGTTATTTGCGGGAATATCATTAAAGGTACAAAGAAAGAAATATTCCATCTCCTATGTTATGATGGTGTGTCAAAATTATACTATATGGATGTGGCATGGTGAAGTGGATAAAAAGCGAAACATGGCGTCACAAATTCACGAAGTTGATGAAGATGAAAATATGGATGATCGACTAGAAGATATGTTTTTTGATATTGGAGAATCCTATTTTAGGAAAGCCCGTATTTATGATACTTTATGAAGTGATAAGGATACAAATTTATATAAGTGGTGCACAAGTTTTACATGATTGTCTGCAGTGTTAAAATTGTTTAATCTAAAAGCAAAAAATGGATTGTCAGATAAAAGTTTTACGAAATTACTTGATTTACTGAAACAAATGGTAACAGAAGATAACAATTTTTTGGATCGTTGTTATGATGCCAAGAAGATATTGTGTCCAATGGGTTTGGAGTATATAAAAATATATATATATATATATATATATATATGCCTTAATGATTGGATATTATACAGGAAAGAGTATGAAAATTTGGATTAATGTATGAAATATGGTGTGTCGTGTTACAAGTTGAAGGACACCAATGATGACGACAATGACAATGTTAGTAGGAA
The DNA here is from genome assembly GCA_022829125.1 of Lathyrus tuberosus. Taxonomy (NCBI): domain Eukaryota; kingdom Viridiplantae; phylum Streptophyta; class Magnoliopsida; order Fabales; family Fabaceae; genus Lathyrus; species Lathyrus tuberosus. The sequence goes on from JALAZF010000009.1 coordinate 12,707,630, forward strand.
CGTCCTTCTGCTAAAATGTTATGGTACTTGCCAATAATTTCAAGATTCAAGAGAATTTTTGCTAATGCGAATGACGCAAAGAAGATGAAAGAAAATGTGATGGAAACATTCGCCATGTAGTTGATTCTTTGCAATGGAAGAAAATTGATTCGTTGTTTCTAGATTTTTGCATTGAGCCAATAAACCTTGGGCTTGGGCTTACCACCGATGAAATGAACCCCTTTGGTAATCTGAGTACTAACCATTCTTCGTGGCCTATTCTTCTCACGATTTACAACCTATCTCATTGGTTGTGCATGAAGCGCAAGTATATGTGTTTAAGTATGATGATTTATGGACCACGACAACCTGGAAATGACATAGATGTTTATCTAAGTCCATTAATTAAAGATTTAAAACTTTTGTGGGAGGAATGCATTGAAGTTTATGGTGCATATTCTGGTGAAAAGTTTAATATGCATGCAGCTATTTTGTAAAATCAACAACTTTCTTGCATATGGTAAATTGGTTGGATATAGTGTCAAAAGACATAAAGTGTGTATTATATGTGAATATAATACTTATTATTACCAACTTGAGTTTTGAAAAAAAGATTGATTACCTTGTGTCATACCCCAAAATTTTGACCACTAAGATTTCCCATCATTGTGCAAATCATCATCACAATATGGATGAACCTTTATGCCTCATCAGTCTCCCCAAAGATGGGTGAGCATTCACTACAAACAATAATTAGGGTTTCAAGCCCTCTCAGAGTTCTTAGACAAAGGATCAATCAAGAATTAACATGATCTTCAACTTGTCTAACCTCTCAAACATCCACAATGGATCAAGAGGACTCCCACAGCAAGAATCAAGCACAAGGTTGCAGCATTCTGAGTGGATCAAGCCTCAAAATCGACAGGGTCACCAAATTAGGGTTTTGGTCGACCAGGGCCTCCAGATGGAAATTTTCCTCTGGGCATGAGCCAATGCTTCAAAGCATATCCTAATATACTCCAAGGGACCTCATGGACCCAATCATCAAGTCAATTTGGCCTCAGGGGATGCATTCACTAAAAATCAGGAATTAGGGTTTCTTGACCTAATTCACCCCTAAGTTGACTTTTGGGACAAATCAGGAGCCAAGACCTCAAGACATGGTTTGAGGGTCTCTAACACACTACATTGATCCATTTACAACAATGGATTAATCCAAGAAGCTTGATCAACAAGTTTCAAGTTCATCTAAACCACAGTTAGGGTTTCGTGGGAAAAGTCAACTGTATCTTTGACTTTTGCCCAAAGCATGCTCCCAAACCTTGGGACATGATTCAATACACCCTATAACACCTATGAAAAATCCATCAAGTTTGATTTAGGTCAAGGACATGATTTCATAGAGGATCACACAGTTTGGAATTCATCTGATAAAAAGTCAATTGTGCCCAAAAGTCAAAGTTTGACTTTTTGATTTTTTGATCAATTATGGTTCCCTAACCCTAAAATGATGTCAATGTGTGATTTGCATCATCATTCATCAATAAAAATCAAATAAAATGGGATAACTTTTAAAAGGGGTAACCATAAAAAACTTAGAAATTTTCTAAGTTATGGAACAAAGTGGCTAGGGTGCCAACTTCCAAGGATCATAACTTGAGATCCAAGCAACCATTTTGGCTGATCCAAAGATGGATTTGTAGCTCTCATGACATAATTTAAAAGTGTCAGCTACACCTCATTCCAATTCTCCATGGATTTTAAGTTATGGAGTGACCAAAATGACAAAAAGTGAAAATTTCACTTTTTTCCAACACTTAGTGAAATTTTCACTAAGTCAGAATCTGTCTTGCTTTTTTTCCAAATGTAGGGGCATTTTTCACTTGGATCCAAAAAGTGTCAAGACAAACTATGATCACCTATGTGTTGTATCATATAAGAGCTTTCCAAAATGGCCAAGAACTCCATCAAATTCCTTTTGAGCTAAGAGTTATGATAGTGGCAAAATGCCTTGTTGCAACTGTCATAACTAGGCAGATTTGTGCATTTTGCTCGATTTGAGCAATTTGTGCAAATGACAAACAAGTTTATCCATTTGAACACCTCAGGGGGAGACCAATGAGGGACAAGCACTGATCCATAAGCCTCCCAAGTCTTTGGAACTAAAAATAGCATGCTAAACCTAAAAAACCCTAAAGAGGGGACAAGACTCTAATTTTGTTTTGGAGCATTCAATGGATGCACCAAGGTGGCATGGACTGAACCATTTCCAACTGAATGAGTCAAGGATGATCTCTGAACTAGGGAACCACATCTCTGTGCTCTAACCTCTAGTCAATGGCTAAAGGAGACTTGGATTCCCATTGATCAACATTGGCCAAACCTCTGCTGCAGTTGCCATTCACTATTGCAGCCAAAACAAACTTGATATACTATAAATAGAGCTCAATTTTGATCAGTTTGAGTACACCAAAGCCATCAAACAGATGCTTTCCTCAAAATCTCTTTCTCTAGGCAAAAATGCCTTCTTTAGCAAGGTAACTCTGAGTTTTTGAGTTAGAGAGAAATTTCATCACAGCTCATGATCCAAACACATCCAATATGTCATATCTAAGCTGTCCAAACTCTCACAAGTGACCTATAACACCAAAATCACAAAGTCCCCTCTCAAAACCTCAAAATTGGACTTTTTTGCATTTTTCAAGCCATGTCTTGATTCAGTCACTTTTAAAACCAGATAAAATCTCAAACACACTCCAAATATCATCCTTGAACTGTCTCAAATGGTTCCACACATCTGGAACATCATTTAAACGAGTTGGTATTTTGGCCACTTTTGCCCCTTTTACAAGAAAGGGCCAATTTCCATTCCTGAGGTTTCCAGCTGATTCCAATCATCCTAAAAGCTTCTAAGGGATCATTTGAGAGTGTTCAAAGCATCAAAACATTTCTGGAACAAGGCACTTGAGAGATTGCCTAAAAAGCTCATAAAGAGGTAAGCATCTCAACTTGAACTCTTTAAAATATGCCTTGCTTTGAGGTCCACTGATCATGCACATCTCATACATGTTATATGTGTTGTGTTTGAACCAATTCATCATGTAATTCATGGCTGTACCAAGAGGTAGTACAGAAAATGCACATTATGGCCTATTTCAAAACCACTATCGGGTTTTGAGGAGGATTGATTTTCTGGAAAAACCACCACCACCATTGGATTCCTTAGGAAATTCTAGGCCAGATGCATATAAATTTTGTTTCCATCCATGGAGAAATGAGGAAGTTATGGCATTCACGTTTCTTACCAAAAACCTTGCCTTGCCTTGCCTTGGCCAGGCCAAGAACAAGGCAAGCCTTGTATATTTGTGGCTGGGGTTTAATACACAGATGTATCACCACCCCAGTGGTAAAGCGCACACACTGCACACAAGAGGTCTGGGGTTCGAATCCCCCTCGCCCCAGACCCCTTTTTAATGGTTTTTTTCACTTTTTTATTATTTTTCATATTATTTTTAATGATTTGAAAAATTAATAACTTCCTCAATTTTAATTATTTTTTATAGGTTCTTTTTGCAAAAAATAACAAAAATGTTGAAATATTTTATTCCACAAAAAATCAAATTTATATTATTTATTTAATATAATTAGTATTTTTGTGAATAAAATAATTTTTAATTGTTTTAAACATTTAAAAGTGAATGTTTATTTTGAAAATCAAAACCAAATGAGTTCTAAATCATCTTGTGATTAAAACCTCATTTTTCAAACCTTAAACAAAAATCACAAGTGCTTTATTCAAACTTATTTGGTATTTTTTATCATTTTATTGATTTTATTTAAATATTTACTTTTAAAGAAAAGCAAAATTAGGGTTTCTTTGATTTTCACCCTCACAAATCTTTTTCAAACACTCATGGGCCTCTTGATAGAGTGTAAGTCCCACCCCTTTGTAATTAAATAGTTTGGGCCTCAGTCATTGTGTAAGACCCACTGCATTTTCAAAAATCTCGGCGCGATTGCCATTTAAAAACAAAAATCATCTTGGCCTACCCTCGTGTTATAAGCCTCATTTCCTTTCTTTAAAACATTTTTGGGCCTCTTGATAGAGTGTAAGTCTCATCCCTTTGTAAATAAATAGTTTGGGCCTCAGTCATTGTATAAGACCCACTGCGTTTTCAAAAATCTCGGCGCGATCGCCATTTCAAAACAAAAATCATCTGGGCCTACCCTCGTGTTATAAGCCCTAGTTCTTTTCTTAAAATAATATTTGGGCCTCTAATAGAGTGTAAGACCCAATCCTTGTTGTACATAAACCCTTTTGGGGCTCACATATCGTATAAGTCCCTCTGTACAGTTTTCAAAGCAACGGTGCAATCATCGTTAAACCCTTGGGCCTCTCCTTGAGTTGTAAGCCCCAACAACTTTTAAAAGCACTTTCTACTTTGATTTTGAATATAATATTGTTATCAAAGTTTTCTTTGTTGAACAAATAACCAAACAGTATGGAAGCTCTACAACAGGTAAGTGTTTATCTGCTTTCATTTATCGCTTTCATATGTATATAACTGTATTGTGGGGCTGTTTCACTGTAAGTCTCCTTTCACATCCTTTTATATACTTGTCAAATATCAACTGTGTAATACTAGTATAGTTATTTAGAGTTTTCCCCGGCAACTACGTCTAGCACTAGGTAAAGCCTTGTTGGTCACTCTTAAATACAAACAAAACTAGATCAGTGTAATACCCCAAATTTTGACCACTTAGATTTCCCATCATTGTGAAAATCATCATCACAATATGGATGTACCTTTATGCTTCATCAGTCTCCCCAAAGATGGGTGAGCATCCAATACAATCAAAATTAGGGTTTCAAGCCCTCTCTGAGCTTTAGACAAAGGATCAATCAAGAAATAACATGATCTTCAACTTGTCTAATCTCTCAAACATCCACAATGGATCAAAAAGGACTCCCACTTCAAGGATTAAGCACAAGGCTGCTCCCTTCTAGGTGGATCAAGTCTCAAGATCGACAGTGTCACCAAATTAGGGTTTTGGTCAACCAGGGCCTCCAGATGGAAATTTTCATCTGGGCATAAGGCAATGATCCAAAACATGACCTAATATACTCCATGGAACCTCATGGACCCATGCATCAAGTCAATTTTGCCTCAGGGGATGCATTCATCAAAAATCAGGAATTAGGGTTTCTTGACCTAATTCACCCCTAAGTTGACTTTTGGGACAAACCATGAGCCAAGACCTCAAGAGATGATTTGAGGGTCTCTAATACACCATATTGATCCATTTGGAACAATGGATTGATCCAAGAAGCTTGAGCAACAAGTTTCATTTTCATCTGCACCACAATTAGGGTTTTAAGGGAAAAGTCAACTGTAACTTTGACTTTTGACCAAGACATGCTCCCAAACCCTAATACATGATTGAATATACCCTATGACACCCATGTAACATGTCCATCAAGTTTTATTTAGGTCAAGGACATGATTTCCTGAAGAATTGCACAGTTTGGAATTCATCTGATAAAAAGTCAACTGTGCACAAAAGTCAACTTTGACTTTTTGAGATTTTTCACCAAAATGGATTTTTAACCCTAAAATGATGTTAATGTATGATTTGAATCATCATTCATCAAGAAAAATCAAGAAAAGTGAGATAACTTGTAAAAGGGGTAACCATAAAACTTAGAAATTTTTCTAAGTTAAAAATAAAGTGGCAAAGGTACCAACTTTGGAGGACCATAACTCCTAAACCACAAGGCCAATTTTTTCCATCCAAAGCTTGATTTGTAGATCTCACTGCCCTCTACAAAAACTTCAACTAGGCCTAACTCCAATTCCTTATGGATTTTGAGCTATGAGTGAGCCAAAGTGGCTGAAAATGTGAAAAAATACCATTTTCCAACACTTAGAAAAATTCTGCCTAAAACAGAATTTTGTTGAAACACCAAAACTTGTGGGATTTTTGCACATAGATGCAAGCTGAATCAGTCCCAAAGTTAAACATCAATGTTGTTGCATATGTTGCTAAGAATTCAAAGGGCTCAACAGCATGAATTGATTCAACTCAAGCCATGAGAAATCCATGCCCAAAGTCATGCTGCTGCAAGCTGTTTTGGAAAAATCAGTTTGCATGTTTGCTTATCTCACACGATTTTGAGCCAAAGACTGAGGATCAGCATGCCACTTGTGTTCAAACCAATCACATTGCATCTAATCTAACTGATAAATCTGAGTCAAAAAGCCAAAGAACCTTCCAACTTGAAATTCATCCACTTTGGCACTTTTTGCCTTGAATTCAAAATGCATTTATGTGGAATAGTGCATTGTCAAGATTCTCACTCTCCTCAGTCAAGTTCTCTGATTAAACAACATTAAAAACATCTGAAGAATGTGATTTCAGTCAAGGCATAGCTGATCTATTTGGAGCAGCTGTTATGCCTAGTGCAAGAGACATTTATGCCAAGCCAATCCAAGCAAATGTGATCTGATCCAGCTGCCATTCACTATTCCTCCAAGACAAGAGTTGATCACCTATAAATAGATGTCTCAATGGATCACTCAACTCACCCCAAAGCCAGTGACAGCACTGCTTTCTCTCATTCTTTCTTGAACTTCAAGTTTTCTTGTTTTTGAGTAACCACTATCGGGTTTTGAGTTGCAGCCATAAGCAATCAATTCCAATTGCTCAAACACATCACATATGATGTATTTGAGGTGTCCAAGTGCTTAAACAACATCTGTAACACTCCCAGCTCAAAATCACTCTTCAACCAAGCCATTTTGCTTCAGTTTTGCAGGTGGAGGTCTCCAGCTTGATCCAGAGAATTTCAAAGTTTTCCAAAGCTTGCAACACACTCCATAACATCCATTGAAGCTGTAGGGATCATCAATTCACGACTGGAACACCATCTGGGCAAAGTTCCATTTCAGCTTGCATCAAGGTGAGCTTCAAACTCAAACTCCATGATCCATGCATATTTCCTTGCATGATAATTTTGCCATTTGATTACCATCATATGCTGATTGTTTTGCCTCAATAAATTTGATCATAGACCTCATAACCATGCTTGCATGATTGCTTTTGCAAATTAGGGTTCATCTGTGTTCATCATGATTATTTCACTCCACACTGAAAATGAATAAAATTGGGTATTGCCATCTTGTTCCTTGTGAAAAAACGCACGAGTTTGGTGTTTGAATCATGTCCAATGGTTGAGAGATGAGTGAGATAGGGTGCTTCATGCACGAGCTCGGGGAAGGAGATGGCCATGGCGCCATTTTCAGAAAACCAACCAAGTTCTCTATATAATTTTCACTTGCCATATATTTAATGAATTGGCATTGCGCCCCAGCGGTTCATCAGCTGGTTTTGTGAGTATTAGAAAGCGAGAGGTCTGGGGTTCGAATCCCCCTCGCCCCAGACTTCTTTTTATCACTTTTTTATTTTATTATTTTTCATACTATTATTTTTAATGATTTGAAAAATTAATAACTCCTTCAATTTTTATCATTTTTGATTGGTTCTTTTTGCAATAATTCACAAAAATGTTAAAATATTTTATTTTACCAAAAAATCCCAAAAATATTATTTATTTCATATAATTGATATTTTTGCAAAGAATTAATATTTTAATTGTTTTTGGCATTTTAAATATTTTTTCTACATTGATTTTGTAACTTTTAATGCTTTCTATTTGTTTTGTAGGTCAATACTTAATTTTTGAAGCATTAATCCAAGATTACAATTTGTTTCCCATGTGTAAAACAATTTTTGATCAATTTAATTGAATTTTTATTCAATTAAATACATTTTTTGGAAACAAATTAGGGTTTTGGATTAATTCAACCCTCATAAATCATTTTCAAAACTCTTTGGGCCTCTTGAGAGAGTGTAAGACCCATCCCCCCTTGTACAAAAACTTTTTGGGCCTCACTCATTGTATAAGTCCCTCTATACAAGTAAACGGCGCGATCGTCACCCGTTTAAAAATAAAAACCTTTTTGGGCCTCTCCTTGAGCTATAAGACCCATTCAAAACTTTTGGGCCTCTATTAGAGTGTAAGACCCAATCTCCCTTTTAACCAAAACATTTTTGGGCCTCACTTATTGTATAAGTCCCTCTGCGTTAAAAGAAAACCTCGGCGCGATCGCCATTTTTAAACGAAAAATCATTTGGGCCTACCCTCGTGTTATAAGCCCCACTCTTTTTCTTTAAACCCTTTTGGGCCTCTTGAGAGAGTGTAAGACCCATCCCTTTGTACAGAAAACCTTTTTGGGCCCCAGTCACTTGTATAAGTCCCTCTGTACAAATTCAAACAGTGCGCTCACTGATAAAACTCTGGGCCTCTCCTTGAGCTGTAAGCCCCAAATCTTTCTTTTTCAAAGCACTTTCTCCTTTGATTTTGAATATACTGTTGTTTTTAATCTTTCTGTGTTGAACAACTAACCAAACAGCATGGAAGCACTACAACCGAGTAAGTGGTTATCGCTTTCATTTACTGCTTTCATATTATAAACTGTATTGTGGGGCTGCTCACTGTAAGTCTCCTTTCATAAACTCATATCTACTGTGTAATAATAGTATAGATATTTCGAGTTTCCCCGGCAACTACGTCTAGAACTAAGTGACGCCGTTTCATTTATTCGTAGAAATAGACGCCTAGATCCCCAATAGGAGCACCAGATACAGTCTTCTCTTCGGCTGTCCTCCTTAGGAATCGTCAAGAAGCTCTACTCCCCAAGATGAATGTATTCTCTGTGAATGGCATCTTTGAGTTTCTTCCTAATTCTCGAACCTTCCTGACTTGATCTATTCCTTGTGGATAGCTTGCCTTGAATGTCTCGGGGTTTGGGTACCCACTACGGTCATAATCTTGGACCTTAACTAAGGAACCCTCTTTAAAAGTTAAAAGTCGTTGGATAGTAAACCTTGCACGTTTACCAGTGGTTTTCATCTTCAAAAGAGTTATCTCTCCTAATGGAAAGGAGATGATAGACCCACGGGCTTCTTAAAAGCATCGGCCTCCTCTTGGGCATTATTCAAGGACCCTACGGCTTCTTAGAAGTATTCACAGCCTCCTCTTAGGCTTCGTATAATGATCTCTTCCTTCGGGAATGATAGCCTCCTCTTGGGCTTAGTACAAGGACCCGTCGGCTTCTTAAAAGATTCCAGCCTCCTCTTGGGCTTCGTACAAATTGTCCCGACGACCTCCTAGAGGTATAGGAACAGAACCTAGTCATCCTCATAGAACAGTCCTTTCATAGAGTCTACTACTGTTTCTCGAAGCATAGTACAATAGATAAAACTCTAGACACGGACAGTCTAACTTCCTTGAGTCTCAAAGACATTCTCAAGCACCCTTCGTTAAATAGGAAGGAAACCCGCAGACTCGGACAGTCTCAATACCCTTTGGATTTCCCGTTTCCTCAAAGAGAAGGAAATATCCCTTATCCTCAAATTAAATCCCTGTGTACAGTGTTACTCATATAAGAACTGATTTTCTCTTTTAGATCAGTATATTGGATCTGTCACTCAACTGAAACAGTTACAATAGCCTCCATCTCGGGCTTCGTACGAGATACCAAAATTCTCCCCAGTGGAGTCAAAACAACCTTTTAGCCTCTCTCTCAGGCTTTGTATGAGACACAAAAGATTCCCTCGTTGAGTCAATCACCCCTTTTTTTGCCTCCATCTCGGGCCTCGTACGAGATATAAATCCCTTAAGCAAGAGTCGAACTCTTTGCTAGCCTCCTCTTAGGCTTTGTATAACGATATGCCCCACTGGGTCAAAAACCTTTAGCCTCTCTCTCGGGCTTTGTACGAGACACAAAATAGCCTCCTCTTAGGCTTTGTATAATGATTTTCCTAGCGGAAATTAGCCTCCTCTTAGGCTTTGTATAAGAAAACCACTGGTTGATCCAATCAACCTTTTAGCATCAAAGCTGTGCCTCGTTCACAGTACACAAACATCAACAACTCCTTTCCTTTCATCTAATCGCTGTAAGCGGCAAGCCTCTGGATCATCTATATCCATGCCATTGTCCCTCTTTTAGCATGAGAAATTCCTAAGGAAAGATGGCATTGCTCTACACTGAGTTAAAGTCTTCTCCTTCAGGTTAAAACCCTTTCTTCGGAAATTATGGCATTGCTCGGATCCGCGAATCCCAGTTAAAGTAATTCTCCTTCTCCCCTCTTTAGAGATGACAAATTCTCTCTAAAGTCGAGGTCTTTTAGCTTCACATCTTGGGCTTTGAACAAGATACAAATCACCTTTCGCTTCACGTCTTGGGCTTTGAACAAGACACCAAAAACCAATTTCCTCCCATAGAATAGGAGGAACTACGAACGCTCTGATTTCCCTGTTTCGGTAAACGGGAATACGTAGGCATAAGATCGAAAGAAAAGATCTTAGCGAGCGCAATCAACAAAAAACCCAAATCCCATATCTCCATCAATTAAAAGCAGTAATTCAAAAGCATCAGTCCTAACATCCTAATCCTTATTCCCCGCCAGAAACCCTTTGCCTAGAAAAAAGAAAGAAAGAACCGTATTGGCGAAATACGAATAACCAGTACAAAGGCCCCCCACATTGATAGCATCCGTAACCTAACAGACCGCTGTTTAAACTCAGTATGCAAGCAGGGTTAATTGGAGACATCTATTTCCCTTCCTTATTTAGCTCACAATAGGATAAAAAATGAATCGACCTGTAATTTTAAGCTCAACCGCAGAGAGCGACCAGCGCTTAAGAACCGCGTCCAAAATCGCTCGCTACAGAAAAGTGGCGCCCACCGTGGGGCCGTTCAAAGTTAGATCTAGGCACGGTCGTCCCCATTTTTCACAGAAAAGTGGCGCCCACCGTGGGGACAGTTTTTATTTCTGTCTGTTTTCCTTGTAAAATGGCGACTCTGCTGGGGAGTCTCATTTTCTGCCTTAGGGCATCATCCCCATTTTCTACGGAAAATGGGAACTCTACCGAAGAGAAAGATTGACCTATGTTGGTCCATCTCTTAGGCAGGGAACCACAGATTGGGGCTTCCGCCGGGGAACCCATTTCTGTCAGGAACTTAAGATTCATAGCTTTATAAGTCTAGGATGATTAGGACAAATATATATACTGCTTTTCCTAATTGCTATACGTGTTTATTTTTCTGCTACTGGGAATGCGTGTGATGCCGCATGTGGTGAGATTGAGTATACACTTAAGAAAAGCCAACCTTTTTCGTAGTGCGGAAGCTATCGGAAATAGATGTTACGCGATACTACCCTCATTTGAGGCTGGTGATCTATTCTCGGTGAATGGCACTTACTCTAAGATTGCACACAACTCGCTAGCGATCCGCTTGTTGTCTGCCTTCCTGGGAGGAGCTGATGATAATGAGTACAGGTACAAAAATCACCCTAGTATAAACCGTTGGGGATGGGTAGAGCCTTGACTTCATGACAACGACCCTTTGACCCCATGTTTTTTCTATGTTTTTGTGTGCTGCATTCATGCATTCATTTAATAAAACATTAAAACATTAAAAAAACTTTCTCTTCTAGTCTCTCTGTTTTTCAAATTAAACTAAGACTGTGATTGCAAATATCAGAGAAAAAGATTGCATTAATGGGTTTCGGTAGAAGGAGAACTCACCAGTATACCTTCAAGGTTCCAAAACTAGGGGATTTGAGAAGGTTAGCGAGGATGATCGTTAACCCAGAGGCTTTCAGAGCCAAGCACGGTGGTTTCCTACCACTGTTAAGAGTCCATGTGATTAAGGGGATCATGGACGCGCTCATTCAGTTCTACGATCCGGTTTATCATTGTTTCACATTCCCGGATTACCAGCTGGCACCAACGCTGGAGGAGTATTCTCATCTGACTGATTTACATATCATAGATCGAGCTCCATTTTCTGGACTGGAAGAAATTCCAAAGAATCAGACTATTGCAAGAGCAATTCATTTGGACGAGTCTGAGGTCCGGACTCACATGACCACTAAGGGTGGCATCCAAGGTTTGCCAGCCCAGTTCTTGACAAAGAAAGCTCTGTACTTCGCTAGTATAGGGAACGAGACTGCTTTTGAAAGCATCTTTGTCTTGCTCACCTACGGGTTATTTTTGTTTCCTAACATCAATAACTTCGTCGATATCAACGCTATTAAGGTTTTTCTCATTGGAAACCATGTGCCGACTTTGCTCGCAGATGCGTATCATTCTGTACACTTAGAAAATTTATACAGCGGAGGGGAGATCACATGCTGTGTACCTTTGCTTTACAAGTGGTTTATCTCTCACTTGCCCAAGTCTGCCGCTTTTTGGGATTGCAAGAGTGTCTTACGTTGGTCGCAGAAGATCATGTCTCTCACCAATTCCGATATAGATTGGTGTAATAGGATTTATGAGGGAATCAGAATCATTGACCGTTGTGGAAACTTCCGCAGCGTACCCCTCATAGGAACTAAAGGAGGAATCAACTATCATCCGATATTAGTTCTTCGTCAATTTGGATACCCGATGAGACACATCCCACTGGGTGTTCATCTGGAACGTCTTTTCTTCAAAGAAGGAGAAAACGATAGAGCACTAAAGATGGAAATAGTGCAAGCTTGGAAACATGTTCATAAGAAAGGACGAGAGTCTCTGGGAAAACCGGACTGTGTCTCGGTGGAGCCTTATCTCCATTGGGTACAAACTAGAGCTCTCAAGCTAAAGATGCCTTGTCCTCGTTACGGAATTCTTCCGCCAAGGGAAATTGTCATGTACTTCATGACGGAAACTGAAAGGCTTCAGGTTACTCTCAACAAAGTTCAAAAGGAAAGAAGGTCTTGGAAGAACAAGTACCGCACCCTCGACGTAGAGTGTATCCAAATACAGCAACTACTGAAAGAGAAAGATGCTCTGATTGAAATTTTGGAGCAGCACGTGTAGAGAATCAAGATGACCAAAGGAATTTGCTCACTCCTTTCACTTGGCAAAGGAATGACAACCCGACAACGGCCCAAGCGCCCCGGTCAAAGAAAAGGAAAGTACCAGAGTCAGCACCCGGTTTCTCCTCAGAGAGGACTCGGGACCCATTAGTTTAGGTTTCTGTTTCTGCACTTTGTAATCTACTGTATTTCCATTTCTGTAATCCTTTGAATTTCAATAAAAAGGGGTTTCCCCGCTGTTTGATATTTGCAATCTAATTGTCGAAGTTTATTTTGATTAAACCAAAAAAACAACAATTAATATAATCATTGCATTCATCATTCTCACATCGCGTATTCTTCTTCCCTACAAATCTCACATTTGTGTCTCGATCCTAGAGTCAAACTGTCTCATTCGTATAATACTCGGGCCAATCGTCAGAAAAAGATGGATGATCTTGAGGAAGAAAACAGAGAGTTGAAAGAAGAGATCGACACTCTGAGAGAGGATATGAGAAAGCTTCGTAACGACATGCAAGCCATGGGAGAAGCTCAGCTACAAAGAACTGTGATCTCAGAGATCACCTCAACGCCCATCATAGAAAAGTATGATCCTAGGTATCAGATACCAAAAGATCGTCCTTGGGGCATGCCTGTTAACTATATCCCGGAAGGATATGTTCCGCCGATCACTGAAGATCAGGGAATCGCAACAGAAGCCGCTGGGCCTGAAGGTTACAGACTTCGGGAAAGCGAAGATGCCAGGGGCATACTCAAGACTCCTGAAGGTTACAAACTTCGGGAGGCACCAAGACTTACTGCCGTAGTCACGGTACCACCCCCTGTGGTGCACACTGTCCCGGAAGGACAGATTCCACCAACACCTTCTGGTAAGAAGGAAACTATGTTTGACAGAATGGAGGAATTCCAGGAGCAGTTCTTGGAAATGCAGAAAGAGCTGCAAGCCATTCGTGGTCAGGATCTATTTGGGAAGGACGCCGCAGACCTCTGCTTAGTCCCAAATGTGAAAGTCCCGCACAAGTTCCAAGTGCCCGACTTTGAAAAATACAAGGGTAACTCTTGCCCTCAGAGCCATCTGGTGATGTACGCTCGGCGGATGTCAGCCCAGACGGAGAATCAGGACCTGCTGATTCACTACTTCCAGGATAGTTTAACCGGTGCCGCACTCAAATGGTACATGGGTTTAAACCGTGCCACGATCAGTACTTTCAGAGATCTTGGCACTGCCTTCGTCCAACAATACAAATACAATTTGGACATGGCACTCGAGAGAGATCAACTCAGATCAATGTTGCAAAAGGACAAGGAAACCTTTAAGGAGTATGCTCAAAGGTGGCGTGAAATTGCCGCTCAAATTTGTCCACCTCTTGAGGAAAAAGAGATGACAAAGATCTTCTTAAAGACCTTAAGCTCATTTTACTATGACCGAATGGTTGCCAGTGCGCCCAGTGATTTCACCGAAATGGTCGGTATGGGTGTACGTCTTGAGGAAGCCGTCCGAGAAGGATGTTTGGTAAAAGACACTGGATCAACGAGCGGTACTAAAAAATACGGTAGTGATCTCCCTAAGAAAAAAGAGCAAGATATTGGGAATATCTCTCTCAGAAACCAAAGGCGACGTTATCAGCCAGTGGCAGCTGTTACTCCTGCTATCGGCCCCGTGCCTGTTCCTATGTATCAACCTCAGGTTGCGCAGAGCCAACCTGGCCAACAAAGGACACAACAGCCTCTTCAGCAGGCTCGTCCTCCATATAACAATAACCGTACAACACGGCCACCAGGATTTGATCCTATACCCGTAACGTACGCAGAGCTGTTTCCGTTACTACTGGCTAAGGGGCACATTCAGACTAAGTCTCCCCTTACAGTACCAGAAAATCCGCCTTTTTGGTTTAAAGCGGATCAAACATGCCCTTATCATCAAGGAGGTTCAGGGCATAACATTGAGACTTGCCTCAATTTTAAATCCGACGTGCAAAAGCTTGTTAGGAGCGGGCTCTTATCTTTAAAAGATACGAATCCTAATGTTCTTACGAACCCGCTGCCTCAACATGAGAAGGCTGCAGTCAATCTGATTGAGAAAGAGACTAACAATGTCTATCAAATTCACGATGTACTCTTATTGGGGACCAATCTGGTCAAGATGCATTGTAGACAGAGTGGATATGGCCATGTGCCACCTCTAACTATCACCAGTGTAATATCTGCTCTAAAGATAACCAAGGATGTTCTGTGGTGCAAGCAGCTCTGCAGGAACAGATGGATCTCGGATGGATCCAAGAGCACCGAGTTCGTGGAGTTAACATGGTCTCTACGAATTCTAACGTCATTCAAAACCACGACATCCGTGTGATGAATGTCAACTTGGTGGCGATGCACTCAAGGCAAAGCCAGTATCATAATCTGCCGCGGCACGATTACAGTTCCTGTCTGATTTGCTCGGTAAACAAACAGGGATGCTCTTTCATACAAGAGGCCCTCCAGCGTCAGATTGATCTTGGATGGATCCAAGACTACCATGATAGGAACTCCTATCAAATTAACATGGTTCATATCTTTGATATCCGCGTAATGGATACCAACCTGGTAGAGTTACATGCTGAGCAGGTCCGACTTGGATTCTTAATATCACATGACTATCAAAATTGTAAAGCGGGTTGCGAAAACGATCGAGGTTGTACCCTTGTCCAGGAGGCACTTCAGCACTTGTTAAATCATTGGTGGATGCCAATCTATATGGACGAAGATACTCAGCAGATTAGTATCAATAACAGGAATCCTACTCGTCGTAAAAGTCAGGATGTCCGATCAATGGAAGTTAACCTAGTGAGGTTGCATTGTATTCAAAGTGGGCGTGGCCAGGTGCCACCACACAACTATGACAGTTGTAGCGTCTGTTCGGAAAGTAACCAAGGGTGTTACCTTGTGAGAGCAGCTCTTCAGGGTCAGGTCGATCATGGAGAAATTCGTCCATATCCAGGTTCAGGACCCATCATTTGGTCGCCGAACTACCTTGTCGATCAAGTTGAGAATGTTGTCACAATCTCGGGTCATCATAGGACCAGGGATGTTTTTGCCATCATTCCTCTACTTGACGAATCTAGAGATCCCAACCGGGAACGGATCGAGGTTACCTATGACGGTCAGAAAAATCAGAAGGTTCCCATAGTCATCTATCTACCGGGGCCATTACCGTATGAATCAGCTAAGGCGATCCCTTACAAATACGGTGCAACAATAATCGAGAATGGAAAGGAAATTCCATTACCCTCCGTCGTGAATATTGCAGACATCAGTCGTGTAACAAGGAGCGGTCGAATCTTCAACCGAGGGGTTGGAGAATCCAACAAAGAAAAGGAACTTCATGCAGAAATTCCTGATCCACCAGTCGGTCAATCTGGTAATCCCGACTTTTCAAAAGACAAGGATGAGATGCTAAAGCTCATCCAAAGGAGTGAATATAACATTGTTGATAAACTGTTACAAACTCCTTCAAAGATCTCAGTATTATCACTGTTACTCAGGTCAGAAGCACACAGAGAGGCTCTACAGAAAGTCTTGGAGCAAGCCTTTGTGGAACAGGATGTAACAATTAGACAGTTCGATAGCATTGTCTCTAGCATCACTTCCTGCAATAATTTGGGATTTAGTGATGAGGAATTACCTGAAGAGGGTTGTCGTCATAACATGGCGCTCAACATTACAGTTAACTGCCAGGGCGATGCTTTAGCCAACGTACTGGTAGACACAGGGTCAGCCCTGAATGTTATGCCGAAGTCCACTTTGATGCAATTATCATTTAAGGGCCCTCCGATGAGAGTCAGCGAGGTCATCGTCAAAGCATTCGACGGATCCAGAAAAACAGTTATCGGCGAAGTTGATCTTCCCATAACTATTGGTCCTCACACTTTCCAAGTCACTTTCCAGGTCATGGACATCCGGGCAACATACAGTTGTTTATTAGGAAGACCTTGGATACATCAGGCTGGAGCGGTCACTTCGACCCTCCACCAAAAGCTAAAGTTCATCAAGAACGATCAACTTGTCGTGGTTTATGGGGAACAAGCCTTGCTTGTAAGCAACTTATCATCATCTACTTGTGTAGAACCCGAGGAGGTTTTTGGAACTCAGTTCCAAGCACTATCGGTGAGCAAGGACGATCAATCTGAAGAAGGAACCTCGATTTCCTCATACAAAGATGCTATCAAAGCGGTCGAGAGTACCGATACAAAAGGATGGGGACGACTTGTCATTCCTATTGACAATAAAACAAAGAAGGGTCTTGGTTTTTCTGCAACCTATACCCAGACGACCGCCAACGATGAAAGTCTTCATCCCCTTCAAAACTTCTTCCACAGTGGAGGTTTTCTCCACCCAGTGTCTCAGACAGTTCATGCTATCAATGAGGAAGATCCCTCTGACACAGATGAAGAATGGAAGTTCTACCTTAATAAGGACGGCTATATGTCTCAGGAAGAGGTGCCTATGCCTTTTCGCTTTCCTACAGAAAGTCCGAGATTTATACCAAGATCGGATGTCGAAATGATCTGCGGGGATTGTGATCCGGAAGGATGCCGTGCTCCGCCAAATTCATTAGAGGAAGACACTCTGATGAAAGAAAACTTTGATCGCAATTACTATGGCCCGATGGATGATCTGCCAATGTGGCAGCCTTACCCAGGAAACTTGGGGCAAGAAAGTCAGCCGAGTAATGAAACTTAGTTGACCATCATTGAACAGAATACCCGTGTCCCCGCCATGTCATGGGATCAACACTCAGGTCATTCATAGACTACTCAACATGACGATGAATTCGCAACGTTCGCAGGACTTGAATTCATTAACTATGCTTTTCCTGAGGTCAACGTCATCGAAAGGGATGATTTCTCCAATTCCAAAGAAGTTTGGGACACTTTGGGACAACCAAGTGGAAAATACGACTTTATGGTCAAGTACACTGCTCCCGAAAGCTCTCGTATCAGGCTCGAAGATATCCAGCCAACTGGATGGGGAGATGCAGCTGAGAGCACCAATGCTATGCAAAATGCAACAGAGGAATCCTCCTACGAAAATTCTGCTTGGGAGACAGATTCCAACGATCCTGCTCCACCAGAAATCAGCGTCATTTCTGAAGACAAATCAAGGAAGGTGCCAGACTTTGTGATTCACCGAGGAGTTCGCCGCCAATGGGTTGCCGTCGAGGTTCCGAAGGTCATTCATCAGTCAAAGTAATTGCCATCTTTAACCTTTCACCCTGCCCAGGTGAAACAAATGTTTTGATAGGGCTCGCTTTTTGTAAATTTCCCTCTTCGCTTTGCCCAAAGCGAGTGAGTTTTGTTTTATAGGGCTGTAGTTTCAAGATTCGACTTGTTCATTAATAAAATAACGTCGTTCTGTAATTTCCGCATTAATTGCTGTTTTCTCTTTTTTCTTTTTCAGAAAATGGTAATCCTAAAAAAAAATATTCAATAATAAAAACAAGCAGTAAAATCAAAACACTGCACACACTTGCATTTTCTCTATCTCTTCTAAACACGAATCATCACGTCATGCAGATTGCTTGTTTTATACCCCGTTGAAACATACGATCCGATGCCTTCTCCCAACTTTGAGTTCCCGGTATTCGAGGCTGAAGAAGAAGTTGACAACGAAATTCCAGAAGAGATCTCCCGACTACTCAGACAAGAGGAAAGGCCCATTGAACCTCACAAAGAACCGTTGGAAATGGTAAACTTGGGTTCAGAAAAAGAGAAAAAAGAAATCAGGATCGGAGCATTGCTCAGTCCAATTGTCAAAGAAAGTTTGATAAAGCTTCTCAAAGAATTTCCCGATGTATTCGCTTGGTCCTATCAGGATATGCCAGGGTTGGATACCAGCATCGTGGAACATCATTTACCATTAAGATCGGAATGTCCACCAGTAAAGCAAAGGTTGAGACGCACTCACCCGGACATGGCCATCAAAATCAAGGAGGAGGTACAGAAACAGATCGACGCGGGTTTCCTCGCTACATCTGAATATCCTCAATGGTTAGCCAACATCGTACCCGTTCCCAAAAAGGACGGAAGGGTCAGAATGTGTGTTGATTACAGAGATCTAAACAAGGTAAGTCCAAAGGACGACTTTCCTTTACCACACATTGACATGTTGATTGACAGCACAGCAATGTTCAAAGTATTCTCCTTCATGGATGGATTCTCGGGCTATAACCAGATCAAAATGGCGCCGAAAGACATGGAGAAAACTTCGTTCATTACCCCATGGGGTACCTTTTGTTACAAGGTAATGCCGTTCGGTTTGAAGAACGCCGGGGCGACCTATCAAAGGGCCATGACTACTCTGTTTCATGACATGATACACAAAGAAATCGAGGTATATGTCGATGATTTGATTGCAAAATCAAGAACAGAGGATGAGCACGTTGAACATCTGTCAAAATTGTTCGAACGTCTAAGAAAATTCAGGCTCCGCTTGAATCCCAACAAGTGCACCTTCGGTGTCCATTCAGGGAAATTACTAGGGTTCATCGTCAACCAGAAAGGAATTGAAGTTAATCCTGACAAGGTCAAGGCCATTCAAGAAATGCCTTCTCCGAAAATTGAAAAACAAGTCAGAGGATTCCTGGGACGTTTGAACTACATCTCCAAATTCATATTCCTTATGACCGCGACATGTGCGCCGATTTTCAAATTACTCAAAAAGAACTAGGATTGCGTTTGGTCAGAAGACTGCCAAACTGCCTTCGACAGTATTAAGGAATATCTGTTGAATCCTCCGATTCTATCACCTCCAGTGGAAGGAAGACCACTGATCATTTACCTCACAGTCCTAGAGGACTCAATGGGATGTGTACTTGGCCAACAAGACGAAACTAAAAGGAAAGAGTCTGCCATTTACTATCTAAGCAAGAAATTCACCGACTGCGAGACTCGGTACACAAGGCTTAAGAAAACTTGTTGCGCTTTGGCTTGGGCAGCCAAACGTCTTCACCAGTACATGATTCGTCATACTACTTGGTTGGTCTCCGAAATGGATCCAATCAAGTACGTTTTCGAAAAACCTGCTCTCACGGGAAGGATTGCCCGTTGGCAGATGTTACTATCAGAATATGACATAGAGTACCATGCTCAGAAAGCCGTTAAAGGAAGTATATTAGCCGATCATTTGGCTCATCAACCGATTGACGATCAGGAATCAATCGGGTTTGACTTCCCAGACGAAGATGTCATGTATCTCAAAATGAAAGACTGCGATGAACCACTACCCAGTGAAGGGCCAGAACCAGGTTCCCAATGGGGACTAATCTTTGACGGAGCAGTTAATCATTACGAAAATGGAATTGGGGCAATCATTGTTACCCCTCAGGGTTCCCACATTCCTTTCACTGCTAGACTTACGTTCAAATGTACAAACAACGAGGCCGAATACGAAGCATGTATCATGGATCTCGAAGAAGCGATTGATTTAAGGATCAAAAACTTTTACGTATATGGCGATTCAGTCCTGGTTATTAACCAGATAAAAGGAGATTGGAACACATACCAATCGGGATTGATTCCTTACAAAGACTATGCAAGAAGGTTGTTACCCTTCTTCAACAGAGTCGACTTTCATCACATCCCTCGTGATGAGAATCACATGGCTGATGCATTAGCCACTCTCTCTTCCATGATTAGTGTAGGTCAATGGAATGACATACCTAAGATCGACATAATGCGCCTTGAACGGCCCGCTTACATCTTCGCGATTGAAGCAGTCATAGACGACAGACCTTGGTATCACGATATCAAATGCTTCCTTCAGAAATAAGAGTACCCATCTGGGGCACTCAGAAAAGACAGGAAAACCCTCAGAAGATTGGCTGGAAACTTCTTCCTGAGCGGTGACACTCTTTATAAGAGAAATTTTGACATGGTCTTGCTCCGATGCGTCGACAGACTAGAAGCAGACATGCTCATGAAAGAAATTCATGAAGGATCCTTTGGCACTCATGCCAACGGACACACAATGGCGAGAAAAATTCTCAGGGCCGGGTATTATTGGTTGACAATGGAATCCGACTGCTACAAGTACATGAGGAGGTGTCACAAGTGTCAGATATACTCCGACAAAATTCATGTACCGCCATCACATCTCAAAGTTCTTTCTTCCCCGTGGCCTTTTTCCATATGGGGAATCGACGTGATTGGTATGATTGAGCCCAAGGCTTCAAACGGACATCGGTTCATCCTGGTAGCCATTGACTATTTCACCAAGTGGGTCGAAGTAGCGTCATTCGCCAATGTAACCCGACAAGTGGTGGTCCGATTTATCAAAAACAATATCATCTGCCGTTATGGTGTTCCAAGCGAGATCATTACTGATAATGGATCCAACTTGAACAATAAGATGATGAAAGAGTTATGCGCAGAGTTCAAGATCGAACACCATAACTCATCTCCCTACCGACCCAAGATGAACGGAGCGGTAGAAGCGGCTAACAAGAACATCAAGAGGATCGTTCAAAAGATGGTTGTAACCTACAAAGATTGGCACGAGATGCTACCCTTTGCTCTTCACGGTTATCGTACATTTGTCCGCACTTCAACAGGGGCTACCCCTTTCTCTCTAGTGTATGGCATGGAGGCAGTGCTCCCCATAGAAGTAGAGATCCCGTCAATCCGAGTATTGATGGAAGCTAAGCTCACCGAAGCTGAATGGTGTCAAAGTCGACACGACGAACTGAACCTGATAGAAGAAAAGAGAATAACGACACTATGCCACAGTCAGTTGTATCAACAAAGAATGAAGAGGGCGTTTGACAAAAAAGTCCGAGCTCGTGTCTTCATAAAAGGAGACCTCGTGCTCAAGAAGATACAATCATTTCTCTCTGATTCGCGAGGCAAATGGACTCCGAATTATGATGGCCCCTATGTGGTCACGAAAGCTTTCTTAGGCGGCGCCTTGAGACTTGCAACCATGGACGGAGAGGAATTTGCCTACCCCACGAATGTTGATGTAGTCAAGAAATACTTCGCCTAAACTAAAAAAAAAAAAAAACATCTCGGTGGATTGAAAATCCGAAAGGGCGGTCCAAGCAAAAGTTAGAGACATGAAAAAAAAGAATCATCCTGATGGATTGGAAATCTCATAGTACAATCCAGGCAAAAATTAGGGATAATGGCAAGTAACTATGTTCAATAGAGGCAAGTCCCTCAGCAGCAGCAGTTACATCATCCATCAGAGGAAAACTCCAGTCAAGGTCATCTTCGACGGAAGCTCAGGATGCCCTAAATTCAAAGTTGGTAGAAGGATAGTGGTCGTTATGTTTCAACGTAGCCCTTTTCCCTGTAAATTACCATTTTCTAACTTTGTATATACTCTTTGGAATCACGCGTTTGGCTGATCTCCATCTTATCAATAAAATTTGAGCCCTTGTGCTTTTGTTTGTAATTCTTGCTTGTTTTAGCTTTACAGAACGACATTGTTTAAACTTAATCAGCGATTCTTGAAATAAAACAAAAATGAATTTACTTGTTAAAACTTTTTCTGCTTTTAAATTAAAGATGGCGTTTCTTTTGACTGTTGAACATCAGAAGAACATCGATTGCTTCTCCCGAAGTAAGAGAATTTCAAAGTGCATAATCAAAGTACTCCTTCTAAGCCAGTATGCCTGAATGAAGGGATCAACTGTGTCAGAGACCTTGTTTCGTCTGACACGCCTCGGCCGAGTTCTCATCTCCTAAGCCCGATCAACATAGCTCCCAACGGGACTATCTCTCCTAAGCAAGGTGGAATTGCTATTTTGAATCAACGGTACTTCTTCGCCCCGCGATGGCCAAGTATCCAATTGTGTTCATCCATTAGTCTGTATGTCGCGTCTGTTTTGTCAGCATAAACATACATACTTCATGCATTTTATTTGCGTTTGCATTTCGTATTGCATCACTATCACTTGAGTCGGTCTTGTCCCCTAGTGATAAATAGTTTTCTCAATCGAGTTTGTCAGTTCTTTCCTTGTCAGGAAGTGTTGCGTCTGCACAACCTCGCTTCCAGTTAATTCTGGAAAGGAGTCGGCACTTGGCCACTTTGATAACTTGAACCTCTGAAAAGCCAGAGAAAACTCTCGATAAACATCACTCTTCGCCATTGAAGATGATATCCTTGCTTTCCCGGATTAAGGAAAATCCACAGAGAAAGCCTCGTGATCAGAGATTCGGCAGCATGCCAGTTTGCTCCGAAAGGACCGCTGATGAAAAGGTCATCGGCCCCACAAAATTGGACCCCATCATATGGCGTTTCTCCGGGAAGATCCCGAGAAAAGTATGATGAAAGATCCCAAACGAAAACAATCTCTCAAGAGACTCGCTTTCCCCAGTAGAATCGACAAATGGCGTCTCCAACAGAGAAGTTTGTACAACTCTACAACTCAGACGACTGGGTTCCCCAGCAAGTCTGACATCAAAACTTTTTCCACTCAAATGGCATCTCCCCAGGAAAATTCGGCGAGAAGTTTGAGGAAAGCCGCTATGAATAGCGTCCCTTGTCAAGAAAGTTTATTGACAAAAGAAACTAAGACCAGTTCTTGGTAGAAAACCAGGATCGAGGGGAAGTTTATATCAGAAACTAAGACCAGTTCTTGGTAGAAAACCAGGATCGAGGGGAAGTTTATATCAGAAACTAAGACCAGTTCCTTGGTAGGAAACCAAGAACGAGGGGAGGTTTATTTCAAAAGAAAACTGAGACCAGTTCCTTGGCTGAAGACCAGGATCGAGGGGAAGTTTACCTTTTCTAAGCATCATTGCTTAGTTAAAGAAGATGAATGTGTAAGCTACCATTCATAACCACCATCAAAATTTCGGATATTCCGATATTTAATCCTCTTGCACCCCGAATGCTCGAATCCCTTCGTCATTCATACCTTCGGGTCCAAGAAGATTAAATAGGGGCATCTGTAATACCCCAAATTTTGACCACTTAGATTTCCCATCATTTTGAAAATCATCATCACAATATGGATGTACCTTTATGCTTCATCAGTGTCCCCAAAGATGGGTGAGCATCCAATACAATCAAAATTAGGGTTTCAAGCCCTCTCTGAGCTTTAGACAAAGGATCAATCAAGAAATGACATGATCTTTAACTTGTCTAATCTCTCAAACATCCACAATGGATCAAAAAGGACTCCCACTTCAAGGATTAAGCACAAGGCTGCTCCCTTCTAGGTGGATCAAGTCTCAAGATCGACAGTGTCACCAAATTAGGGTTTTGGTCAACCAGGGCCTCCAGATGGAAATTTTCATCTGGGCATAAGGCAATGATCCAAAACATGACCTAATATACTCCATGGAACCTCATGGACCCATGCATCAAGTCAATTTTGCCTCAGGGGATGCATTCATCAAAAATCAGGAATTAGGGTTTCTTGACCTAATTCACCCCTAAGTTGACTTTTGGGACAAACCATGAGCCAAGACCTCAAGAGATGATTTGAGGGTCTCTAATACACCATATTGATCCATTTGGAACAATGGATTGATCCAAGAAGCTTGAGCAACAAGTTTCATTTTCATCTGCACCACAATTAGGGTTTTAAGGGAAAAGTCAACTGTAACTTTGACTTTTGACCAAGACATGCTCCCAAACCCTAATACATGATTGAATATACCCTATGACACCCATGGAACATGTACATCAAGTTTGATTTAGGTCAAGGACATGATTTCCTGAAGAATTGCACAGTTTGGAATTCATCTGATAAAAAGTCAACTGTGCACAAAAGTCAACTTTGACTTTTTGAGATTTTTCACCAAAATGGATTTTTAACCCTAAAATGATGTTAATGTATGATTTGAATCATCATTCATCAAGAAAAATCAAGAAAAGTGAGATAACTTGTAAAAGGGGTAACCATAAAACTTAGAAATTTTTCTAAGTTAAAAATAAAGTGGCAAAGGTACCAACTTTGGAGGACCATAACTCCTAAACCACAAGGCCAATTTTTTCCATCCAAAGCTTGATTTGTAGATCTCACTGCCCTCTACAAAAACTTTAACTAGGCCTAACTCCAATTCCTTATGGATTTTGAGCTATGAGTGAGCCAAAGTGGCTGAAAATGTGAAAAAAATACCATTTTCCAACACTTAGAAAAATTCTGCCTAAAACAGAATTTTGTTGAAACACCAAAACTTGTGGGATTTTTGCACATAGATGCAAGCTGAATCAGTCCCAAAGTTAAACATCAATGTTGTTGCATATGTTGCTAAGAATTCAAAGGGCTCAACAACATGAATTGATTCAACTCAAGCCATGAGAAATCCATGCCCAAAGTCATGCTGCTGCAAGCTGTTTTGGAAAAATCAGTTTGCATGTTTGCTTATCTCACACGATTTTGAGCCAAAGACTGAGGATCAGCATGCCACTTGTGTTCAAACCAATCACATTGCATCTAATCCAACTGATAAATCTGAGTCAAAAAGCCAAAGAACCTTCCAACTTGAAATTCATCCACTTTGGCACTTTTTGCCTTGAATTCAAAATGCATTTATGTGGAATAGTGCATTGACAAGATTCTCAATCTCCTCAGTCAAGTTCTCTGATTAAACAACATTAAAAACATTTGAAGAATGTGATTTCAGTCAAGGCATAACTGATCTATTTGGAGCAGCTGTTATGCCTAGTGCAAGAGGCATTTATGCCAAGCCAATCCAAGCAAATGTGATCTGATCCAGCTGCCATTCACTATTCCTCCAAGACAAGAGTTGATCACCTATAAATAGAGGTCTCAATGGATCACTCAACTCACCCCAAAGCCAGTGACAGCACTGCTTTCTCTCATTCTTTCTTGAACTTCAAGTTTTCTTGTTTTTGAGTAACCACTATCGGGTTTTGAGTTGCAGCCATAAGCAATCAATTCCAATTGCTCAAACACATCACATATGATGTATTTGAGGTGTCCAAGTGCTTAAACAACATCTGTAACACTCCCAGCTCAAAATCACTCTTCAACCAAGCCATTTTGCTTCAGTTTTGCAGGTGGAGGTCTCCAGCTTGATCTAGAGAATTTCAAAGTTTTCCAAAGCTTGCAACACAGTCCATAACATCCATTGAAGCTGTAGGGATCATTAATTCACGACTGGAACACCATCTGGGCAAAGTTCCATTTCAGCTTGCATCAAGGTAAGCTTCAAACTCAAACTTCATGATCCATGCATATTTCCTCGCATGATAATTTTGCCATTTGATTACCATTATATGCTGATTGTTTTGCCTCAATAAATTTGATCATAGACCTCATAACCATGCTTGCACGATTGCTTTTGCAAATTAGGGTTCATCTGTGTTCATCATGATTATTTCACTCCACACTGAAAATGAATAAAATTGGGTATTGCCATCTTGTTCCTTGTGAAAAAACGCACGAGTTTGGTGTTTGAATCATGTCCAATGGTTGAGAGATGAGTGAGATAGGGTGCTTCATGCACGAGCTCGGGGAAGGAGATGGCCATGGCGCCATTTTCAGAAAACCAACCAAGTTCTCTATATAATTTTCACTTGCCATATATTTAATGAATTGGCATTGCGCCCCAGCGGTTCATCAGCTGGTTTTGTGAGTATTAGCAAGCGAGAGGTCTGGGGTTCGAATCCCCCTCGCCCCAGACTTCTTTTTATCACTTTTTTATTTTATTATTTTTCATACTATTATTTTTAATGATTTGAAAAATTAATAACTCCTTCAATTTTTATCATTTTTGATTGGTTCTTTTTGCAATAATTCACAAAAATGTTAAAATATTTTATTTTACCAAAAAATCCCAAAAATATTATTTATTTCATATAATTGATATTTTTGCAAAGAATTAATATTTTAATTGTTTTTGGCATTTTAAATATTTTTTCTACATTGATTTTGCAACTTTTAATGCTTTCTATTTGTTTTGTAGGTCAATACTTAATTTTTGAAGCATTAATCCAAGATCACAATTTGTTTCCCATGTGTAAAACAATTTTTGATCAATTTAATTGAATTTTTATTCAATTAAATACATTTTTTGGAAACAAATTAGGGTTTTGGATTAATTCAACCCTCAAAAATCATTTTCAAAACTCTTTGGGCCTCTTGAGAGAGTGTAAGACCCATCCCCCCTTGTACAAAAACTTTTTGGGCCTCACTCATTGTATAAGTCCCTCTGTACAAGTAAACGGTGCGATCGTCGCCCGTTTAAAAATAAAAACCTTTTTGGGCCTCTCCTTGAGCTATAAGACCCATTCAAAACTTTTGGGCCTCTATTAGAGTGTAAAACCCAATCTCCCTTTTAACCAAAACATTTTTGGGCCTCACTTATTGTATAAGTCCCTCTGCGTTAAAAGAAAACCTCGGCGCGATCGCCATTTTTAAACGAAAAATCATTTGGGCCTACCCTCGTGTTATAAGCCCCACTCTTTTTCTTTAAACCCTTTTGGGCCTCTTGAGAGAGTGTAAGACCCATCCCTTTGTACAGAAAACCTTTTTGGGCCCCAGTCACTTGTATAAGTCCCTCTGTACAAATTCAAACAGTGCGCTCACTGATAAATCCCTGGGCCTCTCCTTGAGCTGTAAGCCCCAAATCTTTCTTTTTCAAAGCACTTTCTCCTTTGATTTTGAATATACTGTTGTTTTTAATCTTTCTGTGTTGAACAACTAACCAAACAGCATGGAAGCACTACAACCGAGTAAGTGGTTATCGCTTTCATTTACTGCTTTCATATTATAAACTGTATTGTGGGGCTGCTCACTGTAAGTCTCCTTTCATAAACTCATATCTACTGTGTAATAATAGTATAGATATTTCGAGTTTCCCCGGCAACTACGTCTAGAACTAAGTGACGCCGTTTCATTTATTCGTAGAAATAGACGCCTAGATCCCCAATAGGAGCACCAGATACAGTCTTCTCTTCGGCTGTCCTCCTTAGGAATCGTCAAGAAGCTCTACTCCCCAAGATGAATGTATTCTCTGTGAATGGTATCTTTGAGTTTCTTCCCAATTCTCGAACCTTCCTGACTTGATCTATTCCTTGTGGATAGGTTGCCTTGAATGTCTCGGGGTTTGGGTACCCACTACGGTCATAATCTTGGACCTTAACTAAGGAACCCTCTTTAAAAGTTAAAAGTTGCTGGATAGTAAACCTCGCACGTTTACCAGTGGTTTTCATCTTAAAAAGAGTTATCTCTCCTAATGGAAAGGAGATGATAGACCCACGGGCTTCTTAAAAGCATCGGCCTCCTCTTGGGCATTATTCAAGGACCCTACGGCTTCTTAGAAGTATTCACAGCCTCCTCTTAGGCTTCGTATAATGATCTCTTCCTTCGGGAATGATAGCCTCCTCTTGGGCTTAGTACAAGGACCCGTCGGCTTCTTAAAAGATTCCAGCCTCCTCTTGGGCTTCGTACAAATTGTCCCGACGACCTCCTAGAGGTATAGGAACAGAACCTAGTCATCCTCATAAAACAGTCCTTTCATAGAGTCTACTATTGTTTCTCGAAGCATAGTACAAAAGATAAAACTCTAGACACAGACAGTCTAACTTCCTTGAGTCTCAAAGACATTCTCAAGCACCCTTCGTTAAATAGGAAGGAAACCCGCAGACTCGAACAATCTCAATACCCTTTGGATTTCCCGTTTCCTCAAAGAGAAGGAAATATCCCTGATCCTCAAATTAAATCCCTGTGTACAGTGTTACTCATATAAGAACTGATTTTCTCTTTTAGATCAGTATATTGGATCTGTCACTCAACTGAAACAGTTACAATAGCCTCCATCTCGGGCTTCGTACGAGATACCAAAATTCTCCCCAGTGGAGTCAAAATAACCTTTTAGCCTCTCTCTCAGGCTTTGTATGAGACACAAAAGATTCCCTCGTTGAGTCAATCACCCCTTTTTTTGCCTCCATCTCGGGCCTCGTACGAGATATAAATCCCTTAAGCAAGAGTCGAACTCTTTGCTAGCCTCCTCTTAGGCTTTGTATAACGATATGCCCCACTGGGTCAAAAACCTTTAGCCTCTCTCTCGGGCTTTGTACGAGACACAAAATAGCCTCCTCTTAGGCTTTGTATAATGATTTTCCTAGCGAAAATTAGCCTCCTCTTAGGCTTTGTATAAGAAAACCACTGGTTGATCCAATCAACCTTTTAGCATCAAAGCTGTGCCTCGTTCACAGTACACAAACATCAACAACTCCTTTCCTTTCATCTAATCACTGTAAGCGACAAGCCTCTGGATCATCTATATCCATGCCACTGTCCCTCTTTTAGCATGAGAAATTCCTAAGGAAAGATGGCATTGCTCTACACTGAGTTAAAGTCTTCTCCTTCAGGTTAAAACCCTTTCTTCGGAAATTATGGCATTGCTCGGATCCGCGTATCCCAGTTAAAGTAATTCTCCTTCTCCCCTCTTTAGAGATGACAAATTCTCTCTAAAGTCGAGGTCTTTTAGCTTCACATCTTGGGCTTTGAACAAGATACAAATCACCTTTCGCTTCACGTCTTGGGCTTTGAACAAGACACCAAAAACCAATTTCCTCCCATAGAATAGGAGGAACTACGAACGCTCTGATTTCCCTGTTTCGGTAAACGGGAATACGTAGGCATAAGATCGAAAGAAAAGATCTTAGCGAGCGCAATCAACAAAAAACCCAAATCCCATATCTCCATAAATTAAAAGCAGTAATTCAAAAGCATCAGTCCTAACATCCTAATCCTTATTCCCCGCCAGAAACCCTTTGCCTAGAAAAAAGAAAGAAAGAACCGTATTGGCGAAATACGAATAACCAGTACAAAGGCCCCCCACATTGATAGCATCTGTAAACTAACAGACCGCTGTTTAAACTCAGTATGCAAGCAGGGTTAATTGGAGACATCTATTTCCCTTCCTTATTCAGCTCACAATAGGATAAAAAATGAACCGACCTGTAGTTTTAAGCTCAACCGCAGAGAGCGACCAGTGCTTAAGAACCGCGTCCAAGATCGCTCGCTACAATCCCCCGTAGGATTCCAGATACAATCTTCCCTTCTCTTGGGGTTAAACAATATGGAACAAAGAGAAAGGTTGTATTCTCGATAAACCTTTTCTCAGACTGTCACTCTTAGAAATTGTCAAAGAGACTCTACTCCCCAGAGTTGATCTATTCTCCATGAATAGAATCTCTTGAGTTTCTTCCAAATTCTCGAACTTTTCTGGAATGATCTGTTCTCTGTGAATTACATTTCTTAAACTTCTCGTGGTATGGGGACCCACAGGCTTCCTAAAAGCATCCCCGCCTCCTGTTAGGCGTTGTACAAGGACCCTTCGGCTTCTTAGAAGTTCTCATGCCTTCTCTTGGGCTTAATACAAGAACCCTGACGACCTCTTAAAGGTATAAGACAGAACTTAGTCATCCTTTGCTAAATCAGTCTTTCCAGTGTCAAACCTCTGGCCACTTTAGGGTTGATACTCGTCCCTTAATGCCCGTGCCTCCTCTTGGGCACTGTACAATAGATAAAACTCTAGACTTGGACAGTCTAAACCCCTTGAGTCTCAAAGACATTCTCAAGTTCCTTTCAAACATAGGAAAAAACACTGATCACTCAGAAACCCGGCCTCTCTCATGAGGGCTCTCCCACTTGGCCCTGCCTATGGATCTAATCCTCTGCAGTAAGATAGCCTCCTCTTGGGCTTTGTACAAATGACTCTCCCCAGCGGAACTAACCTTTTCAGACTCTCTTGTTGAGTCAAACCCTTTTTTAGCCTCCGTCTTAGGCTTCGTATAAGACAGATAAAAGTACTCTCTTGTTGAGTCAAACCTTTTAGCCTTCGTCTTGGGCTTCGTACAAGACACCTATAAAACACTCTCTTGTTGAGTATAAAAGACTCTCTTGTTGAGTCAATCTCTCTTTAGCCTCCGTCTTGGGCTTCATACAAAACACTCTCTTGTTGAGTATAAAAGACTCTCTTGTTGAGTCAATCCCCTTTTAGCCTTTATCTCGGGCTTCGTACGAGACAGCAAAACACTCTCTTGTTGAGTATAAAGGACTCTCTTGTTGAGTCAGTCACCTATCAAACAAGCTCTCTTGTTGAGTCAACCTTTTTAGCCTCCGCCATGGGCTTTATACAGGACAAACAAAAGTACTCTCTTGTTGAGTCAAACCTTTTAGCCTCCGTCTTGAGCTTCGTACAAGACACATAAAAAGCACTCTCTTATTGAGTCAGTCACTTGTTAGAACTCTCTTGTTGAGTCAACCCTTTTAGCCTCTATCTCGGGCTTCGTACGAGACAACAAAAGACACCCTCTTGTTGGGTCAATCGCCTTCTCTTAGGCTTTGTATAAGGAAACCTCGGCTGAGTCAATCAACCTTTTAGCATCAAAACTGTGCCTTGCTCACAGTATACAAACATCAACAACTCCTCTTTAGAGATGACAAATTCTCTCTCATCCAAACCTTTCAGCTTCATATCTTGGGCGTTGAACAAGATACAAATCCCCTTTAGCTTCATGTCTTGGGATTTGAACAAGACACCAAAACAACCCTTTTTCCTCCCATAGAATAGGAGGAACTACGATCGCTCTGATTTCCCTGTCTCGGGAATACGTAGGCATAAGATTGAAAAATCTTAGCGAGCATGCTAATCAAAAACCCAAAATCCAGCACCTTCATATATCAATCAAAAGCATCCGACCTAATCCCTTACCAAAAACCTCGCAAATAGTCCAGACATTCTAATCTTAAAAAAATAACCGAAGAGGGGCCCACATCTCAATAGCATCTGTAAACTAACAGTCAACTATTTAAACTCAGTATGCAAGCAGGGTTAATTGGAGACATCTATTTCCCTTCCTTAATCAGCTCAATAGGATAAAAAATGAATCGAACTGTAGTACCCAAGCGATCGTGATTCAAGACCACAAAAATCGCGCTACACCTTGGGCATCATAAATTTCTAAAACCCGGTCATCTTTATCGTAGATTGCAGAAGGATTTTAATGGAGAGAAGGAATTTGATATGGCTCATAAACCTTTAACCGCAGATGAAGTTTATAAACTACAGAAACAAATTAATATTGTCTTTGGAAAGAGAGAAAAGGAAAAAGGGCCATTTGAGAAAAATATATGGAAAAAAGGTTTGTATTCTTTGATCTTCCATATTGGTTAAGTCTCGATGTAAGACATTGTCTTGATTTGGTGCATGTGGAGAAAATGTGTGTGATAGTTTGATTGAAGCACTTCTAAACATTCCAGACAAAACTAAAGATAGTAAGAATTCCCGTCTCGATATGGAAGTCATGGATATATGAAAACAGTTGGCTCCAATAGAATTAGGAAAAATAACTTATTTGCCTCCGGCATGTCACTCTCCATCTAAAAGGAAAAGAAAAAATTTTGTGAGTGTTTGCATGGTATCAAAGTTCCCCAAAGTTACGCATCAAAAATCAAGAAACTTGTATCAATGAAAGATTTCAGGTTAATTGATTTAAAATCTCATGATTGTCACGTCTTGATGCAACAACTTCTACCAGTGGCTATATGTGGCATCCTACCAAAAACTGTGAGAGTAACTATAACCAAATTGTGCTTATTCTTCAATGTTATATGTAATAGAGTTCTGGATTTAAAAAAAATAGATGAATTAGAAGATAAGGCTGCCATAATATTGTGTCAATTGGAGATGTATTTTCCTCCATCATTTTTTGACATTATGCTTCACTTACTTGTTCATCTAGTCAGAGAAATCATATTTAGTGGTCCAGTTTATTTAAGGTGTATGTATCAAATATAGCAATACATGAATATTTTTAAAGGACATACGAAGAATCATCACCGACAAGAAGCTTCGTTTGTTGAAAGGTACATTATAGAAGAAGCTATTGAGTTTTGTACAAACTACTTGTCGAAAGCAAAGT
The DNA here is from genome assembly GCA_022829125.1 of Lathyrus tuberosus. Lineage (NCBI taxonomy): Eukaryota > Viridiplantae > Streptophyta > Magnoliopsida > Fabales > Fabaceae > Lathyrus > Lathyrus tuberosus. The sequence goes on from JALAZF010000009.1 coordinate 12,740,435, forward strand.
CTATAGAATTCTAAAGTCTCGTCATACTAATAGCTATTAAGGTAGAGGTACTCAAGGTTTAAATGTTAAGTCAATGGCCCAGGATGTAGTTCTTCAAGAACATTTCTATATATTGAATAATCTTGATGAAGTTCAACCTTACATAGCTACTTACAAAAACACTTGTGAAGAAAAAAAATCCCCGAATGAGTGACAAGTTGTTATTGACAGAGCATAAGAAATTCATAGATTGGTTTAATGAAGAAATATCTAATGATGATAATGCACCCGAGACAATTAAATGGTTGTCATACATGCCAAAATTTAATGTGATAACTCGGAATGTATGCGATATTGGTCATTTTTCCTTTTATACAAAATCAAAAGATGGTCGTAGTACAATGCAAAATAGTGGGGTTATGGTTGAGGCCGAATCCATATATTTCTCTAGTTCTAAAGATAAGAATCATATATTGGCATCTAGAGTGTTCTATGGTGTCGTTAGGGAGATTTGGGAGATTTATTGTGTTATTTTTAGAATGCTTTTATTTAAATGCATGTGGGTTCCCAATAATAATGGTGTACAAGCTGATGACTTAGGATTCACCTGGGTTGACTTTGGCAAGGCAACTTATATGACTGAACCATTCATCGTGGCTTCTCAAGCAAAACAAGTTTTCTATGTGATTGACTCTTCGGACATATCGTGGATATGTTCAATCACAGAAATGGCAACTCTGCTGGGGAGTCATTGTCTGTATAGGATCATAAGACTAGAGGTCTAGGATGATTAAGACAAATATATATACTGCTTTTCCTAATTGATATTTGTGTTTATTTTTCTGCTAATGGGAATCCGTGTGATGTCGCATGTGAAAAGATTGAGTATACACCAAAGATATATGATGGCATTATACGGGTAATCTTACGGGGAGTGAATCCCAGTTAAGAGTCCCCGATCGACCATCAAACTCAATGGAGACACCCTTTGCAGATACATTGCCTATACGACTTCGGTTGTTGAAAGTAGTGTGGTCGACTGGGTTATCTGAGAAGCTGAGGTTTTTAGTAGACTAAAACCATTTTGTAGTGCAGAAGCTATCGGAAATAGTTGTCACGCGATACTACCCTCATTTGAGATCACTCTAAGATACATCAGCTCGCTGGCGATCCGCTTGTTGTTGTTATCCCAAGAGGGGTCAATGATTTTGCGGACAGGTACAAAAAATCACTAGTATAAACCTTTGGGGATGGGTAGAGTCTTGACTTCATGACACCGACCCTTTGACCCCATGTTTTTTCTATGTTTTTGTGTGCTGCATTCATACATTCATTTAAAAAACATTTCAACAAAGAAAATTTCTCTTCTAGTCTCTCTTTTTCAAATTAAACTAAGACAATATTTGCAAATGTCAGAGAGAGAGATTGCGTTATGGATTTTGGTAGAAGGAAAACTCACCAGTACACCTTTAAGGTTCCAAAATTAGAGGATTTAAGAGGGTTGGCTGGGATGATCACCAACCCTGAGACTTTCGGAGCCAAGTATGGGGGACTGTTGTCCCTATTAAGGGTCCATGTAATTGAAGGAATCATGTCAACGCTCATTCAGATCTACGATCCGGTTTATCACTGTTTCACATTCCTGGATTATCAGCTAGCACCAACACTGGAGGAGTATTCTCACCTGACTGATCTACATATCACTGATCAGGCTCCCTTTTCTGGACTGGAAGAAATTCTAAAAGATCAAACCATTGCAAGAGCAATCTATTTGGACGAGTTAGAGGTCAGGACTCAGATGACCACTAAGGGTGGTATCCAGGGTTTTCCACCCCAGTTCTTGATAAAGAAAGCCCTGTACTTTGCCAGTATAGGGAATGTGGCCGCTTTCGAGAGCATCTTTGTTTTGCTCACCTACGGGTTATTTTTGTTTCCCAACATCGATAACTTCGTAGATATCAATGCCATTAAGGTTTTTCTAATTGGAAACCCCATACCAACCTTACTCGCAGATGCGTATCATTCGATACACTTAAGGAATTTATACAGCGGAGGAATGATTACCTGCTGTGTACCCCTGCTGTACAAATGGTTCATTTCCCATTTACCAAAGTCTGCCGCATTTTGGGATCAAAAGAATACTTTACGTTGGTCGCAGAGAATCATGTCTCTTACCAACTCTAACATCGATTGGTACAATCAAATCTATGACGGGATCAGGATCATTGACCGTTGTGGAAATTTCCCAAATGTACCCTTTATAGGAACTAAGGGAGGAATCAACTATCATCCCGTTTCGGTTCGTCGTCAATTCGGATACCTAATGAGGCATGTCCCGCGTAATGCTCATCTGGAAGGTCTTTTCTTCAAGGATTGAGAAAACGACAGGGCGCTAAAGACAGAAATAGTTGTAAGTTATATGTGTGGAAAGCGAAAAGTAAAGAACACCGGGAAGTATAGTGGTTCCCCTCACAGGTCGAGAGTACTCCACTCCCCTTTCAACATGAATGAGAGTTTACTATTGTTTTGACTTTACAAGACTCTTCCTAGACTTTCTATACAAGTCACTCACAATCAACCACCAAGAACACCCTCTACACTTTTAAAGTCCAACCAAGAACAAATCTTACAATGGACCTCTTGTATCCATAATCCGGATAACAAGGATTCTAACAAACCCTATAAGAGAAACAATCTTTCCCTTATAGTCAACACCTAAAACCAAACACTTGTTGGACCTTTAGGATTTTACAATAGTTCTGAATTTTGAGTAAGTAGATGAAACTTTGATTCTTCAATATATCAATCCAAAGATTGATCTTCTCCTTTTTGTAACAATCACTCTTAATGATATTATACAAGTGTTCGACTCAATAAAAATGAAACTAATGCAAGGAGTATGAAGGTTTAAGTGCAGAAGTTTCTGTTTGAAAATTTTGAAGAACACTCTTGTAAAAATGCAGAATTTTTAAGTGATTGAATGATTGAAAATTATAGCAAAAAATGTGTCTTTAAAATCTGACAATTTGATGCTTAAATAATTCTTAAACACCTCTACAAATAGATATAATTTATTAAGGGATGCCATGGTTCAAATGGGAAAGGTTTGTGAAAGAAGCATGAAGAGATACAATAATTTTTGAAATCTGTTCAGTGGTAACCGGTTACAGCATAACTGCTAACCGGTTATCACGTTCTAACGTAAATAAAAAATTCAAAATTTCTTCATGTTAACCGGTTATCAGTTAAGCTGTAACCGGTTACATGTGTCCAGTTTTGAAAAATACTTGATTTTATGACATGCAACCTTCATGAATATGATTCAAAACCTTTTCAAATGATTAATGCAAAGTTTAGAAAATATATTGAACACTTGTATGCATCAATTAATAAGTGAAAGTTTTACCTTTGATCAATCCAAGATAATCTTCAATACTTGAATGATATTTGAAACTTTGAACTTGATTAGTCATGTCTTTTAGCCACTTTCTTTTTGCAACACATGTCATGAGCAAATAATGTTGTCTTCATCAAAATATGCAGTTGAAGAAGCTTGACTTTACAATAGTGCATGCCTGGAAACACGTTCATAGGAAAGGAAGAGAGTCTCTAGGAAAACCAGACTGTGTCTCGGTGGAGCCTTATCTCCACTGGGTACAAACTAGAGCTCTCAAGCTGAGGATGCCTTACCCTCGTCAGGAAGTTCTTCCGTTAAGGGATCCCGTCCTTTATTTTATGTCTGATACGGAAAAACTTCAAGTTACTCTCAACAAAGTTCAACATGAGAAGAGGTCTTGGAGGAACAAGTACCGTATTCTCAATGTGGAGTGTAAGAAAATACAACAGCTATTGAGAGATGCCAATTGAAATTCTGGCCTATATATCAGATGTCCTATCGAGATGTCGAGACACTGATATACAACAACAATGAACAAGTTCAAAATAAAAGTGTGCAGAAAATGTAAAGAACACCAGAAATTGTTAACCCAGTTCGGATCTAACTATCCTACATCTGGGGGCTACCAAGCCAGGGATGAAATCAATATTCGATAGTATCAATTCACTGATAACCACACCCGATTCAATCAGCTCACTTAATCACTACCCTTCCTATGACTTCTACCTAAGACTCCCCTAGGTATGAGGCCCTCCTCAAATCCCTCTTCAATCACAACCCGTGACTGGTTCCTTACAAGACAAGTAACAATGGTCGAAACACAAATTCTCAATACTTCACAGCTTATGAGAATTAACACACAGCTACTCAATACTTAAAAGCTTATGAGCAAGCTTACACAACTTACACTACAGTCCTTACGCTGTTATCATAAGATACCAGTTAGGCTCACAAAACACAAGCACACAACCCTAAAAATACATGTAAGTTCGACGCCTAAAACTAGGTTTTCATCAGTCTATTTATAGCTTGAAATCTGGACTGAATTGGGCTTCAAAAACGCAGCAATTAGGCTGCTCACAAATCTGCAAAATTAACTCCAATAAAATAGGTCTTCAATCCAAAGTTTCCTATTATGTCTCCATAATTAGAAACAGCAGCAAATCCGAAAACCAACAAATAACCCTAATCCAAAAATGCTTTGGATGCCACATAGGATAACCAAATATTCACAGAATATTCAGTTACAAATCATAGTAACAGAATCTGCAATAAAACTGACTTCACAACACGATGTCCTATGAGCTGCCATGGAACATCTTCATACGACATGTTGAACAAAGAGTAATGAAACATATTAGACATCTTCATTCAACATCTGCTGCTACATGAGTTTTAGCAAAATAATGCCAACCATAAAACCAAGGAAATAACAAAGATGCTCTGATTGAGATGTTAGAGCAATATGCTGTAGAAAATCAAGAAGACCAAAGAAATTTGCTCGCTCCTTTCACTTGGCAAAGGAATGACAACCCGACGGCGGCTCAAGAGCCCCGGTCAAAGAAAAGGAAAGCACCAGAACCAGCACCCGAGCTCTCTTCAGAGAGGACCCAGGACCCTTTAACTTAAACATTTCCTTTTTCAGCACTTTGTAATCTACTGTATTTCTATTTTCGTAATCCCTGAATTCAATAAAACGGGGTCTTCCCCACTGTTTGATATTTGCAATCTAATTGTCAAAGTTTATTTTGATTAAATAAACTTTAATTAATATAATCACTGCATATCATTCATCATTCTCACGTAACGCATTCTTCTTCCCTGCGAATCTCACGTTTGTGTCTCGATTCTAGAGTCAAACTGTCTCATTCGTATAATACTCGGGCCAATCAACAGAAAAAGATGGATGATCTCGAGGAAGAGAACAGAGAGTTGAGAGAAGAGATCGACACTCTGAAAGAAGATCTGAGAAAGCTTCATAATGACATGCAACAGCCCAGATACAACAACAAAGGACTGTGATCTCAGAGATCACATCTACGCCCATAGTGGAGAAGTATGATCCTAGGTATAAGATTCCAAAAGATCGTCCATGGGGCATGCCACTCAAATATATCCCGGAAGGATATATTCCGCCGATCATGGAAGATCCGGAAACTGTAGCAGGAGCCGCTGGGCCTGAAGGTTACAAACTTCGGGAAAGCGAAGATACTAGGGGCACGACAACAACTCCTGAAGGTTACAAACTTCGGGAGGCACCTAGAGTCATTGCCATGATGACTATACCACCACCCGTGGTACACACTGTCCCGGAAGGACAGGTTCCACATATACCTTCTGGTGGAAACGAAAGTATGTTCGACAGAATGAATGAGTTCTAGGAACAGTTCCTGGAAATGCAAAAAGAACTGTAAGCCATTTGCGGTTAGGACCTATTTGGAAAGGACGCTGCAGACCTTTGTTTGGTCCCCAATGTGAAAGTTTCGCACAAGTTCAAGGTGCCCGAATTTGAAAAATACAAGGGTAACTCTTGCCCTCAAAGTCATTTAGTGATGAACGCTCGGCGAATGTTAACTCAGACAAAGAACCAGGAGCTACTGATTCACTACTTTCAGGATAGTTTAACCGGTGCCGCACTCAAGTGGTACATGGGTTTATACCGCACTAAGATCGCTACTTTCAGGGATCTTGGCGCTGCCTTCGTTCAACAGTATAAGTATAACCTGGACATGGCACCAGACAGAGATCAACTCAGATCAATGTCACAAAAGGATAAGGAAACTTTTAAGGAGTACGCTCAGAGATGGCGTGAAATTTCCGCCCAGATTTGTCCACCTCTTGAAGAAAAAGAGATGACAAAGATCTTCTTGAAAACCTTAAGCTCCTTTTACTACGACAGAATGGTTGCCAGTGCGCCCAGTGACTTCACCGAGATGGTGGGCATGGGAGTTCGTCTTGAGGAAGTCGTCTGAGAAGGACGTTTAGTTAAAGACGCTGGATCATCAAGTAGTTCAAAAAGATATGGTAGTGCTCTCCCTAAGAAAAAAGAGCAGGATATTGGGAATATCTCTCTCGGAAAGCAAAGGCGACGATACCAACCAGTAGCAGCTATAACTCCTTCTATCAACCTTGCACCTGTTCCTACTTATCAAACTCAGGTTGCGCAAAGCCAACCGAATCAACAGCAATATCAGCAAAGGACACAACAACCTCTTCAGCAGGCTCGTCCTCCGTACAACAACAACCGTACAATGCGACCACCGGGGTTTGAACCTATACCAATGTTGTATGCAGAACTGTTTCCGTTACTACTGGTCAAGGGGCATGTCCAAACCAGGTCTCCTCTTACAGTACCAGAAAATTCGCCTTTTTGGTTTAAGGCGGATCAGACTTATCTTTACCATCAAGGGGGGCCAAGGCATAACATTGAGAACTGTCTCAGTTTCAAATCCGACGTACAAAAGCTTGTTAGGAGTGGGGTCTTATCTTTCAAAGATACGAATTCGAATGTTCTCACGAACTCGTTGCCTCAACACGAGAAAACTGCGGTGAATTTGATAGAGGGAGAGTCTAACAACAGCTATCAAATTCATGATGTACTCTTATTGAGGACCAATCTGGTCAAGATGCATCGCAGACAAAGCGGGTATGGGCATATACCACCTCATAACTATCATCAGTGTGATATCTGCTCTAAGAATAATTAAGGATGTTCTGTGGTGCAATCAGCTCTACAGGAACAATTGGATCTCGGGTGGATCCAAGAGCACCAAATTCGTGGGGTCAACATGACTTATACGAATTCCAACATCATTCAGAGCCACGACATCCGTGCGATGAATGTCAACTTGGTGGCAATGTACTCAAGGCAAAGCCAGTATCATAAGCTGTCGCGGCACGATTACATTTCCTGTCTGACTTGCTCGGTAAATAAACAGGGATGCTCTTTTGTACAAGAGGCCCTCCAGCGTCAGATGGATCATGGATGGATCCAGGACTATCATGATAAAAATCTTTATCAAATCAACGTGATTCAAATCTTTGATATTCGCTTGATGAATACCAGCTTGGTGGAGTTACACGCTAAGCAAGTCCAGCTCAGTTTTCTGACTTCGCATAATTATCAGAACTGTAAAGGATGTTGTGAGAGTGACCAGGGATGTGCTCTCGTTCAAAGGACTTTGCAACACTTGTTAAACCGCTGGTGGCTTCCGATCTATCTGGACGAAGACACGCAACAAGTCAGTGTGGTTAATGGGAACCCTACTAGGTGTCACAGTCAGATGTTCGATCAATGGAAACGGACCTAGTGAGGTTACACTACATTCAAAGTGGACGTGGCCAGGTGCCACCACATAACTACAAACGCTGTAGAGTTTGCTCGAAAAATAATCAAGGATGTTACCTCGTGCGAGCAGCCCTTCAAGGTCAGTTGGACCGCAAAGAGATTCAACAACATTTAGTTTCGGGGTCCATCAACTGGACGCCAGACTATTTCGTTGATCAAATCAAAGATGTGGTTGTAATCTCTGATCGCGAGAGGACCAAAGATGTTTGTGCCATCATCCCTCTGCTTGATGAATCAAAGGTTCTTAACCAAGAACTGATTGAAGTTACTTACGACAGTCAGAGAAATTAGAAGGCTCCTGTAGTTATCTATCTGCCGGGACCAGTGTCGTACAAATCCGATAAGGCGATCCCTTACAAATACGGTGCATCAACCATTGAGAATGGAAAGGAAACTCCATTACCCTCCGTTGTGAATATTGCAGACATCAGTCGAGTAACATAGAGCAGTCGAATCTTTAACCGGGGAGTTGGAGAACTTACCAAAGAAAAGGAACTTCAGACGGAAGCTCCCAATCCACCGATCGGTCAGTCCAGTGATCCCAACCTTTCAAAGAAAAATGATAAGATGTTGAAGCTCATCCAGAGGATTGAATACAACATTGTTGATCAACTGTTACAAACTCCTTCAAAGATCTCTGTGCTATCACTTTTACTCAGTTCTGAAGCCCACAGAGAGGCTCTGCAGAAAGTCTTAGAGCAGGCCTTTGTGGAATAGGATGTGTCAATACGATAGTTCGATAGCATCGTCTCTAACATCACTTCCTGCAACAACTTAGGGTTCAGCGATGAGGAATTGTCGGAAGAAGGCCAAAGCCAAAACATGGCGCTCAATATCACAGTTAACTGCCAGGACGATGCTTTAGCCAGCGTACTGGTAGACATCAGATTGGCTATGAACATTATGCCGAAGTCCACTTGAATGCAGCTATCATTCAAAGGATCCCCGATGAGGGGCAATGAGGTCGTCATCAAAGCGTTTGACGGATCTCGGAAAGCAGTTATTGGCGAAGTCAACCATCCCATTACTATCAGTCCTCACACTTTCCAAGTCACTTTCCAAGTCATGGACGTCCGAGCAGCATACAGCTGCTTATTAGGAAGACCTTGAATACACCAGGATGGGGCAGTCACTTCGACACTGCACCAGAAACTGAAGCTTGTCAAGAACGATTAACTCGTCATGGTCTATGGAGAACAAGCCTTGATCGTGAGTAACCTTTCATTATCCACTTGTGTAGAACCCGAGGAGGTTGTTGGAACACAGTTCCAAGCACTTTCGGTGAGCAATGAAAATCAGTCAGAGAAAGGAAACTCGATTTCCTCATACAGAGATGCTCTCGAAGTGATCAAAAGTAACAATACCAAAGGATGGGGACAACTTGTCATTCCTACTGATAACAAAACAAAGGAGGGTCTTGGTTTTTCCTCAACCTGTACCCAGACAGCTGCTAACGATGAAAGTCTTCATCCCATTCAGGACTTCTTCCATAGTGGAGGTTTCCTTCACCCAGTGTCTCAAGAAGTACATACCATCAATGAGGGAGACTCCTCTGATACAGATGAGGAATGGAAGTCCTATCTTAACGAGGATGGTTATATCTCTCAGGAAAAGGTGCCTATGCCATTTTACTATCCCGTACAGAGTCCGATATTTATACCCAGGTCAGATGTCAGAAAGATATACGGAGATTGTGATCCGGAAGGATGCCGTGCTCCACCAAACTCATTAGAGGAAGACACTCTGATGAAAGACAACTTTGACCACGACTATTATGGTCTGATGGATGGCCTGCCAATCTAGCAGCCGTACCCAGGAGACTTAGGGCAAGAAAATCAGCCGAACAATGAAAATCAGCTGAGCATCATTGAACAGAATACCTGCGTCCCCACCATGTTATGGGATCAACACTCAGGTCATTCAGAAAATATCCAGCACGACGATGAATTTGCAAAGTTTGTAGGACTAGAATTCATTAACTATGCTTTTCCAGAGGTCAATGTCATCGAGAGAGATGACTCCTCCAGTTCCAAAGAAGTGTGGGCTACCTTAGGACAACCGAGTGGCAAGTTCGACTACTTCGTTAAGTACACTGCTCCTGAAAGCTCTCGTATCATGCTCGAAGACATCCAGCTAACTGGATGAGGAGATTTACCTGAGAGCACAAATACTATGCAAAATACAACAGAAGAATCCTCCTACGACAACTCTGCTTGGGAGACAGATTCCAATGATCATGCTTCACCAGAAATCAACGTTATTTCTGAAGACAAATCAAGGAAGGTACCAGACTTTGTGATTCACCGAGGAGTTTGCCGCTAATGGGTTGCAGTCGATGTTCCGAAGATTGTTCATAAGTCAAAGTAATTGCCGTCTTTTACCTTTCACCCTGCCCAGGTGAAACGGATGTTTTGATAAGGCTTACTTTCTGTAAATATCCATCTTCGCTTCGCCCAAAGCAACAGAGTTTTGTTTTATAGGGCTGTAGTTTCAAGAATCAACTTGTTCATAAATAAAATAACGTCGTTCAGTAATTTCCGCATTTATTGTTGTTTTCTCTTTTTGTTTTTTTCAGAAAATAGTAATCCTAAAAAACACTTCAATAATAAAAACAAGCAGTTTTCAAAAAAACAACTGCACACACTCTTGCATTCTCTCTATCTCTTCTAAAAAACAATCATCACGTCATGCAGATTGCTTGTTTTAAACCCCGTTGAAACATACGATCTGATGCCTTCTCCCAACTTTGAATTTCCGGTATTTGGGGCTGAAGAAAAAGTTGATGACGAAATTCCAAAAGAGATCTCCCGATTACTCAGACAGGAGGAAAGGTCCATTGAACCTCACAAAGAGCCGTTAGAAACTGTCAACTTGGGCTCAGAGGAGGAAAGAAAAGAAATCAGGATTGGGGCACTGCTCAGTCCAACTGCCAAAGAGAATTTGACAAGACTTCTTAAAGAATTTCCCGATGTATTTGCTTGGTCCTACCAGGACTGCCAGGGTTGGATACCAGCATCGTGGAACATCATCTACCGTTAAGGTCAGAATGTTCGCCAGTAAAACAAAGGTTATGACAGACTCATCCGGATATGGCCATAAAAATCAAAGAGGAAGTACAGAAACAGATTGACGCGGGTTTCCTCGCCACATCAGAATATCCTCAATGGTTAGCAAACATAGTGCCCGTTCCGAAAAAGGACGGAAAGGTCAGAATGTGTGTGGACTACAGAGATCTAAACAAGGCTAGTCCAAAGGACGACTTTCCTTTACCACACATTGATATGCTGGATGACAGTACATCAAAGTTCAAAGTTTTCTCCTTCATGGATGGATTCTCGGGCTATAATCAGATCAAAATGGCGCCGAAAGACATGGAGAAAACTTCGTTCATTACCCCATCGGGTACCTTTTTGTTACAAGGTAATGTCGTTCGGTTTGAAGAATGTCGGGGCAGCCTATCAAAGGGCCATGACTACTCTTTTTCATGACATGATACACAAGGAAATCGAGGTATATGTCGATGATATGATTGCCAAATCTAAAATAGAGGAGGAGCATGTGACTCACCTGTCAAAACTATTTGAACGGTTGAGAAAGTACAAACTCCGCTTGAATTCTAACAAGTTCACCTTTGGTGTCCGTTCAGGGAAACTCTTAGGGTTCATCGTCAGCCAGAAAGGAATTGAGGTTGATCCTGACAAGGTCAAGGCCATTCAAGAAATGCCTTCTCTGAAAACTGAAAAACAAGTCAGAGGATTCCTGGGACGTTTGAACTACATCTCCAGATTTATATTCCTCATGACCGCGACATACACGCCGATTTTCAAATTACTTAAAAAGAACCAGGACTGCATTTGGACAGAAGATTGCCAAACCGCATTCGATAGTATCAAGAAATATCTGTTGAACCCACCGATTCTATCACCTCCAATGGAAGGAAGACCACTGATCATCTACTTAACAGTCCTAGAGGACTCAATGGGTTGTGTACTTGGCCAACGAGACGAAACAAAAAGAAAGAGTCTGCCATTTACTATCTGAGCAAGAAATTCACTGAGTGTGAAACTCGGTACACGATGCTTGAGAAAACTTGCTGCGCTTTGGCTTGGGCAGCCAAACGTCTTCGCCAGTATATGATTCATCACACTACTTGGTTTATCTCAGAAATGGATCCAATCAAGTATGTTTTTGAAAAACCTGCTCTCACGGGAAGGATTGCCTGTTGGCGGATGTTGTTATCAGAATATGACATAGAGTACCATGCTCAGAAAGTTGTTAAGGGAAGTATTTTAGCCGATCATTTGGCTCATCAACCGATTAACGATCAGGAATCAATCGGGTTTGACTTCACAGACGAAGATGCCATGTATTTGAAAATGAAAGATTCCGATGAACCGCTACCCAACGAAGGGCCAGAACTAGGTTCCCAATGGGGACTAGTCTTTGATGGAGCTGTCAATCATTATGGAAATGGAATTCGGGCAATCATCATAACACCTCAGGGTACCCACATTCCTTTCACTGCCAGACTTACATTCAAGTGCACAAACAACGAGGCCGAATACGAAGCTTGTATCATAGGTCTCGAAGAAGTGATCGACTTAAGGATTAAGAACTTGGATGTATATGGCGATTCAGCCCTAGTTATCAATCAGATCAAAGGAGATTGGAACATATATCAATCAGGACTGATTCCTTACAAACATTATGCGAGAAGGTTGTTACCCTTCTTCAACAGAATCGAGTTTCATCATATCCCTCGTGAAGAGAATCACATGGCTGATGCATTAGCCATTATCTCTTCCATAATTAGTGTAGGTCAATGGAACGAACTACCTAAGATTGACATAATACGCCTTGAGAGGCCCGCTTACATCTTCGCGATCGAAGCAATCATCGATGACAAACCTTGGTATCACGATATCAAATGCTTCCTTCAGAAACAAGAGTACCCACCTGGGGCACTAAGGAAGAACAGAAAAACCCTCAGAAGGCTGGCTGGTAGCTACTTCCTGAGCAGTGACACACTCTATAAGAAAAACTTTGACATGGTCTTGCTCCGATGCGTAGACAGACCAGAAGCAAACATGCTAATGAAAGAGATTCATGAAGGATCCTTTGGCACTCATGCCAACAGACACACAATGGCGAGAAAAATTCTGAGATCAGGGTACTACTGGTTGACCATGAAATCCGACTGCTACAAGTACATGAGGAGGTGTCACAAGTGTCAGATATACTCCGACAAAATCCATGTACCGCCTACACATCTCAAAGTTCTATCTTCCCCATGGCCTTTTTCCATATGGGGAATCGACATGACTGGCATGATCGAACCCAAGGCTTCGAACGGACATCGGTTCATCCTGGTAGCCATTGATTACTTCTCCAAATGGGTCGAAGCAGCATCGTACGCCAATGTAACCCGACAAGTGGTGGTCAGATTTATCAAAAACAATATCATTTGACGTTATGGTGTTCCAAGCCAGATCATTACGGATAATGGATCTAACTTGAATAATAAGATGATAAAAGAGTTGTGTGCTGAGTTCAAGATCGAAATCCATAACTCATCTCCCTACCGACCCAAGATGAACGGAGTTGTAGAAGCGGATAACAAGAACATCAAGAAGATTGTTCAGAAGATGGTTGTAACCTACAAAGACTGGCACGAGATGCTACCCTTTGCTCTGCATGATTATCGAACATATGTCCCCACTTCAACAGGGGCAACCCCTTTCTCTCTAGTATATGGCATGAAGGCAGTGCTTCCCATAGAAGTAGAGATCCCATCAATCCGGATATTGATGAAAGCTAAGCTAACAGAAGCTGAATGGTGTCAAAGTCGACACGACGAACTGAAACTGATCGAAGAGAAAGAGAATAACGACACTATGCCACGGTCAGTTGTATCAGCAAAGAATGAAGAGGGAGTTTGACAAAAAGGTCTGACCTCGCGTCTTCAGGAAAGGAGACCTTGTGCTAAAAAATATACAATCATTTCTCACTGATTCTCGGGGCAAATGGACCCCGAATTATGACGGCCCCTATGTGGTCAAGAAAGCTTTCTCAGGCGGTGCCTTGAGACTTGCAACCATGGATGGAGAAGAATTTGCCTACCCCACCAATGTTGATGTAGCAAATAAATACTTCGCCTAAATAAAAAAAGAGAAAAAAAACGTCTCGGTGGATTGAAAACTCGAAAGGGCGGTCCAGGAAAAAATTAGAGACATGTTCAAAAATCATCTCGATGGATTGGAAATCTCAAAGTACAATCCAGGCAAAAGTTAGGGATAATGGCAAGTAACTACGTCCAACAGGGGTAAATCCCCCAGTAGCAGTTGTAGCGCGAATTTTTGCGTGGTTGCGAAGCACTATCGCTTTGGGGTACTACAGTTCAATTCATTTTTATCCTATTGAAGCTGATTAAGGAAGGGAAATAGATGTCTCCAATTAACCCTGCTTGCGTACTGAGTTTAAACAGATGACTGTTGGTTTACAGATGCTATTGAGATTGTGGGTCTCTCTTAAGTTATTTTGTTAAAATAGTGCCTGGGCGATTGGTGGGAGGTTTGGGATTTTGGGTTTTTTGATTAGTGTGCTCGCTAAGATTTTTTAAATCTTATGCCTACGTATTCCCGTTTGACGAAACAGGGAAATTAGAGCGATCGTAGTTCCTCCTATTCTATGGGAGGAAAAAGGTTGTTTTGGTGTCTTGTTCAAAGCCCAAGACGTGAAGCTAAACGGTTTGTTTGTGTCTTGTTCAAAGCCCAAGATGTGAAGCTAAAGGGTTTTGACTTTAGAGAGAATTTGTCATCTCTAAAGGGGAGTTGTTGATGTTTGTATGCTATGGACAAGGCATATCTTTGATGCTAGGAGGTTGATTGACTCAACCAGGGTTTTCTTTATACAAAGCCTAAGAGGAGGCTATTGACCCAAAAAGAGGGTGTTTTTATATGTCTCGTACAAAGCCCAAGAGAGAGGTTAAAAGGGTTGACTCAACAAGAGAGTCTGTTATATGTCTCGTATGAATCCTGAGAGAGAGGTTAAAGGAGTTGACTCAACAAGAGAGTCTTTTATACTCAACAAGAGAGTGATTTGGTATCTCGTACGATGCCCGAGATGGAGGCTAAAAGTGTTTGACTCAACAAGAGAGTCTTTTATACTCAACAAGAGAGTGTTTTGGTATCTCGTACGACGCCCGAGATGGAGGCTAAAAGGAAGATTGACTCAATAAGAGAGTCTTTTATACTCAATAAGAGAGTGATTTTCTATCTCGTACGAAGCCCGAGATGGAGGCTAAAAGGGATTGACTTAACAAGAGAGTCTTTTATACTCAACAAGATAGTGATTTAGTATGTGTCTTGTACGAAGCCCAAGACGGGGGCTAAAAGGTGATTGACTCAACGAGAGAGTCTTTTATACTCAACAAGAGAGTATTTTTATATCTCGTACGAAGCCCGAGATAGCGGCTAAAGGGTGATTAACTCAATAAGAGAGTCTTTTATACTCAACAAGAGAGTGATTTTCTATCTCGTACGAAGCCCGAGATGGAGGCTACAAGGGATTGACTCAACAAGAGAGTCTTTTTTACTCAACAAGAGAGTGTTTTTCTATCTCGTACGAAGCCCGAGATGGAGGCTAAAAGGGAAGGGACCCAACAAGAGAGTCTGAAAAGTTAGCTCCCTTGGGGAGAATCATTGTACAAAGCCCAAGAGGAGGCTAAATTTCCTGAGGAAAGGATCATTATACAAAGCCTAAGAGGAGGCTATTGTAACTGTTTCAGTCTAGCGACAGGTCCAGTATGTCGGATAAAGAGAAAATCAGTTCTTATATAGGTAATGTTGTACCTTGGGATTGATCAGAGGATCAAGGTTATTTCCTGTTCTTTAAGGAAATGGGAAATCCAAAGGGTATTGAGACTGTCCAAGTCTACTGGTGTTTTGAGAAACCGATTCTCGGATAAGTGAATGATTTTTGTATAATGCCCAAGAGAAGGCCGGTATGTTAAGGGATGAAGGTCAACCCATTAACTGGTCTGACATTTGACTCAGAAAGACAGCTCTAGCAAATTGATGACTAGGTTCTGTTCCTATACTTGTAGAGGTCTCTAGGTCCTTATAATAAGCCCAAGAGAAGGCCTGAGAGCTTTTAAGAAGCCGAATGGTCCTTGTACAATGCCCAAGAGGAGGCGGGGATGCTTTTAGGAAGCCTGTGGGTCCCCAAATCCCGAGAAGTTCAAGACATGCTATTCACTGAGAATAGATCAAGCCAGGAAAGTTCGAGAATTTGGAAGAAGCTCAAGAGATTCCATTCACGGAGAAAAGATCATCCCGGGGGAGTTAGAGCTTCTTTGACAATTTCTAAGGGTGCTTTTAAGAAGCCTGTGGATCCCCAAACCCCGAGAAGTTCAAGACATGCTATTCACCGAGAATAGATCAAGCCAGGAAAGTCCGAGAATTTGGAAGAAACTCAAGAGATGCCATTCACGGAGAAAAGATCATCTCTGGGGAGTAGAGTCTCTTTGACAACTTCTAAGGGTGACAGTCTGAGAAAAGGTTCAAAAATAATCTGCCTTTCACATCTCTATATTGTTTAACCCCAAGAGGAGGGAAGATTGTGTCTGGTAATCCTGTGGGGATCTAGTTTTGACTGTATTTAAGAGCGATCAACGGGGCTTTACCTAGTGCTAGACGTAGTTGTCGGGGAAAACTCTAAATTACTATACTAGTATTACACAGTTGATATTTGACAGGTATATAAAAGTTTGTGAAAGAAGACTTACAGTGAGCAGCCCCACAATACAGTTATATATATATATATATATATATATATATATATATATGAAAGTGGATAAAGAAAGCGGGTAAACACTTAGTCGGTTGTAGAGCTTCCATGCTGTTTGGTTAGTTTGTTCAACAAAGAGAGCTTTGATAACAATATTATATTCAAAATCAAAGGATAAAGTGCTTTGAAAAGATTTTTGGGGCTTACAGCTCAAGGAGAGGCCCAAAGTTTAACGATGATTGCACCGTTGTTTTAAATTTGTATAGGGTCTTATACAAGTGACTGAGGCCCAAAAGTTTTTTTTTGGACAAAGGGATGGGTCTTACACTCTCTCAAGAGGCCCAAAGGATTATTTTTATACAAGTGGTGGGGCATACAGCTCAAGGAGAGGCCCAAGGTTTTTGTTTGAAGATGGCGATCGCACCGAGATTTTTGAAAACGCAGTGGGTATAATACAACATCTGAGGCCCAAATTATTTTGGTTTCAAAAAGGGGTTGGGTCTTACACTCTAATAGAGGTCCAAAGTTTGAAAATGATTAGTGAGGGTTGAAAATCAAAGAAACCCTAATTTGTTTTCCTTTAAAAGTAAATACTTAAAGAAAGTCAAATAAAAATTATAAAAATACCAAATAAGTTTAAATAAACTACTTGTGACATTTGTTTAAGGTTTTAAAAATGAGGTTTTAATCACAAGATGAATTAAAACTCATTTGGTTTTGATTTTCAAATTAAATATTCACTTTTAAATGTTTAAAAAAACAATTAAAAAGGAATTTATTCACAAAAATACTAATTATATTAAATAAATAATATAAACTTAATTTTTTTGTGGAATAAAATATTTCAATATTTTTGTGATTTTTTGCAAAAAGAACCAATAAAAAATAATTAAAATTGAAGGAGTTATTAATTTTCCAATTCATTAACAAAACATGAAAATATTGGAAAAAATAGCAAAAATGTGAGAAAACACAAAATGGCATGGGTGGGGTTTGTACCCACGACCTCAAGGTTATAGGGCGCGCGCCTTACCACTAGGGTGGTGATACATCTATTGATTAAAACAAAACAACAAATATACAAGGCTTGCCTTGTTTTCTAGGCCTGGCCAAGGCAAGGCAAGGCAAGTTTTGGCTCAGAAACGTGAAGGTCATAACTTTCTCATTTCTCCATGGATTGAGACAAAATTTAGGTCTATCCTGCCTAGAATTTCACAAGGAATCCAATGGCGGTGGTAGTTTTTCAAGATCATGTCCCCATTTTAAAACCCGATAGTGGTTTTAAAATAGGCTCTAATTGCATTTTATATGCTATCTCATGATAGAGGAAAGAATTGCATGTTAATTTGGTGCAAACACAACATATATAACATGTATAAGATGTGCATGATCAGTGGACCTCAAAGCAATGCATGATTCAAAGAGTTCAAGTTATGATGCTTACCTCTTTTTGGAGCTTTTGTGCAATCTACCAAGCCACTTGTTCCAGAAATGATTTGATGCTTTGGACACCCTCAAATGATCTCTTAGAAGCTTTTAGGATGGTTGGAATCAACTGGAAACCTCAGGAGCAAGATAGCAACTCTCTCAAATGGTGTTCCAGATGGGGGGAACCATTTGGGACAGTTCAAGGATGATATTTTGAGTGTGTTTGAGGTTTTATCTGGTTTGGAAAGTGACTGAATCAAGACATGGCTTGAAAAATGCACAAAAGGCCTATTTTGAGGTTTTGAGAGGTGACTTTGTGATTTTGATGTTACAGGTCACTTGTGAGTGTTTGGACAGCTTAGATATGACATATTGGATGTGTTTGGATCATAGGCTGTGGTGGAATTGCTCTCTAACTCAAAAACTCAGAGTTACCTTGCCAAAGAAGGTATTTTTGCCTAGAGAAAGAGATTTTGAGGAAAGCAAGTGTTGTAGTGCTTTGGTGTACTCAAACTGAACACAATTGAGCTCTATTTATAGTAGAGCAAGTTTTTTTAGCTACAATAGTGAATGACAACTGCAGCAGAGGTTTGGCCAATGTTGAGCAATGAGAATCCAAGTCCCCTCTAGCCATTGACTAGAGGTTAGGGCACAGGCTGCTGGTCCCCTTGGTCTTGGATAAGTCTTGACTGAATTCAGTTGCAAATAGCTCAGTCCATGCCACCTTGGTGTATGCATTGAATGCTCCAATCCAAAATTGGAGTCTTGTCCCTCTTTTAGGCAATTCTAGGTTTGGCATGCTACTTCTTGTTCCAAGGACTTTGGAGGCTTAGATCAGTGTTTGTCCCCTTTAGATTTGATCCTCAGATGTGTCCAAAGTGATGACAAGGCTTGGAATTATCTGATTTTTCCAAATCGAGCCAAAGTGTAAAATTCTGCCTAGCCTTGGCAGTTTTCAGCAAGGCATGTTGCCATTGTCATATCTCATGGCTCAAGTTGAGTTTGGTGATATTCTTGGCCATTTTAGAAAGCCTTCATATGATACAATAACTGTTTGATCATAGTTGGTTTTGATACTTTTTGGATCCAAGTGAAAAATGCCCCTACATTTGGAAAAAAGTGAAGGCAGATTCTGACTTAGTGAAAATTTCACCAAGTGTTGGAAAAAGTGGCATTTCATGTTTTCAGCCATTTTGATCATTCCATAACTCAAAACCCATAATGAATTGGAATGAGGTGTAGTTGAAGCTTTTGTAGAGGGCCATGAGGTCTACAAATCCAGCTTTGAATGGAGAAAAATGGCTTTGTGGTTTAGGAGTTATGATCCTCCAAAGTTGGTACCCTAGCCACTTTATTCCATAACTTAGAAAAATTTCTAAGTTTTTATGGTTACCCCTTTTACAAGTTATCCCACTTTTCTTGATTTTTCTTGATGAATGATGATTTAAATCACACATTACCATCATTTTAGGGTTAAAAAACCATAATTGTGAAAAATCTAAAAAAGTCAAAGTTGACTTTTGTGCACAGTTGACTTTTTGTCAGATGAATTCCAAACTGTGCGATCCTCTATGAAATCAAGTCCTTGACCTAAATCAAACTTGATGGACATGTTCCATAGGTGTCATAGGGTGTATTGAATCATGTCCCAAGGTTTGGGAGCATGTCTTGGTCAAAAGTCAAAGCTACAATTGACTTTTCCCGCGAAACCCTAACTGTGGTTCAGATGAACTTGAAACTTGGGAATCAAGCTTCTCGTATAAATCCATTGTTGAAAATGGATCAATGTAGTATGTTTGAGACCCTCAAATCCTCTCTTGAGGTCTTGGCTCATGTTTTGTCCCAAAAGTCAACTTAGGGGTGAATTAGGTCAAGAAACCCTAATTCCTAATTTTTTTTATGAATGCACCCCCTGAGATTAAATTGACTTGATGATTGGGTTTATGAAGTCCCATGGAGCATCTTAGGTTATGCTTTGAAGCATTGGCTCATGCCCAGTGGAAATTTTCCATCTGGAGGCCCTGGTCGACCAAAACCCTAATTTGGTGACACTGGCGATCTTGAGGCTTGATCCACCTAGAAGGGAGCGGCCTTGTGCTTAATCCTTGAAGTGGGAGTCCTCTTGATCCATTGTGGATGTTTGAGAGGTTAGACAAGTTGAAGATCATGTCAATTCTTGATTGATCCTTTGTTTAAGTGCTCTTAGAGGGCTTGAAACCCTAATTTTTGATAGTAGTGGATGCTCACCCCTCTTTGGGGAGACTGATGAGGCATGATGGCCCATCTATATTGTGATGATGATTTGCACAATGATGGGAAATATTAGTGGTCAAAATTTGGGGTATGACAGATGCCCCTATTTAATCTTCTTGGACCCGAAGGTGTGAATGGTGAAGGTATTCGGGCATTCGGGGTGCAAAAGGATTAAATATCGGAATACCCGAAATTTTGATGGTGGTTAAGAATGGCAGTTCACACATCCTTCTTATTTTTCTAAGCAATGATGCTTAGAAAAGGTAAACTTCCCCTCGATCCTGGTCTTCAGCCAAGGAACTGGTCTAAGTTTCTGAAATAAACTTCCCCTCGATCATGGTTTCCTACCAAGGAGCTGGTCTCAGTTTCTGATGTAAACTTCCCCTCGATCCTGGTTTCCTACCAAGGAACTGGTCTAAGTTTGCAAAGTAAACTTCCCCTCGATCCTGGTTTCCTACCAAGGAACTGGTCTCAGCTTCTGATATAAACTTCCCCTTGATCCTGGTGTCCTACCAAGGAACTGGTCTTAGTTTCTTTTGTCAATAAACTTTCTTGACAAGGGACGTTATACGTAGCGGTTTTCCTCAAACTTCTCGCCGAATTTTCCTGGGGAGATGCCATTTGACGAAAAAGGTTTTGATGTCAGACTTGCTGGGGAACCAAGTCATCTGAGTTGTAGAGGTGCACAAACTTCTCTGTTTGGAGACGCCATTTGTCGACTCTAGTGGGGAAAGCGAGTCTCCTAAAATACTGCTTTCACTTGGGTATTACATCATACTTTTCTCAGGATCTTCCCGGAAAAATGCCATATGATGTGATCCAATTTTGAGGTGCTGATGACCTTCTCGTCAGCGGATTTTTTCGGAGAAAAATTGCTGCATTGTCGAATCTCTGATTGAGAAGCTTTCTCTGGAGATTTTCCTTAATCTGGGAAAGCGGAGATATCATCTTCGCTGGCGAAGAGCGATGTTTGTCGAACGTTTTCTTGTTCTTCAGAGGTTCAAGTTATCAAAGTGGTCAAGGACCAATTCTAATCCAGAAATAAACTGGAGGAGAGAGATTGTTCAGATGCAACATTTCCTGACGAGGAAAGGACTGACAACTCGATTGAGGGAACTGTTATCACTAGGGGATAAGACCGACTAGAGTGATAGTGATGCAATATGAATGCAGATGTAAATCAATAATGCATGATGTATGTATGTTTATGCTGACAAAACTGACACGACATACAAACTGACGGATGAACACGACTGGATACTCGGCCACTGCGGGGGATGAAAAGTATCACTGGTTCACAACAACAATTCTACCTTGCTTAGGAGAAATAGTCCATGTGGGGAACAAGTCGTTGGTCGGGCTTAGGAGGTAAGAACTCGGCCGAGGGTGTCAGACGAAACATGGTCTCTGACACAGTTGATCCTTCGTTCAGACGTGCTGGTTTAGAAGGAGTACTTTGATTCTGCATTTTGACGTTCGATTACTTCTGGAGAAGCGGGTGACATTCTTCCGATGTTCAACGGTCAAAAGAAATTGCCATCTTTATTTTGAAGCAGAAAAGTTTTACAAGTAAATTCATTTTTGTTTCGTTTCAAGAATCGTCGATCTTATTAAAATGTCGTTTTAATAAAGCTAAAACAAATGAGAATTATAAACAAAAGCACAAGGGCTTAAATTTTATTGATAGGATGGAGATCAGCCAAGCGCGTGATTCCATAGAGTATTTACAAAGTTTAGAAAATGGTAATTTACGGGAAGAAGGCTACGTTAAAACATAACGACCACTATCCTTCTACCAACTTTGAATTCTGGACATCCTGAGCTTCTGTCGAAGATGACCTTGACTGGAAGTAGTTACTTGCCATTAATCCCTAAATTTTGCCTGGATTGTACTTTGAGATTTCCAATCCACCGAGATGATTTTTGCTTATGTCTCTAATTTTTGCCTGGACCGCCCTTTCGGGTTTTCAATCCACCGAGACGTTTTTTTTTTTAGTTTAGGCGAACTATTTCTTGACTACATCAACATTTGTGGGGTAGGCAAATTCCTCACCATCCATAGTTGCGAGTCTCAAAGTGCCGCCTGAGAAGGCTTTCTTGACCACATAGGGGCCGTCATAATTCGGGGTCCATTTTCCCCGAGAGTTAGTGAGAAATGATTGTATTTTCTTGAGCACAAGGTCTCCTTTTCTGAAGACGCGAGGTCAGACCTTTTTGTCAAACTCCTTTTTCATCCTTTGCTGATACAACTGACCGTGGCATAGTGCCGTGATTCGCTTCTCTTCGATCAGGTTCAGTTCGTCGTGTCAATTTTGACACCATTCAACTTCTGTAAGCTTAGCTTCCATCAATACCCAGATTGATGGGATCTCTACTTCGATGGGGAGTACTGCCTCCATGCCATACATTAGAGAGAAAGGGGTTGCCCCTGTTGAAGTGCGGACAAATGTACGATAACCGTGAAGAGCAAAGGGTAGTATTTCATTCCAGTCTTTATAGGTTATAACCATCTTTTGAACGATCTTCTTGATGTTCTTATTAGCCGCTTCTACCGCTCCGTTCATCTTGGGTCGGTAGGGAGATGAATTATGGTGTTCGATCTTGAACTCTGCGCACAACTCTTTCATCATCTTATTGTTCAAGTTAGAGCCATTATCTGTAATGATCTGGCTCGAAACACCATAACGACAGATGAGATTGTTTTTTATAAAGCAGACCACGACCTGTCGGGTTACATTGGCGTACGATGCTGCTTCGACCCACTTGGTGAAATAGTCAATGGTGACCAGGATAAACCAGTGTCCGTTTGAAGCCTTGGGCTCAATCATACCGATCATGTCGATTCCCCATATGGAAAAAGGCCACGGGGAAGAGAGAACTTTGAGATGCGTTGGCGGTACATGGATTTTGTCGGAGTATATCTGACACTTGTGACACCTCCTCATGTACTTGTAGCAGTCAGATTCCATGGTCAACCAGTAGTACCCTGCTCTTAGAATTTTTCTCGCCATTATGTGTCCGTTGGCATGAGTGCCAAAGGATCCTTCATTAATTTCTTTTATCAACATGTCTGCTTCTGGAGTGTCTACGCATCAGAGCAAGACCATGTCGAAATTTCTCTTATAGAGTGTATCACCTCTTAGGAAGAAGTTTCCAGCCAGTCTTCTGAGGGTTTTTCTGTCTTTCCTGGATGCCCCGGGTGGGTATTCTTGTTTTTGAAGGAAGCATTTGATATCGTGATACCAAGGTTTGTCGTCTATGACTGCTTCAATCGTGAAGATGTAAGAGGTTCATTCAAGGTGCATTACATCGATCTTAGGTAGGTCATTCCATTGACCTACGCTAATCCTGGAAGAGAGAGTGGCTAATGCATCAGCCATGTGATTCTCATCACGAGGGATGTGATGAAACTCGATTCTGTTGAAGAAGGGTAGCAACCTTCTTGTATAATCTTTGTAAGGAATCAATCCTGATTGGTATGTGTTCCAATCTCCTTTGATCTGATTGATAACCAAAGTTGAGTCGCCATATACGTCCAAGTTCTTGATCCTTAAGTCAATCGCTTCTTCGAGACCCATAATACAGGCTTCGTATTCGGCCTCGTTGTTTGTACACTTGAACGTAAGTCTGGCGGTGAAAGGAATGTGGGTACCCTGAGGGGTAACAATGATTGCCCCAATTCTATTTCCGTAATGATTGACAGCTCCGTCAAAGATTAGCCCCCATTGGGAACCTGGTTCTGGCCCTTCACTGGGTAGCAGTTCATCGCAATCTTTCATTTTTAGATACATGACATCTTCATCTGGGAAATCAAACCTAACTGATTCCTGATCATCAATCGGTTGATGAGCCAAATGATCGACTAAAATACTTCCTTTAACGGCTTTCTGAGCGTGGTATTCGATGTCGTATTCTGATAACAACATCTGCCAACGGGAAATCCTTCCCGTGAGAAGGGCTTTTTAAATACATACTTGATTGGATCCATTTCGGATACCAACCAAGTAGTGTGACGAATCATGTACTGGCGAAGACGTTTGGCTGCCCAAGCCAAAGCGCAGCAAGTTTTCTCGAGCATAGTGTACCTAGTCTCGCAGTCGGTGAATTTCTTGCTCAGATAGTAGATAGCAGACTCTTTCCGTTTGGTTTCGTCTTGTTGGCCGAGTACACAACCCATCGAGTCTTCCAAGACTGTTAGGTAGATGATCAGCGGTCTTCCTTCCACTGGAGGTGATAGAATCGGAGGACTCAACAGGTATTCCTTGATACTGTCGAAGGCAGTTTGGCAATCTTCTGTCCAAACGCAATCCTGGTTTTTTTTGAGTAATTTGAAAATTGGCGCGCAGGTCGCGATCGTGAGGAATATGAATCTGGAAATGTAGTTCAAACGTCCCAGGAATCCTCTGACTTGTTTTTTAGTCTTTGGAGAAGGCATTTCTTGAATGGCCTTGACCTTGTCAGGATCAACCTCAATTCCTTTTTGGCTGACGATGAAACCTAAAAGTTTCCCTGAACGGACACCGAAGGTGCATTTGTTTGGATTCAAGTGGAGTTTGTACTTTCTCAACCGCTCGAATAACTTTGACAGAGGGGTCACATGCTCCTCCTCTGTCTTAGATTTTGCAATCATATCATCGACATATACCTTGATTTCTTTGTGTATCATGTCATGAAAGAGAGTAGTCATGGCCCTTTTATAGGTTGCCCCAGCGTTCTTCAAACCGAACGACATTACCTTGTAACTAAAGGTACCCCATGGGGTAATGAACAAAGTTTTCTCCATGTCTTTCGGCGCCATTTTGATCTGATTATAGCCCGATAATCCATCCATGAAGGAGAAAACTTTGAACTTTGATGTACTGTCTACCAGCATGTCAATGTGTGGTAAAGGAAAGTCATCCTTCAGACTAGCCTTGTTTAGATCTCTGTAGTCCACACACATTCTGACCTTTCCGTCCTTTTTTGGAACTGGTACGATGTTGGCTAACCATTGAGGATATTCAGACGTAGCAAGGAAACCCGCGTCCATCTATTTCTGTACCTCCTCTTTAATTTTGATGGCCATGTCCGGGTGAGCCCGTCTCAACCTTTGCTTTACTGGCGGACATTCTGATTTCAACGGTAAGTGATGTTCCATGATGCTGGTATCCAACCCTGGCATATCCTGATATGACCAAGAAAATACATCGGGAAATTCTTTGCGAAGCTTTGTCAAACTATCTTTGGCAGTTGGACTGAGCAATGCCCTAATCCTGATTTCTTTTCTCTCTTCCTCTGAGCCCAAGTTTACTGTTTCCAACGTCTCTTTGTGAGGTTCAATGGACCTTTCATCTTGTTTGAGTAGTCAGGAGATCTCTTCTGGAATTTCGTTGTCAACTTCTTCGGCCCCAAATACCAGGAACTCAAAGTTGGGAGAAGGCATTGGATCGTATGTTTCAACGGGGTTTAAAACAAGCAATCTGCATGACGTGATGATTTGTTTTAGAAGAGATAGAGAGAATGCAAGAGTGTGTGCAGTTTTTTTCTGATAACTGCTTGTTTTTATTATTTGAATTGTTTTCTAGGATTACCATTTTCTGAAAAAGAAAAAAGAGAAAACAGCAATAAATGCGGAAATTACAGAACGACGTTATTTTATTTATGAACAAGTCGATTCTTGAAACTACAGCCCTATAAAACAAAACTCTGTCGATTTGGGCAAAGCGAAGAGGGATAATTACAGAAAGCGAGCCCTATCAAAATATCTGTTTCACCTGGGCAGGGTGAAAGGTTAAAGATGGCAATTACTTTGACTTATGAACAATCTTCGGAACATCGACAACAACCCATTGGCGGCGAACTACTCGGTGAATCACAAAGTCTGACACCTTCTTTCTTGGTTTGTCCTCAGAAATGACACTGATTTCTGGCAGAGCTGGATAATTGGAATCTGTCTCCCAGGCAGAATTGTCGTAGGAGGATTCCTCGGTTGTATTTTGCATAGTATTTGTGCTCTCAGGAAAATCTCCCCATCCAGTTGGCTGGATGTCTTCGAGCCTGATACGAGAGCTCTCAGGAGTGGTGTACTTGACCATATAGTCGTATTTACCACTCGGTTGTCCCAAGGTGTCCCACACTTCTTTGGAACTGGAGGAGTCATCTCTTTCGATGACGCTGACCTCAGGAAACGCATAGTTGATGAATTCTAGTCCGGAAAGCTTTGCCAATTCATCGTCGTACGAGATATGTTCTGAATGACCTGAGTGTTGATCCCATGACATGGTGGGGACACAGGTATTCTGTTTAATGACGCTCAGCTGATTTTCATTGTTCGGATAATTTTCGTGCCCCAAGTCTCCTGGGTACGGTTGCCAGATAGGCAGGCCATTCATTGGGCCATAATAGTCGTGGTCAAAGTTTTCCATCATCAGAGTGTCTTCCTCTAATGAGTTTGGTGGAGCACGGCATCCTTCCGGATCACAATCTCCACATATCATTTCGACGTCTGACCTGGGTATAAATCTCGGACTCTGTGCGAGATAGCAAAATGGCATAGGCACCTCTTCCTGAGAGATATAATCGTCCTCGTTAAGACAGGACTTCCATTCTTCATCTGTGTCAGAGGAATCTTCCTTGTTGATAGTGTGTACTTCTTGGGACACTAGGTGAAGGAAACCTCCACTATGGAAGAAGTTCTGAATGGGATGAGAACCTTCATCATTAGTAGCAGTCTGAGTACAGGTCGAGGAAAAACCAAGACCCTTCTTTGTTTTGTTATCAGTAGGAATGACAAGTTATCCCCATCCTTTTGTATTGTTACTTTTGATCACTTCGAGAGCATCTTTGTACGAGGAAATAGAGGTTCCTTGCTCTGATTGATTCTCATTGCTCACCGAAAGTGCTTGGAACTGAGTCCCAACAACCTCCTCGGGTTCTATACAAGTAGATAATGACAGGTTACTCACGAGCAAGGCTTGTTCTCCACAAACCGTGACGAGTTGATCGTTCTTGACGAACTTCAGTTTTTGGTGCAGCGTCGAAGTGACTGCCCCAGCCTGGTGTATCCAAGGTCTTCCTAATAAACAGTTGTACGCTGCCCGAATGTCCATGACCTGATAGTCGCATTAGAGTGGACTTCGGCATAACATTGATGGTCGATCCTGTGTCTACCAGTACGTTGGCTAAAGCATCGTCCTGGCAGTTAACTGTGATATTGAGCGCCATGTTGTGACTTTTGCCCCCCTCTGGCAAGTCCTCATCACTGAATCCTACGTTGTTGCAGGAAGTGATGTTAGAGATGATGCTATCGAACTGTCGTATTGACACATCCTGTTCCACAAAGGTCTGCTCTAAGACTTTCTGTAGAGCCTTCCTGTGGGCTTCGGAACTGAGTAAAAGTGATAGCACTGAGATCTTTGAAGGAGTCTGTAACAGTTGATCAACAATGTTGTATTCACTCCTTTGGATGAGCTTCAGCATCTCATCATTGTTTTTTGAAAGGCCGGAATTACTGGATTGACCGACTGGTGGATCAGGAGCTTCTGTCAGAAGTTCCTTTTCTTTGTTAGGTTCTCCAACTCCTCGGTTTAAGATTCGACCGCTCCGTGTTACTCAACTGATGTCTTAAATATTCACGACGGAGGGTAATGGAATTTCCTTTCCATTCTCAATTGTTGTTGCACCGTATTTGTAAGGGATTTCCTTAGCTGATTCATACGGTACTGGTCCTGGTAGATAGATAACTACAGGAGACTTCTGATTTTTCTGACTATCGTAAGTAACTTCAATCAGCTCCTGGCTAAGAACTTTTGATTCGTCCAGTAGGGGGATGATGGTACAAACGTCCTGGTTCCTCTCAGGGTCAGAGATTACAACCACGTCTCTGATCTGATCAGTGAAGTAGTACGGCGGTTCGGAACCCGGACATGGGCGAATTTCTCTGCGATCCACCTGACCCTGAAGAGCTGCTCGCACAAGGTAGCATCCTTGATTATTCTCCGAACAGACTCTACAACATTCATAGTTGTGTGGTGGCACCTGGCCACGCCCTCTTTGAATGCAGTGCAACCTTACCAGGTTTGTTTCTATAGATCGGACATCCTGACTTTGACGCCGAGTAGGGTTTCCATTAAGCACACTGATTTGTTGTGTGTCTTCGTCCAGATAGATTGGAAGCCAACAGTGGTTTAATAAGTGTTGTAAAGTTCTTTGCACGAGAGCGCACCCTTGGTTACTCTCACTGCATACTTTACAGTTCAGATAATCGTGAGAAGTGAGAAAACCAAATTGGACTTGCTTGGCATGTAACTCCACCAAGCTGGTATTCATCAGACGAATATCAAAGATTTGAATCATGTTGATCTGATAAGGATTTCTATCATGGTAGTCCTAGATCCATCCAAGATCCATCTGACGCTGGAGGGTCTCTTGTACAAAAGAGCATCCCTGTTTGTTTACCGAGCAAGTCAGACAGGAATTGTAATCATGCCGCGGAAGATTATGATACTGGCTTTTCCTTGAGTGCATCGCCACCAAGTTGACATTCATTGCACGGATGTTGTGGTGCTGAATGATGTTGGAATTCGTATACGTCATGTTGATTCCACGAACTCGATGCTCTTGGATCCATCCGAGATCCAATTGTTCCTGTAGAGCTGATTGCACCACAGAACATCCCTGATTGTTTTTAGAGCAGATATCACAATGGTGATAGTTATGAGGTGGCACATGGCCATATCCACTCTATCTACAATGCATCTTGACCAAGTTGGCCCTTAATAAGAGTACATCGTGAATTTGATAGGTATTGTTAGACTCTCCCTCTATCAAATTGACTGCAGCTTTCGCGTGTTGAGATAGCGGGTTCGTGAGAACATTCGGATTTGTATCTTTGAAAGATAAGACCCCGCTCCTAACAAGATTTTGCACATCAGATTTGAAACTGAGACCGTTTTCTATGTTATGCCCTGGTCCTCCTTGATGGTAAGGACAAGTCTGATCCGCTTTGAACCAGAAAGACGGATTTTCCAGTACTGTAAGAGGAGACCTGGTTTGGACATGCCTCTTGACCAGTAGTAACGAAAATAGATCTACGTACAACATTGGTATAGGGTCGAACCCTGGTGGTCGTGTTGCACGATTGTTGTTATATGGAGGACGAGCCTGCTGAAAAGGCTGTTGTGTCCTTTGCTGATATTGTTGTTGATTCGGTTAGCTTTGTGCAACCTGAGGTTGATACGTAGGAATAGGCGCGGAATTGATAGTAGAGTTACAGCTGCTACTGGTTGATAACGTCGCCTTTGCTTTTCGAGAGAGATATTCCCAATATCCTTCTATTTTTTCTTAGGGAGAGCACTACCGTATCGCTTTGTACTACTTGATGATCCAGCGTCTTTTACTAAACGTCCTTCCCGGATCGCTTCCTCAAGACGAACTCCCATGTCCACCATCTCGGTGAAGTCACTGGGCGCACTGGAAACTATTCTGTCGTAGTAAAATGAGCTCAAGGTATTTAAGAAGATCTTTGTCATCTCCTTTTCCTCTAGAGGTGGACAAATCTGAGCGACAATTTCACGCCATCTTTGAGCATACTCCTTAAAGGTTTCCTTGTCCTTTTGGGACATCGATCTGAGTTGATCTCTGTCCGGTGCCATGTCCAAATTGTATTTGTATTGTTGGACGAAGGCAGCGCCAAGATCTTTGAACGTGCCGATCGTGGCGCGGTTTAACCCCATGTACCATTTTAAGGCGGCACCGGTTAAACTATCCTGAAAGTAGTGAATGAGCAGCTCCTGGTTCTCTGTTTGAGCAGACATTCGCCGAGCGTATATCACCAAGTGACTCTGAGGGAAAGAGTTACCCTTGTATATTTCAAAGTCGGGCACTTGGAACTTGTGTGGAACTTTCACATTGGGGACCAAGCTGAGGTCCGCGGCGTCCTTTCCAAATAAATCCTAACCGCGAAGGGCTTGCAGTTCTTTCTGCATTTCCAGGAACTGTTCCTGGAATTCATTCATTCTAACGAACATGATGTCGTTTCCACCAGAAGGTATCTGGGGAATCTGTCCTTCCGGGACAGTGTGTACCACGGGCGGTGGTATAGTCATTATGGCCGAGACTCCCGGTGCCCCCCGAAGTTTGTAACCTTCAGGAGTTGTTGTCATGCCCCTGGCATCTTCGCTTTCCCGAAGTTTGTAACCTTCAGGCCCAGCGGTTCCTGCTGCGGTTCCTTGATCCTCATTGATCGGCGGAACATATCCTTCCGGGATATAGTTGGTAGGCATGCCCCAGGGACGATATTTTGGCATCTTGTACCTAGGATCGGACTTCTCCACTATGGGCGTCGATGTGATCTCTGAGATCACAGTCCTTTGTTGCATCTGAGCTTCCACTAGAGCTTGCATGTCGTTATGAAGCTTTCTCAGATCTTATTTAAGAGTGTCGATCTCTTCTTTCAACTCTATGTTCTCTTCCTCGAGATCATCCATCTTTTTCTGACGATTGGCCCGAGTATTGTACGAATGAGACAGTTTGACTCTAGAATCGAGACGCAAACGTGAGATTCGTAGGTAAGAAGAATGCGTTTATGAGAATGATGAATGCAATGATTATTAATTATTTTTGTTTATTCAAAGTAAACTTCGACAATTAGATTGCAAATATCAAACAGTGGGGAAGACCTCGTTTTATTGAATTCAAAGGATTGCGGAAATGGAAATACAGTAGATTACAAAGTGCTGAAAAAGGAAATCTAAACTAATGGATCCTAAGTCCTCTCTGAAGAGAGCTCAAGTGTTGGTTCTGGTGCTTTCATCTTCTTTGACCGGGGCTCCTGGGCCGTTGTCAGGTTGTCATTCCTTTGCCAAGTGAAAGGCGTGAGCAAATTCCTTTGGTCATTTTGATTTTCTACAGCATGTTGCTCTAAAATCTCAATCAGAGCATCTTTTTCTCTTAACAGTTGTTGTATTTTCTTGCATTCCACATTAAGAATACGGTACTTGTTCCTCCAAGACCTCTTCTCCTATTGAACTTTGCTGAGAGTCACCTGAAGCTTTTCCGTCTCAGACATAAAATAGAGGGCAAAGTCCCTTAATGGAAGAACTTCCTGACGAGGGTAAGGCATCCTCAGCTTTAGAGCTCTAGTTTGTATCCAGTGGAGATAAGGATCCACCGAGACACAATCTGGTTTTCCTAGAGACTCTTGTCCTTTTCTGTGAACGTGTTTCCATGCATGCACTATTTCCGTCTTTAGTGCCCTGTCATTTTCTCCTTCCTTGAAGAAAAGACCTTCCAGATGAGCACTGCGCGGGACATGCCTCATCGGGTATCCAAATTGACGATGAACTAACACTGGATGATAGTGTGTTCCTCCCGTAGTTCCTATAAGGGGTACATTTGGGAAATTTCCACAATGGTCAATGATTCTGATCCCGTCGTAGATTTGATTGTACCAATCGATGTCTGAGTTGGTAAGAGACATGATTCTCTGCGACCAACGTAAGGTATTCTTTTGATCCCAAAATGCAGCAGACTTGGGCAAATGGGAAGTGAACCATTTGTATAGTAGGGGTACACAGCATGTGATCATTCCTCCGCTGTATAAATTCCTTAAATGTACCGAATGATACGCATCTGCGAGTAAGGTCGGTACGGGGTTTCCAATCAGGAAAATCTTAATGGCATTGATGTCTAAGAAGTTATCAATGTTAGGAAACAAAAATAACCCGTAGGTTAGCAAAACAAAGATGCTCTCGAAAGCGGCCACGTTCCCTATACTGGCAAAGTACAGGGCTTTCTTTGTCAAGAACTAGGCTGGCAAACCCTGGATTCCACCCTTAGTGGTCATGTGAGTCCTGACTTCTGACTCGTCCAAATAAATTGCTCTTGCAATGGTTTGATCCTTTGGAATTTCTTCCAGTCCCGAAAAAGGAGCCTGATCAGTAATGTGTAAATCAGTCAGGTGAGAGTACTCCTCCAGCGTTGGTGCTAGTTGATAATCCAGGAATGTGAAACAGTGATAGATCGGATCATGGAACTGGATTAGCGTGGACAAGATTCCCTCGATTACATAGACCCTTAATAAGGACAGCAGTCATCCATACTTGGCTCTGAAAGCCTCGTGGTTAGTGATCATTCTCGCCAAACCTCTCAAATCCTCTAACTTTGGAACCTTGAAGGTGTACTTATGAGTTTTCCTTCTACCGAAATCCATTAGCGCAATCTCCTTTCTCTGACATTTGCAATCATTGTCTCAATTTAATTTGAAAAAGATAGACTAGAAGAGAAGTTTTTTTTTTAATGTTTTTTAAATGAATGCATGAATGCAACACACTAAAACATAGAAAAAACATGGGGTCAAAGGGTCGGTGTCATGAAGTCAAGGCTCTACCCCCCCCCCCCCCCCAAAAGGTTTATACTGGTGATTTTTTGTACCTGTCCGCAAAATCATTGACCCCTTTGGGATAACAACAGCAAGCGGATCGCCAGCGAGCTGATGTATCCTGGAGTGATCTCAGATGAGGGTAGTATCGCGTGACAACTATTTCCGATAGCTTCCGCACTACAAAATGGCTTAAGTCTGCTAAAAACCTCAGCTTCTCAGATAACCCAGTCGACCACACTACTTTCAACAATCGAAGTCGTATAGGCAATGTATCTGCAAAGGGAGTCTCCACTGAGTTTGATGGTCGGTCGGGGGATCTTAACTGGAATTCACTCCCAATAAGATTACCCGCATTGCCATCACCTATCTTAGGTGTATACTCAATCTTTCCATATGCGGCATCACACGCATTCCCATTAGCAGAAAAATAAACACAGATATCAATTAGGAAAAGCTGTATATATATTTGTCTTAATCATCCTAGACCTCTAGTCTGTGACATTTTGTGAGCTCAAGGTTTCCACCTTAAGGATTGTAGGAAAGAGAATTGGGCCCCACGGTGGGCGCCATTTTTTCTGTGGCACTTTTTTAAGGTTTCTACCTAAGAGATGGGAAGAGAACAAGATCTCGCATGTCCCCAGTGAAGTCGCCATTTCTCTGTAGCGTGAATTTTTGCGTGGTTACGAAGAACTATCGCTTTGGGGTACTACAGTTCGATTCATTTTTTATCCTATTGAAGCTGATTAAGGAAGGGAAATAGATGTCTCCAATTAACCCTGCTTGCATACTGAGTTTAAACAGATGACTGTTGGTTTACAGATGCTATTAAGATTGTGGGTCTCTCTTAAGTTATTTTGTTAAAATAGTGCTTGGGCAATTGGTGGGAGGTTTGGGATTTTGGGTTTTTTTATTAGTGTGCTCGCTAAGATTTTTTAAATCTTATGCCTACGTATTCCCGTTTGACGAAACAGGGAAATCAGAACGATTGTAGTTCCTCCTATTCTATGGGAGGAAAAAGGTTATTTTGGTGTCTTGTTCAAAGCCCAAGACGTGAAGCTAAACGGGTTGTTTGTATCTTGTTCAAAGCCCAAGATGTGAAGCTAAAGGGTTTTGACTTTAGAGAGAATTTGTCATCTCTAAAGGGGAGTTGTTGATGTTTGTATGCTATGGACAAGGCACAACTTTGATGCTAGGAGGTTGATTGACTCAACCGGGGTTTTCTTTATACAATGCCTAAGAGGAGGCTATTGACCCAACAAGTGGGTGTTTTTATGTGTCTCGTACAAAGCCCGAGAGAGAGGCTAAAAGGGTTGACTCAACAAGAGAGTCTGTTATATGTCTCGTATGAAGCTCGAGAGAGAGGCTAAAGGAGTTGACTCAACAAGAGAGTCTTTTATACTCAACAAGAGAGTGATTTGGTATCTCGTACGAAGCCCGAGATGGAGGCTAAAAGTGTTTGACTCAACAAGAGAGTCTTTTATACTCAACAAGAGAGTGTTTTGGTATCTCGTACGACGCCCGAGATGGAGGCTAAAAGGAAGATTGACTCAACAAGAGAGTCTTTTATACTCAACAAGAGAGTGATTTTCTGTCTCGTACGAAGCCCGAGATGTAGGCTAAAAGGGATTGACTCAACAAGAGAGTCTTTTATACTTAACAAGAGAGTGATTTAGTATGTGTCTTGTACGAAGCCCAAGACGGGGGCTAAAAGGTGATTGACTCAACGAGAGAGTCTTTTATACTCAACAAGAGAGTGTTTTTGTATCTCGTATGAAGCCCGAGATAGAGGTTAAAGGGTGATTGACTCAATAAGAGAGTCTTTTATACTCAACAAGAGAGTGATTTTCTATCTCGTACGAAGCCCGAGATGGAGACTAAAAGGGATTGACTCAACAAGAGAGTCTTTTATACTCAACAAGAGGGTGTTTTTCTATCTCGTACGAAGCCCGAGAAGGAGGCTAAAAGGGAAGGGACCCAACAAGAGAGTCTGAAAAGGTTAGCTCCCTTGGGGAGAATCATTGTACAAAGCCCAAGAGGAGGCTAACTTTCCTGAGGAAAGGATCATTATACAAAGCCTAAGAGGAGGCTATTGTAACTATTTCAGTCTAGCGACAGGTCCAGTATGTCGGATAAAGAGAAAATCAGTTCTTATATGGGTAATGTTGTACCTTGGGATTGATCAGAGGATCAGGGTTATTTCCTGTTCTTTAAGGAAATGGGAAATCCAAAGGGTATTGAGACTGTCCAAGTCTACTGGTGCTTTGAGACACTGATTCTCGGATAAGTGAATGATTTTTGTATAATGCCCAAGAGAAGGCTGGTATGTTAAGGGATGAAGGTCAACCCATTAACTGGTCTGACATTTGACTCAGAAAGACAGCTCTAGCAAATTGATGACTAGGTTATGTTCCTATACTTGTAGAGGTCTCTGGGTCCTTGTACTAAGCCCAAGAGAAGGCATGAGAGCTTTTAAGAAGCCGAAGGGTCCTTGTACAATGCCCAAGAGGAGGCGGGGATGCTTTTAGGAAGCCTGTGGGTCCCCAAACCCAGAGAAGCTCAAGACATGCTATTCATTGAGAATAGATCAAGCCAGGAAAGTCCGAGAATTTCGAAGAAGCTCAAGAGATGTCATTCACGGAGAAAAGATCATCTCTGGGGAGTTAGAGCTTCTTTGACAATTTCTAAGGGTGCTTTTAAGAAGCCTGTGGGTCCCCAAACCCCGAGAAGTTCAAGACATGCTATTCACCGAGAATAGATCAAGCTAGGAAAGTCCGAGAATTTGGAAGAAACTCAAGAGTCTCTTTAACAACTTCTAAGGGTGACAGTCTGAGAAAGGTTTCAAAAAGAATCTGCCTTTCACATCTCCATATTGTTTAACCCCAAGAGGAGGGAAGACTGTGTCTGGTAATCCTATGGGGATCTAGTTTTGACTGTATTTAAGAGCGAGCAATGGGGCTTTACCTAGTGCTAGACGTAGTTGCCGGGAAAAACTCTAAATAACTATACTAGTATTACACAGTTGATATTTGACAGGTATATAAAAGTTTGTGAAAGAAGACTTACAGTGAGCAGCCCCACAATACAGTTATATATATATATATATATATATATATATATATATATATATATATATATATATATATATATATATATATATATATAAAAGCGGATAAAGAAAGCGGGTAAACACTTACTCGGTTGTAGAGCTTCCATGCTGTTTGGTTAGTTTGTTCAACAAAGAAAGCTTTGATAACAATATTATATTCAAAATCAAAGGAGAAAGTGCTTTGAAAAGATTGTTGGGGCTTACAGCTCAAGGAGAGGCCCAAAGTTTTACGATGATTACACCGTTGTTTTGAATTTGTACAGGATCTTATACAAGTGACTGAGGCCCAAAAGGTTTTTTTTGTACAAAGGGATGGGTCTTACACTCTCTCAAGAGGCCCAAAGGTTTATTTTTATACAAGTGGGGCGGCTTACAGCTCAAGGAGAGGCCCAAGATTTTTGTTTAAAGATGGCGATCGCGCCGAGATTTTTGAAAACGCAGTGGGTCTTATACAATATCTGAGGCCCAAATTATTTTGGTTTCAAAAAGGGGTTGAGTCTTACACTCTAATAGAGGCCCAAAGTTTTAAAATGATTAGTGAGGGTTAAAAATCAAAGAAACCCTAATTTGTTTTCCTTTAAAAGTAAATACTTAAAGAAAATCAAATAAAAATGATAAAAATACCAAATAAGTTTGAATAAACTACTTGTGACTTTTGTTTAAGGTTTTAAAAATGAGGTTTTAATCACAAGATGAATTAAAACTCATTTGGTTTTGATTTTCAAAGTAAATATTCACTTTTAAATGTTAAAAAAAACAATTAAAAAGGAATTTATTCACAAAAATACTAATTATATTAAATAAAAAATATAAACTTAATTTTTTTGTGGAATAAAATATTTCAATATTTTTGTGATTTTTTACAAAAATAAGCAATAAAAAATAATTAAAATTGAAGGAGTTATTAATTTTCCAATTAATTAACAAAACATGAAAATATTGGAAAAAATAGCAAAAATGTGAGAAAACACAAAATGGCATGGGTGGGGTTTGAACCCACGACCTCAAGGTTATAGGGCGCGCGCCTTACCACTGGGGTGGTGATACATCCGTTGATTAAAACAAAACAACAAATATACAAGGCTTGCCTTGTTTTCTAGGTCTGGCCAAGGCAAGGCAAGGCAAGTTTTGGCTCAGAAACGTGAAGGTCATAACTTTCTCATTTCTCCATGGATTGAGACAAAATTTAGGTCCATCCTGCCTAGAATTTCACAAGGAATCCAATGGTGGTGGTAGTTTTTCAAGATCATGTCCCCATTTTAAAACCCGATAGTGGTTTTGAAATAGGCCTCTAACTGCATTTTATGTGCTATCCCATGATACAGGCAAGAATTGCATGGTAATTTGGTGCAAACACAACATATATAACATGTATAAGATGTGAATGATCAGTGGACCTCAAAGCAATGCATGATTCAAAGAGTTCAAATTATGATGCTTACCTCTTTTTGGAGCTTTTGTGCAATCTGCCAAGCCACTTGTTCCAGAAATGATTTGATGCTTTGGACACCCTCAAATGATCTCTTAGAAGCTTTTAGGATAGTTTGAATCAGCTGGAAACCTCAGGAGCAAGTTTGAGCTCTTTCTTGCAAAAGGGGCAAAAGTGGCCAAAATAGCAACTCCCTCAAATGGTGTTCCAGATGAGGGGAACCATTTGGGACAGCTCAAGGATGATATTTGGAGTGTGTTTGAGATTTTATCTAGTTTGGAAAGTGACTGAATCAAGACATGGCTTGAAAAATGCACAAAAGGCCTATTTTGAGGTTTTGAGAGGCGACTTTGTGATTTTGATGTTACAGGTCACTTGTGAGTGTTTGGACAGCTTAGATATGACATATTGGATGTGTTTGGATCATAAGTTATGGTGGAATTGCTCTCTAACTCAAAAACTCAGAGTTACCTTGCCAAATAAGGTATTTTTGCCTAGAGAAAGAGATTTTGAGGAAAACAAGTGTTGTAGTGCTTTGGTGTACTCTAACTGAACACAATTGAGCTCTATTTATAGTAGAGCAAGTTTGTTTTGGCTGCAATAGTGAATGGCAAATGCAGCAGAGGTTTGGCCAATGTTGAGTAATGAGAATTCAAGTCTCCTCTTGCCCTTGACTAGAGGTTAGGGCACAGGCTGCTGGTCCCCTTGGTCTTAGATAAGTCTTGACTGAATTCAGTTGCAAATAGCTCAGTCCATGCCACCTTGGTGTATGCATTAAATGCTCCAATCCAAAATTGGAGTCTTGTCTCCCTTTTAGGCAATTCTAGGTTTGGCATGCTACTTCTTGTTCCAAGGACTTTGGAGGCTTGGATCAGTGTTTGTCCCCTTTATATTTGATCCTCAGATGTGTCCAAAGTGATGACAAGGCTTGGAATTATCTGATTTTACCAAATCGAGCCAAAGTGTAAAATTCTGCCTAGCCTTGGCAGTTTTCAGCAAGGCATGTTGCCATTGTCATATCTCATGGCTCAAGTTAAGTTTGGTGATGTTCTTGGCAATTTTGGAAAGCCCTCATATGATACAACAACTGTTTGATCATAGTTGGTTTTGATACTTTTTGGATCCAAGTGAAGAATTCCCATACATTTGGAAAAAAGTGAAGGCATATTCTGACTTAGTGAAAATTTCACTAAGTGTTGGAAAAAGTGGCGTTTCATGTTTTCATCCATTTTGATCATTCCATAACTCAAAATCCATAATGAATTGGAATGAGGTGTAGTTGAAGCTTTTGTAGAGGGACATGAGGGCTACAAATCCAGCTTTGAATGGGGAAAAATGGCTTTGTGGTTTAGGAGTTATAATCCTCCAAAGTTGGTACGCTAGCCACTTTATTCCATAACTTAGAAAAAATTCTAAGTTTTTATGGTTACCCCTTTTACCAGTTATCCCAATTTTCTTGATTTTTCTTGATGAATGATGATTCAAATCACACATTAACATCATTTTAGGGTTAAAAAACCATAATTGTAAAAAATCTCAAAAAGTTAAAGTTGACTTTTGTGCACAGTTGACTTTTTGTCAGATGAATTCCAAACTGTGCGATCCTCTATGAAATCAAGTCCTTGACCTAAATCAAACTTGATGTATATGTTCCATAGGTGTCATAGGGTGTATTGAATCATGTCCCAAGGTTTGGGAGCATGTCTTGGTCAAAAGTCAAAGCTACAGTTGACTTTTCCCGCGAAACCCTAACTGTGGTTCAGATGAACTTGAAACTTGGGAATCAAGCTTCTTGGATCAATCCATTGTTGCAAATGGATCAATGTAGTATTTTAGAGACCCTCAAATCCTCTCTTGAGGTCTTGGCTCATGTTTTGTCCCAAAAGTCAACTTAGGGGTGAATTAGGTCAAGAAACCCTAATTCCTGATTTTTTTTATGAATGCACCCCCTGAAATTAAATTGACTTGATGATTGGGTTTATGATATCCTATGGAGCATCTTAGGTTATGCTTTAAAGCATTGGCTCATGCCCAGTGGAAATTTTCCATCTGAAGGCCCTGGTCGACCAAAACCCTAATTTGGTGACACTGGCGATCTTGAGGCTTGATCCACCTAGAAGGGAGTAGCCTTATGCTTAATCCTTGAAGTGGGAGTCCTTTTGATCCATTGTGAATGTTTGAGAGGTTAGACAAGTTGAAGATCATGTCAATTCTTGATTGATCCTTTGTCTAAGTGCTCTTAGAGGGCTTGAAACCCTAATTTTTTATAGTAGTGGATGCTCACCCCTCTTTGGGGAGACTGATGAGGCATGATGGCTCATCCATATTGTGATGATGATTTGCACAATGATGGGAAATATTAGTGGTCAAAATTTGGGGTATGACAGCAGTCATGCCATCCATCAGAGAAAACTCCAGTCAGGGTCATCTTCGACAGAAGCTCAGGATGCCCAGAATTCAAAGTTGGTAGAAGGATAGTGGTCGTTATGTTTTAATATAGCCCTTTTCCCTTAAATTACCATTTTCTAACTTTGTAAATACTCTTTGGAATCACGCGTTTGGATGATTTCCAACCTATCAATAAAATTTGAGCCCTAGTGCTTTTATTTGCAATTCTTATTTGTTTTAGCTTTACAAAACGACGTTTTAACATGATTAACGATTCTTGAAATAAAACAAAAATGAATTTACTTGTCAGACTTTTCTGCTTTTAAATAAAGATGGCAATTTCTTTTGACTGTTGAACATCGAAAGAACGTCGCTCGCTTCTCCAGATGTAATTGAGCTTTAAAGTGCAGAATCAAAGTACTCCTTCTAAACCAGTGCGCCTGAATGAAGGATCAGCTATATCATATGCGAATTTCCCATCTGATACCCCCGTCCGAGTTCTTACCTCCTAAGCCCGACCAACGGCTTGTTCCCCACATGGACTATTTCTCCTAATCAAGGTAGAATTGTTGTCGTGAACCAGTGATACTTTTCATCCCCCGCAGTGGCCGAGTATCCAGTCGTGTTCATCCGTCAGTTTGTATGTCGTGTCAGTTTTGTCAGCATATACATACTACATCATGCATCATTGATTTGCATTCACATTCATATTGCATCACTATCACTCTTGTCGGTCTTATCCCCAAGTGATAAAAGTCCTCTCAATCGAGTTGTCAGTCCTTTCCTCGTCAGGAAGTGAACCATCTAAACGTTCTCTCCTCCAGTTTATTTTTGGATTGAAGTTGGTCCTTGACCCCTTTGATAACTTGAACCTCTGAAAGACCAGAGAACTTTCGACAAACATCACTCTTCGCCATTGAAGATGATATCCTCGCTTTCCCGGATTAAGAAAAATCCCCAGAGAAAGCATCTTAATCAGAGATTCGGTAATACAGCAGTTTTTCTCCGAAAAATCCGATGACGAAAAGGTCATCAGCACCTCAAAATTGGATCACATCATATGGCATTTCTCCGAGAAGATCCCGAGAAAAGTATGATGTAATACCCCCAAACAGAAAGCAATCTCTCAAGAGACTCGTTTTCCCCAGTAGATTCGACAAATGGCGTCTCCAACAGAGAAGTTTGTACACCTCTACAACTCAGTCGACTGGGTTCCCCAGCAACTCTGACATCAAAATTTTTCTATCAAATGGCATCTCCCCAGCAAAATTCGGCGAGAAGTTTGAGGAAAACCACTACAAGTAGCGTCCCTTGTCAAGGAAGTTTATTGACAAAAGAAACTGAGACCAGTTCCTTGGTAGGAAACCAGGATCGAGGGGAAGTTTATTTTAGAAACTTAGACCAGTTCCTTGGTAGGAAACCAGGATCGAGGGGAAGTTTATATCAGAAACTGAGACCAGTTCCTTGGTAGGAAACCAGGATCGAGGGGAAGTTTATATCAGAAACTGAGACCAGTTCCTTGGTAGGAAACCAGGATCGAGAGGAAGTTTATATCAGAAACTTAGACCAGTTTCTTGGTAGGAAACCAGGATCGAGGGGAAGTTTATATCAAAAACTTAGACCAGTTCCTTGGTAGGAAACCAGGATCGAGGGGAAGTTTATATCAGAAACTGAGACCAGTTCCTTGGTTGGAAACCAGGATCGAGGGAAAGTTTTACTATTTCTAAGCATCATTGCCTAGCAAAATAAGAAGGATGCGCAAACTTCCATTCATAACCACCATCAAAATTTTGGGTATTCCGATATTAAATCCTCTTGCACCCCGAATGCCCGAATACCTTCGTCATTCACACCTTCGGGTCCAAGAAGATTAAATAGGGGCATCTGTCATACCCCAAATTTTGACCTCTAAGAATTCCCATCATTGTTCAAATCATCATCACAATATGGATGAACCTTTATGCCTCATCAGTCTCCCCAAATATGGGTGAGCATTCACTACAAACAATAATTAGGGTTTGAAGCCCTCTTAGAGTTCTTAGACAAAGGATCAATCTAGAATTGACATGATCTTCAACTTGTCTAACCTCTCAAACATCCAAAATGGATCAAGAGGACTCCCACAGCAAGATTCAAGCACAAGGTTGCAGCATTCTGAGTGGATTAAGCCTCAAAATCGACAGTGTCACCAAATTAGGGTTTTGGTCGACCAGGGCCTCCAGATGGAAATTTTCCTCTGGGCATGAGCCAATGCTTCAAAGCATATCCTAATATACTCCAAGGAACCTCATGGACCCAATCATCAAGTCAATTTGGCCTCAGGGGATGCATTCACTAAAAATTAGGAATTAGGGTTTCTTGACCTAATTCACCCATAAGTTGACTTTTGGGACAAATCAGGAGCCAAGACCTCAAGACATGGTTTGAGGGTCTCTAACACACTACATTGATCCATTTTCAACAATGGATTAATCCAAGAAGCTTGATCAACAAGTTTCAAGTTCATCTAAACCACAGTTAGGGTTTCGCGGGAAAAGTCAACTGTATCTTTGACTTTTTCCCAAGACATGCTCCCAAACCTTGGGACATGATTAAATACACCCTATAACACCTATGAAATCATCCATCAAGTTTGATTTAGGTCAAGGACTTGATTTCATAGAGGATCGCACAGTTTGGAATTCATTTGATAAAAAGTCAACTGTGCCCAAAAGTCAAAGTTTGACTTTTTGATTTTTTGATCAATTATGGTTCCCTAACCCTAAAATGATGTCAATGTGTGATTTGAATCATCATTCATAAAAAAAATCAAAGAAATTGGGATAACTTGTAAAAGGGGTAACCATAAGACCCACTGCGTTTTCAAAAATCTCGGCGCGATCGCCATTCAAAACGAAAATCATCTGGGCCTACCCTCGTGTTATACGCCCTATTTCCTTTCTTTAAAACATTTTTGGGCCTCTTGATAGAGTTTAAGTCCCACCCCTTTGTAAATAAATAGTTTGGGCCTCAGTCATTGTATAAAACCCACTGCGTTTTCAAAAATCTCGGCGCGATCGCCATTTCAAGACAAAAATCATCTGGGCCTACCCTCGTGTTATAAGCCCCATTTCTTTTCTTAAAATAATCTTTGGGCCTCTAATAGAGTGTAAGACCCAATCCTTGTTGTACATAAACCCTTTTGAGCCTCACATATCGTATAAGTCCCTCTTTATAGTTTTCAAAGCAACGGTGCAATCATCGTTAAACCCTTGGGCCTCTACTTGAGCTGTAAGCCCCAACAACTTTTCAAAGCACTTTCTCCTTTAATTTTGAATATAATATTGTTATCAAAGTTTTCTTTGTTGAACAACTAACCAAACAGCATGGAAGCTCTACAACGGGTAAGTGTTTATCCCCTTTCATTTATCGCTTTCATATGTATATAACTGTATTGTGGGGCTGTTTCACTGTAAGTCACCTTTCACATCCTTTTATATACTTGTCAAATATCAATTGTGTAATACTATTATAGTTATTTAGAGTTTTCCTCGGCAACTACATCTAGCACTAGGTAAAGCCTTGTTGGTCACTCTTAAATACAAACAAAACTAGATCCCCCGTAGGATTCCAGATACAATCTTCCCTTCTCTTGGGGTTAAACAATATGGAACAAAGAGAAAGGTAGTATTCTCGGTGAACCTTTTCTCAGACTGTCACTCTTAGAAATTGTCAAAGAGACTCTACTCCCCAGAGTTGATCTATTCTCCGTGAATAGCATCTCTTGAGTTTCTTCCAAATTCTCGAACTTTCCTAGAATGATCTCTTCTCTGTGAATTGCATTTCTTGAACTTCTCGTGGTTTGGGGACCCACAGGCTTCCTAAAAGCATCCCCGCATCCTCTTGGGCGTTGTACAAAGACCCTTCGGCTTCTTAGAAGTTCTCATGCCTTCTCTTGGGCTTAATACAAGGACCCTGACGACCTCTTAAAGGTATAAGACAGAACTTAGTCATCCTTTGCTAAAGCAGTCTTTCCAGTGTCAAACCTCTGGCCACTTTAGGGTTGATACTCATCCCTTAATGCCCGTGCCTCCTCTTGGGCATTGTACAATAGATAAAAATCTAGACTTGGACAGTCTAAACCCCTTGAGTCTCAAAGCCATTCTCAAGTTCCTTTCAAACA
Organism: Lathyrus tuberosus; assembly: GCA_022829125.1. Taxonomy (NCBI): domain Eukaryota; kingdom Viridiplantae; phylum Streptophyta; class Magnoliopsida; order Fabales; family Fabaceae; genus Lathyrus; species Lathyrus tuberosus. The sequence goes on from JALAZF010000009.1 coordinate 12,784,073, forward strand.
TAGGAAAAAACACTGATCACTCAGAAACCCAGCCACTCTCATGAGGGCTCTCCCACTTGGTCCCGCTTATGGATCTAATCCTCGGCAGTAATATAGCCTCCTCTTGGGCTTTGTACAAATTACTCTCCCTAGCGGAGCTAACCTTGTCAGAATCTCTTGTTGAGTCAAACCCTTTTTTAGCCTCCGTCTTAGGCTTCGTATAAGACAGATAAAAGTACTCTCTTGTTGAGTCAAACCTTTTAGCACCCGTCTTGGGCTTCGTACAAGACACCTATAAAACACTCTCTTGTTGAGTATAAAAGACTCTCTTGTTGAGTCAATCTCTCTTTAGCCTCTGTCTTGGGCTTCATACAAGACACATACAAAACACTCTCTTTTTTAGTATAAAAGACTCTCTTGTTGAATCAATCCCCTTTTAGCCTTTATCTCGGGCTTCGTACGAGACAGCAAAACACTCTCTTGTTGAGTATAAAGGACTCTCTTGTTGAGTCAGTCACCTATCAAACAGGCTCTCTTGTTGAGTCAACCTTTTTAGCCTCCACCCTGGGCTTTATACAAGAAAAACAAAAGTACTATCTTGTTGAGTCAAACCTTTTAGCCTCCGTCTTGGGCTTCGTACAAGATACATAAAAAGTACTATCTTGTTGAGTTAGTCACTTGTTAGAACTCTCTTGTTGAGTCGACCCTTTTAGCCTCTATCTCGGGCTTCGTACGAGACAACAAAAGACACCCTCTTGTTGGGTCAATCGCCTCCTCTTAGGCTTTGTATAAGGAAACCTCGATTGAGTCAATAAACCTTTTAGCATCAAATCTGTGCCTTGCTCATAGTATACAAACATCAACAACTTCTCTTTAGAGATGACGAATTCTCTCTCATCCAAACCTTTCAGCTTCATATCTTGGGCTTTGAACAAGATACAAATCCCCTTTAGCTTCATGTCTTGGGCTTTGAACAAGAGACCAAAACAACCCTTTTTCCTCCCATAGAATAGGAGGAACTACGATCGCTCTGATTTCCCTGTCTCGGGAATATGTAGGCATAAGATTGAAAAATCTTAGCGAGCATACTAATCAAAAACCCAAAATCCAGCACCTTCATATATCAATCGAAAGCATCCGACCTAATCCCTTACCAAAAACCTCGCAAATAGTCCAGACATTCTAATCTTAACAAAATAACCGAAGAGGAGCCCATATCTCAATAGCATCTGTAAACTAACAGTCAGCTGTTTAAACTCAGTATGCAAGCAGGGTTAATTGGAGACATCTATTTACCTTCCTTAATCAGCTCAATAGCATAAAAAATGAATCGAACTGTAGTACCCAAGCGATCGTGATTCTAGACCATAAAAATCGCGCTACACCTTGGGCATCATAAATTTCTAAAACCCGGTCATCTTTATCGTAGATTGCAGAAGGATTTTAATAGAGAGCAGGAGTTTGATATGGCTCATAAACCTTTAACCGGGGATGAAGTTTATAAACTACATAAACAAATTAATATTGTCTTTGGAAATAGAAAAAAGTAAAAAGGGTCATTTGAGAAAAATATATGGAAAAGAGGTTTGTATTCTTTGATCTTCCATATTGGTCAAGTCTCGATGTAAGACATTGTCTTGATTTGGTGCATGTGGAAGAAATGTGTGTGATAGTTTGATTGAAGCACTTCTAAACATTCCAGACAAGACTAAAGATAGTAAGAATTCCCGTCTCGATATGGAAGTCATGGATATACAAAAATAGTTGGCTCCAATAGAATTAGTAAAAAGAACTTATTTGCCTCCGGCATGTCACTCTCCATCTAAAAGGAAAGGAAAAAATTTTGTGAGTGTTTGCATGGTATCAAAGTTCCCCAAAGTTACGCATCAAAAATCAAGAAACTTGTATCAATGAAAGATTTTAGGTTAATTGGTTTAAAATCTCATGATTGTCACGTCTTGATGCAACAACTTCTACCAGTGGCTATATGTGGCATCCTACCAAAAACTGTGAGAGTAACTATAACCAAATTGTGCTTATTATTCAATGTTATATGTAATATAGTTCTTGATTTAAAAAAAAAAGATGAATTAGAAGATAAGGCTGCCATAATATTGTGTCAATTGGAGATGTATTTTCCTCCATCATTTTTTGACATTATGCTTCACTTACTTGTTCATTTAGTCAGAGAAATCAGGTTTTGTGGTCCAGTTTATTTAAGGTGTATGTATAAAATATAGCAATACATGAAGATTTTTAAAGGACATACGAAGCATCATCACCGACAAGAAGCTTCATTTGTTGAAAGGTACATTACAGAAGAAGCTATTGAGTTTTGTACAAACTACTTGTCGAAAGCAAAGTCTATAGAATTCTAGAGTCTCGTCATACTAATAGCTATGAAGGCAGAGGTACTCAAGATTTAAATGTTAAGTCAATGGCCCAGGATGTAGTTCTTCAAGAACATTTCTATATATTGAATAATCTTGATGAAGTTCAACCTTACATAGCTACTCACAAAAACACTTGTGAAGAAAAAAATCCCCGAATGAGTGACAAGTTGTTATTGACAGAGCATAACAAGAAATTCATATATTGGTTTAATGAAGAAATATCTAATGATGATAGTGCGCCCGAGACAATTAAATGGTTGTCATACATGCCAAAATTTAATGTGATAACTCGGACTGTATGCGATACTAGTCATTTTTCCTTTTATACAAAATCAAAAGATGGTCGTAGTACAATGCAAAATAGTGGGGTTATGGTTGAGACCGAATCCATGTATTTCTCTAGTTCTAAATATAAGAATCATATATTGGCATCTAGAGTGTTCTATGGTGTCGTTAGGGAGATTTTGGAGATTGATTGTGTTATTTTTAGAATGCTTTTATTTAAATGCATGTTGGTTCCCAATAATAATGGTGTACAAGCTGATGACTTAGGATTCACCTGAGTTGACTTTGGAAAGGCAACTTATTTTACTGAACCATTCATCGTGGCTTCTCAAGCAAAACAAGTTTTCTATGTGATTGACTCTTCAGACATATCGTGGATATGTTCAATCATTCTCTAAGAAAAATACATTCCTTGTAGTGATGAAAGTTTTGATATTCTTTCCACTCCTTATTACACAACACAAATGCCTACCTCATATGATGAAGTTGATAGAGATGATGTGCATGCTATTCGTAACGATCATAAAGAAGGCATATGGAAAAATTAACAAGTAAGTATATTATTCTTTATTCATAATTTATTGTAAGTTATAATACTTAAGTTTATTTACTAACAAGTATGATTATTTGAAAATATAGGTGTTTAAAGCCAAGACACCAAAAGACAAGACACCAAGAGACAATAACTAAAAATACCAACATACAATTATTTGATGTAATGAAGTGTAGATTGTAGGTTGTTTTGTACCATTTTGGTTTTGATGTAATATACAATTTTTGGATTTGATGTAATATAATTTTTGGTATGATACAATTCAAAAATGCGTGTTATTGTTTCTGGTCTGATACGATTCACAAAAATACATGTTAAAAATGGGAAAATGTATAAAAGCGAAAATATATATAAAAAAAGAAATTGATTTCACCACGGTTGCTAAATCCAACCGTGGTTATATATTGAACGTTATCCAGAATAATTTAAATCCCAAAAATGGCGTTGATGGGAATCGTACCAAAGACCTTTAAACTTTTCACAACGATTATGTATCACAACCGCGATGATAGGTAGCACACATTCCAATTTTCTACAATGGGCACTAGACCGTGATTGTAAGTAACACATATAAAACCACATGCTACTTAACAACGACTGGTCCTCTGTGATTATATATCTTTGTGTAGCACCCCAAAATTTGCTTTCCTTTTCCTAGCACCAACTGGCTTATGTTTCATTTCATTTTTGCATCTGCATCTGTGCATTGCATCGGTTCTAGTGCATGGGATCAAGGTTTATTCTCCGTATCTCAACAGTTTATTCAGGTCAAGGCCATTTCAACAGTGTACAAAGCTAAGCAGATTGCTTTCAAAATCATTTCGGGCATTTATTTTGCTCAGTATATGATTTGTTAATCAGAGGCTCTGGCAGTCATTTTTGATGAGTAATTCAGCATCGGGCGGTATCTTATCAGCAGGGAATTTCGAGTGCAAAAACAAATTCACAACATATTTCAGGCTTGGATCAGTAGCAATAGCCATTGTCAAATTTCAGAGGTTTAATGTGGCTCAGAACAGATGGAAATGGGTGTTTTTCAAGATTCCCTCCAAAAGGCGCCAAAATTCAAATTTTCCTTGTGTTAATCGATTAACACATTTTGCACTGAAAATGGTTAATCGATTAACCAAGGCAAAATTTGCCCAAATACTTCATTTTTTTCAGCGCTGCAACTTGGGGTCTCAAATGATAATCACCAATTTAAATTTTCACACCAGTAGAAGAATCTAGATAGGATTCCAATTTTTCACCCAAAATTCAAATTCCTTCCAACATTTTCCACTCCAATTCCACATTCCCTTTCCTAGTTCATTTTTCACTTCCAATTCCACTCACTAAACCTCATTCCAAACCCAAACTTAACTCCTAACCTAGGGGTTATTTAACCAAATTAATTCCAAACCTCAAGGGAAATCATCATTTTTTTCTCATAATTCACTCTCAATTTTCATAATTCTCTCTAAATTCTCTCTCACATTTTCACTCTCAACCTCCATTTTCAACCTCACTTAAATCTCTTCCATAGAGGTTAACAAGTTCTTCATTGGAACTTGTTAATTCTTGAGCTAAAGCCTCTCATTACCACTCCATTACTTGATTTCATTGGTGATTTTTGTTTGGATCCAGATCTAAAATTTTGGAAGTGATTTTGAAGTATTGTTAGCTTATTGCTTGGATTTCCAGCTTTTGCTTGCAAGGAGCTCATAGATCTTGGGATTTCTTGCTTTGATTCACCAATTTTCATTTGCAACCCATACCAAAGCATTTCTCAGCTTTGTAGGTTGGTTTTTCTGTGATCTATGCTTAATCTAGCTTAATTCCAAATTATACAATATAGATCCTTGGTTGTTCTTGGTTTTGATCCATTTTGCTCGAATGTGATCCTTATTGTTGGTGATTGTTTGATCTAAATGGTGTTTGATTGCTGTGATTAAACCTAGTTTTCAAGCATATTTGATTACATGATCACTTGGATGTTTGGATAAGTTATTTGCTGCTGAAAAGTGCTTTTCAAACTTGTTTTTTTTTCTGCTGGAACAGGGTTAATCGATTAACCAATTGCAGTTCAAATTGGTTAATCGATTAACCAGTGTATTTTTTCTTTTTTTGGGCTGTTAATCGATTAACCAATTTGAACTGTAATTGGTTAATCGACTAACACTGGAGCAGAGTGTGATTTTTGTGCGTTTTCATGTATGTTTTGACTTCTTTCCACGTTAAATCTTCATGGATTGATATGATGGTGATTTATGGATTATTCTTGAGCTGTTTCATCTTATGTGATGCTATGGATGTGATTTTCCGACTCGCGGCTTTTGATTTTTCATTGGTGAATATTCATGTTTGTGTTGTTGCTTGCTTGAAGTGATGAAATGTTGCACACACATTTGGATCATGTTAATTGCTGATGTTGATGTATATGTGATGCATGCTCATGTTTGTTTCGTTTCCGTTGGAATGCATACTTGATTCAAGATGGTTAATGTGCACTTCTTCATGATGCTTGCAAGGGATGTTCACCATGAATTGTGATGTGTTTTGAACATTATTATTTAAAGACTGTGTAACGTTAATGCATATTCATTGTGCCATGTTTGAATCATGTTCGGATGCATGTCATGTTGCGCATCTATTATTGTCCCTTTGTGTGTGAGCTGTTGTATGTGTTGCCTTTCGTTTTTTACACCTAATTTGTGCTGAAAGCATGAGCTGTTGAATGTTGTTTGGTATATTGGTTGGATTTTACCGCTGTGCAGGTGCTGGAGCGTTGTTGTAGCTGTTGTTTTTGGTTTATTTTCTTGGTTTTAGTTTGCTTTTGCATGTTCCCTTAGGATTCCCTAGTCCAACTTAACTTTTGATTAAGCTTGGAGTAGGATAGCCATTAGTAGATAATCCATGTATGCTAACATTAGGTAGAATTCCCCTTCTTACCTCAACTATAGGGCCAACATTGCACGATAACTTCTAGGATGGAGATCCCTTAGTGTTTTTCTTTTTTCAACCTTTGAGTCTTCTCTTCTCATCTCAAAACAAGTCTAAAACACTTAATAAATGCAACGAGCATTGTGCGCCACGAGCCTTAAGTACATGGGAAATGAAGAATGAGGGGTCTCCCTTCACTTTTCTAGAGTGTTTAACATGCATCCCATTGGGGGAGACCATGCAACGCATTCGCTCCTATGTCATAGACTTTAGTGCAATGTGAGTTTCAAACTAACTTCAATCCACTTCTGTCTAATTTCAGAAAGGAGCACGTTATTTCCGTTCAGTCGCAAACAAGCATCGACCCTAACTGCCGGACACGAACCTAACGTCACTCATAAAAAACACTTAACCATTGTGTGGTCGTTACCACGAACTACGGACGCTCTGATTTCCTCTCTCTGGTTAGATTGAGGATACGTAGGCACAAGACGGTGATGTCTTGGCGAGCAACCTTCCCCTCATCCACCCGTAGTCCTCCGAACTATGTTGACTCTGACTTTCCTATTGCACGAGGGAATACGTAGGCCTAGGGAGGCGAAGTCCTATCGATTCCGTTTTTGTTTTTTCCCTCCCCGTTACCGTTAGCAGTTGGCTTTAGATAACTCACCCTTTGATTAGACAACAAGCGTGGATCCCATCGAGTACGATGGACGCGTGGGGGTGCTAATACCTTCCCCTCGCATAACCGACTCCTGAACCCGGACTATGGTTGCAACGACCATGTCTTCTCCCTTTTGAGGTTTCTTCGATCGTTTCCTTTCCCTGCGTCGGGATAAATAACATTCGGTGGCGACTCTTCTGTTCAGTTTCCGATGGTGGCGACACTCACTACTACAAAACGGCCAAACAACAACGCCAGGTTTACAACGGCATCCTATACACCGTTCTTATAGTGCGTACTGGATGCGCGCGCATTATTTTAATTAGAAATCTCAAGGGTATAATAACGGTTTTTATGAAAACCGTGGTGATACAATCTAGCTATCATGGGTTCGAACCTCATTGCCCTCAAATAGTTTATCCCCTTGATATAAATGCTCCCTTTTTAAGTTTTATTAATATTTAACTAAAAAATAATAAGGATATCACGACGGATATTTCTCAAAACCGTTGTTATAAATTGAAGCTTCTTTTTATGTATTTTAAACACCAAGTATATATATCAATTTATCCATTGAAACAACCCTAACACCAACGCTGTCACCATTGTCGGGAAGAAGACAACAACAAAGTGTTCTACTTTAAGGTGTTGCAATGTCACATTTGAAGACAAAATCATCCAAAGGTGTTTCTACGTCTTGTTCTAGTGTAAAATCTCGATCTGGAAATTTTTGTAGTTGTGATGGTCGTATAGTTTCGTATCAATGCAAGAAGGGACAAAATAAAGGAAGGCTTTTTTGGAGATGTCCATTTTGGAGGAGTGATGAAATATGTAAGTTGTTCATATGGGATGAAGACGTGGGAGAAAGAGATGGAAATGACGATGAGAGCATTATGAAGTCAGAGTTGGAAGCTGTGGGCTATCTGAAGGTTATGTATGAGGATTTAAAGAAAAAAAACAAGAATTTGAAGAACAAACTGAAATCAGAGATATTTTCTGGAAATATCAAGATGTTATGTTTTTTTGTCTCCTTTATGTTTAATATTTACTTTGTTATGAAATGTAATAGTTGAATTAGGGTTCGAATTACATTGTTGATGTTTAAACTGCAGATGCATTGTGAATTACATTGTTGATGTTTAAACTGCAGATGCATTAAGTTAGAAGTTAAAGCACACCTTTTCTTTTTTATTTATTTTAAAATTCATAAATAAAAGGGTTATCACTACGGTTCTTCTGGTTAACCGTAGTGATATATTTATAATAAATAAATACCTATGTATACGGTTTTTATTTATTTTAAAATTCACAGATAAAAGGGTTATCACTACGGTTATTCTGGTAAACCGTAGTGATATATTTATAATAAATAAATACATATCTATACGGTTGTTATTGTTAACCGTTGTGAAATAGTTTACCCATATATAAGTGAATTAACTTTCACTTAATTGACAGTAACGCCGTTGCCTTCAAAGTGAAACCCTAGAACCCATTTTTTCTCTTTGTTTTCACCATTAGCCGTGAATCTTGTGCTTCATACATTAAGGTATTCTTCTTCTTCCATCTATTGTTAGATATTTCCCATTATCTCGTTTGTTGCATGTTGTTTTTGTTGATTGTTCTCATTTTTTTCAGATTCGTTCTCACTACCTTAACAAAGACCATACTTTGGAAACTTCATAATGTTTGTGTTGCTATGGAAAAATGTATAAGAAGCATGAAGCTATGATGGAAACTTCATCTACCTTGTACTTTTTTTTTCATAGCATCACGAACAAGATGTTAGTAAATGAAGAAACAACAGTGTAAGCAAACTTTATCTAGTTTTAGAAGCAATGAAAAGAAGTATAAGAAGTATGAAGCTTTTGTGTAAGCTTCTTCCTCCTTATATTTCTTTTTCATGGCTTCCCAAACTAGTTCAACATCATAATTGATTCCTGTTCCGCGATTAGTTTCATTAAAAGGTGCGTTATTCCTGTTCCTCTCTTTACTCATAACTGGATTATGGTTTTAGGGTTTGTTTTCAACTGAGGATGCTCATTTTTGAAGTTTGCTTTGTTTCCTTTCAGGTTAAGGGGATGATACAAGGTGATGATGCTGGTAGAAGCAAGCGTATTATATCAGTTTATAATTTATGGATCTGGTATAGAATGTTGTTTGAGTTTATCATATTCTATTTACATTGTTTGTATAACTAACCCTCACTTAAAGTTTGCTGGTGGTAGCAAGCGTATTATATGAGTTTATAATATCTGGATCTGGTATAGAATTTTGTTTGAGTTTATTATATTCTATGTAGATTGTTTGTTTCACTAACCCTCACTTAAAATACATTCAGTTAATTTGACATAGATACTTATAATCTGCAAATTAAGTTGTATTTGAAAACCAACTTAAACAAACCAATGTTGTTTTCTGATTGCATGCCTCTCATCATTTATCTCACGTTCTTTTATATATAGATTATGGTATAATGATCTGGCTCCTTAGATGCATCGCCATCTTCCAATATAGTTAAATCAAAGATGAGGCAAATTATCCAATGTCTTGTTATGGAAATTTAACTATAATCGAAGATAGCGATATATCGAAGGAGTCAGATCAATAAACCACAATATATGTAAAAGAGCGTGAAATGCACGATGAGACTAATGCAATCAGAAAACAACATTGGTTTATTTAAGTTGGTTTTCAAGAACAGTTTAATTTGCAGATTATAGACATCTTCATCAAATTTAATCCATGTATATTTATTTAGTGAGGTGTTTGGAAAACAAGCAATCTACATTTAATATAATAAACTTAGGGTACTTACAACAACAGTTATATATTGTAACCGATATCATAAGTAATTTATGTTTTATATAAATTTGCTACTGATGGGTTTTGAACCCAGAACCTAAGTGTATGTATCGCAACGGTTTATTATCATAACCGTTGTGATATATGGCGCGCGTCCTGCCTTTCAACAACGGTTTCCAGACCGTTGTAGAAACAGCGAACTTACAACGATAATCTACATAACAACGCCTTCGCCCGCGTCATTATATGTCATTCCCAACCGTTGTTAAATGGGTTTTTCGTAGTAGTGACTTTGTGAACTGTGATTGTATGTGTTTTCGTAGTAATGAATCTTGATGAGTAGGAATCAATCTTTCTGATTGATCGTGCCTCTCATTATTCATTCTTCCCCTAGTGATTCAATCACACCTTGGTTATAAGATGATTCCACCATATAAAGATTTGATGAGAGGAGATAATTTGAGAGATAAAAGAGAGATGATGGAAATTAGGGTTTTGGGAGAATAGGGGAATTTTTTATTGAATGATTTTGAGTTACTTTCTCTCAGTTTACAAACCTAGGGTATCTCTCTTTTTATAATGGAGATTACTTGCACACTAAGTAATCTCGAACTAACTAACCTTATTCGACTAACTGTTATATAACCCAGTCGAATAAATACAACTTGTTAACTACAAGCTATATTCGACCTCCTATAGAATACAAGCACCTTCGAGTACTAAAGACTCTATTCGACCACTACTCCATCGAATACATTCAACTTCAACTCTTTTGAATATTACAATTATGTTGAACGCGAATAATTACATATTTAACAATTTTACCCTTGGGTTTGTTCTTCCTCCACATCATCGACGTGATTTTTTCGGTGTTTTTCGACTACAGTTAGTTTGAGTTTGCCGGTGATGGGTTTCTAAACTTGCAGTCTGACATCATCCTATATGAGTTGCATTGGTCCTTAAAACTTCGCTCTGTTCTGACGGATTGGTCCATCTGTCTCCGACGGTTTGGTTCCGGCAAACGTTCACTACAGGCAGATCAGCTAGCGTCAAATTCATAGTTCAATAGGTTTTTCAGTTTCATCGATTGGATTTTTGGTTGCCTTTCCGGATCTGGTTGGATACCACAACAAATATTTTTTTGTTTTATAAACTTGTCGCTTTCGTGCTATACCTTGAAAGAATTTTTATGCTTGTTGTGATTTATTGCAGGAAGTTGTTGGTACATAAATTGGTTCGTGTTGCTGGTATGTGAATTGGTTGGTGTTGGCGGTCGATTAATTCATCATTTTTTTAAGATTATGAAGACCCCCACAACACCTTTTCTTCTTTTAGAGTGTTGTTGTAATAGTTGTATTCTATTTAGAATACTGACTACTTTTAATATGGTTTGATAGAGTAAAGTTTTGCCCCTCAATATTTTATACTCTTTTATTTTTATTTTTATTTAATATATAGTTGTTGTAATAATTATGCTTGTTGTGATTTATTGTAGAGAGTTGTTGGTACATAAATTGGTTCGTGTTGCTGGTACGTGAATTGGTTGGTATTGGCGGTCGATTAAATCATCATTTTTTAAAGATTATGAAGACCCACACAACACCTTTTCATGTGCTATCTCGTTTTGTTCTTATATGCAAGTCCACTGGGTAGTGTATGTTTTTATTTCTTCTTTTAGAGCGTTGTTGTAATAATTGTATTCTATTTAGAATAGTGACTACTTTTAATATGGTTTGATAGACTAAAGTTTTGCCCCTCAATATTTTATACTCTTTTATTTTCATTTTTATTTAATATATCTGTGGTTTATTAAAAAAAAAAAAAGAAAGTCACCGAATGGATTCAATCACAGGTTGGCTTGAGCTTGGTACATCAACATCCTCAATCATTCATTGTCCTACTTGTTCACCCTAAGCATGGCTATTCAACTACTCCTTCTTAATAAATTATTCTAATATATTTAAATATATTTTTGGCTAAAATACAGTTTTGGTCCCCCTGTTTGTCAACATTCACGATTTTGGTCCCCTTGTTTTTTTTCTTAACAGTTTTGGTTCCCCACCCCTCACTATTCATGTACGGACGTGTACTGTTCATGTACGGACATGTACTGACAAGTTACTGTTCATCACTTTTTTTGGCTCAAAATTGGGGTGGGGGACCAAAACTGTTAAAAAAAAAAATAGAGAGACCAAAACCGTGAGTTTTGACAAACAGAAAAGCAAAACTGTATTTTAGCCTATATTTTTAGTTCTCTATTTTAGTTTTGTTTTAATTGTAATTTTGATCTCCTTATTTTCTTTTTTCAATTTAAAATTTTGGTTTTTAGTCCTTTTTTTAAATTTTATTCAGAATTTTAGTCTCCTCTTAATTTGAGATTAATTTTTAGTGACATGACATTGGGCATGATAACGTGTCATTGTCACATTTGCAAAATTTAAATTCAAATCATTAAAAATTATTAATTATTTAATTAATAATATATATTATTCTATTTAAATAAAATAAAGTTAAATAAAAAAAATTCAGCAATTTCAATCATACATCGTCTTCAACAAACTCAGTAAAAAATAATTTAGAAAACCTAAAACCTAAATTAAAACCTTCATCCTTTTCAACAAATTCAAAATTGAAATTGAAACTTAAAACCTAAATTGAAACCTCAAAGCCCCAAGGTCAACAAGAGCTTAATCAATTTGTTTCACTGCATCAAGTAACAACAACAAAATGAATCAATATTCAAAATCAAAATCAAAACTAAAACCCATTGTCATTCTCATTATTTAAACTTAAATCTTGTGTTATTCAAAGCTGAATTCGGGTTTCTAGGATTTTTAATTTATAGTGATGACTCATGCAACTGGATGGAGTAGTAGAATGATTGGATACTACTTAGTTAAGAAGAAAACTGGAGACAGTTTGCTTTCAATTTTGTGGCATGTGAGACACAAGGTTCATGGAACTGAAGTGGCTATAAAAGAGATATCATTCTGACTATAGAGGAGAGTCTCATGTCTTAGATTTATATCTTGAAGCATATAAATTAATCCTAATATTATATTATGAAAGAGCTAGGTTTCAATATACCTTTTTATTCTTTATTTTTTGGGCTTAACTTTGCTTATTTGTTTGTTTATTCAGGTATATATAATTGTGTAATCTTTTGTGATACATTTTTGTTATAGATTTTGATTTTTGGGTTTTGGATATTTAAATTGGATTTTATGTTTCAATTTTAATTTTGAGTTCTTGAAAAGGATGAATGTTTTAATTTGGGTTTTATGATTTTTAATTTTATTTTTGGGCTTTGCGTTTGTTGAAAGAGGATGAAGATGATGATGTATGGTTGAAGATGTTATTATTACATGTTATTATTATTATTTATTTTATTAATCGAAGTAAGGAGAATGTATGCAAGTTTTCGTCGGTGTATTTTTCGGAATTTTCGGACATAATCAAAGCGGCTGACCTTTTCAAACTCTTCGGTTGTGTTGGGGATATCGCGGAGATCGTCATTCCTCCTAGGAGAAATAAGGTGGGGAAAAGATATGGGTTTGCTCGCTTCTTGAATGTGGAGGATGTGAGGTGTTTGGCGATTAAGCTCGATAATATTATGATTGAAGGTGAGAAGATCCATGCCATGTCATCAATTATATTTTAGTGAGAGAATCTCCTCCTTCTCTCTAGGTTTTCTTAGGATCCTTCTTTTTTCCGCTTCCTTTTTGTTTCTCGGCGTTTCTCATCCTAGTTTAGCAATGTTGTTCGTTTTTCGTGTGGTTTGATCGCCGGTTATTTTCTGTGGGTTTCTTAGAGGATGGAGTGGATTTATCCTAAGAAGAGGGTTTTCAGTAACCTTGTTCCGAAATGGGATGTGTTTCTGGTAGGAGGTGTTCGGCGTAGGGAGAATATGTGCAAGCTTTCGTCGGTGTATTTCTCGGAATTTTCGGACAGAATCAAAGCGGATGACCTTTTCGAACTCTTCGGTTGTGTCAGGGATATCGCGGAGATCGTCATTCCTCGTAGGAGAAATAAGGTGGGGAAAAGATATGGGTTTGCTCGCTTCTTGAATGTGGAGGACGTGAGGTGTTTGGAGATTAAGCTCGATAATATTATGATTGAAGGTAAGAAGATCCATGCCAACCCTCCTAGATTTGAAAGGAATGAGGGACCGAAGAGGAATTTTTCGAAGGCGGTGAGTTATCAGAATTCGTTTCGACAGTTTGATCAGAGAAGGGATCCTCCTTTGAAGCGTGGTGGCTTCTCCGATGTTAAGGGTAAGAGGTCTTACACAGAGGTAGCGGAAGGTAAAGGTTGTTCTTCCTCTCAGGTTGAAGTCCCAGTCATTGTTTACGAGTCGGAGAAAGGTACATTGGAGAAATTGAAGAAGGATTTTATTGGGAAGGTTTCTACGCCGTGTATGTCGTATATGGTCTCCTCTTTCTTTGAGATGGAGGGTCATTCGTCCATCAAAATCACGCCGTTGGGTGCAAACATTTGTTTGTTGGAGGAGGACGAAGAAGGGGTGATTCTAGAATTAATCAAAGATGCTGAAAAGTGGTGGAAACAATGGTTTCTTTTTATCAGGCCGTGGGAGGAAAGTGACGTAGATAATGAGAGGACTATTTGGTTGCGTTTTTATGGAGTTCCGATGCAGGTTTGGAAGGAAGATTTTTTCGTTAAGCTAGCTAATTCGTTCGGAGTTTTTATCGGCATGGATGATGATACTTTGGATGGAGTTTCGAAGGATGTTGCGAGGATACTGATAAAAGTGCCTTTTGCCTTTGTGTTAAGGGAGTCGGTTTCTGTCTCCATTGATAACAGAATTTTCAAGGTTTTGGTTCGAGAGGATGTTTATGGGCCAAGGTGTTTTCAATCATCTTCTTCTAGCATTGAGAGTTCGGTCTCTGAGTTCAGTGATTCTGTTTCCATTCGGGAGAATGACGGTTCTTTCACCGGCGATGCTGGGTCGGTTGGAGGAGATTTGGAGGAAGGGTGTGTTTTTCTTCAAAAAGGAAAAGATGGTGTTTCTGAATAAGATCCTAAAGTGCGTGGCTGTAAGGGTAGTAAGGTAAAGCATGCGAGGTTGGGTGACAATAAGGTGGGCCCTGGTTCTGCAGATGGAGACAGGGTTTTCGTGTTTGACGAGGCTATCAGAGCCTCAAAAGATCAGGTATGTGGCTATTCGAATGGAGGTACGATTAAAGTGCTTAATCCTTTGGTATCTACCTCTGAGGTGATTAGGGTGGCTGGTACAATAGGGTCAGAACCTACAGTGCAATTCATTAAAGAGGGACAGAATAAAGAGTTTTCTCTTTCTTCTTTTTCCAAGAAACGTGTGGCATGGAAATGTCTCCCTAAAAGCTTGTATGCCTTAGGGGGACCCACTAATAAGAAAAGGAGGAAAACTAAGAAGATATCTAATCCAGAACCTGTTTGAGTGGCCTCTTTTAGAAAGGCTCCTGCTTCGTCGTCCGTTTCTGTTGAGAAGCAGAACGTAGTTGGGTTTTCTATTGAAGGGTCAGGTGATCTAAATGTTGATAGTATTCAAGGTGAGTCTGATATAGTGAGATGTAATCAAAGGATGTTGGAGAATTTGGACTCTAACTTGGGAGATAAATTATGGAACGCGATTTCTGATTTAGGTGTGGTGAAAGGAGATTCGAAAAGAGATTACAAACTTCATTTGGAAGTGTTGGAGAAGGAAGATAAAAATAGAGCGTTTGGAGGGAAGGCGATTTTAAATATGTTCATATGAATTTAGGGACTTTTAACATTCGTGGAGGGGGAAGCAGAATAAAGAGGAGTAGGATCTCCAATTTTATTTCAAAAGGAAATTTTGATATTTTTATGATTCAAGAAACTAAGATTCATGTCATGTCCGATTCTATTGCGAGGAGCTTCTGGAGGAATCAATTGATTGAATATTCCTTTTCCAACTCTTTTGGTTCCGCGGGAGGTTTATTGATTCTTTGGAAGGTTGGTAGTTGCGAAGTGATATGTAGTTTCAAAGGAGACGGTTTCTTGGGTATCAAAGTGAGTAGAAATCAAGAGATTTATTATTTGGTGAATGTCTATTCTTCTTGTGATATTGTCTTGAAGCGTGATCTTTGGAGAAGGTTATTGGACTTAAAGGCTAGCATGTCGGATGAAGAATAGATTTTCGGAGGAGATTTCAATGCGGTGAAAAGCTTTGATGAACGTAAGGGTCACTCGGTGAGAAGGTGTAATCCGGAATGGGAAGAATTCGCGGATTTTATATATAAGAGTGAGTTGATTGATGTCTCTTGTAAAGGGAAGAGATTCTCTTGGTATGGAGGTAGAGGAGGAGCTTTTAGTAGGATTGACCGTTTTCTTGTATCGGAGGCTATTGTCGAGAAGTGGGGAGGGGGGGGGGGGTCAATTCATTGGTTTGAGAGATGTTTCGGACCATTGTCCTATTTGGCTTATCTTTGATAAATCAAATTGGGGTCCAAAACCTTTCAAGTTTAATAACGAATGGTTCGAGAATAAAGAGTTCTTTCCTTTTGTGGAGAAAGCTTGGTGTAGTTTTGAGGTGGAGGGTAGAGGAGATTTTGTTCTTAAAGAGAAGTTACGACTTCTTAAAGAGAGACTTAAATGGTGGAATCATTTTATTTTTGGAAAGATTGATTTGGAGATAGAGGATAACGTTGTCAAATTGAATGAGGGAGATGATGTGGGGGAGGATCTAAGTGATGGAGTTATGGAGGAAAAAAAAAGAGCTTGTAGTAATTTTTGGATGAAGCTTAAGATTAAGGAGAATTGTTAATTCAAAAATCGCGGCTTAAGTGGATTAACGAGGGAGACTCTAATAGTAGGTTTTTTCATGGAGTGGTGAAAGAAAGAAGGAGAAGGAATTTTATTGGGTCTTTTAGATCGGATGGAGGTAATAAGGAGTCGGTTGAAGAGGTTAAAGAGGATTGTAGGGCTTATTTTGCGTCTAAATTCCTTGAAACAGATTTGGAGAGGCCGGTCCTTGAAGGGATTCTTTTCAATTCCATTGATTTTACCGAAAGGTTGTCCCTTGAAGCTCCTTTTTTGGATGTTGAGATACAAGGAGGAGGTTTGGGGGTGTGACGGCTCGAAAAGTCCGGGGCCGGATGGATACACTTTCCTTTTTATTAAAAAGTGTTGGTCTTTTTTGAAAGATGATTTTTCTAGGTGTTTTAAGTATTTTCATTCCGGAGGGGTGTTGTGTAAGGCTTTTACGTCTTCCTTCTTAACTTTAGTTCCTAAATCCTCAAACCCCTTGGGTTTCGATGACTATAAACCTATTTGTTTAGTGGGTTGTGTTTATAAAGCTCTTTCCAAGCTTTTAGCCGCTAGATTGAAGTGGATGTTCGATTCTATCATTGCTAAAAATCAAAGTGCCTTTGTCCCAGGGAGACAATTGCTAGATGGTGTGCTAGTGGCCAATGAGATGGTTGATTTTTCTTTTAAAGAAAGGAAATAGTGCATGCTTTTCAAAGTGGACTTTGAGAAAGCTTATGATAAAGTCTCTTGGAATTTTCTTAGGTTTATGCTTAGGAAGATGGGTTTTGGTGAGAGGTGGATGAAGTGGATGGAGGCTTTGATTTTCTTTAGTAAAATGTCGGTTTTGGTTAATGGTAGCCCAACTAAGGAGTTCGTGGTCGAGAGAGGCTTGAGACAAGGAGATCCTCTTTCTCCATTTCTTTTTGTGATTGTGGCAGAAGGTTTGAGAGGTATGGTGAGTAGATCCGTTGAGATGGGTAATTTCAAAGGTTTCAATCTTAATGGGAAGTGCTTTGTGGACGTTCTTCAATTCGCGGATGATACTTTGTTGGTGGGAGATGGTAGTTGGAAGCATTTTGGGCTATTAAAGCGGTGTTAAGGGGTTTTGAGTTAGTGTCGGGATTGGGCATTAATTTCCATAAGAGCAAGTTGGTTGGGGTTAATATTAATCCTAACTTCTTGGAAGTGGCTTCTTTTTTTCTTTTTTGTAAAAAGGAAAGATAATAAGTTTTCTTTTCTTGGAATTCCAATTGGTTGTTATTCTAATAAGAAGTCAATGTGGTCGGGGTTGATTTTGAAGATGGAAAGGAGGTTAACTTGTTGGAAGAATCGTTTGCTTAGTTTTGGAGGAAGACTTACTCTTTTGAAATCGGTTTTGTCTTCTCTTTCTATTTTTATACTCTCTTTTTATAAAGCTCCGAAGTCGGTTATTAATAAATTAACATCGCTTCAAAGCAATTTTTTGTGGGGAGGGTCGGTGGAGAAGAGAAGTATTTATTGGGTGAGTTGGAGTGATGTGTGTCTTCCGGTTGATAGAGGAGAGTTAGGTCTTCGTAGGATGGATGAGTTTAATATTGTTCTTCTTCATAAATGGAGGTGGAGGATTTTATCAGAATCTAATTCTATTTGGTTGGATGCTTTGAAGGCTCGGTACGGAGATATCTCTCTTCATGTGGTGAGGCCTTTTGGTGTTTTCCCAAAGGCTGGATCTTCCTCTAATTGGTGGATGGACATATTGAGGTTAGCAAATTCTTACCTGGAAGATGTCTTTTTGTCTAATTGTTCTTTTGAAGTAGGTAATGGTTTCTCTACTTCTTTTTGGCATTCTTTTTGGCTAGGTGACTTTTGTCTTAGAGACAAGTTCCATTTGTTATATAATGCCTCTCTTTTGAAGGAAGTGTCTATAGCTTGTATGGGAGGTTGGGAGGGTGGTTTATGGAAGTGGGGGAATCTTGGAGTGATCGATGATGCGATGGCATCGGTGCATGTGCAGACCGCCACTGCTATGGAGCTGCTGGCAGTGCAGGTTCTGCTCCTTTCGGAGGTTCCGGTAGCGTATGTCCGGGATAGGGTTGGGTGGCGGTCGGTGGTTGGTGGAGGGTTCTCGGTGAGTAGTTTTTGGGGAATATCTAGTGTATTTAGAATTCATTTCGGTCTGACTCATTACTTTGATAAGGCATTTAACTTGATGGGAGAATGGATGTTCCCTTGAAGGTTAGAGGTTTTAGTTAGAGATGTTTCTTGAAAAGGATTCCTTCTAAGTATAGCCTTTCTTTGAGAGGGTGTGTTTTTAGGGATGGTAATCTTGATTGTGTCTTTTGTTGTAACTCCATTGAATTGGTGGATCATTTATTTTTGAAGTGTAGCATATCTAGGTTGGTTTGGAAGGAGGTGGCGGAGTGGATTGGGTTGATTGATTTTGAGTCTAATGACTCGAGAGAGAATTTTTTGCTTTGGAGTAGTTTTGGTAAAAGGATGAATTTGAAGAGAGGGAAGGAGGGATGTGTTTGGCTAGCAACTATGTGGTATATTTGGTTGAAGAGAAATGCTATTATTTTTAGGAATGAGGTTTGGAATGTTTTGGACATGGTGTGGAGTATTAAAGCTTTGGTTTGGAGATGGTCGTTCATCGGGAAGATTACGTTGACCAATTGTAATTTCTATGAATTTAGCAAATTCCCTTTGTTGTATTTATCGTAAGTTTCAATTGGTGTGTAATTTTCTTTGCCGAGTCTTGTTCTCGCTTTTTTGTAAGAAGGTTTGAGAACCCTTAGTTCTCTTTTTAATGATAATCCTTGCTTATAAAAAAAATTAATATTTTAAAATTAAAAAATTAATTAAAATTAAAATATTTTTCTAAAAAAAATTTAGTGTAATTAAAGTTTAATTATGGTAAACAATTGTGGAGAAAGATTTTGTTTTTAATTAATTTAAACATTTAAAATTTATAAACAAAATAAATAATATTTTAAAAATGTAAAAAAAAATAAAAAATTGGCGCCGTTGTCGGAACCATTTTTTTTACTATTGTTATCCTTTTTTGTTGTCGTCTAGACTAAAGCATTTTTCTGTTTTTGTTTAAATTTTCTGCTATCCTTTTCTTTTCGATATAATGCGAAGGTTCCGTAGTGCGGAAAATCTTGTACATTTGATAAACAAAATCGAGCGTTTCTTACACGAGAGATGTTGATTATTAAAACACCGGCAATCATTGACTGACGATAACAAACTGCTTAAGAACTATGATATTTATGTTGGGGGGAGTTTACTAGGGAGCATTGATACATGGTGTAGGACTAGGCACCTTTGTGAGAGACACACCAATTGTCCACCTAAAACCTTAAGGTGATAGGTGAGTGGGTTCTCCCACTTATAAATGCTCAAGTCACCACATTCCTATCCAATGTGGGACTATTTCCCCACTTATTCACACTTGCTTATATTATTCCAATAGTTTCCATCGATGAGGAACTGCACTATAGCATAGTTCATCCTGTTGTATGGCCTAATAATTTTGAAGTTATGCCTTCTCTTGTAGGAATGGTACAACAAAATCAGTTTGCTGGACTATCTACCGAAAACCTCAATCTACACTTGTCAATTTTTATCGAATTTTGTGGTTTACTAAAAATAAATAATATCAAACCTGTCATTATTTGATTAAAATTGTCCCCTTTCTCCATTTTGGAAAAAGCTAGAGCGTCGCTACAGCCCCTGCCAGAAAATTCCATTACGACGTGAGTCGAGCTAAAATTTGCGTTCCTTGTGCGCTATTTCTCACTGACCAAAATGACAAAAATTAGGACCCGTATTTAGAACTTTAACCAAGAAGAGGGTGAGTCACTTTTTGAGGCTTAAAAGCGATTCAAATATTTGTTGAGGTTATACCCTGTTCATGGGCTTTAAAAAAGGCTTATCGTCTATAACTTTTACAATGATCTCCTTTACTGTACAAGGATGACTCTAGACGCTGCGACTAGAGGAACCCTTACGAATAGCTCTAAAGACGTATCATACGTTCTTATTGAGGACATGTTAAAGAACCACCACTCGTGGGGGAAGCAATCGTGAACTTAATGCCAAGGCTCCTCAAAAGGTTATACATTACGAAGTCAGTCCTTTTGACCATATGAATGCTAAGGTAGATGCATTATACCAAAAGATTAAAAGTCTAAGCATCGCCTCTGCAACTATTGCAACTACTATTGCTTCCACAATTTTCACCTCTGAACTTTGCAGAGTAATTAGACATTTCTCCATTGATTACCAGATGATCTTCGCCAGAGGAAATGGCCAAGACAACATTAACTATGTTAACAATAATCATTGCAGTAATCCATATTCGAACACCTATAATCCAGGATGGAGAAATCGCCCCAAGTTTTCTTACAAGAATAATTATCCCCAACCTGCCATAGGGCCACCGGGTATACAAAAAGGCATAGTTGTTGCCCTTGAGAAATCAAATCTGGAAATATTAATGGAGAATTTTGTGATGACTTAGACTTGTCAAAACAAAGATTTCGGAATTCAAAATCTCCACACAAAATAGGTTATTAGGGAGTTAACCACAAAAGTTAAGAACATTTATTCCTATAATAACATGCTAGAGACTCAAATCTCCTAAGTTACTCAGCAACAAGCATCATGATTTGTACCTCCCAAAAGTTTTTCGGGGCAACCTGAGTCTAACCCCAAAGGGCAAATGAACGTTGTAGCAAATAGAAGCGGTAAGTAAGAGGAGGGTTCAAGTGAGAAAAGAAAGGAGAATCAACCAACATCGCCTAAAGTAGAGGTTGTGTAAAAGGAAGAGAATAAGGAATCATATATTGCTTCTCCTCCCTATAAGCCACATGTCATACCCCAATTTTGACCCTGAATTGCCTAATCAATACAATTATCATGACATCTGCATCATCTTCATAGCATATCATGCATTTCATCTCGCACAATGCCCAAATTATCAGCCATAATAATTTTGTTAGATTTACAGGCAGACCGGTCAAACTGAATTTCAATTGTGCGTAAAATCAATGGACGAAAAAATTTTAAAATCAAGCCTGCAAACGTCAATTATATTAATCTACGTTTCGCGTAGTTTAACCTGACGTACTCGTTTTAATTTTTCGACTACTTTTTAGGTCGTGTTTTGATCAGTTTGAGTCTTTTAACCAGTGAAAATTTATTTCAAAAATTGATCAAACACATTATTTTTCCAATAAGTTTTTCTGCGCTGATCATTTTGGTGCAGTCAATTTAATTTTTCGAACATTTTTGCGCCCGACTTTTTATTCATTTTGAGTTATATTATTTTTATTTTTTCGCCAAAATTTTTGAAATATTTAAATTGAATTAGTCTTGATCTCAATTTAATTTTATTCTAATTATTTTTAATATTTAATTTTATTTGTTTTAATTTATTTTAAATCATTTCATCACATAAATAACACAAGAGGATATTTTGGACTTTTGTATTCAAATAAAAAACCCTAGTAAGTAGTATGTATATATAATTACTAAGGGTTGGTTGAAGAGGATCATTTTTCAAAAATAAACAGCGGCGCATAGTAGAAATCTTCCCCTACCCCTAACAAAATAGATTGTTGTTATGTCTTGTGTCTTTTGAAAGAGAGAAAAGGATGTTGTTACTGAGTGTGTTTGCAAGAGAGAGAGGGCGAGAAACGAAAATAAATTATGGCGACGAAAGAGAGAAAGAGCATCTGTTTTATTTTGTTGTTTTAAATCCCCGCCACATGTCACGAGGACATTGGCTCTGTTTTTTTTTAAGTTTGAAAAAAAAAAAGAGCAAAAAAGCAAGATAGTTAGATTAGATACAGCAACGCATCCCTCTTTTATTTTAGTCACATTTTTTTAATTTATTTTATTTCATCATCATATTATTATTATTATTATTATTATTATTATTATTATTATTATTATTATTATTATTATTATTATTATTATTATCATTATAATTATAATAATAATAATAATTATTATTATTATTATTATTATCATTATTATTATTATTATTATTATTATTGAGATAGAATTTAATTAGGATTAGTTTTGGACCTTGGGCATGTTTGATTTGCTAATTTACCCTCCATATTTAAATTTGCACCCATCTCATGTTTGATTATGTATTTTTATTTTCTTTGATTTTATTATTTCTTGTTGCTTAGTATTTATTTTAATCAATTTTTTTTCTTATTTGTTTAGTTTAGATGTTAATTGTTTTTTAAATTGATAAGCAGATTATTTGATCGATTTTATTATTGTGTTGCAAATTCGGAGTTGAAATCCAATTTAACTTCCGAAAATTGCTTCGATGCATATATTGTTGCTCGATTTCTTATAGAGTGATTCACACATGAATCTACTCTAAGTTAGCCTAGAGTTAAATTCTATTGCCTCCGATTTCCTTTTATTTTGGTCTCGTGGCTTACTCTTGGGCCTTCTTACAATGAGACCTCTTTTATTTCTCGCATATGTCCCTTGTACTTCTTTTTTCATTTATCCCTCCCCATTTGATGTACTTTTTTATCTTGCTTTGTTTTCGGTTTGTGCTTGCTAGATATCCTTAGGGGCTAGGATCAACCTCACTGCTTTCTTAACCCCTGTAAGTCGATCGCCTTCGCCATCAACCAAACCCCAAAGCATTTTTGATCCATACATCAAGTCATATCCAACTTGTAAGTCGATGGTTTCATGCATCGTCATCAACCTTTCACCTCAAACACTTTTCATAATCATGAATAAACGTCGAACAACATTGAGTTTATTTTCCCAATAAAACCTCAAAACATCTAAAAATATTCAAATACTTTTCAATAATAAAGATGAAAAAGGAGCGTGGTGTAGTCAACGATCTCCTGAGACAAAGGACACGAGATGTAGTTCCCGCTTGTCCAAACTCTCTCATCAACCCTAAAACACATCCAAACCTTTTTCCTTTTGGTACAACCAAAAACCTTTTCAAAACGAAAGACATCTTGTCTTAAGATGATGCAAAGCAATGCTTCATCCACAACCGTTGAGTTGAGATAAGTGGCATGAATGTGATTTGTAAATCCATTCAATATGGTGTAAACGTCCGCTTCTCACCTGTTTTGGGTAAAACAATGTTTTATGTCGATTAATACAAGGTAGCTTTCGCTAAAATCGACCAACAAACAAACTTTTTTTTACCTAAAACTATGTGTGCCTTGATTTCTCTTTTGATATACGTAGGAGCAGGATTGCGAAATCTTGTCAGGCCCCCTAGTAATAAAAACATTTAGGTCCCCTTTCTCTTTTCTTTCCCTTTTTAATAAACCGAGAAGCCTAACTTTTAAACAAACACTAACACGCACAACTAACCTAACGGTTTCCATTGATTACAACGAACATGAGGGGGCGCTAATACCTTTCCCTTGCGTAACCGACCCCCAAACCCTGATATTGGTTGCGATGACCATATCCTTGCCTTTCTTTTTAGGGTTTTATTCTATATTTTCCCTTTCCCTTTATGAGAATAAATAAAGATCGGTGGCGACTCTGTTAAGTCCATCTCGTGAGCCTGTGATTATGCTTCGCGAGGTCGTTCTCATTTTTCGAGGTACGACACCACCTATTCCATATCCATAAAGGCTTGCAAAGACAAAAGTAGAGGCTTGGTATAAAAAAAGTGGAGCTACTGAAAAAGCTTTACATCTATGTATCATTTATTGAGGCTCTATCTCAGATGCTTACTTATGCAAAATTAATTAAAGAGATCCTTTCAAATAAGCAGAAATTAGAGTATCATGAAATTATAGCGCATACTGCTGAATGTAGCGCAATAGTCCAAAGCAAGTTACCACAAAAATTAAGGATCTAAGGAGTTTCTCAATATCATTTGTAATAGGAAACATGAACATCAAGAGAGTAGTATGTGACTTAGGGATAACATTAGCCTGGTGCTCCTGAAAAATGTGTGAAAAGCTTAACTTCGGAGAAAGGAAACCCACAAACATATATTTGCAGCTGGCAAACAGATCACTCAAGTAGCCCGTAGGGGTGATAGAGGATGTAACCATAATGATTAGAAAGTTGTACGTACAAAATGACCATGTAATCATGGAAATATAAGAGGACTCCCAAATCCCTATTATTTTAGGTAGACATTTCTTAACTACGATTGGAGCGATCATAGATGTGACAAAAGGAAAGTTAACCTTTGAGGTGGGTGAGGCGAAGATTGAGCTTATCTTGTCAAAAATCATGAAAAATATATCTTTAGGGGATTTATGTTGTTTAGTTGATATTATCGACGCATGTGTCAAAGAATGTGTCGACCTTAAGAGTAAAACAATGAATCTGCAGTTTACAATAAGATATTGGATGAAAGTTTCACTTTTGAAAACCAAGGTTTTAAACTGCTTATGACACATAATAGAAAACCTAAACAACCTTAAACTAAGCTAGAGCTGAAGCAATTACCCAAATCATTAGGCATGAGTTCTTAGAGGAGGAGTAAAAATATCCTATCATAGTTAATGCGAGTTTAAGAAAATATTAGACTGAGTAAGTCCTCTCGGTCTTATGAAAGTGATTGAAAGAAATAGGGTATACCATTAAGAACCTAGAGGGAATTGGTCCCTCTGTTTGTATGCATAAAATTCTGTTAGAGGAAGACTATATATCCTTTAGAGAACACCAGAAGAGACGTGGTTAAAAATGAGGTGCAGAAACTCCTTGAAGTTGGAGTGATATACCCTATATTAGGCATTAAGGGGGTAAGTTTTGTCCAATTGGTAACCAAGAAAGTGTTAGACAGAGAAGACTTATCTACATGGGGTGAATAGATCCACAATAAAAATTTCTTTACAAAAAAATATTTTAAAAAACAATGGCTAGCGAAAGTAAGTTGGATCGATTCGTCTAAACCGAACCACTATCTAAAAGCCCAGATATGCGTATATGAAAACAAATTGAAGATAATGATAAGTTATTCAACCAATATGATTCAATCATAATCTCTTGAAGGCAACTCAACAAGCAATGTTATATCAAATGATAAATCACACAAAAACACTATTAAGGCAAATTATAGAACACCTTGTGTGCAATCGATTTTGTTTAGAAATTTATATAGTTTTGTTGATCGTAAAATCCAATTACAATCTATAGGATTGTGATCAACTCAACAAAACGTTTATCAAATCGTTTTCAAAATAATTTTCCAAACGAATTAATCGCATAAATGATGAACTCAAAAATTAGCAAACGAAATGTAAAAGATATATATATATATATATATATATATATATATATATATATATATAGAGAGAGAGAGAGAGAGAGAGAGAGAGAGAGAAAGAGAGAGAGAGAGTACACAAGGATTTGCTTAGGCAGTTCCATAATCGACCTCGTTATGGGTACGTTTGCCCTCAATTCGAATTTGAATAGAGACCATGAAATTAACCTTACTTTGCAAATATAGTTTACAAGAGAAATGTAGCAATGCAACCCTAAGTTCGATGTTGGTCCTGGCACTTTCTCTTACCTTGATCTGAGCTTGATCAAGTCACCCAACAATGCCAATTTGTTTCACCGTCTCACGCTACTCCTTTTCAAGAACTGTAACCCTTCAAAGCCTTCACTCAATCAAATACAAATTGTGAATTATTGTAACCCAAAATTTACCATGATGATCCACCATCTCACGCTACTCCTTTGCAAGAACCGCAACTCTTCAAACCCTTCACTTGATCGAATCCAATTTGAGTAATCTTGTCCAAAACCTTCAAATCTACACTTTGATCCTTAAGGAAAATGCTACCTTGGTTTTCTTATTTGAAACCCCCCTAAGATCTCAACCCAATTTACAATACCACAAACTAAATTGGATGTTATCAACTTAATTCTAGATGGCACCCAAACAATGAATGATTATGTGTATTTTGTTTGTGTGTATGCATAAAACCAAGGTTGAAGATTAAGAAGACTCTTAGTATGTTTCAGGTTTCGTTTATGATTTTACCAAAATCATCAAAAAGAAATGATGCATGTAGCAGGTATATATATGTGAGAGAGTATGAAGCAAAAGGAAGCCAAAAGGAATGGAAAACAATGCAATTTTTCAAGAATTTTGATGTATAGGTCAACCTATGCAAGTCATGTGTTGACCTGTAGAGGCGACACATCTAACAGAGCCTACAAGCTTTAAAGAATCACCATATGAGCCGACCTATATAATGTATGTGTCAACCTATAGAAGAAATTTTCTTCTATGTGTCGATCTATAATGTATACGTGTCAACCCGTAGAAGAGTTTTACTTCTATGTGTTGACCTATTATGCTTATGTGTTGACCTATAGACAGTTTTTCACATAAAAATAAGTTTTTGGTGCATATAAAACCATTTCTTGATGCATGAATCTTTTCTAATCCTTTTCCAACATGTTGTCATGCTCCCTAATGCTAAAATGCTAAAATGCACATCTAGACTAAGATGATACCATCCAATGTACATAAATGCAAATGTATCCTAGTTTTGACATCATTCAAAATACATCTAATCAAAAAGTTGCATTCACATACTCCCCCTATTTTATGATGGTAAAACTTCAGACGATGTGTTTCATGTACATGAAGGCTCCTCCTGAATTTGTGCATCATATCATCATAGCTTCATAGCTTCATAGCTGCATATGTTTCTCCCCCTTTGACAAAATCAAAAAGAGACAAAGCAAGCACATTAGCAGTATCGCATAGATACAACAGAACACATATACAATATACCATACAAATGCGTTTTGTAAAGATAAGAACGTGCACTCACATATATGGTATATACATGAAGATACACAATAGAAATAAACACAACATAAAAACATTGCACAAGCTTCATCCAATTCAATACACTTAGTACAACCATTATCTCATAAGCAAACAAATTAGTGACATTGTCCATACTTAACCAGCAGCAAAACAAACTAACAAAAGAACAATGCATGAAGAGTTAAAACAAGACAAAAAATGAACTACAAGACACAAGACTCAAGAATACAACAATCACAACACTTCATTGTCTCCCACGACCCTTAGGAATTGGTCCATTTCCCCTATGCCATCAATGTCCATCAGTACCATAGTTATAATCCAAGAAATCACATATTTCTCAATAAAACTAAGCATAATGATGATGATTATCTTTCTGAGTAGAGATCATATGATTAATATTAGCAATCACAGCTGCATGGTTTGCATTCATATGATTACGCATAGACATTAGACTTTCTCTCACATAGGAAGCAAAGGCTTCAGAATTAGCATCTTGTGTAGTCATGTGTTCTTGCATCATACAGAATCTCTCCACTTGAGCAGCCTCAAAGGCATCTCGTCTCCTACAATCTTCCTCATAATACTCATCTTGCCTCATATGCATGTTCTGAAGCATAGTCATGATGAAGGAAGAATCACTTAATCCAGTTCCAGAAGTATTACCATGAGCATCCCCATGAGTGACATCTTGCATAAAAGCATCACCCTTAGGAACATCATGAGAAGCACTAATTGGTTGATCATCAACCATATGTGTCTCAGCAACATCATCCTCAAACTCTACAGGATCATCAAATTATAAATCTTCCTACCATTCTTACCCATGCAGAAGTAGAACGTTTGACGGTCTATATCCCAAAATTAGCCCATGGTTGTTAGGGTACATTGAGAGAACTCTTGAACCTGGCCAAGAGATTTATAAGTAATATTCGGCATACCAATATCAAAGTAGTATAAAGTCTTGGCAATCATGGAGACATAGCAGAATGAGGTCCCTTTGTTACATTCCTTGATGGCGAACATGCGAGATACAAAGTAATGTGCCCAATTGATTTTGACCTTGTTTAAGAGATATAGGACATATGAATTTCAACAAAGTCTACTCTTGAGAACCCACCATTCTTTGGGCGCAAGACATGAGACACCAACCACATTATAATTCTAGGAACGATTTTCACTTGACTAGTAGTAATTAGATCATAACAATCATCAGAACGAGGAGCTTTAAGTAGTTCATTCAAATGAATGTTCCAATTAAAGTGCATATGAGTGTTGGTATCCATCACCAACGGGTCAACTTCATCATCATCAACAACTCTAATACCAAATAAGGATTTCTAAAGATCATTAGTGAACTCATAAACAGTGTTACCTATGGTAAACTTGAAGCATGAACCTCGCTTATCATGTAATCCCGAATATAATACATGAATGAGGTGTTCATAATAGTTCTGAGCAAGCTGTAGAAGGTAATCAATTTTTTGATGTGCAACAAGACTAGCAACTTTAGGGATATCCAAACAACCAACCACAATCGACTTCTAAATGTATTGCTTCACAACAAGTCGGTGTTGATGTTTTTCCCAAAATTCCTTAACACACTTAGTCGAGACCAATGAAAATGGAGATTCTGCAACTGTAGAAGATGTAGTTGCCTTACCCTTACCTTTAGAATCACCCATGGATTTAGAAAGTTTAGGTGTCATGGAGAATTGCACTAACATAGTTCGTACAACAACTGTTCGATGAAATTTGTGACTGAGAAGTGAATGAGTTTGAGAGATAAATGGTTACCCACAAACTCAACACAGAAAAACAACTTAAAAACCACACAAAGAAGTGAAGAAAAATAAAAAATAAGAGGAAATTTGGATTTTTGGAGAGTTTGGGTGAATTAGGGTTTTTGAAGATGAAATGAGGAAAATTGATGAGAATGTTAATGATTTGATGGAAATATGAATGTAGATGATATAATGAGGATGAATCTAACAAGAGTTAATGGTGATTTTGAATGTTTGCAAGATTCAAGAGGAGATGAGAGAATTTGGAATTTTGGTGCATGTATTAGAGGAAAAGAGAAATGGAGAAAAATGCCCCAAAATAGACTTATGAGCCGACCTCAGGAAGCATGTATCGACCTACAAAGGTTATGAGTCGACACATATTGAAGCGAATTCAAGAAATTTCAAATATTAATTCTATGTGCCGACCTATAATGTGTATGTGTTGACATGTAGAAGATTTTTACTTCTAGGTATCGACCTATGATGCTTATGTGTCGACCTATAGACAGTTTTTCACATAAAAATAAGTTTTTGATGCATATAAAACCATTTCTTGATGCATGAATATTTTATAATCCTTTTCCAACATGTTGTCATGCTCCCTAATGCTAAAATGCTAAAATGCGCAGCTAGACTCAGATGATATCGTTCAATGTACATAAATGCAAAGGTATCCTAGTTTTGACATCATTCAAAATACATCCAATCGGAAAGTTGCACTCACAGAAAGGGGGAGTGACCGTAGTTATAAATGATAAGGGTGAATTTGTATTTACTAGAATAATCATAAGATGAAGAATGTCTATTGATTATAGGAAGATTAATAAGGCTACTAGGAAAGATAACTTCCCATTCTCGTTCATTGATCAGATGCTAGAAAGTCTAGCTAATCACTTGAGTAGGTTGATTGATGTAAGAAAGGATGACTTACCCCTTGATGACTCTTTCTCTGATGATAAGTTGTTTGCTTTGGTCCCAAGAAACATGCATTGGTATGCTGATATTATCAACCACCTAGCACCCGCAGTCTTACCTCTAGACATAAACTATCAACCCAGGAAGAAATTCTTTGCAAATGTTAAGTTCTATTATTGGGACGAGCCTCTTCTCTTTAAGAAAGGTCCTGACATGATATTTTGGAGGTTTATCCTAGAGGATGAGATAGAGAGTGTTATGAATCATTTACATGACTCTGCCTATGGTAGACATGCAAGTACGGATAAAATAATAGCAACGATCCTCCAAGATGACCTTTACCAGCCTAATCTCTTAAATGATGTGCATTCATTTATAAACAGGTGTGACCAGTGCCAACATACTAGAAACATCTATAATACAAATGAGATGTCTCTCAGCAACATCTTAGAGATAGAGATCTTTGATGTGCGGGGGATTGAGTTTATGGGACCCTTTTCTTCATCTAAGGGAAATCATTACATACTTGTTGTTGTTGAATACATTTAAAAATGGATTAAGGCAATTTCCTCTCCTATAATTGATGTGAGAGTTGTGATTAAAATGTTTAAGAAAAACATTTTTCCAAGATTTGGTGTCCTTAGGTTGGAAATAAGCGATGGGGGTCACACATCATTGTTAAGAAGTTTGAGAGCCATTTGAAAAAGTATAAGGTGAAGCACAAAATTTCAATTCCTATTCACCCACAAATGAGTGGCCAGATAGAAGTCTCCAATAGAAAGATTAAAACCATCTTAGAAAAGACAATTCCTCTCTATAGGAAGGAATGGGCCTCTAAAATCGATGATGCACTCTAGGCATATTAAAATCCTTATAAAACACCCATTGGAACCACCCCATTCAGGCTTGCGTATGGAAAATCTTGTCATTTACATATAGATATAAAACATAAAGCCTATGGGGATATCAAAGCCCTTGATATGGATTATAAGGCTGCAGGTGGAAAAAAATCACAGTTAAGTGAGTTAGAGGAACTCAAGTTTGATGCATACAAAAACTCCAAGCTTTACAAGGACAAGACCAAGAAATGACATGCTAAGTGAATTATGAAAAGAGAGTTTAAAATATGAGAGCTTCTCTTATTGTTTAATTCCAAGTTGAAAATTGTTCCTAGAAAACTCTGTTCGCGATGATTAGGATCCTTTGAGGTGAATAGGGTAACACTGTACAGAGTTGTTAAAGTGTGAAGCAAATCCACCAGAAAATTTATTGTAAATGGACAATGTTTGAAACACTAAGTTATTGGGGGATGTAGTTGAACAAGGAGGATGCTTGACTCTAAAGAAACCCCCAAGAGTGTCCCATTCAAAGAAAGTCAATTTAAATAACTTTAAACAAAGCGGTGCATGAGAGGCAACCCACTGGTTTTTGAAATAATAGTTTTGTTAGCTTTGTTTGTTTTGTTGTTTTGTGGGAAAATAACGGGATTCGTTAAAGTGTAGGAAATCATGTTCTAAGAAGATTTTTATGATCAATTTTGAACGAGATTAGCAAAAATAAAAGCATTTAGAAAAAGACCATGCCAAAACCCCTAAAAACACCCTTTTTCCACAAAATCCAGTGATAATTATAGGTGGGCCATAAAAAGCCTTTACGCCCATAATTGTCACAATCCATAAAAACATCAACTCTAGGAAAATTATGGGCGGGCCTTAAGTAGGGCTTTCACATGTAATTTTCCTAGTGAAATAAGAAAAAAATTATTCAGGGAGTTTTACGGGTGGGCCGTAAGTATAGCTTATGCTTGTAAGCCCCATTTCTACATGACATTTTTTCCTGGTAGTTTTAAGGGCTTCCCTAAGCATTTCATACGCCCGTAAATCTCCAGAAGACGTGTCTTTCCACCTCCTAAACCGAACAATAAAGTTAAACCCTTCCACTTCCAACCAATCACAACCCACAAAAACTCTCTTTAAGCACCACTAACTTAGAATTTTCTATCTCATTCCTTACCATTCACTCTCCCTCTTCAACTCCCACAAAATTTCATCTTCCCTCATATTCTACGAACTCACATAAGAACAACCCCATACACCCTTAACAAAACTTCCTACAATTAAACACCAATGACCCAAATCACTGAATATCATCAATAGCCTAACACATACCTTCTTCCAAACACACATTACAACCATATCCACCATTAAAAACTATAAATATACCAAACAGGATTTTTTGCTTACTCATTAAAAAATGGCACCAAGGAGAGTGCAAGATGGAGAACCATCTGCAGCAGGAGACTAAAGAAGAATAAGAAGAAATGCAGATGTCAAATATAATCCACTTGACATTTTGTTCGATAATGAGGAGCAGAGAGCAAGGTTCAATGTGCTTGTTTGTCACAAGATTGTTTCCAGAAGGTATATCGATGAATTGATTCTAGAAAGCTTAGGAATGTTAATTGATGTAGAATGGATGTTCGGCCCATTGGGTTGGAGACATTTTTTTTATCTTTAAAGCATCGCACTTACATCAAGCCTACACTAGAAATTCTGAGTTCATTTAAATTGGAATTAGGTAAAAGGTTGCGAGCATATTTTGGAGTAGTCTCGTCTAGAATATTCAATGATGATCATGAGTTTAATATGTTATAAATAGGCAACCTGTTTAGATTTCCTGAAAGGGGAAGAGAAAGATTCCCCACGTGTTTATTTGGGTTTAGATATAACAACTTTTGGTTGCTTCTTACTGGGGGAGAGATTTATGCCATAGATAAGGCAAAACCCTCCCACATTCATAACCCGTGAATTCACTATGTACGGAAAGTTTTTGCACATTCTATCTTTGGGAGGGGTGACAATGTGGAGCCTTGTTTTACAGGTGATATACTTTTAACAAGGACAACAACTTTTGGTGATGACGACTAATATGACAAGTCAAGCATAAGTGATTAAGCGGATAGGCACTATGAGAAATAACACTTTTTATGACGAAGCTTTCACCTCGAACATGCCAAAACCAAGCGTATAGGTCCTGAAAGCAACATGTTTATTTAAAAAAAAAAACAACATTTTCCCTTGGTTTTTAAACTGAGGTAATATAGCTAAAAGTGAGTGCCATATTTTTTCCATAAAAAAAATAAACCTATTATCTCGATGTTTTTGAAAACCAAGGGAATATAGTTATAAGGGAAAACACTTTGAATCTATGTAACTGCATTTAAGGTTTTTTTTTAATGATTTCTCAATTGGCGCCTTCTAATCTTCCCTTTTTTCTTAGTTTTTTTTCCATTTTTTTCTTGTTAATTAGTAATTATAAAAAAATTTGTTATCAATAAAAAAGAATAGGAAATAATATGAAAGGAAATATTTCATTAATTAAAAGCAGAACAACAAATAACTATTCCACATATTCAAATTTCTGACTCCACTTAACTTCAATAGTATCACTATTAACTATCTCTAACTGAGAGAAAAGTTCAGAAAGAACTCTTCCATATGGTATAAGGAAATTAATTTCCTCCCTAAAGATAATTATCATTTCCTTTAAGTTAAAAATGGTAAGAGGAAGATTAACTATGATGTTCTTGGTAAGAAATAATAAGAGATGCTTATCATTTCAAGTAAGCATTTTTAGTTGTTTCTCTCTTGGACGGATATTTGACACTAGAAGTGTATACAAAACTTTTCCAATTGGTAGTAGAGTAGCAGGGCTGTTGAGATTATCATAGTTGGCATAAACTATGCGAAGGTGATTTGAGTAGACATTTTTGAATCTATATTGATCGTAGCGGGATCAGACAGTTTGAAGATGGCCAACGACGTCTGGAATTGTTGCTACTTTAATGATGATGAAAGACGGCCGGGGGGGGGGGGATGTACCTGCAAGGCACTCCGATGATTAAGTCAGTGAGGGCACAACAAATACAGAGAAATTGAGTGAGATTAGGAAGTTAACTATCCTGACCCTCTCAAGTGAGAGGGTATTTATAGGAGACCCCCAGCGCGTGGCCAACGGTTACTTGCAACGGGTGGGACCAGCGTGTGACCCGTTCCTAGTAACTGCTACGGCTTACGTGTAGTAATAATGACCAGCTCGTGTTTAACACCCTAGTGTAACCGTCCCTTTAATGCCATTAGTAGACGGTTACATGAAACGTATCTGTGTAGATAAGACCGTTAGTTGACTCCTCGGGGGGGGGGGGGAGTCTATAATGTCGAGGAAATATAGTGGTCGTGGTCTAGACATGACCTAACGGAGGAGAACCATGCTTGTCGAGGACCTATGAGTCAACGAGATTAGGAGTATTCTCGCGGGGAGAAGTTAATCTGTCGAGGAGGTCCATTTCATCAGGGTGTGATGCCTTCCTTTCCTGTTTGTCCTCAGATGCTCGACATTGTCAAGGTGCCAGGTGCCCGACATACCTTTGGCCTCGCGTATGGCAGTCATGTGTCATTCTCTAGGACTTTATTGGGCTTCTTTAAGTTGTATGGATTGGGCCTGTTTGACTGTAGGAAACTACGGCCCAGTCCAGAACAGGAGCCCCCCCAAGTCATTGCTTTGAGGTATCAGAGTAATGACTTGAGGGTCAATAATCGTGTCGGGGAAATGCTAAGGGATGATCCGAGGAGGATATCAGCATAGTCAAAATTTCCATGATTATCATGACGTCGGGCATTGATATCTTGCGGGCAATTATCATGAGGCGGGCACTGATAGCTTGCGGGCAATGAAGAGTTGCATCTGGTTGAACTGTTGGGGAGATGAGAAGTTTCCGTTTTGAAACGATGGGATGACGAAAGGACACGCGTGGATTTTTGACCGGTGCAAGCGGTAGATGCTGATGGGGAGCAGGGGAATCCTGAGACAACTGTTGCTGATGCTGCTGCGGGGTGATAGTGTAGTCAGTTTGGCCTGCGTGTCAATTTTTTGTATTGACTGGCCTGCGTGCCATACTTGTTGATTTGCCCGGTCTAAGAGCCAGAGTTTTATGTAATATTTTTACAATGGGCTCGCCCGACTTAATATTTCCATTTTGCCTCTTTATCTGTTCTGTGTGTGGTATTTTACTTATTTTTATCTAAGTTATTTTGAAATTGCTGGATACTTGGGAGTTTGCTCGACTCTAGTGATCCTCGAGTGCGAAGAGAGCTGGTCGAGCGGTCAGGGGTTGTACCCCGACCTTCAACGAAGCTAAGAGGTCGATCGAGGTCTTAGTTTCATGGCGTGAACTTCCCATCGCGAGCTGGGTGTTCTGCTTACAAGGTACGTCGACGACGGAGCTCGATAGAGTACTCCTCACCAGGCCAAAAGTTCAACGCACACACAACGTGACTTTTGACCTTCGTTAGCATATAGAGGTGTCGTGCCTGTACCATGGTACGGTCCCTGTAACGGCAACTTTCGTATCGTTGCATGCAGTGTTTAACTGTAATATTGTTTAAGCTTCTCAGCATTCCATGGTCGAGCAAGTTGTTCACCTTGGAGGCTTTCGAGGTAATAAGCACCTGTCCCCGTCTTTGCAATGACGCGGTAGGGGCCCTCCCAGTTTGCGGCCAGCTTTCCTTCACGTGAATTTTTCTGATTTAGCCGTAAGACAAGACTGCCTACTTGGAAATCTCGTTTGATGACTTTGTCATTATAACGCAAAGTTATTTTTTGTTTTAAAGAGACTTCTTTGAGGGATGCACCCGTCCTTATTTCTTCGACAAGGTCGTGTTCCTCGCGGAGGGCTTCGTTGTTCGCTTCTTTGTCAAGAGGAGCTTCTGTCCTTCTCGAAGGTTCCCTGATTTCCACGGGAATTACTGCCTCGGTTCCATATGTTAACCGGAACGGGGTCTCCCCGGTCGTGGAATGAGGGGTAGTTCGATATGCCCAGAGGACGCTGTGTAACTCCTCGACCCACCGTTGTTTGGCTTTGCCGAGTCGTCGTTTGAGTCCTCGGAGTATTACTCTGTTCGCTGCTTCAGCTTGCCCGTTAGTTTGTGGGTGTTCGACCGATGTAAAGTGTTGCTTCGTACCCAGCTTGGCAACGAAGTCTTGGAAGTTTTCGTCGGTGAACTGTGTCCCATTGTCTGTGACAATGGCCTGAGGCACGCCGAATCGGGCGAGTATATTTCTCTTGTAGAAACGTAATATGTTGAAAGCAGTGATCTTGGCTAATGCTTTTGCCTCGATCCACTTTGTGAAGTAATCTACCCCGACGATGAGGTACTTATTTTGGTATGATCCTACGACAAAAGGTCCGAGGATATCCATTCCCCACCACGCAAAGGGCCACGGGGATGACAATGATTTAAGATTGTTTGGAGGAGCGAGATGCATGTCCCCATGCCTCTGACAACGGTCACACTTTTTGACGTGTTCCTTTGCGTCTTGTTGCATAGTGGGCCAGTAATATCCTGCTCGGAGAGCTTTTCGAGCCAAAGATCTTCCGCCTAGATGTTGCGCGTTGATTCCTTCATGTATTTCCTGGAGAATCTCTAAAACTTTACCTTCCTCGACACACCGAAGTAGAGGGATGGAGAATCCTCGGCGATATAGCTTACTTTCGACTATGGTGTATGCACATGCCCGCCTCTTAACTATCCCAGCTTCTTTAGGATCGTCGGGCAGTATGCCCGTCATCAGGTATTCACAAATTGGAGTCATCCAACAGTTTACGTCCCCAATAACGTTCACCTCTGTGGTCGAGGTAGGTTTGTTGATGCTCGGATGGGTCAGTATCTCTTGGATCACTAATTTGTTCCCTTCTTTCTTCTTAGTGCTCGCTAGCTTGGAGAGCACGTCTGCTCGAGTGTTATGCTCGCGCGGCATGTGAGCCACCTCCGCAGAGACAAATTTCTTCAACTTTTCTTGTACCAAGGTTAGGTATTCAATGAGACTATCATTTTTGCCATGAAATTCTCCCCGAACTTGTGATGCTACGAGCTGAGAGTCTGTGAAGATTTTGACTTCTTTTGCGCCAAGGTCTTCTGCAAGTCGAAGTCCTGCGAGGAATGCCTCATACTCAGCTTGGTTATTTGATGTTTTAAAAGATAGCTCTAGTGAGACTTCTATCAAGATACCCTCCTCGTTTTCAAGGATAATTCCTGCTCCGCTGCCTTTTGCACTGGAGGCTCCGTCGACGTAAATCGTCCATTTTTGGGAGCCATTGGTCAAGGATTCGGGGACTGTCAGTTCTGCTACGAAGTCGGCCAGTACCTGAGCTTTCAAGGCTTTTCTTCCTTCATATCGAACGTCGAACTCGGATAGCTCGAGAGACCACCGGAGCATTCTCCCCGCCATATCTGGCCGACTAAGGAGCTGTCTGATAGGCTGCTCAGTTCTTACCACAATTGTGTGGGCTAAGAAGTAATGGCATAGTCTTCTGGCTGCAGTTACGAGGGCCAAGGCGACCTTTTCGATCTGTTGATATCTGAGCTCGGGACCCTGAAGAGCTTTGCTCGTGAAATAAATCGGTTTCTGTCCGTCGGGGGTCTCCTGTATGAGGACAACACTTATCGCTTCGCCGGTGATGGCCAGGTACAAGAAAAGTGTTTCCCCGTTATCTGGTCGGGACAAGACCGGAGGTTGTGATAAGACTTATTTTAGATGGAGGAGGGCTTGTTCGTATTCTTCACTCCATTCAAATGTTGCTTTCTGTCGAAGAAGTTTGAAAAATGGGAGCGCGTATTGGGCAGATTTAGCGACAAAACGAGAGAGGGCAGTTAGCATCCCGTTAAGTGATTGTATCGACTTCTTTGACTTCGGAGTAGGAATGTCAGAAAAGACCTTACATTTGTCAAGATTCGCTTCAATTCCTCTCTCCGTAAGGTAAAAGTCCAGGAATTTCCCTGCTCGAACACCGAAAGTGCACTTGTCGGGGTTGAATCTCATGCGACATTTCCTCGTCGTGTCGAACACCTTTTTAAGATGAGCAGCGTGGTCGTCTTCTTCTGCGGATTTGACGATCATGTCGTCGATATAGACTTCGAGCATGTCACCAATTTCTGCTCGGAAGACCTTGTTCATCATTCGTTGGTAGGTGGCGCCAACATTCTTCAGACCAAAAAGGCATTACATTATAATAGTAATTGCCCGACTAAGTCATAAAAGCTGTATGCTTTCTGTCGGCCTCATCCATGGGAATTTGGTTATATCCCGAATAAGCGTCCATGAAAGACAACAGTTTAAATCCTGCAGAGTTGTCAACCAGTCGGTCGATGTTAGGCAATGGGTAAGAGTCTTTCGGGCATGCCCGATTAAGATCCGTGTAGTCAATGCACATCCTCCATTTTCCATTAGATTTTTAACAAGTACAACATTGGACAACCAAGTGGTGTACTTGGCCTCTGAAATAAAGTTTGCCTCTAGGAGGTCTTTTACAGCTTTTTTAGCAGCCTCCATTTTTTCTGGAGACTGCCTACGCCTACGTTGAGCTATAGCCTTAGCATTTGGATCTATAGTCAGCTGGTGACAAGCCACTTGAGGATCTAATCCGGGCATCTCTGAAGCGCTCAAAGCGAACAAATCTGCATTCTCTTGGAGACATGCCTTCAGCTGCCTCCTCGCCAGGTCGGGGAGTCCATGGCCGATCTTCACAGTTCGTTATGGGTCGTCGCTAAGAGGGATCAGCTCGAAATCTCCGTCTGGGATGGGGCATGTTGGGTAGAGAGGCTGCCCGTTGACTTCAACTGGGAGGTCTTTGCCTGCAACTTCTTCCTGTTCCCCGGAGAACCTGTTGTCAAGGTCGACCACGCTGACCGGCGGTAGTGGAACCTGTGCGACATCTGAAGTTGCTCTTCTGGGGTGGACGCCACCGACAACACTTAGACCTTTGATCGCTGCATCGAAACATCTTCTAGCTGCTTCAATATCCCCGTGGAGGGTTACCACACGTCCTCGTGTCGTATAATACTTCATTTTTAGGTGGACAATGGATGGTACAACTGTTATTTCAGCCAAAGTGGTCCTTCCCAAGATGCAGTTGTAGAGGGAAGGACAGTCGACCACTAGGAAACGCGTCTTCGCCTGTCGAGCTGTTTCACCTGCTCGGAATATGACCAATAATTCTACATAACCTCGAGGTCTAGTAGACGCGCCATTGAAGCCTTGTAGATCAGATCCCACATATGGGGACAGGTGATGCTTTGTCAGCTGGAGAGTGTCGAAGAGGTGAGTGTACATAATGTCCACCGAGCTTCCCTAATCGACCAAAATCTGATGCACATCAAAGTTGGCCATTTGTGCCAGAATTAGGAGGGGTATATTAGCATCCGGGGATCCACCTGGTAATTCCTCGAGATAGAAACTTATAGGGCATGATTTTCCACGAGATAAGCTGAGAGTTGGGTCTCGAGGAGTGGATGTCCTTAGTTCGTCGAACTTTCTCTTTATTGAACCGACGGTCCCTCGTTCAGGGTCTCCGCCCGATATGACTAGGGCTTGGGGGAAACTTTCCCAGGTACTGCTAACACTTACTAGTTCTTCTGCCGAGAAGCTCTTCCATATGTTTCGAACAGCTTCGACATCGTTAACATTTCCTTGGAAACCGAAGTCTTCAGGTCGTGTGATGCTTAAGGCAACCTGCAGTTTTCCAATGTCCGGATGGTTTGACTCCTCGGTATTTAGAGCTTCTTGGCCGGTGGGACGAGGAGCCTCGTCTTGTTTGGCGTACTTTTTCAGGTAGCCCTCTTTAATCAACGTTTCGATTGCGTCCTTAAGGTGGATGCAATCCTCAGTAATATGCCCGTGACTGCGATGGAACCGACAATACTTGGATTTATCAGTATTTGGTTTGGGAGCTGTTGGTTTTGGGAAACGAATTCCCCCTTTCACGAACTCCGAATTTGCACATTCACTGAAAATGCGTGCACGGGACACGTTTAGTGGAGTGTAATCTTTGAAAAGACCGACAGGTCCCTAGATTTGCGGGACTCTTTATTCCGATTTTCTTTTTTCCTCTCCCCGCCTCACTTAGGTGGAGGGGAGTCTTCCCTGTTCCGGCCGCGGGGTCCTTCTCTGCTTCTTAAATCAAGGGCAATCTGGGCTGCTTCTGCTTCCTCGAACTCAATGTGTGATTGAGCTCGTTCGAGGAAACCTTCGAAGCTACGAGGACGGTGTAATCCGACAGATTCTGCGAACTTGGAACCAACCCGCAGTCCTTTGATGATGAGATATAATTTTATATGGTCGGTCATATGGACCTCGACCGCTTCTTTGTTGAATCTCTCTATGTAGCTCCGGAGAGATTCTTTCTTTTCTTGGAAGATGGCCTCCAAGGAGGATATAGTTTTTGGATGTCTTCGAGAAGCTGTAAAATGCTTCCTAAAACGTTCCCTCAGAGCTTTCCACGACGCTATTGATTCAGGTGCCAGGTTTTTATACCAAGCCATGGCCCGTTTCCGAAGAGTCGTAGGGAATAATCGACATTTGATAGCGCCGGAGACGTTTCTAAAGTCGAGAAGAGCCTCGAAGCTCTCGACATGGTCGTCCGGATCAGATGTTCCATCGTAAGTCCCCAAGGATGGAGGTCTCTCCAAGCCTTTAGGAATATGAGCTTCCATTATTTGTCTGGATAGAGGAGTCTGGTAGTCGTCATCATCGCTGCCTCCCGGAGATACAGAAGGAGAATTATGACCACGAACATAGTGATGTCTCGGGGAGTTTTCCTTATGACGGCCTCTTGGCTCCTCGACATCAGGTTTACTCTTCTTAGTCTTCAAGGGACAAGTGGGCCCTTTTGGTGGCGGGGAGCGATGACGCTTCTGTGAATGCTCGGTCTGGTTATGCTCCAAACATGGTCTGCGACCTCTATTTACTGGGGAGGGGCTGCGAGATTCCACTGGAGATTGTGAATGTCCGGGATAAGGAGGTGGTCGGTGTCTTCGCGGGGAAGTTCGACCACGGCCTTTTTCTAGCTTCTCGATCCGTAAGCTTTGGTTTAAGATCATTTGATTGGTCTGATTGACCAATGCAAACAAGGCAGCAGTGTTCGGATCTGCATTTAGTGGTGGATCCACAAGATGGTAGGTGGGCTGGAAGATTGCTTCTTGTTCATCTTGTTGAGCAGTCTCGTATTCTACCTCATCGGAAGATGGGGAAGCGGTGATTCCATCTCTGACATCATTCTCCACGACAGGCTGAAGAGCATTGTTGTCGCCATGGGTGTTACCACCAAGTTGTGTGATGACATTGTCTATAGGTTGATTTGCCGACGGGTTGGCCATTGTTGGTAGTTGAATGAGGAAAGTTTGGTTTATCGCGAGGAAAATGGGGAAACTTATGAAATTCCCACAGACGGCGTCACTGATCGTACCTGGATCAGACAGTTTGAAGATGGCCAACGACGTCTGGAATTGTTGCTACTTTAATGATGATGAAAGACGGCCGGGGGGGGGGGGGGGGGGGGTGTACCTGCAGGGCACTCCGATGATTAAGTCAGTGAGGGCACAGCAAATTCAGAGAAATTGAGTGAGAGTAGGAAGTTAACTATCCTGACCCTCTCAAGTGAGAGGGTATTTATAGGAGACCCCCAGCGCGTGGCCAACGGTTACTTGCAACGGGTGGGACCAGCATGTGACCTGTTCCTAGTAACTGCTAGGGCTTACGTGTAGTAATAATGACCAGCTCGTGGTCAACACCCTAGAGTAACCGTCCCTTTAATGCCATTAGTAGACGGTTACATGAAACATATTTGTGTAGATAAGACCGTTAGTTGACTCCTCGGGGGGGGGGGGGGGGGAGTCTATAATGTAGAGGAAATATGGTGGTCGTGGTCTGGACATGACCTAACGGAGGAGAACCATGCTTGTCGAGGACCTATGAGTCAACGAGATTAGGAGTATTCTCGCGGGGAGAAGTTAATCTATCGAGGAGGTCCATTTCATCAGGGTGTGATGTCTTCCTTTCCTGTTTGTCCTCAGATGCTCGACATTGTCAAGGTGCCAGGTGCCTGACATACCTTTGGCCTCGCGTATGGCAGTCATGTGTCCTTCTCTAGGACTTTATTGGGCTTCTTCAAGTTGTATGGATTGGGCCTGTTTGACTGTAGGAAACTACGGCCCAGTCCAGAACATATATGTTCAACACAACAACCTTCCTCTTCACAGTTTATTGTCTGAGAAATAAGTGACTGAGTAATTGTGATAGGAGAGCCATTGACATAGAGTGGATTGACTGAGCATCATGACCAGATGGCTCAATTGAGGCATATAACCAGAACTCTTTAACGAGATTAATGTAGATGGGTCCATGAAGAATGTCAAAGTAACCATTCAACTTATGCTTGCGAATAGTTTTCATTAGATCAAAACCTTTGTCTTTCAAATCATCAAAATCAACAAAATTTTCATTGATAACGAACAAAATATTTTCATCTAAGATTGTTGAAGACATTTTGAAGAAAAGAAAAGACTTTGAAGACACAAAGAGTTGGAAATGAGATGTTGAAACTAGGAATACTGTTTAAATAAAGTGGAGAATAGGAAGTGAAACAATCATAGAAACTCAAACGCCTCCTTGAAAATCCATAAGATACGTTATGTTTTTCAATATGAATGCTCATTGATATTCTAGTGATATGATTCCAATGCGCGCCATGATTTATTATTTTTTTAGAAGTTTGAAACCACATATTACCTTAGTTTTGTTACCGAGGGGACAATAAATTTATTATCTAGGTTATTCAAAAAAATCTGAGGGGAAAAACAATTCAGGAACCTTTTTTCATTGTTATATATTTTTTTGTAAACTAAATGATATATCCCGTTGGTTTCCTTAATAACCGAGGGATACGATAATCAAATTTTACTATAAAAGCACTTGTTAAACATATTTTACCTTAATTCTAACTTATATGTAGTCACTCCAAACTCGAATGGATCATTTTTATGGGTTTCATCTCACAAAATGGTGTTGATGTTATTGTTGTTGTTGTTGTTGTTGTTGTTGTTGTATTTAGAAGCTTGTAAAGTTCTCTATGATAGATTGCAAGTGCAGAAAAACATTTTTTCAATAGTCAGAACAAATAATTCCTTTAAAAGTTGGATGCATTCAATGGTTGGACCACATAACTCCTAGAAATTAGATGCATTCAATATTTGAACCAGATAACTTCTTACACCAAAATTCTTCTTTTGTTGTATTATTGTTTTTCAATGTTCTGTGTAAACAATGTAATTTAAAAAAAAATCATGTTCACCTCGGTTTTAAAAGTCGATGGGATAACTTAGCGTGATAATTTTAGATATTGGTCACCGTCCTTAAATAAATCTTTGTTCTCCATTTCATGATTATCAACGCTCAAGACACTACCATTAGTGATCCGCGTGAAACCTAAAAAAGTCCATTATAAAGGCCTTTTGATATCTATAATTGGTAAAGAAACGTCATGAAGCGCTTGAAACTATCTACACCATCCACTTTAACTTTTGCCATTATGAGTTTTCTATAATGGATTGCAAGTGCATAAAATTATCTAGGTTTAAGGTTTGTGTTTTTAAAAATTCATTTGAGTAGAAAATCATTTATTTTTCTAACCCTTTATTTGCTTTATATCAGAAACAAATACTTGCCAGATGAAGCATTTGATCTTGCCCAAATATCAAGGAGTCGAAGATCCAACATATGATCTTCATGGATAAATTAATTTTTATTTTAATATTCTGTATAAACAATGTAATATTCTGGGTACACATTGTAGTTTGTAAACATATTATTTTTATTTATTTTCTATGTAAAAAATGTAACAAATTTCAATTAAAAAAATATATCATACCTCTCGGTTTTATTGTAAACTGAGATGTATGAGGCGCTAGTTTTGTAA
This sequence comes from Lathyrus tuberosus, assembly GCA_022829125.1. NCBI lineage: Eukaryota > Viridiplantae > Streptophyta > Magnoliopsida > Fabales > Fabaceae > Lathyrus > Lathyrus tuberosus. The sequence goes on from JALAZF010000009.1 coordinate 12,827,761, forward strand.
ATAATAAAAATGCAGATGCTGGGGTTCGAACCCATGTGCAAATTAATTTATCCCTTGGTGTGTAAAAAGCCGAGGTGATAAGTTGTTACTTTTCATGATGTCATTCGTTACCTCGCTACAGTAGCCGAGGTAAAATGCATTTCGCGTTCAACGTTAAAAGCACTTTTTGTAGTAGTGAGGAAGGACTTTTCCCTTCAACTGCATATCCAATTGACAAAATAGGTGTTTAATATTTAATTAAAAAAAGAATGGCGCCAATTGAAAAAGAAATGAAAATGAAAATTGTCTCTGTTGGGATTCAAAGCATGTCCTAAAGGGACTTCTTTTCATAAGTTGCCAGCTTAACCAAGGGAATGTGTAGTCTTTTTTATAAATAAAAAAAAATTAAAAAATTGCGGGCCTAGGGATTACATATCGGTTGGTTATTGGCTGAGGTGAAACTTTGTTATAAAATTTGTTATTTGTTGTAGTGCTTCCGAATGGTTCGTCTATCATAACCAAAAATGTTAGTACTGTAACTTTTTCACCTCAACTTTACCTGATTAATGTAGTGTACACCTCAAATACACAACCACACAGTTGGATTGTAGTTTGTTAATTTTCTTATTATTGTTTGGACACTAGAATTATACTAATGAATTGGTGAATTTTCATATTCCTATTTGGATCGCAAGAATCATATTTAAAGTAATCTAATATATAGAGTTGTTTGGTCCGGATGGATACTTACAACCTTGGTAGTATAAATTTGATTTATGTATTGAATTATTTGTTGTATCTACCGATTCTTTATATTTCTTAACATTGTAGTTTTTTTATGATTTACAGTGTGGGGGAAGACGTCTTTGATGAACCAGTATCCTTCAATTTTTGCTTAGAAATATCATATTTCTGTTTTTGTTTTTAATTTTAAATGCAATTTTTTGAGGTTTTAGTACTGTATAGTGTTATGCTTCAAAAATGTGTGATTTTTGTGTTTATTTTAACCTATGTATTATAGATATGTGAATAAAAAGTTTAATAATCAGTATAAGGCAACCATTAGAGTGGATTTCTTAACTAAAGATGTGCAATTCAAAGATATGTTTTTCACCTTACAGGTTTGAGATTGGTATTGTCTTATGCTTGGTTTGTTTTTGAGATGCATGAAAATGACTGCTTGAACAAATATGATGTATATGCTATTATGAAGAGTTCTCTTCGTGTCGGCGTGCAGCAAAACGCTTGAAGCATTCTCTGGAATCAGAACAGAAATTTGTTGTCATTAACAATATTCAGGAGAAAAATCTTCAACAATATGCGATTAACACCAATATTTTCCACTTTGTATTACCTTGCCAGTCCAATATTTTGTACTGCTCACAGAAGTTGTAACATTTTGCACTTTGTATTAACTTATCCTTATTTATGACTACATTATATTGATATGTCTTTCATCATTTTGGTATCTCTGTTCTTATATTAAACATTCTACACTTTATAGTGCTTACTGATGTGATTATTATATCATGAAATCTACTACATTTACATTGATGTGTTAATACATGCGAATGCATTCTACTATCATATTCAAGATTCTGGTCACTTGAGTTAATATTGCTATATTTGTAATCACTTGAGTTATATAGTACAAAAACTATTCAGCAACAACATGTAAAATCAGTCAGCGGTTGGGTAACATCTTAATGGCTATTTAAATTCAGCTACATCTGTCTGCAACCTAATTGAACCAGTTTGTAAACTATTCAGCTACATCATACCAATTCAGCTACATCATACAAAATTCCTCACTGCCAAGTCAGTTGAAATTGAACCATGTTGATCAATTTCTAACTATCATATTTACCTAATGCCTATTCAAATCATGTTTATCCAAATGACCAAATTAAATTACCTAATGCATATTTAAATCATGTTTATCCAAATGATCAAATTAAATCATCATTCTTTCTTTCATTGCAGTATTAGATCATTCGTTGCAGAAAATAAGTTTTCAGTTATATGGTCTTTTATCCAAATGACCAAATAAATCATTTGTTTTATATTATATTAAATACTATTTAATATTTAGGTTATTAGATCCGTCCAACAGCTTCAAAACATAATAATAATAATAATAATAATAATAATAATAATAATAATAATAATAATAATAATAATAATAATAATAGATTAATTGGAATACACAGTATAAAATTACTTTACACTGTCATTCAATTAGAATTAATTATTTTGACACATGAGAAGAGAGAAACAAGGAAGAAGTGGTTATTAAAATGATTTATTTATAATGTAATTTGTTTTATTTTTAATTCCATAAATATGTGTCAAAATAATTAATTCTAATTGGATGACAGTGTAAAATAGTTTTACACTGACAGTGTATTCCAATTAATCTCTAATAATAATAATAATAATAATAATAATAATAATAATAATAATAATATAATCTACGTGCACATAAATTGTGCTAGGTAAAATCATTTTAGAGGGCAAAATGTCTATTAAAATCACTTTAATAATAATAACATAATCTACGTGCACGTGAATTGCGCTAGGTAATAATATATTTATGTTCACTATTTCTATGTACATCTTCAAAATCTTAACTTATGAACTCATTGAAATATTTAAGTTACAAATACTGTATATATTACATTGAAATAAATATGTTATTATTGGAAATTGTTTCAAAAATATGTGTGGTTTCTACCAAATATTGAATATTAACGGGAACATGAAATTTCTTATTAAAATATTAAATATTAACGGGAACATAAAATTACTGATCAAAATATTGAATATTAATGAAAATGATAAAAATATTGATTATCAACGACAGCATGAAGTTGTTGATCAAAATATTAAATATTAACGGAAATATGGAGTTCCTGATCAAAATTTTGAATAATAACAAGAACATAAAGTTAGTGATCAAAATATTAAATATTAACAGAAACATAAAGTTACTGATCATAATATTGAATATTAACAGGAAAATGAAGTTATTGGTCAAAATTTTGAATATTAACGGGAACATGAAGTTACAAATCAAATTTTTGAATATTAACAGAAACATGAAGTCATTGATCAAAATATTGAATATTAACGGGAACATAAAATTACTGATCAAAATATTGAATATTAATGGGAAAATGAAGTTATTGATCAAAATTTTGAATATTAACGGGAACATGAAGTTACAAATCAAATTTTTGAATATTAACGAAAACATGAAATTATTGATCAAAATATTGAATATTAACGGGAATATAAAATTACTGATCAAAATATTGAATATTAACGGAAACATAAAGTTACTGATCAAAATTTTAAATATTAACTGAAACATGAAGTTACATATCAAAATATTGAATATTAACAGAAACATAAAGGTATTGATCAAAATATTGAATATTAACGAGAATATGAAAATATTGATCAAAACTCAATCTTTAAAACACCTTCTAAAGTAATTAAAACTTACAAACCCATTGTATTTATAATTTTAAATATCATTAATTAATGATGCTAACGGTCCATAACCTTAATTTAATTCTTATTGTAATGTTAACACTTATATTTGGATAACTTTATTCTTTTTTCTAAATAACATTTCAACATTAATTTATAATTTACGTTTGTTCTAGACTGGACAGACACTTGATCCACAGTAGGGCAAGGCCCAATCCAGACCAGCTTTTGGCAAGACCCAATAGTCAGAAACTAGCCGTTGGGCACAACTAACTGTTGGGCAGAAACTAGCCGTTGGGCACAACTAGCCGTTGGGCATAATATGACCGTTGGGGATATCCCCCTCATGCGTTTGACAGTTCACGCGACCAACTGCCTCCCTGGATCTCATGGGAGTAGTTGGACCAGGTCAAAGGGCCACGCGCCTGATCATCCACCTGGCAGTCTCCCATTGGTCGACCAGATATTTCGGCCACATGGGAGACCTAGGCCCCGCGTTGGGGGTTTTTCTATAAACACCCTCTCACTTGAGAGGGTCAGGTATTCAATATTCAATATTCTAACTCATACCTAAACGCTTTGTACTTGCTTTCTCTCTAGCCCAAACTTACTTTGGCATCGGAGTACCTTGCAGGTACACCCCCTCCTCTCCTACGAGCATCATCATTTGCCCTACACGGAAGGCCACGAAGACCCATTCTGATCGCTCAGATCAGTGGCGCCGTCTGTGGGAAACATTGCTTCCCCGTCTTTTTGAACCAAGATTCCTCATCTTTTCACCCAAAAGACCAAAGCTCTCTCCCTAAAATTCCTTTGATCATCATGACCTCCAACAGAAACGATGATGCCCATCAAGATTATACCGTCGCCATCACAGTGGATAACTTCGATCACCTCAACCCTGGAGCTACGGTCTATGCTACCGACCACAGGGACGGAAGGACTGCATCCCCTTCCTCTGACGACGTGAAACCACGCGTGCAAACTTCTGGTCACGTCTTTGAGCCCATACATGTCCCTCAAGACGCTGACCCCAGCACTTCTGCCCTCGTTGCCTCTTTAAACAGGTCCAGCTATCTGATCTTCCAGTAGGGCGAGAAGATCCACCTGCTGGAACATGCCCTCTAGGAGCGCGCCTTCCTTCGCAAAGGCACCGCAGTCCATCTCCACGTCCTCAATCTCCTCCTCAAAAACATCCGCGAGACAGATCCAGGAGCATTTCTCCTTTCAAGGGATGATTGAAGTCGAAAGAACTTGAGCAAGAAGTCACTAGGAGACGACGTCGTACTCCTCCGCGGAGATCCAGACATTCTCCGCCCCAAAGAGGACCAAGCCCTCGGACAAGCATCGTGAACATCATCGGTCACACAGACATTCTCCTCAACGTAGCAGGAGTCGCGGGGGCAGCCACTCCCCATGCAGGTCATCGAGCACGAGCAACGATGACGAAGTTCATGGACCTCTATCCCAAGAGATCATGGACACCTGTATCCCTCGCGGGCTGGAGAAACCTCCCCCTCTAGCTCTCTATGATGGCACCACGGATCCTGGAGACCACATAGAAAACATTGAGGCCATGCTCCACTACCACAACGTGAATGGAGCCCTTAATTGCAGGTTGTTCCCCATCACCCTCAGGAAGGGGGCCATGATCTGGTATAAGAGTCTTCCCCGGGGTTCAGTCACCTCGTGGAAGGACCTGAAGAACTAGTTTTTCCAACACTTCATTGCTTCCAGATGACATCCCAAGTCAGAAGCCACCCTCGAAGGCATCATTCAGGGCAAGGATGAGCCCATACGTGCCTATATTGAGAGATTCAACAAGGAAGCTGTAGAGGTCCACACAACGGACCACATGAGGAAATACCTCCTCGAGAAGGGGTTGAGGCCGAAAAGCGAGTTCCGCAAAGCAGTGGGCATCGAAACACCTCGTACCCTGGCCGGACTCCTCCGTAAAGCCCAATCGTATATACAATACGAGGAGAAAGAAGCTGCCCACAAGGCCCGGGATTCAAGGGGATTTCCGACACCTCTCCCTTCCAACTAGCGTAATCCCGGTGGAGAGCAGGAAGCCCGCCAGGCGAATAGAAGCTCCTCTCGACGAGGAGCTGAACGACGAAGCTTTAAGAGAAGAACTCGACCTGGTCGAAGAGATCCGATCAGGGGCAGCTCTCCGCAAAGCTCCACTAAAACAAAAAGTTACTCCGCGCCACGACGCCAAATTCATAAAGCGCGACTTCCAAGTGGGCATCTTGGTCCTACGCAGAAATAAAAAAGATTCACGCGAGGGCAAGCTGGTCGCAAACTGGGAAGGACCGTACAGGGTCAAATCAAAAACAGACACCGGTGCCTACTACCTCGAACAGCTGGACGGAGAACCGTTTGCTCGACCATGGAATGCTGAAAAGTTCAAATAATATTACAGTTATGACCAACAACCAGACAGGACTAACTGCTGACAAACTTCCCCTACAACGAAGAAGTTGCTCGGCCACAGGAGCGTGCCCTGGTGCAAGCACAATCCTAAACTTATTCAACGAAGGCCAGTTTCTGCTCACGGAACTAGCAGACTCTGTGCCCAACGGGGATACCTCAATCGAGCTCCGCTGTTGTCGTACCAGCATGGCAGGACACCCAGCTCGCGATGGGAAAAGTCTAAGCCCGGTGGGATCAGGACCTCGACCGAGATCCTAGTCCCGCACAGCGGAAACTACTTTCGCCTCCTCGACAAGTTCCCCAAACTGTCGAGCATCAAAACGAGTCGAGCACAAAACGTCCCTTCCGCGGGGCACATCCTCACTAAGCCTTGTCGACACAAAACGTCCTTTCCGCGGGGCACGTCCTCATAAGCGACCAGCTGTCGACCATACTTACCATAGACAAGCGAAAGGCATGTCCCCGAACATTTTCATTCAAAAATAACGAGCTCAAAAAGCTTCCCCGCAGTGCAACTCTTGCCCCTCGGTCGACCAACAAGGCTAGCTCAAGTCATTACTCTTCACCTTAGAGCAAAGACTTGGGGGGCTCCTGTTCTGGACTGGACAGACACTTGGCCCACAGTAGGGCAAGGCCCAACCCAGACAAGCTTTTGGCAAGGCCCAATAGCCAGAAACTAGCCGTTGGACAGAAACTAGCCGTTTGGCACAACTAACCGTTGGGCAGAAACTAGCCGTTGGGCACAATATGACCGTTGGGGACATCCCCCTCACGCGTTTGACAGTTCACGCGACCAATTGCCTCCCCGGATCTCATGGGAGCAGTTGGACCAGGTCAAAGGGTCACGCACCTGATCCTCCACCTGGCAGTCTCCCATTGGTCGACCAAATATTTTGGCCACATGGGAGACCTTGGCCCCGCGCTGAGGGTTTTTCTATAAATACCTTCTCACTTGAGAGGGCCAGGTATTCAATATTCAATATTCTAACTCATACCTAAATGCTTTGTACTTGGTTTCTCTCTAGCCCAAACTTACTTTGACATCGGAGTACCTTGTAGGTACACCCGCTCCTCTCCTACGAGCATCATCATTTGCCCTACACGGAAGGCCACGAAGATCCATTCTGATCGCTCAGATCAACATTATATTTTGTTAATTTTTCTTTCTGATTAGTTTATTTATTATAATTTTTTATTTCTAATTTATCAATTATATCAGACACGTTTTTTTCTTTCAAATTTTACATTTTTTTTTTTATTTTTTAATATGTATTTAACAAATGCGTGTAATACACCGGGACCCGTGCGAACGCTCGGGTATACCACAAGTTGAAAAAGAAATGAAAATAAAATTTGTCTCTATTAGGATTCGAAGCATGTTTCAAAGGGACTTTTTTTCATAAGTTGCTAGCTTAACCAAGAGAATGTGCAGTATTTTTAATAAATAAAAAATAATAATAATAAGTAGCGGGCCTATGAATTACACGTTGGTTATTGGCCGAAGTGAAAACTTTGTTATAAAATATGTTATTTGTTGTAGTTCTTTCTAATGATTATTTTACATAGCCAAATATGTTGGTATTGTAACTTTTTCACCTCACTTTACATGATTAATGTAGTGTACACCCCTAATTTTTCACTAAATCTCATGTCATTTTCTAATATATGTTACTCCCTTAATTTTGTGCTTCACTTCTTTGATAAAATATGCAATTTACTAGATTTGAAGTCATAGAATATGAGTGGTTTGGCTAGTAAGTTGAAGGACTATATAGGATTATTCTTGATGCTCAAGTCGATGCACCAGTTTCCTAGGCTAGTTCTAATAGCTTTTTTTGTTTTAAAGCATAGTTTGATTTTTTTTTTGTTAATAATGGCAATGTAATACATGCCCTTGCCTTATGGTATTTTAGGTTATGTCATTTGCCTCATGATAGACATCTCAAAATGTCTCAATTGTGTCTTATTATTACTATTTGCTTCATTCATGTCTCAACTCTGACCTTTATCTACTAGCTTCATTCATGGCCATAATTATGTTATAACTGTCCTAGACGACTTTAGCAAATATGTATGGGTCATATTATTTCAGTCTGAAGTTGAAGTATATACACATATTCTAAATTTATTACCCTTATTGAAAATCAATTTCAAACATGTCCTAAGTTTAACAGAGCTGATAATGGCCATGGGTTTCTTATTTCTCAATTTTATACATCTAAATGTATTATACATCAAAGATCATGTGTAATGGGAGGTTGAAATAAAATATAAACACCTTCTAAATGTAGGTAAGGCATTACTATATCAATCCAAACTTCTAAAAATGCTCTGGTCATATGCAGTCTCATATGCCATTTTCATCATCAATAAAGTTCATAATCTTTTCTAGAAAATAAATCTCCTTATCAAATGTTTCACAATACTTTACCTAATATGATCCAAATAAAAGTATTTGGATCACTTTTTATGATTCAACTTTATAAAATCATAGAACTAAACTTGCTTGCGGAGCAAGAAAGTCATTCTTTTTAGGTTATGTCGTTGGTTTCTGTAAAATCTTGACAAAATCACCATTAAAGACAAAGAATGAAAGCTTACAATAGAAAAGAAGATGAAGAATAAGCTTATTATTTCCACAACTGAACTTTACAATACACTGCAATAGAGTTTATATAGTACACAATGATTAGTTACCAACTAACTTTTGTAACTACTATAACAAACTCCCTAACTAACTAATAACTAGACTCTATCTTGTGGAGTAAGAAACCTAGCTATGTAGACAGTTTAGTGTATTCAACATCCCCCCTCAAGCTAGAGTAGATGTCAATCATCCCAAGCTTGCTTTGAAGATGACTTAATGGCCCAATGTGTAAAGACTTTGTGAAAATATCTGCTACTTGATCTTTTGATGTAATAGGCAATAAGTGCACGATTCCAGCCTGCACTTTATCTCTCACTACATGGCAGTCGATCTCTATATGTTTTGTTCTCTCATGGAAAACCGGATTAGCAGCTATGTGGAGAGCTGATTTATTGTCACAATAGATCATGAAAGGAGTTGTATGCTCAACATGTAAGTCCTTTAATAGATACAAAATCCATTGACCTTCACATGTTGCTTGGGCAAGTGCTCTATACTCACCTTCTGAGGAAAACCTTGACACTACTGTTTGTTTCTTGCTCTTCCAACTGACCAATGAATCACCAAGAAAAAAACAGAAACCTGTAGTGGATCTCCTAGTATCAGGACAAGCTCCTCAATCTGAATCTGAGAAACCTTTTAGAGTAAGATTGGATGATGATTTGAAGAATAGACCCTTTCCAGGGCTTCCTTTGAGATATTTCAAAACATGAATACCAGCCATCATGTGCTCATCAGTAGGATTGCTCAGGAATTGACTGAGTTTGCTAACTGTATATAATATTTTTGGTCTAGAATGTGTTAAATACAATAGTCTTTCAACCAATCTCATATATTCAGTAGGTTCAGAGATAGGCTTTCCAGAACCTGTATGTAACTGAAGATGTGGTTGCATTGGTGTGTTGTTTGGTTTGGCTCCAGTCAAGCCCACATCTTGTAGTAAATCCAATGTATACTTTCTTTGGCACAGAGTGATGCCTTCCCTTATCCTGCTAACTTCAAAACCAAGAAAATACTTTAAAACACCTAGATCCTTGATGTTGAATTTATTATGCAGAAGGGTCTTAATGTTGTTTATCTCATCAATGTCAACGAGGGAGCATTTCTTAATTGGAACACACCTTTGTGAGAGACACACCACATACTCACCTAAAACCTTAAGGTGATAGGTGTGTGGGTTCTCCCACTTATATAGTGTTTAATCTTCCCTTTTCTAATCAATGTGGGACTTCTTCCTCACACTTGATTCTCAACACTCCCCCTCAAGTGTGAGTTTATACACAATGCTCCCCCTCATGTGGAAGCTCTCTCTCCCACATACACTTGCTCCCCCTCATGTGGAAGCTCTCTCTTCCACATACACTTGTATCACCGTTGAACTCAACGGAACACCTTTTACCCACACCTGCGGGAAGTGTTTCGATACAAGTAAGCCAGTCCCTTTCTCGAACCAAAGGCTCATGAAACCATGTAAAATATTGACAAAATCACCATTAAAGACAAAGAATGAAAGCTTACAATAGAAAAGAAGATGAAGAAGAAGCTTATTATTTCCACAACTGAACTTTACAATACACTACAATAGAGTTTATATAGTACACAATGATTAGTTACCAACTAACTTTTGTAACTACTATAACAAACTCCCTAACTAACTAATAACTAGACTCTATCTTGTGGAGTAAGAAACCTAGCTATGTAGACAGTTTAGTGTATTCAACAGTTTCAAATGCTCAGTCCTATTAGATCTTCATTCACAAGAAATTTTCATATCTTGAAATGTCACTTTTGACGAAAATATACTACCTTACAAATTAAGAGTCCGTCTACCACACTTGATTGGGAATACTTAAGTTACTTACATAACAAGTCAGAGTCTAATTCACCCATTTCAAACATACCAGAACCACCAATTTCAAATCCTATTCATTCCACTCCTATCATTTTTCCACCACTTATTATTTGTGCATCATCAAGAGTAAGGCATAAATTATCACATATCAAATACTATATATGTACTTCATTCAATGACACGCCAAATTGATAATCTTCGGGTACTCTTTATTTCATATCCAATTGTTATCTTATTCACAATTAGCTCATTCTCATTATCACTTTATCCTATCACTGACTACACACACTGAACAAGTATCATATAATAAGGCTGGCAAGTTTGATTAATGGAATCAAGCTATGAAAGTTGAGCCTGATGCTCTTAAAAAAAAATAGGTACTTGAGAAATTGCTTATCTTCAACTCAATATTAAACCAATGGGATTCGAGGCAAGTCTAGTTGCCAAAGGTTACAAGCAGATATAAGGTTTGGATTGTTCAAATTTATTCTCCAGTAACAAAACTCACTATATTTAGACTTTTTGTGGCTTTTTATTCTATCAACAAATGGTACTTGCATCAACCTGATGTCCATAATGCATTCTTGCATGGTGAACTACATGAAGATGTGTACACAGTAATTCCACCTAGTGTCATACCTTCTAAACTAAATCGGGTATGTAAGCTAACTAAGTCTCTCTATGATCTTAAAATGATTAGTATGAAATGGTATGAGAATTTGAACTCTCTTTTTACTCATCATGATTACAAACAAACTACTTCACATCATTCTTTATTTGTTAATAGCAAGTATTCATAATTCAATATCTTGCTTGAATATAATGATGATGTGATTCTAGCCGGTAATTATCTTTCTGGAGTTTAAATGTATGAAAGATGATTTACATCAAGCTTTCAAAATCAAGGATCTTGGTTTTATCAAATATTTCTTTGGATCGGAATTACTTGATTCTAAGCCATTCACCACTCCATCTGACCCATCAATTAAGTTGTTCAATTATAATAAACTAATCCATATGAAAACATACCATCATAAATAAGGCTCATTGGCATACTTATATATCTTAACACCACCAGACCACACATAACATATGTTTCTCAAAAACTAAGTAAGCTTTTTCCAATGTTGTCAGCATAGTTTTGAGATATCTTAAGCATTGTCTTGGTCGAGGATTATTATTTTCCCAATATATTTTTTAGTCAATTTTCTTAGATTTTCATATGCTGATTATGTTGGAATAAAATTGGTTGATACCATATCCCTTGGGTTTTGATGATAACAAATAATTTAAAGAATAATTGGATATTTTAATATATGTTCAAGCTTGCAGGAATATAATCATTAAGAACAGATGAAGAATTGCTTGAGGAATTTGAATATGAAGACAACTTCTGAAGACTCTACTTCTGATAGAGATCCAAACTCTGAAGAAGTCAACTCTGAAGAAAGACAACCTCTGGTGACCCAGACTCTGAAGCTTCAAAAGACAAAGAAGAGGACTCTGATGTGATCAACCTCTAAAGAGTGAAGTCTGAATGAAAGTCATCCTCTGAAATAGAAGCTCTTCTACCAAGGCAACTCTGACAGACTCAGATACTTTTTTATCACATGAAGACTATAAAAAGATGACACCCAAGAGCTAACACAACTCTATTACAGACTCTGAAACTTGACAATCAAAGAGAACCTACTATGTCAGTATTGTTAGATTTAGAACATCTTAATACATGTATATTTTAGAAGTCATTAAGTCTTAGAGTCTTTTTAAGTTATATTGTATCTACACCTCTGATTGCATATCAAGTGAAGTAGTTATTCAAATCTCTTAACAATTTGTTTAGAGTAAGAAGTCTCTTGCGTTAGTGCTTAAGAATTTGAAGTCTTAAGCTTGTGTGCTTAAGCAAGGAAGTCTCAGAGATACATGTTTGAGCAAGGAAGTCATTAGCTTATGTGCCATAGAAAGGAAGTCTTGAGCTTGTGTACTTGAGAAAGGAAGTCTCAGACTTGTCGTTCTGAGCAAGGAAGTCTTATACTTGTGTATGTAAGCAAAGGAAGTCTCTTGTTGGAAGGCTTGAGCATTTGTAATTAGTTTTGGTTATAGTCGAAATCCCTGGAATATCAAGGGGACTAAAATGCTCTTAGGTTGTGAGAGGAACCAGTATAATTGCTTGTGTTTTGTGCTTTTACTTTATTTTCTTCTGAACTATATTCCGCTGCTATCATTTGTTTACATCTGAGTTAGATTCTGTTTCAAAATCTGATAAAGAAATACAAGATATCAGACTCTAAAGTGACTCTAATTCAGACTCTGAACTAAAGGTTCAGACTCTAATTAAGTTCAATCAGAAGCAGAAATTGAAAAATCTTAAGAAAAAACAACACAACTCAACCCTCGTTTCTTGTGTTTTTCTCACATTCAGTTGGCATCATAGCACGGTCTGTGTTTAACACTTAAAAGTGGTACATAAAAGATCCTAATAAAAACCCTTCCTCATTTATCAAGAGTGATTTTGAAACTAAATCATATCACTATGGTGAAAGTGGTCCCTCTCCACAACTTAATCCTCTTCGTAATATTAATCATGTTCACAACACATCAAAAAAGAACAACCATGTAGCTAGAACTCCGATATTCAGTGCGGATTCTACTAAATTTTAATGGTGGAAGAACAAAATGTATACATATACTATAAGTCTTGATGATGAGTTATGGAACATCCTTGAAGATGGCATTGATATTCCTGTGAATGGAGTAGGAATGATATCTAATAGAAAAGCTCCCACATCGTCTATAAAAAAGATCTACATAAAACACCATAGAGTAAGAAGTATTCTTATTGATGCCTTGCCTCATTCTGAGTACATAAATATCATTGACAAATCTACTTCCAAATCTATCTTTGAATCTTTATGTTCCACCAATGAGGGAAACCAATTAGTGAAAGAAGCTAAAGCCAATATTTTGGTTCAACAATATGGCCTGTTTAGAATGAAAGAAAATGAAAGCATTGAAACTATGTTTTCCAGGTTTCAAGTTCTTGTTTTTGGACTTCGGGTCTTGAACAAGAGTTATACCATATTTGATCATGTCAAGAAGATTCTTAGGAGTCTTCCTCTCAGATACAGATCTAAGGTGACTGCTACTCAGAAGGCTAAAGACCTGAACAAGATTGGTCTTGAAAGTATGATCAGTAATCTCCAAATCCATGAGTAGGAACTGAATGGAGATGAAGAACCTATCAAACAACCAAATTTCTTGGATTTGAAATCTATTGGGAAGTCTGTTATATCTTCACAGACTTGGGAGCATAAAAAAGCCACTCAAGATGAAGCTTCTAAAGATGATTCTGATGATGAAATGGTTTTCATCATTAAGAGATTTCAATATTTTGCCAACAAAAAAATAAGGTTCTCTAGAAGAAAATCTAGATATAAAGGATCAAGCTTCAGGCTTAACAATGATGATAAGAAGGGATGCTTCAACTGTCAAAAGCCTGGTCATTTTATAGTTGATTTTCCAGAACTTTAGAAGGACAAATCAAAGAAAGGAAGCTTCCATAAGAATAGCTTAATAAGTAAATTCAAGAAGAGTCTCATGGCAACATGGGATAAACTTGATAATGAAGAACTAGCTTATGAGAATAAAGAAGAAGTCAATTTTGCTTTGGTAGCTCCAACATTCTCAGACCTAGAACCATAAACTGATTTTGACGCAAATTAAGAGGATGTTAATGAGGTATTCTCTAAACTTACTAGATCTGATCTAATTACTTTTTGTCAAGATCTTATTGACAGATGCCAACAGAAAGCCAAACACATGAGAATATTGAAAAAGAAAAATGATTTTTTTAAAAATGAACTAAAAGCATCTTAAAAGAAAATTAAATCTCTTGAAAGAGATCATATTCCTCAAATAAATAAAGTGTCTGATGAACCCTTGAGTCAGCATGAAATGGCTCTTCAAGAATTTATCGTAGCTGATTTTGGAAGAACTAAACTTGCTTCCATGATCTTTGGAGTAATTAAGAGCAAAGAAGAAGGTCTTTGTCATCACCAAAAAACCTTTTAATTCCTGGACTAAAACCGTGATTGAACCATCAGATCCTTCTTCGTCAAGTTATGCTAAAAAAAGGCTGAACGTTTATTTTGTGACTGCTTTTAACAATGATAAAGTTCTGAATTAGTCAGAACTTGAGAAAGCTGATTCACATATTATAAAGAAAATATAACCCAAGACTCTCGAGTTAAAGGTTCTGAAAAAACCAGAACCCCAGATTCAAAACTTAAGAGTTCTAAAGGAATAAGAACTCAAGACTTTTGGATCAAAGGTTCTAAAAGGTTCAGAAGTCAAAGTCAAGACTTATCTAAGATAAAATAAACTTTATAAAAGAAAAGTTTGGAATGAGTCTAGACCCTACCGTAAGGCATAGGCTCAAAATAAGAGGAAACCTAGTAAAACTAACCTAAAAAAACCCATAAGAATATGGGTACCAAAAAGTGAGATTGTTTTTGCTGCAGATATGCTGAAAGGGAATAACAAAGCAACAACCTCAGTTTTAGGACAATGGTTGCTTACAACTTATAACAGCAAAAAAACTTAAGTTTCAAATCCAAACACAGAAGTAGAAAGAAATTATGGAGTCTGGAAAAAACCAGTAAGAAAATATCACTAGTACTGGGAGGATTGAAACTGATTAGTCAAAAGTTGAAAATCACTGTTGGCCAAGAAAGGTTTGGCCATATCTTTATTTTTATTCAATATTTTCCAATCTCGATATTCTAATATCTGTTATAAGAACTTCATATTTATGAAAGTATAATTACACTTCATTGTGATATTACTACTTCTATCATAATTGCAAAGAATCTTATTCTATATCAGAGTCAGGCAACTAAAAAAACTTTTAAAATTTTGTGCTTACATCTGAGTAGAGAATCAGAGGATAATGATCAGAAGCTACTATGAATAGTAGCCTCTGAAGCATCTCAGCCTCTAAAACTATGAATAAGATTAACTGCCTCTGGTAGACACACAAGTGGACAAAACTTTTTTACTGCCTTTAGCATATGTCCACTTGCATGTCATAAATCTGAAATGTCTTATGACACGTGGATTGTAACTGATGAAAACCCTTTCAAAAGAAACCCTAGAAACCCTAAAAGCTCCTTCTATAATGGCGTCTTTATCATCTTTCCGCATACACACATGATTATCGAATATGGCAAAAGCCTGTTTATCAAAACCAGAACCATTAATATCAATAAGGAGGATTTTAAAGCTGATAGTGGAACAAATTTTTTATTTTGACTCTTTCAATCAGAATGGGTATGCCCTTTGGAGTTTCTTCAGAGTTCAAGAATGGTCTTCGTTGTTTGAGGCGAAGTTTATGATGAGCTTTTTGTGTCAATGGAACAAAATGTGATGGTGAAGAATGACAGATCCTTGAAAGGAAATAGCAGAAAGGAAATGGATCTGAAGGAATTTGAAGAAGTGTAGATTAGGTCAGCAGTGATGGGTGTTGATGTAACTAACACTCATTAGACTATTTCCAAGCTTCTGAGGGTAACAAACACTAGAAGGTTTACTTTGAACACAAAAGAAAATAATCCTAAAGCTAATGCCATTAAATGAAGTTTTTTGAGCTTTATGGAGATATATGTTCTTAAGACTTTGGAAAAATCAAGAACATGAAGACTAGTTTCAAGCGCCTGTTCAAAATTCCCATTGGTTGTCTGATCTCTAGAGAAGGCAACACTGATCAAATCTCGTGGGATCACAAGCATTTCATTTTTTACTTGATTAATGAAGATAAAATCTATATCCCTACTTACATCTTCCATTATCTTTGTGAGGCTATTAAGGATAGCAAGAAACACAATAAGAAGAATGTGCCCTATGCTAGACTTCTTTCTGAATTGTTTCATCAGGGTCGTCTAATTGATAACCTTAAAATTGTTTTTGATAATGAGGATCTACTAAAGATCCATGGGAATATTCTTTCTTCTTCTATTCTAGCAAACATGAAGATTCTGAAAAAGAGTGATGTAATGTTTTCAAAAGAGCCTCTCAAATTCAGATGTACTGAAACTTATTATCTTAAGGACTATCTTATGATTACCAAGCATAATAATCCTGAGATAATAAAGATATACATTGACATGGAAAGAAAAGAACCCGGTAAGGTTATAAGATATGAAGATTTAAGAGAAACACCAACTGACCTGCACAAACCTTCTAAGAAGAAAAAACAGGTAGCTTTTAATACTCAGGAATCGGTGCAGAAGTCTTATAAAAAGAAGGTTATGCAACATAAGGAGATTGAGAAAGAAATTGAAGAAGTTATTACATCCGCTATCTTTATGCCCTTTAAGACAAGAAGTGGAAGAACTCCTCAGAAGGTATCTTCTTCTTTCATATCTGATGCACCACTAAAGAAAAAGAAGTTAAGGAGGTTATTTGTTCCTGCTGGAGCTGAGGAGGAAGAGGAAGATGAAGAAGAGGAAGTTGGGGTATCTTTGGTACAGAGGAATAGGGTTACAGATCCTGGAGCCCAGAAGGTTGCAGAAGGATCTATTCTCAAGGGAGATCAAAGATCAACCTCTGCTCTGTTATAACATGCAGATAAATAACCTGCAACCTCTGATGTTTATATAGAAGAAGTTGTTGTTGTTGTTGAAGATGAAGTTCTAGAAACTGCTGAAGTCCAAGCTACTGAAGTCATAGTTGGTTTGAAGTCTATTGATGGGGTCCCTGAAGCTGAAGCATTTGTTGTTCCAGAAGAAGTTGTATCTGAAGCTGCTGCTAACCTAGTTTCTGATGTTGTTGGTGAAGAGAATTAAGCCACTTCAGATCCTGTGAAGACTAATATGGCAGGTAGAAATCTAAACTCTATGTTTGAAGATTATTTTGATTATTCCACCTTAAATCATAAATCACCAACACTCTCACCCAATCCTTCACCCAAACCATCTCCAAGACACACTTCATCACCTTTTCAACAATCAGAACTTGTGGTGGAGTCTCCTAACCTAACTCCTATCATCCAGATTCTAGAAAAGGCTACGAATTTAGCTGATTTTGAACATCTTGTTGGTGAATCCACTAATGTTCAGAAACAAGTAACATACTTTTCTGCTTCTAAATAATTAACACCTCTGAACACCATGCGTGAACCCCCCCGGTAGATGTTTTCGGTGGGAAAGCTTATTCTGACTCTGAGTCAGAAGTTGACGAAGTTGGGTTCATTGCTTATCTTGATCTCAAAATTATAATTATATCACATGTTTTTATCAAACCGCTTCAAGTTACCTCTCTTCAAACCTTTCCCCCTCAAGACCTACAAAATGACCAAGCATGTTTTGTTGAAGTAACCTATGAACAGAATAACTTATCTGTTCAATCTGAAGCTAAAAATGTAACCCTGGATCAAGCAGAAACTCAACCATCACCTCAATCATCACCTCAACCATCACCTAAATCTACTCTTAAAAGAGAACCTAGTCCTGTTCACACCCAATCTCAAGTTCAAGTTACATTTGAGTCTTAGATTGAGACTGAATAAACTTGTCAAAATCAATCTCAAATAACATCTTGGATTTAAACTGAACAAGTCTCTTTTGATAAACTTCCTCAATAAACTTCTCTAAACCAAACCTTCCAAGAAAACCAACTTTCTGGCCATCCACAAACAAACATTTCACCTCTTCCACCCAATATCCAAGCCAAACTAGAAGAAATCAAAATTGTTTTCCTTGATAAAGTATACAGAATCTGGTTGCTGAGAGAACCACTACTTTTGGCCTAATAACTTATGCTGTTAAGTAGGATTCTCTCACAACTTCAGTGGTATTAGTCTTTTAGAATATAAAGTATGTCTCTTCAGATTCCATTGGCTTTTCAAGTCAGAGATAAACACTTTAGGAAACAAAGCTAGAAACCATGGCTGACAAGCAAAAAGAAATGGATGATAGGATGAAGGTTATGGATTCCATATAAGATATCACGAGTGCTAATCTGAAAGTAATTTTGGAGCTTCTGAAGAAACCTTAGGCTCTAGGATTTAGTCGCCTTATGTTTTTATCTTGTCTGAACATTTTGCATATCATCGTTGTTGTTTAATAAAAAACTTTTCTTCGGTATCTTTTCTGTGCTTTTATTAATCTTTTTGTTGATGATTGTAAGTTCTGTGATTTTTTAATTGGCTACATTTTGGTAAACAATATGCTGTTAGCAAGATGTTGAACCAGATGTTCTTCCATGACAGTCAGGCATCATGTCCAACATGATGTTGTGACATGTGCCAGGACATGTTATACCAGAAAGTTAAGGCATGTCTATTTTGGTATTTTTAGTGTGATTTTAGAATGTGTTCTAATTCACACACGTGCGTTACTCATGGGAGTATATTGTGGGAAATCCTGTTATGATAGATTCTGTTAGTTTTCATAAAAAGTATCTTTGATCCTTTTTAGGAAAGTTTGTATTTTATTCCTATTATTGTGCAGGATGATTTGCAGTGAGATAAAACTGATTGTTGTTGTTTTTACGCGTAAAAGAAGCCCAAGGGCATTAGGTCTGAATGCTATTTAAAGAGAAGACCTAACCCTATTGAAGATGTACATCACGTGAATATTGAAGCATTAGGATTAGCCGGGTTTTGGTTGGTCTTTAGGGTTTAATGCTTGTTACTTGTATGTCACTCATGTATCTTCTGATGCAATGAGGTTGACTGATTGTTCATTGTTAATTGTTCGCACTAAAGCTTGTAAGCAAGAGTGTATTGTTCTTGGTTGAAGCTTTTAATCAAAATCAAGTATTGGCTTAGAAGTGTGTTACTTCTATTATTGGTTGTTGTTAAATTGTCACTGGGATTATGACTGATTAGGAAGTGAGAGGGGGATCTCATATCTAGAGGGAGGAGGAAATATGAATAGACCACCTATCTTAGGTGGAACTAACTATGAATATTGGAAGGCACATATGGAGGCTTTCTTAAAATCCATGGATATCAGAACTTGGAAGGCTATTATCAAGGGTTGGGAGCACCCTGTGGTTAAAGATAAGGATGGAAAGGAGATCTTGAAGCCAGAAGAGGACTGGACCAAGGAGGGAGAAGAGACTACTCTTGGAAACTCCAAGGCCTTGAATGCTCTATTTAATGGAGTTGATAAGAACATGTTTAGGTTGATCAACAATTGTACTATGGCTAAGGATGCTTGGGAGATTCTCAAGACAACTCATGAAGGAAAATCCAAGGTAAAGATGACTAGACTTCAATTGATCACTACCAAATTTGAAAACCTAAAGATGAGAGAAGATGAAAGTGTTAATGACTTTCACATGAATGTTCTTGAAATAGCTAATGCCTTTAGTGCCTTGGGAGAAAAGGTATAAGAAGAAAAGCTGGTTAGGAAGATTCTTAGGTCTATTCTCAAGAGATTTGACATGAAGGTCACAACAGTGGAAGAAGCCCAGGACATAAGCAAACTAAGGGTTGATGAACTCATTGGGTCTCTTCAAACTTTCGAACTGGCTATGAGTAACAGATCTGGACAAAAGAGCAAGAATATAGCTATAACTTCCAAAACCACTAATGAAGAGATTTCTAAAGCCATTGCGTTACTTGGAAAGAAATTCATTAAGATTCTGGAAAATATGGATAAGAAAATTAAAATAGAAGTCAGGGACATTACATCTGACATCAATAGTGGTTTTCAGAAGAAACAAACGTGAAACAAAAAAGGAACAAAATCCAAACAAAGTTATACATTGTCATAACTGTGAGGGTCTTAGTCACAGTAAATCTGAATGTCCAATCTCTACCAAAAACTAGAAGAAAGAAAACTTTACACTCTGGACTGATGGGTCTGAAGATAGTAATGACAGAATTGGCAAAAATGTTACTGCTCTCTGTGGTAGATGCAACTCAGATAGAGACGTGTGTAATGAAGAAATTATTTATGAAGAACTAGTTGCCTCATATAAGGATCTATGTGTAAGAAGTAAAGAAGTGTGCAAGTTAGGAGAAAAGCATAAGGATTTTATTGCACACCTTCAGGAAGAAAAAGAGAGCCTTCTGAATACCATATCCAATCTTCAAAATGAGGTAAACCTACTGACTCATAAGGTAGAAAGTCTGACAAAATTCATAATGTTGAACAATGGATCTGGTGTATTAAATGAAACTCTTCAAGTTGGAAAGGTTTTCACTAATACAAGGTTTAACTATCAGACTGTAAAAAAATTAAAGAAAAACCAGTGTTGCTAAAGAAAAGGATGATGTGCCTGACCAAATGTTACAACATCCTGCTAGACCTCAGAGAACTCACACCAGAGATATGCTCCAGCCATGGAAATGTTATTATTGTGGAAGATATGGTCACATAAAACCATTTTGCTATAAATGGTATGGATACCCTAAACATTAGTCTAAGACTAAAGATAATCATGCAAGGATTAGAGGAAAAATGGAGGTTGGTGTTGTGGGTGTAGTTCTTAGTCTTTTAGCTCATATGTCTCCAAAAGACCCTTCTCAAGTCAACTGGTATGCTGATATTGAGTGGGCTAGACATATGACAGGTGTTAAGAACTATCTGGTTGACAGCAAGCTCTGTCTCACCAAGTCTGTCACGTTTTGCGATGGTCAAATGAACAGAATGAGGCTATATCCAAGGATTATTTGAGGGTTCTCAAACTAGAAAGTATGACTAAAGAAGACTATAGAGACACTCTTGGACTGAGAACTGAGAAGAAAATTATTATGTCTAACCTGGTGCTAGGACATCTCAATCAAACCAAAAATATCAGGGTCAAACTGGAAGTTTGTTTTTATGAGGAATTATGGAAATTATTAGTGTGTGTGCTTAAAAAGGATTTTTTTCTCTCTCCAATTAATATGGCATGATTCTCGTTGTAAATCTTTACTTCCTTGCCATACTTCTCAAAACCACGTAAAATCTCTCTAAACAAACTCCATTATTCATCTCTCTTGCCCAAACAAATTGTTCATCTCCCATTACCTCAACGTGCAATCTGATTCCATGATGTCAAACATTTTCGTCTCTACTCCAAGCAAGAGTTCTGAAGAAAAGAATATGTGAACCCCTACAAAATCTAAGGTTTCACCATCAACAACTGAGGCCTTCTCATTAGATGTCATTATTGATGTTCTTCCTCTCTCATTCGTTCATCCTCAAGAAGGTGTCAATTCCTCTAGAAGCAAGAAGGCTAAGACCTCTAAGGTTAGTAAAGACTCTTCTCTTTCAAAAAGTGGTAAAAAAACTCCGTAGCTCTAGGAAATCTATAGTCCTTGGAACAAAGAAACCTCTATCTATGAAAATTTTGTACCTTGATCCTCTCCCAACTAGTCAGGGCCCTCTAGAGTCTAACCCTAAGATAACCACTGATGAGGCTGAAACTGAACTCTCCATTCCTGAAGCAAGTATGAATATTATTGAGGTTGCTAGTGATGAAGAGATCAGGAACAAAGTTGATCTGGAAAAATTGGAATTGAGTAATATTGGTCAAGAAGTCATTGAAAAAAATGTTTCCAAGTCGGTGACTGTTGACTATGGATCTAATGTTGAGCCAGACGTTGAGACATCCATGGCTCAGACTAAACATGGAAACCCTAACATAATTGAGCCTGTAAAGATAGACATTAATAAGAAGCTCCAAAAGTTTGTGGCTGGTGTTCTGAAAGAAGCTCGATGTGAGACTAAATAAAGTGGCTCTACTGTCGTGACTGGTCAACATGAAGGCAATCCTATGAGTCATCATCAAAATGAGATGGCTACAAAATCTATGTCTTTAAATTTTCCAGAGCAGCATGATCAAGAAGAAGTGATTTCCAAAGATCAAAGTGATACAAGCAAAGAAATAGTGATGTTTGATAATAAGGAAGGTCTATCTAACAAGGAAAATAACTCTAAATGAAAGACTCCTGCAACTATTAATCTAAGTTCAGATGATGAGACGTTTGCAGAAAGTATTACTAAGAAGATAAAAAGGAGAAAAGGAGAGACTGAAGTGTCAATAAGCAGACAATGTAGGCACTCTAAGAGAAAACCTAGTGTAGGACCTGAGAAAACTTGGAGCAAGGTGGTATCCCCTGTTCCAAAGAAGAAATCACTGAAAAGGAAGAGAACTCCTTCAAATGACTCTAAGGTTGGAATGTATGTTGAACCAGATGTCTAGGTGACCAAAAATATTAGGGTCAAACTGGAAGTGCCATGAACAAGGTAGGCATTAGGCGAGAAGTTGTAAATGGGGGAGTTTAGCTTTGAACTAATACTATCATAATGGATTTCCTTCCTAGCTTGGTAGCCCTCAGATGTAGGTGAGTTGCACCGAACTGGGTTAACAATTACTGGTGTTATTTTTATTTTTCTGTCATTTAAGTTTCTGAATTTTGTTTGCGTGATCAAGTTGTTTTGATCCTAGTGTTGTTACATTTGTCTCGACATCTAGTATCTGCGTGCCAGAATTTCAATTGGTATCAGAGCAGGTCACCCTGTTTTGTTTTTGAGTGAGCTCCAGGGAGTTTGTATTATGGTATTATGGATAAGGAAGGAGGAGGAAATGTGAATATACCACCCATCTTAGATGACACTAACTATGACTATTGGAAGGCACGTATGGTGGCTTTCTTAAAATCCATGGATAGCAGAAACTTGGAAGGTTATTATCAAGGGTTGGGAGCACCATATGGTTAAAGATAAGGATAGAAAGGAGACCTTGAAGCCAGAAGAGGACTGGACCAAGGAGGAAGATGAGACTGCTCTTGGAAACTCTAAGGCCTTTAATGCTCTGTTCAATAGAGTTGACAAGAACATGTTTAGGATGATCAATACTTGTACTGTGGCTAAGGATGCTTGGGAGATTCTCAAGACAACTCATGAAGGAACATCCAAGGTAAAGATGTCTAGACTTCAGCTGCTCACTACCAAATTTGAAAACCTAAAGATGAGGAAAGATGAAAGTGTTAATGACTTTTCAAATGAATGTTCTTGAAATAGCTAATTCCTTTAGTGCCTTGGGAGAAAAGGTATCAGAAGAAAAGCTGGATAGGAAGATTCTTAGGTTTCTTCCCGAGAGACTTGACATGAAGGTCACAATAGTGGAAGAAGCCCAGGACAAAAGAAAACTAAGAGCTAATGAACTCATTAGGTCTTTTCAAACGTTTGAACTGGCTATGAGTAACAAATTTGGACAAAAGAGCAAGAATATAACTCTAACTTCCAAAACCATTGATGAAGAGACTTCTAAATCCATTGTGTTACTTGGAAAGAAATTCAATAAGATTCGGGAAAATATGGATAAGAAAATTAAAACAAAAGTCAAGGACAATGCATCTGACATCAATAGTGGTTTAAGAGAAAAAAAATTGAAACAAAAAAGGAACAAAATCCAAACAAAGTTATCCGTCGTCATAATTGTGAGGGTCTTGGTCACAGTAAATCTGAATTTCCAATCTCTACCAAAAATTAGAAGAAAGAATACCTTACACTCTGGACTGATGGGTCTGAACATAGTAATGACAGAATTGGAAAAAATGTTACTGCTCTCTCTGGTAGATGCAGCTCAGATAGAGACATGTGAAATGAAGAAATTACCTATGAAGATCTAGCAGCCTCATACAAGGATCTCTATGTAAGTTGTGAAGAAGTGTGCAAGTTAGGAGAAAAGCAGAAGGATTTTATAGCACACCTTCAGAAAGAAAAAAAGAACCTTCTGAATACCATATCCAATCTTCAAAATGAGGTAAACCTACTGACTCATAAGGTAGAAAGTTTGACAAAATTCAAAATGTTGAACAATGGATCTGGTGTATTGAATGAAACTCTTCAAGTTCGAAAAGAAGGTAAGGTTTTCACTAATATAGGGTTTAACTATCAGACTGTAAAAAATCAGAGAAAAAACAGTGTTGCTAAAGAAAAGAATGATGTGTTTGACCAAATGTTACAACATCCTGCCAGACCTCAGAGAACTCACACCAGAGGTAAGCTCCAGCCATGGAAATGTCATTATTGTGGAAGATATGGTCACATAAAACCATTTTTCTACAAATTGTATGGATACCCTAAACACTGGTCTAAGACTAAAGATAATCATGTAGGGATTAGAGGAAAGAGGGAGGCTAGTGTTGTGGGCGTAGTTCTTAGTCTATTAGCTCATATGTCTCCAAAAGACTCTTCTCAAGTCAACTGATATGTTGATACTGAGTGGGCTTAACATATGACAGGTGTTAAGAACTATCTGGTTGACAACAAGCTCTGTCTCACCAAGTCTGTCACGTTTTGCGATGGTACAACTGAACATAATGAAGCTATATCCAAGGATGATTGCAGGGTTCTTAAACTAGAAAGTATGACTAAAGAAGACTATAGAGATACTCTTAGACTGAAAACTGAGAAGAAAAACATGATGTCTAACCAGGTGCTGGGACATCTCAATCAAACCAAAAATATTAGGGTCAAACTGGAAGTGCCATCTAAGATGGGTGGTTTATTCACATTTCCTCCTCCTTCCAAAAATATGTTTTTCCTCTCTCTATTGTTCATCCTTAAGAAAGTCCCAAATCCTTTGGAAGCAAGAAGGCTAATACCTCTAAAGTTAGTAAAGACTCTTCTCTTTCAAAAAAAGGTCAAAAACTCCGTAGCTCTAGGAAATCTATAGTCTCTGGTACAAAGAAACCTATATCTATGAAAAGTATGTACCTTGATCCTCTCCTTACTAGTCAGGGCCCTCTAGAGTCTAAACCTAAGATAACCACTGATGAGGCTGAAACTGAACTCACCATTCCTGAAGCAAGTATGAATATTAATGTGGTTGCTAGTGATGAAGAGATCAGGAACAAAGTTGATCTAGACAAATTGGAATTGAGTAATATTAGTCAAGAAGTCAGTGAAAAGAATGTTTCCAAGTCGGTGACTGTTGACTCTGGATCTAATGTTGAGCCAGATGTTGAGACATCCATGGCTCAGACTGAACATGGAAACCCTAACATAATTGAGCCTGTAAAGATAGACATTAATAGGAAGCTCCGAAAGTTTGTGGTTGGTGTTATGAAAGAAGCTCGATGTGAGACTAAATAAAGTGGCTCTATTGTCGTGACTGGTCAACATGAACGCAATCCTATGAGTCGTCATCAAAGTGAGATGGCTACAAAATCCGTGTCCTTTAATTTTCCAGAGCAGCATGATCAAGAAGAAATGATTTCCAAAGATCAAAGTGAGACGAGCAAAGAAATAGTGATGTTTGATAATAAGGAAGGTCTATCTAACAAGGAAAATAACTCTGAATCAAAGAGTCCTGCAAATGTTAATCTAAGTTCAGATGATGAGACGTTAGCAGAAAGTATTACTAAGAAGATAAAAAGGAGAAAAGGAGAGACTGATGTGTCAATAAGCAGACAACGTATGCACTCTAAGAAAAAACCTAGTGTAGGACCTAAGAAAACTTGGAGCAAGGTGGTATCCCCTGTTCCAAAGAAGAAATCACTGAAAAGGAAGAGAACTCCTTCAAATGACTCTGAGGTTGGAATGTATGTTGAACCAGATGTCCAGGTGACCAAAAATATTAGGGTCAAACTGGAAGTGCCATGAATAAGGTAGGCATTAGGCGAGAAGTTGTAAATGGGGGAGTTTAGCTTTAGACTAATACTATCATAGTGGATTTCCTTCCTAGTTTGGTAGCCCTCGGATGTAGGTGAGTTGCATCGAACTGGGTTAACAATTGCTGGTGTTATTTTTATTTTTCTGTCATTTAAGTTTCTGAATTTTGTTTGCGTGATCAAGTTGTTTTGATCCCAGTGTTGTTACATTTGTCTCGATATCTGGTATCTGCGTGCCAGAATTTCAATTGGCATCAGAGCAGGTCACCCTGTTTTGTTTTTGAGTGAGCTCCAGGGAGTTTGTATTCTGGTATTATGGATAAGGAAGGAGGAGGATATGTGAATAGGCCACCCTTCTTAGATGACACTAACTATGACTATTGGAATGCACGTATGGTGGCTTTCTTAAAATCCATGGATAGCAGAAACTTGGAAGGTTATTATCAAGGGTTAGGAGCAACCTGTGGTTAAAGATAAGGATGGACAAGAGACCTTGAAGCCAAAAGAGGACTGGACCGAGGAGAAAGATGAGACTGCTCTTGGAAAATCTAAGGCCTTGAATGCTCTGTTCAATAGAGTTGACAAAAACATGTTTAGGTCGATCAATACTTGTACTGTGGCTAAGGATGCTTAGGAGATTCTCAAAACAACTCATGAAGGAACATCCAAGGTAAAGATATCTAGACTTCAGCTGCTCACTACCAAATTTGAAAACCTAAAAATGCGGGAAGATGAAAGTGTTAATGACTTTTCAAATGAATGTTCTTGAAATAGCTAATTCCTTTAGTGCCTTGGGAGAAAAGGTATCAGAAGAAAAGCTAGATAGGAAGATTCTTAGGTCTCTTCCCGAGAGATTTGACATGAAGGTCACAATAGTGGAAGAAGCCCAGGACATTAGCAAACTAAGAGTTGATGAACTCATTGGGTCTTTTCATACTTTTGAACTGGCTATGAGTAACAGATTTGGACAAAAGAGCAAGAATATAACTCTAACTTCCAAAACCACTGATGAAGAGACTTCTAAATCCATTGTGTTACTTGGAAAGAAATTCAATAAGATTCTGGAAAATATGGATAAGAAAATTAAAACAAAAGTCAAGGACAATGCATCTGACATCAATAGTGGTTTTAAGAGAAAAAAAATTGAAACAGAAAAGGAACAAAATCCAAACAAAGTTATCCGTCTTCATAACTGTGAGGGTCTTGGTCACAGTAAATCTGAATTTCCAATCTCTACCAAAAATTAGAAGAAAGAATACCTTACACTCTGGACTGATGGGTCTGAACATAGTAATGACAGAATTGGCAAAAATGTTACTGCTCTCTCTGGTAGATGCAGCTCAGATAGAGACATGTGAAATGAAGAAATTACCTATGAAGATCTAGTGGCCTCATACAAGGATCTCTGTGTAAGATGTGAAGAAGTGTGCAAGTTAGGAGAAAAGCAGAAGGATTTTATAGCACACCTTCAGAAAGAAAAAAGAGCCTTCTGAATACCATATCCAATCTTCAAAATGAGGTAAACCTACTGACTCATAAGGTAGAAAGTCTGACAAAATACATAATGTTGAACAATGGATCTGGTGTATTGAATGAAATCCTTCAAGTTGGAAAAGAAGGTAAGGTTTTCACTAATATAGGGTTTAACTATCAGACTGTAAAAAATCAAAGAAAAAACAGTGTTGCTAATGAAAAGGATGATGTGTTTGACCAAATGTTACAACATTCTACCAAACCTCAGAGAACTCACACCAGAGGTAAGCTCCAGCCATGGAAATGTCAGTATTGTGGAAGATATGGTCACATAAATCCATTTTTCTACAAATTATATGGATACCCTAAACACTGGTCTAAGACTAAAGATAATCATGTAGGGATTAGAGTAAAGAGAGAGGCTAGTGCTGTGGGCGTAGTTCTTAGTCTATTAGCTCATATGTCTCCAAAAGACTCTTCTCAAGTCAACTGATATGCTGATACTGAGTGGGCTTAACATATGACAGGTGTTAAGAACTATCTGGTTGACAACAAGCTCGGTCTCACCAAGTCTGTCACGTTTTGCGATGGTACAAATGAACAGAATGAGGCTATATCCAAGGATGATTGCAGGGTTCTTAAACTAGAAAGTATGACTAAAGAAGACTATAGAGATTCTCTTAGACTGAAAACTGAGAAGAAAAACATGATGTCTAACCTGGTGCTGGGACATCTCAATCAAACCAAAAATATTAGGGTCAAACTGGAAGTGCCATCTAAGATGGGTGGTTTATTCACATTTCCTCCTCCTTCCAAAAATATGTTCTTCCTCTTTCATTGTTCATCCTTAATAAAGTGTCAATTCCTCTGGAAGCAAGAAGGCTAAGACCTCTAAAGTTAGTAAAGACTCTTCTCTTTCAAAAAAAGGTCAAAAACTCCGTAGCTCTAGGAAATCTACAGTCTCTGGTACAAAGAAACCTATATCTATGAAAAGTATGTACCTTGATCCTCTCCTTGCTAGTCGGGGCCCTCTAGAGTCTAACCCTAAGATAACCACTGATGAGGCTGAAACTGAACTCACCATTCCTGAAGCCAGTAAGAATATTATTGATGCTTCTAGTGATGAAGAGATCAGGAAAAAATTTGATCTGGACAAATTAGAATTGAGTAATATTGGTCATGAAGTCAATGAAAAGATTGTTTCCAAGTCTGTGATTGTTGATTCTAGATCCAATGTTGAGCCAGATGTTGAGACATCCTTGGTCCAAAATGAACATGGAATCCCTAACATAATTGAGGCCGAAAAGATAGACACTGATAAGATGCTCCATAAGTTTGTGGCTAGTGTTTTGAAAGATGCTCGATGCGAGACTAAACAAAGTGGCTCTACTGTCATGACTGGTCAACATGAAGGCAATCCTACGAGTCATCATCAAAGTGAGATGGCTACAAAAAATGTGTCCTTTAATGTTCCTGAGCAGCATGATCAAGAAAAAGTGATTACCAAAGATCAAAGCAAAACGAGCAAAGAAATAGTGATTTTTGATGATAAGGAAGGTCTATCTGACAAGGAAAATAACTCTGAACTAAAGACTCCTGCAACTGTTAATCTAAGTTCAGATGATGAGACGTTAGCAAAAAGTATTACTAAGAATATAAAAAAGAGGAAAGGAGAGACTAATGTGTCAACAAGCAGACAACATAGGCTCTCTAAGAGAAAACCTAGTGTATGATCTGAGAAAAGTAGGAGTAAGGTGGTATCCCCTGTTCTAAAGAAGAAGTCACTGTAAAGGAAGAAAACTCCTTCAAGTGACTCTGAGGTTGAAATGTATGTTGAACCATATGTCTAGGACACCGTGTCTTCTAGTAGAAAGGTTGTTGCGGGAAAGAAGGTACCTGCAAATGTTCTTGAAGTGGCCATTGATAACATTTCCTTTCACTTTGTGGAGAGTGTTGAAAAATAAAGGTTTGTCTGTCAGAGGAGGATAGCACTTCAAAGAGAACTTGGTAAGGATGCTCTTGAGGGAGGTAATGAGTCTCATTAAACATGCTGGATTGATGAGAAGTGTAGCTGGGTTGGGGAAATGCTATAAGTTGCTGGTAAATGAATTTATAGTGAACATCCCTACTAACTGTGACGACAAGAGAAGTCACAACTATATAAAAGTATATGTGAGGGGTATGTGTGTTGAGTTCTCACCAGAAATCATCAATTGATTCATGGGAAGAAGTGAGGAAGAACAAGTTGAAGTGGAAGTCAGTGATAATATGGTGTGAAGGAAATCACTGCCAATCAAGTGAAGAGCTGGCCTAGAAAAGGCAAATTATCTGTAGGAAATCTAAGTGTCAAGTATGTTGTACTGCACAAAATTGGAGCTCCAAATTGGGTGCCTACAAATCACTCATCTATCATTGATGATGTCTTGGGTATATTTATTTATATCATTGGTACAAAAACACAATTTGATTTTGGTTCTTATGTGTTTGATCAAACAATGAAGCATGCAGGCACTTTTGCTGTCAAACTGCCAATTGCTTTTCCTTCTCTGATATGTGGAATTATCTTAAGTCGGCATCTTGGTATTATGACAAATGATGATACAACATGCAAAAGGGAAGTGCCCTTGTCATTACACTACAAATTATTTTAAGGGACACATGTCCGAGACATTGTCATGACATTTGACAAGAGAGATGCTACTGCAACGTCCAGAACAGGTGTACTGGATGAGTTAAAGGCAACCTGCAAAGAATTGGAAGCAACCATAAAGAGCTGCACTGCTAGAAAAATCAAATTGGAAGGACTCATTAAAGCTCTGTTTGAGGAAGGCTCAAACGAAAACGTGGTTGCGGCAGAGAAAGCAAAGGGAAACAATGAAGACCAATATCATAACAGTAGAGATGAGAGTTCTGAAGATTAGAGATAGTTAAAGTTGTTGTCTATTTTTCTCTTGTACTGTTCGGGAAATGTGCCCCTGTGTTTTTGCTACTGTACTGCACTTTGTGCTTTTTGGATGTTTGTTTTGTTAGAGATTATTTGTGTTTCAATTTCAGAAATTTGTGTTTCCATCTGAATGTTTGTTTCCATCAGTGTTCTTCCTTTATGCATGTGTGGTTCCATTTATTATTGTTTACATTTACTCTATTTTCTTTTTGTCAATTTTTGGCTAAAAGGGGAGAGTAAAGTGTTAGTTTGGTTCTGATGTTCGATTAGATGTCATGACTTCGTGTCATGTGTTTTATTACTGCTTAGGAAGAGTATTTTTCATTGTTGTTGCTGGATGTATGCAACTTTTTAGGGGGAGCATGATAATATGTTGTGTGTTTGTGCTGAAAGGTAAGATCCACTGATGTTAGTGTGCAAGAAATGAATGTTTGATTCTTGTGTTTGGTTGTTTGTAAGTTGGGGTAATGTGTTGCTGTGTCTGGGAGAATGTATTATTCTCTGCAGTAGGTTGTGATGTTCATGGGGAGTGTGCATGTGTTTTTTATGTTTGGTTCTATTGTAAGAACTTGCAAGAGTTCATGTGTATTTTTCTTGTAATTTTGGTTTTCCCCTTCAGGGGAGTACTGGTTATGTATGGCAAGGGGAGTTGTGTACCTGTCTGATCTGTTGCTGCAGATTTGCAGTTTGTATAAAGCTTACATGTTCTCATGTAGCTTGTGTTATTTTGATTGTTTTGTGATGTCAGACCTAATGTCTTGACATTATGTTGTCAAGTGTGTTCTATTATTTTGACAACATTGTTTTTGGATTTGTGGTTCGTGATGCTTGTGTTCTGCTGTGTATGCCTCTGATGTGTGCTAAGGTTATTTTAGCCAAAATTTGGCAAAGGGGGAGATTGTAAGTTCTGTGATTTTTGGATTGGCTACATTTTGGTAAAATAACATGCTGTTAGCAAGATGTTGAACCAGATGTCCTGCCATGATAGTCAGACATCATGTCCAGCATGATGTGGTGACATGTGCCAGTACATGTTATACCAGAAATTTAGGGCATGTCAGTTTTGGTATTTTTAGAGTAATTTGTTAGTGTGTTCTGATTCACACATGTGCGTTATTCATGGGAGTATATTGTAGGAATTTCTGTTATAACAGATTCTGTCAATTTTCATAAAAAGGATCTTTCAGCCTTTTTAGGAAAGTTTGTATTGTGTTCTTATTATTGTGCAGGATGATATGCAGTGAGATAAAACTGAAAGTCCATTAGGTCTGAAGCTATTTAAAGAGAAGACCTAGCCCTATTGAAGATTTACATCACGTGAAGATTGAAGCATTAGGATTAGCCGTGTTTTGGTTGGTCTTTAGGGTTTAGTGCTTATTAATTGTATGTTACTCATGTATCTTCTGATGCATTGAGGTTGACAGATTGTTCATTGTTAATTGTTCACTCTAAGGCTTGTAAGCAAGAGTGTATTGTTCTTGGTTGAAGCTTTTAAGCAAAATTAAGTATTGTCATGGAAGTGTGCTACTTCTATTGTTGGTTGTTGTTAAATTGTCACTGGGATTGTGACTGATTAGGAAGTGATAGGGGGATCTCATATCTAGAGGGTGTCTAGGTAGAAGTTGCACAAGGTAGCGATTAGGCGAGAAGTTGTAAACAGGGGAGTTTAGCTTTGAACTAATACTATCATAGTGGATCTGGCTTGGTAGCCCCCAGATGTAAGTTACAACAAACTGGGTTAACAATTACTGCTGTTACTTTTATTGTTCTGTCATTTAAGTTTCTGCATTTTATTTGCGTGATCAAGTTGTTTTGATCCCAGTGTTGTGACATCTATCTCGATATCTGGTATTTTCGTGCCAGAATTTCAGTGACAAAAGGGGCAGAGATAGAGATTATTTAAGCACCTAAATCTGATGATCATTCTACTGCTGCTTAATATTATATTTTAGGATTCTGTTAAATATTGTTGTTTTTCATCATAAAAAAGGGGGGAGATTGTTGGAACAAAATTGGTTGATACCATATCCAATGGGTTTTAATGATAACAAAATATTTAGAGAACAATTGGGTATTCTAACATTTGTTCAAGTTTGTAAGAATATAATCATTAAGAACAGATGGAGAATTTCTTAAGGAATATGAATCTGAATATCAGACTCTGACTCTGAAGATCACTTCTAAAAACTCTGCCTCTGATGGAGATCCAGATTCTGAAGAAGTCAACTTTGAAGAAAGTCAACCTCTAGTCATCCAGACTATGAAGCTTCAGAATCCAAAGAGGATACTGATGTGATCAATATTTGAAGAGTGAAGTTTGAAGGAAAGTCAGCCTTTGAAGCAGAAGCTCTTCTAATAAGGCAACTCTGGCAAAATCAGAGACTTTTTTATCACATGAAGACTTAAGGAAAATATATTCCTTGGTGCCTGAGCTTCAACGGATAATTCCTATTGCAGAAAGGTACTTTGTTGATGTGTCTAATCAAGTACAAGGCTAGCTCAACCTATTTGGTGAAAGTCTTCAACGTCTATTTTTCTCCACTCTATAAAAGGAACTACATACCTGAAGAAGATGACCCCCAAACGCTAATACAACTCTGCTACAGACTCAAAAACTTGACAATCAAAGAGAATCTACTATATCAATATTGTTAAACTTAGAACATCTTAACACTTGTATATTTTAGAAGTTCTTAAGTCTTAAGTTGTATTGTATCTACACCTCTGATTGCATATCAAGTGTGGCAGTTATCCAAATCTCTTAACAGTTTGTTTAGAGTAAGAAGTCTCTTGCTTTAGTGCTTGAGAATTTGAAGTCTTAAGCTTGTGTGCTTAAGCAAGGAAGTCTCAGACTTGCGTGTTTGAGCACGGAACTCTTTAGCTTGTGTGTCAGAGCAAGGAAGTCTTGAGTTTATGTGCTTGAGCAAGGAAGTCTCAGACTTGTGGGTCTGATCAAGGAAGTCTTATACTTGTGTGTGTAAGTAAATGAAGTCTCTTGCTGGTAGGCTTGAGCATTTGTAATCAGTTTTGGTTATAGTGGAAATTCCTTGAAGAGCAAGGGGATTGGACTACTCTCAGGTTATGATAGGAACCATGATAACTGCTTGTGTTTTTTGCTTTTACTTTATTTGCTTCTGAATTATACTTCGTTGCTATCATTTGTTTACATCTGAGTCAGATTTTGTTTCAAAATCTGATAAAGAAATACAAGAGGTCAGACTCTGAAGTGACTATGATTCAGAATCTGAACTGAAGGTTCAGACTCAGATCAAGTTCAATCGGAAGCAAATATTGAAAAAGCATGAGAAAAGTTAACACAATTCAACTCCCTTCTTGTGTTTTTCTCACCTTCAAATTAGGTTGGTTGTGTTGATACCAGAAGATCACTTTCATGCTCTTGTTTCTTCATTGGTTCATCTCTCATTTCACAAGAACTAAGAAACAAAACAATGTGTCTCCATAATCTTTTAATGTTAAATACAAAGCTTTAGCAGATGTAGTCTACGAACTTTAATGAATCTTATACTTATTGCGTGATTTGCAAGCAAACTACTCTAAGCCTCCACTTGGATATTGTAACAACAAAATTGCATTGCATATATTTGCTAATCTTGCTTTCCATGAAAGGGTCAAACATTAAGAGATAAATTGTCATCTTGTTAGAGAGAAATTTCAAGTTAGAGTGATAAATTTACTTCTTATTTCTTCTTATAACCAAATTGTTAATTTTTTCACTAAGTCACTCTTGCATAACCCCTTCTCATTTCTTATGTCCAAGTTGAATTTGATCAAAATATATCAAAGTTCAACTTGTAAGAGGCTATTACACAATAAAGAAATTAATTATTTTGAATTAGTCAGATTCAGTTAGTTACGTTATGATTTCATTGTGTGTAAGTAAAAATAATATAGAACTTATCAAGTTAGTTATGGCGATCCTTCACCACATTGTATATATAAGTTCAAAATTGAATTGTATCAAACTAAAAGAGAATCATAATCATACTTCCAATCTTGAAGCTCAAGTTAACAATGACCTCATTCTTCTTCTTTGCTAATACTAGGCTGGCTTTTTTAATTAGATGTGGGTCTTAAAAAGGATAGATATCATAAATATTATTTTGTTCTCTATATTTTTTATTTTTATAATTTCTTTCACACATTAATAATAAATTATAATTTTATAAAATTATTCATAATCTAAATCACAAAAAAAAAAATTAATTATTTTTTAATTTATGTAAAATACTTAAATTAATTTATTGGTCGTGCACACCATTTTTTTTGGCAATTGTGCCTCCCGTGGAATGTGGCAATTCTACCTGGCACCCCCCAATTAAACCTGACACCCCCCATATTTTTTAAATGACGAAAATGTACTTTAAATTTTTTCAAACAATCTCCGGAAAAAATTCCCGAAAATGTTAAAAAAAATTTCGGTATTGTTCAAAATTCCCGATAGTGTATTTGAAAATCCCGGTATACCGGAAATTTCAAATTCCCGGTATGTGGTAAAAATCCGGTAATGCCTTGAAAATTACAGGTTGATACCGGGAATTTCACCGTAATTGAAATTCCCGGTAGTTCTAATTTTAGGGGTTTTTTTTAAACGGTCGAGATTTTGCCGACAGTTTTGTATGGTTGTGATTGCACCGACACTTTGTGCGGTCCAGAATGGATGAACGTTTGTATAAATAGGGGTTAGGTCTTGTGGTAAAACATACCTGAAAAAAATGGCTTCTCCCGCATTTTTGATTAAGTCAGAAGTTTACTTCCAGAGAGGTTCTCGTCCTGTCGAATTCATGCTTCCCGATGACACAACCTTCTTTGCCGACCTAACTTCGAAGTTGAAGGGATTGTTGCCTGATTGTGACAATAGAAAGGTGTCGAAGATCGAGTTTCAGGAGGATTGGGTGGATGGTAGTCTGAAATACAACCTAATTTAGCTGAAGGACGATGAAGATGTCATCAAAATGTGGAGATCATTTCGCCGTAGGCTAACAAGGGGTCCGATGGAGTTTGATGTGCAGCTTTTAAGATCAGTTGATGAAATAATGGAGATGCTGAAACGCCCTGAAGCATCTGGTAGTGTTTAGGTTTTTAATGTTGATTAATTAAGTTGTTTATGTAATGTTAAGTGTTGATTTGTTTAAGTTATTTTTTCAGATCACTGCGATGTAAGAGTTTAATCGAAGGTATAATAATAATATATTGTTCTGACATAATATACATACAATACAATAATATACATATAATACAATAATATACATTACATACAGTACAAAAATATACATATAGTACCAAATATAATACAAAAATACATGTACAATACTAAATAGGACCCCCACGGGCTAGGTCTGTGATCCTAGCTAATCCAGCAGAAACACTGCCATCAGGGTCTACCAAACCCATGAGCTCATCAGTCATCACTGCTATCATCTGAAAGCGTTGTGTGTCGTCATGGTGATGTGCTGGAGGAGGAGGAGGAGGAGCTGCGTCATGAGAAGGTACACCCCCAGAAGGTGCTTCCTCAGCCGGCGGTGGAGTAATGCGTGGATGTGATACGCTGAGAAACCACTCCAAGTAGCCATCCTCACACTGCGAAGGATACTGAACCGGTGCAGATCGGGCTACAATGGCACGACTGGAGCTGAGGAATTGCGTCTGAAACCACTGATCAATACCTTCAGAAGGTGTATCTGGAACTGGTGGTGGTCACCTCTGGATGTAGCCATACTGGCGCAAGCATCTCTCTGGAAGGTGCCTGGCAACCAGAGTCTCCCATCTCATATATCCGGAGTATAATGACGACTCCTCGAACTCACGGACGGCTCTCTGCTCTTCGTAGGGTGTCCATATGACATTCTCTACGGTCAGCTCGTCCAGTCTCCTCCTGTACTCAAGAATGCCCCCGGGTGTTTCTGCCTCGCCCTCCACCTCTTCGCCTGTGGCTCGCCCTGGGTATATGGCTGGAACCTCCTATCGCATATCATAGGGAAATGCTCATAGATCCAGCACTGAGATCGCAACAAACAATAAATTAGAAATAGATTAATTTCAATAAAAATATAAGGACAAGTAAGAACATGAATTAAGTTATACCTGCAACAAACTAAGGTACCCAGCAAGTTGCTTCGTCTCAAATCAGGTCGCCTCCCCGAGCGCATGATACAACTGAGTCAGGGCTGCACAACCCCACGCCCAGTTGTGCGTCTGCAGATCGCTAAAGAGGCATAGGTAGCGAGCATCAACATACATACCAGACTTGTCCGCAAAGAGAGTACATGCTACTACATGCAGCATGTACGCCCTAGCGGCAGCCTGGAACCTCCCAGCAGCAACAAGCTCGTCGTACCTATCACTGAGCCACCTCATGCGTAAGTGGCTCCGTGATAGCCTCCTCCGGCTGAATAACAGGGACGTCCGCATCTGTGGCCTGCACTGAGGAAAGACCGCCATGTCGCCTAACAGAGCGATGTGCCTCAAAACGCCCCCGCTGCTCGGCCATCCGCCTCCGGTGTGAACCTGTTGGGACCACCCGGCCTGCCCGTACATGTGCAGACTCAGCATCAGAATCTACTGTACCTCTACCCCTACCACCTCCCGCCAAATCAATCGCCCTCCCAGCAATGCTACCATCACGGCCTCTAGTTTTCACTGAAAAAAAAAAAAAGATTAAAAAAATAACAAATATTGAAAAATACCGGATTTTTTGAAATTCCTGGAAAAGGAGAAATTTACAACTACCGGATTTTTTGAAATTCCTAGAAAAGAAAAAATTTACAACTACCGGTTTTTTTGAAATCCCCGGTGGAGATTACCGGTTATTTCAAAATTCCCGGTAAGATGTTACCGGGATTTTTGAAATTCCCGGTTATTTCAAAAAATCCGGAAATTCTTACTTGTTAATTCTAAAATCCCGGTAGGTGCTTGAAATTCCCGGTATGTTCTGAAAATTTGAAAAATCCATGCGTCTACCGGATATTTCGAAATGAATAAATATTTTTTTGAGAGGGACTAATATGTCTTTTCACAAATCATGGGGGGGTGCCAGGTTTAATTGTGGGGGTGGCGGGTAGAATCCCCCAAGAATTCATAAATACTTGGGCCTTCGGTATGTGGTATTGAGGTCAACTATGTACTTAGTATGGATTGGTTTTGCTATTAGCACCTAATAATTTTTTTAGACACTTCCGTACACACAAGCTTCATCTACCATGATCTATTTTCCTCTCTTATTTGCGTAAGAAAAATGCTAAATATAAATACTTTTAAAACATTGGTTAAGAAAATAAATATATAAATTTTGTGATGAGAAATAGAGTATTTAAATTTTTAAAAAATAAAAAAATTATTGTTTTTAAAACAAAATATTTCTCTAATTATTCTTATTAAGACACATATTAATATAACCTTTTATTTATTTATTTATTTTACAAACAATTACAATAAAAAAATGAGACGTCACATCTCAACCCAAAACCTTAAGATGTTAGATAAATGAGACATCTCTCTTATAAATTTAACATTTCACATATTCATAAGTAATATGAGACTTTAACCACTCACACTTGCATCCAATAAAAGTCTAGTCTACAAGAAAGCAGAATGCTTAAGTCTTAAGAAGCAAAGCAGATTTGAAGGTGAACATGTTCTAGAGACATATGAGATCGGAGCCGATCATACTCAATAGCTTTTCAGATGGCAATTTCTCATATGATTCTCTAACAATTATTCCTTGAAATAATAATCTAAAAGAATAATTTAGGATCTTTTAACTAGAACATGGCACGCCCTAGAAGTATACTTGATCGGGGTTAACTGGCCTTTATTAGGGTCAACAAGCTATATAGTGTAGGGTCTCAAATTTTAGAAGGTCTTAAAATTTGAAATTTTTAATTTTTAATTAATATTAATAGACATAAAAAATGTTATAATAAAAATTTAATAATTCAAAAAATATTATGATAAAACTTAATAAATAAAAACTGATATTAATTGAAAATCAAAATAATTATAATTAAATTTATTTTCTATTAATATATAATAATATTTGTTATTATCACAATTGCATTTTTTTTGTAAAATCGGATCCATCTTTTTAATCAAAAGTCATTTTTAGTTATTACAATTGTATTTTTTTTTTTAAATTGGGCCCATCTTTTTAATCAAAAGTCATTTTTAGTTATCACAATTGTATTTAAAAAAAATGGGCCCATTTTTTGAATTAGAACAGGTCTTCAAATTGATTGAGTCGACTCCGATCTTTATTTAGATTGTCAAATGATAGAGTTCACAAGATCCTCAAACATTTCTTATCAGAGACAAATGTTCTAAAGAAAAATTTTATTTAACAATAATAGTTTAAAGAACAAAGACCTCTAATTTAGATTTTGATGATAATTAGATGTGAGAGAATAATTATATTAGACCATTTCTTAATGCACCACTCTAGTTTCGTATACACCACGTGAAATTTCGTTTTTGCCCCCACCATTTTTGTAAAAAACGCTGATGTGTTCCGGATGTGCACATCCGGAAACATAGCATAGCTTTATTTTTTTAAATTTCGGAACTGCAAATCCGGAAAATAGCATAACTTTATTTTTGTTTTTTAAAAACCGGTTTTGTCGATTGGTCGCATACGTTAATATATCATCGCAATATATTTCGGAGATAAACCCTTTTCGTTATTGAAAATAAGTAATGTGACTGGTGCACCAGTAGCAGTAATGTCATCAGAAGTTATAACAAACTCTAGGATTGGAGTCTCTCCGTCAATATAATGGTTGTCTTCGGCATTCTGATAAAGTTATGACTCAATATATTTCGGAGATAAACCCTTTTCGTTATTAAGAGTAGTTACTAACTTACACGATACAAGAAAAGTGTTTGAATGCATAAATAACTCATTATTATTTACCATTTTGGTTTTCAGGGAGTGACGTGTGACTTTCTATAAATCAACTGGGTTTAAGCCTAAAAGAATTATATTTTTCAGGTTCGAAGATTGTAGGACAAATCAAGATCAACAGTAAAACATTACTTCTTTGACGTTATCATTGAAATAGTATAATATATACATATACATCAATATACATCAGTATGTATCATTTAGAAAAACCAATGCCGAAAGTCACACGCCACTTCTTGAATTATTCTATCATGAGGAATACACAAATCTAACAAAATTATCTTATCATTCTAGCGAGCCGATTTTCCTTCTAAGGATCCACTGTTATTTTAAAGAGATCTTGAATTATCTCCTCGCAATGAACCTGAGCAGAAACAATTCCTCTGTATCTTGTGACCCAAAGTCAGTTCATTGGTTCTGCAAGTGGTAATAGGAGTACCACCACCTTTGTGTCGACTCTACTGTCATTTATCTTGGATAACGTCAAAGAAGTAATGTTTTACTGTTGATCTTGATTTGTCCTACAATCTTCGATGATAGATTTGGGAGTTCGGATAACGTCAAAGAAGTAATGTTTTACTGTTGATCTTGATTTGTCCTACAATCTTCAAGGATACATTTGAGAGTTCGGATAACGTCAAAGAAATAATGTTTTACTGTTGATCGATATTCTTTTAAAATACATATTATCATTATTTCTTAAAATAAATATACCTTTTTAAGTTTCGGCCATTTTTTCGGATGTGGACATCCGAAATACGCGTAACTTGTCATTCCGGATATGCACATACGGAACAAAGCAACATTTAAAAAAAAACGGTGCGTCCGGATGTGCACATCCGAAACTAGGGGGCAAAAACGAAATTTCACGTGGCGTATAAGAAACTAGAGTGGTGCATTAAGAAATGGTATTATATTATCTAACATTTGTAACTTGTGTAAAAAGCCTTTAAATTTTTTCTAAATAACTTGTACTCTAGAAATAATATGCAATATTACTTTTGTTAAGCGATCAACTAGACATAAGATGCATTTGGCATTAAGCAACTAAAGGAACATGTTTGGTTAAGCATCGTTTGGGCGCATATCTAAAACTTTGCGCTGTTATCCGCTGCATAATGCTTACATCATTAGCTTCTACTCAAGCACTTCAGAAGAAAGTCATTTTTTCTCTGGTCAACTCAACGCTACAAACTCAATATTTTGATTATTTGTATAGAATACCAAATTTTTATCCTCTGTGAGTTTTATCCTCTGATGAGGAATTAACTTATCATTGGAAGTTTATTCTATAAAGGAACATATTTATATTCAACTTTGAGAGACAGGTAACAATAATACACAAGGTACACAGGTACAAATAATGTGTGACATTTTGATACAAGTAATGCGCGTCAATTCAAGCTGTTAGTACAAAGTTGTTTGAAATTACTATGCAATAGTATACGTTAGACCACAATAATTCTAATCTCAACAAATACCTCATATAACGTTGTAATTCAAGAAGTTCTATATATTCAAGGATTCTATTTCATGAGTAATTCTAAATACTTAATATTTGAGAACACAGCATATCAAAATTCTAAAGCAATAGCTTCTAGAAAAAAAATATCACGAAAATTAAAAAGAAAGACTCATTCAAAACATTAATGGATCATAAAGTCTATATACTTTATATTAAAAGTACAAACACTTGTATTAAGCTAAACTTTATATTCTCGATTAAAATTTTATTTATAAACACAAATGTTTTATCATTTTTATTGATTGTAATTTTTTCAAAGGGCTAAGATGTAGACATGTTTTTTTTGAAAAGACTACGAAATTAAGTGGTAGTCAAATCTTTCTGTTGAGAAATATAAAATACAAGTCGTTTAGACCATACCATAGAAAATTTGTACTCAATTGAATAAAGATATCTCAATAATCCATTTCATTTCTCTATCATTTTGATTTTCATTTTCTTCAATTGATGCAAAATTTTATTTGTCAAGATTGATTTTTTTTATTATAAGACTGTGAGTTTTACTAAATAGATGAAAACGGAGTTATGTTTTACTTGAACTAATTATTAAGATCATTTCAAAAAGTTAGTTAAATAAGTTAGTTGTTTAAGTTACAAGTTAGGTATTTGTTGTTAGTTATTGTTGTAACTACCTAGCTTAGAGTTTGTTGTAACTGATAACTTCCTTTCACGTGTGAGTTTCTACTCCTATATATGTGGAAGCCTTTTATGGTGAGGATTGAATCACTCCATAATCAATATCATCATTGTGTTTTCATCATGAACACTCATTAATATAATATG
Organism: Lathyrus tuberosus; assembly: GCA_022829125.1. Taxonomy (NCBI): domain Eukaryota; kingdom Viridiplantae; phylum Streptophyta; class Magnoliopsida; order Fabales; family Fabaceae; genus Lathyrus; species Lathyrus tuberosus. Next base: position 12,869,425 of record JALAZF010000009.1, read on the forward strand.
GTATCATCAAATATTTTCTGATTTCCTTGCTTCTGCTTTTTCGTCCTTCTTTCTTTATAGTGATTTCTTTCATCATTTTACTCTTCTCTTTCCTTCATGATTACCTGCATTCCTTCATGATCACATGCATTCATGGAAAATCACAATGATCCATACTACCTTAATTCATCCGATCATCCCAGATTTGTCTTGGTTTCTCAACCATTAAGTTAAGATAACTTTCATTCATGGTGTCGCACGATGATCATGGCTCTTGATGGGAAGAACAAGCCTGGTATTGTGGATGGAACGATTCCAAAACCAGAGGAAAATTCACCTCAATTTCGTTCTTAGATATGAAAAAACGGTACAGTGTCCTCATGGCTTCTTAACTCAGTTTCTAAGGAAATCTCTACAAGTTTTAGCTATATAGTTAATGCTACAGAAATCTGGAAAGAGATTCGAGATCAATTTCACCAAAAGAATGTCCCTCGTGTTTTTCAGCTGAAAAAAATGTTAAGTTGCACCTAAGGTGCCTCGACTGTAAGTGCATACTACACTCAATTCAAGTCATTGTGGGAGGAATTAGGAGAATACAAACATGTTTATACATGTCACTATGGTGGAGTGCAACCAGTTGTTTATCACTTAAATAATGAACATATTCTCACATTCTTTATGGGCCTCACAAAATCTTTCAATCAGGTTCGTGGCCAAATCTTGCCCATGGATCCTTTACATCCAATAAATGTTGTTTTATCAATGGTTACTTAAGATGAGAAACAAAGGGAAGTCAACACCCACATGCCTCACACTGAAACACCAATGGCATGTGTTGTTCAAGAAAGTTCTAATAATTTCAAGAAGGAAAGACCCTATTGCACTCATTGTGAAATCATTGGCCACCTCAAAGAAAAGTGCTTCAAGTTTCATGGTTACCCTCTTGTATACAAGAATACTTAAACGTGCAACCCATCTCAACAAAGCAATAATGTTCATGACCATGACACCTCAAATAATGAATCAGTTCCTAATATGGCAACAATGACCTCATTAAATTTCCAACAAATCATTAAGTACCTTCAAATTCAAATGTCCAAGGTTGGGATATCTGAAGCTACTCCATCTGTTAACTCATTCATATGTATGATTTTTTCCACTATTCACTACAAGAAAAAAGGAGTTTTACGACACTTGAGTTGCGACAGTTATTACAAAACCGTCCTTATTCATGGATTGCGACGGTTGTCACGACAGTTAGGGTCAAGTGTCGCAAATTTTTTGCGACAGTTATCATAAAACCGTCCTTATTCTTGAACTGCGACGGTTGTCACACCAATTAGGGACTGGACTGCGACGGTTGTCACGACAATTATCACAAAATCGTCTTTATTATGTTTTTTACTTAACTTTTTATTTTTTTTAAAAAATTATTGAGCACTAAATGAAAAGGGAAAATTTGTTCCCTTAATTCATAAAAAAAACCCTTATCGACTCCTCAACGTGAAATTCATTCCCTCTCAAATAATCAAAAACCCCTCTATCAACTTTTCTTTTGTCTGATTCTTCTTCCAAACCCTAACTCTAACCCTTTCTTCACTACTAGAAAAATCTAAAATGCAGACGGAATTTAGAGATGGATATTTTTCAATCTCTAACTGAGACGGAAATAGAGACGAAATAAAGTTAATAGAGACCAAAATCAACTTTTAAACAGTAGAGACAAAATTTAGAGACAGAATAATATGTCTCAAATTTTTTCCGTCTCGAATTCCGTGTCAAAAATATAAAATTTTAATTTATATTAATTAACATTTATTCAAGGATATGAAAGATGAAAATAATTTATATAATATTTTATCCATCTCAGTTTCCATCATTAATTTAATAAGAAATTAGAAACTAAAATTTTACTTATCTAAATAAATATAATTTTAAAATGTATATCAATGTATGAATTTTTTGTTTCAACTAACTTACTTTTTCAAAAAAAATACTAAAAAAACTAATTTTTCAAACTATTTACGAAACTGGCAGGGTTTGGGAAAGGGTTCCAAGGGTGGCACCATATGAAATGGCGCCTCAGTTAGAGGCCACAAGCTATTTCATATGGCGCCTTAGGCCATACAGTTGCCCTAGGAAAATTTCCTGAGGACAAGCCAAATGAAATGGCGCCTCAGGCCATTTTCCTTTTTTTTTTAAATGTTTGTTTTTAAATTTGTGCAGAGGCATGGTTAGGAACAGTAGAAAAAGAGTGTAGGCATGCATTGTTGAGTCATGTAGAGTGTGATCTTGTCAATAGTGTAGCCATGCAGAGTTGTGTGGTCTTGTCAAGCTTAGTGTAGGCATGCAGTCTTGTGTGGTCATGTCAAGGATAGTGTGTAGGCATGCAGTCTTGTGTAGTCATGTCAAGGATAGTGTGTAGGCATGCAGAGCAGCACATGGCTCTTTGGCAATGCTTTTCTGAAGCAATTAGACTAAAGAGACATGTTTCTTGTAATATTTTTCTGCCTATTAATACACATGAAATACACATCCTATCATCACTTACATTCAAACCATTTACAATCTGCAAACTATTTTTCTTCCAAACTTTAAAGTTTGTAACCCATTTCTTCCTAACACAAATTCAGACATGGCTCAAAGACCACAATACTTGATAATTGCACATATCCTTGGTGAGATATTTGATTGTCCAATGAGTGGTTTCAATTTTAGGGATACAGAAGTGACTAGGTTTTTAATTGATAGAAGAACAAATTTCTATCATTTGAAAGCCCGGTTAGAAAAGAAATTACAGTGCGGTCCAGTTGGGCAAATTATATACAAAAACCCTATCTTTTTTTAGGGGTATGATGTGTGTAAATTTTTTCAGATGAAAATACGGGATGATGAAGATGTGCGTAATATGTTTCTCAGCCATGAGCATTCCGGTTTCAATGAGATTGAGTTATATGTTACGTTACAAAATCAACCATTGTCTCAACAACTTGAGGCATCGCAGGTTTTCAACGATTCTGACAACGAACAAGCTGAGGTGGATGCAGTTGACGAGGAGGAAGAAGAAGCGGAGGACGTTGTTGACGAAATGATAAACGGCGACGAGGCAGACCAATTGCCAGACAATCATGTTTATCGCCCACCCCAACACATGACAACACTAAGCCTAGGCGACGATCAACCATCAACAGATATTTTTTACGACCCATACAAACAGACAGATGGAGTACTAAAAGTTGGAGACAATTTTCGTACAAAAGAAGATTGTGTTCGAGCAATTAAACAATACCATATGACCTTGGCTGCAGATTATAGAGTCGATCGAACAAATCCGACTCTATACAAGATCTACTACCGCAACGAGGCCTGCCCTTTTAGACTAACGGCATCTTTCCGGAAGCGAAGCGATTCCTGGAAGATAGGGTCAATGGGTCTGGAGCACACTTGCATACTAACCAATCCAAGTCAGGATCATCGCAAGCTCGGCTCTCAGATGATCTGCAACGAAATTCTATCAATCGTGAGCGATAACCCTTCTGTGAAAGTCAGTACCATCATAACTCATATGGTGCAAAGATACAACTATACTCCCTCGTACAGGAAGGCGTGGATTGCTAGGACGAAGGCAGTTGAAAGGATTTTTGGAAATTGGGAGGACTCTTACAAAGAACTCCCAAGATACCTTGTGGCCCTAAAACAATATGCTCCAGGTACTGTTGTCTTGTTAGAGACGTTGCCGGCATACACGCCTGACGAGAATTGTGTAAGTGGAAATGGCATTTTCCACAGACTCTTCTGGGCGTTTGAACCATGCATCAAAGGATTTACATTTTGTAAACCTATAATTCAAATTGATGGAACATGGTTGTACGGAAAATATAAGGGCACGCTACTAATGGTCGTGGCACAGGATGGCAACAACAACATTTTCCTTATCGCATTCGCTCTAGTTGAAGGGGAGACTGCTGGAGGTTGGAGTTTTTTCTTAAAAAATCTCCGACAATATGTTGCTCCCCAACCTGATGTATGTCTGATCTCCGATAGGCATCCCTCAATCGATAGTGCTTACAACAATCCTGATAACGGCTGGCAGGATCCTCCATCGAGCCACGTGTATTGCATTAGACACATTGGGAAAAATGTCTTGCGCGCGTTCAAAGACAAGGGCCTAAAGCAGCAGGTTACTAACGCGGGATATACATTAACAGAGCCTACGTTCAGATACTACCGGGACGAGATCAGACAAACAAATCCAGAAGCTTTGAGTTGGATTGATAACATACCATGGGAGAAGTGGACAAGGGCGTATGACAATGGGCGGCGATGGGGCCATATGACAACAAACCTCGTTGAGTCTATGAACTCAGTATTCAAAGGCATCCGGAACCTGCCGATAACCGCTCTTGTGAGGTCAACTTATTTTAGGCTCGCTGTGCTCTTTGATACCAGACGTACTAAGTGGGTTTCGGTGATACAATTTGGGCAGCTGTTTAGTCACTATTCCATGGCATTCATGAAGGACGAGGCTGCAAAGGCTAACACACACGTCGTCACGGTCTTCGACCGTTTTGCAGGACACTTCAGTATTGCAGAGTCTATTGATCACAACGAAGGATTGCCTAGGGGATCTTATCGAGTGGAACTAGATAGGAGTTGGTGTGACTGTGGAAAGTTTCAGGCATTTCGTATGCCTTGCTTCTATGTCATAGCAGCCTGTTCCAAGGTCCGACTGGACCCAACCAACTATCTCCATGTTCTTCACCAAGTCAGTACTCTATGTAATGTGTACCGTAAAAGCTTTCAAGTAGTCGCAAAGGAGGACTACTGGCCTACACACGATGGCGAAATTGTGTGGCATAACGACTTGATGCGAAGAAATAAAAAGGGCCGCCCTATCAGCAGCCAGATTTAAACGGAGATGGATACAAGTGAAAAAATGGTGAGGTTGTGTAGTTTGTGCCGCCAGCCAGGCCACAATCGCACTAAGTGTCCAAATGTATTAGGTCCTAGCACAGCGGCATAATTACTTATGTAATCTTGTCTATTTATAATAAGAACAAATTTTATTTCATTGATGGCATACATAACTCAATACAACAACATAACAAACCTAAACGAAGCATCACTTAACGAAACCTATTACCAAATCATAAAATAACAATAACAATAATAATAACAATAACAATAACAACAACAACACATAAAAGCAACTTATCTAGGAAATTACAACCATCAACTTAATTTCCTCTTGTAACATCATCATCATGAGGACACCAACATCATTTTCCACTTTCCTCCAAGTCTGGGTGACTCCGTCTGGACCAGACTTCTCAACCTGCCTCTCTATCTTCCTGATCTTTTCACCTGCCTAAAATTCTTCTGGTAGCCAGCGGCGAAGTTCCCTGTGCAAATGCTCCAACGTCTGGGTGTTCCAGAGTAGCATCTCCAACGGAGGCTTGACAGGTGAATATATAACTAGGGCATTTCGTTTCATCAGTGGAAACTCTGGCCACTTTTCCTCCGTTGTTGATGACGACGAAGGCCGACTATTTGAGGATGAAGACATCGTGTTGAGTAAGGGAGAGTTTGGGATATTGGTGAGAGAAGGGAGGCAATTAGGGTTTGGATGACAATTGCTGTGCAAAAACAAGTGAGGGAGATCCCTTATTTATAGGCACACCATAACATATAAAATAATATAATTTTTAGTATATTAAAAACATATAAATTAAACATAATTTTTTTTTTTTAAAAAAAAATGGCCTGAGGCGCCATTTCATATGGCTTGACCTCAGACATTTTTTAGGGCATATCAAATGGCCTGAGGCGCCATATGAAATGGTTTGTGGCTTCTAACTGAGGCGCCATTTCATATGGCGCCACCCTTATATTGGGTTTTCAAACCCAGTCATTTCTGTAATTAATCTTAAAAATGGGTTTTTTTGGAATTTTTTTTGAAAATGTATGTTAGTTTTAAAAAAAAAATCCTCAATGTATTGCCAAAAGCCACGTGGCATTCAAGACTTATGATTACTTAATTATAATATTGGCTTGTTTATTTTTTAAGTTTAATATTATTTTTTGTTATTTAAAATTAAAATAATGATTAAATAAAATAAATAAATAAAATAATAAATATGTTTTTTCCCTCAAATTTTAGGTTTGTTCAATGTTTTACTTTTAACGCTCTAGCATATTTGAGGTGTCCTCATTGAGAATTAGAAATAAATTTTTTAACATTTGACATTTTTATGCAGTTTTATAAATTAAAATAAAAAAATAAAAATCAAAACGAATGTAATGGAGAGTTGATGTCTGGTATCTACTAAAAACACGCAACTATTAATCTTTACAATTAACATTAAGGCTCTGTTTGGTAAAAATAGCGGTTGATTAATAAGTTAGCTGATAGTTTATAGCTTATGACTGATAGCTGGTGACTGATAGCTTATAACTTATAGCTGATGACTGATGACTTATAGCTGATAAGCTAATTGAAGTGTTTGGTAAAATTAGCGGTTTAATTATCTCATAAAATAAAATGACATAAAAGATATTTAATAATTATTATTTTATTTTAAATTATAATAAATTATAAAGGATAATGATGGATTTTAATTAAAATAATAAGGATAAAAGTGGAAGAAAAAATGATAAGCTATAAGCTATAAGCTAAAACGCTATTTAAAATAGCGTCTGAAAAATAAGCTATAAGCTAATAAAATATGCTATAAGCTCGTGATGAAAAGACAGTTACCAAATAGGTTTTTTATTGTCATACAAACTTATAAGCTATAAGACATAAGTTATAAGCTCAAAAAAATGTTTGCCAAACAGAGCCTAAGTAGCCAACCCAAATTTTAGACGCTCTGGTTTCTCCCTCCATCTGATTTGCGAAAGTGAAAATGAAAATAAATCGCTCCAACCTTTCCCTCCATTCAAATTTCACTCAATTTCAATTTCAACTGAAAATTTTCACTATCTCCAATTAGTAATTACACCAAACCCTAAGCCTTTCCTCCTTAATCTAAAATTAGAACCCAAAATGTTTTACCCAAAATTTTACCTAAATCTTGTTTACCTAGGTTTTACTCATGACTATTAGCGGTGGAAGTAGGTCAGGCCGATAACAGGGGCCTACAGGCTAGCCTACATAGGCTCAGATCAGGCCAAATTATTTTTTTAAATAGAAAAGGCCTAAACTTTTTTATAAGCCTATTTAGTTAAAAAGGCTAAGCCTCAGGCCATAAAAAAAGTCTTTTAAGCCTAACTGACCGGCCTATTTAAATAAATATGAATAATTTTTTTATTATCTTATGTTATGTTTTGTATTTTGAGTTAAAATACATAAATAAAAATTGGTTATTTTGGAGAAATTATAAAAATAAGATGAAAACACCTTATTAACAATGTTATAAGTTGTTTTCATAAGTTATCTTAAACAAATAGTTTCACAAAACTTATGCTAATAGATATGTTAAAATAAGTCAATGCAAACAAACTTTTAGTCTCATTGATTTTTTAGTCTGTTAGTTTATTTAAACATTATTTTAATTGTGTATTTACATATTTCTAAAATAATAGGCTTTTATGTAGGCTAACAGACTAACCAAATCTTAAAGGTCAGACTCAGGCCTAAAAATAAGCCTATGACAGGCTACAGGTCAGACTTAGGCTTCAATTTTTTTGGCAGACCAGGCTTAGGCTTGACAAAGCCTAGCTCGGCCCAGCCTATTTCCACCTCTAATCAATGTGTATCTTCTTGCTACCATTATTCACTGTCTTAGAAGGTTTCCCCAATTTCGAATCACTTGTATCTCTGAATCGTCTTCCTATATCATTATAGCCGTTTCTTGGTCCCAACAACGTTGCCTCTTCTTCATCATGCAAGGCTCCACAACTTGGTAAACACATCGATTCACTTTTTACTACCAGTAGCATCTAAATTCCTTTTCTCACGCAACTAAGTTATTTCTTGCAAATCTAAGTTATTTCCTTGCTTGTAGGTTTGTTCTTTTTTCTCTTTCTCTCCAGGTTGAGGTTTGTTTCTTTCATCAATTACAAATTTATTTCTAATTCTTAGCTTGTAGTTTCGATACTCGTTTTAGGAAAGGAGCCATGTGTAAAATTATTTACTTTACTATATTTATTACTGATTTACAAAACTTAAATATCTCTTTCAATTCGTGGTTGAAAGTGTAAAAAAGTAAGACAAGGATGTCATGTGTAAAATTTTAATTTTGAAATTATATTAAGTCATTTGGTAGTATGGAAAGTGCTTTCAATTTCTAGTAGTTACCAGGGGCTGTTTTATTTGGCAGGACAGAGAGTGATTTATTTAACCATTGCATTTTATCACATATTAGTTGAAAATCCTTGAACATTGGTGTTGTTCCATTTAATTTCATTGCACATTATATGTGATTAAAAAAAATACTTAACACTATATTGCATTTCAGTTGCTGGGATTTTGAGCAAATCTTCAAGGGCCTCACTGGTGTGGACACTCAATTGTTGTGACTTTTACATATGAAGATCTAGGTTATTTAATTGTTTAGGAGAATTGGCTCTCATTTCTTTGAAGGTTATGAGTTAGCTATGGACTTAACCATTTGGATACAGTTATGATCTCTTTTAATTTATTACGGAATAATATATGGTTATAACTTTATATGAAACACATAGAAGAGAAGAAAATGTATTGTATTAACTAATGGCACAATGTTAACTTAGGATAATGAACAATCTTAAAGTAAGGTTATAATATGGTTGCTAATTTACTTAAGTGTAATGTTAAGATGTGTGAGGAACATGAACATTGATTTTGGTGTGTATGAATGTTGTAGGTTTCCACAAGTTGTTCCTTGGATACATTATCAAGGGAAATACGTAAGTATCAACATATAAGCTTGATTTGGTCTGGAAAAACTCTAAGTTCTGGTAAGGATGTCTTTTCTTTTCAATTTATATTGGGGGTTGGAAATGTGTCACAATATAATTTGCCCTTGTAGCATATTTCGCTATTCGAGCATTATTGTTATAGTAGCCATTTTTCTGGTTTTGTATTCTATAATGTCTCTATATTGTTATTCCTTAGTATTTTCTTAAATTCTCTAGCTTTGATTGTTTTTTGCTGCTTAAATAGACTTGTCTTTAACTTACAACATAATTATTAAAAAAACTAAGATGGTGATTGTAGAAACACTTTCAACAGTGTCTATCTAAGATGGTGATTTCTAATCCTGGTGTTTTATTCTAAGTGTTTTATTCAGGTCATGGCTGTTACTTAAAAAAAACTCGTGTAAGTCAAGTAAATTGTATAATTTCTCCATAATTTAAAGAGGCAAAGGTCAATGACCTTAAGCTCTCTTGGTATATAAACAAGAAGGAACTGATTTTAGATATTACTCACGTGTTTATTTAGTAAACAATATAAGACTCTTATTGTTATGATTAGAAACTTTAGAAACTAGTATATGTTTCTTTGTTTCATATTTGACTTAATTATGTTTTTTGACTTAATTATGGAGTGGTGCTGCATGCTTTTTGGAATGGAACAGGATGTTTATGTGTTTGATCTGAATTTGCTTACTAAATTGTTACCTAATTTTAATATCTCAAACAACCATATCATTATAAATTAATACTTGTCTTAGGAATGTGATGTAGAAGTGACAATATCTTAGGAATGTGATGTAAAAGTGACAGTATCTTAGAAATTGTGTTTTATTTCACTGCTGGAAAAGGTAGCAATGTTGATGAATTTCATAACACCAATCTCAGTTTGTGCCGAAAACAATTTGAAAGGGAAGAAAGCTACCGATGTAAGACTTGCTGCTATCTTGATGAGGAAGCGCTATTACGAGTCTCTTGAATCTTTGGTACTTGAACCCTAGAGTTACTCTTGGATCCATAGATCTATCTTGATGAGGAAGTGTCATTGCCATCAAGTAAGGGAGCTGTTTCGCCTGTCCCAACAGAGTCTTGCCCTGGTCTTCTCAATTCAGATCAGGATCAGCTGCAGGTGGCTATTTTTGGATAGACCTTTAAGTCATTTATATTTGCATCTCGGGTGCTTCCTCCTTCCATCTTCTGTCAAGTGTGGTGTTTAATCTGTTTGGGGCCGGAGGCTGTTTGATTTGCAGCAGTAGGTTAAGTGAGCTTCAGCTAGTTCAAGAGAGCAGAGGTTATGCATGCCTAGTATTTTTCGAGTTCAGGTTGCAAGGAGTTTGTAGTTTGTAGTTGGTCTGGTGGTTTTTCGTTGCTTCTTGGCTGTACAGTGCTGGTTCGGATCAGTGTAGTGAGGCAGCAGTAATTTTCCAGGTGTTGTGTGTGTCCTATGTAATTTATTTGCAAGAGAAGTCTTATATCTTTAGCTTGTGCGGTTATTCGTCATCAGTTGCGGGATGGTTCGACAGTCTGTCCTGGTGCAGTTTTTGTCAATAGTGTCATCATTTTTAATTCGGGATTGGCTGGGAATTTGGGGTTTTTTTTTTAGCAAGTCTGTTAGTAAGTTTTTCCTACATTATTATTTTGTATCAGGTGGCTGGTTTTGTTGTATTTAGGCGGGGGTCTTGTCTCCGTTTTTCCCTGTTTGGCAGCTATGTAGTGTTTTTTGTTGGGCCTGCAGAATTTTTGGCATCTTGGTTTCTGATGTTGTGTATTTTTAGGCATATCTTATGCCTTTTAGCTAATATATTATATCTTATGCTGCTTCAAAAACATAAAAATAAAAACTACCATGGTTTCGGCAGTGCTAGTTTGGCAATGATTGGCAATTTTTATTTAAAAAAATAATAATACAATTAACGATGGTTTTAAACCGTCGCAATTTTTAATAAAATATATATTATACAATTATGGCGGTTACAACCGTCGTTATTTTTAATGAAATATATAGTATTCAATTATGGCGGTTACAACCGTCGTTATTTTTAATGAAATATATATTATAAAATTATGGCGGTTACAACGGTCGCAATAATGTATTGGAGGCAGTTTCAAAACTGTCGCGGAATGTTACGACAGTTGGAGCGGCAGTTTTACAAACTGTCCCAATACATCCTCGCGACGCACGTTTCTGGGATGGAGTTGCAACCGTTGTAATATGCAAATTATGGCGGTTCTAACCATCGTAACTTGCCAAAATGAATCGTCGCAATTTGCCAATTTTCTTGTGGTGATCGACTCATAAATCACAATCCTCTAGTACTTGGATCATAGATTCATGTGCCGCCTCTCATATTTGTTGCGATATTTCCTTTTTTGAGTCATACAAACCATTGCTAGAAAAATTTGTTACCCTTCCAAATGGCGTCCAAATACATGTGTCGGCCATAGGTAAAGTTGTTATGAATGATAACTTGATTCTTCATAATGTCGTATACATTCCCTCATTCCATATCAATCTCTTTTCACTAGCTAAGTTACTTATCCTTACACATATCAAATTGATCATTGATAGTCATCATTTTTCTATTCAAGACACCAAACAATCCAAGATGATTGGCAAGGGTATCTCATTTCAGGATTGTACATTCTTAAGTCAAACAATACCAAGCATCATGTTAGCTTACATAGATGTTGTAATACACTTAGTTTTTGTAATGTTATCTCTTCTAGTAATAATGCCAAACTATGGCACCATAGGTTAGGCCATCTGTCTGATTCTATGCTAAGAACTGCTAGCACTAAAATTCAAAACATTGTACCCTCTGATTTTGATTCAAACAAATGTATTGTTTGCCCTCTTGCAAAATTAAAAAGGCTTCCTTTTAAATCTGTAAATCATGTCTCAGACAATAGTTTTGATCTTATTCATTGTGATTTAGGAGGTCCTTATGGAAAAACTACTTATGATGGAAATCAGACTTTCTAACCATTATTGATAATTTCAGTCGTTTTACATGGATTTAGTTGCTACCTAATAAATGAGAAGCTCCCATCAAGATACAATAATTATTTACACTTGTAAAGACTCAATTTCGTAAAGTGATTAAATTTATGAGATCAGAGAATGCCAAAGAGCTACAAATGACTCAGTTCGTATAGGAGCAAGGCATCATTCATCAATATTCTTTCCCTTATAGACCTGAGCAAAACTGAGTTGTGGAAAAAAAAATCAACACTTGATAAATGTAGTAAGTTCATTGATGTTTCAAGCCAAGCTACCAGTCAAATTCTGAGGATATTGTATAGCTAAAACCACTTTCATCATAAATAAAATTCCTTCATTATTTTTGAAGAGTAAGTCACCCTTTGAACTCCTTTATGACAAACTTCCTGCATACTCTGAGTTCAAAGTGTTTCGATGTCTTTGCTACATTTTCACAATTCCTCAACATAGAAATAAATTTACACCTAGAGTCATTTCTTGTGTTTTTCTTGGCTACCCTGTACTGGCTATGAAGGTTTCAAGGTGTATGACCTAGTGTCCAAAACCTTTCATGCTTCTAGATACATTATTTTCCATGAAGATATTTTCCCTTTTCATTCAGGATCTGACAATAATAGTCATGATGATCCCTTTCATAAAATATTCCTACCAAATACAATTTGTGATTATCCTCCTCATGACCATGATGATTATGTATCAAGTAATGTTGTTGCACAACATGACAGTCCTAACCTTGCAGAACCTATACATAAAACAAATCTTAATATGACACATGCTCCAAATGTACCTGCTCTCAGAAGGTATAATATGACTCATAGAGCTCCATCTAGCTTAAGATATTTGATGTGTCATGTCCCTTATCAAACTACTGATTTATTATATTATGACAAACTTTCTGCTCCATACAAAAACTGTTTTATGTATGTTTTATTAATATATGAGCCCCAGTTCTATCATTAGACAACAAAAATTCTTGAATGGTGCAAAGCCATGAGTGAAGAAATAACAGCTCTAGAGGCTAACAACACTGTGACAATACAATCTTTACCTCAAGGAAAGAAGGTTATTGGATATAGATGGCTATATAAATTAAAGTTCAATGATGATGGTTCATTAGATAAACACAAGGCTCGATTAGTTTCCAAAGGTTACACTCAATAACCTGGACATGACTTCATAGTTAAATTCTCACCAGTAGAATAACTCACATTTATCAGAGTTATACTCAGTTTAGCTGCTGCTCAGAAACAAAAATTGGCTCAGCTACACATAAATAATGCATTCTTAAATGGGGATTTAGTAGAAGAAATTTACATGGATCTTCCACTTGGTTATCAATGTGAGGGGGAGAACATGGTATGCAAACTCAATAAATCACTTTATGGTTTAAGGCAAGCTTCAAGGCAATGGTACCAAAAGTTTTCCACAACTCTCAGAAGGTGAGAAAAGTACACAAGAAGGGGGTTGAATTGTGTTTTCTGTTTTCTTAGTTTGCATCTGATAAGAGTTCAGAATCTAAACGGGTGTTCAGATTCTGGTTAATTATAAGCAGCAGAATGTTAATAAAAGGAAATAAATAATAGCAGAAGACACAAAGATTTATACTAGTTCCTCCCAAACTGAGAGTAGTCAAGTCCCTTTGCTTCACAAGATACTTTCACTTTAATCAAATCATGATTACAATCGCTTATGCATTGTGCATAAGACTTTTACAATTGCTCAGACCCAAAGTCCAAGACTTCTGCTTAAGCTCCTCACTCGAGACTTCTTATTCAGGTTCCACGAACCCAAGAATTCCTTGCTTAGGCCCTCAGCCCAAGACTTCTGCTCCAAGTCCCATGAAACGAGCCTCCCTGCTTGAACCCCTCTGGTTCAAGACTTACTGCTCAAGTTCCATGTACTGAACTCTCCTGCTTAAGCCACAATGGCTGAGACTTTCTTGCTTGAACCGCAACCCAAGACTTTCCTTGCTCAATCAATCCACTTGATTAAGACTTTCACAGCTTAGGCACATAGCAAGAGACTTACATGTTTCAAGCATCTTGGCTCAAGACTTCCTTGATTGTATCCCAATGATACAAGACTTCTGCTCAATCAATCCACTTGCTTAAGACTTTCACAGATCAAGCACATAGCAAGAGACTTACGTGGCTCAAGCATCTTGGCTCAAGACTTCCTTGCTTGTATCCTAATGATACAAGACTTTGGATCAATCAATCCACTTGATTTAGACTTTTACAGCTCAAGCACATAGCAAGAAACTTACGTGGCTCAAGCATCTTGGCTCAAGCATCTTGGCTCAATGACACAAGACTTTTATCTAAACTGCTAAACAAGTTCAGCAGAATAGAGAACAAGGTGTACATGATACAAGTATCAGAGGTACGAGAAATCACCATAACAAAGACCTAAAGCACTTAAGATTTCTAAGATATTCAATGTGTAAGAAATCTTAAGGCTTTTATAATTACAACCTACAATAGAAAATCTGCATTTACAATTGTGTTGAAAATTCCTGATCTTGTTACTCCTTCTTCTGGTTGATCCTTGTTAAAGATTCAGTTTGAACCTTCAGGCATATTTATAGCCTTTTCAGAAACTATTCGTTGAAGAGGTAACTTGATCAACAGTCTTTGCTATTACTCCTTAGTACAAGAGACATTAAAGATAGATACATCAGAAGATCTTAATCCAATGTGTAACATGTTTAACCTTTGAGTCTTCAAGAGATTCTGTACTATTAGAGTCGTTGAGAGTAGATATCCATAAAGCATCTCAGCCTTTCTTGAGCCTTGTAATCTGTAGACTATAGGTGACCAACTGATTTGACAATACATCTTGCTTTCTACAGTACAGACAACTTCAGCTTTATTACCAACTCTGAATGGGACCAGAATCCAATTTACATTCACTAAGTGTAGCGACAATTATGTTGCTTCTTATGATGCTGAGACCTTCAGCTTCAGAGTCTATGCCAGACATCACTTAGCAAGTTTTCTTCAGATTCTGCCACCAAAAGCTAGTAATTCAGCAACTCTCTAAGTGTGCTTAATGTAAAATAGATTCTAACTATAATATTTACAAGTATTAGAACCTGCACACATGTGTAGCGCGATTTTTGTGGTCTTGAATCACTATCGCTTCGGTACTACAGTTCGATTCATTTTTTATCCTGTGAAGCTGATTAAGGAAGGAAAATAGATGTCTCTAATTAACCCTGCTTGCATACTGAGTTTAAACAGATGACTGTTGATTTATAGATGCTATCAAAATAGGGGGTCTGTCTTAGGTTTATTTCGCTTGAGAATAAGGTGTCTTGAGGCTTTTGATAAGGTGCTGAATTTGGTTTTTTTTCTTTGATTGAGGTATGACGGTACTGGACCTAGGTTTTTTTTATTAGTATGTTGTCGCTCCCGGGATTTTCATCCTAGTACAAATGCGAAAGTGGCACCGAAACAGAGTCGCCAGCAATGTATATTTATCCCACAAGAGGGAAACGAAACACTGCATAAACCTGAGGGAAAAGGAAAGAGCATGGCCTTGCGACCAAGAGAACTGGGTTCGGGAGTCAGTTATGCGAGAGGAAGGTATTAGCACCCCCTCGCGTCCATCGTACCCGATGGGATCCACGCTTGCTTGTCTCGATCAGAGGGTGACGTCGTCTGGAGCTCCGCTGCTACTGGAAAAGATAAGGAACAGGAAAAAGGAAAAGGGAAAGGAGAAAGAAAGAGAAACAAATGTAGGGAAAATAAAAGAAGTGCTCGAATGGGCCCTACCCCACTGCCTACGTATCTCATCGGGAACATGAGAATCAGAGCGACGTAGTTCCCCTCAATGAGGGTCGCTTTGTTTGTGTTTTTTAAGGAACGGCTGACGTTCTATCTCAGGTGTTGCAGGCTCGCTGGTCCGAGTGCGTTACCATCTTGCAAGAGAACGAGTAGGAGCACGTTCGTACGCTGAGAGTGAGTGAGATGAGAAAAGAATTCCCGAAGGAAAGACGTTATTGTTGGTTTGAAGTTTTTTTTTTAAACAAGAAGTGTCTTTTACAGTTATTTGCAACTTGCATTGAACCAAAGTCTTAAATACAGGAACGAATACTTCGCGCATCGTCCCTAACAGGACGTACACTAGGTATCCTAGAAGAATGAGAGGAAGCCCCTCGTTCCCCACTTCCCACATAGAAGGCTCAAGCACAATACACGTTAACCTTTATTAAGTGTTTTTTACTTTTATTTTAAGATGAGAAGAGAGAGAGCGCAAGGGAAACTAAAGGGAAACTAAGAGTCCTAATGTTATCATGCATGGGTGTCCTATGGTTAGTGAGGTTTAGGAGAAAAGACTAACTAAAACCTAATGCTAACCCTACTCCAAGCTTAATCAAAAATTAAGTTGGACTAGGTAGCTCTAAAGGGAAAGAATCCAAGACTTGAACAAGTCTTGAGATTCATGGGATGAGAAAGAGTGAAAGAGAAGAAAAGAGAAGGAGAAGAAAAGAGATGAGATACAATAAGTGGCAGCAAGTACATCATATCATAAATGTCCAACTCAAATCAATCAACATGTTTCAAAGATCAATGCAAAACAATTCAAGTAAACATGCAAAGCTAAACATGAAAGAATGCAAGCATACTTGTATGAAATGCACAATTAAGCATACATGGACTTCATAACAAAATGAAATGAGAAAGGCAAGATGAAAATGAAGACAAGTCATAACCAATATCATATTATCATCAACAATTCATGTGTGCAAAAGTGATTCAAACCATGAAGCATTATGATCCAAAGAAGTTCACAAAAGGAAAGGTAATGATATTCATCATACAATTCAAACCAAATGCATTCAACTAAGCTCAAGTAACATGAAAACCAAGTATAGAACTCAAGAGGCAGTAGCATATGCATCAATATCATATCAAAACCAAACTCAAGTCATACAAGTTCAAACATCAATCAATAACTTTCAAAACATGCACCAAAGTGAACTAAAAAAAAAGGAGAAAGTTCCAACACTTAGGCATACTCAAACATGATCCAAACATGATCCACAAATTGCAAAAATTAGTCTCAAATAACCTCAACCAGGGGTAAACATCATATCAAAAGCTCATTCAAATAATTGCAAAGGAACTCAATCAATTAAGCATGGCAAATCAACTTGTGTAAAGAAAGGTCAAGAGATGATCATGCATAAGTCACTTAAGCACAAATAAGCAAACATGCATCATATGACATTCAACAATTGTGAAATTTAAACTCAAATGATCTAGGTCAGAATACAATCACATGTTAAAAGATCTCACAAAAATTCACAAGTCAAGCAATTCAAACAATTAAGCAAAGATCAAATGAGAAACATGTATCACTATGCAAAAGAGAGGGACCAAAATGCAATATGAAAAAGTTTTAAAAATGAAAAAAAATGTTTTTATGCACTTCAGAATGTCATCTAACAAATGCAAAAAGAATGGATTGAAAATGTGTTATAGATGAAGAGAAATAAAATCTACAATGCAAAGTATGCACATGTGAGATAATTCAAAAAGAAAAATAATTAAACAATTAATTAAGGCACCAAAAATAAAATAAAATAAGAAAATAAAATATGGAAAAATTTTATAAAACTAAAAAGAAGCTTCATGAATTTTTTTATGATTTTTGGATGCATTAAAATGATTTTAGAAATTAAAATGCAAAACAACAATTATTAAAAATGAAAAGAAAAAAGAAATAAAACAAGGAGGTGCAATCAGCAATAAAACACGTTGGAAATGATAAAAGGCCCAAAGGAGGGGGTTCAAATAGCAAGGCCCAAGGCCAAAGTCCATTAGTGAAGTCAAACAATCCACATAGTCTTCAGTCAAATATTCAGATTTAATCAAGACCGCACACTTAATTCAACGTGTATCATCAGTCAATGGAATCAAAAGGTAAACATGATCAACAGCCCAGATCCACGCTCACACCATAATCAATTAAACACGCAACCACACAATCATTCAGAATTAAAATAAAACAAGCACGTGACAAGCACACGCATTTTTAATGCGTTGTCTAAAATCCAACCATATGATGCATCAGACGCCTCAGATTAAATCAACAATTCAAAAACTAAACAAGATCAATGGCTGGTATCTGAGCACATGATAACACGCGTGGGGTGGCACACACAATCATTAAAATAAAAACAAAAATAAAAGGACGTCGCAAGCCGAGGAACGTTTGATCAAAGTGATGAACGACCATGATTTTGTCTTCTCCCTTTAAACCCTTCGCCGGACTGAACCACCACCAGCCGCCGGAGCTAGGGCTCCGGTCACCCTCTCCGGTGAGCTGCTACGCCAACTTATCCAGAAATAACACATGAGTATACCATTTTGACCAAAAAACCACGAGGATCACAAATAACATGCTCATTTCATCAAACAATGAACATATAAACCAAATCGAGCAAAAACAAGTTTGGATCCAAAACTTAAATCACCAAATACATCCATGATACACGTCCAAACTTAAAATAAAATAGATCATCATGCTCAGCGCACATCACAGATCATTATGCACATCTAAAATTCAAGTTCTATGAGTATGAAAACAACACCAACCTGAACCTTGAAGAGCTTGAAATCCTCCAAGAAATCCCTCCAAAAACTGCAGATCTACTCCTTGGAACCTCTAGTTGCAAAATAAATGCAACTAGATCTTGAAATCGTGCTAGATCTTGAGGTTTGAACTTGAATCCTCTTGAATGGAACTTGGTGAAATCCTCAGTATGAGCTCAAAATAGCAGTTGATTCTTACTCTATTCTCTTCACTGATCAAGAATGTGAAGAGAAATCTCCAAGAAACTCCAAGGAAAGTGAGATTCGAAGAGAGAAAGTGTGAGAGCAAAAAATAAAAACTAAGCAAATGAGAGGCTCTGCCCTAGCTGTGAGGGTATGAGTAAGCTTATATACTCTCCATTAGTCCACTGATTATGATTAACAAATGGTTAAACCCTTGATTAAGGAGATTGGAGTGGTTTTGCAAATTTGCATTTTGGGTTGCATCCACTCATTCCCACGTGCAAGCTCCTTGCCATAAGCATGATTCACCCCCAATTAACTTATTGATCACCTCTGAATTCAAATTGGGCCTTGTACTTGCTTGGTTTGTGAGTTTTGAATCAAATTGCATTTTTGAACTTTGTGAAAATCATGAGAAATAAGTCATGGAATGAATTGATTCAAAAATCCAAAAATGATCCTCTTGACTTGTATTTTGATGTTGTAATATAACATGAACCAATAAAATCAAATACAAGTCCATTTGTGCCAAAATGCCAAAGGTGGAAAAATGGAACCATATGAAAACCTCAAAATGCACCTTGCCATCTTTTGACCATAACTAGAGTTCCACAAATGATATGGAGATGCTCTAGTACTTTTTGGAAATGGGAAAGAAAGATCTTCAACTTTAATGTTGGAGGAAAATATATTTGGAGCTTCCTTGATGATGAAAAGTTAATTTGAATGTGGTGGAAAAATTGCCAAAAATGAAAAGTTCTCATTATAGGTCATTTTCCAAATTTAGTAACTTTTGCACAAACTCTTGATTTTTGATGAATGATGCCATCCATGCCATTCCTTGACCAAATAAAGGTATATGGACTCGAGAATCATGATTTGAACCTTTGCAAACCCATGGTTGACTTTCCTTTTGAACTGTTGACTTTTGCTTATTTCACAAGTAACTGACCCATTGAATATCTTCCCCAGAGAACCAATGACCAAGATTCCATTCATGAACACTCAAGAACATAAGGCATACCATGAGATCAATTCTTGCCCCAAAAATCAGAAATAAACTGATTTTAGGTCAAACCCTAATTTTGGCACCCTCTAGTTAGGAGGAAATATCACATCCTCCAAATCCAAATTCCTCTGAATATGATGTGTATCCTCTCAAAAAATGATGAGATATGCCCTTTGGAGATGATAAAAATTCAAATAGCTTGCCCATTTGGGGGTCAGATCCCAACTTTTGACTGCCTTGTGTAGGAGATCATGCACTGTCCAATCTTCTTGATGAATTCTCCTCTTCCCATGACTTGTGAGATCAAATGGAGATGATACATGATGTAAGAGATCCTTGAGGCTTGTGAGAAACACTTGGTCTTCTTCTTTGGATGATCAACACCTTAGAGAATCACCTGATCACATGCCTTTATGCAAGATGCAATGCTAAATGCTTGATGTTTTATTTTTCTATGCTTGAATGCAATGCAATGCAATGCAATGAAAGCTCATGCTAAAAGATATGAAGAAGAGAGAGGGCAAATTTTGGGGTATTACATATGTTCGCTAAGATTTCGCAATCTTATGCCTACGTATTCCCGTTTAACGAAACAGGGAAATCAGAGCAATCGTAGTTCCTCCTATTCTAAGGGAGGAAAAAGGTGTTTTGGTGTCTTGTTCAAAGCCCAAGGTTGAAGCTAAAGTTTATTAGAGAGAATTTGTCATCTCTAAAGAGTGATTGTTGATTTTTGGGTTCCTTGATCAAAGCGCAAGGTTGACGCTAAAAGGTTAATTGACCCGGCTGGGGGATTATTTTTATACAAAGCCTAAGAGGAGGCTGAAAGTTTGACTCAACAAGAGAGTCTTTTATACTCAATAAGAGAGTGATTTAGTGTCTCGTACGAAGCCCGAGAGGGAGGCTAAAAGGGGATGGACTCAACAAGAGAGTCTGAAAATGGATTGACTCAACGAGGGAGTCTTTTATACTCAACAAAAGAGTGTTGTATACTCAACAAGAGAGTGTTTTGCTGTCTCGTACGAAGCCCGAGATTGAGGCTAAACGGAGATTGACTCAACAAGAGAGTCTTGAAAAATGAGTGACTCAACAAGAGAGTCTGAAAAGGTTAGCTCTGCTGGGGAGAATCATTTGTACAAAGCCCAAGAGGAGGCTAAATTTCCGGAGGAAATGATCATTATACAAAGCCTAAGAGGAGGCTATCTTACTGCTGAGGGTTAGATCCATAGGCAGGCCCAAGGGTGGGGAACTCTCATGAGAGAGACCGGGTTTCTGCTGAAGATTGGTCCAGAATAATTAGGGTTTCTTCCTATGTTTAGAAGTAACTTGAGAATGTCTTTGAGACTCAAGGGGATTAGACTGTCCAAGTCCAGAGTTTTATCTTTTGTATTATGCCCAAGAGGAGGCACGTGCATCTAAGGGATGAGAATCAACCCTAAAATGGTCGGAGTTTTTGACACTTGAAAGACTGCTCTATCAAAGGATGACTAAGTTATGTCTTATACCTTTAAGAGGTCGTTAGGGTCCTTGTATTAAGCCCAATAGAAGGCATGAGAACTTCTAAGAAGCCGAAGGGTCCTTGTACAACGCCCAAGAGGAGGCGGGGATGCTTTTAGGAAGCCTGTGGATCCCCAAACCAAGAGAAGTTCAAGAAATGAAATTCACAGAGAAGAGATCATTCTAGGAAAGTTCGAGGGTTTGGAAGAAACTCAAGAGATGCCATTCACGGTGAAAAGATCATCTCTGGGGAGTAGAGCTTCTTTGACAATTTCTAAGGGTGACAGTCTGAGAAAAGGTTCACCGAGAATACTGCCTTTCTCTTTGTTCCATATTGATTAACCCCAAGAGAAGGGAAGACTGTATCTGGAATCCTATGGGGGATCTAGTTTTGTTTGTATTTAAGAGTGACCAACATGGCTTTACCTAGTTTTAGACGTAGTTGCCGGGGAAAACTCTAAATAAATATACTAGTATATATACAATTGATATATGACCAGTATTTAAAAAGGGTATGAAAGAAGACTTACAGTGAAGCAGCCCCGTAATACAGTTATGTATATGAAAGCAGATAAAAGAAAGAGGATAAACACTTACCCGTTGTAGAGCTTCCATGTTGTTTTATTAGTTGTTCAACAAAGAAATTAAAGATAGTTTTAATAGCAATTATACATTTGGATTCAAAATCAAAGGAGAATGTATTTTGAACAGAGATCACGGCTTACAGCTCAGGGAGAGGCCCAAAGAGTTTGAAAATGAATAAAGATGGGTCTTATAGCTCAAGGAGAAGCCCAGATGATTTTTGTTAAAAAGTCGACGATTGCACCGTATTTTGAAAATGTACAGAGGGACTTATACAATGTGTGAGGCCCACAATGGTTTATTTACACGGGGATTGGGTCTTACACTCTATTAGAGGCCCAAAAGTATTTTTGTACAAATGATGAGGCTTACAACTCATGAGAGGCCCAAGGTTTTGTTTGAAAACAGCGATCGCGCCGAGGTTTTTGAAAACACAGTGGGTCTTATACAATGAATGAGGCCCAACAAGGTATCTTATTTACAAGGAATGGGTCTTACACTCAATTAGAGGCCCAAAAGTGTTTGTGTACAAGTGATGCGGCTTACAACTCAAGGAGAAACCCAGTTGATTTGTTACAAAGGCGACGATCGCGCCGAACTTTTGAAAATATACAGAGGGACTTATACAATGTGTGAGGCCCAAAAATTGTTTATTTACAAAGGGGTTGGGCCTTACACTCTATTAGAGGCCCAAAAGTGTTTTGTGAGGGTGAAAATCAAAGAAACCCTAATTTCATCATTCTTTAAAGTAATTTTCAAAGAAAATTAATTAAAATGATAAAAACACCAAATAAGTTTGAATAAACAACTTGTGATTTTTAGTTAAGATTTGAAA
The DNA here is from genome assembly GCA_022829125.1 of Lathyrus tuberosus. Taxonomy (NCBI): domain Eukaryota; kingdom Viridiplantae; phylum Streptophyta; class Magnoliopsida; order Fabales; family Fabaceae; genus Lathyrus; species Lathyrus tuberosus. The sequence goes on from JALAZF010000009.1 coordinate 12,892,005, forward strand.
AATGATATTTTAATCACAAGATGAATTAAAACTCATTTGGTTTTGATTTTCAAGATAAAAATCCACTTTTAAAAGTGTTTAAAACAATTAAAAATGAATTTATTTACAAAAATACCAACTATATTAAATAATTAATATAAACCAGATTTTTTTGTGGAATAAAATACTTTAACATTTTTGTGATTTTTTGCAAAAAGGACCAATAAAAAATCATTAAAATTGAGAGAGTTTTTAATTCTCCAAATCATTAAAAAATAATATGAAAAATAATAAAAAGTGAAAAAAATGATAAAAAGAGGATCTGGGGTGAGGGGGATTCGAACCCCATACCTCTTGTGTGCAGCGCGCGCCCTCTACCGCTGGGGTGGTGATACATCCGTGTATCAAAACCACCCCATGGATATATGAGGGTTGCCTTGTTTTTGGCCTAGCCAAGGCAAGGCAAGGCAAGGCAAAATTTTGGCCAAAAACGTGAAGCTTGTGACTTTCTCATTTCTCCATGGATTGGGACAAAATTTAGGTCTATCTTGCCTAGAATTTCACAAGGAATCCAATGGTGGTGGTGGTTTTATCAGATGAGGCTCCTATTGAAAAACCCGATAGTGGCTTTGAAATTGGCCATGATTTGCATTTTCTATGCTACCTCTTGTTACAGGCATGAATTACATGATGAATTGGTTTAAACACAACATATATAACATGTATAAGATGTGCATGATCAGTGGACTTCAAAGCAACACATATTTCAAAGAGTTCAAGTTGTGATGCTTACCTCTTTAGGAGCTTTTTAGGCAATCTGTCAAGTGCTTTATTCCAGAAACAATTTGATGCTTTGGACACCCTCAAATGACCCTTTAGGAGCTTTTAGAATGGTTGGAATCAACTGGAATCCTAAGGAACAAGTTTGAGCTCTTTCTTGCAAAAGGGGCAAAAGTGACCAATATGGCAACTCTCTCAAATGGTGTTTCAGATGTGTGGAACCATTTGGGACAGTTCAAGGATGAGTTTTGGAGTGTGTTTGAGGTTTTATCTGGTTTTGAAAGTGACTGAATCAAGCATGGCTTGAAAATGCAAAAAAGTCCAATTTTGAGGTTTTGAGAGGGGACTTTGTGATTTTGGTGTTACAGGTCACTTGTGAGAGTTTGGACAGCTTAGGTATGACATATTGGATGTGTTTGGATCATGAGCTGTGATGGAAATGCTCTCTAACTCAAAAACTCAGAGTTACCTTGCTAAAGAAGATATTTTTGCCTAGAGAAAGGGATTTTGAGGAAAATAAGTGTTGTAGTACTTTGGTGTACTCAAACTGAGCACAAATGAGCTCTATTTATAGTAGAGCAAGTTTGTTTTGCAGCAATAGTGAATGGAAACTGCAGCAGATCATTGTCCAATTGCATCATTTTGGAATCTTAAGTCTCCTCTAGCCATTGACTAGAGGTTAGAGCACATGCCTATGTGTCTTTGGTTCAGAGCTTATCCTTGACTCATTCAGTTGGAAATGGCTCAGTTCATGCCACCTTGGTACACCCATCGAATGCTTCAAAAAAAAATTGGAGTCTTGTCCCCCTTTTAGTCTTTTTAGGTTTGGCATGCTACTTGTAGTTCCAAAGACTTGGGAGGCTTATGGATCAGTGTTGGTTCCTCCTTGGTCTCCCCCTGAGGTGTTCAAATGGATAAACTTGTTTTTCATTTGCAAAATTTGATCAAATCGAGCAAAATGCTCAAATCTGCCTTGTTATGACAATTGTAGCAAGGCATATTGCCATTGTCACAACGCTTAGCTCAGATGGAATTTGATGGAGTTCTTGGCCATTTTGCAAAGCTCTCATGTGATACAACACATGTGTGATCATAGTTTGTCTTTAAACTTTTTAGATCCAAGTGAAAAATCCCCCTACATTTGGAAAAAAAAGCAAGACATATTCTGACTTAGTGAAAATTTCACTAATTGTTGGAAAAAGTGACATTTCATGTTTTCAGCCATTTTGATCACTCCATAACTCAAAATCCATGACGAATTGGAATGAGGTGTAGTTGACACTTTTAAAGTATGCCATGAGAGCTACAAATCCATCTTTGGATCAGCAAAAATGGTTGCTCGGATCTCAAGTTATGATCCTTGGAAGTTGGTACCCTAGCCACTTTATTTCATAACTTAGAAAAATTCTAAGTTTTTATGGTTACCCCTTTTACAAGTTATCCCACTTTCTTTGATTTTTCTTGATGAATGATGATTCCAATCACACATTAACATCATTTTAGGGTTAAGGAACCATAATTATGAAAAATCTTAAAAAGTCAAAGTAGACTTTTGTGCACAGTTGACTTTTTACCAGATGAATTCCAAACTGTACGATCCTCTATGAAATAAAGTTCTTGACCTAAATCATACTTGATGGATATGTTTCAAAGGTGTTATAGGGTGTATTAAATCATGTCCCAAGGTTAGGGAGCATGTCTTAGTCATAATTCAAAGGTACAGTTGATTTTTTCTTCAAAACCCTAATTGTGGTTCAGATGAAATTGAAACTTGTGAATCAAGCTTCTTGAATCAATCCATTGTTGCAAATGGATCAATGTAGTGTATGGGAGACCCTCAAATCATGTCTTGAGGTCTTGGCTCATGTTTTGTCCCAACAGTCAACTTAGGGGTGAATTAGGTCAAGAAACCCTAATTCCCGATTTCTGATAAATGCATCCCCTGAGGTCAAATTGACTTGATGATTGGGTCCATGAGGTCCCTTGGAGTATCTTAGGTTGTGTTTTGAAGCATTGGCTTAATCAACGTGAGGCAAAACCCTAATTTGGTGACGCTGGCGATCTTGAGGCTTAATCCACTTGGAATGTAGCAACCTTGTGCTTGGTCCTTGATGTGGGAGTCCTCTTGATCCTTTATGGGTGTTTGAGAGTTTAGACAAGTTGAAGATCATGTCAATTATTGATTGATCCTTTGTCTAAATGCTCTGAGAGGGTTTAAAACCCTAATTCTGATTGTAGTGAATGCTCAACCATCTTTGAGGAGATTGATGAGGCATGATGGTTCATCCATATTGTGGTGATGATTTACACAATGATGGGAAATCTTAGTGGTCAAAATTTGGGGTATGACAGATGCCCCTATTTAATTCTTCTTGGACCCGAAGGTGTGAATGGCGAAGGTATTCGGGCATTCAGGGTGCAAGATGATTAAATATCGGAATGCGCGAAATTTTGACGGTGGTTATGAATGTCAGCTTACTCATCCATCTTCTTTTGCTAAGCAATGATGATTAGAAAAGGGTAAACTTCCCCTAGATCCTAGTTTTTAGCCACGAAACTAGTCTCAGTTTCTGATATAAACTTCCCCTCGATCCTAGTTTTTAGCCACGGAACTGGTCAAAGTTTCTGAAATAAACTTCCCCTCGATCCTGGTTTCCTACCAAGGAACTGGTCTCCGTTTCTGAAATAAACTTCCCCCTCGATCCCGGTTTCCTACCAAGGAACTGGTCTCAGTTTCTGAAATAAACTTCCTCTTGATCCTGGTTTCCTACCAAGGAACTGGTCTCAGTTTTCTTTTGACATAAACTTCCCCTAGATCCTGGTTTCCTACCAAGGAACTGGTCTCAGTTTTATTTTATAATAAACTTCCCCTCGATCCTGGTTTCCAACCAAGGAACTGGTCTCATTTTTTTTATAAACTTCCCTTCGATCCTGGTTTCCTACCAAGGATCTGGTCTTAGTTTCTTTTGTCAATAAACTTTCTTGACAAGGGATGCTATTCATAGTGGTTTTCCTTAAACTTCTCGCCGAATTTTCCTAGGGAGATGCCATTTGACGGAAAAAGGTTTTGATGTCAGACTTGTTGGGAAACCCATTCGTCTGAGTTGTAGAGATGTATAAACTTCTCCGTTGGAGATGCCATTTGTCGACTCTATCGGGGAAAACGAGTCTCTTGAGAGACTGTTTCCGGCTTGGGGATATTACATCATACTTTCCTTTGAGATCTTCTCGGAGAAATGCCATACAATGTCTCCTAATTTTGAGGTGCTGATGACTTCAGTGACATTGATTTTCTAGAGAGAAGAACCACTGTGTTCCTGAGAGTCTTTAGTTGAGAGGCTCTCTCTGCGGATTTTCCTTAATCCGGGAAAGCGATATCATCTTCAATGGCGAAGAGTGACGCTTGTAGAAGGTTTTCTGGTCTTTCAGAGGCTCAAGTTATCAAAGTGGTCGAGGACCGTCTCCACCCCAGAATTAAACTGGAAGAGAAATTGTTCAGACACAACATTTCCGGACGAGGGAAGAACTGACAACTCGATTGAGAGGATTTTTATCACTTGGGAACAAAACCGACTAGAGTGATAGTGATGCAATATGAATATGAATGCAAATCAATAATGCATGATGTATGTATGTTTAAGCTGACAAAACTGACGCAACATACAGATTAATGGATGAACACAACTGGATACTCGGCCACTGCAGGGGATGTAAAGTACCATTTGGCTCAAAATAGCAATTCTACCTTGCCTGGGAGAGATAGTCCCAGTGATGAACTACGTTGGTCGGGCTTAGGAGATAAGAACTCTGTTGGGGGTGTCGGATGGAACATTCGCATCCGACACAGTTGATCCTTCGTTCAGGCGTACTGGTTAAGAAGGAGTACTTTGATTCTGCACTTTAAAGCTCGATTACGTCTGGAGAAGCGATAGATGTTCTTTCGATGTTCAACAGTCAAAAGAAATTGCCATCTTTATTTTAAAAGCAGAAAAATTTTAACAAGTAAATTCGTTTTTGTTTTATTTCAAGAATCGTTAATCATGTTAAAACGTCGTTCTGTAAAGCTAAAACAAATAAGAATTGCAAACAAAAGCACAAGGGCTCAAATTTTACTGATAGGATGGAAATCAGCCAAACGTGTGATTCCATAGAGTATTTACAAAATTAGAAAATGGTAATTTAAGGGAGAAGGGCAACATTGAAACATGACGACCGCTATCCTTCTACCAACCTTGAATTCTGGACATCCCGAGCTTCCGTCAAAGATGACCTTGACTGGAGTTTTCTTTAGATGGATGGTGTAACTGCTGCTGAGGGACTTGCCCCTTTGTTGGACGTAGTTACTTGCCATTATCCCTAACTTTTACCTGGATTATACTTTTGAGATTTCCAATCCACCGGGATGATTTTTGATCATGTCTCTAATTTTTGCCTGGACCGCCCTTTCAGGTTTTCAATCCACCGAGACATTTTTTTTATATTTTTATTTTATTTTTTAGTTTAGGCAAAGTATTTCTTGACTACATCAACATTCGTGGGGTAGGCAAATTCCTCTCCATCCATAGTTGCGAGTCTCAAGGCACCGCCTGAGAAAGCTTTCCTGACCAGATAGGGGCCGTCATAATTCGGAGTCCACTTGCCCCGGGAATCCGTGAGAAATGATTGTATCCTTTTGAGCACGAGGTCTCCTTTCCTGAAGACGCGAGGTCGGACCTTTTTGTCAAACGTCTTTTTCATTCTTTGTTGATACAACTGACCATGGCATAGAGCCGTTATTCGCTTTTCTTCGATCAGGTTCAGTTCGTCGTGTCGACTTTGACACCATTCAGCTTCTGTTAGCTTAGCTTCCATCAATACCCGAATTGATGGGATATCTACTTCTATGGGGAGCACTGCTTCCATGCCATATACTAGAGAGAAAGGTGTTGCCCCTGTTGAAGCGCAGACAGATGTGCGATAACCGTGAAGAGCAAAGGGTAGCATCTCGTGCCAGTCTTTGTAGGTTACGACCATCTTCTGAATAATCCTCTTGATGTTCTTGTTAGCCGCATCTACCGCTCCGTTCATCTTAGGCCGGTAGGGAGATGAGTTATGGTGTTCGATCTTGAACTCAACTGACAACTCTTTCATCATCTTATTGTTCAAGTTGGATCCATTATCAGTAATGATCTGGCTAGGAACACCATAACGGCAGATGATATTGTTTTTGATGAATCGGACCACCACTTGTCGGGTTACATTGGCGTATGACGTTGCTTCGACCCACTTAGTGAAGTAATCAATGGCTACCAGGATGAACCGATGTCCGTTTGAAGCTCTGGGTTTGATCATACCAATCATGTCGATTCCCCATATGGAAAAAAGCCATGGGGAAGAAAGAACTTTGAGATGTGTTGGCGGTACATGGATTTTGTCTGAGTATATCTGACACTTGTGACATCTCCTCATGTACTTGTAGCAGTCGAATTCCATGGTCAACCAGTAGTATCGTGCTCTCATAATTTTTCTCGCCATTGTGTGTCCGTTGGCATGAGTTCCAAAGGATCCTTCGTGAATTTCTTTTATCAGTATGTTTGCTTCTGGTCTGTTTATGCATCGGAGCAAGACCATGTCAAAGTTCCTCTTATAGAGAGTATCACCGCTCAAGAAGAAGCTGCCAGTCAGCCTTCTGAGAGTGTTTCTGTCTTTCCTGGATGCCCCAAATGGGTACTCTTGTTTCTGAAGGAAGCATTTGATGTCGTGATACCAAGGTTTGTCGTCTATGACCGCTTCAATCGTGAAGATGTAGGCGGGCCTCTCAAGGCGCATTATGTCGATCTTAGGTAGGTCGTTCCATTGACCTACACCAATCATGGAAGAGAGAATGGCTAATGCACCAGCCATGTGATTTTCTTCACGAGGGATATGATGAAACTCGATTCTGTTGAAGAAAGGTAACAACCTTCTTGCATAGTCTTTGTAAGGAATCAGTCCTGATTGGTATGTGTTCCAATCTCCTTTGATCTGATTGATAACCAGGGCTGAGTCGCCATATACATCCAAGTTTTTGATCCTTAAGTCGATCGCTTCTTCGAGATCCATGATACAAGCTTCGTATTCGACCTTGTTGTTTGTGCACTTGAATGTTAATCTGGCAGTGAAAAGAATGTGGGTTCCCTGAGGTGTTATGATGATTGCCCCAATTCCATTTCCATAATGATTAACAGCTCCGTCAAAGATTAGTCCCCATTGGGAACCTGGTTCTGGCCCTTCACTGGGTAGCAGTTCATCGCAACCTTTCATTTTTAAATACATGACATCTTCGTCTGGGAAGTCAAACCCAATTGATTCCTGATCGTCAATCGGTTGATGAGCCAAATGATCGGCTAAAACACTTCCCTTAACGGATTTTTGAGTGGTATTCGATGTCGTATTCTGATAACAACATCTGCCAACGGGCAATCCTTCTCGTGAGTGCAGGCTTTTCAAAGACGTACTTGATTGGATCCATTTATGAGATTAACCAAGTAGTGTGACGAATCATATACTGGCAAAGACGTTTGGCTGCCCAAGCCAGAGCACAGCAAGTTTTCTCAAGCATAGTGTACCGAGTCTCGCAGTTGGTGAATTTCTTGCTCAAATAGTAGATGGCAGACTCTTTCCTTTTGGTTTCTCAAACGCTCGAATAGTTTTGACAGGTGGGTCACATGCTCCTCTTCTGTGCTAGATTTGGAAATCATATCATTGACAGATACCTCGATTTCTTTGTGTATCATGTCATGAAACAAAGTAGTCATGGCCCTTTGATAGGTTGACCCGGCGTTCTTCAAACCGAACGACATTACCTTGTAACAAAAAGTACCCCATGGGGTAATGAAGAAAGTTTTCTCCATGTCTTTCGGCGCCATTTTTATTTGATTATAGCCCGAGAATCCATCCATGAAGGAGAATACTTTAAACTTTGTTGTATTGTCTACCAGCATGTCAATGTGTGGTAAAGGAAAGTCGTCCTTTGGACTTGCTTTGTTCAGATCCTTGTAGTCTACACACATTCTGAAATTTCCGTCCTTTTTTAGGACTAGTACTATGTTGGCCAACCATTGAGGATATTCTGATGTGGCGAGGAAACCCGCATCAATCTGTTTCTGTACTTCCTCTTTGATTTTGATGGCCATGTCTGGATGAGTCCGTCTCAACTTCTGCTTTACTGGCAGACATTCTGACCTTAACGGTAAATGACGTTCCACGATACTGGTATCCAACCCTGGCATATCTTGATAGGACCAAGCGAATACATCGGGAAACTCTTTGAGAAGCTTTATCAAACTTTCTTTGACAGTTGGACTGAGTAGTGCCCCAATCTTGATTTCCTTTCTCTCTTCTTCTGAACCCAAGTTGACCGTTTCCAATGGCTCTTTGTGAGGTTCAATGGACCTTTCCTCCTGTCTGAGTAATCGAGAGATCTCTTCTGGAATTTCGTCGTCATCTTCTTCTTCAGCCCCAAATACCAGGAATTCAAAGTTGAGAGATGGCATTGGATCGTATGTTTCAATGGGGTTTAAAACAAGCAATCTGCATGACGTGATGATTGTGTTTAGAAGAGATAGAGAGAATGCAAGAGTGTGTGCACTGTATTTTCTTCAGAAAACTGCTTGTTTTTATTATTTGAGTTGTTTTTTTAGGATTACAATTTTCTGAAAAAGCGAAAAGAGAAAACAACAATAAATGAGGAAATTACAGAATGACGTTATTTTATTTATGATCTTGTCGATTCTTGAAACTACAACCCTAATAAAACAAAACTCAGTCGCTTTGGGTGAAGCGAAGAGAGAAATTTACAGAAAGTGAGCCCTATCAAAACAACCGTTTCACTTGGGCAGGGTGAAAGGTTAAGATAAAAATGGCAATTACTTAGACTTATGAACGACTTTCGGGACATCGACAGCAACCCATTTGCGGCGAACTCCTCGGTGAATCACAAAGTCTGGCACCTTCTTTCTTGTTTTGTCTTTAGAAATAACGCTGATTTCTGGCAGAGCAGGATCGTTGGAATATGTTTCCCAAGCAGAGTTGTCGTAGACCAACTCTTTTGTTGTATCTTGCACAATGTTTGCGCTCTCAGGTAAACCTCCCCATCCAGTTGGCTGGATGTCTTCGAGCCTGATACGAGAGCTTTCGGGAGCGGTGTACTTGACCAAGTAGTCGAACTTGCCACTCGGTTGTCCTAATGTGTCCCACACTTCTTTGGAAATGGAGGAGTCATCCCTTTCAATGACGTTGACCTCGGGAAAAGCGTAGTTGATGAATTCTAGTCCTGCAAGCTTTGCAAACTCATCGTCGTGCTGGATATTTTCCGAATGCCCTGACTGTTGATCCCATGATTTGGTGGGGACGCAGGTATTCTTTTTTATGATGCTCAGCTGATATGCATCGTTGGGCTGATTCTCTTGCCCCAAGTCTCCTGGGTACGGCTGCCAGATAGGCAGGCCATCCATTAGGCCATAATAGTCGTGGTTAAAGTTGTCTTTCATCAGAGTGTCTTCCTCTAATGAGTTTGGTGGAGCACGGCATCCTTCTGGATCACAGTCTCCGTATATCATCCTGTCATCTGACCTCGGTATAAATCTCGGACTCTGTGCGGGATATCAAAATGGAGTAGGCACCTCTTCCTGAGACATATAACCGTCCTCGTTAAGATAGGACTTCCATTCTTCACCTGTGTCGGAAGAGTCACCCTCGTTGATGGTATGGACCTCTTGAGACACTGGGGGAAGGAAACCTCCAATGTGGAAGAAGTTCTGAATGGGATGAAGACTTTCATCGCTAGTAGCAGTCTGGGTACAGGTTGAAGAAAAACCAAGACCCTTCTTTGTTTTGTTATCAGTAGGAATGACAAGTTGTCCCCATCCTTTTGCATTGTTACTTTTGATCACTTTGAGAGCATCTTTGTATGAGGAAATCGAAGTTTATTTTTCTAATTTGTCATTGCTCACCGACAGTGCTTGGAACTGAGTTCTAACAACCTCCTCTGGTTCTACACAAGTAGACGATGATAAGTTGCTCACGATCAAGGCTTGCTCTTCGCAGACTGTGACGAGTTGGTCATTCTTGACGAACTTCAGCTTCTGGTGCAGTGTCGAAGTGACTGCCCCAGCCTGGTGTATCCAAGGTCTTCCTAATAAACAGTTGTATGCTTCCCGGACGTCCATGACCTGGAAAGTGACTTGGAAAGTGTGAGGACCGATAGTTATGGGAAGATTGACTTCGCCAATAACTGCTTTCCGGGATCCGTCAAATGCTTTGACGATAACCTCACTGCCCCTCATCGGGGATCCTTTGAATGATAGTCGCATTAACATGGACTTTGGCATCACGTTTAGAGTTGATCCGGTGTCTAACAGTACGTTGGCTAAAGCATCGTCCTGGCAGTTGACTGTAATATTGAGCGCCATGTTTTGACTTTTTCCTTCTTCTGGAAATTACTCGTCACTAAACCCCAAATTGTTGCAGGAAGTGATGTTGGAAATGATGTTGTCGAATTGTCTTATTGTTACATCCTGTTCCACAAAGGCTTTCTCTAAGACTTTCTGCAGAGCCTCTCCGTGAGCTTTAGAACTTAGTAATAGAGATAACACGGAGATTTTTGAAGGAGTTTGCAATAGTTGATCAACAATGTTGTATTCACTCTTTTGGATGAGCTTCATCATCTCATCATCATTCTTTGAAAGGTCGGGACCACTGGACTGACCGACCGGTTGATCGGGAACTTCTGTTTGAGGTTTCTTTTCTCTGGTAGGTTCTCCAACTCCTCGGTTGAAGATTCGACCACTCTGTGTTACTCGACTGATGTCTGTAATATTCACGACGGAGGGTAATGGAACTTCCTTTCCATTCTCAATTACTGTTGCACCGTACTTGTAAGGGATCGCCTTATCAGACTTGCACGGTACTGGGCCCGACAGATAGATAACTACAGGAGCCTTCTGATTTTTCTGACCATCATAACTAGCCTTAATCAATTTGAGATTGAGAACCTTTCCACCACAAAGAGGGACTCTCGATTCATGGAGTAGAGGGATTATGGCACATACGTCTCTGGCCACTTTTTGCTTAGGGATCAAGATAAAGCCTTGCTTTGATCAGGATGATAGTTTGACATTGAACCAGAACTTGACCATGGTTGAATTTCCCCATGGTCTAACTGACTTTGAAGGGCTTCTCGCACAAGGTAGCATCCTTGGTTATTTTCAGAGTAAACTCTACAGCGCTCGTAGTTGTGTGGTGGCACCCGGCCACGTTCGCTTTGTATGTAGTGTAACTCCACTAGGTCTGTTTCCATTGATCGAACGTCTTGACATTGACGCCTAGTAGGGTTCCCGTTAATCATACTGACTTGTTGTGTGTCTTCATCTAGATAGATCGGAAGCCACCAGTGGTTTAACAAGTGTTGTAAAGTTCTTTGAACGAGTGCACAACCTTGGTCATTCTCACGACATACTCTACAGTTCTGATACTCATGCGAAGTCAAAAAACCAAGCTGGACTTGCTTAACGTATAACTCCACCAAGCTGGTATTCATCAAGCGAATATCGAAAATTTGAATCATATTCATTTGATACTGATTTCTATCGCAGTAATCCTGAATCCATCTAAGATCCATCTGACGCTGGAGGGCCTCTTGTACAAAAGTACATCCCTGATTGTTTACCGAGCAAATTAGACAGGAATCATAATCGTGTTGCGGCAGATCATGATATTGGCTTTTCCCACCAAGTTGACATTCATCGCACGGATGTCGTGGTTTTGAATGATGTTGGAATTCGTATAAGTCATATTGACCCCAAAAATTCGGTGATCTTGGATCCATCCGAGATCCAATTGTTCCTGTAGAGCTGATTGTACCACAAAACATCCTTGATTGTTTTTCGAGCAGATATCACACTAGTGATAGTTATGAGGTGGTACATGATCGTATTCGCTCTGTCTGCGATGCATCTTGACCAGATTAGCCCTTAACAAGAGTACATCATGAATTTGATAGCTATGGTTAGACTCCCCCTCTATCAAATTGACTGCAGCTTTCTCGTGTTGAGGCAACGGGTTCATCTGAACATTTGGATTTGTATCCTTGAAGGATAAGACCCCGCTCCTGACAAGCTTTTGTACATCGGATTTGAAACTGAGGTAGTTTTCTCTGTTATGCCTTGGTCTTCCTTGATGGTAAGGACAAGTCTAATCCGCTTTGAACCAAAAAGGCGGATTTTCTAGTACTGTAAAAGGAGACCTGGTTTGGACGTGCCTCTTGACCAGTAGTAACGGAAACAATTATGTGTACAACATCGGTATAGGGTCAAACCCTGGTGGTCGCGTTGTACGGTTGTTGCTGTACTGAGGACGAGCCTGCTGAAGAGGCTGTTGTGTCCTTTTCTGATATTGTTGTTGAATCGGTTGGCTCTGAGAAACCGTAGGAACAGGCGCATGGTTCATAGCAGGAGTTACAGCTGCTACTGGTTGGTAACGTCGCCTTTGCTTTCCGAGAGATATATTGCCAATATCTTGCTCTTTTTTCTTAGGGAAAGTACTACCGTATCTTTTGGTACTGCTTGATGGCCCAACGTATTTTACTAAACGTCCTTCTCGGACTGCTTCCTCAAGACGAACTCCCATGCCCACCATCTCGGTGAAGTCACTGGGTGCACTGGCGACCATTCTGTCGTAATAAAATGAGCTCAAGGTTTTCAAGAAGATCTTTGTCATCTCTTTTTCCTCAAGAGGTGGACAAATCTGGGCGGCAATTTCACGCCATCTCTGAGCATACTCCTTAAAGGTTTCCTTATCCTTCTGCGACATGGCTCTGATTTTACCTCTGTCCGGTGCCATGTCCAGATTATACTTATATTGTTGAACGAAGACAGTGCCAAGATCTCTGAAAGTGACGATCTTAGTGCGGTTTAAACCCATGTACCATTTGAGTGCGGCACCGGTTAAACTATCCTGGAAGTAATGGATCAGTAGCTGTTAATTCTCTGTCTGAGTCGACATCCTCCGAGTGTACATCACCAAGTGACTTTGAGGGCATGAGTTACCCTTGTACTTTTCAAATTCGGGCACTTTGAATTTGAGCGGAACTTTCACATCAGGGACCAAACAAAGGTCTGTGGCGTCCTTACCAAATAGATCCTAACCACGAATGGCTTGCAATTTTTTCTGCATCTCCAGGAACTGTTCCTGGAACTCCTTCATTTTATTGTCCATACTTTCATTTCCACCAAAAGGTATCTGTGGAATCTGTCCTTCCAGAACAGTGTGTACCACGGGTAGTGGTACAGTCATTACGCCAGTGACTCTTGGTGCTTCCCAAAGTTTGTAACCTTCAGGAGTTACTGTCATGCCCCTGGCATCTTCGCTTTCCCGAAGTTTTGTAACCTTCAGGCCCAACGGCTCCTGCTGCAGTTTCCGGATCTTCCATGATCGGCGGAATATATCCTTCTGGGATATAGTTGAGTGGCATGCCCCAGGGACGATCCTTAGGCATGGCATATCGAGGATCATATTTTCCACTATGGGCGTAGATGTGATCTCTGAGATCACAGTCCGTTGTTGTTGCATCTGGGTCGCTGCCAGAGATTGCATGTCATTGTGAAGTTTCCTCAGATCTTTTTTCAGAGTGTCGATTTCTTCTCTCAACCCTCTGTTCTCTTCCTCGAGATCATCCATTTTCTTTTGTTGATTGGCCCGAGTATTGTACGAATGAGACAGTTTGACTCTAGAATCGAGACACAAACGTGAGATTCGTAGGGAAAAAGAATGCATTATGCAAGAATGATGAATGATATGCAATGATTATATTAATATTTCTTTATATTTTTTCGTTTAATCAAAATAAACTTCAACAATTAGATTGCAAATATCAAACAGTGGGGAGACCCCGTTTTTTTGAATTCAAAGATTGCTGAAATTGAAATACAGTAATTTACAAAGTGCTATAAAAGGAAATGTCTAAACTAATGGATCCTGAGTCCCCTCTGAGGGGAGCTCAGGTGGTGGTTCTGGTATTTTCCTCTTCTTTGACCGGGGCTCTCGAGCCGTTGTCGGGTTGTCATTCCTTTGCCAAGTGAAAGGAGCGAGCAAATTCCTTTGGTCTTCTTGATTTTCTACAGCATGTTGCTCTAAAATCTCAATCAGAGCATCTTTATCTTTTAACAGTTATTGTATTTTGTTACACTCCATGTTGAGAATGCGGTACTTGTTCTTCCAAGACGTCTTCTCTTGTTGAACTTTGTTGAGAGTAACCTGAAGTTTTTCCGTATCTGACATAAAGTAAAGGGCAGATTCCCTTAACGGAATAACTTTTGGACGAGGGTAAGGCATCCTCAGTTTGAGAGCTCTATTCTGTACCCAGTGGAGATAAGGCTCTACAGAGATACAGTCTGGTTTTCCTAGAGACTCTCGTCCTTTTCTATGAACGTGTTTCCAAGCATGCACTATTTCTGTCTTTAGTGCCCTGTCGTTTTCTCCTTCCTTGAAGAAAAGACCTTCCAGATGAGCATTACGCGGGACATGCCTCATCGGGTATCCAAATTGACGACGAACTAAAACTGGATGATAATTGACTCCTCCTTTAATTCCTATGAGGGGTACATTAGGGAAGTTTCCACAATGGTCAATGATTTTGATCCCGTCATAGATTCGATTATACCAATCGATGTCAGAGTTGGTAAGAGACATGACTCTCTGCGACCAACGTAAAGTATTCTTAGGATCCCAAAATGCAGCAGACTTGGGCAAGTGGGAAATAAACCATTTGTATAGCAGGGGTACACAGCATGTGATCATTCCTCCGCTGTATAAATTCCTTAAATGTACAGAATGATACGCATCTGCGAGCAAGGTTGGTACAGGGTTTCCAATCAGAAATATCTTAACGGCATTGATATCAACAAAGTCATCAATGTTGGGAAACAGAAATGACCCGTAGGTGAGTAAGATAAAGATGCTCTCGAAAGCAGGTACATTCCCTATACTAGCAAAGTACATGGCTTTCTTTATAAAAAATTGGGCTGACAAAGCTTGGATTCCACACTTAGTGGTCATGTGAGTCCTGACTTCAGACTCGTCCAAATAAATTGCTCTTGCAATGGTTTGATCTTTTGGAATTTCTTCCAGTCCAGAAAAGGGAGCTTGGTCAGTAATGGGTGAATCAGTCAGGTGAGAATACTCCTCCAGTGTAGGTGCTAGTTGATAATCCGGGAATGTGAAATAATGATAGACCGGATCATAGAACTGGATGAGTGTGGACAGGATTCCTTCAATTACATGGACCCTTAACAGAGACAGCAGTCCTCCGTACTTAGCTCTGAAAGCATCAGGGTTGGTGATCATCCTCGCCAAACCTCTTAAATCCTCTAGTTTTGGAACCTTGAAGGTATACTTGTGAGTCCTTCTTCTATCGAAATCCATAACGCGATATTTTTCTCTAATATTTGCAATCATTGTCTTAGTTTAATTTGAAAAAGAGAGACTAGAAGAGAAAATTTTCTTTGTTTAAATGTTTTTTACTAAAATGAATGCATGAATGCAGCACACAATAACATAGAAAAAACATGGGGTCAAAGGGTCGGTGTCATGAAGTCAAGGCTCTACCCATCCCCAAAGGTTTTACTGGTGATTTTTTGTACCTATCCACAAAATCATTGACCCCTCTTGGGATAACAACAGCAGGCTAGAATCACCCGAGCGAGCTGATGTATCTTAGAGTAATCTTAGATGAGGGTAGTATCGCGTGACAACTATTTCCGATAGCTTCCGCACTACAAAATGGTTTCAGTATACTAAAATCCTCAGCTTCTCGGATAACCCAATGGAACAATCTGATTTCAACAACTGAAGTCGTATAGGCATTGAATCTGCAAAGGGCATCTCCACTGATTTGATGGTCGACCGAGACCTCTTATCTGGGATTCACTCCCCGTAAGATTACCCGTATAGTGCCATCCCCTATCTTAGGTGTATACTCAATCTTTTCACATGCGGCATCACACGCATTCCCATTAGCAGAAAAATAAACACAGATATCAATTAGGAAAAGCAGTATATATATTTGTCTTAACATCCTAGACCTCTATAATCCTATGATCCTAATAGACAATGACTTCCCAGCAGAGTCGCCATTTCTGTGGTACTCAAGGTTTTCCACCTAAGGCGGTAAGAAAGAATGCCTCCTCCCACTGTGGTTGCCATTTTTTCTGTAGCGCGATTTTTGTGGTTTTGAATCACTATCGCTTAGGTACTACAGTTCAATTCATTTTTTTTATCCTGTAAAGATGATTAAGGAAGGGAAATAGATGTCTCCAATTAACCCTGCTTGCATACTGAGTTTAAACAGATGACTGTTGGTTTACAGATGCTATCAAAATAGGGGGGTTTGTCTTAGGTTTATTTCGCTTGAGAATAGGGTGTCTTGAGGCTTTTGATAACGTGCTAGATTTGTTTTTTTTCTTTGATTGAGGTATGACGGTACTGGACCTAGGTATTTTTTATTAGTATGCTCGCTAAGATTTCGCAATCTTATGCCTACGCATTCTCGTTTGATGAAACAAGGAAATCAGAGCAATCGTAGTTCCTCCTATTCTAAGGGAGGAAAAAGGTGTTTTGGTGTCTTGTTCAAAGCCCAAGATTGAAGCTAAAGTTTATTAGAGAGAATTTATCATCTCTAAAGAAGGATTGTTGATTTTTGGGTGCCTTGATCAAAGCGCAAGGTTGACGTTAAAATGTTAATTGACCCGGCTGGGGGATTTTTTTTTATACAAAGCCTAAGAGGAGGCTGAAAGTTTGGATTTTCTAGGGAAAATGTTCTACATGTCTTGTACAAAGCCCAAGATTGAGGCTAAAAGGGTTTGACTTAACAAGAGAGTCTTTTATACTCAACAAAAGAGTGATTTAGTGTCTCGTATGAAGCTCGAGAGGGAGGCTAAAAGGGGATGGACTCAACAAGAGAGTCTGAAAGTGGATTGACTCAACAAGGGAGTCTTTTATACTCAACAAAAGAGTGTTTTATACTCAACAAGAGAGTGTTTTGTTATCTCGTACGAAGCCCGAGATTGAGGCTAAAAGGAGATTGACTCAACAAGAGAGTCTTGAAAAATGAGTGACTCAACAAGAGAGTCTGAAAAGGTTAGCTCTGCTGGGGAGAATCATTTGTACAAAGCCCCAAGAGGAGGCTAACTTTCCGGAGGAAAGGATCATTATACAAAGCCTAAGAGGAGGCTATCTTACTGCTGAGGGTTAGATCCATAGGCAGGCCCAAGGGTGGGGAACTCTCATGAGAGAGACCAGATTTCTACTGGAGATTGGTCCAGAATAATTAGGGTTTCTTCATATGTTTAGAAGTAACTTGAGAATGTCTTTGAGACTCAAGGGGATTAGACTGTCCAAGTCCGGAGTTTTATCGTTTGTACTATGCCCAAGAGGAGACACGGGCATCTAAGGGATGAGATTCAACCCTAAAATGGTCGGAGTTTTTGACACTGGAAGGAATGCTCTATCAAATGATGACTAAGTTATGTCTTATACCTTTAAGAGGTCGTTAGGGTCCTTCTATTAAGCCCAAGAGAAGGCATGAGAACTTCTAAGAAGCCCAAGGGTCCTTGTACAACGCCCAAGAGGAGGCGGGGATACTTTTAAGAATCCTGTGGGTCCCCAAACCAAGAGAAGTTCAAGAAATGCAATTCACAGAGAAGATATCATTCCAGGAAAGTTCGAGGGTTTGGAAGAAACTCAAGAGATGCCATTCACGGAGAAAAGATCATCTCTGGGGAGTAGAGCTTCTTTGACAATTTCTAAGGGTGACAGTCTGAGAAAAGGTTCACCGAGAATACTGCATTTCTCTTTGTTCCATATTGATTAACCCCAAGAGAAGGGAAGACTGTATCTGGAATCCTACGGGGGATCTAGTTTTGTTTGTATTTAAGACTGACCAACATGGCTTTACCTAGTTCTAGACGTAGTTGTCGGGGAAAATTCTAAATAACTATACTAGTATATATACAGTGTATATATGACCAGTATTTAAAGAGGGTATGAAAGAAGACTTACAGTGAAGCAGCCCCACAATACATTTATGTATATAAAAGCAGATAAAAGAAAGCGGATAAACACTTACCCGTTGTAGAGCTTCCATGTTGTTTTGTTAGTTGTTCAACAAAGAAATTAAAGAAAGTTTTGATAGCAACTATACATTTGGATTCAAAATCAAAGGAGAAAGTATTTTGAATAGAGATAGGGGCTTACAGCTCAGGGAGAGGCCCAAAGAGTTTGAAAATGAATAAAGATGGGTCTTATAGCTCAAGGAGAAACCCAGATGATTTTTGTTAAAAATGCGACGATTGCGCCGTATTTTGAAAATGTATAGAGGGACTTATACAATGTGTGAGGCCCACAATGGTTTATTTACACGAGGATTGGGTATTACACTCTATTAGATGCCCAAAAGTGTTTTTGTATAAATGATTGGGCTTACAACTCAGGAGAGGCCCAAGTTTTTGTTTGAAAACATCGATCGCGCCGAGGTTTTTGAAAACACAGTGAGTCTTATACAATGAATGAGGCCCAAAAAGGTATGTTATTTACAAGGAATGGGTCTTACACTCTATTAGAGGTCCGAAAGAGTTTTTGTACAAGTGATGGGGCTTACAACTCAAGGAGAGGCCCAGTTGATTTGTTACAAAGGCGACGATCGCGTCGAACTTTTGAAAATATACAGAGGAACTTATACAATGTGTGAGGCCAAAAAATTGTTTATTTACAAAGGGGTTGGGTCTTACACTCTATTAGAGGCCCAAAAGTGTTTTGTGAGGGTGAAAATCAAAGAAACCCTAATTTCATCATTCTTTAAAGTAATTTTCAAAGAAAATTAACTAAAATGATAAAAACACCAAATAAGTTTGAATAAACAACTTGTGATTTTTGGTTAAGATTTGAAAAAAGATGTTTTAATCACAAGATGAATTAAAACTCATTTGGTTTTGATTTTCAAGATAAAAATCCACTTTTAAAAGTGTTTAAAATAATTAAAAATGAATTTATTTACAAAAATACCAACTATATTAAATAATTAATATAAACCTAATTTTTTTGTGGAATAAAATACTTTAACATTTTTGTGATTTTTTGCAAAAAGAACCAATAAAAAATCATTAAAATTGAGAGAGTTATTAATTTTTCCAATCATTAAAAAAAATAATATGAAAAATAATAAAAATTGAGAAAAGTGATAAAAAGAGGATCTGGGCGAGGGGGATTCGAACCCCAGACCTCTTGTGTGCAGCCTGCGCCCTCTACCGCTGGGGTGGTGATACATCCATGTATCAAAACCACCCCATGGATATATGAGGGTTGCCTTGTTTTTGGCCTGGCCAAGGCAAGGCAAGGCAAGATTTTGGCAAAAAACGTGAAGCTTGTAACTTTCTCATTTCTCCATGGATTGGGACAAAATTTAGGTCTATCCTGCCTAGAATTTCACAAGGAATCCAATGGTGGTGGTGGTTTTTTCAGATGAGGCTCCTATTGAAAAACCCGATAGTGGTTTTGAAATAGGCCATGATTTGCATTTTCTATGCTACCTCTTGTTACAGGCATGAATTACATGATGAATTAGTTTAAACACAACATATATAACATGTATAAGATGTGCATGATCAGTGGACTTCAAAGCAATGCATATTTCAAAGAGTTCAAGTTGTGATGCTTACCTCTTTAGGAGCTTTTTGGGCAATCTGTCAAGTGCCTTGTTCCAGAAACAATTTGATGCTTTGGACACCCTCAAATGGACCTTTAGGAGCTTTTAGAATGGTTGGAAACAACTGGAATCCTCAGGAACAAGTTTGAGCTCTTTCTTGCAAAAGGGGCAAAAGTGACCAATATGGCAACTCTCTCAAATGGTGTTCTAGATGTGTGGAACCATTTGGGACAGTTCAAGGATGATATTTAGAGTGTGTTTGAGGTTTTATCTGGTTTTGAAAGTGACTGAATCAAGACATGGCTTAAAAAATGCAAAAAAGCCCAATTTTGAGGTTTTGAGAGGGGACTTTGTGATTTTGGTGTTACAGGTCACTTGTGAGAGTTTGGACAGCTTAGGTATGACATATTGGATGTGTTTGGATCATGAGCTGTGATGGAAATGCTCTCTAACTCAAAAACTCAGAGTTAACTTGCTAAAGAAGGTATTTTTGCCTAGAGAAAGGGATTTTGAGGAAAACAAGTGTTGTAGTGCTTTGGTGTACTCAAACTGAGCACAAATGAGCTCTATTTATAGTAGAGCAAGTTTGTTTTGCAAGCAATAGTGAATGGCAACTGCAGCAGCTCATTTTCCAATTGCATCATTTTGGAATCTTAAGTATCCTCTAGCCATTGACTAGAGGTTAGAGCACAGGCCTATGTGTCTTTGGTTCAGAGCTTATCCTTGACTCATTCAATTGGAAATGGCTCAGTTCATGCCACCTTGGTGCACCCATCGAATGCTCCAAAATAAAATTGGAGTCTTGTCCCCCTTTAGGCTTTTTAGGTTTGGCATGCTACTTGTAGTTCCAAAGACTTGGGAGGCTTATGGATCAGTGTTGGTTCCTCCTTAGTCTCCCCCTAAGGTGTTCAAATGGATAAACTTATTTGTCATTTGCAAAATTTGATCAAATCGAGCAAAATGCTCAAATTTACCTTGTTATGACAGTTGCAGCAAGGCATATTGTCATTGTCACAACTCTTAGCTCAGTTGGAATTTGATGGAGTTCTTGGCCATTTTGGAAATCTCTCATGTGATACAAAACATGTGTGATCATAGTTTGTCTTGAAAATTTTTGGATCCAAGTGAAAAATCCCCCTACATTTGGAAAAAAAAGTAAGACAGATTTTGACTTAGTGAAAATTTCACTAATTGTTGGAAAAAGTGACATTTCATGTTTTCAGCCATTTTGATCACTCCATAACTTAAAATCCATGAGGAATTGGAATGAGGTGTAGTTGACACTTTTAAAGTATGTCATGAGAGCAACAAATCCATCTTTGGATCAGCCAAAATGGTTGCTTGGATCTCAAGTTATGATCCTTGGAAGTTGGTACCCTAGCCACTTTGTTCCATAACTTATAAAAATTCGAAGTTTTTATGGTTACCCCTTTTACAAGTTATCCCACTTTCTTTGATATTTTTTTATGAATGATGATTCCAATCACACATTAACATCATTTTAGGGTTAAGGAACCATATTTATGAAAAATCTAAAAAAGTCAAAGTTGACTTTTGTGCACAGCTGACTTTTTACCAGATGAATTCCAAACTGTGCGATCCTCTATGAAATCAAGTTCTTGACCTAAATCAAACTTGATGGATATGTTTCAAAGGTGTTATAGGTTGTATTGAATCATTTCCCAAGGTTAGGGAGCATGTCTTGGTCAAAAGTCAAAGGTACAGTTGACTTTTTCTTCAAAACCCTAATTGTGGTTCAGATGAAATTGAAACTTGTGAATCAAGCTTCTTGAATCATTCCATTGTTGCAAATGGGTCAATGTAGTGTATGGGAGACCCTCAAATCATGTCTTGAGGTCTTGGCTCATGTTTTGTCCCAAAAGTCAACCTAGGGGTGAATTAGGTCAAGAAACCCTAATTCCTGATTTCTGATAAATGCATCCCCTGAGGTCAAATTGACTTGATGATTGGGTCCATGAGGTCCCTTGGAGTATCTTAGGTTGTGTTTTGAAGCATTGGCTCATGCCCAGAGGAAAATTTCCATCTGGAGGCCCTGGTCAACCAAAACCCTAATTTGGTGACACTAGCGATCTTGAGGCTTAATCCACTTGGAATTTAGCAACCTTGTGCTTGGTCCTTGATGTGGGAGTCCTCTTGATCCTTTATAGGTATTTGAGAGTTTAGACAAGTTGAAGATCATGTCAATTCTTGATTGATCCTTTGTCTAAATGCTCTGAGAGGGTTTAAAACCCTAATTCTGATTGTAGTGAATGCTCAACCATCTTTGAGGAGATTGATGAGGCATGATGGTTCATCCATATTGTGGTGATGATTTACACAATGATGGGAAATCTTAGTGGTCAAAATTTGGGGTATGACAACATGTAACACACATTAAATAAACCATTGTTTTTTTAATACTTTGTTATCATCAAAACCCAAGGAAAATATGTCATGAACAAATCTTGTTCTAACAATCTCCCCCTTTTTTATGATGATAAACACAAGTATTTAAAGGACAATGTTTGGCAGCTATAATTTTCTATGCAACATCAGGGTATGAGGTTTGTAAGCTCCCCCTGAGTCTAATAGTCCAAAGTTGAGTTCTGTAGACTTCATACTAGGTAATACTTTCAACAAAAAAAAGTAATTCAGTTTTCTTAGTAACATCAAAGTCTGAGGTTTGTAAGCTCCCGCTGAGTCAAACAGTTCCAAAGTTGAGATTTGTAAGCTCCTCGTTAGTTCCATATTTAGGAAAACCAAAAATAATATTTTAACTTCCTTTGGAAACATCAGAATATGAGGTTTGTAAGCTCCTTCTAAGTCTGATAGGCTAAGGCTGAGGTTTGTAAGCTCCTCCTTAGTTTTATGTACAAGAAAGTTAAAATGTGTTGCCCGGGCAAGATAACCATAATAACAGAAATATAAATAACAAAATTATAAATGACCAATATGTACAACTGAATATGTACTCAATGGGTTCAATTTCTAATTAAGTACTTACCATTATTTCTCTTCCTTTTGTCACATCAAAAAGAAATAAAAAGAGAAGAAGAAAATAATTACAGTTATAAATGCATCACAGACCATCATTATAGGATCAATTTCCAAGAAGTGAAAACGATCAAGCAACATGGGGTCATTAAGGTATGTTCAGTAGATATTGAATACTTATTGGTCATAACGATTTCAAGAATCAAGCGAAGGATTTTATCAAAACTTTTAGATTACCTAGAAGCTATTATAAAAGCAACCAAAATCTAGTTCATTTTTATCAACACCCACCAGAGTCATGGAGTCATTAGCTGAGAGCAACATAATTTCTTTTGTAATAGAGGTTACACAGAACTCTACAAGCATGAATATCCAAATCCCTCATAAGCCAGCAGCTTCAGAAGCTTCTGCTACTGGTCTTATGCCTTCTTCCCCGAGTACTTCAGATGAGACCTCTTCAGCAGTACCTCAAAGACCTACAGAAGCAGGTCCATCAGTAGTTTTTTTGAAGCCACGAAAGATATCCATGAAAATGACAAAGAGGAAGAGGCTCAACGAGATGTTTCACCACTTTGTTGCCCCAGAAGAAAAAGAGAGGAACATTGATGCAGATGAGCCAGATTATGATTATGGCAATAGCTTCTATTATAAGGCGCTGGATGAAAAGAAGTTATTTTGACCAGTAAATATTATGCAATCATACAAACACCTTATTTACCCATTAGGTAATCTGATTAGCAAAAATGAAGTAAAACTGACACTAGAAGCAACAGTTAAGCGTGTTAACTATAAAATTTATAGATGTTAAAGAATCTTTAATAGGTTAGACTGTTAGATAACATTTCCAAGATTTATCATTTAAGATATTGATTAGACTTAATCAATATTAAAACAACAGATACTTGGAACAATGTATGTAACATGTCTATATAAGGACTCATAGTAGGCTTACTTTCATAATCACTTAATCCTCAAAACACCAAGATGTATAAACAAAAGCAAATCTGGGTTCCAAAGAGAGATTTCAGAAAGACAACCATACTGAATGCAGCAACTCAAGCAACAGAAAGCAAAGCAGTAGCTGAAGGATCTACTAGCAAACAAATGACTTCAGAAGCGCTCACCTCCTCAACATCCTTTGTGAAGACACACAGAAGAATAAGATCTTCTGGGTTTATATGCATAAATTGACTGAGAAATGAGGCTTTGGAGTTGGTCAAGGAAGAATGGCAAGATTACTTAGATAATTTGGACATGTTAGATGATCCTAGGGAATACCTTAGGGCCAATCCAACAGACTAGAATATCTAAATAATTTGTAATACCTTCCATTTTATTAATGATAAAAGTTGTACACATTGATTTCTCACTCCCATTAATTTTAATTCTTTTGAACAACCATAAATATAATCAACAGTTAAACTGCACAACTGCATGAAAAACTTTAAATTAATAATAAGATAACTTAATATAAAGGTTCTAACAATTACAAGGCATAACTATGCAGAAATATAACATCACAATCTTTTATAGATAACTTCAAACTTGTCTCTCCAGATTTTAGAAAAATTAGCCTCTAAACTTAAGATAACTCCCTGCTGAACAAGTAATTATGAAAGAACTCGTCCAAAAGGAATGAAGAAAATCTTTCTCTTGTGAAAGGAAGAAAAAGTCTTCTTCAAATAGTCAAACATAACTTGAGGAAGATCAATCTGCAAGTCTGAATTGAGAAGTAGAAGCGGATCCTTTTCAATAGGGTCCACGAGGTCTAAATCCTTATCCTTAGGAAGTAAGTTTGAATTCATAATCTGATTCCAAACAGCTGCATCAGGACGAAGATTTGAGAGCACTGATGTATTAGATGGTTCTACAAAGATACACTAAGTAGGAAGATAGTGTTCCCAAACAAGAGTTCCTAGGATTTCTCCATTCTCCTCATAATTGATCAGATTAGCAATCGCCTTAGAGGTTACTGTTATAGAAACACCAGTTACTTTAGAAAGAATAGCACACTCAAAATTCAGCTCAACAATGGAAGCATTGATCCAAAACTCTTTGACAATATCTGGATAAGTGAAACCACAGAGCATCTCAAAGTATCCATTCCATCCTTGTTCAGACACAATCTTCCAGAAGTTAAAGCCTAACTTAAGCAACTCATCAAAATCCATAAAATTTTCATTGATGACAACCAGTTTATTCAAAGAAGAATTGACTAGGAAACTCATCTCAAGTTTGGCATGATCAGCACACCACCAAAAAGAAAATAAAAAGAAAAGAACTGAACAATATTCCTAAAAGAATAAGAATCTTGTCCGAAGAAGGAAAAAAATGATGTTTCACAAGACACGGGATAGTGACAATAAGTATCCAAAAAGAAAACATCTTTAGCCAAAGGTTCTTATCCAGCACATTTCTTGAATCCACAAGATGAATTTCACCTTTATGGAAATTTAAGTATTATAAAAGATTTTGAAAAACCTTTTACTTAAATTGTTTTATCAGAAGTAAAGAATCCTTTTTGAATCTCAGAATTTGACAACTTTCAAAAGCTATCATCCATCAGAGTCTAGTAGAACTAGACTGAGAGAGAGATATCTTCTGTCAGTCATTAGTCTCCAAGATTCTATTCAAAACAAACATTTTCTCTTGAAACAAGAGTCATGAGTGACAGATGAATATTGAATTGTTTCCTTTGACAGCTAAAAAACAATAGTAACATCACAAAAAGTGAGGAAACTATTTCCATAAATATTGTCATCATCTAACTTAATGAAATATTCAGTATAAATAAATATAATATAGTTTCTTCTTAAAGATTTATGAAGATCATTTTTCCAAAAGAGCTTCTCTAGAAATCCAACAGAAACTTTGTATTTACACCTACACAAATATCTCATTGAATTAAGAGATAAGCCAGAAAAGAACAAGCATACCTTTTTTTTGTTATTTTCTCGGTCAGACTCGTATCAGTATTCAGACTTGACCATAAAGTCTGAACACCGCTTTGAGTGGATTCTGATTCAATGGTTGTTAAACCAATGACTCAACTTCTGTCACCAAACTCAGTACCTCTAGCACTTGAGTCTAGGTTGTGGGCTCTTCTTCCATCAAATATTGTAAACAACCTTTGATAAATGCCATGGAAGATGCCTCTACTCCTTTCTTTGATATATGCAGCAAATACATTTAGGTAATGAGACTCATATTTCTATGAGACCATACAAAAATGTCCAGACAAGCTTTCCTTCGCCTTATGCCACATTCTGATAGCATTACCGTGATTCATTCCAAAATATCATTTTAGAATAAATCATTATATGAACAAGATCTTGTTCTTAGTAGAATCATTAATCTCATTTTCTTGACTCAAGACTTTGAGATCTTTGATAAGCAAAGATCCAGATGATGTTAGCTATCAGAGAATGACATAAAACAAATTAAAGCACGATCATCTAATTTCCCGCAGAACATAAAGAAAAATTGAAGGTTTCTCAAAGACTTGTCCTTTAATACAAATTCCATGATGACCCTCAATCAAGGAGCAATGGAGTCTCTTAAGATATCACTTTAAAGAGCAGGCTCCTTATTATCAAATATTGTAGCAAGATATATTTGGCATAATCTCTTTCTCTTCAATACTTGATTTTTATTTCAGGACTCAGATGCTTCTTCAGAAGCAGTAATGACTGGGAGAGCCAGATTACTCTTTTATCTGAATCTTGCACTAATGTCGTCTTCAAAAGAATATGCAATGAAGATTAACTGACATTAGGTTCTGGTAGTGTTTCTCCTTGCTTTCAGATCTGGGAAATCAGTTGAAATATAAGTATTTCAGAAGCTTCTAAAGTTACTCTTCTATCAACAGAAGTTACAACCCATCCAGTTGGTTAAGAAGTTCTTCTGACAAGAAATATAAATCCCTCATCATCAGAAATTTCCAAAGAACCAAGCTTTAGGAAAGGTTATCTGTTAGATAGCTTTTCATCATCTAATTTCATTTCTTTTCTTTGAAGATTTGCATGACAAACCAACAGAGCACAATAGCTTAAAGTTGTATAACTTCTTTAATAATTGTGACCTCAGGTTTGAATCTAAACCAATCTTCTTAGAGTTTGCATGAAATATTAGATGAAGTCTAACTAGACAAGCTTCAAAATTGATTCCCACAAATATGGGCACAAGGATTCAAAGATAGTCAGAGCATCAGACATATCAATGATGTTCACATACTCAGAAGTGAGATAGAGTACCTACCAGAATGCAACTACCTCAAGAGATATTCCATAAGCTTCTTCTGAGCTGGTGATAGAGACTTTCAAATAGATTATCTTTACACCATCAACTTCTATAGTAATACCTTTTTCAAGGATATTCTATAGACCTTCAGAAACCCCTTTTATCAAGACCAATGAGTTAAAAATATGTTTTTCTTTTCCATCATTTAAATTCAGTGGAATAACCCTTTGAATATGGTAGGAAAAGTAGTATGAAATTTTTCATGTGGCACTTGATTCCTTCTTGAAGGAAAGTCTTTGACAGACATACTTTTCTAGGGATGGCAATTAGACTCATCCCCATTGGGTACCCAAAAAATTTATCTACAACGGGTAGGGTAAAAACCCGCAAAACGGGTACGGGCACGGGTACAGGCAATTACCCATTAAAATAAGTGGGTATGGGCGCGGGTACGGGTACCTTAATACTTGTCGCTCCCGGGATTTTCATCCAAGTACAAACGCGAAAGTGGCACCGAAACAGAGTCGCCAGCAATGTGTATTTATCCCATGAGAGGGAAAGGAAACACCGCATAAACCTGAAGGAAGGTAAGAACATGGTCTTGCGACCAAGAGAAAGGGTAAGGGAGTCGGTTACGCGAGAGGAAGGTATTACCACCCCCTCGCGTCCATCGTACCCGATGGGATCCACACTTGCTGCTTCAATCAAAAGGTGTAAGAAAAGATACTGGAAAAAAGAACTGAAAGAAAGAAAGGAGAAAGAAAGAGAAACAAATGTAGGGAAAATAAAAGAAGTGCTCGCATGGGCCCTACCCCACTGCCTACGTATCTCATCGGGAACATGAGAATCAGAGCGACGTAGTTCCCCTCACTAGGGATGGATTGTTTGTGTTTTTTAAGGAACGGCTAACGTTCTAGCTCAGGTGTTGTAGGCTCGCTGGTCCGAGTGCGTTACCATCTTGGAAGAGAACGAGTAGGAGCGCGTCCGTACGTTGAGAATAAGTGAGATGAGAAAAGAATTCCCGAAGGAAAGACGTTATTGTTTGTTTTTGTCTTTTAAGAAGAAAGAAGTGTTTTGAATGTTTTTGGTGTTTTGTAACTCGCATTGTATTTAAGTCCCTCATATAGGATCGAATGCCTCGCATATCGACCCAAGACGGGACGCATGCTAAACATTCCAAGAAAGTGTGAGAAGATCCCCCACTTCCTTGTTCCCACATGAAAGGCATAAATACAATAGGTGTCATGCCTTTATTAAGTGTTTTTGTTGGTTATGTGAAGAAATGTTTTTTATTTATACCTTCAACAAGTATTGCATTTACGTCCCTCATACAAGATCAAATGTCTAACACATTGACCCAAGATGGGCCATATGCTACACATTCTAAGATTATAAGAGAAGACCCCTTATAATCTTTTCTTTATATGAAAGGCCTAAATGCAATAAATGCCTACCTTTATTAGATATTTTGAAATTTCTTTGAGATGAGAAGATGAAAGACTCAAGAGAGGATAAAGGTAAAAGTCTATATGAACTAAGACTCAATCCTAATTGATTAGTTAAGGGAGTGGTCCTAAGGGTTTGTGAAGTTTTAAACCTAAAGTCTAAAGAAGAAATGAGTTAGACAATTCACTTCTAAAGTAGAAGATGAATTGTAGCTCAAAAAGGGAAAGTGATGAGTTGTTAAAAGAAAGCACATAAGTGCTTAACAAAACACAAGATTGAATTGTAAAAGAGATGAAAGGAAAGAGGTTTGAATGTGGATTCCTTATCCACACTCGATTGCAACTTACCAAAGCCCCTACATGGTTAGTAAACATGTGTAAGAAATATAAGAAGTAAAAGAAACATTTAATGTACAATAAGGCTCAAAAGAATAAGATGAGAAATCAAATCCTATTGTCACAACCAGAATGTGCATCATATGGAAAACAAATGATTATCATTAAGCAAGTTCAAGTGAATGAGCAACAATCATCATCCATGGCATTAGAACATGTTACCATAAGAAAAGGAAGATGAAAGATGAAAAGAAATGAAAGAAACATGCATAAATGGAACATGTGATCCAAGGATCAGAACTGAAATGAAATGAAAAATGATTCACAAACATCTCACAAGTATTCATGAAGCAACTATCAAGACAATCAAGAGGTAAAAGGAGAAGTAGAATTGAAATGGAAGTTCACAAGAAAACACAAGTACTTCATATTAAGGATACACAAAGTTCAAATGAAAGTGAACATGTAATGATGACACATAATATGTACCAATGACCTAAAATGTCAAATGAATAGTTCACAAAATAGGCAAATGATCATGCAAGTATGCACAAAAGCAATCATGTAAACATGTACAAAGATTAAAATGATATGACATGTTATTATGCTCCAAATGAAATGTTTTAAACAAAAATCAAATGGGTTCATGAAGATTATTCAAGCATGATTTTGAGATACACAAATCAGAAATGAATCACACACCAAAGTAGCATGCAAAATTCAAGGCAAAATGCCTTCATACAAAGCATTTAGGTCAAATTGGATGCACATGCAAAGTATTACAAAAATGAACACCAAAACATGTCATAAAATGTCCTAAAAAATCAAATAAAAATCATATGACATACTTCAAGGTATTAATGACTCAATTCAAAAAGAAGCAAAGCAAAACCATTTTTGATGATCAAGAACAAAAATGCACAAATTCATGTATCACAATGGCATGCACACAAATGAAAAATTCAAAGAAAATATACAACAGGGGCAAAAATGTCATAAAATCAGAAAATAAAATCGTCAAAAATTTTATAAATGCCTTAATGATGTTCATGAATTTTTATGGAATTTTATGATGCTATTTGGTATTTTTAAAAATTAAAAAGCAAACATGTAGAAAATGAAGAAAATAAAATAAAATGGAAAAAAGAATGGGGGTGCAAGCGTAGCAATTATTCAGTTCAAAATGTTTGGGCCTTGGAACAGGGAGGTGTAAAAAGCAATCTGACTTAAGTCCAATTATTCGCAATACACAATAACTAGCATGCTCACTCAGTCAACAAAATTGACTCACGCGTGACCATTGGATTAAGTCAAGTCCACAGGCAAGTCAAAGTAATGAAAATCAATGCACGTACATGAATGTCCACACTCCATACCATACACTGCACTACACCATGTTTAAGTGAAATCAGAAAATTGGCACGTGAGAGGCACACTGATTTTAATGTGTTGGCATGCTTTTGAACCACACGATGAGGAAAAATAAACGGACACGATTAGAACACACGCAAACCCTAGCATTCAAGATCACCGGCCGGAGATGACCTTCGGTCATCTTCTCCGGCCAACAACCACCACCTGTAAACTCACATGTTCACCAAAACACACAAATCGCATACCAAATTGAAGCTGAAGTAATGTAGATTAAGAATATGCTCATAAAAACCACAAAACATGCACACATAGCAAGAACAGAGGAGACGAATTCGTGCCCTAAGTTTTGCAACTATGCCTTTAGAAGGCCTATCAACTAGCCAGAGTAAGCAGAGCTTCTATCAAGCTTATATAAACAAGAAACACATGAAAATGAATAGAAATCGTGCAATACGAGTTCAAGAGCTTAAAACTGAAATTGACGAAGCCTTGAATACACAAGAATACCAGAGAAAAATGCTTCTTCCTTGAGCTTTACTTGGCCAAATAAAGGCTTAACTGAAGTGGTTGATGATGATTCAGTGGAGATGAATGAAATCCAAGCTTCAAAACAAGTTACAATATGATGAAATTGAGAGAGAAGAAGAGTGATTCTGAGTTGAATATGGAAGATGAGCGTTGAAATGGAAGAGAAATGAACGAATCAGAGAGAGAGTGGAGAGAGTTTCTGAAGTGAATGTGTGAAAAATGAGTTGAAAATGAAATTAGAGGGTGAGACTTCTATGTATAATGTGAGTTAACCATGGTTTAGTGAATGAGTTAAATGAGTCACAATTGAGTTAAGGTGAGTCATCCCTAACTAACTGAGTCAAGTTAGTTAGGGAGAGCAATGATATGGTGGTGGCAGCACATGACAAACTATGGTGGAGGTGAAATGGCACGGCTGGTTATATTACCAACTTGTTCTACAAGCTTCTAACTTTCCACTTCTTTGTATGAATGAAACACGTGACATGGTGAGTATAAAGGTGTTTGGTTAAATGAAGCAAAGGTTGGAGAGTGTGACCAATGCACGTGCAAGCTGGTAAAACAACAACAACATTCATTTGGTTTTTTTCTGGTTTTTTATGGCAGTTTAGAACAATGGAGATATGGTTGTTTGAAGATGAATTTCTCCATGTATTGTGAGTGATTTGATAGGGTTTTGGGATCATTGGAAAGAAGAGAGGTAATACTACAAGTTTTGTGTGGAAAGTGAATTGAATTGAAGCTTGGAACACACTCAAAAGTGACTTGGAACTTTAGAAACCAAGACTGGTGTATGGCGTGGCAACTGGTTGGTTGGCAAGGCAACATGGCGCCTGGGTTTTCAGCATAATCCCCATGACTTTGAACCCTTAAAACTATCTCATAACTTGATCAAACCAAAATTTGTCCAACATTAATATTGAAGATGACACTGCAATGAACAACTTTCATGTTGAAAAGTTTTTCATTTGGAGCTTTATTCTTGGATAAATTGAGCTTGAAGTTTGGCACCCCAGGTGTTTGAGGAAATGACTGCGCATAGGCCTGGGAATCCTTGGTCATGACCTGGTTTTTGCCCTACTTTCCTCCAACTTTGATCAGTCATATCTCACTCAATTTTTATCCAATGGAGATGTTCTACACATGGATTTGAAGCTTAAAGCAAGACCTTTTGTTGTGGCCGGGTGAAATTTTCATTTGGTGCTTCAATTTTAGATGGCCTTGGTTCAAACTCTGATGCAAAATGGCCAAAACTTGCCTTATTTAGTAACCCTACTTCTTCCAAAAATGACAACTTTCCACATCTTGATTTTTTTATGATTCCTTTGGAGTTTCTTGATCAAATTTTGTACATTGGTCACATATAACATGAATTTCATGAATTTTGCCTCAAAAAGTCAAGAGTTGACTTTTTCCTCTGATTATTTGACTTGACCCCAATTTCTCTGATTTTTTATCTTTCTTCCAATTGAACCACTTCTAAAACCAATTGAGAGGTAATTTTCCACATACATACACTTAAGGACATGTAGAATACCATGACAACAAGTTTTGTCCAAAAAATCAGAGATTCCCTGATTTTATTGGAAACCCTAATTTTGACCCCCTCTAGTTAGGAGGGAAAAGTGCAGTCTTCAATTTCAAATTCCTCAGAGTATGTTGTCTACCCTCTTAAAGGATGATGAGATATGCCATTTGAGGGTGACTTTGGATCAATGAGCTATCTCTTTTGAGGGTTTTCCTCCAGTTTTTGAACCTTTTGCATGATGAAGTATGTATTGTTTCAATCTCCCATTGGATCTCACTTCCTTGAGATTGTGGATGATCAATTGAGATAGTGTGAGACATGAGAGACCTCTTGGCTTGCCTTGAGGCAACTTGATTGACCTTTTTGTGCTTTGAATGATCCCTTGATTGTCCACCTTCCACCTGATCACATGCCTTGATGGTAAGAGGGATGCTATGCTTCATTTTTCTATGTTAAAGATGCAATGCAATGCTAATGAGGTGGATATGATATGATAAATGATAATGCTATGCTATGATGACAAAAAGGGAGAGCAAATTTTGGGGTATTACAGCTGCCCCTATTCAAACGCTGTAGAACTGAATGCCTGAAAGCGATTGCTTTCAGACTTTCAATGTATATAGTGATTGAATACCAAATATAACCAAAAATTTGCTCTGGGTGATGAAGAAGAAAAGGGATATAATCCCAACGAGACTGCTAGATTGAATTTTCAAATGAACGTCGTCGGAGAGATCTGTCTTTTGAACGACGCCAGACGACTACTGGCTTGCCATACTGTTGATGGACTTTAAAAAATGTCTTTTTGAACGACGCCAGATGACTACTGGCTTGCCACACTGCTGGTGGACTTTAATAATGTCTTTTGTACGACGCCAGACGACTACTGGCTTGCCACACTGCTGGTGGACTTTAGCTGCTCTACCATTCTAAACAATGGACTTTTACCAGTTCGTGCTGGATTTTTGCCAATCTGTCGTTGGACTTCAATGATTACCAAACAGGCTTTGGAATCTCAAAATTGCCATCCTCAGATGGACTTTTGCAGCTTTGCCAAATTAAACTTGGACTTTGATGCTTACCAAACCGGCTTTGGAAGCTTTGCCAAATGATCATCCCACCTGCTGGAACAACCACCTGCAATATTACCCCACATGCTGGAATAATATGAATAAACTGTATATAATGATCATCCCACTGGCTGGAACAACCATCTGTCATATTATTCCACCGGTTGGAATAATATGAATAAACTGTTCATAATGATCATCCCACTGGCTGGAACAACCATCTGCCATACTATCCCATCTGCTGAAATAATATGAATAAACTGTTCATAATGATCATCCCACTGGCTGGAACAACCATCTGTCATACTATCCCACCTGCTGGAATAATATGAACAAACTGTATATAATGATCATCCCACTGGCTGGAACAACCATCTGCCATATTATCCCACCTGCTGGAATAATATGAATAAACTGTATATAATGATCATCCCACTGGCTGGAACAACCATCTGCCATATTATTCCACCGCCTGGAATAATATGAATAAACTGTACGCATGCCAAAAATAAATTGGAATTTGGATTGTAAATGAGCACTGCTGAGAATTACACCACCGGCTGGGTAATATCATATGTTGACATCTTGCTGAAGAAAGGATTCTGTCGATCTCTTTAGACCTTGCTGGGGAAATTACTGCGACTCGGCTGGGGAGTATAGCAGACAAGATTCAATACTGAACTCTGTGGGGGTACCATTACCAGAGATACAATCTTGCTAGGGATCAGGGCTGCTCTGCCGGGGACATGCAAATCTTGGTTGAAAGACAATCCGCTGCAACATGCTGAGAAAGAGTCCCTATAGATCTGTTAGGGAAACCCAAAGCAATTCCACGGTAATCTGCTGAGGAAGAATACTGTCGAGCTTAGGATAAATGTCACAATGCCCCATGTTGGGCGAACTTTCCCTTTGACGACTCCGCTGGGGATAATGAGTTCACAACACACTCTGCTAGCGAAAACTGCTTTAAAGCGTCTCGTGCTGGGGAATGCCCTTTGAGAGGATTTTACAGAAGACCAAGCGTCTTCAAACTCTACTGGGGATAACAGATCGGGAGTATCTTTGGCTGGGGAGATAACATGCCCCCTGCTCGGGAAGGTCAACAACTCCGCTGGGGATTATTCTTTGACAAATTTCATATGCTGAAACCTGCGGGAGATATGATACCACCACTTGCTGGTACATCCTGCCAAGAGTAAACTCCACAAGAGATGTTAGTACTAAAAGTTTCGTTTCTTAAGAGGATTTTATAGAAAACCAAGCACTTTCAAACTCTTATATGAACACTCTGCCTTGAACTACCCTTCACATCGTCTGCAAGGTACCGGAGGGTTGGCACTTGTTATTGACCTGGAGCGTTCACTGCATTAATAACCGTTATCTACACAGAAGAATTCCATCTTCGACCGCCATTGCCGTCACAAAACTCGGTGGGAACTCTTGAATGGAAGAATCAACTTAATAAGATACAACAGTATCAAGTCAAAGCAAATATCTGTCGATTGTGCTGAGAGATAACTTTCGTGCTGCTTGGATCGATCATACTCATTACCTGCAACAGAAAAAGCATATGTTCATGCCCCAGAATATTGCGTGGTCTTTGGAGTCCACCATCCAAGGTTGTCCAACAAGCAAAGTAATTTTAATTGTCTTTGTGCATGTTTTTTTGCAAGGCCAAGATATTTTCAAAGTAATGTTTTATTATCAAAAATCGGACGTTTTTGCAAACAAAACAGTAAAATGAAAATAAAAGCTCGTGACTGAATATTCAATTTTATTGATGAAATGCCAAAATTGGCGAATTTACAATCGGAAGTAAACCCCTGAAAGAGGCGATTGCCATAAAATTGAGAAAAGAAATCTATCCTAATGATAATGCGGAAATTGGATTCCAACTGATTTCTGATTCTGTTATAGCCAGTATGTATTCCAACTCTCTTAATTATCTTCGCCTTCGGAAGCTCATGGTCAGACCAATTCCTCCTTTGGAATTTTGCCAGTTCGTTGAAGAGTAGAAAACGTACAGATTAATTTAGACTACAGTCATTCGCTTTAATCCCTCTTTTGCGTGGATCGCCTTTTCAGGTTTTTAATCCACCGGGATACCCATTTTTGCCTAAGTTGCCCTTTCGGGTTTTCAACTTACCTGGTGTACAATTCTTTTCAATTATATCCCTAATTTTTGCCCGAACCTTTATTCTGTTTTTGGTTCGCCGGGATGCCCTTTTTTGCCTGGATTTTTCTTCTTTTTTTTTTTCCAGCGGGTCTCTTTATACGAAGTATTTTTTAACTGCATCTGAATTAACAGGGGATGAAAAGTCTTCACCATCCATGGTTGTCAGCAATAAGGCTCCGCCTAAGAAAACCTTTTTAACCACGAATGGACCTTCATAATTAGGAGTCCATTTGCCCCTGTGATCTGTACTCGGAGGAAGTATTCTCTTGATTACCACATCCCTGACCTTGTAGACTTGAGGTCGAACTTTTTGATCGAAAACCCTCTTCATTCTGTGCTGGTATAGCTGACCATGACATATTGCTGCTAGTCGTTTCTCCTCAATAAGGCTCAGCTGATCAAATCTGGCTCGTACCCATTCAGCTTCATCTAGCTTAACGTCCATCAATACTCGGAGAGAGGGAATCTCAACTTCTACCGGTAGAACTGCCTCCATGCCGTATACAAGTGAGTATGGTGTTGCCCCAGTGGACGTGCGGACTGATGTTCGATACCCATGCAAAGCCAATGGTAACATCTCATGCCAATCTTTGTACGTGACAACCATCTTCTGCACAATCTTCTTGATATTTTTGTTGGCTGCTTCGACCGCGCCATTCATCTTCGGGCGGTACGGAGAAGAATTGTGATGCTCGATTTTGAAGTCCCGGCATAGTTCAGCCATCATCTTATTATTCAAATTAGAACCATTATCAGTAATGATTCTTTCGGGAACTCCATATTGACAAATGATATCTCGTTTCAAGAAACGAGCTACTACTTGCTTAGTGACATTGGCATAAGATGCTGCTTCAACCCATTTAGTGAAGTAATCAATGGAGACCAAGATGAAACGATGGTCGTTTGAAGCAGTAGGCTCAATTTTCCCGATCATGTCAATGCCCCACATTGCAAATGGCCACGGAGAGGACATGATACTCAACGGATTGGGAGGAGCGTGTACTTTATCTGCATAGATCTGGCATTTGTGACACTTACGAGCATACTTGCAGCAATCTGACTCCATGGTCAGCCAATAATACCCCAATCTCAACAATTTCTTAGCCATCGCATGTCCTCCGACATGGGTACCGAAGGGGCCTTCGTGCACTTCAATCATCAACAGGTCTGCCTCGTGTCTATCCACACATCTGAGCAGAACCGTGTCAAAATTTCTCTTATACAGCACGCCATCTTTATTTAAGAAGAAACTACCGGCTAGCCTTCTTAATGTCTTCTTGTCATTGGAAGATGCCCCAGGCGGGTATTCTTGATTTTTCAAGAAGCATTTGATGTCATGGTACCAAGGCTTGTCGTCAGACACTGCATCAACCTCAAACACAAAAGCAGGCCTATCAAGATGAGATACATCAATCCTGGGTACAAAGTTCCAACCATGCACTTTGATCATCGAAGATATAGTGGCCAAGGCGTCTGCAAACTTATTTTCATCTCTAGGAACATGGTAAAACTTGACAGCTGTAAAGAATGTCAGCAATCTCCTCGTATAATCTCTATATGGAATCAAATTCTGCTGATGTGTGTGCCAAGTTCCCTTTACTTGATTGATTACCAGTGCTGAATCACCAAAGATGTCGAGGGTCTTGATTCGTAAATCGATAGCCTCCTCAATCCCTAGTATGCAAGCTTCGTATTCTGCTTCATTATTGGTACACCCGAAAGTTACTCGGGCCGTGAAAGGCATGTGAACACCTTCTGGTGTAATGAGAACCGCACCAACTCCGCACCCATTCATATTAACCGCCCCATCAAACATCAAACTCCATTTGGATTCAGGGTCAGGCCCCTCCTCCAGAAGTGGTTCCTCGCAGTCTTTCGCTTTGAGAAACATGATGTCCTCATCAGGGAAATCAAATCTCATGGGCTGGTAATCATCAAGAGGCTGTTGTGCAAGATAATCTGACAGTATACTTCCTTTGATTGCTTTTTGCGAAGTAAATTGAATATCGTACTCTGTCAGTACCATCTGCCACCTAGCAACACTGCCTGTAAGTGCTGGTTTCTCAAAAATATACTTGACCGGATCCAATTTTGAGATCAAAAGGGTTGTATGTATGAGCATGTATTGTCTCAATCGCTTGGCAGCCCACGCGAGTGCACAACATGTCTTCTCAAGCATTGAATAACGCGACTCGCAATCCGTAAACTTCTTGCTCAGGTAGTAAATAGCATGCTCTTTCTTACCTGTCTCGTCGTGTTGACCGAGAACACAACCCATGGATCCTTCGAGCACTGTCAAGTACATAATCAGTGGTCTCCCTTGAACTGGAGGTATCAAAATAGGAGGTTCCTGCAAATATCTTTTTATTTTATCGAATGCATTTTGACAATCATCATTCCACCTGACCGTTTGATCCTTTCTTAGCATTTTGAAAATCGGTTCGCAGGTGGCAGTTAGGTGAGATATGAACCTTGAAATGTAGTTCAATCTCCCTAGAAAGCCGCGAACTTCTTTCTTAGTTCTCGGTACAGGCATATCTTGTATAGCTTTCACCTTAGCAGGATCAACCTCTATCCCTTTTTCACTGACGATGAAACCAAGCAATTTTCCGGACCGCACGCCGAAAGTACATTTGTTAGGATTCAGTCTCAACCTGAATTTCCTCAACCTCTCAAACAGCTTCTTCAAGTTAATCAGGTGTTCCTCTTCTGTCTTTGATTTAGCAATCATGTCATCCACATAGCACTCGATCTCTTTATGAATTAGATCGTGGAATAACGCCACCATTGCTCTTTGATAAGTTGCCCCTGTGTTCTTCAACCCAAAAGGCATTACTTTGTAACAGAAGGTACCCCAAGGGGTAATGAATGTAGTCTTCTCCATATCTTCAGGCGCCATCTTTATCTGATTGTACCCGGAGAATCCATCCATAAATGAGAACACTGAAAATTGAGCGGTATTGTCAACCAGCACATCAATATGAGGGAGTGGAAAGTCATCTTTAGGGCTCGCCCTGTTGAGATCTCTGTAATCCACACACATTCTGACTTTGCCATCTTTCTTCGGCACCGGTACTATGTTGGCCACCCAAGGAGGATAGTTGGTTACTGCCAGAAAACCTGCATCCAACTGTTTCTGTACTTCTTCCTTGATCTTCAACGCCATTTTCGGTTTTGTTCTGCGCAGCTTTTGCTTGACCGATGGACAGTCCTCTTTCAATGGTAGTCTATGCACAACTATGTCTGTATCTAAACCTGGCATATCTTGATATGACCAAGCAAAGATGTCAACGTATTCCCGTAGCATGACTATCAGCTCTTGCTTTACATCAGCCCGCAAACTTGCACCGATCTTGATCTCTTTCTTGCTTTCTTCTGACCCAATATTGATAACCTCGAGAGCTTCCTGATGAGGCTGAATGGTCTTTTCTTCCTGTTTCAACAGTCTAGCTAATTCTTCTGGGAGTTCATAGTCTTCATCACTTTCTTCCTCAGCTTGATAGATCGGATTGTCGAAATCATACGTGGGCATAACAGAATCATTTTCAGAGGAATTCACAGAATCAAGTCTGCATGATTGGATTTATGCTTTATTTTAGATTATTTTTGCTTGAAAGCAAAAGAAAAGAAAGTGCATTATCATTTTTAATTTTCTTTGTGCGAAAATAAAAATAAAGAAAGAATAAAGGAACACAAATTTGTAAACAAAAAACGTCCTTTTATTGATATTTGAACATTATATGAGAAAATATGGTGGCCCTACAAATGGATCCTCACACCTTGGGCAGAGTGTGGGATTTTATGCATTATGAAAGACAAAAATTATTACTCTGAATGGTGTACAACATGAACGACTTCTTCGCTAGATCAGTTCTGCAATACTTCGCCTGGAGCCAGTGCATACACCCATCTGTCCAAGTAAGCTGAGCTTTCAGCGTCATCTTCTATCGCTGAGCAGGACTGATTGGGATTGATAACTCCTCCACTGTTGAAATTGATTGGCCCACAGAATCGGGGAACTGGCGTTCGGCCCGGCTGGTATCCAATGCCAAACTTATCTTCTTTCACAAACACGTCAATAGCTTTACCCCAACCCTGGGCATTCCCTCTTTCGACCACTTCTCTGGCCTGCTTATATGACGCAATTGATGCACTCGGCCCACCTGGCACATTCGACACCACTGCGGCTGAAGTAGATTCTGGTAAGTTATTGATATTCAGGGCTTCGAAAGACTGGCACAGGGTTTCATGAATTTCTCCATCCATTTCCACATATTTGAAAGTGGATAGATGACTCACGAATATATCTTCCTCGCCGCAAATAGTAACCACTTGACCCTCGAACACATATTTGAGCTTTTGATGTAGTGTGGAGGTAACTGCGCCTGCTGCGTGAATCCACGGTCGGCCCAACAAACAACTATAAGCAGGCTGAATGTCCATAACATGAAAGATCGTCTTGAATATCTGTGGACCAACCTGTATTGGTAGTTCAACCTCTCCAAACACCGATCTTTGGGATCCATCAAAAGCTCTCACAATCAGATCACTGGGTCTAAGAATCAATCCATCTACTTCAATCTTCATCAGGGCCTTTTTGGGTAACACATTCAATGAAGAACCTGTGTCGACTAGCACATGTGATAAAACAACCCCTTTGCATTCAAGTGTGATGTGCAGCGCTTTGTTGTGATTACGTCCATCTGGAGTCAAACCCCTGTTCGTAAACCCCAACCCGTGGCTCACATTCATATTAGAAATTACTCCCTCCAACTGATTCACTGTAATCTCTTGGGGAACGTATGCCATATTCAGAACCTTCAACAAAGCAGCCCGGTGTGCATTTGAACTCATTAGTAGGGATAATATCGAAATTTTAGAGGGTGTCTGATTAAGCTGGTCAATGATCTTGTAATCACTCTTTTTGATAACCCTCATAAATTCCTCAACATCATTATCAAAATTGACTTTAGGGTCCTCTTCCTGAACAGGCACCTTGTCATCAACAACCTGTTTTCCTTTTGCTCTTGCAGCGGCTTCAGCCTCTTTATCATTCCTTAGAGTATAGGGAGCAAATAGTCGACCACTCCTGGTGAAACCACTTGGTCCACTGACATTCTCAACACTAGTACCAATAGCCTCTACTTTCTG
The DNA here is from genome assembly GCA_022829125.1 of Lathyrus tuberosus. Classification (NCBI taxonomy): domain Eukaryota; kingdom Viridiplantae; phylum Streptophyta; class Magnoliopsida; order Fabales; family Fabaceae; genus Lathyrus; species Lathyrus tuberosus. The sequence goes on from JALAZF010000009.1 coordinate 12,932,320, forward strand.
CTGACTTCCTCCTTGATGAGTATCGGTTCCATATTGCCACGAAACTGCCCTATTAGACACATAAGCAGCCGATTCAGGAACTATAATCGTAACTGGTCTCGGCCTCTCGGGCACGATGATAGCAACAGGCTCCTCAACAGGCACCTGTATCTCAACTGGATTATAGTAAATGGTAATGGCAGAAACATCTTTCTCCTTCTCTATCTTATCAAACTGAAGTCTTCCTTCGTCCATAAGATCCTGCAGTCCAACTTTCAACTTACTGCAACCATTAACCTGTTTTGAACAATCCTCGCAATCAGAGGCGCATCCAGGAAATACCTTTCCTTTTAACAAACGTTCTTTTACAATCAACAGCGGAGTCTTTACCAAATTAACATCAGTAATCAAATTCAACTTCTCACCATCAAAAATAGCATTCGTGCCTGCACCTCCATGATGAGGTATTGGATTATCACGAACATTCGGCGGCTTAGAGAAATTAATAGCTTTTGCGTCAATCAGATCTTGAACCTTATGTTGAAAGGCCCAACACTTTTCTATTGAGTGGCCTGGCGCACCAGAATGAAATTCACATCGAACATTAGCATCGTAACCTTGAGGCAATTTTCCGGTATCTAGTGGCTTCATAGTCCGAAGTTCAACCAACTTCTCTTTGAGCAGTTGTGGTAACAAAGCAGCATATGTCATAGGCAAAGGATCAAACTTACGGTCCCTTTGTCTATTAGTCTGGAATCAGGGTCTAGCTTGCTGATCTGGAGCTTGCTGTACTGCTGGAACCGAAATGGTTACAGCATCCACCTGATGGTAAGATTGAGTCCTGCCTCTGCCCTTTCCTCTATACACAGTGTTGAACTCCCCTTCTCTTTTCCTTGGTCCATTGGCAAAGGGTTTCTTCGAACTTGAAGCAACAGTCCCACTGACATCTTGAATCTTACCCAATTTCAGCAGACTTTCTATTCGTTCCCCAGCAACGACTATATCAGCAAACCCCGTGGAAGGACATGCAGCAAGTCTATCCAAATACGTCCCTTGAAGTGTGCTCATGAATATATCAGCCATCTCACGATCACCCAAAGGTTGTTGAACTCGAGCAGCCAATTCTCTCCATCTCTGTGCGTACTGCTTAAAGCCCTCCTTGTTATCCTGAGCCATACTCTGCAATTGAGTACGATTAGGTGCCATGTCCAGATTATGTTGATACTGTTTCAGAAACGCAGCGCAAAAATCTTTCCAGCTCCTTATATGAACCCTGTCCAGCTTAATGTACCATTCTAGGGAGGCGCCTGACAGGCTATCCTGGAAAAAGTACATCCAGAGCTTTTGGTCCTCGGTGTAGGCAGCAATCTTGTGATTGTAAGCTTACAAATGTGTTTTGGGACAGGTGCTGCCATTGTACTTATCCAGTGTAGGAAGCTTGAACTTGGGAGGAATCCTCACACCCTGCACGAGACCCATGTCTTCCACGTCAATCCCCAGAGGATTTTGGCTCTCAATAGCCCTGAGTCTTTCATCCAGCCCTTCATACTTCCGGTCATCATTGTAAAAACCCCTGTCGTTGTTGAGTGTGGTAAACTAATCCTCTGGACCATCCTCCAAACCATTATCATCAAGTCCCAGATGCACTCCACCAGTAGGGACATTGCCAACGGAGGAAGTGCGCACATTGTGATTTGGGAATTCAGTTTCCAATCTCTGAATAGTGGCTCTCATGGCCTCTTGACCAGCCCTCATAGTTTCCTGACCTTGAGCGATCCCCTGCATAAGGTTCATGAACTGCTCCATTCTTCCCCTCAAATCAGCTAACTCAGTCTGAACTTGTTCCATTACTCTGGCTTGATTACGTTGGGTAGAATATCGATGAACTGGGGTGTCAGCTATCGTGCGTGAAAACCAAATAAAGGTTAGCAGGCGCCTGCAAAAGAAGAAAACCTGCAATGCAAAAATGATATGCTATGCAAATGCAAATGCACAGTTATGTTTGTCATTTCAAGATACTTTTTACATCCTGATTCCAATCATAACCACAAATTCCTGACGACCAGAAATCATGATTAATGAGTTTTGCTTTGAAGAGATATTCATATACACCCACCACAAATGTCTGACAACCAGACATAGTGATTTTGTAGTGAGCCCGCGTGCAGATAACACATCACATATATCTGAAAACCAGAAATTGTGAACAGAAATAGCTCCTTTCATACAAATTCCCAAAAAATTTCGAGTACATTAGTCATAGTTTCAGCAACAGAATAAGAAACAAGCAGTCAAATGGATCCATCAACAATCCTGATGGTAACCATTACCAATTACAAAGAAACGACAAAAATCACTAATCTGATAGCTCTACGTCTTTCAGCTTCTGGCTGGAATACTTAATCTCTTCGAACAGGATGCAGGTACGCTGATGATGTGGCTTCTCAATCAGCTCTTTGATTACGACGTCCCTTTTTCCCAACGCATCCTCTAACGAACCCACGTGCATCAACAAGGCTTCATCTTCACCGGCTCCTTTGCGCCTCTTAATTCCAGCTTGAATTTTAACCAGATTCAGATCCGCCGTGACGTCTTCAAGCTCTTTGTTGGCGATTTTCAGCTTATCTTCGGCGTTCCTTACCTGTTCTTGGCTTTTGCCCAGGTCTTCTCGATACTTTCTTCTTTCTACATGAGCTTTCTTCAACTCTTCATCTTTGTCTTTTAACTGGGTCAGCAGCTCAGAGTTTTCAATTCTGACTTCATCCCAAGCTTGACGAAGTTTAGCTAATGATTCCTTGCTTCGGGCTAAAGCCTGTTTTGTAGTCTTGTGAGCCTGACTGGTATCATCTGCTCCCAAAGTAAGTTTACAGAAATACCGAGCTCTATCATCAAAATCTTCTTCTTTGTCTGCCAGGGTTTTCTCCGCTTTCAATGCTCTCTTTTCCAACTCTTTGTTGTCCGCTAGAGCTTTCTGAAGACATCTGCTCATTCCAGAGTTCTCTATCTGCAGCTCTCTAACCATTTTCTTCCATTTCTCGCACTCCTCAATAGCCACCATGGTGGGTTGTTCAGGCTGTACTGAACGTACAAGAGGTTTCCTTGAAAAAGGCAAAAGCAATTCCTTTACTTTCGTCTCAATCCATCTGTCATATTCAAGATAAGACCTACAATCTCCTTTCCCAAAAACTGCTTTTCCAATTTTATGCTTATCTTTCCAAGCATTCACTACTTCTACCACCTTCTCATCTTTAGTTCCGGTGAAGAACAAAGATTCTTCCACGTCTTTTTTTGTAGGAGGACCCCTGGAAGCATACCCAAACTGTCGGATGGCCAAAACTGGATTATAATTGATCCCTCCTTTTCTGCCAATCAGAGGTACATTGAGAAAACTTCCGCATCTTGTGATAAGCTCAATTCTCAGCAACCGATGATCGAACCAGACAATATTATCAGCAGTTAAACCTATCATTCGCTCGGACCATTTCGCAACATCTATGGTTTCCACAAAGGCACCTGTTTGAGGCAAATGCTTGAAAAGCCAATGGCATAGCAGTGGAGTGCAACAACTAACAGGGCCTCCCCTTATTTTCTCGTTCTTGTAATGCACGGAATGATAAAAATCCCCCAACAAAGTAGGTACTGGATTTTTAAGAACGAAAACTCTCGTAGCTTGCATATCCACAAAGTCTTGCTGATTGGGAAAAAGAACTAGGCCATATATGCAAAGAGCCAAAATGGAGTTGTGAACCGTCCAGTCTTTAGCATTAGCAGCCTCTTGGGCTTGATCAAAGAGAAATTCCAGATGGAATCCATCAACTCCGTTTTTGTTACTCATACCACTCTTCATCACGGACTGATCCATTTGCATTGCAGCGGCAATTTCTTTTACACTAGGAGAGTGTAATACCCCAAAATTTGCTCTCCCCTTTTGTCATCATAGCATGGCATTATCATTTATCATATCATATCCACTTCATTAACATTACATTGCATTTAACATAGAAAAATGAAGCATGACATCCTTCTTACCATTAGGGCATGTGATCAGGGGGAAGGTGGACAATCAAGGAATCATTCAAAGCACAAAAAGGTCAATCAAGTTGGCTCTAGGCAAGCCAAGAGGTCTCTCATGTCTCATACTATCTCAATTGATCTTCCAAAACCTCAAGAAGGTGAGATTCAATAGGAGATTGAAGCATTACATCCTACACTATGCAAGAGGTTCAAAAATTGAAGGAAAACCCTCAAAAGAGATAGCTCATTGATTCAAAATCATCCTCAAGTGGCATTTCTCATCATCCTTTAAGAGGATACACAACATACTCTGAGGAATTTGGATTTGGAAGATGTGCAATTTCCTCCTAACCAGAGAGGGTCAAAATTAGGGTTTCTAATAAAATCAGGATATCTCTGATTTTTTGGACAAAGCTTGTTGTCATGGTATTCCATATGTCCCTAAGTGTATGTATGTGGAAAATTGCACCTCAATTGGTTTTGGAGGTGGTTCAATTGGAAGAAAGATCAAAAATCAGGAAATTTGGGGGCCAAGTCAAATAATCAGGGGAAAAAGTCAACTCTTGACTTTTTGAGGCCAAATTCATGAAATTCATGTTATATGTGACCAATGTACAAAATTTGATCAAGAAACTCCAAAGGAATCATAAAAAAATCAAGATTTGGAAAGTTGCCATTTTTGGATGAAGTAGGGTTACTAAAAATAGCAAGTTTTGGCCATTTTGCATCAGAATTGGAACCAAGGCCATTCAAAATTGAAGCACCAAATGAAAATTCCACTCTGCCTCAATGAAAGGCCTTGCTTTGAGCTTCAAATCCATGGGTAGAACATCTCCATTGGATAAAAATTGAGTGAGATATGATTGATCAAAGTTTGAGCAAAGTAGGTTCAAAACTAGGTCATGACCAAGGATTTTCAAGTCACGCGCATGTCATTTTCACAAACACATGGTGGGCCAGATGTTTTGACTTATTACTCATGGTTAGAGGCCTCAAGTGAAAAATCTTTCAACATGAAAGTTGTTCCTCTATGTGAGAACTTCAAGAGTGATGTTTATGTTTTTTTCATATGCTCAATATTTTGAGAGTTATGATGAGGCAAGGTAGAGGATTTTAAACTGACTTGTTAATATGCATGTAGTGTGGTTGATGGCAGGTTAGATGACATACCAACTCAGGTGCAACCAAGCATGTTCATCATCATTTTTAAGGACTTTAGAGGTGTTATTTCAATTCATTTTCAACATCAATCTTGTTCTTCTCCATTCCCCCTTTCCAAGTAACTAAAAACCTTGCCATTTCACTTCTTGTTCATGAAGTTATCGTGCTCCAAAGGTCACATCATGCTAGTAGTTTCCCTCCACACCAAGCCAATCAAAACCTGTTACCAATTTGTTCTTTTCATACATCAGCCATGACATGTCCAAAACCTTACCATAATTAATCAAACATACACCCTGCACAGGCTATATGTTCACGTACCAGCCATCCCATATTGGTCCAAACAAGAGAGTGAAAACTTGCAGAGCAAGCACTGCTGCAAGATCAGAGCAACATAACATCACCATCCTTCTCCTACACACCACCATAACTCCATGAGCTTCTCCACACTCTAACCAAACTCACCAACTCGTGCCATTAACAACCTCACTCATTCTGTTAACTCAGAACTCACTTAACCAACTCATTCTAACTGGAGTTCTAACCATCAACCACACTGGTTAAACATTAACTCAACATTATATAAGCTCCACTGCTCATAGAATTGAGGGGGGTGAATTCATTTTTCCACAGATTTCACAAATCATTCTCACTGTGTTCTCTGAATTTTCTCTTTGAGCTCTCTCTTATTGCACGATTTCTTCTTCATCTCAATCGTCATCATCAGCAAGTATGCATGATTGTTCAAGAACAAGCTGAAACAGAGTGAATTTCTCAAGAGCTATCTTATTTCAGTGTTGATTTCTTCTCCATTCTCAAGCATCTGTGAGCATTTATTTTGCTCAAACAAGTTCAAGAGTTCAAGATCTCATCTCTGGTTTTCTGAAGATCTAAGAATCTCCACGTTTCAGGTTCTTGTTTCTCCATTTTTTTGCATCTAAATCACTGATTATAGTTTGTTTCATGTTGATTTGAGCTTAATAGAAGCAGTGTGAGTGATCTGGCTAGTTGATAGGCTCTCTAAGAGCATAGTTGCAAAACCTAGGGCAATTTATTTGTGCTCGTTTCTCTCTGTATGCGCATGATGTATGTTTTCTAAGGTCATATTCGTGTTATGTGTAACCTCAGCTTCATTTTGATGTGTACTTTATGAATTTCTGGAATGTTTGATCATGTACAGTTGCCGGAGATGGCCGGAGAAGATGACCGGAGGTACTTCTCCGGCCGGTGAGGGTTTGCTAGGGTTTTAGAACCAGAACATGTCACAACCGTTAGATCATTTCAATCCTAGGGCGTATACGTGGCCAGCACATAAATGAACCTCATGCCTCTCACGTGACTCTCTCTCTCTGAATGTTGACTTTGACTTGGTTTGGTGTGCGTGCGTTCATCATTATTAGCATGCGTGTGCATTTTGATTCGTTAGATCTGATTACTTGTATGATTATCATTTGTTGACTTAATCATGTGGCTCTGATTGAGTCAACATTTGACTGAGGCTCCACCACTATTACTATAGACTGCGCGCTTAGTGGACCTAAGCCAGATTGTTATTCCCACCCCCTTTTTTCAAGCCCAAACCAGTTTGCACTGACCAATTGCTATGTTCATACCCCCTTCCATTTCCATGTTTTTTATTTTATTTCCTTTTTTTTGTACATGTTTGCTTTCCATTCATTAAAAATACCAAATGACATTATAAAATTCTACAAAAATTCATGAGTATTCTTAAGACATTTAGGAAATTTTTCATGATTTTATTTTCTGATTTTATGACCATTTTGCCCCTGTTCCATTATTTCTTTTGAATTTCCATTTGTATGCATACTTAATGTGACATATGATTTTGTGCATTTTTGTTCTTGATCATAAAAAATGATTTTGATGCCTTTCTTTTTGCATTGTGGTCACAATATGTTGAGGTATGTTTGAGATTTATGAGATGATTTTTAAGTCTTTTTTGGATGACTTTTGATGTGTTGCTTTGAGCATGAATACATGAAACTTCCATGAGACTTTGACCTAATTGTTGAGTGACTTTGGTTCTGATTCATTGCTTGTGGACTTGATATGTTAATGGCATGTGTTTAAGGTGTTTGATTGGTGAAAGTCATAATTTTTGAAGCATGTTTGCTATTTGTTTGAAGCATGAAGTTTAACTTGTTCATTTTGTGAATGCATGCCTCATGTTTGGTTTGCTTGATCATGAAGGCACTTGGGCCATGAGTTGTGGTTTTGTTTGAGGATGTATAGCATGTTAATTGACTTCTGATTGTGACATTTGGGTTTCATCTTTGCATGTTTGATGTTTATCTTGCACCTTAAGTCACTTGTTTCACAAGTATGAACCACATTCACATCACTTCACCTTTTCTTCTTTGCTTCTTGTTGGATTGAGATTTTGTTTGCATGATTTGGTATGCTCATTTAGGATAACATTAGGTTGTGTAAATATGAGTTACATTCTGACTTGGAAGCATGTATAGCATTCAATCTCATTTTACTTTGTTTGTCAACTTGTTTGAATTTGATTTGTTCATTATATTTTCTTACTTTACTTGTAAGTGATTGTGCTAACCATGTAGGGGCTTCGGTAAGTTTCAATTGAGTGTGGATAAGGAATCCACATTCAACTTCTATCCTTTCTCTTTTACAATTCCATTTTGTGTTTTGCTAAGCACTTATGTGCTTTCTTTTAACAACTCATTACTTTCCCTTTTTGAATTACAATTCATCTTCTACTTTGGAAGTGAATTGTTTAATTCTTTCTTTCTTTAGACTTTAGGTTGAAACCTCACAAACCTTTAGGATCACTCTCTTTAATCTTCAATTAGGATTGAGTCTTAGTCCATATAGGTTTTACCTTTTCTCCTCCCTTGAGTCTCTTTTCTCATCTTCAAAGAAAATTCAAAATATCTAATAAAGGTAGGCATTTATTGCATTTAGGCCTTTCATATAAAGAAAAGATTATAAGGGGTCTTCTCTTGTAATCTTAGAATGTGTAGCATATAGCCCATCTTGGGTCAATGTGTTAAACATTTGATCTTGTATGAGGGACTTAAATGCAATACTTGTTGAAGGTGCAAATAATAAAAAACACTTCTTCATTTCTTAATTTACAAAAACACTTAATAAATACAAGTATGCTAGTGTGTTTGAACCTTGACAATTGGAACTAAGTGTGGGGGTCTTCTTCACCCTTAGTGTGCTTTCTTGCTCATTCCATCTTGGAATGTGAGAATGTACACATTCCAATGACTAAGATCCAGATACACTGACGTATGCAAACAAATCCAAAACACTTCCTTCTAAAAGACAAAAACAAACAATAACGTCTTTCCTTCGGGAATTCTTTTCTCACCTCATTCACTCTCAACGTACGAACGTGCTCCTACTCGTTCTCTTGCAAGATGGTAACGCACTCGGACCAGCGAGCCTGCAACACCTGAGCTAGAACGTTAGCCGTTCCTTAAAAAACACAAACAATCCATCCCTAGTGAGGGGAACTACGTCGCTCTGATTCTCATGTGCCCGATGAGATACGTAGGCAGTGGGGTAGGGCCCATGCGAGCACTTCTTTATTTTCCCTACATTTGTTTCTCTTTCTCTTTCCTTTCCTTTTCCATTCCTTTTCCCGTTCTCTTTTCGTTCCTTTTCCAGTATTCTTTTCTATCACCCTTTGATCGAGACAAGCAAGCGTGGATCCCATCGGGTACGATGGACGCGAGGGGGTGCTAATACCTTCCTCTCGCGTAACCGACTCCCGAACCCATTTCTCTTGGTCGCGAGACCATGCTCTTTCCTTCTCTTCAGGTTTACGCGGTGTTTCCTTTCCCTCTCTTGGGATAAATACACATTGCTGGCGACTCTGTTCGGTGCCACTTTCGCGTTTGTACTTGGATGAAAATCCCGGGAGCGACAGCTGGCGACTCTGCTGGGGACAACATTTTGACCTATTGCTGGTCCATCCCTAAGCGAGTCAATCCTAGCGCTTGTCTGTTTTTCTTTCATTGGGTGTTTACTGTTGTGCTATATTTACCATTTTATTGTATGGTTATTTACTGCTTTACTGTACATTACTGTATTTACTGCTTTTTAGCATTACATATCATAGTACTACTGTTGTGTTGGACTGTGCTATTTTCTGTTTGGCGGGATGGGATTTCTGAGAGATAAGCCCATTACACAGGCTTGAGTATACACTTAGAATTAGAGTGGAGAGTAGTGGGACCTACGTGCCGTTTGGAGTGCGTTGGGTGTTCACGAAATTCACAGCTAGACGAGGCTATCTTGGGACACGTCGTGGCATACGCATCTTGCGTATTCCAGGATGTAGATCTAGAGAGCTGTCGACTCTAGTGACCGATCATGAGGACCTTAGTGGAAATATCCCTCTTTAGTGGTGACAATGGCAGACCACATTCTGTGGCAAACCCATTCGCACCCGAGGGCCCATTTTGGAACTTGCATAGGATGACCTTTATTTTCTAAGGGGAGTCAGTGGATGACCTCTTTGATTGGCATAGCATTGTATCCTACGGGCTGAATGTGCTATTGCTTCTCAAACCTCCGAAGCTGACAAGCCTTATTTTCTAAGAACCACATGTGAGCATGGGCGGGATGTTTACAGGTTTGCAGGAAACCCAGCCTCCTACCTACCTTACTCGTGATTCTATGATGGTTTCATACATTGTATCCTATGACAGTGATTTAAGTGTTCATCTCAGATATTGCCAGACTCAGTACAGAGACACAGTGCACACAGTTCAATACAGACACTGACACTTGATTACCTGATCACATGCCCTTTTGCATTGCATTATCATATCATAACAGTTATGTTTGTCATTTTCAGGTGCATAATACATTTCTGATTCCAATCCATGGGTTCAACAGAGATCGTCGCCGAGAGAAAGAACAATGTGTCTTACAAGTTTCCAGATCCTGTCTTGGATTCATTGCTCAAAGTTATAGATATGGCTGGTCCGGGTATTCTTGATAGGTTTCAGAAGAGCTACGGGAATTTGGTTGGGATGGTCCGTACAATCACCAAGTATGAGCATGATGCTTTGCACACTCTGCTGCAGTTCTACGAGCCTTCGTTGAGGTGCTTTCTTTTTTCAGATTACATTTTGATGCCAACACTGGAAGAATTCTCATTTATTTTGGGAATTCCGATCACGTCGGCAATACCATTCTTCTCTGGTAGTTCTCCCAGCGTAAAAGAAATTGCTGCTGCTTTACAAATGGATCAGGCAGTGATAAAGAGTGGTGTGAGCAGTAAAAATGGAGTTAGCGGATTTCATTTAGAATTTCTGTCTGGACAGGCCCAGGAGGCTGCAAGTGCTAAAAATTGGATGGTTTACAATTCCATTCTGGCTCTCTGCATATATGGCCTAGTTTTCTTTCCCAATCAGCAAGACTTTGTGGATATGCAAGCAACGAGAGTTTTTGTCCTTAAAAATCCAGTCCCTACTTTGTTAGGAGATTTTTATCATTCCGTGCATTACAAGAATGAGAAAAGGAGGGGAGGATCTGTTAGTTGTTGCACTCCACTGCTGAGTCATTGGTTTTTCAAGCATTTGCCTCAGACAGGTGCCTTTGTGGAAACCAAAGATGTGGCGAAATGGTCTAAACGATTGATGAGTTTAACTGCTGATAACATTGTATGGTTTGATCACCGGTTATTGAGAATAGAGCTTGTCACAAGATGCGGAAATTTTCCAAATGTGCCTTTGATTGGCAGAAAAGGAGGGATCAATTATAATCCAGTTTTAGCCATCCGACAGTTTGGGTATGCTTCCAGGGATCCTCCTACAGAGCAAGATGTGGAAGAATCTTTATTCTTTACAGGAACTAAAGAGGTGAAGGTGGTAGAAGTAGTGAATGCTTGGAAAGATAAGCACAAAATTGGAAAAGCAGTTTTTGGAAAAGGAGATTGTAGATCTTATCCTGAATATGACAGGTGGATTGAGACGAAAGTAAAGGAATTGCTTTTACCCTTTTCAAGGGGACCTCTTTTATGTTCAGTACAGCCAGAACAACCCACTATGGTGGCTATTGAAGAATGTGAGAAGTGGAAGAAAATGGTCAGAGAGTTGCAGATAGAGAATTCTGGAATGAGCAGATGTCTTCAGAAAGCTCTAGCTGACAACAAAGAGTTGGAAAAGAGAGCCTTGAAAGCGGAAAAAACCTTGGCTGACAAAGAGGAAGATTTTGATGACAGAGCTCGGTACTTTCGGAAACTTACTTTGGGAGCAGATGACACTAGTCAGGCTCACAAGATTACAAAACAGGCTTTAGCCCGAAGCAAGGATTCATTAGCTCAACTTCGTCAAGCTTGGGATGAAGTCAGAATTGAAAATGCCGAGTTAAAGGATCAGTCGAAGACTAAAGACGAGGAGCTTAAAAAGGCACATGAGCAGAGGAGAAAGTATCGGGAAAGTCTCGATAAAAGTCAAGAGCAGTTAGGAGAAGTTATAAGCCAGTTGAAGAATACCAAGAAAGAGCTTGAAGAAGTCATGATAGAAAGGGAGATACTCAAGACGCAAGCCGGCATAAAGAGACACAAAGGAGTGTGTGATGACGAAGCTCTGATGCTGCATATGGGTTCTTTAACTGAAGCTCTTGAGAAAAGGGATGTCTTGATCAAAGAAATGATTGAGAAGCCGAATCACCAGCGTACCCGTATACTTTTTGAGGAGATCAAATACTCAAGTGATAAGCTGAAGGGTGTGGAATTGTCAGACTGATGTTCTTTTCCTTATATTTTGTTATTAATGGTTACCATCAGGCTTGTTGATGGATCCATTTTTCCTTGTATTGCATTTGCGGATGAATCTTTCTTAAATGTACTTGAATGCTTTGTTGAATGAGTATGAGCAGTTTTATTCAGAATTATTCCTTATCAGATAGCTGCACACAAGCACATAACCGCGACACGTCTCTTTATATCACAATTTCTGGTCTTCAGATTTCTGTGGTGGGATTGGAATCAGGGTATAAAGCACCTCGGAAATGACAAACATGGCATTGCATATCATTTTGCATTTTTTGTTACTTGCTTTTCAGGTACTCGTTGCGGGGTCTCTAACCTTTATTTAGTTTCAGGCAGTATAGCGGAGAGTCATATTCACCGTTATTCGACGCGAAGAAATCAAGTAAGAATCATGGATCAAATGCAGAAGGATTTGGCTGGGGTGAGGGCCCAATTGGGGCATTTTATGGGGGACATTCAGGCGCTGTCCCGAGGTCAGGAACTACTGAGGGAGGAAGTCAACCAGATGAAGATTCAAATGGGCCTGGTCATGGAAATCTTGAATAAGGTGTTAAAAAAGGAAAATGATCATGTGCCTGCTTCCACAACAGAAGTCTTTACTCCTCCCATCTCTTTGGGATATGCTCTAGATCATGGATTGCTTCGTGAATCTCCTCTGAAAGCTAAAGGTTCAGAGCTCTCTCATCAGCAGTCACTTCCTGATTTTCAAGAGGATCCTAAGTCAGAGGGGCCTAAGAGGAAGTTCGATCCCATTCCGATTTCGTACGCGCAATTGCTTTCTTACTTGCTCGAGCTCAAGCTGGTTGAGTGTGTTAGTTTGGGACCGTTGCCCACGAAGATTCCTCTGGGACCTAATGCTAAGGCTAGATGTGAGTTCCATTCTGGGGCACCTGGTCACAATGTTGAGAATTGTACCAGGTTCAAGCATAAAGTCCAGGAGCTAATTGATTCAGGGGCAATCAAGTTCGCATCAGTTGGTGCTGGTAAACCAAGTGATGTCACTCCCATTGTTGCAAGGGAAATGAGGACTCTCTCCTTTTCCAAAGGGTCTACCTCGCGTCAGGGATCTCTTCCACAACCCTGTGTTGCAGAAGACCTATGTCAGCAACCCTTATTTGTGCCTCAGCCGAATGCAGAAAGGAAAGTGCAGGGCCAGGTTGGGCGCCCGAACCAGCAGCAGCAAGATTATCAGCAACGGAGGCTACTCAGACCAAGGAAGCCCAAGAGGACATTTGATCCTATTCCTATTCCGTACAGTCAGTTGTTGGCTCGTTTGCTCAAAAGTTCGCAAATCCAACTGAGAAGGGCCATGCCCGTGCCATACCCCATTCCTCCGGACTATGACATGAGTGTTAGCTGTGAGTTCCATTCAGGAACGTTTGGGCACACACTTGATAACTGTAATGTGTTCCAGCACAAGGTGCAGGATTTGATTGACTCAAAGGTTATCACCCCAGACGGTACCCCACAAGGTGAAGCTTCTGTACCATGGTGAGTGCTCAAAGTTACAAGAACATCACCAGAAGTGGTCAGTCTAGACGGAGCCAAGCCTCCTCAACAACGACAATCTTTATTTTCCTTGCTGCATTTTCATATGTAGTCTTTATTTGTTCGTTCAGACATTGTTCGCATGTTAAAATTTGTTTGTATTTGGTATGAGGATTTTAATGCAATGAATATGTTTTCTTGAAGAATTTCATTTGTGTTTACTCATTTAATGCTAATGTATACTGCAATACCATTTTTCTTGCTCAAACTCTATGAGGGAGAATGACGATCTGAAAACGCAAAAATCTCTAACGGTGTGCTTTGGAATAAGAACCCTGTTGAGGATGTACAGGCATTGTTTCAACTCCCCAAACACTGAAGATATAAGGGAGATAGACCCTCGTTAACCCCTTTGAGCCTTGAAGTAGGAGTTTCTTTCGTACGGAAAAAACCCTCACATTTAACCCAGGGGCAGGGTAGGCGTCAGTTAATTTGACCGAGCGTTCAAACCTCAAAAAGAGTGTGCATCTGAGGATCCATTACCTTCTATTCCGCCATCAAGAGGTCAAGAGATGTGAAACCACAATGGTTATCCATCAACAATCAAAGAGTGAGGTAGTCACAACCCTTTCAACAAAGTCAAGACAGGCTAGTGTCACACGACATGTTCAAAAAAAGAAGAAAGAAAAAAAAATGAAAAAGCCCGCTAAGTTGAAACTTGAAAACAAGCAACTTAGGCAAAAGTTAGGGCATCCCGCTGGACTCCGAAATCAAAGATTCAAAAGAATCTGTCCAGGCAAAAGTTAAGGAAAAAAAAGCAAAAGAATGCGAAAGCGGAAAAACAAAAGGATTACTAAAGAAAATCCTCAAAAGAAAGAACAAAGTCGTGTGACTACGAACAAAAGACAAAGGGGTGACTGTCACTCCAAAGCCTCATTGGGTGTCAAACCATCAGATGCATGGGTTCCTTAAGGATCACAAAATCTTTTTGAGAGGCGAACGCTTGTGCAAATTAGCTGAACGTAGGACTGGAGAACATCACGAAGAGTGGGTGGGCACCAATAAACTTTGAGCCATAAATCCTTTTTTCTCAAAACCGTGAACCAGGCCCCGTTACAACCCTCAAAAGTCCTAATTGAATCAGGGTTATTTCAAAGGCATACTACCAAGAGATAGCGTTCCTGACTCCTATCAGTTGTGCTAAAAGATCTTTGTTGGTGTTGCATGTGCATTGCATTATTTCTTTCAAAAATTAATGTCGTATCCTAACCCGTGATCCGCTCACAAAGGGTTTGCTACATCTTTTTAGTAAAACTTCGAGATTAACATGTCGTGTTGCATTAGAATTTTCATTCTCAGAATAAAACATTTTCTGCTTGCATACATTTGTTTGACATCAAAAGAAGTTTACATATGGAAATTCAGTCCAGAAGCTTAATCTTGTCGAGTTGAGGATCCTGAAACTCCCGAAGGGCAGCCATATCCAATGGTACTTCCTCAGGAAACTTTGTTGGGCAGGGGCTTTCCCAACAAGTTGTGCTAAGACGTAGTCGATCTGGGGCAATCACGTCGAACCATCTCTTTAAGGTGTAGCTCATCTGAGCCAATCACGTCGAGAAATCTCTTCAAAGTTCAGCCAAACTGGGGCAATTATTGCGAGAGTCAAATCCCTACAAATGCAAGCATTTTTGGTTTTCCTTCGAAGATCGGTAGTCAGGGGCAAAACCACTTCAAGGTTCATACTGGGGCAAGCTATACCAAGAGCACGAGAAGTTAGTCCATCCAAACGACTAATCAGCCTATCCAGAGTTCAGAATACTGGGACAGAATATCCCACGGTGGTATGAGATTGTAAATGAATCTTTTCAAGGTGAATTCCTCTGTAGTCCATACGGTCTGGGGAAGTTACGTCGAGATCCAACGAATCTCTACAAGAGTTTGAAGACACTGAAGCATTGAGCTTGCCAAGTCTTCTGTAAAATCCTCATACGATGACTTCTTCTAAGTAATCCATACAGTCTGGGGAAGTTATGTCGAGATCCAACGAATCTCTACAAGAGTTTGAAGACACTGAAGCATTGAGCTTGCCAAGTCTTCTGTAAAATCCTCTTGAGGTGATTTCTTCTAAGTAATCCATGCGGTTTGGGGCAGTTACGTCGAGATCCGACGAATCTCTACAAGAGTTTCAGGACATTGAAGCGTTTTGGATGTCAAGTCTTCTGTAAAATCCTCTAGGGACAATTTCTTCCGGTGGATCATGTTGGTCTGGGGCAAGTGAAGAAAAATGGTTGGTCACGCATATGCAGTCAATCAGCCAAAAGGAGTGAAACTAAGGGGCATTCCAACCCAAGGCATTTTTGGTCCCCGTCTTCAGTAGGCTTCATTAATAATGATTCTCCAGCAAGAGATTGCATGCAAACCTTTCTCCCCAACAAGTGGTGGTTCAGAGTTAGATTTTCTCAGTTGCAGAAGTCATATCTCGCACGGGGTATACGTGCATATCCTTTGCTTGCAGGTAGCAGCCCCATACTAGGCTTAAAGGCAAAATTGAAGCCTTTGCGAGATCACGGGATCATGTCTTCTAGACGAGTAATCACTTACTTCCATGCAGAAGACTGGGGCAATTATGGGTGAGGAGATCGGCGTTCATCGGGTCGATCTCAGTGAATTAAATTCAACTGGGTACCGTTGTATCTTATTAAGTCGATTCTCTCATTCAGTACTTCCAACAACTACAAGCTTTTCTGTGTCGATAACGGTCACAGGTTCCCCAAAAGGGTGGCCTCGTCGACACCGAAACTGATGGTCATTATCCCCAGCGAAGTCACAAGAGTTGGAAGAGGCTAGATCTTCTGTAAAATCCTCTTAGGACATCCGCTTCGGGGACAAATTGTTGGTTTTCTTAAGCATGGGGCATGTTGTTTCCCCAGCATGAAGTGTTGATCACCCCCCAGCAAGTTTGTGTCTCTGGTCATGGTATCCCCACAGAGGTCAGCATCGAATCTTGTCAGCAATACTCCCCAGCCGAGTTATAAGGTTGATAATCCCTATAAAGGATCTTGGGTTGAATAAATCCCCAAGCAGAGTTTTAATGGCTCATTTCCCCAGCAGGACGTCATTTAAAAATTCTCATCCCCAGCGGAGTTGCTGTGACCAGAATTCATTCCCCCAAACAGATGGAATAATTCCTGGCAGAGTCATCATTCCCTCATATCTTAAAGTCCAATTAATTTTTGGCAAGCTTGACAATTCGAAGCAGACGGATTGTTCATCCATTCGCCAGCAGAGATATTATCCTTTTAGGAGTCTCCGAGATTAAATCATTGATTGTGGTTCCTCAGCAGAGTCAGCAGAGATGTCTGGCGCAGAGGCAGAGAGTAATTCGATTTTAAAATTCCAAAAGTCCAACAGTGGATTGGCAAAAGTCCGTCTTCGGGTGGCAAAAGTCCAACAGTGGATTGGCAAAAGTCCGTCTTCGGGTGGCAAAAGTCCAACAGTGGATTGGCAAAAGTCCGTCTTCGGGTGGCAAAAGTCCAACAGTGGATTGGCAAAAGTCCGTCTTCGGGTGGCAAAAGTCCAACAGTGGATTGGCAAAAGTCCGTCTTCGGGTGGCAAAAGTCCAACAGTGGATTGGCAAAAGTCCGTCTTCGGGTGGCAAGAGTCCAACAGTGGATTGGCAAAAGTCCGTCTTCGGGTGGCAAAAGTCCAACAGTGGATTGGCGAAAGGTCCATCTAAGGGTGGCAAATTCTAAAAGTCCAACAGTGGATTGGCAAAAGTCCATCTTCGGGTGGCAAAGCAGCTAAAAGTCCAACAGTGGATTGGCAAAAGTCCGTCTTCGGGTGGCAAAAGTCCAACAGTGGATTGGCAAAAGTCCGTCTTCGGGTGGCAAAAGTCCAACAGTGGATTGGCAAAAGTCCGTCTTCGGGTGGCAAAAGTCCAACAGTGGATTGGCAAAAGTCCGTCTTCGGGTGGCAAGAGTCCAACAGTGGATTGGCAAAAGTCCGTCTTCGGGTGGCAAAAGTCCAACAGTGGATTGGCGAAAGGTCCATCTAAGGGTGGCAAATTCTAAAAGTCCAACAGTGGATTGGCAAAAGTCCGTCTTCGGGTGGCAAAAGTCCAACAGTGGATTGGCGAAAGGTCCATCTAAGGGTGGCAAATTCTAAAAGTCCAACAGTGGATTGGCAAAAGTCCATCTTCGGGTGGCAAAGCAGCTAAAAGTCCAACAGTGGATTGGCAAAAGTCCGTCTTCGGGTGGCAAAAGTCCAACAGTGGATTGGCAAAAGTCCGTCTTCGGGTGGCAAGAGTCCAACAGTGGATTGGCAAAAGTCCGTCTTCGGGTGGCAAGAGTCCAACAGTGGATTGGCAAAAGTCCGTATTCGGGTGGCAAAAGTCCAACAGTGGATTGGCGAAAGTCCGTCTTCGGGTGACACGAGGCTGCAAAGTCCACCAGTAGTGTGGCAAGCCAGTAGTCGTCTGGCGTCGTTCAAAAAGACATTTCTAAAGTCCACCAGTAGTGTGGCAAGCCAGTAGTCGTCTGGCGTCGTTCAAAAAGACATTTCTAAAGTCCACCAGTAGTGTGGCAGGCCAGTAGTCGTCTGGAATTGCATAAAAGACAGTATTAAAGTCCACCAGCAGCGTGGCAAGCCAGTAGTCGTCTGGCGTCGTTCAAAAAGACATTTCTAAAGTCCACCAGTAGTGTGGCAAGCCAGTAGTCGTCTGGCGTCGTTCAAAAAGACATTTCTAAAGTCCACCAGTAGTGTGGCAGGCCAGTAGTCGTCTGGAATTGCATAAAAGACAGTATTAAAGTCCACCAGCAGCGTGGCAAGCCAGTAGTCGTCTGGCGTCGTTCAAAAAGACATTTCTAAAGTCCACCAGTAGTGTGGCAAGCCAGTAGTCGTCTGGCGTCGTTCAAAAAGACATTTCTAAAGTCCACCAGTAGCGTGGCAGGCCAGTAGTCGTCTGGAATTGCATAAAAGACATTATTAAAGTCCACCAGTAGTGTGGCAAGCCAGTAGTCGTCTGGCGTCGTTCAAAAGACATTTCCAAAGTCCACCAGTAGTGTGGCAGGCCAGTAGTCGTCTGGAGTTGCATAAAAGACATTATTAAAGTCCACCAGCAGCGTGGCAGGCCAGTAGTCGTCTGGCATCGTTCAAAAGACAGATCTCTCCGACGTTTCGTCGAAGATTCAATCCAGCAGTCTCGTTGGGTTTATATCCCTTTTCTTCTTCATCACCCAGAGCAAATTTTTGGTTATATTTGGTATTCAATCACTATATACCTTGAAAGTCCGAAAGCAATTGCTTTCAGGCATTCAGGTCTACAGCGCTTGAATAGGGGCAGCTGTAATACCCCAAAATTTGCTCTCCCCTTTTGTCATCATAGCATGGCATTATCATTTATCATATCATATCCACTTCATTAACATTACATTGCATTTAACATAGAAAAATGAAGCATGGCATCCTTCTTACCATTAGGGCATGTGATCAGGGGGAAGGTGGACAATCAAGGAATCATTCAAAGCACAAAAAGGTCAATCAAGTTGGCTCTAGGCAAGCCAAGAGGTCTCTCATGTCTCATACTATCTCAATTGATCTTCCAAAACCTCAAGAAGGTGAGATTCAATAGGAGATTGAAGCATTACATCCTACACTATGCAAGAGGTTCAAAAATTGAAGGAAAACCCTCAAAAGAGATAGCTCATTGATTCAAAATCATCCTCAAGTGGCATTTCTCATCATCCTTTAAGAGGATACACAACATACTCTGAGGAATTTGGATTTGGAAGATGTGCAATTTCCTCCTAACCAGAGAGGGTCAAAATTAGGGTTTCTAATAAAATCAGGATATCTCTGATTTTTTGGACAAAGCTTGTTGTCATGGTATTCCATATGTCCCTAAGTGTATGTATGTGGAAAATTGCACCTCAATTGGTTTTGGAGGTGGTTCAATTGGAAGAAAGATCAAAAATCAGGAAATTTGGGGGCCAAGTCAAATAATCAGGGGAAAAAGTCAACTCTTGACTTTTTGAGGCCAAATTCATGAAATTCATGTTATATGTGACCAATGTACAAAATTTGATCAAGAAACTCCAAAGGAATCATAAAAAAATCAAGATTTGGAAAGTTGCCATTTTTGGATGAAGTAGGGTTACTAAAAATAGCAAGTTTTGGCCATTTTGCATCAGAATTGGAACCAAGGCCATTCAAAATTGAAGCACCAAATGAAAATTCCACTCTGCCTCAATGAAAGGCCTTGCTTTGAGCTTCAAATCCATGGGTAGAACATCTCCATTGGATAAAAATTGAGTGAGATATGATTGATCAAAGTTTGAGCAAAGTAGGTTCAAAACTAGGTCATGACCAAGGATTTTCAAGTCACGCGCATGTCATTTTCACAAACACATGGTGGGCCAGATGTTTTGACTTATTACTCATGGTTAGAGGCCTCAAGTGAAAAATCTTTCAACATGAAAGTTGTTCCTCTATGTGAGAACTTCAAGAGTGATGTTTATGTTTTTTTCATATGCTCAATATTTTGAGAGTTATGATGAGGCAAGGTAGAGGATTTTAAACTGACTTGTTAATATGCATGTAGTGTGGTTGATGGCAGGTTAGATGACATACCAACTCAGGTGCAACCAAGCATGTTCATCATCATTTTTAAGGACTTTAGAGGTGTTATTTCAATTCATTTTCAACATCAATCTTGTTCTTCTCCATTCCCCCTTTCCAAGTAACTAAAAACCTTGCCATTTCACTTCTTGTTCATGAAGTTATCGTGCTCCAAAGGTCACATCATGCTAGTAGTTTCCCTCCACACCAAGCCAATCAAAACCTGTTACCAATTTGTTCTTTTCATACATCAGCCATGACATGTCCAAAACCTTACCATAATTAATCAAACATACACCCTGCACAGGCTATATGTTCACGTACCAGCCATCCCATATTGGTCCAAACAAGAGAGTGAAAACTTGCAGAGCAAGCACTGCTGCAAGATCAGAGCAACATAACATCACCATCCTTCTCCTACACACCACCATAACTCCATGAGCTTCTCCACACTCTAACCAAACTCACCAACTCGTGCCATTAACAACCTCACTCATTCTGTTAACTCAGAACTCACTTAACCAACTCATTCTAACTGGAGTTCTAACCATCAACCACACTGGTTAAACATTAACTCAACATTATATAAGCTCCACTGCTCATAGAATTGAGGGGGGTGAATTCATTTTTCCACAGATTTCACAAATCATTCTCACTGTGTTCTCTGAATTTTCTCTTTGAGCTCTCTCTTATTGCACGATTTCTTCTTCATCTCAATCGTCATCATCAGCAAGTATGCATGATTGTTCAAGAACAAGCTGAAACAGAGTGAATTTCTCAAGAGCTATCTTATTTCAGTGTTGATTTCTTCTCCATTCTCAAGCATCTGTGAGCATTTATTTTGCTCAAACAAGTTCAAGAGTTCAAGATCTCATCTCTGGTTTTCTGAAGATCTAAGAATCTCCACGTTTCAGGTTCTTGTTTCTCCATTTTTTTGCATCTAAATCACTGATTATAGTTTGTTTCATGTTGATTTGAGCTTAATAGAAGCAGTGTGAGTGATCTGGCTAGTTGATAGGCTCTCTAAGAGCATAGTTGCAAAACCTAGGGCAATTTATTTGTGCTCGTTTCTCTCTGTATGCGCATGATGTATGTTTTCTAAGGTCATATTCGTGTTATGTGTAACCTCAGCTTCATTTTGATGTGTACTTTATGAATTTCTGGAATGTTTGATCATGTACAGTTGCCGGAGATGGCCGGAGAAGATGACCGGAGGTACTTCTCCGGCCGGTGAGGGTTTGCTAGGGTTTTAGAACCAGAACATGTCACAACCGTTAGATCATTTCAATCCTAGGGCGTATACGTGGCCAGCACATAAATGAACCTCATGCCTCTCACGTGACTCTCTCTCTCTGAATGTTGACTTTGACTTGGTTTGGTGTGCGTGCGTTCATCATTATTAGCATGCGTGTGCATTTTGATTCGTTAGATCTGATTACTTGTATGATTATCATTTGTTGACTTAATCATGTGGCTCTGATTGAGTCAACATTTGACTGAGGCTCCACCACTATTACTATAGACTGCGCGCTTAGTGGACCTAAGCCAGATTGTTATTCCCACCCCCTTTTTTCAAGCCCAAACCAGTTTGCACTGACCAATTGCTATGTTCATACCCCCTTCCATTTCCACGTTTTTTATTTTATTTCCTTTTTTTTGTACATGTTTGCTTTCCATTCATTAAAAATACCAAATGACATTATAAAATTCTACAAAAATTCATGAGTATTCTTAAGACATTTAGGAAATTTTTCATGATTTTATTTTCTGATTTTATGACCATTTTGCCCCTGTTCCATTATTTCTTTTGAATTTCCATTTGTATGCATACTTAATGTGACATATGATTTTGTGCATTTTTGTTCTTGATCATAAAAAATGATTTTGATGCCTTTCTTTTTGCATTGTGGTCACAATATGTTGAGGTATGTTTGAGATTTATGAGATGATTTTTAAGTCTTTTTTGGATGACTTTTGATGTGTTGCTTTGAGCATGAATACATGAAACTTCCATGAGACTTTGACCTAATTGTTGAGTGACTTTGGTTCTGATTCATTGCTTGTGGACTTGATATGTTAATGGCATGTGTTTAAGGTGTTTGATTGGTGAAAGTCATAATTTTTGAAGCATGTTTGCTATTTGTTTGAAGCATGAAGTTTAACTTGTTCATTTTGTGAATGCATGCCTCATGTTTAGTTTGCTTGATCATGAAGGCAGTTGGGCCATGAGTTGTGGTTTTGTTTGAGGATGTATAGCATGTTAATTGACTTCTGATTGTGACATTTGGGTTTCATCTTTGCATGTTTGATGTTTATCTTGCACCTTAAGTCACTTGTTTCACAAGTATGAACCACATTCACATCACTTCACCTTTTCTTCTTTGCTTCTTGTTGGATTGAGATTTTGTTTGCATGATTTGGTATGCTCATTTAGGATAACATTAGGTTGTGTAAATATGAGTTACATTCTGACTTGGAAGCATGTATAGCATTCAATCTCATTTTACTTTGTTTGTCAACTTGTTTGAATTTGATTTGTTCATTATATTTTCTTACTTTACTTGTAAGTGATTGTGCTAACCATGTAGGGGCTTCGGTAAGTTTCAATTGAGTGTGGATAAGGAATCCACATTCAACTTCTATCCTTTCTCTTTTACAATTCCATTTTGTGTTTTGCTAAGCACTTATGTGCTTTCTTTTAACAACTCATTACTTTCCCTTTTTGAATTACAATTCATCTTCTACTTTGGAAGTGAATTGTTTAATTCTTTCTTTCTTTAGACTTTAGGTTGAAACCTCACAAACCTTTAGGATCACTCTCTTTAATCTTCAATTAGGATTGAGTCTTAGTCCATATAGGTTTTACCTTTTCTCCTCCCTTGAGTCTCTTTTCTCATCTTCAAAGAAAATTCAAAATATCTAATAAAGGTAGGCATTTATTGCATTTAGGCCTTTCATATAAAGAAAAGATTATAAGGGGTCTTCTCTTGTAATCTTAGAATGTGTAGCATATAGCCCATCTTGGGTCAATGTGTTAAACATTTGATCTTGTATGAGGGACTTAAATGCAATACTTGTTGAAGGTGCAAATAATAAAAAACACTTCTTCATTTCTTAATTTACAAAAACACTTAATAAATACAAGTATGCTAGTGTGTTTGAACCTTGACAATTGGAAC
Source organism: Lathyrus tuberosus (assembly GCA_022829125.1). Lineage (NCBI taxonomy): Eukaryota > Viridiplantae > Streptophyta > Magnoliopsida > Fabales > Fabaceae > Lathyrus > Lathyrus tuberosus. The sequence goes on from JALAZF010000009.1 coordinate 12,955,534, forward strand.
TAAGTGTGGGGGTCTTCTTCACCCTTAGTGTGCTTTCTTGCTCATTCCATCTTGGAATGTGAGAATGTACACATTCCAATGACTAAGATCCAGATACACTGACGTATGCAAACAAATCCAAAACACTTCCTTCTAAAAGACAAAAACAAACAATAACGTCTTTCCTTCGGGAATTCTTTTCTCACCTCATTCACTCTCAACGTACGAACGTGCTCCTACTCGTTCTCTTGCAAGATGGTAACGCACTCGGACCAGCGAGCCTGCAACACCTGAGCTAGAACGTTAGCCGTTCCTTAAAAAACACAAACAATCCATCCCTAGTGAGGGGAACTACGTCGCTCTGATTCTCATGTGCCCGATGAGATACGTAGGCAGTGGGGTAGGGCCCATGCGAGCACTTCTTTATTTTCCCTACATTTGTTTCTCTTTCTCTTTCCTTTCCTTTTCCATTCCTTTTCCCGTTCTCTTTTCGTTCCTTTTCCAGTATTCTTTTCTATCACCCTTTGATCGAGACAAGCAAGCGTGGATCCCATCGGGTACGATGGACGCGAGGGGGTGCTAATACCTTCCTCTCGCGTAACCGACTCCCGAACCCATTTCTCTTGGTCGCGAGACCATGCTCTTTCCTTCTCTTCAGGTTTACGCGGTGTTTCCTTTCCCTCTCTTGGGATAAATACACATTGCTGGCGACTCTGTTCGGTGCCACTTTCGCGTTTGTACTTGGATGAAAATCCCGGGAGCGACAGAGAGCTACCAGAAAAGAACGGTATTGCAGACATGATTGGAATCCCCAAAATAAATGAGAATTCTTCCAGCGTTGGCATCAAAATGTAATCTGGAAAGAGGAAACATCTCAGCGAAGGCTCGTAGAATTGCAGCAGAGTGTGCAAAGCATCATGTTCATACTTCGTGATAGGACGAACCATCCAAACCAAATTCCCATACTTCTTTTGAAACCTATCAAGAACATCCGGGCCGGCCATATCTATAACTTTGAGCAATGAATCCAAGGTAGGGTCGGGAAACTTGTAAGAAACATTGTTCTTCCTTCTCTCTTCATTCTCTGTTGAACCCATGGATTGGAATCAGAAGTATATTATGCACCTGAAATTGACAAACATAACCGTTATGATATGATAATGCAATGCAAAAGGGCAATGTGATCAGGTAATCAGGTGTCTGTGCTGGACGGTGTGCGGTGTCAGTGTAGCTCTGGGACTAGTATGGAACCATAAATAGAAACCGTCTGAATATAATAGGGTGAACCCTCCCTTTGTGTAATGTCAATAGAAAACCGGGTATGTAGGAAGTTATGGTTACCTGCAAACCTGCAAACAACCCCCTTTCTCACATGTGGGTACTAGGATGTTCAATATCCCGGGCTCTCAGGTCGAAGAATGATGATACGTTCACCATTTGTGGTTTGGCATCATCATCAATCGAGGAGGCCTCAACTGATTCTCCAAAACGAAAGGTCCTCAGCTTCTGGCACTGAGGTCGAGAAGCAATAGTACATTCATCCCTCGGGGTACAGTACTATCGCCAATCGAGGAGTGCCTCCACTGATTCTCTTTCCATAAAGGAAACCCTATGGCAAGTTCCCAGCATTGGGTCCTCGGGTCGAGAATGTGCAATGGGTTTGCCACAGAATGTGGTCTGCCACTGTCACATCTCGGGAGGAGTGCTGCAACTGAGTCCTCGGGAATGCTCACCAGAGTCGACAGCTCTCTAGATCGACATCCTGGAATACGCAAGATGCGTACGCCATGATGGGTCCCAAGATAGCCTCGTCTGGCTGTGAATTTCGTGAATACCCAACGCACTCCAGACGACACGTAGGTCCCACTACTCTCCACTCTAATCCTAAGTGTATACTCAAGCCTGTGTAATGGGCTTATCTCTCAGAAATCCCATCCCGCCAAACAGAAAACAGCACAGTCCAGCACAACAATAATAATATGATATGTAATGCTAAAAAGCCGTAAATACAGCAATGTACAGTAAAACAGTAAATAACCATACAATAAAACGGTAAATATAGCACAACAGTAAACACCCAATGAAAAAAAATAGATAAGCGCTAGGATTGACTCGCTTAGGATGGACCAGCAATAGGTCAACCTATCCCCAGCAGAGTCGCCAGCTGTCGCTCCCGGGATTTTCATCCAAGTACAAACGCGAAAGTGGCACCGAAACAGAGTCGCCAACAATGTGTATTTATCCCATGAGAGGGAAAGGAAACACCGCATAAACCTGAAGGAAGGAAAGAACATGGTCTTGTGACCAAGAGAACGGGTAAGGGAGTCGGTTACGTGAGAGGAAGGTATTAGCACCCCCTCGCGTCCATCATACCCGATGGGATCCACGCTTGCTGCTTCAATCAAAAGGTGTAAGAAAAGATACTGGAAAAAAGAACTGAAAGAAAGAAAGGAGAAAGAAAGAGAAACAAATGTAGGGAAAATAAAAGAAGTGCTCGCATGGGCCCTACCCCACTGCCTACGTATCTCATCGGGAACATGAGAATCAGAGCGACGTAGTTCCCCTCACTAGGGATGGATTGTTTGTGTTTTTTAAGGAACGGCTAACGTTCTAGCTCAGGTGTTGCAGGCTCGCTGGTCCGAGTGCGTTACCATCTTGCAAGAGAACGAGTAGGAGCGCGTCCGTACGTTGAGAATGAGTGATATGAGAAAAGAATTCCCGAAGGAAAGACGTTATTGTTTGTTTTTGTCTTTTAAGAAGAAAGAAGTGTTTTGAATGTTTTTGGTGTTTTGTAACTCGTATTGTATTTAAGTCCCTCATATAGGATCGAATGCCTCGCATATCGACCCAAGACGGGACGCATGCTAAACATTCCAAGAAAGTGTGAGAAGATCCCCCACTTCCTCGTTCCCACATGAAAGGCCTAAATACAATAGGTGTCATGCCTTTATTAAGTGTTTTTGTTGGTTATGTGAAGAAATGTTTTTTATTTATACCTTCAACAAGTATTGCATTTACATCCCTCATACAAGATCAAATGTCTAACACATTGACCCAAGATGGGCCATATGCTACACATTCTAAGATTATAAGAGAAGACCCCTTATAATATTTTCTTTATATGAAAGGCCTAAATGCAATAAATGCCTACCTTTATTAGATATTTTGAAATTTCTTTGAGATGAGAAGATGAAAGACTCAAGAGAGGATAAAGGTAAAAGTCTATATGAACTAAGACTCAATCCTAATTGATTAGTTAAGGGAGTGATCCTAAGGGTTTGTGAGGTTTTAAACCTAAAGTCTAAAGAAGAAATGAGTTAGACAATTCACTTCTAAAGTAGAAGATGAATTGTAGCTCAAAAAGGGAAAGTGATGAGTTGTTAAAAGAAAGCACATAAGTGCTTAACAAAACACAAGATTGAATTGTAAAAGAGATGAAAGGAAAGAGGTTTGAATGTGGATTCCTTATCCACACTCGATTGCAACTTACCAAAGCCCCTACATGGTTAGTAAACATGTGTAAGAAATATAAGAAGTAAAAGAAACATTTAATGTACAATAAGGCTCAAAAGAATAAGATGAGAAATCAAATCCTATTGTCACAACCAGAATGTGCATCATATGGAAAACAAATGATTATCATCAAGCAAGTTCAAGTGAATGAGCAACAATCATCATCCATGGCATTAGAACATGTTACCATAAGAAAAGGAAGATGAAAGATGAAAAGAAATGAAAGAAACATGCATAAATGGAACATGTGATCCAAGGATCAGAACTGAAATGAAATGAAAAATGATTCACAAACATCTCACAAGTATTCATGAAGCAACTATCAAGACAATCAAGAGGTAAAAGGAGAAGTAGAATTGAAATGGAAGTTCACAAGAAAACACAAGTACTTCATATTAAGGATACACAAAGTTCAAATGAAAGTGAACATGTAATGATGACACATAATATGTACCAATGACCTATAATGTCAAATGAATAGTTCACAAAATAGGCAAATGATCATGCAAGTATGCACAAAAGCAATCATGTAAACATGTACAACGATTAAAATGATATGACATGTTATTATGCTCCAAATGAAATGTTTTAAACAAAAATCAAATGGGTTCATGAAGATTATTCAAGCATGATTTTGAGATACACAAATCAGAAATGAATCACACACCAAAGTAGCATGCAAAATTCAAGGCAAAATGCCTTCATACAAAGCATTTAGGTCAAATTGGATGCACATGCAAAGTATTACAAAAATGAACACCAAAACATGTCATAAAATGTCCTAAAAAATCAAATAAAAATCATATGACATACTTCAAGGTATTAATGACTCAATTCAAAAAGAAGCAAACCAAAACCATTTTTGATGATCAAGAACAAAAATGCACAAATTCATGTATCACAATGGCATGCACACAAATGAAAAATTCAAAGAAAATATGCAACAGGGGCAAAAATGTCATAAAATCAGAAAATAAAATCGTCAAAAATTTTATAAATGCCTTAATGATGTTCATGAATTTTTATGGAATTTTATAATGCTATTTGGTATTTTTAAAAATTAAAAAGCAAACATGTAGAAAATGAAGAAAATAAAATAAAATGGAAAAAAGAATGGGGGTGCAAGCGTAGCAATTATTCAGTTCAAAATGTTTGGGCCTTGGAACAGGAAGGTGTAAGAAGCAATCTGACTTAAGTCCAATTATGCGCAATACACAATAACTAGCATGCTCACTCATTCAACAAAATTGACTCACGCGTGACCATTGGATTAAGTCAAGTCCACAGGCAAGTCAAAGTAATGAAAATCAATGCACGTACATGAATGTCCACACTCCATACCATACACTGCACTACACCATGTTTAAGTGAAATCAGAAAATTGGTACGTGAGAGGCACACTGATTTTAATGTGCTGGCATGCTTTTGAACCACACGATGAGGAAAAATAAACGGACACGATTAGAACACACGCAAACCCTAGCATTCAAGATCACCGGCCGGAGATGACCTCCGGTCATCTTCTCCGGCCAACAGCCACCACCTGTAAACTCACATGTTCACCAAAACACACAAATCGCATACCAAATTAAAGCTGAAGTAATGTAGATTAAGAATATGCTCATAAAAACCACAAAACATGCACACATAGCAAGAACAGAGGAGACGAATTCGTGCCCTAAGTTTTGCAACTATGCCTTTAGAAGGCCTATCAACTAGCCAGAGTAAGCAGAGCTTCTATCAAGCTTATATAAACAAGAAACACATGAAAATAAACAGAAATCGTGCAATACGAGTTCAAGAGCTCAAACCTGAAATTGATGAAGCCTTGAATACACAAGAATACCAGAGAAAAATGCTTCTTCCTTGAGCTTTACTTGGCCAAATAAAGGCTTAACTGAAGTGGTTGATGATGATTCAGTGGAGATGAATGAAATCCAAGCTTCAAAACAAGTTACAATATGATGAAATTGAGAGAGAAGAAGAGTGATTCTGAGTTGAATATGGAAGATGAGCGTTGAAATGGAAGAGAAATGAACGAATCAGAGAGAGAGTGGAGAGAGTTTCTGAAGTGAATGTGTGAAAAATGAGTTGAAAATGAAATTAGAGGGTGAGACTTCTATGTATAATGTGAGTTAACCATGGTTTAGTGAGTGAGTTAAATGAGTCACAATTGAGTTAAGGTGAGTCATCCCTAACTAACTGAGTCAAGTTAGTTAGGGAGAGCAATGATATGGTGGTGGCAGCACATGACAAACTATGGTGGAGGTGAAATGGCACGGCTAGTTATATTACCAACTTGTTCTACAAGCTTCTAACTTTCCACTTCTATGTATGAATGAAACACGTGACATGGTGAGTATAAAGGTGTTTGGTTAAATGAAGCAAAGGTTGGAGAGTGTGACCAATGCACGTGCAAGCTGGTAAAACAACAACAACATTTATTTGGTTTTTTTCTGGTTTTTTATGGCAGTTTAGAACAATGGAGATATGGTTGTTTGAAGATGAATTTCTCCATGTATTGTGAGTGATTTGATAGGGTTTTGGGATCATTGGAAATAAGAGAGGTAATACTACAAGTTTTGTGTGGAAAGTGAATTGAATTGAAGCTTGGAACACACTCAAAAGTGACTTGGAACTTTAGAAACCAAGACTGGTGTATGGCGTGGCAACTGGTTGGTTGGCAAGGCAACATGGCGCCTGGGTTTTCAGCATAATCCCCATGACTTTGAACCCTTAAAACTATCTCATAACTTGATCAAACCAAAATTTGTCCAACATTAATATTGAAGATGACACTGCAATGAACAACTTTCATGTTGAAAAGTTTTTCATTTGGAGATTTCTTCTTAGAGAAATTGAGCTTGAAGTTTGGCACCCCAGGTGTTTGAGGAAATGACTGCGCATAGGCCTGGGAATCCTTGGTCATGACCTGGTTTTTGCCCTACTTTCCTCCAACTTTTATCAGTCATATCTCACTCAATTTTTATCCAATGGAGATGTTCTACACATGGATTTGAAGCTTAAAGCAAGACCTTTTGTTGTGGCCAAGTGAAATTTTCATTTGGTGCTTCAATTTTAGATGGCCTTGGTTCAAACTCTGATGCAAAATGGCCAAAACTTGCCTTATTTAGTAACCCTACTTCTTCCAAAAATGGCAACTTTCCATATCTTGATTTTTTTATGATTCCTTTGGAGTTTCTTGATCAAATTTTGTACATTGGTCACATATAACATGAATTTCATGAATTTGGCCTCAAAAAGTCAAGAGTTGACTTTTTCCTCTGATTATTTGACTTGACCCCAATTTCTCTGATTTTTTATCTTTCTTCCAATTGAACCACTTCTAAAACCAATTGAGAGGTAATTTTCCACATACATACACTTAAGGACATGTAGAACACCATGACAACAAGTTTTGTCCAAAAAATCAGAGATTCCCTGATTTTATTGGAAACCCTAATTTTGACCCCCTCTAGTTAGGAGGGAAAAGTGCAGTCTTCAATTTCAAATTCCTCAGAGTATGTTGTCTACCCTCTTAACGGATGATGAGATATGCCATTTGAGGGTGACTTTGGATCAATGAGCTATCTCTTTTGAGGGTTTTCCTTCAGTTTTTGAACCTTTTGCATGATGAAGTATGTATTGTTTCAATCTCCCATTGGATCTCACTTCCTTGAGATTGTGGATGATCAATTGAGATAGTGTGAGACATGAGAGACCTCTTGGCTTGCCTTGAGGCAACTTTTGTGCTTTGAATGATCCCTTGATTGTCCACCTTCCACCTGATCACATGCCTTGATGGTAAGAGGGATGATATGCTTCATTTTTCTATGTTAAAGATGCAATGCAATGCTAATGAGGTGGATATGATATGATAAATGATAATGCTATGCTATGATGACAAAAAGGGAGAGCAAATTTTGCGGTATTACAATTCTCACCCCGCCCCATACCCACATAATATATATTTATGTGTTTTTAATTTTATTATTATGTACACAAGTTAATTTATCAATTTTATTAAATAGATCACTATTAAACTTATATGCATTTTAATATAAATGTTTGTTTATTTCTTTACATAAGAATAACATCCTTGGATTTTTTTAAATGTTATAAAAAACATAAAATTACATGATAAATTATAATTGTTCAATTATTTTTATTAAAAATGCGGATAAATGGGTATGGGTATGGGTACAGGTACAAATGATGATACCTACGCGAGTATAAGCTCGGGTACGTGGAATTTTTTAAACTGCGAGTATGGGGACGGGTACTATAGTACCCTGCCCATACCTTACCCATTACCATCCCTATAATTTTCTTATTGGATAGTTATATGCGCCACTGTTAAGTGTTAAGCACATATCAGGCTCTAATACCAATTGAAGGTGATAAAAAGTACACAAAAAGGGGGGGTTGAATTGTGTTTTCAATTTTCTTAGTTTGCATATGATCAGAGTTCAAAATCTAATGGTGTTCAAATTCTGGTTAATGCTAAGCAGCAGAATGTTAACAGAAGCAAACAGATAATAGCACAAAACACAAAGATTTATGTCGGTTCCTCCCAAACTGAGAGTAGTCAAATCCCTTTGCTTCACAAGAGATTTTCATTATAATCAAATCATGATTACAATCGCTTATGCATTATGCATAAGACTTTTACAATTGCTCAGACCCAAGGTCCAAGACTTTTGCTCAAGCTCCTCACTCGAGACTTCTTGCTCAAGTTCCACGAACCCAAGACTTCCTTTCTCAGACCCTTAGCCCAAGACTTCTGCTCCAGGTCCCATGAAATGAGCCTTCCTGCTTGAACCCCTCTGGTTCAAGACTTACTGGCCAAGTTCCATGTATTGAGCTCTCCTGCTCAAGCCACACTGGCTGAGACTTTCCTGCTTGAACCGCAGCCCAATACTTTCCTTGCTCAATTAATCCACTTGATTAAGACTTTCACAACTCAAGCACATAGCAAGAGACTTAAGTGGCTCAAGAATCTTAGCTCGAGACTTCCTTGCTTGTATCCCAATGATACAAGAGTTATGCTCAATCAATCCACTTGATTAAGACTTTCACAGCTCAAGCACATAGCAAGAGACTTACGTGGCTCAAGTATCTTGGATCGAGACTTCCTTGCATGTATCCTAATGATACAAGACTTCTACTCAAACAATCCACTTGATTAAGACTTTCACAACTTAAGCACATAGCAAGAGACTTACGTGGCTCAAGCATCTTGGCTCGAGACTTTCTTGCTTATATCCAAATAACACAAGACTTTTATCTAATGTGCTAAACAAGTTCAACAAAATAGAGAACAAGGTGTACATTATACAAGTATCAGATGTAAGGGAAATCACCATAATAAAGACCTAAAGCACTTAAGATTTCTAAAATATTTAATGTGTAAGAAATTTTAAGACATTTACAATTACAACCTACAACAGAAAAATCTGCATTTACAATTATGTTGATAATTGCTGATATTGTTACTCCTTCTTATGGTTCATCCTTGTTAAAGATTCAGTTTGAACCTTCAGCCATATTTATAGCCTTTTCAGAAACTAGTCGTTGAAGAGGTAATTTGATCAAGAGTCTTTGTTGTTACTCCATAGTACAAGAGACGTTGAAGATAGATACACCAGAAGATCTTGATCCAATATGTAACATGTTTAACCTTTGAGTCTTCAAGAGATTCTATACTATTAGAGTGGTTGAGAGTAGATATCCATAAAGTATCTCAGCCTTTCTTGAGCATAGCAATCTTTAGACTCTAGCTGACAAACTGATTTTACAATACAACTTGCTTTCTGCAGTACAGGCAGCTTCAGCTTTATCACCAACTCTGAATGGTACCAGAAGCTAATTTACATTCACTAAGTGTAGAGATAATTATGTTGCTCCTTCTGATGCTGAGACCTTCAGCTTCAGAGTCTATGCCAGACATCACTTAGCAAGTGTTCTTTAGATTTTGCAACCAGAAGCTAGCAATTATGCAACTCTCTAAGTGTGCTTAATGTATAATAAATTCTTACTATAATATTTACAAGTGTTAGAACCTGCACACATGTAACACACATCAAATAAACCATTGTTCTTTTAATACTTTGTTATCATCAAAACCCAAGGAAAATATGCCATGAACAAATCTTGTTCTAACATTCTCGTGGAATTTGGCTTCACACAATCATATACTGACCATGCATTATTTAACAAAGGAACGGGTGAATCTCTTGTTCTCCTTTTGGTCTATGTAGATGACATTATCCTAGAGAGTCCTAATCCTAAAATAGCTCAAGAAACTCAAAATATGCTTCAATCCAATTGATGTTACTAAGAGACCTCAAATACTTTCTTGGATTGGAAATTGCACATTCAAGCAAAGGAGTTCACTTATGTAAGAAAAATACACATTATAGCTCCTCATGGACACTGGTTTCATAAATGCTAAACTGTGAGAACAAGATTTAGTTCTGCAATATTGCCTCTGAGTTTTGACGATATCAAACAAGTATGTTTGTATGAACAATTTTATAAGTTCTGCTTCCGTTAAATGGCGTGAATATATTGTTAAAAGAAAATACTTCGCCTACGCGTTACTCTTGATGTGCTATATAACAGAAATTGCTTCAGGAGAATCTGAAGATTGCAAGACTCTGATATAATATATAAAGAGAACAAGTTCTGAAGATCTGAAGACTGAGGTTCTGATGAACGAAGTTCAGATGCTGAAGACTTACGCTCTATAGATAAAGGTTCTGAAGACCCAACTATAGTCTCTACTCATGCTTCAACTAAATACCATCAGAAGCCTCTGAAGATATGATGACAACATTCTATGCGAACAAGGTTCTGAAGATCAAGTGCTGAAGACTCCGAAGGTGCAGCTCTGAGGACTCCAAGACTTGAAGATCTTAAGAACCAAGCTACGTTTTCCCTTCTTACTCATGCTCGCAGAAGCCTCTAAAGTTAAGAATATTAGAAGACGAAGCAACAAGTACAACTGTACAACGGTACAAACGAAGATATCATGGAAACAGTGCAACCAATACTAATGAAGATATCTGTAGCGAGCAATTTTTGTCGGTGACGGGACCACCTTATCACTGGGTTTGGGTTTTCCTCCTCGAGGAGAAAGGGGTGCTACTTTCTGATTTCTTATTTATCCCATGAAGCTGGAAGGGAAAGGGAAGGTATCTAAAACTAACCTTGCACGCGAATGCTTAACTGAACAAACGCTTAAAGAGATTAGGGGGTCCGGGGTCAGGTTATATAATGGGGAGTTGTCAATTACCCATCCTATATGTGGTTATCCACAGGATATTAGCTTTGGGTTTTTCTTTGTACTTGATGGTGTTTATCTATTAATGGGCTGGGAAAGTTTCTTGGGAAATGTGACAGGGAGAGCGAGTTGATGTTGATGTTCGGTAAGGTGCGGAACCTAAGTTTTGATTGATGTATGAAGGTACTGGACTTAGAGTTTTTTATTAGTATGCTCGCTAAGATTTCACAATCTTATGCCTACGTATTCCCATTTAAACGAAACAGAGAAATCAGAGCAATCGTAGTTCCTCCTATTCTAAGAGAGGAAAAAGATGTTTTGGTGTCTTGTTCAAAGCCCAAGACAGAGGCTAAAAGGAGTATTTGTGTCTTGTTCAAAGCCCAAGATTGAAGCTAAGAGGTTGACTGAAAGAGAATTTGTCATCTCTAAAGAGGGATTGTTGATTTTTGTGTGCCTTGATCAAAGCCCAAGGTTGAAGCTAAAAGGTTGATTGACTCCACTGGGGAAGTCCTTATACAAAGCCTAAGAGGAGGGTGGGAATGACCGACTCAACAAGAGAGTGTTTATATTGGTGTCTTGTACAAAGCCCAAGAAGGAGGCTAAAAGAGACTGACTTTTTGGGGATATCCTTAGGTGAAGCCTAAGAGGAGGCTAACTCCGCTGGGGAGGTATTTATCTGTCTTGTATAAAGCCCAAGATTGAGGCGAAAAAGGGTTTGACTCAACAAGAGAGTGCTTTTATCTATCTCGTACGAAGCCCGAGATTGAGGCTAAAAAGGGTTGACTCAACAAGAGAGTACAAAAAGGTGACAGACTCAACAAGAGAGTCTATGAGAGTGGTTGACTCAACAAGAGAGTCTGAAATGGTGATCGACTCAACGAGAGAGTCTGAAAATCAATTGACTCAACAAGAGAGTCTGAAAGGGTGGTTGACACACTATAAGAGAGTCTGGAAAATGGATGACTCAACAAGAGAGTCTGAAAAGGTTAGCTATGATGGAGAGAATCATTGTACAAAGCCCAAGAGAAGGCTGACTTTCCTGAGGAAATGATCATTATATAAAGCCTAAGAGGAGGCTATCTTCTGCCGGGGGTTATTGAGATCCCGAGACAGGTCCAAGTGGGGAATCAACTCTTGCAGGGGAATACAGAAGAATTGATGGATCAGATACCTTGAGGTTCTGATTTGAGATAGGGTTATATGATGATAAACTGACCCTGGCAGGGGGACTTTAGGAGAGAGACGGGGTTTTAGAACCCACAAGTTTTAACTCTGCTGGAGATTAATCCAGAATCTGGGATTTCTTCCTATGTTTGTAGGAAACTTGAGAATGTCCTTGAGACTCAAGGAGATTTAGACAGTCCAAGTCTATTAGTGTGGTCTATCTTTGTACAACGCCCAAGAGGAGGCCGACTCGTTTAAGGGATGAGTATCAACCCTAAAATTGGTCTGAGGTCTTTTTGTGACTCCTTTTAGAAAGACAGCTATAGCAAAGGATGACTAAGTTATGTCCTATACCTCTAAGAGGTCGTGAGGGTCCTTGTATGAAGCCTAAGAGAAGGCATGAGAACTTTTAAGAAGCCGATGGGTCCTTGTACAAGGCCCAAGAGGAGGCGGGGATGCTTTTAGGAAGCCTGTGGGTCCCAAACCAAGAAAAGTTCAAGAAATGCTATTCACAGAGAATATATCATTTAGTGAAAATTCTGTGATTTGAAGAAACTCAGGAGATGTTATTCACAGAGAATAGATCAACTCCGGGGAGTAGAGTTTCTTTGACACTTTCTTGGGGTGACAGTCTGAGAAAAGGTTCACCTAGAATACTGCCTTTCTCTTTGTTCCATATTGTTTAACCCTAAGATAAGGGAAGACTGTATCTGGAAATCCTATGGAGATCTAGTTTTGACTGTATTTAAGAGTGACCAACATGGCTTTACCTAGTTCTAGACCTAGTTACCAGGGAAACTCTAAATAACTATACTAGTATATATACAGTTGATATATGCAAGTATGTAAAGGAGTATGAAAGAAGACTAACTGTGCGCAGCTTCCCACAATGCAGTTATATATATATTTGACATGTATTTAAAAGAATGAAAGAAGACTAACCATGCGCAGCTTCCCACAATACAGTTATATATATTAAAGCAAGTAAATGAAAGCGGATAAAAACTTATAGGTGAGCAAGCTTCCATGCTATTTTGTTAGTTTTTTAAAGAAATTAAAGAAAGTTTTGATAACAACTGTATATTTGAATCTAAATCAAAAGGGAAGTTGTTTTGAAAAGATTGTACTGGGACTTATACAACGTCTGAGGCCCAAAAGGTTTCCTGTACAAAAGCATGGGTCTTACAACTCAAGGAGAGGCCCAAAGATTATTTTGAAAAAGAAAGATGGGACTTACAACACGAGGGTAGGCCCAGATGGTTTGTTTGAAAACGGCGATCGCGCCGAGGTTTTTGAAAACACCGCGGGTCTTATACAATGTCTGAGGCCTAACAAGGTATCTTATTTACAAGGAATGTGTCTTACACTCTATTAGAGGCCCAAAAGTGTTTTTGTAGAAGTGATGGGGCTTACAACTCAAGGAGAGGTCCAAAGGTTATTTTAAACTGGCGATCGCGCCGAGATTTTTTTTATCGTGTCGGGACTTATACAATATCTGAGGCCCAAAATGGTTTTGGTTAAAGAGGATTGGATCTACACTCTATTAGAGGCCCATGAGTGTTTGAAAAAGATTTACGAGGGTGAAAATCAAAGAAACCCTAATTTCATCATTTTTAAAAGTAAATTCTGAAAGAAAATCAATATATAATGATAAAATACCAAATAAGCTTGAATAAACAACTTGTGATTTTTGGTTAAGATTTTAAAAATGACATTTTAATCACAAGATGAATTAAAACTCATTTGGTTTTGATTTTCAAGATAAAAATCCACTTTTAAAAGTGTTTAAAACAATTAAAAATGAATTTATTTACAAAAATACCAACTATATTAAATAATTAATATAAATCAGATTTTTTTTGTGGAATAAAATATTTTAACATTTTTGTGATTTTTTGCAAAAAGAACCAATCAAAAATCATTAAAATTGAAGGAGAAATTAATTTTCCAAATCATTTAAAATAATATAACAAATATTAAAAAAATGGAAAAAGTGGAAAAAAAGAGGATCTGGGGCGAGGGGGATTCGAACCCCAGACCTTTTGTGTGCAGCGTGCGCCTTCTACCACTGGGGTGGTGATACATCCGTGTATCAAAACCACCCCATGAATACATGAGGCATGCCTTGTTTTTGGCCTGGCCAAGGCAAGACAAGGCAAGGTTTTGGCCAAAATCGTGAAGCTTGTAACTTTCTCATTTCTCCATGGATTGGGACAAAATTTAGGTCTTTCTTGCCTAGAATTTCACAAGGAATCCAATGGTGGTGGTGGTTTTTTCAGACGAGGCTCCTATTTCAAAACCCGATAGTGTTCTTGAAATAGGCCTATAATTGCATTTTCTATGCTACCTCTTATTACAGACATGAATTACATGATGAATTAATTCAAACACAACATATATAACATGTATGAGATGTGCATGATCAGTGGACTTCAAAGCAATGCATATTTCAAAGAGTTCAAGTTGCGATGCTTACCTCTTTAGGAGCTTTTTGGGCTATCTGCTAAGTTTCTTGTGCCAGAAGTAATTTGATGCTTTAGACACTCTCAATTGATCCCTTAGAAGCTTTTAGAATGGTTGGAACCAGCTGGAATCCTCAGGAACAAGTTTGAGCTCTTTCTTGCAAAAAGGGCAAAAGTGACCAATATTGCAACTCTCTCAAATGGTGTTTCAGATGTGGGGAACCATTTGGGACAGCTCAAGGATGATATTTGGAGTGTGTTTGAGGCTTTATCTGGTTTTGAAAGTGAATGAATCAAGACATGGCTTGAAAAATGCAAAAAAAAGTCCAATTTTGAGGTTTTGAGAGGGGACTTTGAGATTTTGGTGTTACAGGCCACATGTGAGAGTTTAGACAGCTTAGATATGACATATTGGATGTGTTTGGATCATGAGTTCTGATGGAAATGCTCTCTAGCTCAAAAACTCAGAGTTACCTTGCAAAAGAAGGCATTTTGGCCTAGAGAAAGGGATTTTGAGGAAAGCAAGTGTTGTAGTGCTTTGGTGTACTCAAACTGAGCACAAATGAGCTCTATTTATAGTAGAGCAAAATTATTTTGCAAGCAATAGTGTTTGGCAACTACAGCAGGCCTTTGGCCAATTGGATCACTTTGGAATCTTTAGTCTCCTCTAGCCATTGACTAGAGGTTAGAGCACAGGCTTTGTAGCTTTGGTTCAGAGATAATTCTTGACTGAATTCAGTTGGAATAGGCTCAGTTCATGCCACCTTGGTGCATCCATTGAATCATTGAAAACAAAATTGGATATTTGGCATCTTTGTAGCCTTTTAGGTTTGGCATGCTACTTGTAGATTCATAGACTTTGGAGGCTTAGAGATCAGTTCACCCCCCTTGGATTTGATCCTCAGATGTGTCCAAAATGATGACAAGGCTTGGATTTGTCAGATTTGATCAAATCGAGCAAAATGCACAAAATCTGCCAAATCTGTCTTGGAAAAATCAGTTCATGAGGCCATGTTTCAAGGGTTGTATCTCCTTGCTTAAATGGAATTTGGAGATGATATGGTACTTGTTAGAAAGCCCTCATGACATTCTTCAACTTTGATGTCCAACCCAAGACCTGGTTTGACTTGGATCAAGATGAAAAATGTCCCTACATTTTGGAAAAAGTAAGGCAGATTTTGACTTAGTGAAAATTTCACTAAGTATTGGAAAAATGTGATTTTCATGCTATCAGCAATTTTGATCACTCCATAACTAAAAATCCATGAAGAATTGGAATGAGATGTAGTTGACACTTTTAAAGTATGCCATGAGAGCTACAAATCCATCTTTGGACCATCCAAAACGATTGCTTGGATCTCAAGTTATGATCCTTGGAAGTTGGTACCCTAGCCATTTTGTTTCATAACTTGGAAAAATTCTAAGTTTATTATGGTTACCCCTTTTACAAGTTATCCCACTTTCTTTGGTTTTTCTTGATGAATGATGATTCCAATCACACATTAACATCATTTTAGGGTTAAGGAACCTTGGTTGACCAAAAAAAACAAAAAGTCAAACTTTGACTTTTTGTACAGTTGACTTTTTCAGCAGATGAAATCTAAACTGCGCGATCCCCTATGAAATTGAAACTTGTGAATCAAGCTTCTTGGATTAATCCATTGTTGCAAATGGATCAATATGGTGTATTGGAGACCCTCAAATCATGTCCTGAGGTCTTGGCTCATGTTTTGTCCCAAAAGTCAACTTAGGGGTGAATTAGGTCAAGAGACCCTAATTCCTGATTTTTTGTGAATGCATCCCCTGAGGCTAAATTGGCTTGATGATTGGGTTCATGAGGTCCCTTGGAGTATCTTGGTTCATGCTTTGAAGCATTGGCTCATGCCCAGATGAAAATTCCCATCTGGAGGCCCTGGTCGACCAAAACCCTAATTTGGTGACACTGGCGATCTTGAGGCTTAATCCACTTGGAATGTTGCAACTTTGTGCTTGGTTCTTGATGTGGGAGTCCTCTTGATCCTTTATGGGTGTTTGAGAGTTTAGACAAGTTGAAGATCATGTCATTCCTTGATTGATCCTTTGTCTGAGTGCTCAGAGAGGGCTTGAAACCCTAATTCTTGTTTGCGGTGAATGCTCACCCATCTTTGGGGAGACTGATGAGGCATAATGATACATCCATATTGTGGACATGATTTACACAATGATGGGGAATCTTGGTGGTAAAAATTGGGGGTATAACAATATCTTGACAAGACAAGACATAAAAGTATTATCTGTCCCCACGTCTCTATCAAGCCGCCATCAGTCTAAATAGCTATGATTACTTTTCAACGGTCATTTTTACACAACTATATAAAGACATGAGGACTTGAAGAAAGATACAACAATCACACGAAAGCTCTCTGCAAAAATACTCTATTACGAATATCTTTCTTAAGTCATTTAGATCTAAACTTGTTTATATTTTAGCTTGTATAAGAAGCATTATTCTGTAAACGATACTCATTCAAACTTAGGTTTCTATTCCTTAAGAAAGACTTGTAAGGTTAGATTTCTTGAGAAGTCTAAGACGTGTTGTCTTAGAGGATTGTTCCTTGACAAAGACCGGTAAGGTTGGATTTCTTGAGAAGTCTAGAACTTGAGAGTTTTAGAGGTTGTTGTTAGTCACCAATAGTTTGGCTTGTGCATTGTATTAATCTAATTGATTAGTGGGTTAAGATCTCGATTGAGAGAGGCAAAATCACCTTGAAGGGTGTACTAGATTAACTTGAGGAATTCTCAAGTGAACTAGTATAAACATACTGTGTTATCTCTTTCTTAGCTTCATTAAGATTATTACTCTTAAATTAGAAAGTTGTTAAAAAGGGGTTAGTTTAAAGAAACGATTTTATTTTGAAAAACCAATTCAACCCCCCCCCCCCCTTTCTTGTGTTTTTCTCAACTTCAATTGGCATCAGATCCCCGGTTCTGAGGTGATAAAAAGGTTGAACTTTTATCAAACACTTAACAGTGTTCAGTACCGATCCAAGTGTGAAAAACAATGGTTGCACCTGAACCAAATGTTACTGCTAATGAAAGAGATTCTTATAATGCAAAACCTCCTATCTTTGATGGGGAAAATTTTGACTATTTGAAAGATAGAATTGAAAGTTACTTTCTGGCTTTTGACTTAGATCTATGGGATCTGGTAGTTGATGGCTACAGTTACCCTGTAGATTCTGAAGGCAAAAAGATTGTCAGAAGTGCATTAACAGATGCTCAAAAGAAGACTTACAACAATCATCACAGAGCAAGAACGTTTCTGTTAAATGCAATTTCATATACGGAATATGAAAAGATCACAAACAAAGAAACTACAAAGTCTATTTTTTACTCTCTCCTAATGACTCATGAAGGCAACGCTCAAGTCAAAGAGACAAAGGCTCTTACACTAATCCAGAAATATGAAGTCTTCAGAATGGAAGACGATGAATCTATGGAAACTATGTTTTCAAGATTCCAGATGCTTGTTGTAGGACTCAGAGTTATGGACAAAGGTTATTCTACTGCTGATCATGTCAGGAAGATTATCAGAAGTCTGCCTGTCAAATGGAGACCAATGGTAACAGCCTTGAAACTAGCAAAGGATTTGAACAAACTAAGTCTTGAGGAACTAATCAGTTCTTTAAGGAGTCATGAAATAGAACTTCAAGAAGACGAACCTCAGAAGAAAGGTAAATCTATTGCTCTAAAGGCTAAGTCTGAAAAGAAAAACTTATCAAGTAGAGGAAGAATCTGAAGAATTTGAAGAAGATTCAGACGAAGATGAACTATCTCTCATATCAAAGAAGATAAGCCAACTGTGGAAATACAGAAGGAATAAGTTCAGAGGACCAAGAAGAAGATCTGAGTCCATACATGGTCAAAAGAAAGCTTATGGAAGAGAAGTTACATGTTTTGAATGCAAGGAGCCTGGACATATCATGAATGATTGTCCAAAGTTCAAGAAAGATGGAAAACCTAGAAAAGCTAAAAAGGGTCTTATGGCAACTTGGGATGATTCAGAGTCAGAAGAAGATTTCGACGGAGAACATGCCAATGTGGCACTCATGGCTAAGACCAGCACGAATGAAGTTCTATCAGAAGAAGAACTATCAGACTCTGATGACGACAGAGAGGTACTTTCGTCCTTATCTCATTCTGAACTTGAAATAGGATTATCTAAACTTATGGAAAGGTATCAACTTCTTCTAAGAAAACACAAAACTCTGAAAAAAACTTTTATGGTTCCTTCCGAGGACCTTACTAAGAACAAGCAAACTATTTCTGAATTAAATGAAAAATTATTTTTCTTAGAAAAATAAAATGTTGTTTTAAAAAGTAAAGTATCTAAGTTAGAAGAAGAGATCACGTCTGACATAAATGTCACTAATGAAGTGGTCAGATATGATAGAGCTTTTCAGCTCTTCCTTGCTAAAAGCATAGATAGAAGTAAAATGGCTTCAATGATCTATGGAGTTAGCAGAAATGGAAGTAGAGGTCTAGGATATTCAGGACCATCACAACTATATGATGAAACCAAGAATATCAAACTAATACCTCTATCTAAACATTTTGTGCGTGCTGACACTAAACTAAAATGTCCAGAACCAGAAGGTTCTAAGTTTGTTATATCACAAACACAGACACAGAAGAAAACTTCCAAACTCAAATATTATGCACAAATACCGCACTATTATCTTGCTGCACAAAAATCCAAAGGTGTCAGAACCTCTAGAAAGACTAATGTGAAAGGACCCACAAAATGGGTACCTATGAATAAGATAGTTTATGTTGCAGATATCCTTAATGGCGCCACTGAAACACCAGTCATGGTACCTGGACAGTGGATGCTCATGACACATGACAGGAGAAAGGCATATGTTCCAAGATTTGAAACATAAGCCTGGAGGCGTCGTTGGTTTCGGAGGAAACCAGAAGGGAAGAATCATTGGCTCCGGAACCGTTGGTAATGGTAAACTTCCTTCTATAAATAATGTCATTTTAGTTGAAGGCCTAATGCATAATCTATTGTCAATTAGCCAACTTAGTGACAATGGTTATGACGTTATTTTCAATCAAACGTCTTGTAAGGTTGTTAGTCAGAAGGATGGATTTGTTCTGTTCAATGGTAAGAGGAAGAACAATACTTACAAAATTAAACTATCAGATTTAAAACATCAGAATGTAAAGTGTCTTCTGTCTGTCAATAAAGAGCAATGGGTCTGGCATAGACGTCTGGGTCATGTTAGCTTGAGAAGAATCTCTCAGCTGAACAAGCTAGGACTTGTCAAAGGTTTGCCAAATCTGAAGTACTCTTCAGATGCTCTTTGTGAAGCATGTCAGAAAGGCAAGTTTTCAAAAACTTCTTTTAAAGCAAAGAATATTGTTTCTACCTCTAGACCATTGAAACTTCTTCACATTGATCTACTTGGACCAGTGAAAAATGCTTCTATCAATGGTAAGAAATATGGACTAGTCATCGTTGATGATTACAGTCGTTGGACATGGGTAAAACTCTTAAGACACAAGGATGAGTCATATTCTGTGTTTGCTTCTTTCTGCACCCAAGTGCAAAACAAAAAGAATTGCAAAATCGTCAAGGTCAGAAGTGATCATGGTGGAGAATTTGAAAACAAAGATTTTGGAAAACTTTTTAATTCGCATGGGATATCTCATGATTTTTCTTGCCCTAGAACTCCACAACAAAATGGAGTTGTAGAAAGAAAGAATAGAACTTTACAAGAAATGGCTCGCACCATGATCCAAGAAACTGACATGGCTAAGCACTTTTGGGCAGAAGCAGTTAACACAGCATGTTATATTCAAAATAGAATCTCCATAAGACCTATTTTGAGTAAAAATCCCTATGAATTGTGGAAGAATAAAATTCCCAACATTTCTTATTTTCACCCTTTTGGATGTATCTGTTTTATGTTAAACACTAAAGAGAATCTTGGCAAGTTTGATTCCAAAGCACAGAAGTGTCTGTTGTTAGGATACTCTGAACACTCAAGAGGCAACAGAGTTTATAACAGAGAATCACGGATTATGGAAGAATCAATTCATGTCAGATTCGATAATAAGCTTGACCCTGAAAAGTCAAAGCTAGTTGAAAAGTTTGCAGATTTGGAAATCAACTTTTCAGAACCTAAAGAAAAGACAGATGAAGTTAAAATTCTAGAAGTTCCTACTTTTGATATCATTTATGTATCGTCTGATACTCCACAACAAAAGAATAGGAGAATCTCAACTTCACACCCTGAAGAACTGATTCTGGGTAGCAAGGACGCTCCCATCAGAACCAGATCAGGTTTCAAACCCTCTGAAGAAATTCTTCTAGGATTGGTGTCGTTAATTGAGCCAACGACACTTGATGAAGCTCTTATGGACAAGGACTGAGTTCTGGAAATGGAAGAAGAACTTAATCAGTTCTCAAAGAACGATGTATGGGATCTGGTCCCAAAACCTAAAGATGTCCATGTAATTGGAACCAAATGGGTATTCAGAAATAAGCTAAATGAAAACGAAGAAGTTGTCAGAAATAAGGCACGACTTGTTGCCCAAGGTTACAGTCAACAAGAAGGGATAGATTACAACAAAACTTTTGCTCCAGTCGCCAGACTAGAAGCTATACGCTTGTTAATTTCTTTTTCAGTAAATCACAACATCATCTTATACCATATGGATGTTAAGAGTGCATTTTTGAATGGTTATATATCAGAAGAAGTTTATGTCAAACAACCTCCTGGTTTTGAAAACTCAGAGAAGTTAGATTTTGTTTTTAAACTCAAAAAATCTCTCTATGGTCTGAAACATGCTCCCAGAGCTTGGTATGATAGATTAAGCAATTTTTCTTTTAGAAAATAACTTCACCAGAGGAAAAGTTGACACCACTCTTTTCTGTAAATCGTACAAAAATGATTTTCTTATAGTTCAAATTTATGTTGATGATATTATTTTTTGTTCTGCTAATCCCTCTCTATGCGAGGAATTTTCAAAGTTAATGCAAGCAGAGTTCGAAATGAGCCTGATGGGTGAGCTGAAGTTCTTCCTGGGAATTCAAATTGATCAGAAACCAGAGGCTACTTACATTCATCAAAGTAAGTACACTAAAGAACTTCTGAAGAAATTCAACATGATAGATTGTAAGATAGCAAAAACTCCAATGCATCCAACATGTGTTATGGAAAAAGAAGAAGTAAGTGGTAAAGTTTGTCAGAAGACCTATCGTGGTATGATAAGGTCTCTTTTGTATTTAACTGCTTCTAGACTTGATATTTTGTTCAGCGTTCATCTGTGTGCTAGATTTCAATCAAATCCTAGAGAATCTCATTTAACTGCTGTTAAAAGAATTCTAAGGTATCTGAAAGGAACTACTAACCTTGGCTTGATGTATGAGAAAACATCAGAGTATACTCTATCTGATTACTGTGATGCAGACTATACTGGAGACAGATTGGAAAGAAAAAGCACATCTGGAAACTGTCAGTTTCTAGGGAAGAATCTGATCTCATGGTCAAGCAAGAAGCAATCTACAATTGCTCTATCTACAGCAGAAGCAGAGTACATTTCCGCTTCTCTATGCAGTACGCAGATGCTCTGGATGAAAAATCAGCTAGAAGATTATCAGATACATGAGAGTAACATCCCTATCTATTATGATAATACTGATGCTATCTGTTTAAGTAAAAAACCAATCTTGCATTCTAGGGCTAAGCACATAGAAATTAAACATCACTTTATTAGAGACTATGTTCAGAAGGGAACTCTATGTTTAAAATTCATCGATACAGACCATCAATGGACTGATATTTTTACAAAACCCTTGGCTCAAGATAGATTTCGATTTATTCTGAAGCATCTGAAAATAGATTTTTGTTCAGAGTAAGATCGTATCAGAATCAGATGTGTTTAGTTAGAATCTAAAGAAATTAGATTATTTTTTACTCAGGTACACTTGTTTAATCTCAGTTATCAGAAGCTACTTCGGTCAGAAATGTCTCTGATCAGATGGAAACTCTTGAGTTGTCTAGATTCTGAGAATATCAAAACGTGGTACTTGAATTAGAAGATGATTAACGCGTGTAACCTCGGTTATATCCAAATCATTACATCTATTTTAAAGTCCACAATGAACAATAATCTTTCTTGGAATTTATTTAAAATCATAATTGCGTTCATTCTTTAACTCCCAATACATTATTTTAACTTTTCAAATTTCAAAAACACTTTATAAATCTACTCACACTACCTCACATTCACTTCCACACTTTAAGAAACCCTAAAACCCCCAAATCGCTTCTCTCTCTCTCTCTCTCTCTCTCTCTCTCTCTCTCAACTGCTCATCTATTATTCTCATCTCGATCAATCACAAACTTCATCATGATGAATCACATTCAACAAGAAACCGTCAAATTCTCCAAAGAAATGGGAGCATCTTTGAATCCATCGAAAGGGTTATCATCTTCATCAGTTGTGCCTGCTACCACCTCCGTGAAGATGGCTGGTTTCTACCTGAGTGAATCGCACATTCAAAGATAACACAGAGTCTCCACCGAACTTTATTTAGTCCCAAAGGACAGGGAAACTATCGATAAAACCTAAGGGGAAGAGAAACGGGAATGGGGGGGTCGGTTATGCGAAAGGAAGGTATTAGCACCTAACGCATCCGTCGTACTCGACGGGAACCATTTCGCTTGCTTCTAGGCTTGGATGGGTTATCTATCTAAAGGCTTCTAGCTAAAAGAAAGAGGAGAGAGAGAAAGGGGGAAAAGAAAGAAAATAAGGAAAGTGCTCGCGGAGGAAAAAGGTCCTCGTGCCTACGTACCCTCATAGTGCAATGAGGAAGTCAGAGCGCCGTAGTTCATGGAACCAGGGGACGAAGAAAAGGAAAGAAAGGAGGAAGACGGAGGAAATGGTGGAAGTGTGCTCGCCAAGACATCGCGTCTCGTGCCTACATATCATACATTCAAAAGAATGCAGAATCAGAGCTTCCGTAGTTCGGGGAACTAAACGGAAAAGGAAAACGGGAAAGAAACAAGGAGACGGAAGAAGTGGCGTCGAAACCAAGAGCAAGAGTGAAAGAAAAAACTCTACTAGGAAAGACCCCGCAGTAAGAGCATTTGCACAAGAGAATAGGAAGAGAATGGTGTTAAAACCAAGAATGAAAGAAAATCCGCTGGGGATAGCAAAGAGAATTGGTGTCGAAACCAAGAAAGTAAGAACAAGGGGAATAGGAAAGACTCCTCCGGGGATCCAAATAAAGGGATGGTGTCATAACCAAGAGAAAAGGGAGACTCGGTATATTAACTGGCTGGCAGTGGTTAACCGAAGAGAGTAGACCCTGGCGGGGAAAAGGAGCTCGTGTCAACAGACGGACTGTGATAAACTAAGAGAGAGAGAGAGTGCTGAACTGAGAGAAGGTGTTTGACTCTGAGGAGGCCTCGGTATATTAACTGGTAAACAAAAGTTAATCGAGGAAAGAAAGGACAGCAACCTTGCGGGGGTAGAGAAGCATTGGTTTTAGCAGAGAAAACTGCGATTAGCCAGAAAAGCGGGTGTAGGACCGAACGAAGGTCGTGACCCAAAGGGGTTCGGTAAACTGACTGAACAAACAGTACTCAACCGAAGAAAGGGTATTTGAACCAAAGAAAGGTTACTAACCCAAGGGTGCAAGTATTCGAACCAAGAGGAGATTGCCAACATGCGGGGGATTCGGTATTTACAGACGGACTGTGACCAACCGAAGAGAAAAGCGAGTGATTAACCAGAAGAAGGTGATTAACTTGAAAGGGTTCAGTATTTTAACAGACGGACTGTGGTTAACTGAAGAAACGGGTGATTAACCAAGAAGAAGTGATTAACCCAAGGGGTGCTCAGTGATTAACAGATGGGCTGTGATTAACTGAAGAGACGGGTGATTAACCAAGAATAGGTGATTAACCCAAGAAGGGAGCAGAACCAAGAGAAGGTTGCGAACTCCAGGGGAAAAATGGTCGTGACGGGAAAACTGTGTTGGACCAAAGAAAGAGAATTGATACTCTTCAGGGGAATCAAAAGCAATGATTGATTACAAGAAGAAAGGAGTAATGAAACAAAGAGAGTTTGCTAGCGCAAGAATAATAGGATCATAACCAAGAAGAATGGTGATAGATCAAGAGAGAGATTGAAAGAGATAGGAGTGATCAAGGATCGAAAGAGATTTTCAAAGAGCGAAGAGTGATCAAGGATCGACTCGACTGGGAAAGGAAAGCAACACTACCGCCCGGAGATAGAGTTGACTAAGCCAAGCACAGGGTCATTTGTCCCCTACCTGAAGTAGTGAGAATGAGAGTAGGAATTCCCCCTTCTCATCCCTTCCCTAACACACACAGGGTGTAATGCGGAAGTTGAACCGGATGGCACAACAGCTCCAAGTTGTACAGTGCTCCTGCGTAGAGAAACGGATAGCATAACGGCGTCAATTTGTACAGTGCTCTGATGCAAGGCGCAGCACGAAACTCCAACTCCACGGGGAATGAGAGAGAAAGCTCTAAAGGAGGCCTAAAGAGAGGAAAAGGGAAGATCGATTAATCGAAACAAAGTTTCGATCAATTAATCAAGGGAGAAACATGCTAACAACTTTCCAAAGAGGATGAAAAGTCATTAAAGCAAAAAGGAGTGAATTATTGATTACACAAGATTAAGTTTACCCATGAAGAATAAACTTAATGCAAACTGAAATGGAAAGTGCAAAATAGTTCCAAAGGATCATCCAAATGCCACACAAAATCATGCATCATGTGAACAAAGATAGTACAAGAATTGCTATGTTCATACAATGCTGAGAACATGAAACAAATGAATAATCGAAAATGTGCATCGAAAGTTCATGAACATGCTTCAACCAGAAGTGAAATGACATTAAAAACATCCATAAAATCAAGCATGACAATTAATGGAAGTTAAAATGAAGAAAGCATGGCAAACACACTTGAAAATGCAAGAAAATGGCCTTCTGGTTCAGTGTTAATCGATTAACTCAATTGCACTGCAAAGTGTTAATCGATTAACACGTGAAAAAGTGCAAAAAAACACTGGTTAATCGATTAACACAATTGCACTGCAATGTGTTAATCGATTAACACTGTATAGGGAGCAGAAAATCAGTTTTGAAAAGTGCTTTTGGCCAACTTTTTGATTGTGCAATCACTCCAATGCTAGGGCAAACAATTATGCACGAAAAATTAAGCTTAGAAACAGCAAATGATCAACAATAGAATCAATTAACAATCAAGATCAAGGATCAAGCAAAAGTGTAATCAATTCACATGCAAGAATATCGAAATTACAACGCAAACGATACGAAAACGATCGAAATGATAAAATAAAAGAAATCCACCAACCTACAAGGCTGAGATGTGCCTTGGTAAATGTTACAAAGTGATCTTGGTGCAGAAAATCAAAGAAAACCAGAGGATTCTTGAATTGTAGCTGAAACGCGTTGAAACCGATCAAAAACGCGAAAATGCACTGAAATCGAACTTGCACCAAAATAAATGGTGGGAAACCCTTGGATTGAAGTAGGATGGGATGCAATTCCAGAAATCCAACCAAAGAATGCTAAATGATGAAGGTTTAGCTCAAGAATTAATCACTTTCAATGTGAAAAGTGATTAATCTTCAAGAATAAGAGCTTTTGGTGAGGTTTGATGGAGAAGAATTGAGATGAAGATGAAGAATGAGTAGAGAAATCAGAGAAAAAGTGAGAGAATTGAGAGTGAAAGGTGAGAAGTTTAGTGAAAAATGGTAGAGAATGGTTGAGGAATTGAAAAGTGAGTGGAGATGAGTTTATATAGACTTTAGGTTTGGAATATGAGATGGTTTGGAATTTGGTTTGGAATTAGCTTTGGGTTTGGAGCTAGGTTAGGAGTTAGTTGGACTTGACTCACTGGGTCAAGGCGGTTAACTCGGTTAGTTAGAACCAACTTGGTAACCATCCCAAGGTGAACTCCAACATCCAAGGATCCACATTACTTGGACAACAAGGAACATGGTGCACTTTATTTGAAGTGAAGTATCATAGCAAATGCACTTGGAATGAATTGAGTAGCTTGGAAATGTTTAGAGGTGTCTAGAATATTCCATATGCTGCTAGAATCCAAGACCAAAATGTGTGCAAAGGTGCTGTCATGAAAAAGCAGCAAATTGTGCCTATTTTACCTGTGTTAATCGATTAACACAATTGCACTGCAAATGGTTAATCGATTAACCAGGCCAAAATATGCCCAATTTTCCTAAAAAAAAGGTGTCGTGATCCCGGTTTCGATTTTCCACCTCTTGTATTGCTGAATAGGTATGGAAACCTTCATTTTGTGCTCGTTTTGACGATGTGATGACCTTGTGAGGATATGATTAATCGGGTTTGGAAAACCTGAATATCCTGCAATCAAAACACCAGAGGAAAAGCGCGAATGCGTATGCCGGCGATGCTTATGCTTATGCTTATGCAAAAGGCAAAAGAGGGAGGTCAAATTTCGGGTTACGACAGCTGCCCCTATTTAATCCTCTTGGACCTGAATGTACGAATCGCACAAGCTTTTCGATGATTCAAGGTAAAAGGGGATTAAATAAAAGAGTAGCTCAAGAATTTGGCCGACGGCGGCAAAAGAAGAGTTGAAAGTGTTTGAATAGAAGGGGATTAAATAAATGCGTTTCTACATGATGCTTGATATCATGCAATGCAGAGGCGCAGGATAAGGCACAGTGAGAAGTGATTAGGCAGAAATCGTAGCAAAACGACTTCGAAACCCTCTATCAGGGAGAGGACCCGCAAATGAAGACAATCTTTGCTGGAGAAGAAAGTTCACAAAGGATGATGATCCTGTCGGGGAGGGAAACCGAGAACATATCAGATTTCTAAATCACCATGGCTGTCCCTGTTGGGGACGAAAGAATCAGATCAATCCTTCCCACCAAGACTGGTTCTGCGTGGGGAAAAGAGATTCCTGAATCATGTTGACTCAACTGAGGAGAAACCACTGCTGCTGGTGACAGATAGTTCCTGATCATTTGGAGAAGATGCACAACCCTTGCTTGGGAAAAGAACAAAGCGTCTTTGCTGGGGACCACCTTGGCAACCTGCTGGGGAGAATGATGACTCTACTGAGGAACTGCTGAGGAGACAACAACTTCTTCATAGAATCATCCCATTGCCAGCCAGGCGTTAGGCTTACCAATGGATATTACCGCTCACCCTGCAGGAGTTACCAGTAACACATGCAATGCATATTGCTTTCTCGATTGATTTAACTTTTTATTGTTCTCAACGTTTTTTAGTATTATGTGATCACAAATAATTGTTTATTTTGCAAACAAAATACTGGAACGAAAACAAATTAAGGTAACAAAAATGCATCTTATTGAATGTTAAATTTTTGTACATAAAGTGTGTACAAGGATGCAAAATCCTTGATGAGGAAATTTTCAATAAAATTGAAAAACAAATGTAAATGGCAAAGGGAAATCATGTTTTGCATTGATTACAACATTGGCCACCATCCATAGTAAGTCTAGGTTCCAACACTTTGCACCAGTTGATGATGATTCGACTGCTCTGTTACCGTCTGAGGTCTAGCCGTGAGGAAAAGAGGCTCAAGTGTTCACAGTCAATGCCTTTATCCCTAATTTTTTCCTGGACATGTTTTCACTTTTTTTTTGTCCACCGGGATACCCATTTTTGCCTAAATCGCCCTTTCGGGTTTTCAACTTAGCGGGCTATTATTGTTTTTTTTTTCCATTGTCCCTAACTTTTGCATGGACATTTCTTTTTTTGGTCCATCGGGACGTCCATTTTTGCCTAGATTGTCCTTGCGGATGTCAATCTAGCGGACTTTTATCCTTTTTTTTTCAGGCATAATATTTTTTGACTGTATCAGAGTTCACGGGCGATGGCAACTCATCCCCATCCATTGTGGTAAGGATTAGGGCTCTGCCTGAGAAGGCCTTCTTGACAACAAAGGGTCCTTCGTAGTTGGGAGTCCACTTGCCTCGTGGGTCCGAGTGAATAGGTGAATATCTCTTGAGCACGAGTTCGCCTTCGCAGAATGTTCGAGGAAGAACTTTCTTGTCAAAAGCTCGCTTGAGGCGTCTCTGATACAATTGACCATGACAAACGACTGTAATGCGCTTCTCTTCGATGAGATTCAGCTGGTCGTATCTGGATTGAACCCAATCGGCTTCATCAAGACCTGCTTCCATGATGACTCTGAGCGAAGGAGTTTCGACTTCGATGGGTAGAACAACCTCCATACCATACACAAGCGAATACGGAGTTGCCCCAGTAGAAGTACGAACTGAAGTTCTATAGCCATGCAGTGCAAAGGGCAGCATTTCATGCCAATCCTTGTAAGTCTTGACCATTTTCTGGACAATCCTCTTGATGTTTTTGTTTGCTGCTTCAACGGCGCCATTCATCTTGGGCCGATATGGTGAAGAATTGTGGTGCTCGATCTTAAATTCTTGACACAACTCCTTCATCATGTTGTTATTCAGGTTGCTTGCATTGTTCGTGATAATGTTGCTAGGAATGCCATAACGGCAGATTATCTCTTTCTTGATGAATCTGGTAACCACTTGTCGTGTAACATTTGTATAAGAAGCAGCTTCAACCCACTTGGTGAAGTAGTCGATAGCAACTAGAATGAATCGATGACCATTGGAAGCCTTCGGCTCGATCATTCCAATCATATCTATACCCCACATGGAGAATGGCCAAGGTGCAGTCAAGACATTCAATGGAGTTGGAGGCACATGGATCTTGTCTCCGTAGATTTGGTACTTGTGACACCTTTAGGCAAAGTTGTAACAATCTACCTCCATTGTCGTCCAGTAATACCCAGCCCGAAGGATCTTCTTGGCCATAGTAGGACCTTTAGCATGTACACCCTTGCAGCCCTTATGTATGGACCTTATGATCGTGTTTGCTTCGTGTCTATCCACGCATCTGAGCAACACGGAGTCATAATTCCTCTTGTACAATATACCACCACTTAAGAAGAACTTGGCGCAAAGCCGTCTAAGAGCCTTCTTGTTAGTGATAGTGATACCCTCGGGATATTCCTGTTTTTCCAGATATCTTTTGATGTCGTAGAACCAAGGCTTGTCATCAGACTCATCCTCGATTGCTAAACAGTGTGCCGGTTCGTTCAAGTGATCAATGCGGATATGAGGAGCTTCATTCTTCCACAACATGGATGCTAAAGTGGCAAGAGCATCAGCTAGTTGATTTTCCTCTCTGGGAATATGATGAAAGGTGATCTCATCAAAGTAAGGAATCAACTTCGCTATGTGTTGTTGGTACGGAACCAGCTTGGAATCCCGACTCACAAAGTTCCCTCTGACTTGACCGATGACCAAGGCAGAATCTTCATAGACCTCAAGAATCTTGATTCTCATGTCAATTGCCACTTCAATACAGTAGATACATGCTTCGTATTCAGCCATATTGTTGGTGCATGTAAAGCATAATCTAGCAGTGAAGGGGAGGTTAAAACCTGTTGGAGAGATGAGGATAGCACCGATTCCACGACCTTTAGAATTGGAGGCACCATCGAACACGAGCGTCCATCGCGCCCCTGGTTCGGGTCCTATGTCAGGGTCTGGAGTCTCATAATCTCTGATAAACAGAACATCCTCATCGGGAAAGTCAAACTTCATTTGTTGATAACCCTCTATAGGTTGATGAGCAAGGTAGTCAAACAAGACGCTCCCTTTTATTGCTTTCTGGGTAACATGTTGGATATCATACTCAGTTAACAGCATCTGCCACCGAGCAATCCTTCTAGGGACAACATGCTTTTCGAATATGTACTTTATCGGATCCATTTTGGATATCAACAAAGTAGTATGGCAAATCATGTATTGTCGTAGGTGTCGAGCAGCTCAGACCAGAACACAACAAGTTTTCTCCAAGAGTGAGTATCTGGTCTCACAATCAGTGAACTTCTTGCTCAGATAGTAAATTGCATGTTCTTTTCTGCCAGTGTCATCATGTTGACCTAATACACATCCCATCGATTCATCGAGAATGGTGAGATACATGATTAAAGGCCTACCAGGAACTGGCGGTACTAAGATCGGTGGTTCTTGCAAGTATTGTTTTATTTTGTCAAATGCTTCCTGACAATCATTATTCCATTCAACCGATTGATTTTTTCTTAGTAATTTGAACATTGGTTCACAGGTAGCCGTCAAATGAGAAATGAATCTTGAAATGTAATTGAGTCTGCCCAGAAAGCCACAGACTTCTTTTTCTGTTTTGGGAGATGGCATGTTCTGGATTGCCCGAACCTTATCTGGATAAACTTCAATGCCCTTCTGACTTACGATAAAGCCCAATAGTTTGCCAGATCGAACTCCAAAGGTGCACTTCGCAGGATTCAACCGCAATCTAAACTTCCAGAGTCTGTCAAACAGTTTCTTCAGATGAACCAAGTGATCATCTTCAGTTTTGGACTTGGCAATCATATCATCCACGTAAACCTCAATCTCTTTATGTATCATATCGTGAAAGAGGGTTGTCATGGCACACTGGTATGTTGCCCCTGCATTCTTTAGACCGAATGGCATGACTTTGTAACAATATGTACCCCATGGCGTGATAAAAGTAGTCTTCTCCATATAAGTTGGGGACATCTTGATTAGATTATATCCTAAAAAACCGTCCATGAAGGAAAAGACAGAGAACTGCGCTGTTTTGTCTACCAAGACATCAATATGAGGCAAAGGAAAATCATCCTTCGGGCTCGCCTTGTTGAGATCTCGATAATCCACACACATTCTAACTTTACCGTCCTTCTTGGGAACCGGGACAATGTTGGCAATCCATTTAGGATACTCGGAAGTGACTAGGAACCCAGCATCAAGCTGCTTCTTTACCTCTTCTCGAATTTTGAGTGACATGTCAGGTCTAGTCTTCCTGAGTTTCTGCTTGACAGGATCCAACCCAGGCATATCTTGATAGGACCAGGCAAAGATATCAACATACTCTTTCAACAACTTGACCAACTCGGAGTGTACATGCTCTGCAAGGGATGCGCCAACCTTGACTTCTCTTCTGACCTCATCAGTACCAAGATTAACAACTTCTACTGGCTCTTTGTGTGGCTGAATCTCTCTACGCTCGTGCTCAAGGAGCCCTTCTAGTTCAGCCGGTATTTCACAATCTTCCTCACCATCTTCTTCGGCTTGGTTAATTGGAATTCCAGAATTACAATGGATGTTTGCCATGTTGTTATCAATGCTTTTATTAGTTCTGCATATTTATGAATATGTTTAGAATGAGCTATTTAAAAAGCGAAAAAGAAAAGAAACTTTTGCCATTTGTTTTTTTGAAAAAGTAAAATAAAGAAAGAAAATAGAGCATGATTTTGAATGCAAAAAACTTTTATTTATTGATCACATAATATTGTAAAAGCGCGAGGCCCTTTACAAGCTATCCACTCGTCTCGGGCTAGGACGAGGGAATGAGAAAGCAAAATGCATTACATGTTATATGGGAAAACCACAGGAATCACGGTAGATGTCCAATTGTTGAGCTTGAAACCCAGCGGACACTTGTGCACAAAACTTGCAATCTGATTACTGGGACCAGCATCATCAGCAGCTGCCACGAGGTCCCCCTGCTAAAAACCCGCACTATGGAACTTGACAAAGTTGCATTGCTTCTGATTTAAGGAACCAGATTGACGACCAGGATGATAGTCCACTCCAAAACGATTATGCTTCTCAACCACATCAATCACGTGCCCCCAGCCTGGCAAGGCACCTCTATCGATGGTCTCTTTAGCACTCTTAGCAGATGCTAAAGTCAATTGTGGTGATCTATTTTGACTACTTGAAGCAGAGCTGACATCTTCGAACTCGAGACACTGCAACGGCACCTCAGCTATGCCTTCTTCGATCTCGACGTATCGAAAAGATGATAACTCGCTTACAATCAAATCCTCTTCACCACAGACAATGACAAGTTGATCCTCAAACATGAATTTCAACTTCTGATGTAAAGTGGATGTAACTGCTCCTGCCGCGTGGATCCACGGACGACCTAGTAGGCAACTGTACACTGGATTGATATCCATCACTTGGAAAGTAATGGTACACAGATGTGGCCCAATATTGATGGGTAAATCCACTTCTCCGATGACTTGCCTTCGAGAACCGTCAAAGGCTCTGACAACTAAGGCACTTGGTCTCATCTCGACTCCTTCAACTGGTAATTGACTCAACATGCCCTTAGGCATCACATTGAGCGAAAAACCAGTATCCACTAGAACACGAGATAGCAGGATGTCTGTGCAGGTTACAGATATGTGCAACGCTTTATTGTGGACAGTTCCTTCAGGAGGTAATTCTGATTCATTAAAACCCAAGTATCGACTTGCGGTTATGTTAGTCACTACATCATCGAATTCGACGACGGATATATCTTGCATAACGTGGGCGTTGTTCAACACTTTCAACAAAGCTGATCTGTGTGCAGGAGAACTCATGAGTAAGGATAAAATTGAGATCCTCGAGGGAGTCTGACCCAGCTGATCCACAATCTTAAAGTCACTTTTCTTGATCAACTTAAGGAACTCTTGATCATCAAGGGTCTCCTTGCTCTTTGAAACATCCTCAGATGGAATAATCGGTACTGGAACGGTAGTAGATGCCCCTTGTTGAACAACAGGGGTTGCGAATGCAGGTGTCTCCTTGGGAGAAACAACAATTGGAATTTGCACAGGCTTCGTAGTGACCTTCGGAGCAAACACTCATCCACTACGAGTCATACCTCCACCAGCTGTAACATTCACGATCTCTGATTCAGCGAACCTTATCTCTTGGCCTCCAGAAAACACAGAAGACCCATACTTCCACGGTACCTCTTTAGAATTCTGATACGGAAACGACTTTGGTGGGCAAACAACGATGGGTTGCACCTTTTTCTGTTTAGGGGATTCAACTGGAACCTTCCTATAGACGATGGTGAATGGCTCAATAGCAGCAACTTCCTCAACAGGTTTAGATCTGGAAAATTGTACTTCGCCACGGTTCATCAAAATCTGGACACAACCCTTCAGCCTTCGACACTGGTTGGGATTATCGTCACAAATTTGACACTTACCATGCAAACCCTTCAACAGCCCATGTTCCTTCAATTTCTTGAAAATCACAGCCATCAGGGTCTTTACCTCATCGACATCCATGATCAATTCAGCCCTTGAATTATCCTCAACCATGTTAACCGCAGGCCCACCGTGATTCGGCAACGAATTACTCTGAATGTTGGGTTCTTCCTCAGCAAAAGTCAGAACCTTCTTATCAATGAGTTCCTAAACCTTGGTTTTGAAAACAAAGTAATCCTCTGTTGCATGTCCTATGTATCCAGCATGATAGGCACAAGATGCATTTGGGTTATGCTTCGGGCCAAATGGAGGAATTGCAGGTGCAATATGCTTGGGTACAATTGTCCCTTGGTGAACCAGAGAAGGAAATAATTCAGTGTATGACACTGGAATTCTGTCAAAATTCGGATGCTTACAGTTTCCTTGATTGTTGTTGTTCTGACAGTTTTGATTCTGCTGATTTTTGTTGTTCTGTTGATTATGTTGCTGATTCTGAGCATTCTGAACTGGTTGTTGCGGATGATACTGATATGGAGGTTGTTGATACTGTGCAGCAGCAATGTACGGATACGGATAATACGGCATGGGAGCCATGGGAGCTTGATACTGAGGAGAAACTTGAGCTGTAACAGCGTTGGCTTCACCTTCCTTTTTTCTTGGAATGACTGTTCTGAGACTTCCTAGTGGCCGGCTGCTGGGAAGCAGCTCCGGGAATCTTTCCAGTCTTTAAACCATTTTCAATCCGTTCGCCAATCGTTACCACATCAGTAAAATTCGATGAAGAACTACCCACCATTTTCTCATAATAAGATCCTTGCAATGTACCCATAAAGATGTCAACCAACTCATTGTCAGAGAGAGCCGGTCGCACACGAGATGCCATCTCACGCCATCTTTGTGCATACTCCTTGAATGTTTCAGCTGAGCTCTGAGACTGGTCCTGCAATTGCAATCTAGTTGGCACCAGATCAAGGTTATATTTATATTGTCTCATGAATGCTTCAGACAAATCCCTCCAAGTACGGATTTTGCTGCGCTCCAAGCCCATGTACCAATCTAATGAAGCGCCAGACAAACTATCTTGAAAACAATGAATAAGCAATTCATCATTATCAATATGGGATGCCATCTTCCTGCAGTACATAGTGACGTGACTACGCAGACAACTCAAGCCTTTGTACTTTGGCAAATCAGGTATCTTGAATTTCTGCGGCAACACAAAATTCAGAACCAAACACAAATCTTTGGCTTCCATACCAAAAGCAGAGAACCCTTCGATAGCTCTGATACGGTCTTCCAACAACTTGTAGTCAACCGATCTATTCTGATTAGTGGGCCTGACAAGAATCTGAGGATTTGGCAGCTGAGAAACGGCAAGAGCATTCACTTGCGGAGTAGTAAACTGAGAAGGATACACCAAACCCGGATTAACCATCTGACCAGCATTCTGACCCAATGGAACACCATAAAGATAATTTGGAGGAGGTACCCCAGCGGCTGAGGAAGATGCCCCAGGATAGAACATCCCAGGATGAACATTCGGAACAGCAGTTTAAGCAACTTGAGACAGAACCAGAACATGAATAGGAGGACCCCTATACACATGCTCTTCATCATCAGAAGTTTCAGTGTCGACCAATCTGGCAGTTTGATGATTTTGAAGATTCTCAGGATCATCATTCACCACTGGAGGTGGGACTAGAGTAGGCATGACCCATGGATAGGCGGCAGCATTCCCATTAGGCATGGGTGTAACAAAAGGCTGATATGGCATGAAGGCACTACCATTATTTGCAATCTGAGAAGTGTAATTCGGAGGCATGCCCCAAGGAAAACCAGCGGGCATCTGGTTGAAACTGGGTTGAACGGCAGGCTGATTCACAGGCTCAACTGGCACTTCAACTCTAGCAGGAGGAGGAACAACAACAGCAGGAGTAGTTGTAACAACAGGAGGACCAATCACAGTAGTGACAACAGTCGCATCAGTAGTAGTTGCAACAACAGTGGCAGCAGCAGCGGCGTCCCTCTGGGCACGAAGGAGCTCCATAATGACATCCATGTTCATCTGAAACTGATCCATCCAACCTTGGAATTGTGCCAGAGTTTCCTTGTAAGCATCATTCTCAGCTTCGAAGTCAGCCATGATTCTGGATTTGCTTGAGCGAGTAAAATACCGATGTCGAGTCGTCGTCTTGCTACAAGGAAGGCGGACAAGGATGAGCAACGGTTTCGGATGAAAGGACGTGCATATGTATGCAGATGAATGTATAATATGCATGCAAAAATAAAGTTTTAAATTCCAGGAATTCTCAAACTTATCTTTGTTGACAATAATCATAAAGCATGCAAGTAAAGGCATAAAAGATAGAGTGAGCAAGCATCTTCATTCATTCATTCAATAGAGGAAAGAAGTACAAGTCGAATACAAGTCAAATATCTGCCTTTTGGGCTACAAAAAAATCTGCACGGATCCTATCAAATACCACCCTACACACAGATAAGAAATGAAAAACTGCCCAAGGAAGCCGGCGCGGCAATGCATCAGTATATGCATCCCTCAACAACCCTGGTAGGTCCTCCAATGCATGCTCAGCAAATCTGGTTAGACGGTCGTGCCTCTCACTCCAATACTTCGCATCCTTCATGAGGTTGCGCAACAAAGAATGATTAGGTCCCTCAAGCATATCCTGAAGAAAGGCCTCCTTCTGATCCAGGAGGTTCTGTAGATGACGGCTTTGATGCTCCCAATGATCGCTCTCTGTGTTGAGCTGACTAATCTGCTCTTGGATCCGATGTGCTTGATCTCGCAGCTTCTGAATCTCACCGAAGACTTTGTCGAGCTTAGCTTGACATTGGGAAAAGTCCTTTGCTAATTGATTAGCATGGTCTTGTTCACTTTGCCACTTTGCCTTGAACTCAGATAACTTCCCTCGAAGCTCTTCCCTTTGGTCTTGAGATTATCCTCCAAATCTTTCTTACTAATGCAAATCGCATCAGCAATCAGATGAAACTTCGGACAACCACTAGTGTAAACATAAGGAACCCGCTTCTTGATCTCAACCTCCAGAATATAAGCATACTCCTCAAGTTTAGGTGCTAGCTGATAATCCTGAAATGTGAAGCACCTATATGGCAGGTCGTAGAACTGAACCAGAGTATGAATAGCAGTGATGTTGACTTCAGTGTTGAGTATGGTCAACAAATTACCATAAGTACCTATGAAAACCCCTCTGTGATCTCCAACTAACAAAGATGACAAACCACTCAAAATACCCAACTTAGGCTCCACAAACTTGTAACTGACGATGCCACGACAACCAGTACTCATCTCTATGATAATGTCAACAAAAGATAAGCCTTCGAATACCTGGAAATGCACATGCAAAAAATTAATTTACATGATGAAATGATATGCAACACAACAACAAGAAGCCATCACAACCCGAATAATCAAATCTGAACAATCCGGATATCTGCATATAATCTGTGTCAGTGCAACAATAATCTGGTGTGTCGGTGAAGAAATCTGGCATGTGTGAGAACAAGGGTATGAAGTGGCTTGTTTTCCTGCGAAAACCCATCCCCCTCACAGGTGTGATCTAGACACAACAAGGTGGTCCCTAGAAAAGGTCTCCCAAACCATAGGACTCAGGATGAAAATCCCCCGCCGTAGTGATTTCTCACAGGACGGAAGTATTCTCAAACGAATCACGATCTGGGATGTGGGTCTCGTGATATCCCAACGCGCAAAACGCAGGCCTCACGACTATCCACGTTCTATCCTATGTGTATACTAGGCCCGGTGTTAGGACCTTTCTCTCCAGTAATATCTACCCATCCCAACAACAACAAAAAAAGAAGATATCCAGAGTATGCAGCATATGAATATTCAAAGCAGTAAAGAAATGTGATAAATAAACATAAAGCTACAGCAAGTAAAGCGAGTAAAGCGCTAAAGATAAACACCCAAGCAAGCAAGAGAGCAAACAAAACTAGGCGAGACCCCTCAAGGGATGGACCAGCAAGAGGTCAATCTGTCCCCAGCAGAGTCGCCGACTGAAGATGGCTGGTTTCTACCTGAGTGAATCGCACACTCAAAGATAACACAGAGTCGCCACCGAACTTTATTTAGTCCCAAAGGACAGGGAAAATATCGATAAAACCCAAGGGGAAGAGAAACGAGAACGGGGGGTCGGTTATGGGAAAGGAAGGTAATAGCACCTAACGCATCCGTCGTACTCGACGGGAACCATTTCGCTTGCTTCTAGGCTTGGATGGGTTATCTATCTAAAGGCTTCTAGCTAAAAGAAAGAGGAGACAGAGAAAGGGGAAAAAGAAAGAAAAGAAGGAAAGTGCTCGCGGAGGAACAAGGTCCTCGTGCCTACGTACCCTCATAGTGCAATGAGGAAGTCAGAGCGCCGTAGTTCATGGAACCAGGGGACGAAGAAAAGGAAAGAAAGGAGAAAGACGGAGGAAAGGGTGGAAGTGTGCTCGCCAAGACATTGCGTCTCGTGCCTACGTATCATACATTCAAAAGAAAGCAGAATCAGAGCTTCCGTAGTTCGGGGAACTAAACGGAAAAGGAAAACTGGAAAAAAACAAGGAGACGAAAGAAGTGGCGTCGAAACCAAGAGCAAGAGTGAAAGAAAAAACTCTACTGGGAAAGACCCCGCAGTAAGAGCATTTGCACAAGAGAATAGGAAAAGAATGGTGTTAAAACCAAGAATGAAAGAAAATCTGCTGGGGATAGCAAAGAGAATTGGTGTTGAAACCAAGAAAGTAAGAACAAGGGGAATAGGAAGGACTCCTCCAGGGATCCAAATAAAGGGATGGTGTCATAACCAAGAGAAAAGGGAGACTCGGTATATTAACTGGCTGGCAGTGGTTAACCGAAGAAGGTGATTCGGTATTTATAGACGGACTGTGACCAACCGAAGAGAAAAGTGAGTGATTAACCAGAAGAAGGTGATTAACTCGAAAGGGTTCAGTATTTTAACAGACGGACTGTGGTTAACTGAAGAAACGGGTGATTAACCAAGAAGAGGTGATTAACCCAAGGGGTGCTCAGTGATTAACAGATGGACTGTGATTAACTGAAGAGACGGGTGATTAACCAAGAATAGGTTATTAACCCAAGAAGGGAGAAGAACCAAGAGAAGGTTGCGAACTCCAGGGGAAAAATGGTCGTGACAGGAAAACTGTGTTGGACCAAAGAAAGAGAATTGAAACTCTTTAGGGTAATCAAAAGCAATGATTGATTACAAGAAGAAAGGAGTAATGAAACAAAGAGAGTTTGCTAGCGCAAGAATAATAGGATCGTAACCAAGAAGAATGGTGATAGATCAAGAGAGAGATTGAAAGAGATAGGAGTGATCAAGGATCGAAAGAGATTTGCAAAGAGCGAAGAGTGATCAAGGATCGACTCCACTGGGAAAGGAAAGCAACACTACCGCCCGGAGATAGAGATGACTAAGCCAAGCACAGGGTCATTCGTCCCCTACCTGAAGTAGTCAGAATGAGAGTAGGAATTCTCCCTTCTCATCCCTTCCCTAACACATACAGGGTGTAATGCAGAAGTTGAACCGGACGGCACAACAGCTCCAAGTTGTACAGTGCTTCTGCGTAGAGAAACGGACAGCATAACGGCGTCAATTTGTACAGTGCTCCGATGCAAGGCGCAGCACGAAACTCCAACTCCACGGGGAATGAGAGAGAAAGCTCTAAAGGAGGCCTAAAGAGAGGAAAAGGGAAGATCGATTAATCAAAACAAAGTTTCGATCAATTAATCAAGGGAGAAACATGCTAACAACTTTCCAAAGAGGATGAAAAGTCATTAAAGCAAAAAGGAGTGAATTATTGATTACACAAGATTAAGTTTAACCATGAAGAATAAACTTAATGCAAACTGAAATGGAAAGTGCAAAACAGTGCCAAAGGATCATCCAAATGCCACACAAAATCATGCATCATGTGAACAAAGATAGTGCAAGAATTGCCATGTTCATACAATGCTGAGAACATGAAACAAATGAATAATCGAAAATGTGCATCGAAAGTTCATGAACATGCTTCAACCAGAAGTGAAATGACATTAAAAACATCCATAAAATCAAGCATGACAATCAATGGAAGTTAAAATGAAGAAAGCATGGCAAACACACTTGAAAATGCAAGAAAATGGCCTTCTGGTTCAGTGTTAATCGATTAACACAATTGTACTGCAAAGTGTTAATTGATTAACACGTGAAAAAGTGCAAAAAAACACTGGTTAATCGATTAACACAATTGCACTGCAATGTGTTAATCGATTAACACTGTACAGGGAGCAGAAAATCAGTTTTGAAAAGTGCTTTTGGCCAACTTTTTGATTGTGCAATCATTCCAATGCTAGGGCAAACAATTATGCACGAAAAATCAAGCTTAGAAACAGCAAATCAAGATTAAGGATCAAGCAAAAGTGTAATCAATTCACATGCAAAAATATCGAAATTACATCACAAACGATACGAAAACGATCGAAATGATAAAATGAAAGAAATCCACCAACCTACAAGGCTGAGACGTGCCTTGGTAAATGTTGCAAATTGATCTTGGTGCATAAAATCAAAGAAACCAGAGGATTCTTGAATTGTAGCCGAAACGCGTTGAAACCGGTCAAAAACGCGAAAATGCACCGAAATCGAACTTGCACCAAAATAAATGGTGTGAAACCCTACGATTGAAGTAGAATGGGATGTAATTCCAGAAATCCAACCAAAGAATGCTAAATGATGAAGGTTAAGCTCAAGAATTAATCACTTTCAATGTGAAAAGTGATTAATCTTCAAGAATAAGAGCTTTTGGTGAGGTTTGATGGAGAAGAATTGAGATGAAGATGAAGAATGAGTAGAGAAATCAGAGAAAAATTGAGTGAATTGAGAGTGAAATGTGAGAAGTTTGGTGAAAAATGGTAGAGAATGGTTGAGGAATTGAAAATTGAGTGGAGATGAGTTTATATAGACTTTAGGTTTGGAATATGAGATGGTTTGGAATTTGGTTTGGAATTAGCTTTGGGTTTGGAGCTAGGTTAGGAGTTAGTTGGACTTGACTCACCGAGTCAAGGCGGTTAACTCGGTTAGTTAGAACCAACTCGGTAACCATCCCAAGGTGAACTCCAACATCCAAAGATCCACATTACTTGGAGAACAAGGAACATGGTGCACTTGATTTGAAGTGAAGTATCATAGCAAATGCACTTGGAATGAAATGAGTAGCTTGGAAATGTTTAGAGGTGTCTAGAATATTCCATATGCTGCTAGAATCCAAGACCAAAATGTGTGCAAAGGTGCTGTCATGAAAAAGCAGCAAATTGTGCCTATTTTGCCTGTGTTAATCGATTAACACAATTGGACTGCAAATGGTTAATCGATTAACCAGGCCAAAATATGCCCAATTTGCTTAAAAAAGGTGTCGTGGTCCCGGTTTC
Organism: Lathyrus tuberosus; assembly: GCA_022829125.1. Taxonomy (NCBI): domain Eukaryota; kingdom Viridiplantae; phylum Streptophyta; class Magnoliopsida; order Fabales; family Fabaceae; genus Lathyrus; species Lathyrus tuberosus. Next base: position 12,996,571 of record JALAZF010000009.1, read on the forward strand.
GATTTTCCACCTCTTGTATTGCTGAATAGGTATGGAAACCTTCATTTTGTGCTCGTTTTGACGATGTGATGACCTTGTGAGGATATGAATAATCGGGCTTGGAAAACCTGAATATCCTGCAATCAAAACACCAGAGGAAAAGTGCGAATGCGTATGCCGGCGATGCGCATGCTTATGCTTATGCAAAAGGCAAAAGAGGGAGGTCAAATTTCGGGTTACGACACTCTGCAACCACTGCAACTGTTGCATCGACTTCATCCTCTCCTCCTGAGATTGATGAAAACCATGTTACTCAAAGAAATGCAGCAGTTACGTGTGTACGTCCTGCGGACGATCTAACTGTTCTCAAGGAATTGCATGTGGATTTCCAGAATCTTGCAAACAATGGGGTTGATCTTTCTGCCGAACTCGAATGTCAAGGATGGAATAACTACTTTGAATGGCTTAAAGTTCTATCTATGAATCCCTTGTAAAAGACTTTTGGAGACTGGCTGATACTGGCGATCTTCATGTTGTCTCTTTTGTTATGGAAAAGAAGATTATCATTACTGAAAAGTCGATTTCATATCTTCTAGGAACGAAGTTCTTGGAAGGGAAACGATTCTATGGAAAGCTCGAAAAATCTGACATTGCCATCAGCAAAGAAATCTTTACGAACTATCAATCTCAGAAAATAGATTATAAAAGTCTAGACTTGCATGATAAACTAAGAATGTGGCACAAGATCATTCTTGGTTGTATCAACCCAAGACCCCTGAAAAGTTCCACAGACTACTTCAATACTACTCAAAGGAACATGCTGTACTGTTTGCATAAAAAGAAGAAAATGAATTTGCCCTTCATCCTATTTTCCTATCTAAGAGACAAAGTGCGCAAGTCCAGAACAACGGCTTCACCTACAAAGAAGATTCCAACCTACATTCCTTTCGGGAGATTGCTCTCTGACATTTTGGTTGAAAGCGGCCTAGTGGATTATCTGATTAAAGAAGCCAGATATACAGAATATTTGGTTCCAAGCATTGGAGAGTCTTTAAATGCCACTACCCTGAAAAATATGAAAATAATCAAAGATGTTCAACTTAAACCTATGGTTATCCCTCATGAATGTGTGATACAAAGCAGAATTCAGGTGAAAGACTATCCCTCTTTTCACAGCTGTGAAAACAAGGAAGTTATTGCTGCACTTATTGTTATAATGGAAAAGGAAGGACAAGAAGTGTCTAAGGTTAGAATTGAAGAATTTGAGCCCAGTAGAGGAAAAAGGAAGCTAATCGAAGAGGATCCTGAACCCAAGAAAAAGAAGAAGGCTAACAAGTCAGGAACCTCCAAGACTTCTGCTCAAGATTCTCACTCTGAAAGAACTAGTAAGTCTGCCATCACTTCTTCTGTTTCAATAGTTGATGCTGAACCTGTCACTGTTTCATCATAGTCTCAACAAACTACCTCCATTCCCACCTTAAATCCACAAGTCAGCTTCAAGTCACCATCGTTTTCAATTCCACCACCAATAACCTCTATTCCTGTATTTGAAACAACTACTATTCCACAAATTTCCTTTCCATCAATCAGTACACATATCCAATCCGAAGTCATTCCTACATACACTTCATCAACAACCACCTCACTCATCCAACCAGATATACTTGTCTCACCAATGTCCTACGCTTTTCATCAGAAAACCATTGTTGAATCCTCAATCCAACACCCTAATCCTCCTGAACCAGCATCTGAAGAAATGAGAGTTAAACCCCTTGAGATTGCCACTTCTGAATCTCCTTCAGAATTAGAAACTTTTGAGCTCTCTTCTCATACTACTGAAACCAATTCATCTCAACCAAATCTTGAACCCACTCAACCTGAAATTGCTTCATCTGATGAACCCAACCCTTCTGAAACAAGTTCTGCTGAATCCAACCTGGCCTTGGTCATCTATGAAAGACCCCCTCCAAAAACCATTGATGAATGTATTAGCAAATTTCATGAAAGGCGTTGGAGAAAGTAGCAAAGTTACTAGCAGAGGCCAGGACAAGTGTCAAGCCTGTGGAGCTTGTAAATTCTTGGGACGCATTTCAGAAGTGGTTAGACTCTGAATTTGCAAGGATGTCTAGGTTCTCTGAAGCTGCTAAAGCTGCGGGAGTTGAACTGGTGAAAGCAAGAGAAAAGGCTGAGGAAAGGATAAGAAAATTCAATCTTCTAATGACTAAGCAAAGAGAGGCTGAAGCAAAAGCTGCTGAAGAAGCAAGAAAAGCTGAAGCAGAGAAATTGGCACAAGAAGCTGAGGCTACAGAAAAGACTAAGCAAGATGCTATGGTTGTGTCTACACCTGAATCTGTGATTGTACATCTGAAACGTGCAATTGATGAGATCAAAGAAGATCAACAAGTTATGAAAGCAGAACAAAAGGTTCTTAGGGAAAGTGCTACTAAATAGGATACTGTCAATGCATCTCTTTAGAACATGCTTCAACAAATTCTGGACAAGATGTCCTCTAGCAATCATTCAACCTCTAAATCTTAGGCACTTAGGATAAATCTGTTGGATTTTATTTTTCACCCTTTGTTTTTAAGAAAACATCTTTTTGATAATGACAAAAAGGGGGAGAAGAAATTATGAACAATATGAATGTGATATATTATCAATTTCTGAAAAATAGATGTTTACAGTCTAACCAATAAACCTCTGGTTATGTTAGATATGCATGTTGTTCTCATTTTTTTCAGGAAATCTATATCAGATCTGTTCATATCAATGAATTTACAAGAAATCAGGCACTAAAAAGAAATGAAATACTTCTGGAAATTGATGTTTGAAATTTGGCAACTGAATCAAGACTCTAAAGATCTCAGAATCTGACGTGTCAGAATCAGGGGGAGTTCACCCAGAAAGATTCACATGTCATCTAATCTTCATCTAGTCTGAGATTCAAGGGGGGTATCTCATGTGAAGGATAAGTAATTCTTAACTTCCTTATTTCGATTACCCTGGTATTATGAACAAAATTGTGTCATCAAAATACATAGTTTTGTCATCATCAAAAAGGGGGAGATTGTATGAACAATTTTATAAGTCTAATGTTTGTTATTTGTGAGAATCTAACAAACAGGTTCTGCTTCCATTAAATGGCGTGAATATATTGTTAAAATAAAATACTTCGCTTACGCGTTACACTTGATGTGCTATATAACAGAAACTGCTTCAGGAGAATCTGAAGATTGCAAGACTCTGATATAATATGTAAAGAGAACAAGTTCTTAAGATCTGAAGACTGAGGTTCTGATGAACGAAGTTCAGATGCTGAAGACTTACGCTCTATAGATAAAGGTTCTGAAGACCCAACTATAGTCTCTACTCATGCTTCAACTAAATACCATCAGAAGCCTCTGAAGATATGATGACAACATTCTAAGCGAACAAGGTTCTGAAGATCAAGTGCTGAAGACTCCGAAGGCGCAGCTCTGAGGACTCCAAGACTTGAAGATCTTAAGAACCAAGCTACGTTTTCCCTTCTTACTCATGCTCGCAGATTAGAAGACGAAGCAACAAGTACAACTGTACAACGGTACAAATGAAGATATCTTGGAAACAGTGCAACCAATACTAATGAAGATATCTTGACAAGACAGGACATAAAAGTATTATATGTCCCCACATCTCTATTAAGCCGCCATCAGTCTAAATAGCTATGATTACTTTTCAACGGTCATTTTTATACAGCTATATAAAGACATGAGGACTTGAAGAAAGATACAACAATCACACGAAAGCTCTCTGCAAAAATACTCTATTACAAATATCTTTCTTAAGTCATTTAGATCTAAACTTGTTTACATTTCAGCTTGTATAAGAAGCATTATTCTGTAAAGGATACTCATTCAAACTTAGGTTTGTATTCCTTAAGAAATACATAGTCACCAACAGTTTGGCTTGTGCATTGTATTAATCTGATTGATTAGTGGATTAAGACCTCGATTGAGAGAGGCAAAATCACCTTGGCGGGTGGACTAGATTAACTTGAGGAATTCTCAAGTGAACTAGTATAAACATACTGTGTTATCTCTTTCTTAGCTTCATTAAGATTATTACTCTTAAATTAGAAAGTTGTTAAAAAGGAGTTAATTTAAAGAAATGATTTTATTTTGAAAAACCAATTCAAACCCCCCCTTTCTTGTGTTTTTCTCACCTTCATAAACCACTTTCTCTACCTATGGATCCTGGTGTAAGTTTCAATGATGAAGAAAGGCCTTTACTTTAAGATGTCTCTCAGTACAAAAGAATCATTGGAAGATTACTATTTCTTACTATTTTTAGACCTGACATTTCATATGTTATTCACAAGCTCAATCAATACATGTGCAAACCAAGAAAACCACATATAAATATGATCAATCACATTATGCAGTACCTAAAAGGCATATCAAGCCAAAGAATATTGTATTAATCACACCCTTCTCTCCATATTTCTGCTTACTCTGATGCGGATTGGGGAAGTTGTATCCCAACAAGAAAATACACCACGGGTTTTTGTATTTTCATTGGAGAATCCTTGGTGTCTTAGAAGTCTAAAACGAAGGCAATAATCTCAAGGTCATCAGTTGAAGCAGAGTACAGAGCTTTGGCCTCGGTCACATCCGAGTTGCTATGGCTGAAAAAAATCCTACGGGCATTAGACATTAATGTTTTATCATGTAAAGTGATAGCACAACAATCCAAATGGCTAAAAACTCGATGAGTCATGAAAGAGCCAAGCATATTGACATAGATTTCCACTTCATTAGAGAACATGTAGTTGTAGATTTCATCAAGTTAATACACATACCATCCAAGTACCAACTGGATGATTCTCTTACTAAGGCCTTACCTAGAAATTTGTTTCATTATCTATTAGTCAAGTTGGGAATTCACAATATATACCTCTCAACTTGAGGGTAAATATTAAGATAAATTGCACAAAGTTAGTTAAATAATTTAGGTGCTTAAGCTACAAGTTAGATATTAGTTGTTAGTTGTTGGTTTAACTACCTAGCTTAGAATTTGTTGTAACTGATAACTTCCTTTCAAATGTGAGTTTTTACTCATATATATATATATATATATATATATATATATATATATATATATATATATATATATATATATATATATAGTTCTGGACTGGACCAATGGCTAGGCATGGCAGAATCCACGTCTGCTCCCAGAATGGCCCAATTGCCTAAGTCCAATCCACAAAGGGGCAAAAGTTACCTTTCTGCCCCTCCAACCGAGCGAGGACTGCATTGCTCCTCCCCGAAACCGCTGCCCATTCTGCACGGCTTCTGCTGTCCCCGAACAGCTGAGGGGTTGTACCCGAGACTACGCCTATGCCCGACATAACAGCTAGTTTTGGGCACCCTACATAACGGCTAGTTTTGGGCAGTTACCTATTCTTCGGGAAAATGGTAATTTCACCCCGAAAATAGGACCGTTGGCCACGCGCTGGGGGCACTATATAAACCCTCTCACTTGAGAGGGCCAGGTATCCAAAAAATATCCTAAGAACTCATACTTTGTACTTGCCCCTTTTCTCTGACCTTTTCTTACTTGAGCGTCAGAGTGCCTTGCAGGTACACCCCCTCCTCCTCTTCATACGCCCAGCATCTCAGACATACTTAGTGGCCCACATCACAGGATCTGATCAAGCCTTCACAATCAGTGGCGCCGTCTGTGGAAAAACTGTTCTCCCCGTCTTAAACATCCACCTCAAATACTAAGACCAAAACATTCTCGTCCAAGATTACCATCATGGCCTCTCAAGATCACGTCAAAAGTGTTATCCAGTCCGCTGTCCTCCTCATCAACAAGACTGACGTTTACGGTCCTTCATCTCTCCTCGGAGACCCCCGTTTTCTGAGAGACGGGGCCACATCATCTCCTTCCCCTACTCTTGTTTACCGCGACAACGATCAGCCCCCACTGGCAATCCAGCCTGTCAATGCTCTACCCAACACGGACTCGGCTGTGGTGGCCCTTTTTGAGGCGATCAACAAAACCAACCTCCTTATCCAGCAGCAGAACGAAAGGATCGGGGCACTGGAGGAATCTGCCCATCCAAGATACCCCCCTCCGAGGAAAGGTCATCGACAATCCAAGAGCCCGCAACCCCGACGAGAAATCGACCGAAGGCTGCACCAAGAACCAGAATCTCTAGCTGTCTGGAAACGTGACCAAGTTTACCCGCGAAACCAACACTCTCCCAGTCACAAAAGAACTCGGGGGGACAAACAATCATCCCCAGTGAGGTCAAAGGGCCGGGCCCGCACACCTTCCCCCCGAAGAAGTCGTCGTCATGAGCGAGTCGTCCGGTCCCTGTCACTAACTAGTTCCAGCAGCGATGATGAGCCTCACGACCCATTGTCCCAAGAAATCTTGGCAACACGTCTCCCCAAGGGCCTGGAGAAGCCCCCAGCATTGGGCACGTACGACGGTACAACTGACCGTGACGAGCACATTGAAAACATCGATGTGCTGTTGGTTTACCGTGGCGCCATCAAATGCAGGCTATTTCCGACCACACTCCGAAAAGGAGCAATTATTTGGTACAAGCAGCTGCTTGAAGAGTCTGTTACTTCATGGAAGCAACTAGGCAGGATGTTCTCCCGGAATTTCACGGCGTCACGCCTCCACCCCAAGACTGAAGCCTCCCTTGGGGCCATAATCCAAGGGAAGGACGAATCTCTCTGGGCATACATTGAGAGGTTTAACAAAGAAACGGTGCAGGTCCCTACAACGGATGATATGTGTAGCGAGTGATTTTTGGATGTGGTTGCGAAGCACGATCGCTCTAGTACTACAGTTCGATTCATTTTTTATCCTATTAAAGCTGATGAAGGAAGGGAAATAGATGTCTCCAATTAACCCTGCTTACATACTGAGGTTAAACAGTCAAAACTGTTGGTTTACAGATGCTACAAAGATTCGGGGTCTCCCCTAGGTTATTTTGTTGACGAGAGGTGTTTTAGCCTGTCGGTTAGGATGTTAGGACGAGTGTATGAGAGTATGGGATTTTGGGTTTTTGTTTAGTGTGCTCGCTAAGATTTTTTCTTTCAATATTATGCCTACGTATTCCCGTTTACCGAAACATGGAAATCAGAGCGATCGTAGTTCTCCTATTCTATGGGAGGAAATGGTTGTTTTGGTGTCTTATTCAAAGCCCAAGACGTGAAGCTGAAGGTAGTTTGTATCTTGTTCAAAGCCCAAGATGTGAAGCTGAAAGGTCTCAACTTTAGAGAGAATTTGTCATCTCTAAAGGGGTCTGTTTGTCACAACTGTTGGGTGACTGACTGTAAAGGAGGATTACTTTAACCGGGATACGCGGATCCGGCAATGCCATAATATCCTTTATAGGGAATTTTAACCTGAAGGAGAAGACTTAACTCAGTTTAGAGCAACACTATCTTTCCTTAGGAATTTCTCATGCTAAAAGAGGGACAATGGCATGGATGTAGATGATCCAGAGGCTTGCCGCTTACAGCAATTAAATGAAGGGGAAGGAGTTGTTGATGTTTGTGTACTGTGAACGAGGCACAACTTTGAGGCTAAAAGGTTTATTGGATCAACCAGTGGTTTTCTTATACAAATCCTAAGAGGAGGCTAATATGTGTCTCGTACAAAGCCCGAGAGAGAAGCTAAAAGGTTTTGACTCGACGATGGAGTCTTTTGGTATCTCGTATAAAGCCCGAGATGGAGGCTGTAATTTGTTTGTTTGGCTCAATCAGAACCTTTTTGTATCTCGTATAAAGCCTGAGATGGAGGCGAAATGGGTGATTGACTCAACGAGGGAGTCTCTTATGTGTCTCGTACAAAGCCCGAGAGAGAGGCTAAATGTTGTTTGACTCCGCTGGGGAGAATCATTGTACAAAGCCCGAGAGAGAGGCTAACTTCACTGGAGAAGGATCATTATACAAAGCCTAAGAGGAGGCTATGGTTACTGTTTCAGTTGAGTGACAGGTCCAGTATACTGATTTTGAAAGAGAAAATCAGTTCTTATATGAGCAATGTTGGCACTCAGGGATTTTTGATTCGAGGATCAGGGATGTTTCCTATTCTTTAAGGAAACGGGAAATCCAAAGGGTATTGAGACTGTCCGAGTCTACGGGTTTCCTTCCTATTTAACGAAGGGGTCACTTGAGAATGTCTTTGAGACTCAAGGAGATTAGACTGTCCAAGTCTAGAGTTTTATCTTTTGTACTATGCTTTGAGAAACAGTAGTAGACTCTTTGAAAGGACTGTTCTATGCAGATGATTAAGTTCTATTCCTATACCTCTAGGAGGTCGTCGGGATAATTTGTACGAAGCCCAAGAGGAGGCTGGAAACTTTTAAGAAGCCAATCGGTCCTTGTATGAAGCCCAAGAGGAGGCTATCATTCCCGGAGGAAGAGATCATTATACGAAGCCTAAGAGGAGGATGTGAATACTTCTAAGAAGCCGAGAGGTCCTTGTACTAAGCCCAAGAGGAGGTTGGGTTGCTTTTAGGAAGCCTGTGGGTCCTTGTAAGATGCCCAAGAGGAGGCCGATGCTTTTAAGAAGCACGTGGGTCCCCAAACCCCGAGAAATTCAAGGCAAGCTATTCACAAGGAATAGATCATGTTAGGAAAGTTCGAGAATTTGGAAGAAACTCAAAGATGCCATTCACGGAGAATACATTCATCTCTGGGAGTAGAGTTTCTTGACAATTCCTAATGAGGACAACCGAAGAGAAGACTGTATCTGGTGATCCTATTCGGGATCTAGTTGTCTATTTCTACGAATAAACGAAACGGCGTCACCTAGTTCTAGACGTAGTTGCTGGGGAAACTCGAAATATCTATACTATTATTACATAGTTGATATGAGTTTATGAATGAAGACTTACAGCGAAACAGCCCCACAATACAGTTATATGTATATGAAAACGGTAAATGAAAGCAATAACCACTTACTCGGTTGTAGAGCTTCCATGTTGTTTGGTTAGTTGTTCAACAAAGAAAGATTGAAAACAACAGTATATTCAAAATCAAAGGAGAAAGCGCTTTGAAAAAGAAAGATTTGGGGCTTACAGCTCAAGGAGAGGCCCGGGATTTTATCAGTGAGCGTACTGTTTGAATTTGTACAGAGGGACTTATACAAGTGACTGTGGCCCAAAAATTGTTTTTTGCACAAAGGGATGGGTCTTACACTCTCTCAAGAGGCCCAAAAAGTTTAAAGAAAAAGAGTGGGGCTTATAACACGAGGGTAGGCCCAGATGATTTTTCGTTTAAAATGGTGATCGCGCCGAAGTTTCCTTTTAACGCAGAGGGACTTATACAATATCTGAGGCCCAAAATGTTTTGGTTAAAAGGGGATTAGGTCTTACACTCTAATAGAGACCCAAAAGTTTTGAGCGGGTCTTATAGCTCAAGGAGAGGCCTAGAAGGTTTGTTTTTCAACGGATGATGATCGCGTCGAACTTTTTGAAATACAACGGGACTTATACAATAAGTGAGGCCCAAAATGGGTTGTATTTATAAAGGGTTGGGTCTTACACTCTATTAGAGGCCCACAAGTGTTTTGAAAATGATTTATGAGGGTTGAATTAATCCAAAAACCCTAATTTGTTTTCAAAATGTGTTTTAATTGAATAAAAATTCAATTAAAATGATCAAAATTGTTTAACATATGGAAAACAAATTTTGATCTTGGATTAATGCTTTAAAAATTAAGTATTGACCTACAAAATAATTAGAAAGCATTAAAAGTTGCAAAATCAAGGTGGAAAAAATATTTTAAATGTTAAAAACAATAAAAAACATTAATTCTTTGCAAAAATATCAATTATACAAAATAAATAATATTTTTGGGATTTTTTGGGAAAATAAAATATTTTAACATTTTTGTGAATTATTAAAAAAAGAATCAACTCAAAATCATTAAAACTCAGAGAGAAATTAATTTTTGAATCAATTAAATAAAATCACAAAATTCAAATATTCAAATATTCAAAAAATGGCGCCAAGAACACCCAAGAATACGCGCGTGTTCTGGGTTTGCCCAGATTTGCATTTTCTCTCCAATCTCACTAAATACTTGATCATATCATGCAATCCACATACCAATCAACTCGTTTCAACCTCACGATCATGTCTATGGTATTTAATTTCATTTAAATTAAGCATATAACAAGAAATCATGAAAAATCCTCAAGAACCCTAATTTCTGCATGAAGGCTAGGATTTTTGATACACGATTCAAACAATGCAATTAATTGAGGGAAAACATTCCATGCATGATTATGAACATATGGCCAAATTATTGTGCAGCAAAAATTGCATGGATCATAGAGTTAGAAGAGCTCGTGCTTACCACTTGCAGCTGGTGATCGTTATTTGTGTTGGAGATGTTACAGCTAGGTTCCAATGATCTGGATAGCTTCCCTAGGTGCCATGGAGTGTGTATGAATGCTTGGAATGGATTGAAATGGTTTGGAGCTGAAGATGGTACCTCAACTGCAAAACTGTCAAGAACTTGAGCAATTGGCTGGTGATTTTGTGAAATCTGTTTTCCAGATGTTATGTGAGTGTTTGGATCACTTATATATGATGTATGTGAGGTGTGTGAGTGATTGGTTTGATTGGAAAAGCTCTCAAACTCAAAACCCGATAGTGACTTGCCTTAGAAGGCAAAATTGGAGTGAAAGAAGAGATTTTGAGGAAAGCATCTGTTTGATGGCTTTGGTGTACTCAAACTGATCACAATAGAGCTCTATTTATAGTAGATCAAGTTTGTTTTGGGATCCACAGTGAATGGCAACTGCAGCAGGTGTTTGTTCAATGTTGGCCAATGGAAATGCAAGTCTCCTCTAGCCATTGACTAGAGGTTAGGGCACAGGGCTGTGGTTCCCTTGGTCTTGGATAAGTCTTGACTGAATTCAGTTGAGAATGGCTCAGTCCATGCCACCTTGATGCTTCCATTGAATGCTCCAATCCAAAATTGGAGTCTTGTCCCTATTTTGGCCATTCTAGGTTCAACATGCTATTTCTTGTTCCAAAGACTTTGGAGGCTTGGCTCAGTGATTGTCCCCTTTATATTCAATCCTCAGAGGTGTCCAAGTAGATAGGAGCATTTGGATTTGGCTGATTTTGGCAAATTGACCAAAAATGCAAAATCTGCCTTGCCTTGACAGATTTCAACAAGGCAACTTGCCAATGTCATATCTCATGACTCAAATTGAATTTGGTAATGTTCTTGGCCATTTTGGAAAGCCCTTACATGATACAACAACTGTTTGAACATGTTTGGTTTTGATCTCTTTTGAATCCAAGTGAAAAATCCCCCTACATTTGGCAAAAAGTAGGGTAAAATCTGACTTAGTGAAATTTTCACTAAGTGTTGGAACAAAGTGACTTTTCTTGATTTTGATCACTCCATAACTCAAAATCCATGAGGAATTTGGACATAGGTCAGTATGAAGCTTTTGTAGAGGGCAATGAGATCTACAAATCAAGCTTTGAATGGGGACCAATGGCCTTGTGGTTTAGGAGTTATGATCCTCCAAAGTTGGCACATTAGTGTCACTTTTTCCATAACTTAGAAATTTTTCTAAGTTTTTATGGTTAGCCCTTTTACAAGTTATCCCACTTTCTTTGATTTTTCTTGATGAATGATGATTAAAATCATACATTAACATCATTTTAGGGTTAAAAATCCATTTTGGTGAAAAATCTCAAAAAGTCAAAGTTGACTCTTGTGCACAGTTGACTTTTTATCAGATGAATTCCAAATTGTGCAATTCTTCAGGAAATCATGTCCTTAACCTAAATCAAACTTGATGGACATGTTCCATGGGTGTCATAGGGTATATTGAATCATGTCTTAGGGTTTGGGAGCATGTCCTGGTCAAAAGTCAAAGTTACAGTTGACTTTCCTCGCGAAACCCTAATTGTGGTTCAGATGAAATTGAAACTTGTTGCTAAAGCTTCTTGGATTAATCCATTTTTCCAAATGGATCAATATAGTTCATTAGAGACCCTCAAACCCTCTCTTGAGGTCTTGGCTCATGATTTGTCCCAAAAGTCAACTTAGGGGTGAATTAGGTCAAGAAACCCTAATTCCTGATTTTTGATGTATGCATCCCCTGAGGTCAAATTGACTTGATGCTTGGGTCCATGAGGTTCCATGGAGTATATTAGGTTATGTTTTGGATCATTGGCTTGTGCCCAGATGAAAATTTTCCACCTGGAGGCCCTGGTCGACCAAAACCCTAATTTGGTGACATTGTCGATCTTGAGACTTGATCCACCTAGAAGGGAGCAGCCTTGTGCTTAACCCTTGAAGTGGGAGTCCTTTTAATCCATTGTGGATATTTTAGAGGCTAGACAAGTTGAAGAGCAAGTCTTTCCTTGATTAATCCTTTGTCTAAGGCTCTGAGAGGGCTTAAAACCCTAATTTTGATTGTAGTGAATGCTCAACAACCCTTGAGGCATTTGATGAGGCATGATGGTTCATCCATATTGTGATGATGATTTGCACAATGATGGGAAATCTTAGTGGTCAAAATTTGGGGTATGACAGATGCCCCTATTTAATCTTCTTGGACCCGAAGGTGTGAATGACGAAGGTATTCGGGCATTCGGGGTGCAAGAGGATTAAATATCAGAATACCCGAAATTTTGATTGCGTCTATGAATGTTAATTCACGCATTCATCTTCTTTCGCTAAGCAATGATGCTTAGAAAAGGTAAACTTCCCCTCGATCCTGTTTTCCTACCAAGGAACTGGTCTCAGTTTCTGATTTTAAACTTCCCCTCGATCCTGGTTTCCTACCAAGGAACTGGTCTCAGTTTCTGATTTAAACTTCCCCTCGATCCTGGTTTCCTACCAAGGAACTGGTCTTAGTTTCTGATGTAAACTTCCCCTCGATCCTGGTTTCCTACCAAGGAACTGGTCTCAGTTTCTTTGGTCAATAAACTTTATTGACAAGGGACGCTATTCGTAGCGGCTTTCCTTCAAACTTCTTGCCGAATTTTCCTGGGGAGATGCCATTTGAGTGGAAAAAGTTTTGATGTCAGACTTGCTGGGGAACCCAGTCGTCTGAGTTGTAGAGGTGCACAAACTTCTCTGTTTGGAGATGCCATTTGCCGAATCTACTGTGGAAAATGAGTCTCTTGAGAAACTGCCTTCGTTCGGGGTCTTTACATCATACTTTTCTCGGAGATCTTCTCGGAGAAATGCCATATGATGTGATCCAATTTTGAGGCGCTGATGACCTTTTCATCAGTGGGTTTTTCGAAGAAAAACTGCCGTACTGCCGAATCTCTGTTTAAGAGGCTTTCTCTGGGGATTTTCCTTAATCCGGGAAAGCAAGGATATCATCTTCAATGGCGAAGAGTGACATTTGGTAAAGGTTCTCTGGTCTTTCAGAGGTTCAAGTTATCAAAGTGGTCGAGTGCCGACTCTAATCCAGGGATACACGGGAGGAGAGAGGTAGTGCAGACGCAACATTTCCTGACGAGGAAAGAACTGACAACTCGATTGAGAGGACTGTTATCACTAGGGGATAAGACCGACTAGAGTGAGAGTGATGCGATATGAATGAGAATGCAAATAGAATGCATGATGTATGTATCTTTATGCTGACAAAACTGACGCGACATACCAACTAAAAAAATGAACATGGCCGGATACTCGGCCATCGCGGGGCAAAGAAGTACCGCTGGTTCAGAATAGCAATTCTACCTTGCTTAGGAAAGATAGTCCCTGTTGGGAGCTATGTTGGTCAGGCTTAGGAGATAAGAACTCGGCCGAGGGTATCAGATGGAATAGTTGCATCCGACACTATTGATCCTTCATTCATGTGCACTGGCGTAGAAGGAGTACTTTGATCCTGCACTTTGAAGTTTGCTTACTTCCGGAGAAGCGGTTGATGCTCTTTTGATGTTCAACAGTCAAAAGAAATTTTCGACTTTATTAATAAGCAGAAAAAGTTTTAACAAGTAAATTCATTTTTGTTTCATTTCAAGAATCGTTAACCATATTTAAAACGCCATTCTGTAAAGCTAAAACAAATAAGAATTACAAACAAAAGCACAAGGGCTCGAATTTTATTGATAAGATGGAGATCAGCCAAACGCGTGATTCCAAAGAGTATATACAAAGTTTGAAAATGGTAATTTACAGGGAAAAGGGCTATGTTGAAACATAGCGACCGCTATCCTTCTACCAACTTTGAATTCAGGGCATCCTGAGCTTCTGTCGAAGATGACCTTGACTGGAATTTTCCTCCGATGGATGGTACAACTGCTGCTGCTAAGGGACTTGCCTCTGTTGAACATAGTTACTTGCCATTATCCCTAATTTTTTCCTGGATTGTACTTTGATGTTTCCAATCCATCGGGATGATTTTTTTTCATGTCTCTAACTTTTTCCTGGACCGCCCTTTCGGGTTTTCAATCCACCGAGACGTTTTTTTTTTTAGTTTAGGTGAAGTATTTCTTGACTACATCAACATTCGTGGGGTAGGCAAATTCCTCTCCGTCCATGGTTGCAAATCTCAAGGCACCGCCTGAGAAAGCTTTCGTGACCACATAGGGGCCGTCATAATTCGGAGTCCACTTGCCTCGCGAATCAGTGAGAAATGATTGTATCTTCTTGAGCACGAGGTCTCCTTTCCTAAAGACACGAGGTCAGACCTTTTTGTCAAATGCCCTCTTCATTCTCGGTTGATACAATTGACCATGGCATAGTGTCGTGATTCTCTTTTCTTTGAACAGATTCAGTTCGTCGTGTCGGCTTTGACACCATTCAGCTTCGGTGAGCTTAGCTTCCATCAATACTCAGATTGATGGGATCTCTACTTCTATGGGGAGCACTGCTTCCATGCCATATACTAGAGAGAAAGGGGTGGCCCCTGTTGAAGTGCGGACAGATGTGCGATAACCGTGAAGAGTAAAGGGTAGCATCTCGTGCCAGTCTTTGTAGGTTACAACCATCTTTTGAACGATCCTCTTGATGTTCTTATTGGCCGCTTCTACCGCTCTGTTCATCTTGGGTCGGTAGGGAGATGAGTTATGATGTTCAATCTTGAACTCTGTGCACAACTCTTTCATCATCTTGTTGTTCAAGTTAGATCCATTATCAGTAATGATCTGGCTCGGAACACCATAACGGTAGATGATATTGTTTTTGATAAATCGGACCACCACTTGTCGGGTTACATTGGCGAATGACGCTGCTTCGACCCACTTGGTGAAATAGTCAATGGCTACTAGAATAAACCGATGTCCATTTGAAGCCTTGGGCTCAATCATGTCAATCATGTCGATTCCCCATATCGAGAATGGCCATGGGGAAGAGAGAACTTTGAGATGTGATGGCGGTACATGAATTTTGTCGGAGTATATCTGACACTTGTGACACCTCCTCCTGTACTTGTAGCAGTCGGATTCCATTGTCAACCAATAGTACCCTGCTTTTAAAATTTTTCTCGCCATTGTGTGTCCGTTGGCATGAGTGCCAAAGGATCCTTCATGAATTTCTTTCATAAGCATGTCTGCTTCTGGTCTGTCCACGCATCGGAGCAAGACCATGTCAAAATTTCTCTTATAGAGAGTGTCACCGCTCAGGAAGAAGTTTCCAGCCAGTCTTCTGAGGGTCTTTCTATCTTTCCTAAGTGCCCCAGGTGGGTACTCTTGTTTCTAAAGGAAGCATTTGATATCGTGATACCAAGGTCTGTCGTCTAGGACTGCTTCAATCGTGAAGATGTAAGTGGGCTGTTCAAGGCGCATTATGTCGATCTTAGGTAAGTTATTCCATTGACCTACACTAATCATAGAAGAGATAGTGGCTAATGTATCAGCCATGTGATTCTCATCACGAGGGATGTGATGAAACTCGACTCTGTTGAAGAAAGGTTGCAACCTTCTTGCATAGTCTTTGTAAGGAATCAATCCTGATTGGTATGTGTTCCAATCTCCTTTTATCTGATTGATAACCAGGGCTGAGTCGCCATATACGTCCAAGTTTTTTATCCTTAAATCAATTGCTTCTTCGAGACCCATAATACATGCTTCGTATTCGGCCTCGTTGTTTGTACATTTGAACGTAAGTCTGACAGTGAAAGGAATTTGGGTACCCTGAGGGGTAACTATGATTGCCCCAATTCCGTTTCCATAATGATTAACTGCTCCGTCAAACATAAGTCCCCATTGGGAACCTGGTTCTGGCCCTTCACTGGGTAACGGTTCATCGCAATCTTTCATTTTTAGATACATGACATCTTCGTCTGGGAAGTCAAATCCAACTGATTCTTGATTGTCAATCGGTTGATGAGCCAAATGATCGGCTAAAATACTTCCTTTAACGGCTTTCTGAGCATGGTACTCTATGTCATATTCTGATAGCAACATCTGCCAACAGGCGATTCTTCCCGTGAGAGCAGGTTTTTCGAAAACGTACTTGATTAGATCCATTTCGGAGATTAACCAAGTAGTATGACGAATCATGTATTAGCGAAGACGTTTGGCAACCCAAGCCAAAGCGTAACAAGTTTTCTCAAGCATCGTGTACCGAGTTTCGCAGTTGGTGAACTTCTTGCTCAGATAGTAGATGGCGGACTCTTTCCTTTTGGTTTCGTCTTGTTGGCCAAGTACACATCCCATTGAATCCTCTAGAACCGTGAGGTAAATGATCAGTGGTCTTCCTTCCATTAGAGGTGATAGAATCGGAGGATTCAACAGATATTCCTTAATACAGTCGAAGGCGGTTTGAAAATATTCTGTCCAAATGCAATCCTGGTTCTTTTTGAGTAATTTGAAAATCGGCGCACATGTCGCGGTCATGAGGAATATGAATCTGGAGATGTAGTTCAAACGTCCCAAGAATCCTCTGACTTGTTTTTTAGTTTTCGGAGAAGGCATTTCTCGAATGGCCTTGACCTTGTCAGGATCGACCTCATTCCCTTTCTGGCTGACGATGAACCCTAAGAGTTTCCCCGAACGGACACCGAAGGTGCACTTGTTGGGATTCAAGCGGAGTTTGTACTTTCGCAAACGCTCGAATAGTTTTGACAGGTGGGTCACATGCTCCTCTTCTGTCTTAGATTTTTCAATCATGTCATCGACATATACCTCTATCTCTTTGTGTATCATGTCATGAAAAAGAGTTGTCATGGCCCTTTGATAGGTTGCCCCGGCGTTCTTCAACCCGAACGACATTATCTTGTAACAAAAGGTACCCCATGGGGTAATAAACGAAGTTTTGTCCATGTCTTTCGGCGCCATTTTGATCTGGTTATAGCCCGAGAATCCATCCATGAAGGAGAAAACTTTGAACTTTGTTGTACTGTCTACCAGCATGTCAATGTGTGGTAAAGGAAAGTCGTCCTTTGGACTAGCCTTGTTCAAATCTCTGTAGTCGACACACATTCTGACCTTTCCGTCCTTTTTAGGAATGGGTACAATGTTGGCTAGCCATTGAGGATACTCTAATGTGGCGAGGAAACCTGCGTCAATCTGTTTCTGTGCCTCCTCTTTGATTTTGATGGCCATGTCCGGGTGAGTCCGTCTCAACCTCTGCTTTACTGGTGGACATTTCGATCTTAACGGTATGTGATGTTCCACGATGCTGGTATCCAACCCTGGCATGTCCTGATAGGACCAAGCGAATACATCGGGGAATTCTTTGAGAAACTTTATCAAACTCTCTTTGGCAGTTGGACTGAGAAGTGCCCCAATCCTGATTTCTTTTCTCTCTTGTTCTGAACCCAAGTTTACCATTTCCAACGGTTCTTTATGAGGTTCAATGGACCTTTCCTCTTGTCTGAGTAGTCGAGAGATCTCTTCTGGAATTTCGTTGTCATCTTCTTCTTCAGCCTCGAATACCGGGAACTCAAAGTTGGGAGAAGGCATCGGATCGTATGTTTCAACGAGGTTTAAAACAAGCAATCTGCATGACTTGATGATTCGTGTTTAGAAGAGATAGAGAGAATGCAAGTGTGTGCAGTGTATTATTTTTTATTACTGCTTGTTTTTATTTTTAATTGTTTTTTAGGATTACCATTTTCTGAAAAAGCAAAAAGAGAAAACAACAATTAATGCGAAAATTACAGAATAACGTTATTTTATTAATGAACAAGTTGATTCTTGAAACTACAGCCCTATAAAACAAAACTCTGTCGTTTCGGGCAAAGCGAAGAGGGAAATTTACAGAAAGCGAGCCCTATCAAAACATCCGTTTCACCTGGGCAGGGTGAAAGGTTAAAGATGGCAATTACTTTGACTGATGAACGATCTTCGGAACCTTGACGGCAACCCATTGGCGGAGAACTCCTCGGTGAATCACAAAGTCTGGAACCTTCCTTGATTTGTCTTCAGAAATAACGCTGATTTCTGGTGGAGCAGGATCATTGGAATCTGTCTCCCAGGCAGAATTATCGTAGGAGAATTCCTCAGTTGTATTTTGCATAGCATTTGTGCTCTCAGCTGTATCTCCACATCCAGTTGGCTGGATATCTTCGAGCCTGATACGAGAGCTTTTGGGAGCGGTGTACTTGACCATATAGTCGTATTTTCCACTTGGTCGTCCCAGGGTGTCCCAAACTTCTTTGGAACTGGAGGAGTCATTTCTCTCGATGACGTTGACCTCGGGAAAAGCATAGTTGATGAATTCAAGTCCCGCAAACGTTGCGAATTCATCTTCATGTTGAGTAGTTTCTGAATGACCTGAGTGTTGATCCCATGACATGGTGGGGACACAGGTATTCTGTTCAATGATGCTCAGCTGAGTTTCATTACTCGGCTGACTTTCTGGCCCCAAGTCTCCTGGGTAAGGCTTCCACATTGGCAGGCCATCCATCGGGCCATAATAATTATGGTCAAAGTTGTCTTTCATCAGAGTGTCCTCCTCTAATGAATTTGGCGGAGCACGGCATCCTTCTGGATCACAACCTCCGTATATCATTTCGATATCTGACTATGGTATAAATCTAGGACTCTGTGCGGGATAGCAAAATGGTATAGGCACCTCTTCCTGAGACATATAACCGTCCTCGTTAAGGTAGGACTTCCATTCTTCATCTGTGTCAGAGGGATCTTCCTCATTGATAGCATGTACTGCTTGAGACACTGGGTGAAGGAAACCTCCACTGTGGAAGAAGTTTTGAAGGGGATAAAGGCTTTCATCGTTGGCAGCCGTCTGCGTACAGGTTGCAGAAAAACCAAGACCCTTCTTTGTTGTATTGCTAGTAGGAATGACAAGCTGTCCCCATCCAGTTGTATCGGTACTCTCGACCGCTTTGATTGCATCTTTATATGAGGAAATCGAGGTTCCTCCTTGGGATTGATTGTCCTTGCTCACCGACAGTGCTTGGAACTGAGTTCCAATAACCTCCTCGGGTTCTATACCAGCAGATGATGACAAGTTACTCACCAGCAAGGCCTGTTCTCCACAGACTGTGACAAGCCGATCGTTCTTGACGAACTTTAGCTTTTGGTGGAGGGTCGAAGTGACCGCTCCAGCCTGATGTATCCAAGGTCTTCCTAATAAAAAACTGTATGTTGCCCGGATGTCCATGACGTGGAAAGTGACTTGGAATGTGTGAGGACCGATAGTTATGGGAAGATCAACTTCGCCGATAACCGCTTTTTCTGGATCCGTCGAATGCTTTGACGACAACCTCGCTGATTCTCATCAGAGGGCCTTTGAATGATAATTGCATCAAAGTGGACTTCGGCATAACATTCAGGGCTGACCATGTGTCTACCAGTATGCTGGCTAAAGCATCGTCCTGGCAGTTGACTGTGATATTGAGCGCCATGTTATGACGGCGACCCTCTTCAGGTAATTCCTCATCACTAAATCCCAAATTGTTGCAGGAAGTGATGTTAGAGACAATGCTATTGAACTGTCTAATTGTTACATCATGTTCCACAAAGGCTTGCTCCAAGACTTTATGTAGAGCCTCCCTGTGGGCTTCTGAACTGAGTAATAATGATAATACCGAGATCTTTGAAGGAGTCTGTAACAGTTGATCAACAATGTTGTATTCACTCCTTTGGATGAGCTTCAGCATCTCATCATTATTTTTTGAAAGGTCGGGATTACTGGATTGACCGACTGATGGATCGGGAGCTTCCGTCTGAAGTTCCTTTTCTTTGTTAGGTTATCCAACTCCTCGGTTGAAGATTCTACCGCTCCGTGTTACACGACTGATGTCTGCAATATTCACGACGGAGGGTAAAGGAATTTACTTTCCATTTTCAATTTTCGTTGCACCGTATTTGTAAGGGATAGCCTTAGTTGACTCATACGGTGTTGGTCCCGGCAGATAGATGACTACGGGAACCTTCTGATTTTTCTGACCATCATACGTAATCTCGATCCGTTCCCGGTTGGGAATTTTAGATTCGTCAAGTAGAGGGATGATGGAAAAAACATCCCTGGTCCTGTGATGACCAGAGATCGTGACAACATCCTCAACTTGATCGACAAGGTAGTTCGACGCCCAGTTGACGGGTCCAGAACCCGGATATGGACGAATCTCTCCATGATCCACCTGACCCTGAAGAGCTGCTCTCACAAGGTAACACCCTTGGTTACATTCCGAACAGACGCTACAACGGTCATAATTGTGTGGTGGCACCTGGCCACGCCCACCTTAAATACAATGTAACCTTACTAGGTTAGCTTCCATTGATCAGACATCCTGACTCTGACGTCGAGTAGGATTCCTGTTACTGATACTAATTTGTTGAGTATCTTCATCCATATAAATTGGCATCCACCAGTGATTTAATAAGTGCTGAAGTGCCTCCTGGACAAGGGTATAACCTTGATCGCTTTCGCAACCCGCTTTACAGCTGTGATATTCGTGTGATATTAAGAATCCGAGTCGGACCTGCTCAGCATGTAACTCTACCAGGTTGGTATTCATCACGCGAATATCGAAGATCTGAACCATGTTGATCTGATAAGGGTTCCTATCATGGTAGTCTTGGATCCATCCAAGATCCATCTGACGCTGGAGGGCCTCTTGTATGAAAGAGCATCCCTGTTTGTTTACCGAGCAAGTCAGACAGGAATTGTAATCATGCCGCGGCAGATTATGATACTGGCTTTGCCTTTGCCACCAAGTTGACATTCATTGCACGAATATCGTGGTTCTGAATGATGTTAGAATTCGTGTAGACCATATTAACTCCACGAACTCGGTGCTCTTGGATCCATCCGAGATCCATTTGTTCCTGTATAGCTGCTTGCACTATAGAACATCCTTGATTGTTTTTAGAGCAGACATCACACTGGTGATAATTATGAGGTGGCACATGGCCATATCCACTCTGTTTACAATGCATCTTGACCAGATTGGTTTTCAACAAGAGTACATCGTGAATTTCATAGACATCGTTAGTCTCTGTCTCAATCAAGTTGACTGCAACTTTCTCATGTTGAGGCAGCGGGTTTGTGAGAACATTAGGATTTGTATCCTTGAAGGATAAGACCCCGCTCCTAACAAGCTTTTGCACGTCGGACCTGAAATTGAGACAAGTCTCAATGTTATGCCCTGGACCTCCTTGATGATAAGGGCAAGTTTAATCCATCTTAAACCAGAAAGGCATAATTTCCGGTACTGTAAGAGGAGACTTAGTCTGGATGTGCCCCTTGGCCAGTAGTAACGGAAATAGTTCTGCGTACAACATGGGTATAGGATCAAACCCTGATGGTCGTGTTGTACGGTTGTTGTTATATGGAGGACGAGCCTGCTGAAGAGGCTGTTGTGTCCTTTGCTGATTAGGTTGGCTCTGCGCAACCTAAGGTTGATACGTAGGAATAGGCGTATGGCTGATAGCAGGAGTTACAGCTGCTACCGGTTGATAACGTCGCCTTTGCTTTCCGAGAGAGATATTCCCAATATCTTGCTCCTTTTTCTTAGGGAGAGCACTACCGTATCGTTTTGTACTGCTCGATGATCCAGCGTCTTTTGCCAAACGTCCTTCTCGGACGGCTTCCTCAAGACGAACTCCCATGCTCACCATCTCGGTGAAGTCACTGGGCACACTGGCAACCATTCTGTCGTAGTAAAATGAGCTTAAGGTTTTTAAGAAGATCTTTGTCATCTCTTTTTCCTCAAGAGGTGGACAAATCTGAGCGGCAATTTCACGCCATCTCTGGGCGTACTCCTTAAAGGTTTCCTTGTCCTTTTGCGACATCGATCTAAGTTGATCTCTGTTGGGTGCCATGTCCAAATTGTATTTGTATTGTTGGACGAAGGCAGTACCAAGATCTCTGAATGTGCTAATCGTAGCACAGTTTAAACCCATGTACCATTTTAGTGCGGCACCAGTTAAACTATCCTGGAAGTAATGAATCAGTAGGTCCTGATTCTCCGTCTGAGCTGACATTCGCCGAGCGTACATCACCAGATGGCTCTGAGGGCAAGAGTTACCCTTGTACTTTTCAAAGTCGGGCACTTGAAATTTGTGCGGGACTTTTACATTGGGGACCAAGCAGAGGTCTACGGCGTCCTTTCCAAATAAATCCTGACCGCGAATGGCTTGCAGCTCCTTCTGCATTTCCAGGAACTGTTCCTGGAATTCATCCATTCTATCAAACATAGTTTCCTTCTTATCAGAAGGAATCGGTGGAATCTGTCCTTCCGGGACAGTGTGCACCACAGGGGGTGGTACCGTGACTACAGCAGTAAATCTTGGTGTCTCCCGAAGTTTATAACCTTCAGGAGTCTTCAGTATGCCCCTGGCATCTTTGCTTTCCCGAAGTTTGTAACCTTCAGGCCCAACGCCTTCTGTTGAGATTCCCTGATCTTCAGTGATCGGCGGAACATATCCTTCCGGGATATAGTTAACAGGTATACCCCAAGGACGGTCTTTCAGCATTTGATACCTAGGATCATACTTCTCCACTATGGACGTTGAGGTGATCTCTGAGATCACAGTCCTTTGTAGCTGAGCTTCTGCCATGGCTTGCATGTCGTTACGAAGCTTTCTCATATCCTCTCTCAGAGCGTCGATCTCTTCTTTCAACTCTCTGTTTTCTTCCTCAAGATCATCCATCTTTTTCTGACGATTGGCCTGAGTATTGTATGAATGAGACAGTTTGACTCTAGAATCGAGACACAAACGTGAGATTCGTAGGTAAGAAGAATACGCGATGTGAGAATGATGAATGTAATGATTATATTAATTGTTTTTTGGTTTAATCAAAATAAACTTCGAAAATTAGATTGCAAATATCAAACAGTGGGGAAACCCCTTTTTATTGAATTCAAAGGATTACAGAAATGGAAATACAGTAGATTACATGATGCAGAAGCAGAAACCTAAGCTAATGGGTCCCGAGTCCTCTCTGAAGAGAAATTGGGTACTGATTCTGGTACTTTCCTCTTCTTTGACCGGGGCTCTTGGGCTGTTGTCGGGTTGTCATTCCTTTGCCAGGTGAAAGGAGAGAGCAAATTCCTTTGGTCATCTTGATTCTCTACAGCATGTTGCTCCAAAATTTCAATCAGAGCATCTTTCTATTTCAGTAATTGCTGTATTTTGATGCACTCTATGTCGAGGGTGCGGTACTTGTTCTTCCAAGACCTCCTCTCCCGTTGAACTCTGTTGAGAGTAACCTGAAGCTTTCCAGTCTCAGTCATGAAGTACATGACAGACTCCCTTGGTGGAAGAACTCCATGACGAGGATAAGGCATCTTTAGCTTGAGAGCTCTAGTTTGTACCCAATGGAGATAAGGCTCCACTGAGACACAACCCGGTTTTCCTAGAGACTCCCGTCCTTTCTTATGAACGTGTTTCCAAGTGTGCACTATATCAATCTTTAGTGCTTTGTCATTTTCTCCTTCTTTGAAGAAAAGACCTTCCAGATGAACACTTCGTGGGACGTGTCTCATCGGGTATCCAAATTGACGACGAACCAACACTGGATGGTAATTGATTCCTCCCTTAGTTCCTATAAGGGGTACGTTGGGGAAGTTTCCACAACGGTCAATGATCCTGATTCCATCATAAATCCTATTACACCAATCTATATCAGAGTTGGTAAGAGACATGATCTTCTGCGACCAGCGCAAGGCACTCTTGCAATCCCAAAAAGCAGCAGACTTAGGCAAATGGGAGATAAACCATTTGTAAAGAAGAGGTACACAACATGTGATCTCCCCTCCGCTGTACAAATTTCCTAAGTGTACAGAATGATACGCATCTGCGAGCAAAGTCGGTACAGGGTTTCCAATGAGAAAAACCTTAATGGAGTTGATACCGACGAAGTTATTGATGTTGGGAAACAAAAATAACCCGTAGGTGAGCAAGACAAAGATGCTTTCAAAAGCAGTCACGTTTCCTATACTAGCAAAATACAGGGCTTTCTTTGTCAAGAACTGGGCTGGCAACCCTTGGATGCCACCCTTAGTGGTTAGGTGAGTCCTGACCTCAGACTCGTCCAAATAAATTGCTCTTGCAATGGTCTGATTCTTTGGAATTTCTTCCAGTCCAGAAAATGGAGCTCGATCAGTAATGTGTAGATCAATCAGATGAGAATACTCCTCCAGCGTTGGTGCGAGCTGGTAATCCGGGAATGTAAAGCAGTGATAAACTGGATCATAAAACTGAATGAGCGCATCCATGATTCCCTCAATCACCTAGACTCTTAGCAGAGATAGCAAACCTCCGTATTTGGCTCTGAAGGCCTCTTGGTTTGTGATCATCCTCGCTAACCTTCTCAAATCCTCTAGCTTTAGAACCTTGAAGGTATACCTATGGGTTCTCCTTCTACCGAAATCCATTAGTGTAATCCTTTTCTCTGATATTTGCAATCACAGTCTTAGTTTAATTTGAAAAACAGAGAGATTAGAAGAGAATTTTTTTGAATGTTTTAATGTTTTTTAAATGAATGCATGAATGCAGCACACAAAAACATAGAAAAAACATAGGGTCAAAGGGTCGTTGTCATGAAGTCCAGGCTCTACCCATCCCCAAAGGTTTATATTAGGGTGATTTTTGTACCTGTACTCATTATCATCAGCTCCTCCCAGGAAAGCAAGACAACAAGCGGATCGCCAGCGAGTTGTAAAGCAATCTTAGAGTAAGTACCATTCACCGAGAATAGATCACCAGCCTCAAATAAGGGTAGTATCGCGTGACAACTATTCCCGATAGTTTCCGTACTACAAAAGGGTTTGGCTCCTCAGCTTCTCAGACATCACAATCGGCCCATTGTCTAGGTGAGAGAATGGGTTGCATTGGTCAGCCTCCACTGAGGTTGATGGTCGACCTCATCGCCATCACTTATCTTAAGTGTATACTCAATCTTTCCACATGCGGCATCACACGCATTCCCATTAGCAGAAAAATAAACACGTATAGCAATTAGGAAAAGCAGTATATATATTTGTCCTAATCATCCTAGACTTTTAAAAGCTAAGAATCTTAAGTTCCTGATAGAAAATGGTTTCTCGGCGGAGGCCCCAATCTGTGGCTTCATTCCAAATTAACGGCGTTTTGACCTAAGATCCTAATGACGTCAAGGTTTCCACCTAGGGGACAAAAAAACCAAGATCCCTAAAGAGACCTGTAATTCTCTCCAGCAGAGTCGCCATTTTTCTGTAGCGAGTGATTTTTGGATGTGGTTGCGAAGCATAATCGCTCTAGTACTACAGTTCGATTCATTTTTTATCCTATTAAAGCTGATGAAGGAAGGGAAATAGACGTCTCCAATTAACCCTGCTTGCATACTGAGGTTAAACAGTCAAAACTGTTGGTTTACAGATGCTACAAAGATTCGGGGTCTCCCCTAGGTTATTTTGTTGACGAGAGGTGTTTTAGGCTGTCGGTTAGGATGTTAGGACGAGTGTATGAGAGTATGGGATTTTGGGTTTTTGTTTAGTGTGCTCGCTGAGATTTTTTCTTTCAATCTTATGCCTACGTGTTCCCGTTTAGCGAAACAGGGAAATCAGAGCGATCGTAGTTCCTCCTATTCTATGGGAGGAAATGGTTGTTTTGGTGTCTTGTTCAAAGCCCAAGACGTGAAGCTGAAGGTAGTTTGTATCTTGTTCAAATCCCAAGATGTGAAGCTAAAAGGTCTCAACTTTAGAGAGAATTTATCATCTCTAAAGGGGTCTGTTTGTCACAACTGTTGGGTGACTGACTATAAAGGAGGATTACTTTAACCGGGATACGCGGATCCGGCAATGCCATAATTTCCTTTATAGGGGATTTTAACCTGAAGGAGAAGACTTTAACTCAGTTTAGAGCAACGCTATCTTTCCTTAGGAATTTCTCATGCTAAAAGAGGGACAGTGGCATGGATGTAGATGATCCAGAGGCTTGCCGCTTACAGCAATTAGATGAAAGGGAATGAGTTGTTGATGTTTGTGTACTGTGAACGAGGCACAGCTTTAAGGCTAAAAGGTTGATTGGATCAACCAGTGGTTTTCTTATACAAAGCCTAAGAGGAGGCTAATATGTGTCTCGTACAAAGCCCGAGAGAGAAGCTAAAAGGTTTTGACTCGACGATGGAGTCTTTTGGTATCTCGTATAAAGCCCGAGATGGAGGCTGTAATTTTTTTGTTTGGCTCAATCAGAACCTTTTTGTATCTCGTATAAAGCCCGAGATGGAGGCGAAATGGGTGATTGACTCAACGAGGGAGTCTCTTATGTGTCTCGTACAAAGCCCGAGAGAGAGGCTAAACGTTGTTTGACTCCGCTGGGGAGAATCATTGTACAAAGCCCAAGAGAGAGGCTAACTTCACTGGAGAAGGATCATTATACAAAGCCTAAGAGGAGGCTATGGTTACTGTTTCAGTTGAGTGACAGGTTCAGTATACTGATTTTTCAAGAGAAAATCAGTTCTTATATGAGCAATGTTGGCACTCAGGGATTTTTGATTCGAGGATCAGGGATGTTTCCTATTCTTTAAGGAAACGGGAAATCCAAAGGGTATTGAGACTGTTTGAGTCTACGGGTTTCCTTCCTATTTAACGAAGGGGTCACTTGAGAATGTCTTTGAGACTCAAGGAGATTAGACTCTCCAAGTCTAGAGTTTTATCTTTTGTACTATGCTTTGAGAAACAGTAGTAGACTCTTTGAAAGGACTGTTCTATGCAGATGATTAAGTTATGTTCCTATACCTCTAGGAGGTCGTCGGGACAATTTGTACGAAGCCCAAGAGGAGGCTGGAAACTTTTAAGAAGCCAATCGGTCCTTGTATGAAGCCCAAGAGGAGGCTATCATTCCCGGAGGAAGAGATCATTATACGAAGCCTAAGAGGAGGCTGTGAATACTTCTAAGAAGCCGAGAGGTCCTTGTACTAAGCCCAAGAGGAGGCTGGGTTGCTTTTAGGAAGCCTGTGGGTCCTTGTACGATGCCCAAGAGGAGGCTGATGCTTTTAAGAAGCCCGTGGGTCGCCAAACCCCGAGAAATTCAAGGCAAGCTATTCACGATGAATAGATCAAGTCAGGAAAGTTCGAGAATTTGGAAGAAACTCAAAGATTCCATTCACGGAGAATACATTCATCTCTGGGAGTAGAGTTTCTTGACAATTCCTAATGAGGACAGCCGAAGAGAAGACTGTATCTGGTGATCCTATTGGGGATCTTGTTGTCTATTTCTACGAATAAACGAAACGGCGTCACCTAGTTCTAGACGTAGTTGCCGGGGAAACTCGAAATATCTATACTATTATTACACAGTTGATATGAGTTTATGAAAGAAGACTTACAGTGAAACAGCCCCATAATACAGTTATATGTATATGAAAGCGGTAAATGAAAGCAATAACCACTTACTCGGTTGTAGAGCTTCCATGCTGTTTGGTTAGTTGTTCAACAAATAAAGATTAAAAACAATAGTATATTCAAAATCAAAGGAGAAAGCGCTTTGAAAAAGAAAGATTTGGGGCTTACAGCTCAAGGAGAGGCCCAGGGTTTTATCAGTGAGCGTACTGTTTGAATTTGTACAGAGGGACTTATATAAGTGAATGTGGCCCAAAAATTTTTTTTTGTAGAAAGGGATGGGTCTTACACTCTCTCAAGAGGCCCAAAAAGTTTAAAGAAAAAGAGTGGGGCTTATAACACGAGGGTAGGCCCAGATGATTTTTCGTTTAAAATGGTGATCGCGCCGAAGTTTCCTTTTAACGCAGAGGGACTTATACAATATCTGAGGCCCAAAATGTTTTGGTTAAAAGGGGATTGGGTCTTACACTCTAATAGAGGCCCAAAAGTTTTGAATGGGTCTTATATCTCAAGGAGAGGCCCAGAAGGTTTGTTTTTCAACGGATGATGATCGCGTCGAACTTTTTAAAATACAACGGGACTTATACAATAAGTGAGGCCCAAAATGGGTTGTATTTACAAAGGGTTGGGTCTTACACTCTATTAGAGGCCCACAAGTGTTTTGAAAATGATTTATGAGGGTTGAATTAATCCAAAAACCCTAATTTGTTTTCAAAATGTGTTTTAATTGAATAAAAATTCAATTAAAATGATCAAAATTGTTTAACATATGGAAAACAAATTGTGATCTTGGATTAATGCTTTAAAAATTAAGTATTGACCTACAAAATAATTAGAAAGCATTAAAAGTTGCAAAATCAAGGTGGAAAAAATATTTTAAATGTTAAAAACAATTAAAACATTAATTCTTTGCAAAAATATCAATTATACAAAATAAATAATATTTTTGGGATTTTTTGGGAAAATAAAATATTTTAACATTTTTGTGAATTATTAAAAAAAGAATCAACTCAAAATCATTAAAACTCAGAGAGAAATTAATTTTTGAATCAATTAAATAAAATCACAAAATTCAAATATTCAAATATTCAAAAAATGGCGCCCAGAACACCCAAGAACACGCGCGTGTTCTGGGTTTGCCCAGATTTGCATTTTCTCTCCAATCTCACTGAATACTTGATCATATCATGCAATCCACATACCAATCAACTTGTTTCAACCTCACGATCATGTCTATGGTATTTAATTTCATTTAAATTAAGCATATAACAAGAAATCATGAAAAATCCTCAAGAACCCTAATTTCTGCATGAAGGCTAGGATTTTTGAGACACGATTCAAACAATGCAATTAATTGAGGGAAAACATTTCATGCATGATTATGAACATATGGCCAAATTATTGTGCAGCAAAAATTGCATGGATCATAGAGTTAGAAGAGCTCATGCTTACCACTTGCAGCTGGTGATCGTGATTTGTGTTGGAGGTGTTACAGCTAGGTCCAATGATCTGGATAGCTTCCCTAGGTGCCATGGAGTGTGTATGAATGCTTGGAATGGATTGAAATGGTTTGGAGCTGAAGATGGTACCTCAACTGCAAAACTGTCAAGAACTTGAGCAATTGGCTGGTGATTTTGTGAAATTTGTGTTCCAGATGTTATGTGAGTGTTTAGATCACTTCTATATGATGTATGTGAGGTGTGTGAGTGATTGGTTTGATTGGAAAAGCTCTCAAACTCAAAACCCGATAGTGACTTGCCTTAGAAGGCAAAATTGGAGTGAAAGAAGAGATTTTGAGGAAAGCATCTGTTTGATGGCTTTGGTGTACTCAAACTGATCACAATAGAGCTCTATTTATAGTAGATCAAGTTTGTTTTGGGATCCACAGTGAATGGCAACTGCAGCAGGTGTTTGTTCAATGTTGGCCAATGGAAATGCAAGTCTCCTCTAGCCATTGACTAGAGGTTAGGGCACAGGGCTGTGGTTCCCTTGGTCTTGGATAAGTCTTGACTGAATTCAGTTGAGAATGGCTCAGTCCATGCCACCTTGATGCTTCCATTGAATGCTCCAATCCAAAATTGGAGTCTTGTCCCTATTTTGGCCATTCTAGGTTCAACATGCTATTTCTTGTTCCAAAGACTTTGGAGGCTTGGCTCAGTGATTGTCCCCTTTATATTCAATCCTCAGAGGTGTCCAAGTGGATAGGAGCATTTGGATTTGGCTGATTTTGGCAAATTGACCAAAAATGCAAAATCTGCCTTGCCTTGACAGATTTCAACAAGGCAACTTGCCAATGTCATATCTCATGACTCAAATTGAATTTGGTAATGTTCTTGGCCATTTTGGAAAGCCCTTACATGATACAACAACTGTTTGAACATGTTTGGTTTTGATCTCTTTTGAATCCAAGTGAAAAATCGCCCTACATTTGGCAAAAAGTAGGGTAAAATCTGACTTAGTGAAATTTTCACTAAGTGTTGGAACAAAGTGACTTTTCTTGATTTTGATCACTCCATAACTCAAAATCCATGAGGAATTTGGACATAGGTCAGTATGAAGCTTTTGTAGAGGGAAATGAGATCTACAAATCAAGCTTTGAATGGGGACCAATGGCCTTGTGATTTAGGAGTTATGATCCTCCAAAGTTGGCACATTAGTGTCACTTTTTCCATAACTTAGAAATTTTTCTAAGTTTTTATGGTTACCCCTTTTACAAGTTATCCCACTTTCTTTGATTTTTCTTGATGAATGATGAATCAAATCATACATTAACATCATTTTAGGGTTAAAAATCCATTTTGGTGAAAAATCTCAAAAAGTCAAAGTTGACTCTTGTGCACAGTTGACTTTTTATCAGATGAATTCCAAATTGTGCAATTCTTCAGGAAATCATGTCCTTGACCTAAATCAAACTTGATGGACATGTTCCATGGGTGTCATAGGGTATATTGAATCATGTCTTAGGGTTTGGGAGCATGTCCTGGTCAAAAGTCAAAGTTACAGTTGACTTTCCTCGCGAAACCCTAATTGTGGTTCAGATGAAATTGAAACTTGTTGCTAAAGCTTCTTGGATTAATCCATTGTTCCAAATGGATCAATATAGTTCGTTAGAGACCCTCAAACCCTCTCTTGAGGTCTTGGCTCATGATTTGTCCCAAAAGTCAACTTAGGGGTGAATTAGGTCAAGAAACCCTAATTCCTGATTTTTTATGTATGCATCCCCTGAGGTCAAATTGACTTGATGCTTGGGTCCATGAGGTTCCATGGAGTATATTAGGTTATGTTTTGGATCATTGGCTTGTGCCCAGATGAAAATTTTCCACCTGGAGGCCCTGGTCGACCAAAACCCTAATTTGGTGACACTGTCGATCTTGAGACTTGATCCACCTAGAAGGGAGCAGCCTTGTGCTTAATCCTTGAAGTAGGAGTCCTTTTAATCCATTGTGGATATTTTAGAGGCTAGACAAGTTGAAGATCAAGTCTTTCCTTGATTGATCCTTTGTCTAAGGCTCTGAGAGGGCTTAAAACCCTAATTTTGATTGTAGTGAATGCTCAATAACCCTTGAGGCATTTGATGAGGCATGATGGTTCATCCATATTGTGATGATGATTTGCTCAATGATGGGAAATCTTAGTGGTCAAAATTTGGGGTATGACAATATGAAAAAATTTCTGCTCGAACAGGGACTCTGCCCGGGCTCAGAGTTTTCTAAAGTCGTCGGCCTCGCACCTCCAATGAACCTGGACGCCTTCCTCCTCAAGGCGCATACGACATTCAGTACTAGGAAAAGGAAGCGGCCAACTCCGCCCGAGCCTCCCGCCACCAGGAGAACGCTCGGGCCTCCAGAGGCGAAGAACCCTCGACATCTCGTCAAGGAAAAAGGAAGCCCGAAGACCGTCCTCGGGACTCCTACGATAGCAAGGGACCTTCTAGACAATTTCACGACTACACGCCCCTGACCGTCTCCAGGGAGAAGATACTGTTCGAATGCGCAAATTCGGAATTCAAACAAGCAGGGGTCCACTTCCCTAAATAAATACCGGCCAAGCCCAAAGGCGACAAATCAAAGTACTGCTGTTTCCATAAGAGTCACGGCCACACCACCGAAGATTGCATCCATTTGAAGGATGCTATCGAAATACTAATCAGGGATGGCCACCTGAAACAGTTCACAAAAAAGAAAGACGCTCCCCGGCAAGACGCCTAGGAGTCCAAGAAGGTAGAGGAAGAGGTGCCTTCCTCGGAAGAGGCCAACATCCAGGTCGCCATGTCCATATCACGTCCAGAGGACTTCTACGTGCCTGAAGAGCTCAGCGCTCCTGCTTACTTCACAGCCCACAGCTCGTGGGAAACGTTCCCCTCCGCCATGGTCATCTCGGGCGGAGGCTTCAATAAAGTCATGGTGGGCTGCGTGAAAAGGAAATTCGAGCACCTGATTAGCACGAGCTCCAACAGGGTGACCACGCTCGACCAAGCCCTGAAGGGCTTCATTCCCATCTCCTTCTACAGGGAAGAGCTCCTCGGGGGATCCCCAAACTCGAGTATTCCCCTGCTCGTCAGAGCTCGGATGGCAAACTTTGACGTTCGCAGGATTCTCGTCGACCAAGGCAGCTCGGTCGACATCATATACTCCCAGCTGTTTTCAACGCTTCTGCTGGACGAGTCACACCTCACCCCCTATGTGGGTTCTGACTTGCAAGGATTCAATGGGTCGGTGACCAAACCATGGGGTACGTAGAACTGATCGTAACTTTTGGGTCAGCGGAGATGGCCAGATCCGTTAAGGTACAATTTCTGGTAATCGATTGCCCGTCTCTATATCAATGCATCTTCGGAAGACCAACCTTGGCCGAGCTGGTAGTTGTGCCTTCTACCGTCCATCTCAAGATGAAGTACTACACTTCAAAGGGGATGGTCGCCACCCTCCACGGCGACATCGAATCCGCACGACGATGCTTCGAAGCAACCACCAAGGGACTCAACGCCATCGCGTCCAAGCCAAAGGTATCCAACAAGCCAACCTTGCCAAGCAGCTCCGATGAGGCCAAGCCACTACCTCAGGTCGACGCCATCGACCTCGACAGCCGCTTCCCCGAAGAGGACCAGAAGGAAGACCAAGCAGCTTCGAGCAGCTCGTCCGCCCCGACCATCGGCAGCTCCCATCTGATGCGTCCCATCCCGGATGGCGACTTCGAGCTTGTCTTGTTCAGCGAAGACCCCCAGCAGGGAGTAAAGATTGGAGCGGATCTCCCCGACATTGCAAGGAAGTAACTCAAATCCTGCCTCCGTAAGAATGCCGATCTTTTCGCCTGGAGCGCCGCCGAGATGCCCGACTTGGACCCATCTGTCGCTTGCCATCAACTCACGATTGACCCAGCCGTCAAAGCAGTAGCGCAACGTAGGAGAAAGCAGTCTCCGGAGAGGACGGAGGCTGCAGAAAAAGCTGTAAAGGACCTCCTCGAGACCAAATTTATCTCGGAAGCCAAGTACACTACTTGGCTGTCCAACGTTGAACTTGTGAAAAAATCCAATGGCAAATGGCGAATGTGTATTGACTATACTGATCTTAACAAGGCATGCCCGAAGGATGCCTACCCCCTCCCCAATATTGATAAACTTGTTGATAACTCTGCCGGTTTTAAACTATTATCATTCATGGACGCCTATTCGGGCTATAATCAAATACCAATGGCGATGAACGATAAAAAAATACACGGCCTTCATGACCGAATCGAGCAACTATTACTACAATGTAATGCCCTTCGGCCTGAAAAACGCCGGCGCGACCTATCAGAGGATGATGAACAAGGTCTTTCGGGGAGAAATAAGCGACATGCTCAAAGTCTATATGGACGACATGATCGTAAAATCCCACGAGGAAACCGATCAAACTGCCCATTTAAGAAAGGTCTTCGAACAAGCCAGGAGGTACCAGATGCGTTTCAACCCGGAGAAGTGCACGTTCGGTGTCCGAGCAGGCAAATTCCTCGGCTTCTACTTAACAAAATGAGGAATTGAAGCCAACCTCGATAAGTGTCGGGAATTCTCCGAGTTTCCAATGCCCAAGTCTAAGAAATTCATTCAGTCCCTGAACGGGATGTTGTTGTCCCGTTTGGTGGCCAAATCTGCCCAGCACGCCCTACCATTCTTCAAACTTCTCTGCAAGGAGGCAGTGTTTGAATGGACCGAGGAATGTGACCAGACTCTCTGATCGGAAAAATAGCAAGTGTACTATTTTAACGATGCAGTAATAAAAGGGGTTATCCCCAAAATCGATCTCTCGAGGACTGCTCGTCACTATAAGTGCAAATGCTAATTTAATTAAACAAAAGTTCCTTTTGGGGGTTTTGATTTTGAAAATAATTATAATAACAGTATATAAAATAAGCAGAATAATAAAAATGACTTTAACAAATATGAGAAAATATGCTAGGAAAAAGTGTATGAATTGCTCTGTAAGAACCCTAAATTATTACTCAAAGAGACATGCCTCAAACCTTAATTTACTGAATCTCAATAATATTTTTCTTTAATTCCTTAACAGAAAAACCTTTGAGATTCTACCTTGACCCTAATTCCTCAGAAGTCAAGGAAGAACATCAAGCGTTTGTTTTAACAAGATTATATCAGTTACTACAGAATATCCCCATTCCTAGGCAATATCTACCGTAATGTTATTACGCAAAAGCATTAGGTTGGTTTTTCAGGCCTAATCCCTAATCGTAAATCATTCCCGATTTGTCCGATCGAAAAAGCGTTAAACACATTGCATAATAAAAGATTAAGGTAAAAAAGCATAGTCTCATCGAATAATTCAAAAGATAGTCATTACATAACAATTCATGGACACCCCCTAGCATTGGGGGGTTTAGCCTCTCATAGTATTCAAAACAAAAACAATAAGATAAGAAATAGACATTACAATAGTTATCAGATTACTTTGATCTTTAATTGCTTCCGCGAATCGATGATCTCCGTTCTCCGGGAACTCTTGAAAGTATAAACTCTATCGTAAATTCTTCTTGAAAGTAAAAGTTCCTTTCTTTTTCCTCAAAACCTAGCCTAAGTAGTTCCAGATCAAACATAACAGTGTGCAATACCCAGAATACCCCTCAGGACACTTAACTCAGAAAATAAGAAAAATCACAAAATTGTCTCTCCCAGGCCTGCTGACACAGGCCGTGTCAGCTGACACGGGCACCCGTGTCAGCCCTCTGACTCTGGGTAAAAATTCTTCCACTCCAGGTGTGCTGACACGGGCCGGGTCAGCTGACATGGGCAATTGTGTCAGCTGACACGGGCACCCGTGTCAGCTCTCTGACTTCAGTCCAAATCTTCAATTTCATCTCTTCTTCTGACACGACCCGTGTCAGGCAACACTGGGGCCCGTGTCAGGCTTCTGACTTTTTCCAAAAAAAACTTTCGAAACACTCCGAACTTTTCTATTCTTCGCGTAAGTCATCCGGGGCTTCCCACTATGATTTGGAAATACTTAAAAACAACAAAACATGCGTAAAGTGCAACAAAATCATAAAAACTAATGAAAGAAACAATAATAGACAGTTGAAACTAAAAGTAGAAATAAGGTGAAAAACAACAATAAGAACCAACAATGTGTTACCGATTGTGTTGTTTCGTGCCGAATAATAGACGAAAGACAAGAGAAAATGGTGACCTATCACAATCCCAAACTTATCTCATTGCTTGTCCTCAAGCAATGCTCAAGATAGCAATTAAGTCACCCCCGAATTTCTTAACAGCCACAGTACCGATGAGATCTTTCGCAACTCTCTTTCACTTTCCTTTCAACCTTTCCTTCTTACCCGACTGATGACGATCAACTACACTTTCACATCAAAGTACCTCTTTACTTGTATGCTTTTCACACTCTCACCAAATCTCTCGGGTTAAAAGTGTTTACACTCAATAATCATAGCATGCAAAGTCAACTCATCAGCTTGAATAACACCTATTTTCATATCATACGCACACAACACAAACTTTTTGAGGGCTTTTACGATTGTAATGGGGCTTAGGGACAAGGTGAAAAAAAAAACAAAAAGGGGAACAACGAGTGGTTTTCGGCTCAGAATCAGTGTCGTTATTCTTCTCATTGTGTTATTTGTTCTGTTTCACAATCACGGGTATCGGGGACCATTTTACTAGGATTCTTTAGTTTCTACTCAATTGTTTCTTTGAGCTTACTCTTGGAATTCTTCAAACTAAATCCTCCTCTAGGTAAGTGCTTTATTCAACTTCTTTTCTTTTCTTCATTCTTTTTTTTTCTTTTTCAAAACTTTTCTTTCTCTCTTTTTTTTCTTTTTGCACTTACCTAGTTCTTATAGGTATCCCAACCCCAAACTTAGAATTTTTCACAGATCAAAAATCAACAACACTTATCTGAGCAAGGTGAGTGAGTGTTTGGGCTCATGGTTTAATTATGCAGTTAATAAACAAACAAAGGGAAAATGACTCGAAGGGGGTTAACGAAGGGTAACATAAAATGGATGGCTAGAAAGGCTCGGGGTTAAAACAAACAAATGCCTCAGTGTGTATTCGTGTGCATTGAAATTCGAATAGATAAGTACATAAATCAAGAGTGATAGAGACATACCTGAAGAACTCTCATGATGATAGTGTGTTTGGCTTTTATGATCCTCACCATGTTTGGTATATCTTACATGTTCCAAAGTTCCTTCATTGTGATGTAGTGTCCTTTCGCCTTGGGTGCACAGTACTCCGATCTCGGTCTAATGTCGGAAAGTCGCGTCCAATCTTCTATTCAACCAGTACCAACCTTCGGGGATTTTCTGGAGAGTAAGTATGGGTTGCCTCTTTTCCTCCAATAAATACTAGCCTTGTCAATCACCCGGCACAAATACCTCCAATCTGCAACACACGGAAACACAATACCAAACCAAATACAAATAATGGAAAGAAAACAAAAAATTGAAAACTGAAAGCCTATAAATAAAATGCCCCCACACTTGAACCAAACATTGGCCTCAATGTTTTAGAACAAGCATAAGAGGGCACTCACAAAGATCCTAACTCAGGATGCTGACGGTAATGCCACAACACTGCTACATCATCGTTTGCACAGGTAGGATCCAGATTATTTCCTGCAACCAAAACAAACACAAATAGCAAATAGAAAGTAATTAATCAGATAAGCATGTGTTGCCTCCCACGTAGCGCTTCGTTTAACATCGCATGGCTCGACAGGTTACTCCCCAATGCTATGGGGGGTACTTCAGCTTACACGTTTTGTTGCTTTTGTTGCTTGACCTTTCCGCAACAGAGCACCAGTCAAATTCAGGACTGCGAGCTACATTGTGATTCAACTCACATCCAACTTCCACATTCTTCCTTTGATGTTTTTTTCTCTTTTTTATTTGATGCTTCTTCCTCTTATTGACTTCTTGACTGGATGTTGGAGTCTTGCTAGGTGCAATAGATGACTCAGATGCTGCAACCTGATGGATTATTCCAGAGACTTTTTCAAGAAGTGGTTTTGAGCTTTTGCTTTTTCCCACTGTTCGGATCATTCCAACTGCGGGGTGAATACGTTCCTCTTGACCTTGCTTCTCGAGTTCCAACACTTTCAAGGTTGCTTCTTCCTCAAAATATTTCAAGGTTAAAGTACCAGCCTCCATATCCACACTGCACCGACTAGCCATCAAGAATAGTTGACCCAGTATGATGGTCGTCTCCTCATCCTCAGGTAGATCAATGATCTCAAAGTCTACTGGATATGTGAAGTTATTAATAGTCACAAGCACATCTTCTGCTAAGCCGTATGACCGCTTGGTTGTGAGGTCGGCAAATTTCAGATTTGTTCTCGTTTCACTTATTTTCTTTATACCCAGCTTTTTGAAATTGAAAGGGGCATGAGACTCACGCTAGCACCCGAATCAATCAAGACTCTCTTAAAAGTCATGTCCTTTATGGTACAGGGGATTGATACAAAACCAGGATCTTTCCGTTTGATTGGAATTCTCCTACCTTGTGATTCCCCACTACTCTCCTCAATTAGACTCTTTACCTCCTCTCCACTAGGCTTGTTTTTTTCAATGACCTCCTTCATGAATTTCTTGTATATAGGCAATTGTTCAAGTGCTTCAAAGAAGGGCATATTAATCTCTAACTTTTTGAACAATAAGCTGAATTTCTCAAAGTCTTTTTATTGTGTCTCCTTCTTTGTAACTCTTGAGGGGTACGGTAACTTGATCTTAGGTTTAATCGCTTCTTTTATTTTCTCTTTGGTTGGCCTGGCTTCTTCTTCTGCAACTTCCTGGCTTTTTGTGGTAACAACATTGACATTCTCATGATTCTTCGGATTGGGGATTGTGGCGCTTGGGAGGGCGTCTGGTGTCTGAGAACTTGCTAATTGTTGTGCTATCTGGCTCATTTGAACTTCAAGATTTTTAATGGAAGCACTTGTGTTCCTTAGATTACTTCTTGTCTCTTCTTGAAATTGGAAGCTTTGAGCAGCCATCTTCTCAATGGCAATCTCCCATTGTGCTTTTTGGGGAGCTTGTTGCTGTTGTGGGTATTGTTGTTGATTATGATATTTCCAGGATAAGTTAGGATGATTCTTCCACCCTGGATTATAAGTTTGAGCGTAGGGATTATTCTGCTTCAGGAATTTTATCTCTTCAATTTGTTGCGGAGTCGCAACACAATGTGCAGTGTAATGGGGTACACTACAGATCTCACAACTCATGGGTTGACCAGTTTGAACTTGTGCCACACTTTGAGTACCTACTTTCATAGCCTTTAACCTTCTTTCAACTTCCGCAGCAATCTGATCTTCTACCTTCACAACCTGATTATTCAACTTCAAATCAATCACACCCTCAGATTTACTCACACTTCGATCATATAACTCCAAATGTTCATTGGCTGCAATAGCTTCAATAATTTTCTTGATACCAGTCGCGGTGGTGAAGTTGGGTGATCCACCAGCAGCTGTATCAATAAGTTGCTTAGTTTTCATTCGGAGGCCATTGACGAACATCTGCATCTGCTCAGTTTGATCCATGTTGTGAGTCAGACAGGCTACCAAAACCTTCTTGAACCTCTTGTATGCGTCTCCGAGAGATTCTCCGTCCTTCTGTTTAAAGTTCACAATATCATATCTTTTTCGGATATAAACAGAGGCCGGAAAATACTCATTCAGAAATGCCTTCTCCTTCTCCATCTCTTCCCAAATGGTCAACCTACCAGCCGGTGCATTTCCCCCACCGTAATCGCCCAGAAGTCTCTCTGCTTGTTGATTTCCAACCATAATCACAGTATCTCTGTCCGCCTCTGAACCTATTTCTGAACCTGAATCTGATTGTTCTGAGTGAACAGAAACTTTTTCTTCTTCTGGTGTTTGGACTGACGGTTCTGCTTCTGAAGCTGCCAGTCTTGCTCGTCTACGCCTTGCGTGTAAAGTTCTTTCGATTTCTGTATCAAAATTAAAATTTGATGAGGGTTCTCCTCGCATAAAAATGTTAGACGCAGGTTAGTAGTAACAGTAATAATCCAAAAGCTATAAAATAAAAAATAAATAAAAAAATAAAAAAATAAAAATAAAAATAAAAGATAAAAATAACAGAAAAATAAAATTTTAGTCACAGAGTGACAAAATTTCAATTAAATTAACACACGAACTTATAATTTGGCAGTCCCCGGCAACGGCGCCAAAAACTTGATCGGAAAAATAGAAAGTGTACAATTTTAACGATGTAGTAATAAAAGGGGTTATCCCCAGGATCGATCTCTCGAGGACTGCTCGTCACTATAAGTGCAAATGCTAATTCAATTAAACAAAAGTTCCTTTTGGGGGTTTTGATTTTGAAAATAATTATAATAATAGTATATGAAATAAGCAGAATAATAAAAATGTCTTTAACAAATATGAGAAAATATGCTAGGGAAAGGTGTATGAATTGCTCTGTAAGAACCCTAAATTATTACACAAAGAGACATGCCTCAAACCTTAATTTACTGAATCTTAATAATATTTTTCTTTAATTCCTTAACAGAAAAACCTTTGAGATTCTACCTTGACCCTAATTCCTCAGAAGTCAAGGAAGAACATCAAGCGTTTGTTTTAACAAGATTATATCAGTTACTACAAGATATCCCCATTCCTAGGCAATATCTACCGTAATGTTATTACGCAAAAGCATTAAGTTGGTTTTTCAGGCCTAATCCCTAATCGTAAATCATTCTCGATTTGTCCGATCGAAAAAGCGTTAAACACATTGCATAATAAAAGATTAAGGTAAAAAAGCATAGTCTCATCGAATAATTCAAAAGATAGTCATTACATAACAATTCAGGGACACCCCCTAGCATTGGGGGGTTTAGCCTCTCATAGAATTCAAAACAAAAACAATAAGATAAGAAATAGACATTACAACAGTTATCAAATTACTTTGATCTTCAATTGGTTTCGCGAATCGATGACTCCATTCTCCGGGAACTCTTGAAAGCATAAACTCTATCGTAAATTCTTCGTGAAAGTAAAAGTTCCTTTCTTTTTCCTCAAAACCTAGCCTAA
Organism: Lathyrus tuberosus; assembly: GCA_022829125.1. Taxonomy (NCBI): domain Eukaryota; kingdom Viridiplantae; phylum Streptophyta; class Magnoliopsida; order Fabales; family Fabaceae; genus Lathyrus; species Lathyrus tuberosus. The sequence continues at coordinate 13,036,855 of JALAZF010000009.1, forward strand.
GTAGTTCCAGATCAAACATAACAGTGTGCAATACCCAGAATACCCCTCAGGACACTTAACTCAAAAAATAAGAAAAATCACAAAATTGTCTCTTCCAGGTGTGCTGACACGGGCACCCATGTCAGCTCTCTGACTTCAGCCCGAATCTTCAATTTCATCTCTTCTCCTGACACGACCTGTGTCAGGCAACTGTGTGGCCCGTGTCAGGCTTCTGACTTTTTCCAAAAAAACTTTCGAAACACTCCGAACTTTTCCATTCTTCGCGTAAGTCATCCGGGGCTTCCCACTATGATCTGGAAATACTTAAAAACAACATAACACGCGTAAAGTGCAACAAAATCATAAAAACTAATGAAATAAACAATAATAGATAGTTGAAACGAAAAGTAGAAATAAGGTGAAAAACAACAATAAGAAACAACAATGTGTTACCGATTGTGCTGTTTCGTGCCAAATAATAGACGAAATACAAGAGAAAATGGTAACCGATCACTCTCCTCCATCTAAAACGAGCACTCTCAGAGCCGCCAGTCTTCTCTCGCCCGGACAACGGTGAAACTCTGTACCTGTATCTCGCCGTAGCAACTGAGGCAGTGAGCGTCGCTGTTATCCGCGAGACACCTGACGCGCAGAAGTCCATATATTTCACGAGCAAAGCACTGCAGGGACCAGAGCTGAGATACCAACAGATAGAAAAAATGGCACTGGCCCTCATCAACGCAACAAGAAGACTGAGACACTACTTTCTAGCCCACACAATCGTGGTTCGAATAGATCAACCCATAAAGCAGCTGCTGGGACGACCAGACATGGCCGGTAGAATGCTCAAATGATCGCTAGAGCTGTCCGAATTCGACTTCCATTATGAAAGCATAAAAGCCCTCAAAGCCTAGGCTTTCGCTGACTTCGTCGCAGAAATGACGTTCGCAGATTCCCCAACCTACGGGGCGCGCAAATGGACCATTTTCGTGGACGGGGCCTCCAATTCGGCGGGAAGCGGGGCAGGCATCATACTGGAGAGCGACGGGGGAATCATCGTTGAAGTATCCCTTACCCTATCCTTCCCCGCCTCTAACAACCAGGCTGAGTATGAAGCCTTCCTCACCGGCTTATGCCTAGCCGAAGATCTCGGCGCGGAAGAAGTCGTCATCTGCATAGATTCACAACTCGTGGCCCTTCAAGTTCGGGGAGAATATCAAGCCAAAAATGAGGGAATGTCCGAATACTTAGCCCTGGTCAAGGAAAAGATGACGAAGTTTGCAGCAGTAGAGGTAAAGCATGTTCCCCGCGAACACAACGTCAGAGCGGACATTTTGTCTAAAGTGGCGAGCACGAAGAAGAAAGGCGGAAACAGGTCCGTCATACAGGAGGTACTTCCTCGACCCAGTATCGATAAGACCTCCCCGATCCTTGACGTACAGATGATCGGCGACAGCAACTGCTGGATGACCCCCGTTTACAACTACCTCGCTAAGGACGAACTCCCGTCCGACCCCAAAGCGGCCAGCGTAGTTAGGCGAAGAGCCTGCTCATACGTCCTGGTCGAGGACAAACTCTACAGACGAGGGTTCTCCATTGCGCTACTCAAATGTGTCGAGGAAGAAATGGTCGCCCACATCTTGCGCAAAATTCACGAAGGAATCAACGCACAACATCTCGGTGGAAGGTCTCTCGCTCGAAAATCCCTTCGAGCAGGATACTACTGGCCAACCATGCAGCAAGATGCTAAAGAGCACGTGAAGAAATGCGATAAATGCCAACGACACGGGGATATGCACCTAGCTCCACCTAACGAGCTCAAGGCTATGTCCTCCCCGTGGCCATTCGCTTGGTGGGGCCTGGACATCCTGGGGCCATTCGTGATAGGATCAAACCAGAATAAATACTTAATAGTGGGCGTGGATTACTTCAAAAATGGATAGCGGAGGCTCTGGCCAAGATAATTTCCCTTAACATACTGCGTTTCTACAAACGAAACATCCTTGCACGTTTTGGCATCCCCCAGGTGATAGTCACGGACAATGGGACACAATTCACCGACAGGAAGTTCCAGGACTTCGTCGCCCAGCTGGGGACGAAGCAACACTCGTATCCGTCGAACATCCCCAGACAAACGGGCAAGCTGAAGCAGCGAATTAAGTCATTCTTCGAGGCCTCAAACAAAGGCTGGACGAAACAAAGAAAGCTTAGGTCGAGGAGCTGCACAGCATCTTATGGACATACCGCACGATCCCACACTCCTTAACCGGGGAAACACCCTTTCGCTTAGCCTACGGGACCGAAGCTGTAATTCCCATTGAAGTTCACGTACCCTCCAGGCGGATAGAATCTCCCCTGGATGAGGAAATGAACGAAAAAGCTCTAAGGGAGGAACTCGACCTCGTCGAAGAAGTTCGGTAGGGGGCATCCCTCCGCGAAGCCTCGTTAAAGCAAAAAATTGCCATCCGGCACAACGCCAAAGTTATACGGCGAGCGTTCGACGTGGGCAGCCTCATCCTACGGAGAAACCATAAAGACTCTCACGAAGGCAAACTAGCCACCAACTGGGAAGGACCCTATCGTGTCCGGGAAAAAATGGAGAATGGGGCATATTACCTAAAACATCTCAACGGGAAAGAACTTGCTCGACCTTGGAACACTGTAAAGCTAAAGCAATACTATATCTAAGGCCCTAACTGTCGAAACTACCAACCACTATGCACGCCTAGGTACAAGCGCCGCATGTCAGTAAAGCAGAGCCCCGCTCAGGAACAAGCCAGGCCCCTGCTCGACAGTGGTCCCTCAATCGAACACCGTCGTCGTCAAAGTACCACGATAGGCAGAACACCCAACTCGAGATGGGAGGTTCACGCTGCGAACTCAGGCCTCAAACGCGACCTGAGCTCCACTCTCTCGCCCAAACATTCCCTGGTCGTTCGACCAGTACTCCTCACTGCCGAACACATCTACAACGAGCAATTCCCTAAAACTTAAAGCTAATCAAAGTAAACCCTATTACGGGCACACATGCACATCGAGCAAAAGTACAACACTTAGCAGAAATCAAAATAAATAAAACCATGCAAATCACAAAACCAGCCATAAGGACCGGACGCATACATAATTAAAGTAATAAGTGGTCGCAAGGACCACAATTGTTCTTGTTACATAAACCGGGGGCCATTCCCCCATTCAAAATAAGTTACAAAGATACACGTCACGTAGGCCGGACAAATTACAACAAGGATAAAAACACCATCAATCGTCCATCCGCTCAGGCTGCTCGAGGTTGGGCTCAGGCCCCTGGGTTTCCTCGTTCAAAACTTCAGCATGCTCGTCACCACCAAGGAGGGAGTTCGGACTGACAATCCTACCATCCTCGACATGAGCCAGGTAGTGGATACCCTCAGTGGAGAACTCAACCCCGGGGTTGACCACCCGTAGTTGGGCCACAACATTCTTAAAAAACTCTCCCCCAATGACAATGTTGTCATCCTCTGCCCTCAGCATACGAGCAACCAGCTCGGCCCTTGTCTTTATTTCCTTCCCATCCTCATGTTCATCCTCGCCCGGAGCGCTTGCCAACCTCAGCTGCTCGACCAGCTCCTCAGCTGCCTTCTTCTCGGCGGCCAGCGTAGAGTTCTCCCCCTTTAGCCTGATCACCTCCTCGTCCGCCTTCTTTCGAGCATCATCAGCACTCTTAGCCTCCTCCTTGGCTTTCCTCGCCGTCTCTTCAAGAGATGCCATGGTAGCCCGGGCAACTCTAAGTTTAGACTCAGTTGCAGAGTCCCCTTCAGCATAGATGACCGCTATCTCCAAAACTCTGACTAGTGCAGAGGCATCTTAGGCCACCAGCGCCCTCTTGCTCGGGCGATCCATGCCTTCCAGCTGGAGAGATTCTGCCCGCGGCACGACCAAGGATGTCACTTGGAAGAATCTTCTGTTAAGAATACATGGAGGAAGTTCGAACTTCCTCTTTTCTGGCGCCCGGGTGAGATCTACCCCTTCAGTGGCCCTGATCCGCTTGGACCGTGAGGCCAGAGGCATGGGAGATCCCTGGGCAGGAGTAGGCGAAGAGGTCCCCGCAACAGGTTAGGGAGGAGTAGGAGCATGCTGGGCAAATCGAGTCTTGGGAGCAGCCGCCCCGGGCTTGTTCCTCGCGATAGCATTCTTTACCATTCTTTCATGAGCGGAAGGCATCTCACCTGCAAAAACAAAACAAATATGTTAGACGACCAAGGGAAAATATGTCAGGCAAGTCAAGTAACAAAGACTACCAAGCAATTTGTAAGCAACTGCAGGAGTCTTGCACTCCAAAAGCGCCTTGGTGTTAATAAAATGATACTCAACCCGCTGGCTACCGTCCTCCTCGAAAATCGGGGACCCCTGCTTTGTCCAGCATTCAGCAAGCCAAAAAGAGTTGACAAAGTTCACCAGCGTGTCATAGGCAACGGCATCCTGCCCGTCTAGCATGTGTGACTGGGCAACATACTCATTGGGTTCCTTGGAGAAATGGTCTGCACTCCAGTGGAAGGGAAACTTGAATTCTCTCTCCCCGATAAGTTTCCCGTTTTCGTCGCACATGTCGTTACCGTCCTCGTCAACGGACACCGCCCAAACGTACGTATTGTCCTGGGGCCTCTCCGACAAAGGCTCTATGATATAGAACCTTTCCTTGAACGTCCAGATTGACTCTGAAAAGGGCTTGAACAGCTTGCGGGGCTATTTCAATGAAACCCAGTCATACCTCATCCCTGTCAATTGCCGCTGAAGATGAAAGACAGTGAAAAACAAAGGGAGAGTAGCCCATATCCTCAAATACTCGCACGTCAACTCGAAAGCACAGATAAACGCCAGCGAGTTGGGGTGTAGCTGCGATGGAACCAAGTCCAGGTGCACGAAGACTGACTACTAAAAATTGGTGAAGGGTAGCCTCAATCCCAGCTCTTTAAATGCGTATTTGTACATGGTGAAATGCTCCCCGAAGTTGGAGCAGACCCTATCATCCTCGGAGGGGAAGTGCACCTTCCACTCCCCCTCTGGCCCAAAGACCGTGAAGACATCTCCCAGATATGTCGCAAAAGTAGATACGTGCTCGACAGGCTCAGCCACCGACCACTCCTCCGTTGGGTCTTCAACAACCTCCTCCTCCCCGACTTCGTTGGGGGTAGTTGAAGCTTCTGTACTACTGCTCTTCGAGGAGCTCTCCTCGGACGAGTCTATTACGATCTCCTTGTCAGGCCTCGTCGCCATATTGATCACCTGAAAAGCAGAGAAAAAAGTGAATTCGACGAAGAATCAAATCCACCCTTCCACCGCTAGTCAAGTGAAAGGGCGCGCAAAGGGCTGAGGACGACGTCCCCGGCCCAAGCCCTATCATCAAACGAAAAACTCAAGAGTCTCCCATGAGGAGTCGCTCGGTACAAACCACTCCCATACGAGGAACTTCCTCGAGCCACTTCCTAGTTTCTGTTTGAAGCTTCACCGAAAACCGCAAACGCTCACCGGAAACTTCACTAAAGCACTAGAATCTGAGTAATTGCGATGGTTACGCATGCATCATCATCGTGACGACGCCAGAAACCACCCTACTCACGAGATATTCAAAAGGTCCAGCACCTCGTCGGCGGCAGAGGATGGCCTAACCACCATCCACCGCCAACAGCCACCAAGGAAAAGCGGCGATTCGTCTTCTAACCCTAAACCTAGCCACATGCAATCTACAAACAACCGTAAAAGAGGCAAAGAAACACAAGATCAGTGGACTTACTTGGTTAAAAAGCTGAAAAACGGTTGCTCGGAACTGGTGGCGGCGGTCGGAACAGCGAATGGTGGTGGCGGGCAAGTGCTTTGAGGAAGACGAAGAAGAGAGAGAAGTGAAAGTTCCAAATGGCCTGAGTTTCTCTCCTTTTATACTAAGGGGCACGTGCAATGGCATGCCCTCATAGGCCATAATGGCTATCAACTAGCCATCATTTCCTGGTAATTGTGACACAGGGCTCGAGGCACACGTATCGCCCTAACGTTTCAATTCCTCCTAACCGTTGGTCTCCCCGTATGACGGGCAATCCAGACACGGACATGGATCTCACAAGCACCAGGGGTCACGAGCACCACGAGACAACCCCCTCGGTCACCAAACGATGACTCGACACTAGTTCCCCGGAACACGGGTTGTCCTTAAGTCATCACTCCCATGCTCGGGAGCAACGACTAGGGGGGCTCCTGTTCTGGATTGGACCAATGGCTAGGCATGTCCCAATCCACGTCTGCTCCCAGAATGGCCCAATTGCCTGTCCAATCCACAAAGGGGCAAAAGTTACCTTTCTGCCCCTCCAACTAGGCGAGGACTGCATTGCTCCTCCCCAGAACCGCTGCCCGTTCTGCACGGCTTCTGCTGTCCCCGAACAGCTGAGGGGATCTGCCCGAAACTACGCCTATGCCCGACATAACGGCTAGTTTTGGGCACCTTGCCCAACATAATGACTAGTTTTTGGCAGTTACCTATTCTTCGGGAAAATGGTTATTTCGCCCTGAAAATAGGACTGTTGGTCACGCGCTGGGGGCACTATATAAACCCTCTCACTTGAGAGGGCCAGGTATCCAAAAAATCATCCTAAGAACTCATACTTTGTACTTGCCCCTTTTCTCTGACCTTTTCTTACTTGAGCGTCGGAGTGCCTTGCAGGTACACCCCCTTCTCCTCTTCATACGTCCAGCATCTCAGACGTACTTGGTGGCCCACATCACAGGATATGATCAAGCCTTCACGATCATATATATATATATATATATATATATATATATATATATATATTCAAAACTCATTTGACAGGATGCTAACTTAATTGAAGAATAAAAGCAAAAATTTAACTTCCAACCAAAACTAAATTAAAAGTCAAAACTCATGAACAACGTTGTTCTTTTTACTTGAACAAAAGTGGTTTCTTAACCCCTCACCAATTTATATTTCAGAGAGACAATAAAATTTAACTTGGAAAGTGTAAAACCCTCTCAAGCTCGTTGACATCACAAGTTTTCCTTCATTGTGTGAATCCTCTCTATTCCAATGCACTCACTTATGGTATAAGGACCTTCCTATAGTTTAGTAGTCATTCGGAATGCTACGAATCCGGTCGGGAAGGATGGTAGGTAGTTTGAGAAGATGAGTAGCGAATCTTGAAACGGCACACCTGAAAAGACGAGTCTATTTAAGGGAATCTTCCTCTAAATGAGGACTCTGGTCTTAATCTCGATATCTCTTTTTTTAGAGTAGTAGATGACTGTGGTTGATCCTCAACAGTCAAAATGGAAGCAACAAGAGTAAGATGATCAACTCTAGGAGAATTTGATGTAGCCTTAACAAAAGAGAACGTAATTCGAGTTGCAGCAGGAGAAGTAGTTTCCCGAACTTGGGACTAGGGTTGACACCTTGAGAAATAGAAATGCCATAGACTTTTTGTGGAGAGTCCATTTTATCTGCAAGTACACATACGCAGGTTAAAAAAAACCAAGGACTCCATCCTCATCAAATATCTTTTTCCTTTTCATGCAACCGACCGTGCTCACAATGGTATGCGTAGCGGGAAAAAATTGAGATTAAGTTATTAATTAACTTAACTCACAAAGCGAGAGTCGTCACTGCACTTTATTTTTTCCAAAGGGGATGGGAAAAGAGCGAATAAAATCCACAGAAGTTTTAAAACAAAACTAATAAAACAAAGAGACAAAGGGTAAGGGGGTTGGTTATGCAATATGAAGGTGTTAGCACCCAAAACATCTATAGTACTCTATAGGAGCCTCTTGAAAATCTATGTTTGGCTTAAAAAGGGTTGTTTGCAAAAGATTGGAGAGATGAGAAATATTTTTTAGGGTTTTTGGTGTTTGACAAGACTTCTTGAGCCTCGTGCCTACGTACCCACAAAGTGCAATGGAGGATCAAAACCTCGTAGTTCGTGGTAAAAATAACAAAAGAGTTTGTTTTGATTGATTTTAAATGGAAAGACAAACTATCATTTTAAGGAGAAAACTCAACTAATCACCCACAAGTATGTGAAAATAGACTTTTGCATCACTATTAAGAAGGGCTCCAACTTGGATAGAAATAAACAAGTATACCACTAACTCTCTCAAGTGGAAAATAATCAACATCACTTCAATCATTACTATGGGGATAGGAGAATCACATCTCAACTATGAAAATGACGCATGTCTTATTCTTGAGAAAAGGTTTTAAAAGGAAAAATGCACAAAGGGCACAAAATAGTTTGAATGATTTGTTTTCTCTAAGTCTTTTAAAATGGTTTTGATATGCTTAAGATTGAATTAGCATTTATTTAAGAAAAAGATTTTGAAAATCACTTGACAAAGTCAAGGTTTATTGAGAAAGTGTTTCAAGTTTGAAAACAAGAAGGCTTTGAAAAAAGGAGAAGATTTTGAAAATTTAAGAAGAGAAGGAGATGAAGAGACTATCCTAATAAAAGCAATAAAGTGAAAGTGTGAGCAAGTGTACTAACTCGAAACTAGCCCGCACTTGACAAGAGTCAAGACCAAAATCCCATTCCTTTGGAGTAAGACACAAATAATAAGAAGATAAACACAAGAGGATCCAGACAAATAAAGTCAGAAAGAAGCAGATAAATCCTCCAAGTTTGATTCAAGGCCACAGGTATCAGAGGAACTCAAGGTCTCAGGCAAGACATGGTGTTAGTTGAAATTCCAAGTTTCAGATAAGCAAACTCCAAGCATGGGAAAACCTACTTCTAAGTTCATAAGTCAAACTCCAAGTCAAGTAAAGGATAGTAGCCATAGTCCAAGAGAGATTAAAAGTTTTTTTAGGGGTTTTCCTTTATTAATGTCTTTAAATGAAAAGAAAAAGTCCAAGCGGACAAAGGAAAAAGAAGCATAAACATAAACAATATTAAATGTAAATGATAAAAGTAAAGATATAATATAAAGAGTAAGAAAGTAAAGCTGCAAGAAAATTAAATGGCATAAAATAAAAGTTAGCACAATAATATTGTTAGCATTAATGTTAGAGTTAATGAAACGATTTGAGACAAATTTAGCGTTATGTTAAGCAATCGTAGCACAATCTATTAGGAAGATCATACTATGAGAGGCCGGTCAATAACAATTTATGTACCATACATGTTAGAGATATGATAGAAATCATACTCCTAAAACATGTAGCACAAGTAAAAACCAAGAGGGATCAAGCAGTAAAGGCAAGGAGATTGGTCCATTACACCAATCATCCTTCATGATAACTTAGGACAAACGTATGCATCAATCCAAAGTACCTCAAATGATCATTGATCAATCAAATAGTAGATTTGAAATGATGAAAGTTCATCAAGCATCAATATAAACACCATGAACAAGATGGACACCAAATCATCCAATTGATCAAGAGAAAAGAAAAAGAAAAAGAATGAGAAGGAAAGATAAAGAGAGAAACCAAATTGAATCAAAACTTAAGATCCATTTATCATCAATTTCAATCACTTTTCTTGGGGGATTAAGGCACTAAACCTATCATCAACCCAAAGCACCAAAAATGAATCAATAATTCATTTAATGATAGATTTGAATTGATGGAGATTTATCCAACCTCATCAACACCCAAAGTCCATTGAAATTGAGGAAAACTTTGATCAAGAAACCATGATCCAAGGCAAAAACCAGTAACCAAGTTAAAATTCAATATTAAACAAATAAAAATGCATGAAAAAGATTTTAAAATGATTTTAAAACGGAAATAAAAGAGAAAAAAACAAGATGAAGCCTCTAAACAACAATTGAATGCTCAAGAAAATTAAGATAGGTAAGAAATAAGTCAAGGATGATATAATTTTTTTTTTGGAGATTTTTAAAATGCATAAAAGTATTTTTAAAAAAATTAAAATGCATGAAAAATAAGAAAAATAACGAAAAATATCAAATCATGAAATAAAAATGTGAAAAAATGTACATAAGATAGAAAAATATTTTTAGAAAATTATAGAAAAGATTTGGAGTGAAAAAGACTGAGGGAGATATTTTTTAGGGTTTTTCAAAATAAATGAGTAATTAAAAACAAATAAAATGAAATAAAATGCTGCAAAAAAACAACAACCATCAGATCAGATCAAAGGCTGGGAATCAAACACGCGTGTAGCCATCAGATTTCATTTAGAATAAATCCAAAGGTCAGGATCTAAAGAACTAAAATAACTTCAGGTCACAGTGAGAGCTTCTCCGGTCATCTTCTTCGGTGAGTTGTCACTGGAGTTTTGGCAAATGGAAACATTAGATCATGAGACCATTGCCATTGTGGCCGTCTCATTGAAGCGAACTCAACCATATACTTCACTTTCATTGATTGAAAGTGAGCAGAGAGAATTTGAAGGAAACTCATTAAAAAATGAAAACACAAAAAGAGAAATTAAATTCCAAATATGAACAATCAACTCAAGTTAAAGGAAACGATCAGAGAGAGTGAGGCTACATTGTGGTAACTTGTTTGAGTTCAAAATTTGCTCTAAACTACCTTGTCCAAATGATGATCGAAGGTGTTGAAAGTTGAATCTGGTTAGAGAACTTCAATGAGTCTTAAGGCTTGGTATTTGTTGTAAAAGCTTCAGAGGAGATCGTAGAATCTAATGGAATCAAGAAACAAGGTTGAAAGAGCTTAGAATTTGAAAATGAAAACTCAAAAGCTCAATGCAAAGTGGGAGCTCGAGCAGAGGTTCTATGGGTTTTCTAAGCTTGGAATTCAGTGCAAATGGTTGCTTTATTTATAGCTGAGGTGAATGAATGAGATACGTGTGCAAATTAGTTACAATTCGGGTGAAATCATGTGTACCAAAAGTGTGACCAAACTTGAATGGAAAGTTATCAACACGCAGGTCATTCCAAGCCATTTCAGGTCGTTTTTTATCAGCAACTATCACTTAACATCATCAGGCCCTAAACACATGCAATGCTTGGCTTAAATTTGAGAATTTAGTGAAATTGCAAAACTGATCATGACCAAAATTCAGTCCATGGGGTTAACTTCAAACCATTGGGAAATTGTTTACATTTGACCTTTAATCCCCATTCTTTTTGCCAAATGATAACATCATATCATAGAGTACAATACAAAAAGAAAGGTTCCATTTAGATGCTTGAGTAGAAATTTAAGAGCTTACAAATTTGGCACGATGATCTGTAATCAGAGGTCAAGAAAATTCTAAGTCCAAAATGACCTATAATGTCTTCAAACTTTTCATGGCTTTCCAAGCATAATTGGTTTTTGATCCTTGAAACAAACTTGTAGAGGGCATCAAATAGGATAATTGGCAAAAAGAACCGCCCGAAAAAGTTAAAAATTGAGAGAGTTGTGATCTTTGGAAGTTAAGAAAATATCACTTTAATTTAGGCCAAATTTCACTAAGTCCACAAAATGACCTATAATATTTCGAAACTTGTCATGATCTTCCAAGCATAATTGGCTCTTGACTTGTAAAGAGTAGTTGGAGGGGATGTTAAGATGATTCATTTGCCCAAAGAAGCACTCAAAAATAATGAAATATGAAGAAGTTATCATATTTTGAACTTGGGCTTGAAATGTTGACTTTTTAGGTCAAACCTCTTTGAACAAACTTGCAACCTTAGACATTTTCTTGCATTTCAAGGCACATTAATGGTCATATGAACTTAAAATGATGTACTCTTGATTAACCCTTGATGAAACATGCAATGGCTTGAGGAAACTTGTTGATGAAGGCATGGAAATAAACACATGAACCTTTGTAATTTCTTGAGAAACAAGCTATCAAACCTTGAAACATTCTTGATCAAATGAAGTTGAATAATACTTCAGACCCTATGATTTTAGATTAGAGGTCATGCTTTGATGAATAGCCTTTGAAAATCAATGGTTGACCACACCTTGACTTGAGGAACTCAAATCCTAGCTGAGGAAACAATCACTTGATGCTCTTGATTCTAAACCCTGCCTTGCAAAAGGAACAAAAGGGACAAGGCATATATTTTTGTATTTTGATTAGTGGTTAGCATATAAGTACAAAAAAAATTATAAAGGGCACAAAGAGGTGCTTGATGATCTCTGCAAAGGCCAACCCAAGGATAAGAGGGTTCAGAGATAACCAAGTTTATGATCTTGATGCATTGCAAAGATGCAAATGAGGTGGGATCTTAGGGGTAAAAATTAGGGTATGACAGTATGAGTGTCAATGGATTTCTTCATCTAGTGAGAAGAAGACACTTTGCTTAAGTCAAACCCTTCTTCATAGCCAAGCCCGTGATATAAAGACTCCATACCCCTTTTCATCGTAACTTATTTGGAAGAGGAGGGATCCAATTTGATGTTGTAAGAATAAGGCTTAGAGCAAAAATTTGGCTAATACCAGTATTTCAGAAACCTGCTCTTGCAATAGCGAGAGGATTTGGTAGGATTATAACATAAGGCAAAGTGAGCCTTATGATTACGAGGCTTCACCAACACGAAGCGGCCCAGGAAATCACCTCAGTCCTCAATGAAAGGGTCGAACAAGGGAAGGGAACGACGAAGCTCAATAATCCCCATATCCCAAATATAATTTTGAGAAGTGTGAACAATGCGAAATAACTTGAAAAACAACAAGGAAAAACCTTCCAAGACTTATACTCAGGACAAATTTTGAACATCTTTATATAAGCCTGGGAGCTTGGTTGAAGCTGAGAAGGGGAAACCCTTAAGCACTTCAACACTTCAACCTCAAATTTAGATAAAAGGGATTGTAGATTTATCCTGGTGAACAAACACTCATAAGGGGACTGAACACCCCTCAACGGTGATGCATACCCTTTTTTCGAGTCCACTGGAAGGAATGACCAATCAGAAAGGCAATTGACCATGATATTGGTTGCATATATATCTGCCTATCTCTGTGTCCACCAATTTATATTTGTTCACGTCGCCCGACTCCACTAGTGTATCCCCTTTAAGGGATAGTTCGTCGACCTTAAAATACTCGAAGGATTGAAGCCAACAAACTCCATATGGTTGGGCCACACGATTTAAATGATATTTGATATCGACATTGTTGAGGTCTTGCTTATAGGCTTTCTGATAGGCCTTGACGTAATCTTTAGCACATTCCCTCCTTATGCTAGCAATCTGCATTTCTACAGTCACCAAGGCTGACAAAATCAAGGGCCCCGGAGCTTGATATGAAGTAGGTATGGAAGCGACTCTATGACTACCTTCTATGTCCTCCTCATAGAAGAGAGCGTCGAAAGAAGAATCCCTAAAGTGAGCTCCTTCATTTGGAGAACCTTTAATAACCTCTCTGAATCAGAATCATTAGTTATAGATATGATCTCATAGGTCGTTTGATTAGTGATTAAGGGGGACGAGTTCGAACCAGAAGATACTCCCACCCTAACTAAGGGAAATACACCACTCTCAGAATCATTAGGAAAGCTAATGGGACTATCACTCGTATTGACTGAGATAAAGGGAATGTTGAAGTTATGAAAAGCTTGAGGCAAGGAGGGTACTTGATAAAGCGGAAGATGACGGGAAAGTAAAGTGTAACGAGGAATAATGGAAACTTTGTTCAAGAAGGTTCAATCTTTATGGTAAATACTCTTAGGATAGAGGAGAGAAATGCATTCACAAATAGAAATTAACTCTCAAATATTATGAAAATTTCCCTCAACACTCAAAAACCCTTATATATATGTGTGAAGGCAAGCAGCATACCAGATCAACAGAAGCGAGAGGTTATTAGATATACGTCTGTATTCCTCCTAGGGAACATAAACAAACTGAAGTGAACTCAAATACACTATAAAAAATGTCATGCCCTAACTTGTTATCTCAAGCCACACGCCACAGAAGAGCATTAAAATGTTTCAATGATGGAAAGGCATTTAATATGCATGTTCCCCACTACTTTTGCAACTAATCCAAGGTGTTTCCACTTATAAATAACAACATCCTCAGAGGACGCTTGACAAGATTAAGGGCAACTATTTTAGGTCGGCCAAAGGCCTAAAGAGCCAAGGCCCAGTCCATTACAAATTCATTCAAACGACACAATGTATAAAAGTTATCACACATGATATTCAAGGTACACTATTCTGATTTCCACTTTTTACTACACTCATCTTAAAATATGAACTATCTTTGGTGTTGGAATGGTAATTTTGCAAGTCCAACTCCCGTCGTTTATCAATGATCAGCACCAACAATTCACGATCTTTCACTATCGATACATACTAATTCTGGTTTCAAAACAAAACATGATGTATAATTTAAAATGTTATTTATTAAAAGAGATAAATAAAATAATTTTAAAAAAAATATAGGCTTAAGGCATCATTTAGTCCCTTAACTTTATAAGAAGTTTCATTTTGATCCCCTAACTAAAAAACGTTATATAGTGGTCCCTTGATTTCACTTCCGTTACACTATTTTATCATTTCCGATAGTTTATATTGGAAAAACATTAAAAGATACCATGTTGGAATATTTATATCTAATATGGAATTTATTTATTTTAATATTGCTATAGATATGTGAACTTAAATAAGAAAGGCACGAAGCTGAAAGGTTAGGGCAAACAAAAAGATTTCTCTTAAATAGGGAAAACTCCATTGAAGACGTTTTCAACAATAGTTCCATAGACCAACTCCATTGAAGACGAAAGCAAAAATTGTTCAAAAAACCACCTCCATTGAAGACGATAGCAACAATAGTTCCACAAAAGAAGATAACGAAGCTATACGACTAAGGTATGATATCTCACCTGTAACCTACTAAAAATGGGAACCTTTTTCTTTAGTTATCTTCCATAGTATTTTTGTTATCTTATGTAGGTTGAATAGGTAATGGAAAAGATGTTTAAGTGTGTTGTTCATCATTCTGGTGAGTTTTCTAGGGAGTTTACTACCTTCATAAACTTAGGGTATATAGGGTTAGAGACCATTTGGGATGTTGATCCGGATTACTAGAGTTACTTTGAAATTTTAGGCAAGTAAAAAGATTTAGATTATTCAACTATAGATAAACTTTGGTATTAATATGAAATGAATGCTTGTGGTATTGTGTTGTTGGAGGATGACAAGGGAACTAAGAGGATGAAAATAATTGCAGTAATGACGAGGGAATGTCATTTATTTGTTACTCATAATGTTTCACAGCCTGACATTATTGAGGAACCGACTATAGATGATGAAGTTGTTGTGGATGTGGGAGCTGACTTAGGAGTTAATGAAATTGATGTGGGGACCAATGTGAGGAAAGAGAGTACAAATGTGGGAGCTGGCTTAGGAGTTAATGAAACTGATGTGGGGACCAATGTGGTGCAAGAGAGTACAAGTGTGGGAGCTGAGTTAAGAGTTAATGAAACTGATGTGGGGACCAATATGGTGCACGAGAGTACAAATGTGGGGACCAATATGGGTGATGAGGGGACAAATAGTGACATTGAGGAGAATGTGGGTGATGAAGGGACAAACTGTAACATTGAGGAGAATGTGGGTGATGAAGGGACAAACTATGACATTGAGGATAATGTGGGGACCATTGAGGGACTCAATTGTAACCAGACAGAAGTTGAGGGAGTTAATGGTAACCAGGCAGAAGTGGAGGTGGAGGTAGAGGGTAGTGAAGACAGTGTTTTGGATGTTAATTTTGAAGACTCATAAAATGATATAGGAATTGATGGAGAGATAGTAGTTGATGATGAGGAAGTGAGTACAAAGGGAAAGGCAACGAGCAAGGAGAAGGGCAAGGCAAAGGCTACGACAAAGGGTAAGGCAAAGAGTAAGGAAAAAGGCAAGGGAAATGTGTAAGGACACATTGAAGGGAGAGGTTCACTTGATGTTGTGAATGAATGTGAGGTCTTAGAGGCAAATTTAAGAGGATTAAGTGACATTGAAGAGTATGATAGTGATGAACTACCTCACGAGTATGATAGTGATAATGATGAGATTATTAAGGATGCTTTTGTAACCTTCAAGCTTCAAAAAAAATGGAATACTACAAATGGGAAGTACAGGCTGTGACACTTTGGTCAATAATATGTCTGAGACATTCAACTCTGTCTTTGTAGCTGCTAGAGCCAAGCCAATTGTGACAATGCTTGAAGAAATTATAGTGTATTTAATGCAGAGATGGGAATCAAATAGGCAAAATATTGGCAAATATGAAGGCACAATACTACCAAACATCAAAAAGAGGATGGAAAGGGAATCATAGAAAACCAACCATTGGATTGTGAGGTGATGATTAATTGGTTCTCCGTTTACTCTGTTAAATAAATATGTTGAATATTAAATTGGCTAACATTATATTGGCTTATGTTGGATATTCATCATGTTTTACATGTGTGCAGGTGAATATGACTACGAGGTTAGGCATATATCACTCAATGGAGAAAAATATATTGTCAATCTTTCCAAGAAAGAGTGCTCATATAGAATGTGGATGCTGATAGGGTTGCCATGCTGTCATGCAATGTCAGACATGAAGGATCAACATTTACAAATTGATGATTTTGTACCTGACTATTATAAGAAGGAACTCTATCAAGCTTGCTATGCACCAATTATTTATTCAGTTAATGGGGAAGCTTTGTGGACAAAATCTGATGGTGTTGATCTCCAGCCAGCAGCAATAAGGAGACAACCTGGAAGGCCCAAGAAAAAGAGGAAGAAAGAAGTTGTAGAGACGGTGAGGGATGAGACACACTTGAAACGGGCAAAAACATGGAATCAAGTGCAGTTGTTGCCACAAGGGTGGTCACAATAAGGCCACCTGTAAACTACCACAACCACAAGCACCTCCAAGTCAGGTCCCAGAAAAAACCTCAACTCAAGAACCACAAGCAACAATTTCAAGTCAGCCACCACAACCAACTGTTTCAAGTTAGCCACCTCAACCATCTGTTTCAACTCAGCCACCCCCCAAAAATAAAAAAATAAACTTCAAAAGTGTGGGAAGCCTGTTTCAAGTCAACCTTGATGTTTGTTATGCCTTATAATGGATTTTGTAATGTTATTGATGTGCCTTGTAATGTCTTAATGACAATGGCTTATAATGCCTTTTTGTAATGTTATTGATATTCCTTATAATAACTTACTGATAATGGCTTACAATGCCTTTTTGTAATGTTATTTATATGCCATATAATGACTTACTGACAATGACTTATAATGCCTTTTTGTATCACTTTTTGGAATGTTATAGATATGCCTTATAATGACCTTCTGTTATTGAATATTGTTTAGGCTTCTAAGTTTCTTAACTTTATAATTTGCTGCACATTGGTCTATTAACTATTTTGATTCGTACAAATAAGGTCTTTTTAGCTGCATGTTTCACAGATTATATTTTATCCCAAAATTTATACCAGTTATGTACCAGTGTTAAAACAGAGAATAATTAACAAACATTGTTGATGTGTTAAAACAGAAAATACATTCTTCATTAAACCAACAGGAGAGTACATTCATAATGTGAAAAATAGAACACTGAATTACCCTAATCCTAATTGATATACATTGTTACAGACACAAGGTTCAAACCTAAGCTCAACATCTCAACCACAATGGAGATTTTCAACCATCCTCTAGCGTGGATAACCTCATTCTTCAATTTGTTAATTTTCTTCTTTTGTCTTTCAAGCTTCAAATTCCTTTCATTAACAAATTCATCATCTAACCACTTGAAGAAATTACAGCCCTTATCCATGTGATTTCTATAATTTCTACAACCCAAAATTTTCTCCCATAGTTGACACTGTTCACATCACTAACAATACGAAGAACACTATCATCACGACAAAAACACTTCATTCTCTTGTTTCTACGAAGCACAAATCCAGATGTACCAAAGCTTTGGTTGTTTGACATTGAAGTACTTCTTGCATTCTTTGACATTGAAGCATTGATGGAAGATGAAAGATGGAAGATGGAGAATAAAAAGGAACACGATGGAAGATGAAAGAATAGGAAACCACGAACTAATGGAAGATGGATGAATAGGGAAAAAACAAATAAGGAGGATAAAGAATAGGAAACCGCGAACTCTAGACCGTTTATTTGCATACCTGAATGTCACCTCAACCATAATTAATGTTTTTTCACCCAAACTAATAGAATGGACCAAATAATTTAACGAGAGGGAAGTTAAAGGACCAGTATGTAACGTTTTTTAGTTCAGAGACCAAAACGAAGTTTTGTTTAAAATTACATAACCTAGAGAATAATTATGCCTAACCATTTAAAAAAAATATATGACCGTTTGCCTATTAGACTAAAAAAATTCAAAAATACAGCCTTATATATTGCGATTGGATGAATAATTAAACTTTTCAAATTTATAAAATGTTGATTTGTTAAAGAAAATAACAGTAGTGAACAATAAAAATATAATAATGAAAGAGAGAAATCAATTCATACAAAGTTTTGTTAATTTAATCACATGAATTTACTATATGATATACATTATTTGTTGTGTAATAAGTTAGTAGTTCACCTTGTCAAACTAACCAAACATAAGTGCTGAATTGATTTTTTTTTTAATAAAATATAGTAGTACTTCTTATCCATGAAAAGTGAAGAAATGCTACTCTATGTTGCAATCAGTGCTCCCTGGCTCATATTGTCAGTTACTTCTTCCTTCTCTTTAATATACAATTTAATTAAGCATTTTGCACATATAGAAAAATATATAATAAAATAATAAATAATATTTTACTTTCTTATCTTTATCAAATATTTTTTCAATTATCAGTATTATACAAAATAAAATAGTTGCATTGAGAGATGTAGTATTAATTATTATAAAAAAATATATAATTAATATGGCTTTTAAAAGGTCACAATAGTTTTATAATGATTGAAAATTGTGGTTAATAGTAGTTTACAATTCACACACTTTAATTCAACGAAAAGTGTTCTTTTTTTAAAGATAAACCCCTTAAAATTCTTACACACAAAATATACCATATCTCTGAATCGTATCTTTGAGTCGAGTTCTTTAAATTTAAGATCAACTGAAACATTGATGATAAAAAGAGGGGTCGAGCCCATGTACGTGCTATTAGAGAAATTTTATACTACGGAGTATTGAATATTAGACCAAAAAAAATACAAGTGAGAAATATATAATATATTCAGTCAAAACCTTAAAATAATAGGTGTATGAGTTTTTTCACTTATAAATGCTCAAGTTACCACATTCATATTTAATGTAGGATTATCCATACTACTCACACTTATTATATTATTTCCAACACGTACATTTGGTCTCTTAACTTTGATTGAGATAATTGTTTCAAATTCACAAAATAGTCTTATATTATTTAAAAATCGAACTATAGATAATATATATATATATATATATATATATATATATATATATATATATATATATATATATAACACTTATACATTTTAATTCAACAAATATATTTTTCTAAATAATTAAGTTGTAAGAATTCTCACACTAAAACGATTTGTGATGCAGATTTGAGATTGTTTGAAAAAATAAATATTTCATATTATATTTTCTAAGATCCGAGTATCCTTCATGCAGGGGTATATTACTGTGAGGGAGGGACCTTACTATTATTATTGGGGCCTTCACACTAGGTGGCGAATGATTACTCATCCTTCCCTTTCTGTGAGGTCTCATCCATTTGCAATAAGTAAAACAAAAAAGTGGGGGAATATACCAAAATTAAATTAAATGAAGAAAAAAATCTACGTGAACGCTATCATAAAAATGTCAAAAAAAGAAAGAAAAAACTGATGTGTTAATCTTGTTTAATTCAATTGATAATGATTAAGCTAGATTTTACAAGGAATATTTGAGCTCAATTTCTTCTGTCCAATGTAATCACTTGCTAACTACGTTCTATACTACAGTATTTTTTTAAAGTAATCATTTCAGTTTTTAATATATTGAATATACAAATTTTAATAAAAAATTATTATTTTAGATATATCTTTTAAAAACACAATATTCCGTCATAAGATCGATTAATTAGGAAGATAAATCTCACCATTTAATTGTAAGATTTAAAATTTTGTATTTTGTAAGATACTTCCTCTATTTCCTTTTAAGTGTCACTTTTTAATTTGTTTACGCATGTCAAGAAGGCTAATCAACATTTTCACTTTTCATACAATAATTATCATTTCGCCTATAATACGCTTAGTTATTTATTACATTGATTTTATTTTTTATCTCTCTATAATAATTATTTACGAGTAATTTTGACAAAAAATCATTTAATACTATCTTAAACTTTTCAAGTGACAATTAAAAAAAACAATAAATTATTCTAAAAATGACACTTATAAAAGAACGGAGGGAGTAAATCTTACAATTTAATTTAGCACGTGAATTGTTATTGTCTTATAATTTTAGACTCTTAAATGGTGTTTTTAGAGTACTCATTAATATTTTTCAAAAAGTATGAATAAATTTTACCTAGAAATATATAACTTTAACACTATATTTAATTGCATTATTTTGTTTATAGAAAATAATTTGCACTCAAAATTAGGGGTGGACAAATTTGAACCGACCGATTGAAACCGACCGACCCGTTGTCTTTTTTGTGCAAATGGATCGGGTCGGGTGTCGGGTTGATTCGGTTGCTTAATTTGGATATTATAGGGTTGCTTCGGTCGGGCTCGGATGCTAATTTTGGATCTGACGAAAACCGAAATCGACCGAACTTAATTAATATATTTTTTATTTATTTTTATTACTATATGAATGACTCACTATAAAAATGAGATTAATAATGTTGCAGGATACTATCATTTTTATAAATTGATGATTGCATTGTATACTCTCAAAAATACAAGATATGTAATATAAAATTTTGTATATTATTTAGTTTATCAATTAAAGTATGATAATGATCAAAATTAATGTCAAATAATATTAAAAATATTATTCTGTAATAATAATTTTTATTAAAAAAATAGTTTTATTCTAAAAATTTAATATTTTTTATACAAAAATTAAAAAAAATCATTTTTATAAATTTTTTCTAATAAATATTAAACCGACTAAACCGATCCGACTTAACCGCCAAACCGACTTAACCGAATCCGACGAAAATCGAAATTTTATCGGTC
This sequence comes from Lathyrus tuberosus, assembly GCA_022829125.1. Taxonomy (NCBI): domain Eukaryota; kingdom Viridiplantae; phylum Streptophyta; class Magnoliopsida; order Fabales; family Fabaceae; genus Lathyrus; species Lathyrus tuberosus. Next base: position 13,057,972 of record JALAZF010000009.1, read on the forward strand.
GAAATTGGGCCATAAAAATGAAACCGTAGTTTACGTCGGATTTAAGGTTTGGGCCCGAAACCGACCGTAACCGACCGATTGTCCACCCCTACTCAAAATCGTTGCGGTGACCAATTTTACCTAAATATATATAATATATATTTACAAGTGAGGCATATATAAATATATAAAAATTTACAATATGTCAATTTTAAGTTGAAAAATATTATAGTTTAAAATAAAAAAATTAATTTCATGAATATGTTAAAATAGAATAACCAAAATTATAATTAAATACTTTTATCTGTATTTTATAATAATTATTTTAAATTTTAAAAATATTAATTTTAATAATAAAAAAATTGTTATAAACTACAATATTATGTATGACTAAAATTGAATTGTAACTGAATTTAAATGTTCATAAACATATTTAAGCATATAAACTAAATTTTCTCTTAAAATTTAGTAGAGACTGGATTAAAAGCTCATAGAATATTTAACCATATAAACTTAAACCATACACTTGATTAAAGAAAACTTTTAAGAAAAAGTGAATCATGTCAATTATTATATTTAAATATGATATGATTGACTTTAATATTAGGATACAATCCAAATCATGGTTATAATAAATGTATTCAAAAGCATAATGAAACCCTCAGCACTAGTTTTTCTTTTTTTAGTAAAGCAATATCATTGCTCTTAACTTTTGTGTGACCCTCATTCTACGGAATAAACACCCCCCAAGTGGATAGGTCCTTTCTACTACTATTTGAGTGACTATTTTTCATACCTCAAAACAACCTTGTACCCAATAAATTTTAGGCAAATTAACCATAGGTTCTTTGAATTGATTTTAATTGATTTTAAAACATGTTATTTTCTATCATGTTAACTTTTTTATATTTAAAAAGATCAACATTGATGGGGTACTTATAATTTTTTTGCCTATATATGTTACAATAAAAAAAGTTAGTATAGTTTAAAAAAGGATAAATGCATATTCAACTTATCAACATAACATTTTAAATAACATTTAATTGATTGTTGATATATATATATATATATATATATATATATATATATATATATATATATATATATATATATATATATATATGGAAAATGCTAACATACACCCAAAATTGATGGGCCCCACACAAAAATACACTACATCTATTTTCTTTCTATTTTTTTTCTTCATCTTTCTAATGTGGGTTCCACCCAAAATTGGTGGGCCTCACACAAAAATACACTAAGGTGTATGTTGCTAATGCACACCTACATGGGTGTGCATTAGCATAACTCTATATATATATATGGTAGGGGTCATTTGACACCGATGTCAAATATTAATTTTGACACCAAATCCTACCCCTTTAATATTATCAATTCAATGGCTAAGATTAATTTCCTTAAAAAACTCATGTGTTAGTTTTAAGTGAATATATCTTAACCTTTAAATTAATAATAATAAACGGGTAGGATTTGGTGTCATGATACTTTGGTGTCAATTGATCATATCCTTATATATATATATATATATATATAGGTGTGCATTAGCAACATACACCTTAGAGTATTTTTGTGTGGGGCCCATCAATTTTGGGTGGGACCCACATTAGAAAGATGAAGAAAACAAATAGAAAGAAAATAGATGTAGTGTATTTTTGTGTGTGGCCCACCAATTTTGTATATATATCATGATCAAATGACATTATGGTATCAAACTTAGTAACATGACATCTCCAATTACTCTTTATCGCATATTGGTATAAAATCTATAGTTGGATTGAAAGTTATTATCATATAGATTATATCTATAAAATTTAACACCAATCGAAAATAATTTGATATATCAATGAGATGCATAAAAACTAACGTCTTAGAGAATTTCAACAAAACCGTTAATTTTGTTCATTCTCTTTAACATATCAAATGACTTCCGATTGATGTTAAATTTTATAGACATGATCAATATAATAATAGCTTTCAATCCAACGGTGGATTTTGTACACCGCCCAAATTGGCCAACAAACATAAAAATATATTTCATACAATATGGATATATATATATATATATATATATATATATATATATATATATATATATATATATATATATATATATAATATTTTTTTTGTTATCTAGTGTTTATACTTAGAAATAAATATTCTCTCACTTCTTTATAATATAAAAAGTAAATTTTAGATTAATTAAAGGGTTAAATAAGTATTAGGTCCCTGAAAATAACCCAACATTCAAGTTTGGTCCCTATAAATATTTTCTTCAAGGTTTGGTCCTCATAAAATTTTCCGTTTGTAACTGTAGTCCCTCCCGTTAGTTTTCACTAACGGAAGATGACCTGGCGTGCCACATGTGTAACCATTTCTTGCCAACTGTGCTTTATTTCATTGACCAGACAGGGACCGAACTTGGATGTTGGGTTATTTTCAGGGACCTAATACTTATTTAACCCTTTATCCAAACAGCCTGCAACTTTTTCTGCATTCCAAGTTTTTCCTTCCATGCCAAGCTTTCCTCCATTCCAATGCTTATCAATTAAGTGTGAGAATTGTAGTGTCAAAACAGCAGTCCTTCTTATAGAAAGTCAAAGTGGCTACTCACAGAACAAAACAACCATGCAGTATTTCAAAAAACGATTAGCATCAAACGAAAGATGATATTAAAATGCAGGTCCTTGGGACAGTGACGAAACAATATCCTCATGCACACGCATACATCATATTTTTACTTAACACACTTATGAAAAACAAAACCCAATGCCATGCTAGTTAACGTGAGCGATGCAAGCTATAGCTATAACAGTATGAACACATATAAACAACCATGAAAAATCATATCCAACAGATGAACAACATGAACAACTATAACAACATTATGACATCCATACTGGAAGTAGGCAACCAAAAGGACAGTATGAATAACACACTAATCATGAAATACTACATGCGTATAAACAACTGTGGCGACCTCAAGACACATACTGAAAGTAAATAACAGGAGAACAATATACAACACACATGAAAAAAAGTAACCTTCGAGCAACAACAGGAACAACATGCTACCACCGGCCATAACGACTCATGTACGACGACCAATCGTATACAAAACAAACACGTTCATGAAAACACAACAAGGACAAAGCATGGAAAGTAGAGACATTCACACCATTAATAACATTCAAGTAATAAACCACATGGAACGACAATAATAATCAATGAAACATGTTATTAGCAAGAACTAAAGTAAGAACAAGCAGAATGGTGTTTTCATCACGACGAGTAACGAGCCATCATTAATCACAACACGCATGGTAATCAACTTTGAAAGTCAAAGCACCCTTACAATGGCGCAGTTTCATGTAACGGCTATCAAACTGCTCACGCATACGCGACGAGATCTAGACGACAACAGATATGTACCAAACATAACAAGTTACAGACGACATGTGTGTTGAACACCATACCAATTGTGTGTTGAAATGAAAATGCTAAAAACATTACATCATGCATTGCATTGAAGAGAGAAATTAAAATGCAATACATTACTTCAGCTGTTAGAAGAAACAATTAATTTAGTTTCTCTGTTTTCAAACAAAAAAGCTAACAAAAATTACATTGCTGAGAGAAATAAAAATGCAATAGATTACTTTAGCTTATAGCAGAAACAGTAAATTTGTTACATCCTTTGATTAATCACTAACATTAGAAGCAAAAACTTAAATTCAAAATCAAAATCTTCAGTAGTGTATCTTTGCTAACCGTTATACATGGTTAATATATGTCAAGAAAATAAATCCTATTTATGAATAAATCCTAACCATTATACATGGTTAATATATGTCAAGAAAATAAAATATCTTATAATTGATTATCTGGGTTTAACATAAAACCAATTGAAATTATCATTAAAAAAATGAACGACTTCATTAATTTTTATTTTAAACATTTTCTAATATTTACACAATTGAAAGGAATCGGTTTGTGCACTCATTAGAAAATGTAAAAATATATTCACATCAAAATAGTTTGTTTGAGAAGAATAGTTTGGTGTGGACTTGTTTGTATCTTTGCTAAATAATATGTTAATTTTGTTTTATGAGTCGAAGCCAAATCCGTATTTATGTTTTCTCTTAGCTTCTTAGCCAATTACTTGTTCTACATTTTGTTTTTAATCTTAATCATTTAGATAACAGAACCCTATTTGATGTTAGTTTGATTTAGCTGGGAAGTTTCTTGAAACCCACCAACTTTTCTTCTGGTCACCAACTTCCCTTCTAGTTAGAAAGGATGAGGAAGTTTGCTACAGAAAAATATTTATATAAAAAATCAGGCACTCTCATGAAAGAAGTAAAACAACTTTATAGCAGAAAAATTGTAGGTAGAAAATGACTATTGTAGTATTTATAATATAAAGCCATGGATAGGAAGAATGAGCTTGCACTTTTCTCGCCATTATCATTTTCTCGCCACAAGAGAGTAAGATGCACTGTTGAACATAGTGAATAATAACAGAGGATCTTGTTTTTGTTATTTCTGATGTTGTTGCTGTAATGAAAAGAAGGATTGTGTGAGAGAGAAAGAGAAATGAGGGTAGAGAAAAAGGTGGAGATGGAAAGAAGAAGAGGAGTGAGAGAGAGAAGGGGGAGAATAAATTTAACATAAAAAAAAGCATTTTTGACTGGTCAATGCAATAAAACACATGTGGCAAAGAATGGTTACACATATGGCACGCCACGTCATCCGCCGTTAGTGAAAACTAACGGGAGGGACTAGAGTTAGAAACGGAAAATTTTGGGAGGACCAAAGTTTGAAGGAAATTTTTTTAGGGACTAAACCTCAAAGTTGGGTTATTTTCAGGGACCTAATACTTATTTAACCCTTAATTAAATAACTAATATATTTGATTTATAAATAATTTAGATATATCATTTATTTAATAAATTTAAAAAATTTAAATTTGTTTATAATAAATAACGAAGAGAGCAATTTTTTAACTGAAATTCTCAAGTAGTTGAATTTAAGGTCAATCAAGTTTTCTTTTAGTTGAAGGAATATTAGATGAGTACAATGGCAATTGGATATATGTTTGTTGGATATTTTTTAATTATGTTAACGCTCACAAATGTCATAGAAGTGTTAGGTTCAATAAAGGCTCATTGGAATTAGAAAATTTGGCATTTTATTCATGTTTCTTTTGGTGAAGTCCATAACCAAAGAAGATATTTGGCACAAAGTCATTATCTAAGTATTGAATGGTAATCTAGTATTTTAGTATGTTATTTAGGTGGTCCTAGTTTTTGAGGATAAATAGATTAATGGTATCTGTCATTTATAATCATCTTTCTTACAACTTTGTAGCCGTCGTTGCAGAGCAATAAATATTTTTTCATTCTTTTTGTTTTCATCACCTTGTGCATTAACAATTGGTATCTAGAGTTTCGGTTCGGATCCATAGGGAAACACAGGAAACACGAGTGAAACAGTGAGGCATTGTGTGATTGATTTCGTTTCTTGAATTCGTGTTGAATCTTGAACGGAATCGTAACAGAATCACATTTTCTGATTCTGCGGGATTGGGAAACACTGTGTTTGGTGAGATCTGAGTGACTTGCGCAAGGTTGAAGATGAACGGAAACGGTAGTCTGAGCACCAAGATTCCAATGTTCGATGGCAATAACTGAAATCGTTGGCTGATTCAGATGCGTGTGTTGCTTGGCGCTCAAGATGTTCTTGATCTAGTCAACGATGGTTACGTTTCAGTTGCACTTCCAGAAAATGCAACTGATGCGCAGAGAAATGCTCAGCATGATCTGAGGAAGAAAGATCAGAAGGAGTTGTTCTATATCCATCAGTGTGTGGATGTGAACATGTTTGAGAAAATTATTGATTCGACGACGGCGAAGGCAGCGTTGGACACACTGGTTAGGTGTTATGGTGGTGACGCATCAGTGAAGAAGGTGAAGCTTCAGTCTCTACCAAAGCAGTTAGAGAATCTCAACATGAAGGACAACGAAAAGGTATATGAGTACATCTCCAGAGTGATTCTGATCACGAATGAGATGAAAGCTTGTGGAGAAACCCTTTCTAAACAAGTAATCATTGAGAAGGTATTGAGATCCCTTACTCCTCAGTTTGATTACATTGTGGTAGCAATAGAACATTCTAAGGATCTAAACACCATGAGAATTGAAGAGATGCAAAGCAGTCTAGAAGCACAAGAGTTGTCTCTGACTAAGAGAACTTCTGAAAGAGAAGTAGAGCAGCAGGCTCTGAAAGCAACTTTTGGTAAGAAGCATCAGAAGCAGTCTTGGTCAGAAGCCAGAAGAAGATCTGATGGTGTTCAGAAGTCATAAACCTCAACTTCTGATAGGAAGAAGAATGCTCAGAAGAGAAAAGATAGGTATGACAAGAAGAAGATCCAGTGCTACTGTTGTAAGAAGTTTGGCCACTTTGTTGTTGATTGTTGGTCAAACAAGGATAGGAAGTCAGAAGAAGCAAATGTAGCTAGAAGAGATTTTGATGATGAATTTGTGCTACTGATGGCTTCTGAATCCGATGATACGAATTTGACAGACTGGTGGTATATGGACACTGGCTTCTCAAATCATCTTATTGGAAATAAGAAATGGTTGGTTGACTTTGACTCTGGAAAGAGGACAAAGATCAGATGTGTTGATGATAAATACCTTAACGCTAAAGGTATGGGAAATGTCAAAGTCGTTATGAACAACAGGAAAACAACATTGATCCAGAATGTGTGGTATGTACCTTGCATGAAAAGTAATCTGATGAGTGTAGGGCAACTAATTGAGAAAGGTTTTTCAGTTACCATGAAGGACAATCTTTTGAAGTTGTATGACTGTAATCAGAAGCTGATTATGGAATCAGAATAGGGAAGGAATAGAACATTCAAGGTGAATGTCAGAACTGCCGACTCTGAATGCCTTAGTGCAACAATTGTTGTGAAGGAAAGTGAGTTGTGGCACAGAAGATTTGGTCATATAAATTTCAGAAGCTTAGGGCATCTGAATTTGAAGAAGCTGGTACATGGAATTCTTACAATTAAGAAGCCTGAGAAGTCATGCAAAGTGTGTATGGAAGGAAAGTAACGAAGATTACCATTTGCGTCAGAAGTAGCTTTAAGAGCCAAGCATGTCTTGGGAGTAATGCATTCTGATGTGTGTGGTCCATTTCCAGTAGCATCGATTGGAGGGAACAAATACTTTGTGTCATTTATTGATGAATTCACAAGGATGACAAGGGTATCCCTTATAAAGTTCAAACACGAGGTGTTTATTGAATTCAAGAAATTCAGAATAAAGGCTGAGAATCAGAGTGGTCAGACTCTGAAGATTCTTAGAACCGATGGTGGAGGTGAGTATAACTTCACTGAGTTCAGAAAGTTCTGAGAGGAGAATGGAATTGAGCATGAGGTTATTGCTCCTTATACTCCTCAACACAATGGTCTTGCTGAGAGAAGAAATCGTACTTTGCTTGATATGACTAGAAGCATGTTGAATGAGAAGAAGCTTCCTCACACCTTATGGGGAGAAGTTATTGCCACCGCAACATATGTGCTCAACAGATGTCCAACAAAGAAGCTGAAGGAAATCGTTCCTATTCAGAAGTGGACTGGAGACAAGCAAAGTATTAACCCTCTGAAGGTCTTTGGTTCTGTATGTTACAAACACGTTCCAGAAGCCATAAGACAGAAGCTGGATGATAGAAGCAAAGTGATGTTACTGGTGGGGTACTACAATACATGTGCGTATAAGCTTTATTGTCCAGAAACTAATAAAGTTGAATTCAGCAGAGACGTCATTGTAAAGGAATCAAAATCTTGGGATTGGAATAAGTCTCAATCCAACTCTGATGTTAGAACTTCTGAAGAAAAGTCAGAATTAGAAGATTCTGAAGATGAGTCAGAAGCTGGAGAAGATTCTGAAGCTGGAACTTTGATGGTGATTCTGACTCTGAAGGAGACTCAGAAGGTGAAGATGATTCTAATCCAGATTCTGATGGTAATTCAGATTCTAGTGGTGATTCAGATTCTGGGAATATTCCAGAATCTGAAGGTGGTCAAGGTTCTGGAGGAGGTCAACCTTCTGAAGCAAAATCTTTTGAAGGAGAAGCTTCTAAAGATAGAACTTCAGGGGTTCCAACATCCGAAAAAGGCCACAGAGAGTCAGAAATATCCCAAGAAGATTTTCAGAGTATGACATGTTACGAGATACTGAAATAGACTCTGAGGGATAGGTTATTCAGTGTGCCATGGTAGTAGACTTTGAACCAGTAAGTACAGAAGACGCCCTCAAGAAGAAAGTTTAGTTGAAGCCCATAAAATAAGAACTTGAGGCTATTGAAAGAAACAATACTTGAAAGTTGACTAAGCTTCCAAAGGACAAGAAAGCCATTAGCGTCAGATGGATTTTCAAGGTGGAGCTAAAGCCAGATGGATCAATTGGCAAACACAATGCGAGGTTAGTAGCAAGAGGATTTCTACAGAAACTTGGGCTGGATTATTCTGAAGTGTTTACACCTGTAGCGAGACATGAAACAATGAGACTAGTGATTGCAATCATTGCTAACAAGAATTGGTCTTTGATGCATTTAGATGTGAAACCAGCATTTCTGAATCATCTATTAAAAGAAGAGGTATACATGTCATAACCTCCTGGATTTGTTAAAAAGAAACAGAAAGGGATGGTTTACAGATTACATAAAGATTTGTATAGATTAAAGCAAGCTCCCAGAGCTTGGAATCTGAAGATTGATTCCTTTTGCAAGGAGAATGGGTTTCAGAAATGTGAGATGGTGTACGGTGTTTATGTTCAGTATACCTCTGAAGGCAATATGATTCGGGTGTGTCTGTATGTTGATGACATATTGCTTATAGGGAGTTCTGAACAAGAGATAGCCAAGTTCAAGAAGGTGCTGATGAATGAGTTTGAAATGACTGACCTCGAGAAAATGACATATTTTCTAGGGATGAAGTTTATGTACTCTAGGAAGGGTATCATTTTGCATCAGCTGAAGTATGAACTTGAGCTTCTGAAGAGATTTAAGCTACAGAATTGTAAGGCTGTTGTCACACCTTCAAAAACCAATCACAAATTGGATTCTGATTCTGAAGGTGAGGATGTGGATGCTACAACCTTCAAACAGTTGGTTGGATCTCTGAGGTATCTGTGTAATACCAGACCTGATATTTTCTATGCAGTTGGAATGGTTAGTAGGTTCATGAGTAAACCTAAGTGGTCCCATTACCAAGCTGTTGTCAGGATTCTGAGGTATATCTAGGGAACTCTGAAGTATGGAGTGTTATTCCCTTCTAGAAGAAAGACTAATTCAGAGTTGATAAGTTACTCAAACTCTGATTGGTGTGGAGATAGAGTTGACATGAGAAGTACTTCTGGATACTTGTTTAAGTTTCTGGGAGGTCCTATTTCTTGGTGTTCCAAGAAATAACCTGTTGTTGCACTATCAACGTGTGAAGCTGAGTACATCACAGGTGTTGTAGCTGCATGTCAAGTTGCATGGCTTCTGAATTTACTGCAGGATCTGAAGATCAAAGTAAACAAGCCTCTGAAGCTGATGATTAATAAAAAAAGTCTGCAATCAATTTTGCCAAGAACCCAGTTCTGCACGGGAAAAGCAAGCATATTGAGACAAATTATCATTTTCTGAGAAGTCAAGTCCGGAATGGAGTGCTGGAAGTTGTGCACTATAGCACCCAGAAGCAACTGACAGATGTTTTGACAAAGGTAACCAAGACGAATCAATTTCTCCACTTAAGGGATGGAATTGGTGTTGTCAGTTTTGATTAGGATATCCTAAATTAAGGGATGGTATTGAATGGTAATTTAGTATTTTAGTATGTTGCCTATGTGGCCCTAGTTTTTTAGTATAAATAGACTAGTGATAGCTGTCATTTATAATCATCCTTCTTACAACTTTGTAGCCGTCATTGCATAGAAATAAATATTCTCTCATTCCTTTTGCTTTCATCACCTTGTGCACCAACACTAAGAAGATGGCGTGATCATGTATTAGAGAAGCAAGAAATAGGGCAATATGTTCCTCTAGTTGTGGGAAAAATCAGACATTGCCTACACAGTTTGCCAAACAAAGCTTAACGTTATAGGCCACAACATTTTGGCCAATAGAACTAATGTTTTCCTAAATATCACACTTGTAAACTTTTTCAACACACAGCCAACCAAACAAATTTTTTATGCATTTTTATGTTTTAATTTACTTTATGTATTTCTTAATTTATTACCTCAAAAAATCCAAAAATTTGTATTTAACACTCTTTAGATAGTTAAGTAACCTATAACTAAGGACATTGTTTCTTTCTTAGTATAATTTCTTGAAGGAAAAGGAATCATAGTTGAGAACTATTAGTCGATGCATCAATTAACTTTCAAGTTCGACAACAAATTTAGAACACAAAGTGGGATACTAATTTTGTAACCATGGAAAAATTCAGTTCACCAGGTCATGGCCATCATTTTCATATGCACTTGTGTTTAATAAAAATCCTTTATAGTATGGGTAAACCATCAACATCAATATCTGACCAACATATACCTAAATATTTTCCACCGATGTTGATAATGTCTACATCGTTGGCTTTTCTCAATGCTTATGGAGACACATTGATTGATCCACCTAAAACCTCAGTGGTTATTATTGGGTGTGAATATGGGAGTAGAAAAGTTTAGAGAAGGGTGAATAAACCCAAATAAAATTTAACCTCCGTCTAAAAAAATTATCAGTATTTTCAAAAAATTACGAGCAGAAGGTTTGATATGAAAATATGAATATAATATTATTCAAAATTTCGATCATGTTAACACTAAATCTTTTCACAAACACCAAATATGAATATGATGAAACACTAGGTATTCGATCGATTCAATTGTATAATCCACTAGGTGTGTTTATACAATAATTCAATATAAATAATTCTAACTTCAATTGTTTCTCAAAATATTAATCACCAATTCAGCTCAACAAGGTATCAAATTCCAACAAAACATAATGCTTACATAACAAATCGCTATCAATTGAATCAACGATAAACTACGTAATAATTGAAATACCTAAGCATGTAAATACTATGAAATTAAATGCAAGAGTGAGAGGGAGAGAGAGAGAGAGAGAGAGAGAGGGATAACACTAAGATTTATATTGATTCGACTTTCGCCCTCGCTTTGCATACGTGCACTCTTCAATGGTTTCCAATTAGAACATGCATTGTTCCTTTTATTTGACAAATATTTCCAAGATTTCATGCAATCACCAATCCATAATACAGCTGATAAAATTAAAATCACATATCTGGATCTTGACTTGTATATAGCGTAATGTTAAACTCTTCTACGTAATATATTATTACCCAATTAACGCTTCTTAATCTTTCAATATCACCAATCTTCTCCAATCCTTCGTGTGTAACAATCAACCCCTTGATCCTACGAATTTCTTGAGCGATGAATTATATGAAGATTTGAGAAGAACTCCGCCTTATTCGTAGTCTTCCATACAATCACTATTAAGGCAATTCTGGAGATAGGAACCTACTTCTTATCAATGAAATTTGTCATCACCATTGACAATCACCTAAATCTTACAAACAACCTGAAAATCTCAACCAAATCTTAAAGAACAATTAGTTTCAAGAATGTGCCTCCTTTAATGAATTGCAAATCTCTCGTTATCAATATTTGAATAAAATTGAAGTTGAAGATGTAAGAATTTCGCTGCAATAACTTTGAACTTTCAAAACAGAGGGAATTGATTTTTCATAGAATCACAATGTTGATTATAATACTCACTATGATTTGTTACATGAGAAATGATGACAAACAGGTTTTATATGTGCTTGAGATTAAGCACTAAAAATGGTTGAAAAAGTTTGTTATATTTGAATCAAGAGCATTTTATGATTTGAATTAAATGAACAGGTGAATTGGAATAAAAGAAAAATAGAGTTTTGACCCATTTTTAAGTTGATTCGAAACAAGAGGAAAGTGTGATTCAAATCAAATAGCACGTGATTCGAATCATGTGTTAAATTTGATTTGAATCAAACAGGCTAAGTCAACTGAGAAAATGTGGAAAATTGCATGATTTGAATCATGTGTTAAGTGTGATTCGAATCAATTGAGGCATGTTGCACCCCAAAATTTGCCCTCACATATTTGAGACAAATTGATTCAAGAAGCTTCCTCACACTCCTAGGAGTCTCAAAAGCTCAAGACTACTCAAGGATTGACCATACAAGCTCTCCTCCTAAACAATCAACCTACAACTAGGGTTTTATTTTCTCAAAAGGAATTGAGCTCTCAATACCTCAGATGGACTTCATGGTTCTCTATGTGCTCTAGGGTATCCTCATGTCAAGTCTCAAGCCTTGCTTCACAAGTTTGCTCAGTCAATTGCTCAAAAGATCAACAGTCGATTGTATTGGACCAAAAGTCAACTTTAACCAATTTACAGTCAAACGTCATCATTTCTTGCCAACATCAAGATTTTGAAGTCCCATTCATCATTTGATCAAGGGTTGATCATGATTCCTCAAGAAAATCAAGAATTACTCAAAAGTAAAAAATTGCCAAATTAGGGTTTTCTTAAGGAAAAGTCAACTGAACTTTGACCACACACAACTTTCACATACTTCGTCAAAAATTCCTAAACCAAAGCTCATTTTGAAGGAAATTCAATTCTCTACAACTTTGTCTCTCTAAGCTCAAGGCCAAAAATGCCTAGTTAGAGAGATATGGATCAAAACTTTACAGATCATTTTGAAAGTCAACAAAAAGACACTTTTTTCGTCAAAGCAATTTACACAAAAATAAAGACTTCAAATGAAAAGGTGATCAACACGAAAGTTGTAGGGGACATCTTGAGGGTTCCAAAAAGTCTAAGATCACCTTCATATGACAAAAATTGAGAGAGTTACGATTGGTGCGAGTTGAGCAAAATTTGAGAAACGCATGAAACCTACATTGAACATTTTTGAGATTTTGGACCATTGGGCCTATCTTTTAAGGTTGAATCATGTTTATGACATATTCAAGGACCTCAAAGCTCACTTTGGTATTATTTTGATTTTGATTTTATTTTATTTTGATTTTATTCAAAGAAATAAACAAAATTAAATAAAACAAAATAAATCAAATAATGGTGGGCACATGGATCCTTTTAATGGAGTTTCTAGAAGATTAAAACATGTCATTCAAGGCCATCAAAACCCAAATAAAACCGTGGGAGAAAGTGAAGGAAACCTGGTTTTCAAAAAATTAAAATGGTTGGAAACATGTTCCTTGATCCTAGCTCTTCAATGATTCTTTGTCTACCATGTTTCTCCTATAAATACAAGGCTCAAACACAAGAGAAGGGGGGCAAGAGGCTTCACAAAGGAAGGCTTCCAAATCATAAAATTCTTGAAAAAAAAGAGGTGAAAATTCAAAACTCCATTTCCAATCATTCTCAATCCAAACCAATGATTAAATACTCATCCTGAAGGTTCGATTCCCACCCCATGCAATTTCTTTTTAACTATTTTCTAATCCCTTTCTTTTATCATATTTCAATTAATTTATTTATTTCTTTTCGATTAAATTAAAACAACAAAAAAAATCATAAAACCGTTAAAAGAATAAAAAATATAGTTTAGGTTATGTAATCTTTTTTTTTAGGCTTAGATTATTTTCATTAAAATTAATTTTTTAGACTTAGGCTTATAATTAATTAATTTTTGTACAAATGAATTAGAAATTAGGTTTATTTATTTCAAAATTATTTCTCAAAAAATAAAAAAAAACGAATATTGACTTAGATATTTAGGACATTTAACTTGATTTTTAATATGTAATTGCTTTTCGTTTATCATTTATTTTCTTAGAATAAATGTATAGGTTTATACATATATTGTAATAGTGTAGTTTACAATTTCTCACACGATTATATTATGTAACTGTCCATAAGCCTTGTAATAGTCTATGTTACATTCTCGCACGATTATATCATGTAACTGCCCATAAGCCATGTAATAGTGTAGGTATTTATTTTTCGCACTTATATTTTATTTGCTAGATAAATAAGCATGTATGGCAAGATCTAAAATCAAACGTTAGAATAACCTATAACTCAAGATAATATAATTGAATCAACGCACATTGCACACATTCACCTCTAGGGTAGCCTCTCTCTGTTGCCTTACAATTAAAATGGTCATGTCCCTAGAAAGTAGGGGTACTTTAGCAAAAGACACTTACGAATAATATCATCATAGTCCCTTCGATATAAAGATCATAGTCCCTCGATGACCCTTCGAGCTACCTACAAAAAGATGATCTTGTCCCTCGACAACCCTATGGAAAAATGATGATAGTCCCTTCGCATTGCTAAGGTATCCTTACATGTTGTCTTCTATGACCATTCGATGACCCTTCGCTGTCCCTCAACATCCAATAGACAGTACTACCTACCCATTAATGGTATGGATAGTACTATCTCTCAAGGAAAATGATAAGTACAAGAAAGACCTTACAAATTAGGGGTAAGTAACTTTTAAATGCTTGCTCACAACTAAAAAACAAATACTTTTCATATCTCACTTTTCCAAAAATATTTTTAAAAAAAAAACAAACACTTTGTATACATTCTTACACAAATTATTACTAAGTCAAACTTTTACGAAATATTTTCAAAAACGTTCACACACATTCAAAAAGTAAGTAAAAAAGGTGAGCTAAGCATTTAAGAGCCCATGGATAACCATGGATACAAAGGGTGCTAATACCTTCCCTTTGTATAACTTACCCCCCAAACTCAAAATCTATCAAGGTCTTTCCTGTTCTTTTCAGCCTTTCCTTATTGGATAAAAGAAAAGTCGGTGGCGACTCTTGCTAACTGCAACATGTTTTGCGAAAACAAAACAAAAAAAAGTTAGTTCTCCCACCGTGTTACAGAACTGGCGACTCTGCTGGGGAGTACAATAAAAGAGGGGTTACCTTAGAGTTAGATCACTTTACTACTTGCTTAAAATTGTTTGACTTGTGTGCTTTATTTTTAATGGGTTTTGTTTTGGGGTTACTTGTGTGAAAGGTCCTACACCCGGACCTAGTGATTCCTTAGGTAAGTGACAATAGATCATGGAGACTGTACGGCATGTACCGATATGGTTGATATGATGGTCACAGTCTTTAGAACCCTAGTTAACTCATCTTTGGCCATTAGAAGGTAGTGAGATGGCTGGCTTTGGATTTAGACCGAAGTTGATTGATACTCGAGGCTACGCTCATTGAGATCAGACTTTCGGAATGTTTTGGTCAGCCACTTGAGTGTCGCACTAAAATAAAGCCTTCGAGAAAGATCCGTGATTTGAGTCCTTTAGAACCCTCAGTGGGGAAGGGTACTTACCTTTGGACTTCATACAAGCCTTTAAACCTAAGGCTCTTGTATGACTTGTTTGTGTGTGCTACTTATTTACTATTAACATGTACATGACATCATAACATCATAACATATCATTTTCACTAACCATTTCAAGGACCAAGGAATTTATCTTTATTCGTCGTTGCAGGCCATGGCTTCCGTTCCTAGAAATTTCATCCGAGTCAACTTTGTAAAGGTTCATTCCCATCTTAAAGAATTGGTCTCAAAGATTCCTGATGGCTCTCGATTCACCGAAAGGCATGGTTTTCTACTCAACTTGGTTACCTCAGGTTTTGAAGAAGACATGATGAGAGTCCTATTCCAGTTCTTTGATCCTAAGCACCACTGTTTCACCTTCCCGGATTACCAATTGGTGCCCACGATAGAGGAGTTCTCTAAGATACTTGGAATACCTATTCTCGATCAGATACCTTTTACCGGTCTAGAAGACATTCCAAAGCCTGAAGTCATTGCAGCTGCTTGACATCTGAAGAGGTCAGACATTGTGTCCAATTGGGAAACAAGGAGTGGAGTCAAGGGGTTTCTTGCTAAGTTCCTGATTGAGAAGGCTCAATTGTTCCTAAGCGCTATGAGTTACCATACTTTTGAGGAAGTATTGGCTTTGTTAATCTATGGGTTGGTGTTGTTCCCTAATCCAGACCAACTCATAGACGTGCACGCTATCAAAATATTTCTGACTCGTAACCTGGTACCTACCTTGCTCGGAGATATTCTGCACTCGCTTCACACTCCTACTATCAAGGAACGAGGGACTCTCATGTGTTGCGTACCCTTACTATCCAGGTGGTTTATTTCGCACCTTCCCCGGTCAGTGTTGAAGAATGAATAAAGGTTGCAGTGGTCTCAAAGGATAATGTCACTCTCCCATTCAGATATCTATTGGTATGCCCGATCTCTTGAAGACTTCACTCTTATTGATCATTGTGGGGAATTCCCTAATGTGCCACTCCTTGGCATTAGGGGAGGCATCACCTATAATCCTTCTCTAGCTTTGCGCCAGTTTGGTTATGCTCGAAGGGATGGTCCTCATGATATGCTTATTCAGGTTATTGTGTTCGATTATGAAGATGATCTTCAAGGTTACCGTCAAAGGTTTATACGCGCGTGGAATAAGGTGTATAAGATTGAAAGCAAGACCTTGGGATAAAAGAACTCTATTCCTTTGGAGCCTTACCTCAGGTGGGTGCGCATTCGTGATCGAGATCTTATTATGCCATATCCAGTTGTCAGACCAGTGATTGTTGAACCTGAGTTTAAAGGAGATGTTCCTCAAGTCATTATCCATCCATATATGCCTACCGATCTTGAAGAGCTGCAGAAGTCCTGGGTTCAAATGAAAGAAGAAAGGGACACCTTTGAGACTCAGTTCTATGCTAGTGAGAAGAAGGTGTTGGAGTTGACGAAATTACTTTATGAGGAGCAGAGCATCAATGCTTACATCGGCACAAAGAGGAAGCGCACGTGGGAGACTTGAGTCTTGAGTCCTAGGTCTTAGGCGTTTTTGAATTTGCTTTTTGAAATTTCCTTTCATTGTAGCCCAAGAGACATAAAAGAAAAAAAGGGAATTTTGAGTTTACTAATAAAAGTTTTCCTTTTGTTTCTGTTTGTTTGCAAAGATAAACTCTAAAGTCCTTGAAATCATTACATATGCATCTACATCTCATAATCATTGCATAGCAGGTTTCTAAGTCAGGTTTCTCATTTTCTCGCTGTTTATTTCAGAAGAAATGGCTCTCGAGCAAACCGTCAAAGATCTCCAGGCCCATAACGCCCAGTTCCAAGAGCTGATCCTGAACTTGTCCAAAGGGCAAGAAGACCTGAAAGCACTTATGACCAAGAAGAAGAAGAAAGCAAGGAAATCAACTGGCGTCATCAACATGGGGAGGAGATTCAAAGGTCCGGCTAAATAGGTCAAGGAAATTGGGATCCCAGTAGACCAAAATGATGAACTGGATGACAACTATGAAAGTGACAAACATGAGGAAAATAGTAACCACGACACCGGTGGACACTCTGAAGTGGAAGATGATTATCTGGATGATCAGTATCCCCCTGGTGATGAGAAATACAAATTACTTGAAGAACATCTGATGGCCAAGGAGGTTCAGAAAGTACCTGGTTTGGATTTTGAGGACTTGGGCTTGGTTTCAGGAGTTGCCATTCCTCCTAGGTTCAAAATCCCCACGTTTGCTCAATATGACGGTGTGTCTTGCCCGAAGCTGCATTTGAGATCTTATGTCCGAAAGATTCAGCCACATACTACTGACAAAAAGTTGTGGATGCATTTTTTCCAAGAGAGTTTGTCTGGAGCTCAACTGGATTGGTACTATCAACTTGAGAGTACCAATATTCGTACCTGGAATGATTTGGCTGAAGCTTTCTACCGGCAATACCAATATAACTCTGATTTGGCGCCAACTCGAATGCAACTCCAAAGCATGTCCATGGGCCCTAATGAAAGTTTCAAAGAGTATGCCCAGAAATGGAGAGATCTTGCTGGCAGGTTTCAGCCTCCTTTAGCTGACAGAGAGTTGGTTGACAAGTTCATGAGCACACTAACCAGTCCTTTCTATAGTCATCTACTTGGAAGCTCGTCATCCGGTTTCACCGAGCTGATATTGACAGGAGAACGTGTTGAAAGTGGAGTTTAAAGTGGTAAAATACAAGTGGTTACATCTTCAAACACTACAAAGAAGCCACATAATGGGAAGAAGGAGTCTAATGTTGTGTACGACCAGAAGGGTCGTAATAAGAATGACCACAACCAATCTGTTGGGGCAGTTCTAATCTCTGCACCTGTGCCACAACAACAACAGGGTAGTCAGCGTAAGCAGGATACACCCAGGAGACAGTTTACAAAAATCAACATGTCATTGGCTCAGGCGTTACAACATATGTTAAAGGCAGAATTGATTACTTTGAGAGATCCTCCTAGGAATCCTAATACTTCCGCTCCTAGCTATAATCCCAATGCAAGGTGTGCATACCATTCTAATAGTCCTGGACATGATACGAGCAGCTGTTGGGCACTGAAGAACAAGATTCAAGACATGATTGACGTTAAGGAGATTGAGTTTGATCCCCCTGAGACTCCTAATGTGATTACCGCTCCTATGCCGAATCATGACAAGATCGTTAATGATATTGACGATGGTTCTTGTGTTCTACCGTGGTTGACTTGATTATTCCTCTATCAATTGTTAAGAAGAAGTTATTGCAAGCCGGTTTATTTCCGGGCTGCGTTGAAAACTGTTATTATTGTGCATCTCAATCCAATGGTTGTGTGAAGTTGAAAGAAGGCATTCAGCGTTTGATGGACGATCGTACTATATTGTTTGAGAAGACTCCTTCTATGGAGAGCTTATGTGAAAATTTGTCCCGAGGTCTGAAGTTTGAGGACGTATCTATGGTTACTAATTCCAAAACTCCAGTGAGGATCACCTCTAAAGGTCCTGTGAAGATTACTGTCGAGCCTATAGTGGCTCCCCTGATTATTACTACGCCTGGTCCGATTCCATATTCCTCTAGCAAGGCTATCCCTTGGAATTATGGTGCTGATGTTTACATTCATGGTGTCAAGCAAGAGCCTTTGACTGATGGAACTGCTAAAGTTACTAATCCCGATGTCGACAATATCATTGGGACTAATAAGGTTACCCGAAGTGGAAGGATCTTCTCCCCAGAAATCTCTCCGAAGACTGTTACTACTCCAATTCGTATCTCTGCCTCCGAGCCAATTACTGAGACTCGAGGCAAAGAACCAATGATTGAGCCTGCCTAGATGGAGGCTCCGAGTGAAACTGCTATCGAAGATTCCTCCAAGCAAGAAATGGAGGAAGTGCTGAAAATTATCCGCAAAAGTGATTACAATGTTGTTGAACAGTTGGGGCACACCCCCTCAAAGATCTCTATGTTATCTCTATTGTTGTGCTACGAGGCCCATGCTAAATCTTTGGTGAAGTTTTTGAAATCTGCGCACGTGCTGCAAGAAATCTCTATTGACCAGCTTGAAAATTGTGTCGCTAGCCTGACAACTGATAATGGTCTAGGCTTTTCTGATGCTGATCTGATTCCCGCCGGAAGGAACCACAATAAGGCCCTGCACGTCTCTATTGAGTGTAGGGGCACTACCCTATCTCATGTATTGGTGGATAATGGTTCCTCATTGAATGTGTTGCCAAAGGCTGTTCTAAACAAACTCGACTATGAAGGGGTTGTGCTGAAACCTAGTGACGTCGTGGTAAGAGCCTTTGATGGTTCGAAGAGAATGGTGCATGGAGAGGTTGATCTCCCGATCAGAGTGGGTTCTCAAGTCTTTGATTCTACTTTCTATGTAATGGATATTCATCCTGCCTATTCCTGTTTGCTTGGGCGCCCTTGGATACATGGGGCAGGCACTATGACTTCTACCTTACATCAGAAGTTGAAGTATCCCGCGAAAGGCAAGATTGTCACCGTCTGTGGTGAAGAAGAGTACATGGTTAGTCATTTGAATACCTTCAAGTATTTTGAGATGGATGGCGAATTCCTCGAGACTCCTTGTCAAACATTTGAATTGGCTTCTCAGACTGTTCCTATTGCTAAACCAGTTCCCACTGTTCCCAAGGTTACTAGAGTGCTCCTACAATGGCTTCCCTAAAGGATGCTAGAGCTGTGGTTGAAGAAGGTGGTTGTACCATTTGGGGTCATCTTCCTGACATTCCTTACAAGTCTGACAAATTTGGTTTGGGCTTCACTTCAGAGGCTCAGAGGGCTGTACGTCGTGCTCATGCTATTCGTATCACCAACAAAGGAGTTCATAAAGATCAGGTCAACGCTGTGGAAGATGCTGATAGTGACTGTGACCTAGACAGTTGGATCTTTCCTACCATTGGCAATGGGCTCAACAATTAGAAGACTGAATACATTATTCTTATCTCCTTTAGTCAGGAGTAAATGTTATTTTCTGTTTTTCTTATTTTCAAAGTTTGGTTTTGTAATTTGAATAATAAAACTTTTAAGCCTTATGCCTTGCCCTGCGCACAATGGCCCATTTGTTAGGGTTGTCATTTCATCGCATATTTTCATTCAATAAATCAATGGACGTTTTGCATTCAAATTTTGCGCTCTTTGTCTTTTCTTTTACTTTATCTTCATCAAAATAGCTATGTGTTCTTACACACACCCACGCGACAAACTGCAGATCCACATCCACTCTGGATCCCATTGATAACGGTTCTGCTATTGTAAATTATGACTTCAAAAATCCGATCTACCAAGCCGAGGATGAAGGTGAGGAAGATTGTGAAGTATCTAGAGAGCTTGCTAGGCTATTAGAGCAAGAAGAAAAGACCATACAACCGCATGAAGAGCCAGTCGAGGTCGTAAATCTAGGTACTGAGGAGGATAAGAAAGAAATCAAGATAGGTGCTGGATTAGAAGACCGTGTCAAGAAAAGACTGATTCAAATGCTACGTGATTATGCTGAGATTTTCGCTTGGTCTTATGAAGATATGCCAGGACTTGATAATGATATCGTGGTTCACCATTTACCGATGAAGGAAGGTTGTCCTCCGATAAAGTAGAAGGTTCATCGTATGCGCCCTGAGATGTCTGAAAAGATCAAAGCCGAGGTTCTGAAGCAGTTCAATGTAGGTTTTCTAGATGTCACATCATATCCTTAGTGGGTTATAAATGTGGTACCAGTGCCTAAGAAGGATGGTAAAGTTCGTATGTGTGTGGACTACAGGGATCTGAACAGGGCAAGCCCCAAGGATGACTTTCCTCTCCCACATATTGATGTTCTGGTAGACAACACTGCTCAACACAAGGTATTCTCATTCATGGATGGTTTCTCAGGTTATAATCAAATCAAGATGGCACCTGAAGACATGGAGAAGACTATGTTCGTTACACAGTGGGGCACCTTTTGTTACAAGGTAATGCCATTTGGTTTGAAAAACGCAGGGGCAACATACCAGCGCGCTATGGTTGCTTTATTCCATGATATGATAGCCAAGTCTCAGAATGAAGAAGAGCACCTTGACCACCTACACAAGCTGTTTGAGGGGTTGAAGAAGTACAAGTTGAGATTGAATCCAAACAAATGCACCTTTGGGGTTAGATCCGGTAAACTTTTGGGTTTCGTCGTCAGTGGTAAAGGTATTGAAGTCGACCCTGCAAAGGTAAAAGCTATACAAGATATGCCCGCTCCCCGTACTGAGAGAGAAGTCAGAGGTTTCTTGGGACATTTGAACTATATTGCCAGATTTATCTCCCATTTGACCGCTACTTGTGAGCCAATCTTTAAATTACTGAGGAAAGATCAAGTAGTGAAGTGGAACGACGAATGTCAGTTAGCTTTTGATAAGATCAAGGAGTATCTCCAAGAACCTCTGATTCTGATGCCACCAGTTGAAGGAAGTCCTCTAATCATGTATTTAACAGTGCTAGAGAATTCAATGGGGTGTGTGTTGGGGCAACATGACGAGTCTGGTCGAAAAGAGCATGCAATATACTACCTTAGCAAAAAGTTTACCGACTGTGAAACAAGATATTCACTGCTTAAGAAAACTTGCTGCGCTTTGGCATGGGCTGCTCGCTGACTAAGACAGTATATGTTGACTCATACCACTTTATTGATCTCTAAGATGGATCCTATCAAATACATATTTGAGAAACCTGCTCTCTCCGGACGAATAGCAAGATGGCAGATGGTCTTGACAGAATATGACATCCAGTACACTACGCAGAAAGCAATCAAAGGAAGTGTACTAGCTGATCATTTGGCTCATCAAGCGGTGGATGACTATCAGTCTATGAATTTTGAGTTCCCAGATGAGAATATTATGCTTGTTACTGATTATGAAGAACCTGGACCATATGGAGGACCTGAACTGGGATCCCAATGGACTATGGTTTTTGATGGAGCTTCTAACGCACTTGGCAATGGTATTGGTGTTGTAATTATCTCTCCTAAGGGTTGTCATACGCCGTTTACTGCTAGACTTTGCTTTGACTGTACCAACAATATGGCTGAATATGAAGCATGCATCATGGGTATCAAAGCTGCCATTGATATGAGGATCAAATTCTTGAATGTATATGGGGACTCAGCCCTAGTGATCAGTCAGATCAAAGGAGAATGGGACATGAAGCATCCAAATCTCATTCCTTACCGAGAACATGTGTTGACTTTGATTCCATACTTTGAAGAAATCACTTTTGAGCATATTCCACGAGAAGAGAATCAGTGGCAGACGCGTTAGCCACCATGTCATCTATGTTCAAAGTCAGATGGGACAACGAGGCTCCTAGGATTACTATTGACAGACTAGACGAGCCGGCATACTGTTATGAAGTTGATACTGATGGGGTAGAAGAGAAACCTTGGTTCCATGAAGTGAAAAGATATCTCGAAACTCAGGAATATCCTGAAGGGGCATCTATCAATGATAAGAAGTTTCTAAGGAGGTTCTCTGCCAAGTTCTTTCTGAGTAACGGAATTTTGTACAAATGCAACCACGATTCAACCTTGCTTCGCTGTGTAGACAAGAAGGAAGCAGAAAAGATTATGGAAGAGATGCATGACAGAATCTTTGGCACTCACTCCAGTGGGCATACAATGGCTAAGAATATCTTGAGAGCAGGTTACTACTGGTCTACCATGGAAACTGATTGCCATCATCACTCCAGAACTTGTCACAAGTGCCAGATCTATGCTGACAAAGTACATGTACCTCCGGTTCCGTTGAATGTTCTGACTTCTCCTTGGCCTTTTGCAATGTGGGGCATTGACATGATAGGAGAGATTAAACCTACTGCTTCTAATGGACATCGTTTCATCCTTGTTGCTATCGATTACTTTACGAAGTGGGTGGAAGCAGCCTCGTTCGCTTCTGTTACCAAGAATGTTGTAGCTCAGTTCATCAAGCATAATCTTATCTGTCGGTATGGCATCCCTGAAAGGATTATCACAGACAATGGTACTAATCTGAACAACACTATGATCACTGAACTCTGCACGCAGTTCAAGATAAAGCATCACAATTCTTCTCCATATAGTGGAACCCGCCAACAAGAATATTAAGAAGATCTTGCAAAAGATGACGGTGACATACAAAGATTAGCATGAGATGTTACTGTTTGCTCTTCATGGTTATCGCACCTCAGTACGTACCTCAACAGGGGCAACCCCTTTCTCTTTATTCTATGGTATGGAGGCAGTTTTACCTGCTGAAGTTCAGATTCCTTCCCTAAGGATTATGAAAGAATCAGACTTAGACGAAGACGAATGGGTTCAGACTCGACTTGATCAGATAAATTTGATTGATGAGAAGAGGCTCGCGGCTTTCTGTTATGGCCAGATGTATCAGAAGCGTATGATCAAGGCCTTTAACAAGAAAGTCAAGCACCAAGTGTACCAGGCCGGTGATTTGGTAATAAAGCGTATCATACTACCACAGGGTGATCCCAGGGGCAAATGGACTCCCACATATGAAGGTCCATTTGTAATCAAGAAAATATTTTCTGGTGGCGCTATGATGCTTACTACTATGGACGGTGAAGATTTCCCGCACCCTGTGAACGCGGACATAGTCAAAAGATACTACGCATAAAAAGAGACCCGCTAGGTTGACTGGCCTAGGCAAAAATAAGGGCATCCCGGCTAACCAAAAGGGTTCGGGCAAAAATTAGGGATATATATACCAAAGAACTGTACACCCGACAAGTCAAAAACCTGAAAAGGCGGCTTGGGCAAAAAAAGGGTATCCCGGTGGACTGAAAACCTGAAAAGGCGGTCCAGGCAAAAGTTAGGGATTAAAGCGTGCGTCTATGTCCTGTTGGATCACTTATCTACTTCCAGCTTAGTTTTGTTCGAATGGCACAGATCAATCCAGACATCTTTCTTCCGACAGCAAGGGATGAGATGCTTGAAGATATAGTGGCAATAGCAGAGTTGAAACCCAATGGGATCATTTCCACATAGCTGTTTTTCTTTGTTTATCACTTTGTACCTTTTCAATTTTTACGACAATTTCCTCTTACTAGGATTTCTGTCTCCTTGTACAAAAATGCCTGTTTATAGGCCAATTTCAAAATCAATACAAGTATACTTTCAAATTCAAAATTATTTTTACTTGCCCTGTTTTGTTTGCGTAAACGTCCAATGGGTACTTTGAATGAACATATGCACTTGAATATGATTGAAGTTTACCAAAAATATACGTGAAAACAGGAATAGCATTTACTAAGGACTCTAGGAGTTGGGATAATGTTCAAGATGTCCATGAACCCCCATAGAGCCAGTTTCGTGGAAATATCCCCACAGAGCAATCTCCATGGAACTATCTCTATAGAACTATCTTCACAAGCTCATCCCCAACAGAGATATATTCCCCGACAGAATTAGTATGCCCTCAGACAGAAATTGGGGCATTTTCCAGCGGTTCACTTCCATATATTTGATGGACAGCTTGGCATGATCATCTTCCCCAATGGATCCCCTAGCAGATAAGGAAGTTGATCATTTCCCCAGCATACAACAGAAATTCCCTCAACGTAGCCTATGAAATTCTAATCCCCATCAGAGATTATTCCCTCTTTGTAGTATACAGAATTCAATTCCCCAACTGAGTTTATTCCTCTAACACTATAAATTCACCAACAAAATTCTCTCCCCCAGCATAGTTGACGCTCATATCTGGAACCCGGGCAGATATTGCATCGGAGGATTATCCATCTCGTTTATCCCCAGTCAGGGTACATGCAGTCAAATTCTCCTTGAACGCTTTTATCCCCAAGCAGAAGTCGAAGGTCCCCAGTGGAGTATTCCCAAACAGAAAAGCAGGAATTCCCAGTACAGTCGTTCCAAACAAAAGATGAAGAGTGATATTCTTCATTCCCAGCAACAGACAGGGATTTATTTTCCCCAACCAGACGTTACTATTCAAAGCCACCGCTATCGTCAGCAACATTGACATCCATGCATCATGTACAAAATATCATAGCATATACATACAAAACATATAACATTCTCATTTATCTTGAGAGCATCATTACGCAATGCATTACATACATCATGACATTGCATAAAACTAACTTTGCCTTTTTCAGGTGAGTCCACAATCAGACAAACATTATCATCTTCTAGATACGGTGTAGAGATAATCAAGACAACAATTTAATTCTGACACTGATTCAAAGACAGATTTAATTCTAATACTTCAACAATTCAGAAATAATCAAGACAGATAATTTAATTCTGATACTTCAACAGTTCAGAAATAATCAAGACAAATGATTTAATTCTAATACTTCAACAGTTCAGAGATAATCAAGACAGATGATTTAATTCTGACACTTAAATAGTTCAGAGATAATCAACCCAGAGATTTAATTCTGACACTTAAACAGTTCAGAGATAATCAACCCAGAGATTTAATTCTGATACTTAAACAGTTCAGAGATAATCAACCCAGAGATTTAATTCTGATACTTCAACAGCTCAGAGATAATCAACCTAGAGATTTAATTCTGGCACTTATCCCAGAAGATTTTCCAAAAAAAAGGTTCAGAAATGATCGAGACGAAGATTTAATTCTGATACTTATTCCAGAATATGTTCCAGATTCAGTTCAGAGATGGTCAAGTATATTTTCCAGATACGGTTCAGATACAATCTAGATATAGATTTCGTTCTGATACCCATTCCAATATATCCTCAAATATAATCAAGGCATAGATTCATTCTGACATTCCCCGGCACATCTGCTAGATACAGTTGGACACAGACTCATTCTAGTATACTCCTCAGATACAGTTAAACCTAGACTCCTTCTGATACTCCTGTCAACAGTTACTTTGGATGGCATCTATAAGCCCATCTCCATCCTGTCATCTTTCCGAATGGCATCTTTAAGCCCATTTAAGCAATACAATCAACCAACAGCGTTACTTCGTGCACCTGTGAGTGCAAATTTCTAGGCACTTAAGTGTTCAATCATCTTCCACCTTTAGATCACGAATGGCGGATGCGCCAATCTAACTCTTCAGGTTTAAAAAAACTGAACAGGGGCAGCTGTTGCACCCCAAAATTTGCCCTCACATCTTTGAGACAAATTGATTCGAAAAGCTTCCTCACACTCCTAGGAGTCTCAAAAGCTCAAGACTACTCAAGGATTGACCATACAAGCTCTCCTCCTAAACAATCAACCTACAACTAGGGTTTTATTTTTCTCAAAAGGAATTGAGCTCTCAATATTTCAGATGGACTTCATGGTTCTCTATGTGCTCTATGGTGTCCTCATGTCAAGTCTCAAGCCTTGCTTCACAAGTTTGCTCAATCAATTGCTCAAATGATCAACAGTCGATTGTATTGGACCAAAAGTCAACTTTGACCAATTTACAGTCAAACGTCATCATTTATTGCCAACATCAAGATTTTGAAGTCTCATTCATCATTTGATCAAGGGTTGATCATGATTCCTCAAGAAAATCAAGATTTACTCAAAAGTCAAAAATTGCCAAATTAGGGTTTTCTTAAGGAAAAGTCAACTGAACTTTGACCACACACAACTTTCACATACTTCATCAAAAATTCCTCAACCAAATCTCATTTTGAAGGAAATTCAATTCTCTACAACTTTGTCTCTTTAAGCTCAAGGCCAAAAATGCCTCGTTTGAGAGATATGGACCAAAACTTTACAGGTCATTTTGAAAGGCAATAAAAAGACACTTTTTTCGTCAAAGCAATTTACACAAAAATAAAGACTTCAAATGAAAAAGTGATCAACACGAAAGTTGTAGAGGACATCTTGAGGGTTCCAAAAAGTCCAAGATCACCTTCATATGACAAAAATTGAGAGAGTTACGATTGGTACGAGTTGAGCAAAATTTGAGAAACGCATGAAACCTACATTGAACATTTTTGAGCTTTTGGACCATTGGGCCTATCTTTTAAGGTTGAATCATGTTTATAACATATTCAAGGACCTCAAAGCTCACTTTGGTATTATTTTGATTTTGATTTTATTTTATTTTGATTTTATTCAAAGAAATAAACAAAATTAAATAAAACAAAATAAATCAAATAATGGTGGGCACATGGATCCTTTTAATGAAGTTTCTAGAAGATTAAAACATGTCATTCAAGGCCATCAAAACCCAAATAAAACTGTGGGAGAGAGTGAAGGAAACATGGTTTTCAAAAAATTAAAATGGTTGGAAACATGTTCCTTGATCCTAGCTCTTCAATGATTCTTTGTCTACCATGTTTCTCCTATAAATACAAGGCTCAAACACAAGAGAAGGGGGGCAAGAGGCTTCACAAAGGAAGGTTTCCAAATCACAAAATTCTTGAAAAAAAAGAGGTGAAAATTCAAAACTCCATTTCCAATCATTCTCAATCCAAACCAAGGATTAGATACTCACCCCGAAGGTTCGATTCCCACCCCATGCAATTTCTTTTTAACTATTTTCTAATCCCTTTCTTTTATCATATTTCAATTAATTTATTTATTTCTTTTCGATTAAATTAAAACAACAAAAAAAAATCATAAAACCGTTAAAAGAATAAAAAATATAGTTTAGGTTATGTAATCTTTTTTTTTTAGGCTTAGATTATTTTCATTAAAATTAATTTTTTAGACTTAGGCTTATAATTAATTAATTTTTGTACAAATGAATTAGAAATTAGGTTTATTTATTTCAAAATTATTTCTCAAAAAAAAAAATGAATATTGACTTAGATATTTAGGACATTTAACTTGATTTTTAATATGTAATTGCTTTTCGTTTATCATTTATTTTCTTAGAATAAATGTATAGGTTTATGCATAAATTGTAATAGTGTAGTTTACATTTCTCGCACGATTATATTATGTAATTGTCCATAAGCCTTGTAATAGTCTATGTTACATTCTCGCACGATTATATCATGTAACTGCCCATAAGCCATGTAATAGTGTAGGTATTTATTTTTCACACTTATATTTTATTTGCTAGATAAATAGGGATGTATGGCAAGATCTAAAATCAAACTTTAGAATAACCTGTAACTCAAGATAATATAATTGAATCAACGCACATTGCACACATTCACCTCTAGGGTAGCCTCTCTCTGCTGCCTTACGATTAAAACGGTCATGTCCCTCGAAAGTAGGGGTACTTTAGCAAAAGACGCTTACGAATAATATCATCATAGTCCCTTCGATATAAAGATCATAGTCCCTCGATGACCCTTCGAGCTGCCTACAAAAAGATGATCTTGTCCCTCGACGACCCTATAGAAAAATGATGATAGTCCCTTCGCATTGCTAAGGTATCCTTACAGGTTGCCTTCTATGACCATTCGATGACCCTTCGATGTCCCTCAACATCCAATAGACAGTACTACCTACCCATTAATGGTATGGATAGTACTATCTCTCAAGGAAAATGATAAGTACAAGAAAGACCTTACAAATTAGGGGTAAGTAACTTTTAAATGCTTGCTCACAACTAAAAAATAAATACTTTTCATATCTCACTTTTCCAAAAATATTTTCAAAAAAAAAAAAAAAAACAAACACTTTGTATACATTCTTACACGAATTATTACTAAGTCAAACTCTTACAAAATATTTTCAAAAACGTTCCCACACATTCAAAAGGTAAGTAAAAAAGGTGAGCTAAGCATTTAAGAGCCCATGGATAACCATGGATACAAAGGGTGCTAATACCTTCCCTTTGTATAACTTACCCCCCGAACTCAAAATCTATCAAGGTTTTTCCTGTTCTTTTCAGCCTTTCCTTATTGGATAAAAGAAAAGTCGGTGGCGACTCTTGCTAACCACAACATGTTTTGCGAAAACAAAACAAAATAAAGTCAGTTCTACCACCGTGTTACAAGGAAGAAGTGACCCAGAGTTTGATAATTTGAATCATATGTTAAATTTGATTCAAATAAAATGGTTTAGAAAATTCTAGTTTGCCTCTATCCAAAATGATTTGAATCAGGATCTGTGCTTAATTTGAATCAAACACACAATCCCTATTTTTCAAAATTTTAAGGAGATTTTGAGATTTTTCTTTCCACCTAACTAGAATTAATATAATATATGACTTTTATTCCACTGGCTCATGCAATTGATTAAAAGTATCATGATCAATTTCAAACCTAACCAATGATTTATGCATGCTAAAAACAAATATTTTCAAAACTCAATTCAGAGACGTGTAATCATGAAGGAGACTTAATAATTGAAAGTATATCAAATGTGAAAGCGATAAGACAAGCAACAAAATAACTTTATTGGGGTTTTCCCCCTTAATGTAGGGACATGCAACTACATTCTCCATTTTTTTTATGCTTGGCAAGCTTTCTCTTGGATTTGAGTCAAATTTGAGTATAACACAAAAATCGCTTATGTTCCCCCTAAAATATTGCACACAAACCACAACATAAAAACACATAAAACAATTCTAGACTCATTACAACTTCTCCCCCTTTGACAACATCAAAAAGAGATAGATCAAAATGAGTCTAAAACCAAATAAAAAGCCACCAACAAATAATTCCAATGAACATATGTTAAACAGCTAAGAAGCATATACAACAACAAAGATCAGATACATAACACGAAAATGGGCATGTCATAAGCAACAAAATGCAAATAGACATGCAACACTAACATTCAATATCTAACAATTAAGTGATCAAAACTTATATGTCAAGGAATGCATTAACAATCATAGATAATGCATGAACAAGTATACACATTCTCAAATGCACATAATTAGCAACACACATTTAAAAGACTTAAATGCAAATAAGAATAATCAAGAACATAACCTAGAGATGAATGAGTAAGATAAGGAGAAAATAAGCAAACGAACGTATAACTCTAGAACAAGCATATAAAATGTTATAAACCAGATGCAAGAGCTATAGCGACATACCAATGTAGTTCAGTAATAGCTATGATTTGCTACAAAATAGTGTTAGTGAAAACAAAATAAATAGCAAATGAAACTAAACAAAATCCTCATTCTTTAAGGCATGAAAAGTCTAAGACTCCCAAATCCCTACAAAACTTGTGAAATGGATCCAATGACAATGGTTTTGTAAAAATGTCAGCAAGCTGACTTTTCGTGCCAACGTATTCAAAAACAACATCCCTTTTTTCCACATGATCTCTAAGAAAATGGCGTCTGATCTCAATGTATTTGATCTGTGAATGAAGTATTGGATTCTTAGTGAGGCTTATTACACTAGTACTATTGTACTTAATCGGAACACAACCAAGTTTTAAATCATAGTCTAATAATTGATGCGTTAGCCATAAGACTTGTGTACAACAACTACCAGCTAAATGTTCAGCCTCAGCGGTAGAAAGAGCAACATTATGTTGCTTCTTATTGTTCAAAGAAACTAAACAACTTCTAAATAAGTGATAGGTACCACTAGTACTTTTCCTATCCGACTTGCACCCTGCGAAATCAAAATCAGAAAGACCTACTAAGCTACAAGCATTAACTTTAGGATACTAAATACCATGATGGGAGTTTCGTTAAGATACTTTAAAACCCATTTACGATCTTAAAGTGGGAATCCTTAGGTGATGCTTGATATCTATAACACATCCACACACTAAATATGTTATCTTTCCTACTTGCGGATAAAAAGAGTAAGGATACGATTATACCTCTATACGTGGTTACGTTAAAATCCACTCCTTTTTCATCTTTGTCAATAGCACATTTGAAGCCATTGGTGCCGAGATACTCTTTGAATCTTTCATATTGAACTTCTTGAGAAGCTCTATGCAATATTTTGTTTGACTTATGAAAGTACCTTCTCCAACTTTCTTGATTTGGAATACAAAGAAGTATGTTAGCTCTCCCATAAGTGACATCTTAAATTCTCCCTATATCAAACATGCAAATTCTCAACAAAGAGATTCATTAATAGACCCGAAAATAATATCATCTACATAAATTTGAACTAAGAGAATATGTTTTTACTTATGTCTTATAAATAAAGTGGTGTCGACTTTCCCACGATTGAATCCTTGTTTGATCAAAAATCCACTAAATCGCTCGTACCAAACTTTAGGAGCTTGTTTGAGACCACATATGTCTCTTTTCAATTTAAAAACACGATTAGGATTATCGTGATCCTCAAAACCCGAGACTTATGAGGCATACACCTCTTCGTTTATATGGCCATTAAGAAAAGCAGATTTAATGTCCATTTGGTAAAGCTTAAAGTCTAGGCAGCAAACAATGACAAGAGGAGACTAATGACTTCTAGACGAGCTACGTGAGCATAAGTCTCCTCGTAGTCTATTCCTTCAGTTTGACTATATCCTTTTGCCACTAATCTTTATTTATTTATAGTAATTACACCATTTTCATCCATTTTGCTCTTAAATACCCATCTTATGCCAATGACGGTTTTCTCAACCAGACGTGGAACAAGGCCCTAAACGTTGTTATAGTTAAATTAGATTAGTTCTTTTTGTAATAATGTTCCTTAGGGGACACATGTCGAACGCGATGCTCCAGCAACAAGTTCAACAAGACAAACTAGAACTAATACAATGACAATGACTAGATGATGAAGCAGAAAAGCAATAAACAAAATGATCAATTATTTACCCAGTTTGGTGAAACTACACCTACATCTGAGGGGATGAGTCCACAACCCAGAAAAGGAAATTCATTATTAGTAGCTTAGTATAATTAGACTTACAAGCAACAACACACCCTATGTTGCTTAATGCCTCTTCCTAACACTACCCAATGACTTTCTATTTAGAGCCTCCCCCTAAACATGAGAACCTACTCATTTTCTTCTCTGTCACAAAATCAATGACAGGGGAAAACAACCATTAAACCCTAGTGATCAACTTAAATCTTAACAAGATGAAAGAATGTTGAATTTACAACTCAACTAGACGAACCTTCTATGCCAATTTACTAAAATATAGAGGTGTACATAAAAATAACTAGGAATCTTGTAAACTCTAGCACACTAAAATCTTCAACGGGAATGCTTTCTTTCCAATATAGGTTTGAGCTCCTTATATATAAAAATAACTTTGGGCTTTTCCTTGTGGATCTGCAGTTATTTTCGTCTAGAATTTTTGCACATTCTGTTGGATATTTGATTTTCTCCTTAAATATCTCCAACAAAAAGATCTGATTTGGTTTGTTACAAATTCAAGTTTAAATGTTTTTAAATCTGATTTGGTCTTCACAGTTGTCCAACGAATCATATAATCATATTGCTAAACTAATAACAATAAAACATAATTGAATCTTCTAAAAAGATTTAATTAAAACGCAATAATCTGGAGCCTGTTGCACAAGGTCTAGATGACGTACCAACATGCTAGAGCATCGTGTCCAGCATGTGCCCCTTTTGCAGTTCCCTACAACTTTAGCAAGCTAGACAAATCTTGAACATTTTGACACTTCTCCAAGTTGTTGTTTTGCTAAATGCAGTCAATCTAAAGGGTCAATCCAATGGGAACAATAATCCCCCCTTTGGAAAATTGTTGCGAAATAACTCTTCAAGATAAATAGCACTTCTTCCATGAAAACAAGTAACAACCAGTAGATGTACTGGACCTTCAGAGCATTTCAGCAGCGGCGACTTCCATGTATCAGAGTTAAGCACCAGCAGTAGCAGAACTCAAAAGCATCAACATTCAGATGCTTACACATAATCCATTTAGTTCCTCCAACCAAATATACAATTATACAATCATTGGCATACTTAGTCATGCATGAATCTAGTTAGTAGCATACAATCCTACTAGCTAACATATATTAAGATGCAATCATTCACATACTTAGTCATGCACACAATATCAGTTAGTAGTTGATATCAATATATAAATGAATACTACTAATATAGATAAATGTGTTTTCACATATAAAGGGACCAAGACCATATGTCTTGCCTGATGCTCCAGCATGGAGCATAACACTAGTACTTCCTAAACAGTCAGTACTAAACAATCACCAGGTTTATCTGCACACAACAGACATACCATTTTATCTCATTACTCCCTTGTTTTTCCATAATTTGGCAAAGGGTTAGTTCTTCAACGAAGTCATTATGCATGTAGAATAACATACACAATGTCAGTCATGTAAATGTTAGTATGTTAGCATATACACAACCAAAATTATGAGAGAAAACTACCATAATAAGCATCAACAGATGCACAACATTAGATATGTTTTAATAGTACATAAGCTAAAACTATAAAAGGGTCATAACAGCTAAGCTAGAACATCTGAGCTTAATCTTCAATTCATCATTCGCAGTTCTTGTAAGCGATCCAGTCTGCATCAGCCTCTAAGAATCATATTTCTAAATATATGTCTTCTTCACAGACTTCCTCTTGGTAACAATCTTCTTGTCAGTTGTATATGACATTGCATATTCACCATTTATATAAGGCCTAACCCTTTTGATCTTTCTTTCTTTCATCATTTTTTTAGATGGTTTTGAATTTACAGACACCTCGCTCATTTTAAAATACAGATGTGAAGGTATCAGAAGATTAAGATCCTTGTTTATAATGCAGGACCATATAAAAAGAGCTATAGAAACAAGCAAATTATGTATTGTTTCAAGTGCATCACAGACCTAGAGAGAGATTACCTCCCTCGTACACCTCCCTAGCATTGTCTGCTATTAATCAAAAGGAGACTCAATTATCGAAAGTAAATCAAATGTGAAAGTAAATCATGAAGGAGACTCAATGATCGAAAGTAAATCAAAGGTAAAAGTGATAAGACAAGCAAAAAAAATAACTGTATTGGAGTGCCCCCTGAATTTATTAGGGACATTGATCACGCCCGTAAGTGCACGAAAATATCGTAGTAATATAAAAGATAATCGAACCCACAAGGACCGATTATCAACCTACTGTCATCTATTGTTGTTATGTAAATCTAAGGTGATGATATTGGAAAAAAGGAATTAAAACTAGTTGGTTTTGAAAGTTTAATAAAACAGAGACCAGAATGTGACTTGCATCGATCAATGGTACTCACAAAAACGTCGTATTAATTAATTAAATAGGGATAGTATTTTCTCTTAATAAAAATAATTAATTTAAATGAAT
Source organism: Lathyrus tuberosus (assembly GCA_022829125.1). Taxonomy (NCBI): domain Eukaryota; kingdom Viridiplantae; phylum Streptophyta; class Magnoliopsida; order Fabales; family Fabaceae; genus Lathyrus; species Lathyrus tuberosus. Next base: position 13,092,558 of record JALAZF010000009.1, read on the forward strand.
TGTTCCCTTTCGCGCAACCAAAACAAAGTTTTAGCCTAAAATCTATATTGTCGCTTTCGCGTGTTCAGCGTGTTACAATGCAAAACTTTTGTTTTTGCAAATTAATTACTTTTGATTAATTAAAAAGTTGTTTAAGGCAAGAAATAAGTTTAAAGATGTTACCGGTTTTCGTTCGTCTAACACCGGATTTTAAGTTCATAAATTTTTGTTTTCGCATGTCTGTTCATACTCTTAAAATCTATTTTTGAAAATATTTATTTTTACAATTTAAAGAAAATCTTGCTTTCGCATATTAATTAATTTAAAATCTGAATTTTTACCTAAGTCAGATACAAGTTCCTTTCTTTCGAAACTAAACTGGTATCTCTAAATTACGCTTTTGCCATAATTATTTAACTAAAAACAGTTTAAAAAAATTAGTCCTTAAATAAATCGCTTTTTAATTATTTAATTTACGACTTAAATACGAGCACCGTCAAAACGACGGTCCTCACATTCAGGACTCTGATAAAATAGTCGGACCTAGCAGTTACGTAAATATTAATGTTATTAAATTCTATACTAAATATACTAAACATATTGAATATAATAATAACATAGAAATAACAGTAAGTGACTAGTATATAAATAACAATAAAGTAAAGTAAGAAAAACTGGGTTGCATAAATTAATACGTACTGAATTTAATATAGCTCCAAAAATAGGTACTGAAAAATTGTTGACTAAAAATCCAGAAATCTAATGCCGACAAGATTACACTACAAACGATCCAAATGTATAGTGAAAATCTTCAGAATCTAACTCTAATGTGCACTTACCTCTCAGTGTGAAAAATAAGTGCTTTTACAAGAAGTACTTTTTCTGCCTAAAAAGTATAATTAAGCTTGGATATCAAAAAATTGAACTCTAAGGCCCATTTTATAGATAAAATTCATGTAAAATAACTGTTGTACAATGGGTGGATGTGGTGCAGAAAAATAAGGAAAGTGGAAAACCGAGTCTGAACAGAATGGGGGGGCGAAAATCTGGAAATCAACGTCATGACAGGCGTCAGGGAGGGCTGACGGGCATCAGCCTGTTGATTTTCTTATTCTTCACTTTTCCTATGGCTAACAGACGCCAGGCTTGGGCTGACGGATTTCATGCTTGGGCTAACAGGAGTCAACCTGTTGTGAGCCCGTCATGAGAGCAACAGAGCGCCATTTTATCACATTTCGCCCTTTTTCTTTTCTGTTTTCGCTCGTGTAAGTCTCCGCTTAACGTGTAACTTAAATACACATATAATACCCATGTAACATAATAAAAAACACATTATATTAACATTAGAATGTATGTGAATCGAGTCAAAATACACTATGCGTTTTTATGTTATCAAACTCCCCTACACTTGAACCCTTGCTTGTCCTTAAGCATGTTAGCTAGCATAAAAGCAATTAATTTTAGCATCATGATATAAATACACAAAGCACAACAAAGTAACGCAACTACTCATACGTGGATGATGAAAATTAGCCCGGCTACGATCGACTCAATAGTTACTTATGTGACACCAAGGGTATTGTGTAACAACATAAACCACTCTCTTGGACACAAGTCTCCCTCCTATACAAATTAGTTTCAATCATGCCTTTGAGTAAAAGTCTAATTTTCCTATTTGTTTTAATCATCTTTTGTTCTAGATAGACACATTAAGGCCATTTATCTCTCATCTTACATGGTAGGCAGTCTATTAGTGATTATGATCCAAACATATTTTTCAATTTTTCAATGTTTTTCGCTTTTTCAAAGATGCATTTCTTTCTTTTTAAAGGATTCTACCACTTATTTTGGGCTAAATAATCGGTTAAGGGTCCTAACTTAGTAAATTTAGTTTATTCCTTTTTATTCAGCTTTTTCTTATCAATGGATCATTCACTCATTATTCGTCGACCGACCTACTTAATTCTTTTCAATTTTTTAGTAGGGCTTAAGAAAGTAGGAAGTTTAATAAACTACGAGAAATCATGCATAAATGACTCGAAAACACATGCAACGACTCGAAACACACACTACACTATGTAAACAAAAATAACTAAGAAATATTAAACAAAAAATAGAATAAAGTAAGCAGAACAAAAGACGATAAAAATAAACGAGTGCAATAAAACACCTCCCATACACTTAAATCACACATTGTCCTCAATGTTTCAAAATAAGAGCAAGAGAGGGGGCAGAACCTGATGAGCAAGAGAAGGTTAACGACAGTGTCGGCTTCTGCCATGACTACCTTGTCTGTTCTTGTTACCTTGCCAATTTCTGTCACCTTGCCTATTCATGTTATGCACGTTTATTCGCAAGCTACTAAATTCCTTAGATAGGGTATCCAACATGTGATTATGGTGATCTTCAGCTGCTTGATTATATTGTACATTCTCTAACATCTCATATGTTGTATTGTAACCTACGCCGGTTGCATTTGTTGCATGTGTGACATCATATCAGTCTGCTGTTGATACATAACACTAAATAGTTGGGCACACTCCACATTAATATTAGAGTGTGCCTGTAACTCGGAGAGGAGATCGACGATCTCATGCTTGAATGCGTTACAATCATACTCAGCGGTGCTCTAATGATGGTAAGAAGAAGAGTCATCGTGCCATGAAGTAGTACCTGCAAAAGTATTAGAAAAATTATGTATGGTGTGTGCAGGTGGAACAGGGACATGGGGAATGTGTCTCTTTGGTATAGAAGGTGGCCTATCTCTAAGGTTCATCTTGACATCATTGTCGGCATCTTCTAGTGCAACAGTAGCACGCACAGAAGGTGTGGGGCAGGCAGTGTAACACCCCCAATCTATACCCACAATTAATTAAAGCGATAACAGATAATCAGAGTATAATTAAAACATTCATGGCATAGACGGGAGCGTCACATCAAAATGATGAAATAAAATAACCTGCTCAAATAGATATGCAACAATCAGGTAGCAACATAAACAGAGGAACTCGGTTCCTAACACCCACAATTCAGATACATAATAAAAGCGGAAAATCTGCAACTGAAATCTCATATATATAAACATAAAAGTTTGTTTGTCTTATACAGAGTCATACATGTCAAATCCAAAAAGAAATATATACATAATGTCACATAACGATCTCCCCGACTACCCGGTGCTACATATCAGAGCCGACCGACAAAAGAATAAAGACATAATCTTCACAAAAAGACCTCCAGCATCTAATCTGCAATGCCTCATAGGGCATTCAAAACAGCAGAAGGGTGAGAAAACACAATTATAATATAGTTGCATACAATTATGTAATAACAAGAAATACGCACACAACAACATTCTCACCACAACATACAACATAATTCAAACACAAAACAACACGATTCTTATCTCATACATCCACCACAAAGGCATATCAATCATGCTTAATACATTTATCACCAACATGTGTATATATCAACTCATCAATTCCATTCACAATTCCACACATAATCAATCCATTCATGATTTATGGAAATGCACAGAGACCGACATAACGACTCTATGCAATGCAATGCGGTACCGTTCCATCCATCATCTCATCATTAATTCATTCAGGAATTATTGGAATCCTCGCTTGTTACTTAGTGTAACTCCCCGTCGGGCAAACGATGTTCCCCATCGCTTTCGGTCCTCTTTGTATAAGGCACACGATTCGATCGCTTTCGGTCCTCTTTGTATAAGGCACACGATCGTCCATAACGTCGCTTTCGGTCCTCTTTGTATAAGGCACACGACCGTTACAGCAGATCCCCTCGGGAATCGTTTCGTCGCTCACACCCACTAGGGCACACGACATCACAAGAATACATATCATGATGCTGGGCATACAATGACTCATGACAATCAAATGCATACACATATACAACCATGTATACCATTCCAACATCCATAATCATGCATACATAATCAAATATAACACAATGCATTTGCTTGCCCTTAGGCCACAAACCATTATCACAACATTTCATCACGTGCACTCACATCATATAATAGCACACAAGTCATACGTTATGTGTCAAAAGCATATCGCATGATAACACATCAATTACACATAATTACGACGGTAAAAGTCGACAAAACGACACATTTCCAAATTCCCGACACAATTAAATCGGTCAACCATCCCAAAACCATTCCTATAAAAAAGAACATCTCATTAGCTTCCTAACGCATCCAACCGCGCCTCAATCCGACTTACGAATCAAAAGTTATGAAGGAAACAAAATGGAACAATCTGTCATGTTCGCTATGCGAATCTCCTAGCGAGCATTCGCTTTCCTCATTCGCCGTACGAAGCTCCAACGAACCGTGGCAGAGAAAAAACAGCATAAAGTTTGCTTTGCGAACTACTGGCGAACATTCGCCCACCCATTCGCACTGCGAAGCCCTGGCGAGCCTTCATTTTCCTCTTCGCTGTTGTTCGCACTGCGAGCCTGCGAATTCTGGGATTCGCAGCAGCGCTGTTACTCATCCCAATTCACCATTTTCCCCATCAAAACCCATCCAAACCATATCATAACAACCAGAACATAACCCAATCATAACAGTAAGTATTCTACCGCATATACACCGATTTTCAACCGCGAAAACATCGATTTCTCTCGTTTCCTCTCAATCGACCTAGAATTAAAAAGCTAGGAAAAACCAACAAAACACATACATGATCATACACAAACATAGCATAACCGAGTTTCACACCCTTACCCGATTAATCGTGCTTCGAAGTGTCGGTTGATTCGATTACTTAAACTCCAAGGTTTTCCTCTTTTTCTTCTTTTCACTCTCCTTTTCTCTTCTCTTCTTTTTCTTTCTATTTTTCTCTCTTTTCTTTCTATGTTTCTATTATAAAAGAAAAACAATATCTACCCAAGCCAAAAAGACCAAAATACCCCTACACTCAATTTTCTCGCAAACGTTCCCAAACGCGATAAAACATAATAACCAAGAATAAAATAATATAAAGACCAAAAATAATTAAATCGACTCGATTAAATAAATCTAACAAAAACCGGGGCGTTACAACTCTCCCCCACTCAGAAATTCTCGTCCTCAAAAATGTTACCTGAGATGAACAACTCCGGATACGACTCCCGCATCCGACTCTCCAACTCCCAAGTCAAATTGCCCTTAGCAGCGCCTCCCCACGCTACTTTCACAAGCGCAATATCCTTGCCTCTTAACCACTTTAACTCGCGATCCAAAACTCTCACCGGTAATGCCTCAATCGTAAGGTTCTCCCTTACCTCTACCTCATCCATAGGAACCACATGCGACGGATCCGGAACATACTTCCGAAGCTGTCAAACATGGAACACATCATGCAAATTTGAAATATTCGGCGGCAACGCCACCCGATAAGCCACAACACCCACTCTCGCGGATATCTGGTAAGGACCAATAAACCGAGAAGTAAGTTTCTTTGACTTCAATGCACGCCCAACACCCGTCACCGGTGTAACTCTAAAAAATACATGATCGCCTTCTTGAAACTCGAGATCTTTCCTCCTTCGATCATGATAACTCTTCTGCCTACTCTGAGAAGCCTTCATCTTCTCACGAATAAGTTTCACCTTTTCCGTAGTTTGTTGAATTAACTCCGGTCCAACCACCGAACTCTCACCAGATTCATGCCAACACAACGGCGTTCGACATCTTCTTCCATACAACGCTTCAAAAGGTGCCATTCCAATACTCGAATGGAAATTGTTGTTATACGTGAACTCCACCAATGAAAGATAACTATCCCAAACACCACCTTGCTCAAGAACACGAGCCCGCAACAAATATTCCAATGACTGGATAGTTCTCTCGGTCTGACCATCTGTCTGAGGATGATAAGCAGAACTCAATCTCAACTTGGAACCTAACACCTTTTGCAAACTTTCCCAAAATCTGGAAGTAAACCTCGGATCACGATCTGAAACAATACACAACGGAACACCATGTAGCTTCACAATCACACAAATATAAATCTCAGCCAACCTCTCTAAAGAAAAACTGATGTCAATCGGAATGAAATGCGCCGATTTAGTCAGCCTATCCACAACCACCCAAATGGCATTATGCCCCCTCTGTGTATTCGGCAATCCTGTCACAAAATCCATAGAAATGTTGTCCCACTTCCACTCGGGAATATCCAACGGTTGCAATAATCCACTAGGTTTCTGATGTTCTACCTTTAACTTCTAACACGTCAAACACGCATAAACAAACTGAGCCACATCCCTCTTTAATCCGGACCACCAAAAGATCTTCTTCAAATCTTGATACATCTTATTAGCTCCCGGATATATATCCAAACTACTCTGGTGTCCTTCCTCTAAAATCATCTTTTTCAAGTCCGAATCATCAGGAATACAAATTCTACCTCGGAATCTCAAAACACCCTTATCATCCACTTTAAAGTCACCATTCACACCTTTATCTCCAACCGTCATCAAATCAACAAATTTCACATCCAGCCTCTGTTTCTCACTAACGGTCAACAGAAACTCATTAGTAACCTTTAACATACCTAGCCTCACGCCATCAGATGTCAATTCACACACCAAACTCAAATCTCTAAATGCTTCCAAAAGTTCCCACTCTTTAACCATCAAAGTGGACATATGCAAAGATTTTCGGCTTAACGCATTGGCTATCACATTAGCTTTACCAGGATGGTAATTCAAGCTAAAATCGTAGTCCTTCAAAAATTCCAACCATCTCCATTGCCTCATATTCAACTCTTTCTGATCAAACAAGTATTTCAAACTCTTATGATCACTAAAGACTTCGAATCTTGCACCGTATAGATAATGCCTCCAAATTTTCAACACAAAAACCACATCCGCTAATTCCAAATCATGAGTAGGGTAGCTTTTCTCATGATCCCTTAATTGCCTCAAAGCATAAGCCACAACCTTACCTTCCTGCATCAACACTCCACCTAAACCAATCAAAGACGCATCGCAATACACCACAAACGGTTCACTAGGATTCGGCAAGATCAAAATCGGAGCTGTAGTCAATCTTCTCTTCAGCTCACTAAAACTTTCCTCACACTGAATATCCCAAATGAACGCTTTACCTTTACAAGTCAGCTGGGTCAAAGGAAGTGCTAACTTGGAAAAACCTTCAATGAATCTTCGATAATATCCAGCTAAACCCAAAAAGCTTCTAATTTTAGTAACAGATCTAGGAGCCTCCCATTGTAGAACTGCATCTACTTTGGATGGATCCACAGCAATACCATTACCTGAAATCATATGCCCAAGAAAACTCACTTCTGACAACCAGAACTCACACTTGGACAACTTGGCATAAAGTCTCTTCTCCTTCAAAATTTGCAACACAATACGCAAATGCTCTGCATGTTCCTTCTGAGACTTAGAATAAATCAAGATGTCATCGATAAACACAACAACAAATTGATCCAAATGCTCATGGAAAATGTTATTCATATACTCCATAAACACTCCCGGCGCATTAGAAACCCCGAACGGTATCACGGAATATTCGTAATGTCCGTATCGTGTCCTAAAAGCCGTCTTTTGAATATCTTCCTCTTTCACTCTAATCTGCTGATAACCTGACCTCAAATCAATTTTACTAAACACACACGCACCTACCAACTGGTCCATCAAATCATCAATTCTCGAAAGAGGATACTTATTCTTAATCGTCACCTTATTCAGCTGGCGATAATCAATACACAATCGCATACTTCCATCTTTCTTTTTCACCAATAAAACTGGAGCACCCCAAGGTGATACACTCGACCTCACAAACCTCTTCTCTAACAATTCATTCAGCTGCTTCTTCAACTCAACCAACTCAGATGCCGACATACGATAAGGTGTCATAGATACATGTCTAGTACCAGGAACTAGATCTATAGAAAACTCCACCTCTCTCTCTGGCGGCACATCAGAAATATCCTCCGGAAACACCTCTGGAAAATCACACACAACAGGAAACACACCAATTGCAACTTGACTATCCACGGTCAACGATGCAAACAACCCGAACAACTGAGCTTCATCCGCCAAAAGTTTCTTCAACTCTTTGGTAGATAAGAAACTCGATTCCTCGTCTTCTTCAAGAGAAGGAAATCTTACCAACTTATGATAACAATCAATATGAACTCGATTGAACTGCAACCAATTCATTCCCAGAACCACGTCTAAACCCTCCAATGGCAGACACACCAAATCCATATCAAAATCCTTATCATAAATGGTCAAAGGACAACTTACACAGACCAAAGAAGTAGTCACCGACCCCATTGCTGGAGTATCGATAACCATCTCTTCATCCATCGAAGACAACAAAAGATTCAAATGCTGCACACACTCAGACGAAATAAACGAATGAGTCGCTCCGATATCAATAATAGCAACTAAAGGTGTACTATTAATAAAACAAGTACCTCTGATCAAACGATCTACATTAGTAGTCTGAGTTCCTGCCAATGCAAATACTTTCCCTCCAGCTTGAGCTTGCTTTGGTTTTGGACACTTCGCACTAACATGACCAGGTTCACCACAGTTGAAACACTTCACCACATTCCTCTTGCAATCAGTTGCGACATATCCTATACCTCCACAATTGGAACACTTCCTTATATCCTTTCTACATTCAAACTGACGATGTCCTAAGTCACCACACCTATAACATCTCAAAGGATTAGACATACCTCCCCCACTTGGCCTTTTATCAGAAGTAGCCCTTTGCTTACCCTTGTCAACTGGTGACACATAAGGACCACCACGAAACGGTTGCTTTCTTTTCCTTTCATTCACACTCTTATAATGAGTAGAACGAGCTTTGCTATCCTCCTCAAAAATTCTCTAACAGTCCACCAAATCCGAAAACCTTCTAATTCTTTGATAACCAATTGCCTGCTTGATCTCAGGACGCAACCCGTTCTCAAACTTCACACACTTGGAAAACTCCGCAGTTGCTTCAGCATAATGTGGATAAAACTGAACCAGCTCCACAAACTTAGCAGTGTAATCAATAACAGACATATAACCCTGTTTCAACTCCAAGAACTCTATTTCCTTCTTTCCTCTAACATCTTCAGGAAAATACTTCCTCAAAAACTCCCTGCTAAACACAGCCCAAGTGACCTCTTCACCTGCAGCTTCCCACACATGACACGCACTAACCCACCAATCATCAGCCTCCTCCTGCAACATGTGAGTACCCAATCTCACCTTATGTTCCTCAGCACAGTCCATCACTCGAAAGATTCTTTCAATCTCCTTAAGCCAAATCTGAGCACCATCAGGATCATGCCTTCCTTTAAAGATAGGCGGTTTGTTCTTCCTGAACTCATCATTCCCACCAGCATTAGGTGCGCCCCGCACAGCCTGAGCCATAGCTTGCATCGCAGCAGTAAGAGCAGCGTCATTCCTTCCAGCCATATTCTGTTCATATCCAATAACAGTAACTATAGTTAAACAATCAGCTCTCCAGAACACAACTGACGCACAACAAACAACTTGGTCAAAACGACCGACACAGACTGGCACAGACTAACACAAACTTGCACAAACTGACACAAACGGACATAAACTGGCACAACTGGCACAACTGGCTCTGATACCACTTAATGTAACGCCCCTAATCTATACCCCTAATTAATTAAAGCGATAATAGATAATTAGAGTATAATTAAAACATTCATGGCATAGACGGGAGCGTCACATCAAAATGATGAAATAAAATAACCTGCTCAAATAGATATGCAACAATCAGGTAGCAACATAAACAGAGGAACTCAGTTCCTAACACCCACAATTTAGATACAGAATAAAAGCGGAAAATCTGCAACTGAAATCTCATATATATAAACATAAAGTTTGACTGTCTTATACAGAGTCATACATGTCAAATCCAAAAAGAAATATATACATAATGCCACATAACGATCTCCCGGACTACCCGGTGCTACATATCAGAGCTGGCCGACAAAAGAATGAAGACATAATCTTCACAAAAAGACCTCCAGCATCTAATCTGCAATGCCTCATAGAGCATTCAAAACAGCAGAAGGGTGAGAAAACATAATTATAATATAGTTGCATACAATTATGTAATAACAGGAAATACGCACACAACAACATTCTCACCACAACATACAACATAATTCAAACACAAAACAACACGATTCTTATCTCATACACCCACCACAAAGGCATATCAATCATGCTCAATACATTTATCACCAACATGTGTATATATCAACTCATCAATTCCATTCATAATTCCACACATAATCAATCCATTCATAATTTATGCAAATGCACAGAGAGCGACACAATGACTCTATGCAATGCAATACGGTACCGTTCCATCCATCATCTCATCATTAATTCACTCAGGAATTATTGGAATCATCGCTTGTTACTTAGTGTAACTCCCCGTCGGGCAAACGATGTTCCCCGTCGCTTTCGGTCCTCTTTGCATAAGGCACACGACATTTATGGATCGCTTTCGGTCCTCTTTGTATAAGGTACACGATCTGATCGCTTTCGGTCCTCTTGTATAAGGTACTCGATCGTCCATAACGTCGCTTTCGGTCCTCTTTGTATAAGGCACACGACCGTTACAACAGATCCCCTCGGGAATCGTTTCGTCGCTCACACCCACTTGGGCACACGACATCACAAGAATGCATATCATGATGCTTAGCATACAATGACTCATGACAATCAAATGCATACACATATACACATAATCATGCATATACAATCAAATATAACACAATGCATTTACTTGCCCTTAGGCCACAAACCATCATCACAACATTTCATCACATGTACTCACATCATATAATAGCACACAAGTCATACGTTATATGTCAAAAGCATATCGCATGATAACACATCAATTACACACAATTACGACGGTAAAAGTTGACAAAATGACACATTTACAAATTCCTGACACAATTAAATTGGCCAACCATCACAAAACCATTCCTATAAGAAAGAACATCTCATTAGCTTCCTAACGCATCCAACCGCGTCTCAATCTGACTTAGGGATCAAAAGTTATGAAGGAAACAAAACAGAACAATCTGTCATGTTCGCTATGCGAATCTCCTAGCGAGCATTCACTTTCCTCATTCACCGTACGAAGCTCTAGCGAATCGTGGCAGAGAAAAAACAGCATAAAGTTCGCTTTGCGACCCACTGGCGAACATTCGCCCACCCATTCGCACTGCGAAGCCCTGGTGAGCCTTCGCTTTCCTCTTCGCTGCTGTTCGCACTGCGAGCCTGCGAATTCTGGGATTCGCAGTAGCGCTGTTACTCATCCCAATTCACCATTTTCCCCATCAAAAACCATCCAAACCATATCATAACAACCAGAACATAACCCAATCATAACAGCAAGTATTCTACCGCATATACACCGATTTTGAACCGCGAAAACATCGATTTCTCTCGTTTCCTCTCAATCGACCTAGAATTGAAAAGCTAGGAAAAACCAACAAAAAAATACATGATCATACACAAACATAGCATAACCGAGTTTCGCACCCTTACCCGATTAATCGTGCTTCGAAGTGTCGGTTGATTCGATTACTTAAACTCCAAGTTTTTCCTCTTTTTCTTCTTTTCACTCTCCTTTTCTCTTCTCTTCTTTTTCTTTCTATTTTTCTCTCTTTTCTTTCTATGTTTCTATTATAAAAGAAAAACAATATATACCCAAGCCAAAAATACCAAAATACCCCTACACTCAATTTTCTCGCAAACGTTCCCAAACGCGATAAAACATAATAACCAAGAATAAAATAATATAAAGACCAAAAATAATTAAATCGACTCGATTAAATAAATCTAACAAAAACCGGGGCGTTACAGGCAGCAGTAGTCGTCAGAGCATCCAAAGGGAATAACTAATTTACCTCATCTCTGACATTAATGCAATCTGGATTAGGAAATATAATGCTTCACACCTCTCGGTTTCTAATCATAAGGAAGTAGTCATTTGGGCCTTTATCTTTAATTAATTTTTGTGTCAGACATGAGTTTTTGTCTAAAGCTCGACTAACCGGAATAGGCTCCAAAGTAGCCAATTAACTAAAACTATTAAAAAAGGAAAAATTAGTGGGATGCCCCCTGCAACGCTTAATTTAACGTCGGTAGCTCGACTAATGAAATTTAAATTGTAAACTGGAAAGGAATGAAAATCTAAACTAGAAAAGCGTAAAAAATTGGAAAGCAATGAAAATCTAAACTTGGAAAAGAGGGAAAATTCCTCCCATACACTTAAGTTGAAGATTGTGCCAATGTTTTGTCACAAGTGCAAAGAAGAAAGGAAAAGCAAGTGGTAGAATCAGCGCCCACTGGGGCATGCTGTTGGTTGCATACCCAGACTGACCATCCAATACCATATATCTTCTATCATGTCGTCGTGTGGCCGATTATGTGGAGCTTGCTCTGCCGTTCGGGTTGTACATTACAGAAATTCACGGTGTAGAGCAGTGACATCTTTCTGTGGGGTGTGGAGCTCAAAGTCAACATCCCTACCACGATGGGTGGGTTATCCTACGGAGGAAGAAGCATCTGATATATCTGAGGAAGGTATGTAAGGACCTGGGTGATATTGATGTGTGGGTGTTCCTGGAGACGCGGGGGCCTCTGGCTGAGCCTCAATAGGGTACAACCAGTTTGCAACATCATGCACGCTAGTCTTCGTCGGGCTAGGGAATACAATATGCTCGAATATTTCATTATTGATCATTAGATAGAACTGATTTGGTTGTTGGATTCTGATCAAATTTTAAGTTATGTATGTGTCGATGTCTATAAAGGTTTTGACCCCAAGTGAGACGAGCTATGCAACTTGATATCTTAAGTCAACGCTTAAAGCAATGGAGTTGAGAATCCTGCCAACATAAATATTTCATGTACTTTGATTAGCAATTTTGTTCAAGTTGGAAAACAGGAATGTTGCAGAGTGGGCTGAGCGAGATTGGAAGACACGGGACATGATGAATAGTTCTTTCTTTCTAACAATATATTTGTCATGACTCTTACCAAAGAAGGTTTATGCAAGTACCTTTTGAAAATACCAGATAACTGGGTTACGAATTTGGGAAGAATACTTCTTTCTGGATTTGGTGTGGTTCCTCCAATAAGCTTCCTCCATAAGGCATCCAGTTCAAGTAGCATGAAATGTTCTTGACAGACCTCAGTGACATCATCTTGACTTGTTTGAAACCCCAACAGTTCACCAATTTCATCATGATTGAATAGATAATGTTAGAACAAGATTTGTTCATGACATATTTTCCTTGGATTTTGATGATAACAAAGTATTGAAAGAACAATGGTTTATTTGATGTGTGTTACATATGTGCAGGTTCTAATACATTAGCACACTTTGGGAGTTGTAGAATTGCTAGCTTCTGGTGGCATAATTTGAAGAACACTTGCTAAGTGATGTCTAGCATAGACTCTGAAGCTGAAGGTCTCAGCATAAGAAGAAACAACATAATTGTCTCTACACTTAGCGAATGCAAATTGGCTTCTAGTACCATTCAAATTTGGTGATAAAGCAGAAGTTGTCCTTACTGCAGAAAGCAAGTTGTATTGTCAAATCAGTTTATCAGCTAGAGTCTACAGATTGCAAGGCTCAAGAAAGGCTGGAATTAGGGGTGGAAATAGGCCAAGCTGATAACAGGGGCCTACAGGCAAGCCTACATAGGCTCAGGCCATGCCAAGTTTTTTTTTTAAATAGAAAAGGCCTAGGCTTTTTTATAAGCCTATTTAGTTAAAATGGCTAGGCCTTAGGCCATAAAAAAAGCCTTTTAAGCCTAACAGGCCGACCTATTTAAATAAATATGAATAATTTTTTTATTATCATTATGTTATATTTTGTACTTTGAGTTAAAATACATAAATAAAAATTGGTTATCTTAGAGAACTTATGAAAATAAGATGAAAAAACCTTATGAACAATGTTATAAGTTGTTTTCATAAGTTATCTTAAACAAATAGTCTCACAAAACTTATGCTAATAGGTAACTTAAAATAAGTCAATGTAAACAAATTTTTTGTCTCATTGGTTTTTTAGTTTGTTAGTATATTTAAATATTATTTTAATTGCCTATTTACATATGTCTAAAATAATAGGATTTTATGTAGGCTAACCAAGCCTTAGAAAAGGCCTGGCTTAGGCCTAAAAATAAGCCTTTGACAGGTTATAGGCCATGCTTAGGCTTCACTTTTTTGGCAGGCCAGGCTTAGGCTTGGCAAAGCCTAGCTCGGCCCTGCCTATTTCCACCCCTAGCTGGAATGATTTATAGATATCTACTCTCAACGGATCTAATAATACAGGATCTCTTGAAGACTCAAAGGCTAAACATGTTATGCATTGGATCAAGATCTTCTGGTGTATCTATCTTCAACGCCTCTTGTACTATGGAGTAAAAGCAAAGACTCTTGATCAAGTTATCTCTTCAACGGCTAGTTTCTGCAAAGGCTATAAATATGGTTGAAGTTTCAAACTGAATCTTTAACAAGGATTATCCAAAAGAAGGAGAAACAAGATAAGCAATTGTCAACATAATTTTATATGCAAATTTTTTGTTGTAGGTTGTAATTGTAAAAGCCTTAAGATTTCTTATACATTGAATATCTTAGAAATCTTAAGTGCTTTAGGTCTTTGTTATGGTGATTTCCCGCACCTCTGATACTTGTATAAAGTACACCTTGTTCTCTATTCTGCTGAACTAATTTAGAGTTTAGATCAAAGCCTCGAGCCAAGATGCTTGAGCCACGTAAGTCTCTTGCTATGTGCTTGAGCTGTGAAAGTCTTAATCAACTAGGTTGATTGTGCAGAAGTCTTGTATTATTGGGATATAAGCAAAGAAGTTTCGAGCCAAGATGCTTGATCCACGTAAGTCTTTTGCTATGTGCTTGAGTTCAGAAAGTATTAATCAATTGGATTGATTGAGCAGAAGTTTTGAGCCAGTGTAGCTTAAGCAGGTTGGCTCGGTACTTGAAATTGGAGCAGTAAGTCTTGAATCCGAGGGGTTCAAGCAAGGAGGCTCATTTCATGGGACTTAGAGCAGAAGTCTCAGCCAGTGTGGCTTGATCAGGTTAGCTCAATACATGAAACTGAAGCAGTAAGTCTTGAATCTGAGGGGTTCAAGCAATGAGGCTCGTTTCATGGGACTTGGAGCAGAAGGCTCAGCTAGAGTGGCTTGGAGCAGAGTCTTGGGTCTGAGGGACTTGAGCAGAAGTCTTGGGCTGAGGGCCTGAGCAAGGAAGTCTTGGGTTTTTGAACTATCTTTGAATCCTTGTGCTCAATTTATGGGAATCAGTTTTGAAGCTTGTCTAGTTACATTTCATCTAATCTTTCAAGCAAATTCTGAGAAGATTGGTTTAAATTCAAACCCGAGGTCACAGTTATTCAAGAAATGAAATGAAATTAGATGATGAAAAGTTATCTAACAAATCACCTTTCCTAAAGCTTAGTTCTTTGGAATGTCTGATGATGAGGGATTTATATTTCTTGTCAGAAGAACCTTTAACCAACTGAATAGGTTGTAACATCTATTGATAGAAGAGTAACTTCAGAAGCTTCTAAAATATTAGTATTTCAACTGATTTCCCAGACCTGAAAGCAAGGAGAAACACTGCTAGAACCTAATGTCAGTTAATCTTCAATGCATATTCTTTTGAAGATGACATTAGTGCAAGATTCAGATGAAAGAGTAATCTGGCTCTTCCAGTCATTACTACTTATAAAGAAGTATCTGAGTCCTGAAATAATCAAGTATTGAAGAGAAAGAGATTATTCCAAATCTATCTCGCTTCAATATTTGATAATAAGGAGTATGCTCTTTGAGGTGATATCTTAAAATACTCTATTGCTCCTAGATTGAGGGTCATCATGGAATTTGTATTAAAGGACAAGTCTTTGAGAAACCTTCAATTCTTCTTTGTGTTCTGCATGCAATTAGATGATGGTGCTTTAATTTGTTTTATGACATTCTCTGATAGCTAACATCATCTGGTTCTTTGCTTATCAAAGATCTCAAAGTATTAAGTCAAGACAATGAAATTAATGATTATGCTAAGAACAAGATCTTGTTCATATTCTGATTTATTCTAGACTGATACTCTGGAATGAATCATGGTATTACTATCAGAATGTGGCATAAGGCAAAGGAAAGCCTGTCTGAACATTTATGTATGGTCTCAAAGAAATATGAGTGTCGTTATTTAAATTTATTTGCTAAAGATAACAAAGAAAGAAGCAGAGGCATCTCCCATGGAATTTATCAAAGGTTGTTTACAATATTTGATGGAAGAAGAGCCCACAACCCTGATTCAAGTGCTAGAGGTACTAAGTTTAGTGAGAGAAGTGGAGTCATTGGTTTAACAACCATTGAATCAGAATCCACTCAAAGCGGTGTTCAGAATCTATGGTCAAGTCTAAATACTGATACGAGTCTGACCGAGAAAAAAAAGGAATGTTTGTTCTTTTCTGGCTTATCTATTGATTCAATGAGATATTTGTGTATATGTAAATACAAAGTTTCTGATAGATTTTTAGAGAACCTCTTTTGGAAAAATGATCTTCAGAAATCTTTAAGAAGTAACTATTTTGTATTTATCTATACTGAATATTTCATTAAGCTAGATGATGATCATATTTATGGAAACAGTTTCTTCACTTTTTGTGATGCTACTGCTATTTGTTAGCTGTCAAATAAAACAAATTAATATTCATCTATCACTCATGACTCTTGTTTCAAGAGGAAGTGTTGGTTCTGAATAGAATCTTGGAGACTAATAACTGACAGAAGATATCTCTCTCTAAGTCTAGAACTACTAGACTCGGATGGATGATAGCTTCTAAAAGTTGTCAGATTCTGATATTCATAAGAGGATTCTTTACTTCTGATAAATCAGTTTAAGTAAAAGGTTTTTCTAAAACTTTTATATTACTTAAATTTTCATAAAGGTGAAATTCATCTAGTGGATTCAAGAAATCTGCTGGATAAGAACCCTTGGGTAATGGTTTTTTCTTTTTATATATTTGTTGTCATTATCCCCTGTCTTATGAAACATCAGTTTGTGTCCTTCTTCTGACAAGATTCTTATTTCTTTAGAATCTTGTTCAACTCTTTTTCTTTTTGTTTTCTCTTTGGTTGTGTGCTGATCAAGCCAAACTTGAGATGAGTTTCATAGTCAATTCTTCTTTGAATCAACTGGTTGTCATCAATGAAAAGTTTGTGGATTTTGATGAGTTGCTTAAGTTAGGCTTTAACTTCTGGAAGACTGTGTCTAAACAAAGACAGAGTGGATACTTTGAGATGCTTTGTGGTTTCCTCATCCAGATCTTGTCAAAAAGTTTTGGATTAATGCTGCCATTATTGAGCTGAATTCTGAGTGTGCTATTCTTTCTAAAGTAACTGGTGTCTCTATAATAGTAACCTCTAAAGCAATTGCTAATGTGATCAATTGTGAGGAGATTGGAGAAATCCAAGGAACTCTTGTTTGGGAACACTATCTTCCTACTTGGCGTATCTTTGTAGATCCATCTAATACATCAGTGGTCTCAAATCTTCATCCTGATGCAGTTGTTTGGAATTAGATTCTGAATTCAAGCCTGTTGGCTAAAGATAAGGATTTAGAACTAGTGGACCCTATTGAAAAAGATCTGCAACTACTTCTCAATTCAGACTTGCAGATTGATCTTCCTCAAGTTATGTTTGACTATTTGAAGAAGACTCTTTCTTCCTTTCACAAGGGAAAGACTTTCTTCATTCCTTTTCGATGATTTATTTCATAATTACTTGTTCCGCATGGGGTTATCGTAAGTTATGAGGCTGATTCATCTAAAATCTAGAGAGACAAATTTGAAGCTATCTTTGAAAGATTTTGATGTTAGATTTCTGCATAGTTATGCCTTGTAATTGTTAAAACCTTTGTATTAAGTAATCTTATTATTAATTCAAAGTTTTTTCATAGTGTTGTGTAGTTTAACTGTTGAATATATATATTTATCATTGTTCTAAAGAATTTAAAGTAATGTGAGTAAGAACCCAATGTGTGCAACATTCATCATTAATAAAATGGAAGATATTACAAATTATTTAGACATTCTAGTATGTTGGATTGGCCCTAAGGTATTCCCTAGGATCATCTGACATGTCCATATTATCTATGTAATCTTGCCATTCTTCCTTGGCAAACTCCACAGTCTCCTTTCTCAGTCGATTTCTGCGTCTAGACCCATAAGATATTATTTTTCTGTGTGTCTTCACAAAGGATGTTGGAGAGGTGAGCACTTATGAAGTCATCTATTTGCCAGTAGATCCTCCAACTGCTGCTTTACTTTCATTTGCCTGAGTTAATGCATTCAGTATGACTGTCTTTATGAAATCTCTCTTTGGAACCCATATTTGTTTCTGTTTATATATCTTGGTGTTCTGAGGATTAAGTGGTTATATAGATGTGTTACATACATTGTTCCAAGTATCTGTTATTTTAATATTGATTAAGTCTAATCAATATCATAATAAATCTTGGAAATGTTATCTAACATCCTGACCTATTAAAGATTCTTTAACAACTATGAATATTATAGTTAACATGTGTAACTGTTGCTTCTGGTTTCAGTTTACTTCAGTTATGTTTATCAAGAAATCAAAAGGGAAGTTATTGAGAGTATTTGCATGTAATAAATAAATTTGTCAAAAGTACGTTTTCATTAATTGAAGCAGAAGGATTACAAAATATTGTTCATAGGGAATTGTATGATCTTAGAATAGATCCATATCTAAGTCATCTTGATCCTTATGATAAAAACAATTATCATAATCTATATCTAGTTCATCCTCATCAGCTTCTTCCTCTTCTACCTCTGGGATTGTATGGTGAAACATCTTGTTGAACCGTCTTCTTCTCTTTGACCTCTTCATACTCTTTCTTCTTGGCTTCATCACAGCTTCTGCTGGACCTACCCCTGTAGGTTGTTTTGGAACTGCTGATGTAGCCTCTTCAGAAGTGAGCTTTGAAGAGGGCACAGGCCCAGTTATGGATGACTCAGAAACAACTCGTTTATGTAGATTTTGGACATTCTGTCTTGTAGAACTCTCAGATATTTTTGTCATGGCAGAAGTCTTATGACTCTCAGCTGATGACTCCATGACTCTGGTGGATGTTGATGATGAACTAGGTTGTGATTGCTTTTATAATGACTTCTGAGTAACCCAAACGACTGATTTAAATCCTTGCTTAATTCTTGGAACAGTAATGACCACTAAAAATTTAAAGCATGCACTATATAATCCTTAATGACCCTTGTTACTTGATCGGTTTTCAATTTCTAGGAAATTGATCATGTAATGATGGTCTGTGATGCATTTATGACTATAATTCTTTTTCTTTCTCTTTCTTTATTCTTTTTTATGTGACAAAAGGGGGAGAAATAATGGTAAGTATTTAATTAGAAACTGAACCCATTGAGTACCTATTCAGTTATACATATTGGTCATTTATAATTTTGTTATTTAAATTTATGTTATTATGATTATCGTGCCCGGGCGACACATTTTAACTTTCTTGTACATAGAACTAAGGAGGAGCTTACAAACCTCGGCATTAGCCTATCAGACTCAGAAGGAGATTACAAACCCCATATTCTGATGTTGCCAAATGAAGTTAAAATATTATTTTTGGTTTTCTTAAATATGGAACTAAGGGGGAGCTTACAAACCTCAACCTTGGAACTGTTTGACTCAGGGGGAGCTTACAAACCTCAGACTGTGATGTTACTAAGAAAACTGAACTACTTATTCTTGAAAGTAGTACTTGATATGAATCTACAGAACTCAGATTTAGACTATTAGACTCAGGGGGGCTTACAAACTTCATACCCTGATGTTGCAAAGAAAATTATAACTGCCCAACATTGTCCTTTAAATACTTATGTTTGTCATCATCAAAAAAGGGGAGATTCTTAGAACAAGATTTGTTCATAACATATTTTCCTTGGATTTTGATGATAACAAAGTATTGAAAGAATAATGGTTTATTTGATGTGTGTTACATGTGTGCATATTCTAATCCTTGTAAATATTATAGTCAGAATCTGTTTTACATTAGCACACTTTGGGAGTTGATGAATTGCTAGCTTCTGAAGAACACTTGCTAAGTGATGTCTGGCATAGACTCTGAAGCTGAAGGTCTCAGCATCAGAAGAAGCAACATAATCTTCTCTACATTTAGTGAATGCAAATTGGCATCTGGTACCATTCAAAGTTGGTGATAAAGCTGAAGTTGTTCATACTGCAAAAAGCAAATTGTATTATCAAATCAGTTTGTCATCTAGAGTCTACAGATTTCAAGGCTCAAGAAAGGCTGGAATGCTTTATGGATATCTACTCTCAACGGCTCTAATAGTACATGATCTCTTGAAGACTCAAAGTTTAAACATGTTACACATTGGATCAAGATCTTCTAGTGTATCTATCTTCAACGTCTCTTGTACTATGGAGCAAAAGCAAAGACTCTTGATCAAGTTACCTCGTTAAGAGCTAGTTTCTGCAAAGGCTATAAATATGGCTGAAGGTTCAAACTGAATCTTTAACAAGGATTATCCATAAAAATGAGTAACATGATCAGCAATTATCAACATAATTGTATATGTAAATTTTCTGTTCTAGGTTGTAATTGTAAAAGCCTTAAGATTTCTTATACATTGAATATCTTAGAAATCTTAAGTGATTTTGGTCTTTGTTATGGTGATTTCCTGCACCTCTGATACTTGTATCAAGTACACCTTGTTCTCTATTTTACTGAACTTGTTTAGCAGTTTAGATCAAATCCTCGAGCCAAGATGCTTGAGCCACGTAAGTTTCTTACTATGTGCTTAAGCTGTGAAAGTTTTAATCAACTAGGTTGATTGAGCATAAGTCTTGTATCACTGGGATACAAGTAAGGAAGTGTCGAGCCAAAATGCTTAAGCCATATAAGTATCTTGCTATGTGGTTGAGCTGTGAAAGTCTTAATCAAGTGGATTGATTGAGCAGAAGTCTTGAACCAGTGTGGCTTAAGCAGGTTGGCTCGGTACATGAAACTGGAGCAGTAAGTCTTAAATCTGAGGGGTTCAAGCAAGGAGGCACATTTCATGGGACATGGAGCATGAGTCTTAGCCATTGTGGCTTGAGCAGGTTAGCTCAGTACATGAAACTAGAGCAGTAAGTATTAAATCTGAGGGGTTCAAGTAAGGAGGCTCGTTTCATGGGACTTGGAGAAGAAGGCTCAACCAGAGTGGCTTGGAGCAGAAGTCTTGGGTCCGAGGGACTAGAGCAGAAGTCTTGGGATGAGGGCCCTGTCATACCCCAAATTTTTACCACAAGATTTCCCATCATTGTGCAAAACATTGCCATAATATGGGTGTACCATCATACCTCATCAATCTCCTCAAGGATTGTTGAGCATTCACTACAATCAAGAATTAGGGTTTTGAGCCCTCTCAGAGCACTTAGACAAAGGATCAATCAAGAAATGACATGATCTTAAACTTGTCTAGCCTCTCAAACACCCATAAAGGATCAAGAGGTCTCCCACATCAAGAATCAAGCACAAGGTTGCGACATTCCAAGTGGATCAAGCCTCAAGATCGCCAGTGTCACCAAATTAGGGTTGTAGTCGACCAAGGCCTCCAGATGGAAATTTTAATCTGGGCATGAGCCAATACTTCAAAACATGATCCAAAATGTTCCAAGGAACCTCATGGATCCAATCACCAAGTCAAATTAGCATCAGGGGAAGCATTCATAAAAAATCAGGAATTAGGGTTTCTTGACCTAATTCACCCCGAAGTTGACTTTTGGGGCAGACATGAGCCAAGACGTCAAGAAATGATTTGAGTGTCTCAAATACACCACATTGATCCATTTACAACAATGGATTAATCCAAGAAGCTTGATTCACAAGTTTCAATTTCATCTGGACCACAATTAGGGTTTTGAAGAAAAAGTTAATTGTACCTTTGACTTTGGACCAAGACATGCTCCCAAACCTTGGGACATGATTCAAGACACCCTAAAACACCTATGGAATCCATCCATTAGGTTTGAATTAGGTCAAGAGCTTGATTACATAGAAGATCACACGGTTTGGAATTCATCTGACAAAAAAGTCAACTGTGCCAAAAATCAAGTTTGACTTTTTGGATTTTTTTTCACAAATGTGGCTCCCCTAAGTCAAAAACAATGTTAATGTATGGTTTTGATCATCATTCATCAAGAAAAATCAAGAAAAGTGAGGTTTCTCGCAAAAGGGGCAACCATAGGAAACTTAAATTTTTCTAAGTTATGGAACAAAATGGATTTGGTACCCACTTTGCAAGGTCATAACTCTCAAACCCTAAGACCTTTTTCTTCCATTCAAAGCTCAAATGAAAGTTCACATGACATAATTCTAAAATGTCAACTACAAAAGATTCCAAAACCTCATGGATTTTATGTTATGGATTGATCAAAGTCACAAAAAGTGAAAATGACCAATTTTTCCAACACTTAGTGAAATTTTTAAGTCAGAATCTGTTTCATTTTTTACCAACTTTGAGGCTTTTTTTCACCTTGATCCAAGCTAAACCATGTCCATTTATGGACATCAAAGTTAAAGTATGTCATGAGAGCTTTCCAAAGAGTACAAGAACTCCCATTAATTCAACTTAATTAAGGAGTTATGAACCTCCCAACATGCCTGCTCAAGCTGATATCCAAGACAGATTTTGTGCATTACTTGTGACACACGATTCTTGAGTCCAATTTTGGTGACTATACAAGACTGATCCTCATCCAAATTCAACAAAAATCTCAGTCAATCATGAAAAACCTGCAAGCTTGGACCCTAAGGCAAGAATCCAATCCCTTTGGCATGTGATCATCAATGTTGCAAATCCAAAACCAAGCTTTGTCATTTGGAATTGATGTGGTGTATTGAGCTGTCATGAACCAAGCTATATCAGTCCAATTGAGTCAAGATTGACTCAAAACTCAAAAGACCTAGAGCTACAAAGATTAACTCTAGTCAATGGCCAAGTGAAGACTTGGTACCTTGGCATTTAAGAAAGTGATACATGGGCATATCCATTGGATAATAGAGTGATCCCTCATCCAACACTATTC
This sequence comes from Lathyrus tuberosus, assembly GCA_022829125.1. Lineage (NCBI taxonomy): Eukaryota > Viridiplantae > Streptophyta > Magnoliopsida > Fabales > Fabaceae > Lathyrus > Lathyrus tuberosus. The sequence continues at coordinate 13,115,753 of JALAZF010000009.1, forward strand.
CTTCAAAAACAAAACTCCTCTACTATAAATAGAGGTCATTTCTGATGTTTCAAACCACACCAAAATAATACTGAAGCCTTATTTTCTCACTCTCCCTCTCTTACTTCAATTTCAAGTCACATTGGAGCAATTTGGGAATTCTTGAAACCAGAGCAAAAACCACTCAAATAATCATCCAAACACATCATAAATCATCCATTGGAGGTGTTCAAACCTTCATCCTCATTGTACAACATCAAAATCAGAAAGTTAACCTCCAAAACCTAAAATTTTGACTTTTCTGCATTTTTCAAGCCATGTCTTGATCCAATCACTTTCAAGACCAGCTAACCCTTCAAATACTCTCCAAATATCATCCTTAAACTGTCCCAACAGGTTTCCCTCAACTGTAACACCATTTGAGTGAGTTACCATTTTGGTCACTTTTTGCCACTTTTGCAAGAAAGAGCCAATTCTTGTTCCTGAGGTTTCCAGCTGATTTTGATCATCCTAAAAGCTTCTAAGGGATCAATCAAGAGTGTCTAAAGCATTGGATTACTTCTGGCACAAGTATCTTGATAGTTAGCGCAATGAGCTTCAAGAGGTAAGTGCATCACAACTTGAACTCTTTAAAATATGCATTGCTTTGATGTCCATTGATCATGAACATGTCATATATATCATATGTGTTGTGTTTGAACCAATTTACTATGTTATTGTTGCTTATATAATGAGATAGCATAGAACTTGCAAATATAGGTCTATTTTGAAACCACTATCGGGTTTTAAAATAGAAGCATCTTTAGAAAATTCTAAAAGTACCATTGGATTCCTCATGAAATTCTAGGCAGGATCTATCTAAATTTCATCCAAATTCATGGAGAATTGTGGGAGATATGATCCTTCTTGCTAATCACCAAAACTTAGTTTTTTGCCTTGGTCTGACCTAGAATTTAGGTCACCCTTATGTATTCATGGGGTGGTTTTGATACACGGATGTATCACCACCCCAGTGGTAGCAGCGCGCTTGTGTTTGGTTGAAGGTCGTGGATTCAAGACCCACCCAGACCATTTTTGCTATTTCTCTCTGTTTGCTATTTTTCTCATTTTTTTTCATGTTTTTATTAATTAATCTCAAAATTAATTTCTCTCTCAATTTTAATTATTTTTTATTGGTCATTTTTTTGAAAATTCACAAAAATGTTGAATTATTTTATTCCAAAAAAAATTGAATTTATATAATTTATTTATATAGTTTGAATTTTTGTAATTAATTTCATTTCTTTGTTTTGAAACATTTAAAAAATGAAATTTCCACCTTGATCTTTCAAAACCAATTGAATTTTAAACCTTTATGTGATTAAACATGATTTTCCAAAATATTTTTCAAAGCTTGCCACTTGTTTTTAAATATATTTGGTATTTTATATTTAATTTCCTTTGAAAATAATATTATATCAATTAAAATTAGGGTTTCCCTCAATTTTAATTTTTCAAACTTCATTTGGAACACTTTTAGGCCTCTTGATAGAGTGTAAGTCGCATCCCTTTGTAAACAAACCATTTTGGGCCTCACTCATTGTATATGTCCCGATACATTTTAAGAAACCTCGACGCGATCGTTGTTTTCAAAACAATTTTCATCTGGGTTTCCTTTTGAGTTGTAAGTCCCATTTTTCTTCTTTTCCAAACACTTTTTGGCCTCTAATAGAGTGTAAGACCCATCTTTTTTGTAAATACAACAATTTGGGCCCCAGACATTGTATAAGTCCCTCTGTGGTTTTCAAAACTACGACACGATCGTCGCCGTTTCAAAAGAATTCACCTAGGCCTCTTCTTTGAGTATAATCCCCAAAATTCTTTTAAAACAACTTTCCTCTTTGATTCAAATTCAACTTCTAAGTTTTATCAAAACTTTCTTCAATTTCTTGAATAACTAACCATACAGCTGTGGTTACAATGCTGGAGCTTGCACAACTGTAAGTTCTACTATTTCCGCTACACATACTTGTATATATTTCATCTGTATATGTATGCTTGTATATACTTGCTTAGAGTTTTCCCCATCAATTAGGTCTAGGTCTAGATCAAACCAGTGGTTACTCTTTTAACACAGTCAAAACTAGTTCCCCCATAGGAAATTCCAGATACAGACTTGCTTCCTCTTGGGCTTATACAATATGGAACAGAGAAAGGCATTATTCCCGGTGAAACTTTTCTCAAGACTGTCACAACTTAGAAATGTGTGTATAAGAAATTCATTTCCCCAGAGAGGACTAATTCCCGATGAAACCTCTTTTGAATTTCTGCAAACGCTAGAACTGTTCACTAAAGAAAGGATTATTCCCGGTGAAACCTTTCTTGAACTTTTCTCAGGATTGGACCCACAGGCTTCCTAAAAGCATCCCCAGTCTCCTCTTGGGCTTTGTACAAGGACCCTCAGGCTTAGAAGTTATCAGCCTCCTCTTGGGCTTAGTACAAGGACCTGAAGACCTCCTACAGGTATAGGACAGAACTTAGTCATCTCTACTAGTTCAATCCTCCAGTGAGTCAGAATTTCAAAATATCCATTCTAGGGTTGATTCTCATCCCTTAAAAACATCAGCCTCCTCTTGGGCATCATACAAAAATCATCCTCCAGTTAAGAGTCAACCACTTCATACCAGTAGACTTGGAAAGTCTCATCTCCTCTTGGATCTCAAAGAAACCCTCAAGTTTCCTAAAAGCACAGAAAAAACCCTGATCACTTCATTAATCTCTAGCAGAGTTTGAAACCTCCATAGGTTTTCATACTCAAAGTTGAAACCTTTACCATCAATAAAACCCTAACAAAATCAAAACCTCATGGTCTCTGATATTTCAACTCTTCTCCAAATCCCCAGAAAGAGTAAAACCTTTGGATTGCCCAATACACATTGGATCTGTCTCTGGATTTCAAAAATCCTTCGCAGAAGCTAGCCTCCTCTTAGGCTTCATATAAGAATTTCCTCAACCAGCCTCCTCTTAGGCTTTGTATAATGATTTTCTTCAGCAAGATTAGCCTCAATCTTGGGCTTTGTACAAGACATATCATATTCTCCAGCTGAGTCAATCAAACCTTTTAGACTCAATCTTGGGCTTTATACAAGACAGATAAAACCTCTCCCTAGTGGAGTCAATCCTTTTATCCTCAATCTTGGGCTTTGTACAAGACAGACAAAACTTTCCCAAGAAGAGTCAATTCTTTTCAGCCTCAATTTTGGGCTTTGACAAGATAGATATAAAGCTCCCACAGTAGATTCAACCTTTTAGCTTCAACCTTGGGCTTTGATCAAGGCACATAAAAATCAACATCCCCTCAGAGGAAATCAAGAGTTCCCTCTGTTGGAAGATATTTCTCTATACATCACACATCAAAACAGACAATAAAAAAAACCCTAATTCCAGATAACTGCTGTAAGTGGCACACTTGTTGATTCAAAAAATCCAAGTTGTGGTCCCTCTTTTATCCTGGTAAACTTCCTCTTTCATCTAACAGCTGTAAGTGGCAAGCCTCTAGATTATTTACATCCAAGCCAATGTCCTTCTCTTAGCATGGAAGACTCCTAAGGAAAAATGGCATTGCTCAATACTGAGTTAAAGTTTCTTCCTTCATGACATCTCCCTTATAAAGGAAATTATGGCATTGCTGGATTCCATACATTCCAGTTAAAGTAATTCACCTTTATAACCAAGTACCGACAACTGTGATGAACAGGTGAGATATCTCCCTTTAGAGATGGAAAATTCTCTCTCAGTCAAACCTTTTTAGCTTCAATCTTGGGCTTTGAATAAGACATAAATACTCCTCTAGCTTCAATTTTGGGCTTTGAACAAGACACCAAACGTTTTTCCTCCCATAAAATATGAGGAACTATGATTGCTCTGATTTCCCAAATATCTTTACGGGAATACGTAGGCATAAGATTGCGAAATCTTAGCTAGCACACATATCAAAAACTTTAGGTCCAGTACCTTACCAAAAACATCAGAAAGTCCAAAAACAACAAAAACACTCTCTCAACATTCCCAACCTATAACACTAAACACCAGCAATTATTTAAACATGCTACACAAGATCTATGGATGACCATATATACACTAGGTAATTAACAACTCCCCTTTGTATAACCTGACCCCGGACCCCCCAATCTCTTAGCATTTGTTAAAGAAAACATTTGTGTGCAAGGTTAGTTTTAGATAGCTTCCCTTTTCTTTCCAGCTTCATAGGATAAATAAGAAATCATAAAGTAGCACCCAATTCCAACCATTGCGGTAAGGTGGTCGCGTCACCGACAAAAATCGCACGCTATAGAAAAATGGCGACTCTGTTGGGGAATTTTGTGTCTTTAGGATTAGAGTTCCTAAGAGGTCTAGGTTTTGTTTGGCATTTTCTGTAATTTATATTTTATATATATATATATATATATATATATATATATATATATATATATAATTTACTGTTATACTACTTGATACCCGTGTTTAATTTTCGATCAACTAGGAATGCGATTAATACGCACGTGGAAAGTTTGAGAGAACATTAAGATAAGTGGTGGCATATCCAGGAAATGCTTATAGGAAGTGAATCCCGACCAAGCTAACTTGGTAGTCCACCGAATCAGTCGAGGTACCCGTGCGGAAGTATCGATGTTGAACGATTGATTATCGTGAAAGCATTGTCTTTCCCAGTGTGGTACCCATGACCCTGAGAATTTAGTAGACATTAACCATATAACCATTTGGTAGTGTGATAACTATCGGGAATAGTTGATACGCGATACTACACTCAAATGAGATTTATCCTAGGATATTACAACTCGCTCGAGTGAATCAGCTTGTTGTTGGCATCCCTAGAAGGGGTCAATGATTTTGGGAACCTTAGAACCCGTTCTACAGGTACAAAAATTGACCAAAATAGTACAACCTTTGGGGATGGGTAGAGCCATGACTCCATGCTCGTGACGTTAAACCCTTGAACCCATGTTTTCAAATGTTTTTGTATGCTGCATTCATGCATTCATTTAAAAAACTCTTTTCAAACAAGAAAAAACCTTTTTTTTTGAAAAAAAACTAAAACAATAATTGCAAATATCAGAGGTTGCGTTATGGATTTCGGTAGAAGAAAAACGCATAAGTACACCTTCAAGGCTCCGAAACTAGAAGACTTAAGGAAATTGGCAAGGATGATTACCAATCCCAAGGCTTTTAGAGCAAAGCACGGAGGGTTGTTATCTCTGTTAAGGGTCAACGTAGTTGAAGGGATCCTGTCTACGTTGATTCAGTTATACGATTCAGTTTACCACTGCTTCACTTTCCCGGATTACCAACTTGCACCAACACTGGAAGAGTACTCCCACTTGATTGATTTACATATGACTGGTCAAGCTCGGTTTTCTGGACAGGAAGAAATTCCAAAGAATCAAGCCATTGCAAGAGCAATCTCTTTGGACGAGTCAGAAGTTAGGACTCACCTAACCACTAAAGGAGGAATCCAGGGTTTACCGGCTAAATTCCTGATGGAGAAAGCTCTATAATTTGCTAGTATAGGAAACATAACTGCCTTCGAAGATGTCTTTGTTCTGCTCATATATGGGTTATTCCTCTTTCCAAACATTGACAACTTCGTCGATACCAATGTTGTTAAGATATTCTTAATTGGAAACCCCGTACCAACCTTGCTCGCAGATACTTATCATTCTGTACACTTAAGGAATTTGTACAGCGGAGGAATGATCACGTGTTGTGTACCCTTACTCTACAAATGGTTCATTTCCCATTTGCCCAAGTCTGCTGCTTTTTGGGATCACAAGAGTACTCTACGTTGGTCACAAAGGATTATGTCCCTTACCAACTCTGACATAGATTGGTATAATAGGATTTACGAAGGGATAGAGATCATCGACAGATGTGGAAATTTCCTTAATGTACCCCTCATTGGAACTAAAGGAGGATTTAACTATCATCCAATCTTAGCTCGCCGTCAATTCAGATACCCGATGAAGAATATCCCACATAATGTTCATCTAGAAGGTACTTTCTTCAAGGAATGGGAAAATGACAGGGCACTAAAGAAAGAAATAGTGCATGCCTGGCAACATATTCACAGGAAAGGAAGAGAGTCTCTGGGAAGACCGAACTGTACCTCCATGGAACCTTATCTCCATTGGGTACAAACTAGAGCCCTCAAGCTAAGGATGTCTTACCCTCGCCAATACGTTTTTCCATTAAAGGAATTTGTCCTTTATTTCATGTCTGATGCGGAAAAACTCCAGGTAGCTCTCAACAAAGTTCAACGTGACAAGAGCTCTTGGAAAAACAAATACCAGATCCTTAATTTGGAATGTACCAAGATTCAGGAACTGTTAAAGGAGAAGGATGCTCTGATTAAGATATTAGAGCAGCATGCTATAGAGAGTTGGGAAGAATGAAGAAATTTGCTCACTTCTTTTAATTGGCAAATGACTGATGACCCGACAACGACTGAAGAGCCCCGTTCAAAGAAAAGGAAAATACAGGAATCGACATCTGAGCTCTCCTCAGAGAGGACTCAGGATCCATGAGCTTAGACATTTCCTTACAGCACTTTGTAAAATGTTGTACTTTTTCCTTGTAAAATACTGCAATCTTTCGAATTCAATAAAAGGGGTCTCTACCCCCCACTGTGTGATATTTGCAATTTATTTGTTAAAGTTTTCTTTCTGATTAAAACAAAAACTAAAAATATGTCATTGCATATCATTCATCATTCTCACATAACGTATTTTTCTTATCCTTGAGTCTCACGTATGTGTCACAATTCTAGAGTCAAACTGTCTCACTCATACAATACTCGGGCCAATCGACAAAAGATAATGGACGATCTCGAGGAAGAGAACAGAGAGCTGAGAGATGAAATCGATGCTCTAAAGGAAAGTTTGGAAAAACTTCACAACAACCTGTAAACCCTGGCAGCAGCTCAGAAGCAACAACATCAAAGAATTGTGATCTCAGAGATTACATCTACACCTATAATGGAGACACATGAGAATCATCCTCGGTATAACATGCCTAAGGGTCGCCCCTGGGGCATGCCTTTCAACTTTATACCTGAGGGATAAATCCCACCGGTCACTGAAGACCCAGAAATCGCGGCAGGAACCATTGGACCCGAAGGTTACAAACTTCAGGAAAATGAAGATGCAAGGGTTACGACAGCAACTCCTGAAAGTTACAAACTTCAGGGCACTGAAGTGCCAAGGGTCACCTCTATAATGTCTATACCACAACCAGTGGGACACACTGTCCCGGAAGGACAAATTCTGCAAGAAACTTTTGGTGGAAACGAAGACATGTACGAAAGGATGAATGAGTTCCAAGAATAATTCTTGGAAATGAAGAAGGAATTGTATGCCATTCGCGATTAAGACTTATTCAGAAAGGATGCTGCCGACCTCTGTTTGGTCCCTAATGTAAAGATCCCACACAAATTCAAGGTGCCTGACTTTGAAAAATACAAAGGCAACTCTTGCCCTCAAATTCATTTGGTGATGTACGCTCGAAAAATGTCTACTCAGACAGAAAATCAACAGCTACTGATCCATTACTTCCAAGACAGTTTAACTGGTGTTGCACTCAAATGGTACATGGGTTTAAACCGCACCAAGATCATTACTTTCAGAGATCTCGATGCAGCCTTTGTTCAGCAGTATAAATACAATCTGGACATGGCACCAGATAGGGATCAACCCAGGGCAATGTCACAAAAATACAAAGAAACTTTCAAATAATATGCTCAGAGATGGCGTGAAATTGCCGCTCATATCTGTCCCCCTCTTGAGGAAAAGGAGATGACAAAGATCTTACTGAAAACCTTGAGCTCATTCTATTACGACCGAATGGTTGCAAGTGTGCCTAGTGACTTCACTGAAATGGTGATTATGGGAGTACGCCTTGAAGAAGCTGTCCGAGAAGGATGATTGGTCAAAGATGCAGAGCCATCTAGCAGTACTAAGAGATACGGTAGTGCTTTCTGTAACACCCCAATTTAAATTATTTGATCGTCGTGTTATTTTGTCGTTGTTGGCCTGGTTAAGGGTGTGTGTGGTTGAGCGCGTAGGCGTGTGGTCCTTAGTGGGACGGGTAGATTAGAGGTGTCGGAAGTAATTCTTGGGGGTATAGGTAGTAATAGTAATATATTTTATTATTATTATTATTTCTATTTTTAGTATTATCATGGTTACTAATATTAGTATGACTCTTTTTTCTTATTAATATTATTATCCTAAGTATCAAATACTATTAATATTATACTTATTATTATTTTTAATAATAATTAAAAGTTAGATTTAATAATGATATGGGTTAGTGGAGAAAATAAGGACAAATTGGTCATTAAGCTGAGATTAGTGAGAACCAGTGAGGAGGGTTAGTAATAATCAGTTTTTCACAAAAGAAGGGCTAGAGAGAGGAAGAACTAGGGCTTTGAAGAACCAATTTTCGCAGGAATTTTCTGAGCAAATTCGAGGTAAGGGGGGAGAATGAGTTTAATATTGGTGGTATGATCTTGAGAGGGTAGTGGGGAGTCCTTAACCCCGTAGGGATTCGTATGAATATATGCTGTTTTATGAATCTGATGTGCATAATTGAATTTGTGATGAAAACTGTGTAAATCGAATTGTTGCGTTTCTAAATTGTGTGATATCTTGATGTTGTTGCTGCTGTGTGAATGTATATGTTGCAGAACTGGTTTTTGTGCAGGTTGAGAGAACGAAATTAGACCTAAGACCTGTAATTTTGATTAGTAATGATAGGTGAAAGAGGTAAGATGAAAAATAGGACCTAAAACTAATGTAGAGACAAGTTTAGGACAGAATTGGAGTGAAAAGGTGAGGATCCCGTAGCAGAACCTGGACTGGTGTGGGAAATTCAGTTTGTGTAACAGATCTGGCAATACGCGTAACAGGAAAGGCGTTACGCGTAATGTTGTGGCCAATACGCGTAATGGAGGGCCAAAATGAGGTCTTGACACGGCCCTCTGCCCGTACGCGTAATGGTACGCGTATGGAAGCTGGGCAATACGCGTATGAGAGGGAGTACGCATAATAGGCAGGGTAATACACGTATGGTAGGGCGGGAGGAGAGGCCTTACGCGTCTGGTACGCAGCTGGATGGGCGAGCGAGCTGGGCAATATGCATATGGCACAAGGCAATACGCGTATGGCTAGCGGGAGTACAGAATCTTGCCGTTTCGCGATTTCTTTCTCGTTTTTGCGTCCAAAGCGGTTTCTTTTGGTTTGAGAGGTTGGGTATAGATGCCAGAACCTGAGAAATGTGTAATTGGTGATGAAAATAATTAATTTAGAAATTGTAGTGAATTAATTAGATATTTAGCTAATTGACGCCAAGTGAGGGATGCCCGGTTGTGGGGTGTGTTGCGTTGAATGAATATTTCATGTGTGATCAGAAGGATCGTGGGAATGTGTAATTTTTATATTATACATGTGTTGTATGCATATTTATTGTCATGCATTCATGGTGTGTCGGTGGGGATGAATCATTGCTCAGGAGGAGTGTATGTGATTCATCCGAACTCCAATGTGGAGTATGGTGGAGATAGATCAATACCAAGTAGGGGTGTATGTGATCTATCTGGATTCTATTATGAATCGGGTTCGATTGAATGAACCATGGTGTATTGGTACCACATGCATTATGTCAGTTGTTGAGTCACATTGCATCATTAGGTGTGTATTGAATTGTAATTGTGAATGACAAGTATGTCGTGATAGTATGTTACTGATGTGTGATTGCGTCATTACTACTCTTATCATGTATTATGCACCGTTTATTATTGAATGTAGTTCTCACCCCTTTGTTGTTTGTTGCGTCTGTGCTTCTTCGGAAGTACAGATAATCCAGGTACTTGAGTGTGCGTGGAGTGCGTGTTGCTTGATCGAGTCTTAGAAGTTGCTCTGATACGTAACACGGGATTTTGGGAGATTTTTGTCATTTGTTATTCTTTATTGTTTTGTTACGTATCATTCGTTATTTGAAAATATGGTGGACCACGATTTATGTGGATATTTGGTGTTGTTGGCAAATTGCCGTGATTTGAATAAAACATTTATTTCCGCTGTTTTACTTCATTAATGAAAAGGAGTTTTTGTTGTTGGTTTTAATAATGTGACATCTTACTATTTGTTGTAAACTCTGGTTATTTTCGTAATATTTATATATTTTGAAAAATGGGAAAGTGGGGTGTTACAATTTACAAAATAAGAAAGAGCAAGATATCAGTAATATCTCTCTGGGAATGCAAAAGCGGAGGTATCAACCAGTAACGGCGATAACTCCCACTATCAACCCAGCGCCAGCTCCGACTTATCAACCTTAGGTTGCTCAGAGCCAACCAAGTCAACAACCATATCAGCAAAGGCCGCAACAGCCTTTTCAACAGGCTCGTCCACCGTATAACAACAACAATCGTACAACACGACCATCATGGTTTGACCCTATACCGATGTTGTACGCAGAGTTATTTCCACTTCTACTGGCCAAGGGGCATGTCGAAACCCGGACTCCTCTCGCAGTACCTGAAAATCCACCATTTTGGTTCAAAGCCGGTCAAAATTACCCTTACCATCAAGGAGGATCAAGACATAACATTGAGAATTGTCTTAGCTTCAAGTCTGATGTACAGAAGCTTATCAGGAATGGGGTTTTATCTTTCAAAGATACCAACCCGAATGTTCAGACGAACTCATTACCGCAACATGAGAAGACTACAGTGAATTTGATAGAATGGGAACCTGTCAACAGTTATCAAATTCATAATGTGCTCCTACTAGGAACCAATCTGGTGAAAATGCATTGCAGACAGAGCGGGTACGGTCATGTGCCATCTCATAACTATCATCAGTGTGATATCTGCTCTAAGGATAATCAAGGGTGTTCCGTAGTACAAGCAGCTCTGCAAGAACAAATGGATCTGGGCTGGATTCAAGATCACATGATTCGTGAAGTAAACATGGCTCATGCACATCCCAATATTGTTCAGAACCACAACATTTATGCAATGAACGTCAACTTAGTGGCAATACATTTGAGACAAAGTCAGTATTATAATCTGCCGCAGCACGATTACAACGCTTGTCCAATCTGCTCAACAGATAATCAGGGATGCTCTTTTGTATAAGAATCCCACCAACGTCAAATGGATCTCGGATGGATCCAAGACTACCGTGAAATAAATGACCATTAAGTCAATATGGTTCAAATCTTTGACATACGCCTAATGAATACCAGTCTAGTGGAATTACATGCTAAGCAGGTCAGACTTAGTTTTCTGGCTTCACATGATTATCTAGACTGTAAAGAATGCTGCAAAGACGACCAAAGGTGTGCGCTGGTGTAAAGAACCCTTCAACATCTATTGGACCACTGGTGGCTTCCAATCTACATGGATGAAGCTACCTAACAGATTAACATGACTGATGGGAATCGTGGTAGACTTCAAAGTCGTGATATCCGCTCAACAGAAATAGATCTAGTAAAGATACACTATGTACAAAGCAGATATGGTCAGGTACCACCGCACAATTATGAGCACTGTAGAGTATGCTCGAAAAATAACCAAGGGTGTTATCTCGTACGAGCAGCCCTCCAAAGTCATTTGGACCAAAAGGAGATTCGACCATGTTCGAGTTCTGGGTCGATTAACATGATACAAGAGTACCTCCCTGGTCAAAGCAAAAGTGTTGTCATAATCTCTGATCACGAAATAACCAAGGAAGTTTGCGTCATAATCCCTCTGCTCGACGAGTTAAAAGTTTCTCTTGACAGTAGAAAAATTCTCAACCTCGAACCAATTGAGACTACCTACGATGGTCAGAGAAATCTAAAAGCTCCTGTGGTTACCTACCTGCCATGACCAATACCGTATAAATCAGAAAAGGCTATCCCTTACAAGTACGGTGCAACGACATTAGAAAATGGAAAGGAAACTCCGTTACCCTCAGTTGTAAACATTTACGACATCAGTCGAGTCACACGGAGCGGTCGGATCTTCAACAGAGAAGTTGGAGAACCTACCAAAGAAAAGGAACCTCAAACGGAAGTTCCCAATCAACAAGTCAGTTAATCCAGTAATCCATAACTTGTAAAGAACAACGATGAGATGTTGAGGCTCATCCAGAAAAGCGAGTACAACATTGTGTACCAATTATTGCAAACTCCGTCTCGAATCTCTATACTATCTCTCCTGCTTAGTTCAGAAGCTCACGGGGAAGCTCTACAGAAAGTCTTAGAGTAAGCCTTTGTGGAACAAGATGTGAAGGTAGGACAGTTTGACAGCATCATCTCCAATATCACTTCCTGCAACAACTTAGGATTCAGTGATGAAGAACTGCCCGAAGAAGGCAAGAACCATAATATGGCGCTTAACATTACAATCAAGTGCCAAGACGTTGCTTTAGCCAGCGTACTAGTGGACACAGGATCATCTTTGAATGTTATTCCAAAATCAACTCTGATACGACTATCATTTCAAAGAGCCCCGATGAGAGGCAGTGAGATCATTGTCAAAGCCTTTGAAGGATCTAGAAAAATAGTTATCGGTGAAGTCGATCTTCCCGTAACCATTGGTCCTCACACTTTCCAAGTCACTTTCCAGGTCATGGACATCCGAACAGCATACAGCTGTTTATTAGGAAGACCTTGGATACACGAAGTTGGGGCAGTCACTTCGACACTTCACCAGAAGCTGAAGTTCGTCAAGAATGACAAGTTAGTCACAGTGTGTGGAGAGCAAGCCTTAATCGTGAGCAACTAATCATCATTCTCCTGTGTAGAACCGGAAGGGGTTGTTGGAACCCAGTTCCTAGCACTCTCGGTGAGCAATGAGAATCGATCAGAAAGAGGGACATCAATTTCCTCATACAAGGAAGCTCTCGAAGTAATCAAGAGTAATGACATAAAAGGATGGGGACAGGTTATAATTCCTACAGATAACAAGATAAGAAAGGTCTTGGTTTCTCTCCAACTTGTACCCAGACTACTAAGAAAGACGAAAGATTTCGTCCCATTCAGGATTTCTTCTGCAGCAGAGGTTTCCTCCACCCAGTGTCTCAAGAAGTACACACCATCAATGAGAGTGATTCCTCTGATACAGAGGAAAAGTGGAAGTCTTATCTCAACGATGACAGTTATATATCTCCAGGAGAGGCGCGCATGCCATTCTGTTTTCCCAAGTAGATCCCGAGATATATACCAAGATCAGACGTCCGGATGATCTATGGAGATTGTGATCTTGAAGGATGTCGTGCTCCACCCAATTCATTAGAGGAAGACAATCTAATGAAATACAACTGCGATTATTATGATCCCCTGGATGACTTGCCTATTTAGAAGTCGTGCCCAGAAGACTTGGGACAAAAGAGTCAGCCGGACGATGCCTATCAGCTGAGTAATATTGAAAAGAATATCCATGTCCCCACCGAGTCATGTAATCATTACTCAGGACATTCCAAAAATGTCTGACACCATGGTGATGAATCTGCAAAAATTGCAGGACAAGAATTCATTAACTATGCTTTTCCTGAGGTCATCGTCATTGAGGAAGACGACTCATCCATTCCCATAGAAACATGGGACACCTTGTGACAACCGAGTGGCAAGTACGACTTCCTAGTTAAATACACTGCTCCTGAAAGTTCTCGCATCAGATACGAGGACATCCAGCCAACTGGATGGGGATATCCTCTTAAGAGTGAAAACACTATGGAAGATGCAACAGAAGAGTTTGTTTATGACAACTGTGCATGGGAAGAAGACTCCCACGATTCTACTCCACCAGAAATCAACGTCATTTCTGAAGACGAACCAAGAAGGAAAGTACCAGATTTTGTGATTCATAGAGGATTTCGTCGCCATTAGGTTGCTGTCGGTGTCCCGAAAGTCGTCCATAAGTCTAAGTAGCTACCATTTTTTTTAACCTTTAACCTTGCCTGGGTGAAGTGGATGTTTATAGGGCTCACTTTTCTGTAAATGTCCCTCTTCGCTTCTTCCAAAGCGACAGATTTTTGTTTTATAGGGTTGTATTTCAAGAATCGACAAATCATAAATAAATAATGTCATTCTATCATTCCCGCATTTATTACTGTTTTCACTTTTTGTTTTTCAGAAAATGGTAATCCTAAAAATAGCCCAAAATAAAAATAAGCATTTTTCAGAAAAATACATTACACACATTCTTGCATTCTCTCTGTCTTTGCTAAGAAACGAATCATCACGTCATGCAGATTGCTTGTTTTAAACCCCATTGAAACACACGATCCAATGCCTTCTCCCAACTTTGAATTCTCGGTATTTAAAGCTGAAGAAGAAGAGAATGGAGAAATTCCAGAAGAGATCTCCCAACTACTCAGGCAGTAGGAAAGGTCTATTGAGACTCACAAAGAGCCGTTAGAAACGGTCAATTTAGGTTCAAAAGCAAAAAATAAAGAAGTTAAGATTGGAGCACTGCTCAGTCCAACTGTCAGAGAAGACTTGATAAAACTTCTCAAAGAGTTTCCAGATGTATTTGCTTGGTCCTATCAGGATATTCTGGGGTTGGATACCAACATTGTGGAACATCACTTGCCACTGAAAACAAAATGTTAGCCAGTAAAACAAAGACTGAGAAGGACTCATCCTGATATGGCCATTAAAATTAAAGAGGAAGTACAGAAATAGATCGACGCAGGTTTCCTTGCCACCTCAGAATATCCTCAATGGCTAGCCAACATAGTGCCAGTTCCGAATAAGGAAGGAAAATTTAGAATGTGTATAGACTTCAGGGATCTAAACAAAGCAAGTCCAAATGATGACTTCCCCTTGCCACACATTGACATGCTGGTAGACAGTACAGCGAAGTTCAAAGTCTTCTCCTTCATGGATGGTTTCTCGGGCTATAATCAAATCAAAATGGCACCGAAAGATATGGAGAAAACTTCATTCATCACCCCATGGGGCACCTTTTGTTACAAGGTAATGCCGTTCGGTTTGAAGAACGTTGGGGCAACCTATCAAAGGGCTATGACTACTCTATTTCATGACATGATGCACAAAGAGATTGAAGTGTACGTCGATGACATGATTGCGAAATCTAAAACAGAAGAAGAGCATGTGACACACCTATCAAAGTTATTCGATCGTTTGAGAAAATATAAACTCTGCTTGAATCCTAATAAGTGCACGTTCGGTGTTTGCTCAGGAAAGCTCTTAGGGTTAATCGTCAGCCAGAAAGGAATTGTGGTTGATCCTGACAAGGTCAAGGTCATTCAAGAAATGCCTTCACCAAAGACTGAAAAACAGGTTAGAGGATTCTTGGGACGGCTAAATTACATCTCAAGGTTCATATCCCTTATGACTGCGACATGCGCGCCAATCTTCAAACTACTCAGAAAGAATCAAAGCTGCGTATGGACAGAAGACTGCCAAAAGGCTTTCGACAGCATCAAATAATATCTGTTAAATCCACCTATTCTATCTCCTCTAGTGGAAGGAAGACCACTGGCCAGCTACCTAACAGTCTTGGAAGACTCCATGGGTTGTGTACTTGGCCAGTAAGATGAGACAAAAAAGAAAATAGTTTGCCATTTACTACTTAAGCAAGAAATTCACAGACTGTGAAACTCGGTACACTATGCTCAAGAAAACTTGCTGCGCTCTGGCTTGGGCAGCCAAACGTCTTCGCCAATACATGATTTGTCACACTACTTGGTTAATCTCTGAAATGGATCTGATCAAGTACGTCTTTGAAAAGCCTGCTCTCATAAGAAGGATCGCCCGTTGGAAGATGTTGTTATCAGAATACGACATCGAGTATCATGCTTAAAAAGCCGTCAAAGGAAGTATTTTAGCCGATCATTTGGCTCATCAACCGATTGGTGGTCAGGAATCAGTCGGATTTGAATTCCTAGATGAAGATGCCATGTACTTGAAAATGAAAGATTGCGATGAACTGCTACCTAGCGAAGGGCCAGAACCAGGTTCCCAATGGGGCAATCATTGTAACACCTCAGGGTACCCATATTCCTTTCACTGCCAGACTGACATTCAAATGCACAAACAACGAGGTCGAATACGAAGCTTGTATTATGGGTCTCGAAGAAGCTATTGACTTATGGATAAAGAACTTGGATGTGTATGGAGACTCAGCCCGGGTTATCAATCAGATCAAAGAAGAATGGAACACATACCAATCGAGATTGATTCCCTACAAAGATTACGCAAGAAGGTTGTTACCATTCTTCAACAGAATTGAGTTTCATCATATACCTCGTGAAGAAAATACATGGCTGATGACTAGCCACTCTCTCTTTCATGATTGTTGTAAATCATTGGAATGACATACCTAAGATTGACATAATGCACCTTGAAAGGCCCACTTACATCTACGCGATTGAAGTAGTCATAGATGACAAACCCTGGTATCATGATATCAAGTGCTTCCTTCAAAGACAAGAATACTCGCTGCATGGGGCATCAAGAAAAGATAGGAAGACTCTCAGAAGACTGGCTGGCAACTTCTTCCTGAACGATGATACACTCTATAAGAGAAACTTCGACATGGTTTTGCTCAGATGCGTAAACAGACAAGAAGCAAACATGTTAATGAAAGAGATTCACAAAGGATCCTTTGGCACTCATGCCAACAAATACACAATGGCGAGAAAAATTCTGAGAGCAGGATATTATTGGTTGACAATGGAATCCGATTGCTACAAGTACATCAGGAAGTGTCACAAGTGTCAGATATACGCAGAAAAAATCCATGTACCGCCAATGCATCTCAAAGTTCTTTCTTCTCCATGTCCTTTTTTCTATATGGGGAATCGACATGATTGACATGATTGAACCCAAAGCTTCAAACGGACATCGGTTCATCCTGGTAGCCATTGACTACTTCACCAAGTGGGTCGAAGCAGTGTCATACGCCAATGTAACCCGACAAGTGGTGGTCCGATTTATCAAGAACAATCGCATCTTTCGCTATAGCGTTCCTAGCCAGATTATTACTGATAATGGATCCAACTTGAACAACAAGATGATGAAAGAGTTATGTTCTGAGTTCAAGATCGAACACCATAACTCATCTCCCTACCGGCCTAAAATGAATGGAGCAGTAGAAGCAGCTAATAAAAATATCAAGAAGATCGTTCAAAAGATGGTTGTAACCTACAAAGACTGGCACGAGATGCTACCCTTTGCTCTTCACGGTTATCGCACATCTGTTCGCACTTCAACCAGAGCAACCCCTTTCTCTCTAGTATATGGCATGGAGGCAGTGCTCCCCATAGAAGTAGAGATACCATCAATCAAGGTATTGATGGAAGCTAAGCTAACAGAGGCTGAATGGTGTCAAAGTCGACACGATGAACTGAACCTAATCGAAGAAAAATGAATAATGGCTCTATGCCATGGTCAGTTGTATCAGCAAAGAATGAAGAAAGCGTTCGACAAAAAGGTCTGACCCCGTGTCTTCAGAACAGGAGACCTCGTGCTCAAGAAGATACAATCATTACTCACTGATTCTCGGGGCAAATGGACTCCGACTTATGACGGCCCCTATTTGGTCAAGAAAGCCTTTTCAGGCGGCGCCTTGAGACTCGCAACCATGGATGGAGAGAAGTTTACCTACCCCGCGAATGTTGATGTAGTCAAGAAATACTTCGCCTAAATAAAATTAAAAAAAATTAAAAAAAATACGTCTCGGTGGATTGAAAACACGAAAGGGCGGTCCAGGCAAAAATTAGAGACATAAGCAAAAATCATCCCGATGGATTGAAACCCTCAAAAGACAATCCAGGCAAAAGTTAGGGATCCATGGCAAGTAACTACGTCCGACAAGGTTAAATCCCTAGCGGTAACACCCTCCGTCGAAAGACTTTAGTCAAGGTCATCTTCGACAGAAGCTCAGGATGTTCAGAATTCAAAGTTGGTAGAAGGATAGCGGTCGTTATGTTTCAATGTAGACCCTTTTCCCTTAAATTACCATTTTCTAAACTTTGTAAATGCTCTATGAGATCACGCGTTCGGCTGATTACCATTCTATCAATAAAATTTGAGCCCTAGTGCTTTTGTTTGCAATTCTCATTTATTTTGGTTTACAGAATGACATTTTTAACATGATCAATGATTCTTGAAACAAAACAAAGATGAATTTACTTGTCAAATTTTCTTCTGCTTTTAAAATAAAGATGGCAATTCTTTTTGACTAAATGAACACAAAAAGGAACATCGGTGGCTTCTCCGGAAGTTATTAAACCTCAAAATGCAAAATCAAAGTACTCTTTTTAGCCACTATACCTGAATAAAGGATCAATTGTTTTGGATGTAATACCCTGTCTGATATCCCCGGTAAAGTTCTTACCTCTTAAGACCACTTGACGGTTTTTCTCCCCAGAAGGGTCTACCCCTCCTAAGCAAGAAAGGATTACTATTTTGAGCCAATGATACTTTTATCCCCCCGCAGTGGCCATGTATCCAGTCGTGTTCATGCACTAGTCTGAATGTCGCGTCTGTTTTGTCAACATAAACATACATACATCATGCATAATTGATTCATATTCACATACATGTTGCATTAATATCACTCTGGTCAGTCTCATTCCCAAGTGATAATGTCCTCCCGCCAATAAAGTTGTCAGTTCTTTCCTCATCCAGAAATGTATCGTCTGAGCAATTTCTCCCCAGTTTATTTATGGATTGGAGATTGTCCTCGACCACTTTGGTAACTTGAACCTCTAAAAGACGAGAAGACATTCAATAAACACCTCTAGAACATGACTCTTCACCATTGAAGATGATATTTTCGCTTTCCCAGATTAAATAAAATCCCCAGAGAAAGCCTCTCACCAAAAGACTCTTGGCAATACGGCAGTTTTCTCCCCGAAAAGTTTGCTTTCAATGAAGTCATCAGCACCTCAAAATCGGATTACAACACAGGCATTTCTCCGCAAAGGTCTCGAAGAAAAGTATGATGTAATATCCCAAAGGAAAAAATAGTCCCTCAAGAGACTCATTTTTCCCCAGTAGGTCGACAAATGGCATCTCTTACAGAGAAGTTTGCGTACCTCTACAGCTCAGATCAATGGGTTTCCCCAACAAGTCTGACATCAAATTTTTTCCATCAAATGGCGTCTCCCCAGTAAAACTCGGCGAGAAGTTTGATGAAGACCTCTACAAATAGAGTTCCTTGTCAAGAAAGAAACTCGACAAGAAGAAACTAAGACTAGTTCCGTGGAGAAGACCAGGATCGAGGGGAAGTTTATTTTTGAAGAAACTGAGACCAGTTCCATGGCAGAAGACCATGGATCAAGGAGAAGTTTATTTCAAAAGAAACTAAGACCAGTTCCGTGGCTGAAGACCAGGGTCGAGGGGAAGTTTTACCCTTTTCTAAGTGATATTGCTTAGCAAAAGAAGATGGATGAGAAAACTGCCATTCATAACCAGAGTCAAAATTTTGGGTATTCGGATATTTAATCCTCTTGCACCCTGAATGTCCGAATATCTCCGCCATTCACACCTTCGAGTCCAAGAAGATTAAATAGGGGCATCTGTCATACCCAAAATTTTGATCACAAGATTTCCTATCATTGTGTAAAAGATTTCCACAATATGGGTGTACCATCTTACCTCATCAATCTCCTCAAGGATTGTTGAGCATTCACTACAATCAAGAATTAGGGTTTTGAGCCCTTTCAGAGCACTTAGACAAAGGATCAATCAATAAATGACATGATCTTCAACTTGTCTATCCTCTCAAACACCCATAAAGGATCAAGAGGTCTCCCACATCAAGAATCAAGCACAAGGTTGCAACATTCCAAGTGGATCAAGCCTCAAGATCGCCAATGTCACCAAATTAGGGTTTTGGTCGACCAAGGCCTCCAGATGGAAATTTTCATCTGGGCATGAGCCAATACTTTAAAACATGATCCAAAATTCTCCAAGGTACCTCATGGATCCAATCATCAAGTCAAATTAGCATCAGGGGAAGCATTCATAAAAAATCAGGAATTAGGGTTTCTTGACCTAATTCACCCCTAAGTTGACTTTTGGGACAAGACATGAGCCACGACCTCAAGACATGATTTAAGGGTCTCAAATACACCACATTAATCCATTTAAAATAATGGATTGATCCAAGAAACTTGATTCATAAGTTTCAATTTCATCTGGACCACAATTAAGGTTTTGAAGGAAAAGTCAATTGTACCTTTAACTTTGGACCAAAACATGCTCCCAAACCTTGGGACATGATTCAAGACACCCTAAAACACCTATGGAATCCATCCATTAGGTTTGAGTTAGGTCAAGAACTTGATTACATAGAAGATCACACGGTTTGGAATTCATCTGACAAAAAAGTCAACTGTGCCAAAAATCAAGTTTGACTTTTTGGATTTTTTTTCACAAATGTGGCTCCCCTAAGTCAAAAACAATGTTAATGTATAGTTTTGATCATCATTCATCAAGAAAAAACAAGAAAAGTGAGGTTTCTTGCAAAAGGGGCAACCAAAGGAAACTTAAATTTTTCTAAGTTATGGAACAAAATGGATTTGGTACCCACTTTGCAAGGTCATAACTCCCATACCCTAAGACCTTTTTCTTCCATTCAAAGCTCAAATAAAAGTTCACATGATATACTTCAAAAGTGTCAACTACAAAAGATTCTAAATCCTCATGGATTTTGAGTTATGGATTGATCAAAATCACAAAAAGTGAAAATGACCACTTTTTCCAACACTTAGTGAAAATTTCAAGTCAGAATCTGTTTCATTTTTTACCAACTATGAGGCCTTTTTTCACCTTGACCCAAGCTAAATCAGGTCCATTTGTGGACATCAAAGTTAAAGTATGTCATGAGAGCTTTCCAAAGAGTACAAGAAATCCCATTAATTCAACTTAATTAAGGAGTTATGAACCTCCCAACATGCCTTACTCAAATTGATTTCAAAGACAGATTTTATGCATTACTTGTGACACACGATTCTTGAGTCCAATTTTGGTGATTATGCAAGACTGATCCTCATCCAAATTCAACAAGGATCTCAGTCAATCATGAAAAACCTGCAATCTTGGACCCTAAGGCAAGAATCCAATCCCTTTGGCATGTGATCATCAATGTTGCAAATCCAAAATCAAGCTTTGTAATTTGGAATTAATGTGGTACATTGAGTTGTCATGAACCAAGCCATATCAGTCCAATTGAGTCAAGATTGACTCAAAACTCAGAAGACCTAGAGCTACAAATATCAGCTCTAGTCAATAGCCAAGTGAAGACTTGGTACCTTGGCATTTAAGAAAGTGATACATGGGCATATCCATAGGATAATAGAGTGATCCCTCATCCAACACTATTCCTTCAAAAACAAAACTCCTCTACTATAAATAGAGGTCATTTCTGATGTTTCAAACCACACCAAAACAATACCAAAGCCTTGTTTTCTCACTCTCCCTCTCTTACATCAATTTCAAGTCACATTGGAGCAATTTGGGAATTCTTGAAACCAGAGCAAAAACCACTCAAATAACCATCCAAACACATCATAAATCATCCATTGGAGGTGTTCAAACCTTCATCCTCATTGTACAACATCAAAATCAGAAAGTCAACCTTCAAAACCTCAAATTTTTACTTTTCTGTATTTTTCAAGCCATGTCTTGATCCAATCACTTTCAAAACCACCTAACCCTTCAAATACTCTCCAAATATCATCCTTAAACTATCCCAATAGGTTTGCCTTAATTGTAACACCATTTGAGTGAGTTACTATTTTGGTCACTTTTTGCCAATTTTACAAGAAAGAGCCAATTCTTGTTCCTGAGGTTTCCAGCTGATTTTGATCATCCTCAAAGCTTCTAAGGGATCAATCAAGGGTGTCTAAAGAATTGGATTACTTCTGGCACAAGTATCTTGATAGTTAGCAGAAGAAGCTTCAAGAGGTAAGTGCATCATAACTTGAACTCTTTAAAATATGCATTGCTTTGATGTCCATTGATCATGAACATGTCATATATATCATATGTGTTGTGTTTGAACCAATTTATCATGCTATTGTTGCTTGTATGATGAGATAGCATAGAACTTGCAAATCTTGGCCTATTTTGAAACCACAATCGGGTTTTAAAATAGAATCATCTTTAGAAAATTCTAAAAGCACCATTTGATTCCTTATGAAATTCTAGGTAGGATCCATCTAAATTTCATCCAAATTCATGGAGAATTGAAGGAGATATGATCCTTCTTGAAAATCACCAAAACTTGGTTTTTTGCCTTGGTCAGACCTAGAATTTAGGTCACCCTTATGTATTCATGGGGTGGTTTTGATACACGGATGTATCACCACTCTAGTGATAGCAGCGCGTTTGTGTTCGGTTGGAGGTCGTGGGTTCAAAATCCACCCAGACCATTTTTGTTATTTCTCTCATTTTGCTATTTTTCTCATTTTTTCATGTTTTTATTAATTAATCTCAAAATTAATTTCTCTCTCAATTTTAGTTATTTTTTATTGGTTCTTTTTTTGAAAATTCACAAAAATGTTGAATTATTTTATTCCAAAAAAAATTGAATTTATATTATTTATTTAATATAGTTTGAATTTTTGTAATTAATTTCATTTCTTTGTTTTCAAACATTTAAAAAATGAAATTTCCACCTTGATCTTTCAAAACCAATTGAATTTCAAGCCTTCATATGATTAAACATTATTTTCCAAAATATTTTTCAAAGCATACCACTTGTTTTTAAATATATTTGGTATTTTATATTTAATTTCCTTTGAAAATAATATTATATCAATTAAAATTAGGGTTTCCCTCAATTTAAATTTTTCAAACTTCATTTGAAACACTTTTGGGCCTCTTGATAGAGTGTAAGTCCCATCCCTTTGTAAACAAACCATTTTGAGCCTCAATCATTGTATAAGTCCCGATACATTTTAAGAAACCTCGGCGCGATCGCCGTTTTCAAAATAATTTTCATCTGGGCCTCTCCTTGAGTTGTAAGTCCCATTTTTCTTCTTTTCCAAAACACTTTTGGGCCTCTAATAGTGTGTAAGACCCATCATTTTTTCAAATACAACAATTTGGGCCTTAGACATTGTATAAGTCCCTATGTAGTTTTCAAAACTACGACACGATCGTCGCCTTTTCAAAAGAATTCACCTGGGTCTCTTCTTTGAGTATAAGCCCCAAACTTCTTTTAAAACAACTTTCCTCTTTGATTCAAATTCAAATTCTAAGTTTTATCAAAACTTTCTTCAGTTTCTTGAATAACTAACCATACAGCTGTGGTTACAATGCTAGAGCTTGCACAACTGTAAGTTCTACTATTTCCGCTACACATACTTGTATATATTTCATCTGTATATGTATGCTTGTATATACTTGCTTATAGTTTTCCCCATCAATTAGGTCTAGGTCTAGATCAAACCAGTGGTTACTCTTTCAACACAGTCAAAACTAGTTCCCCAATAGGAAATTCCAAATACAGTCTTGCCTCCTCTTGGGCTTATACAATATGGAACAGAGAAAGGCATTATTCCCGGTGAAACTTTTCTCAAGACTGTCACAACTTAGAAATGTTTGTATAAGAAATTCATTTCCCCAAAGAGGACTAATTCCCGGTGAAACCTCTTTTAAATTTCTGCAAACCCTAGAACTGTTCACTAAAGAAAGGATTATTCTCGGTGAAACCTTTCTTGAACTTTTCTCAGGCTTGGACCCACAGGCTTACTAAAAGCATCCCCAGCCTCCTCTTGGGCTTTGTACAAGGACCCACGGGTTTCTTATAAGTTCTCAGCCTCCTCTTGGGCTTAGTACAAGGACCTGAAGACCTTCTACAGGTATAGGACAAAACTTAGTCATCTCTACTAGTTCAATCCTCCAGTGAGTCAGAATTTCAGAACATCCATTCTAGGGTTGATTCTCATCCCTTAAAAACATCATCCTCCTCTTGGGAATCATACAAAAATCATCCTCCAGTTAAGAGTCAACCACTTCATACCAGTAGACTTGGAAAGTCTCATCTCCTCTTGGATCTCAAAGAAACCCTCAAGTTTCCTAAAAGCACATGAAAAACCCTGATCACTTCATCAATCTCCACCAGAGTTTGAAACCTTCATAGGTTTTCATACTCAAAGTTGAAACCTTTACCATAAATAAAACCCTAACATAATCAGAACCTCATGGTCTCAGATATTTCAGCAGAAGTTAGCCTCCTCTTAGGCTTCATATAAGAATTTCCCCGACCAGCCTCCTCTTAGGCTTTGTATAATTATTTTCCTCAGCAAGATTAGTCTCAATCTTGGGCTTTGTACAAGACAGATCATATTCTCCAGCTGAGTCAATCAAACCTTTTAGCCTCAATCTTGGGCTTTGTACAAGACAGATAAAACCTCTCCCTAGTGGAGTCAATTCTTTTAGCCTCAATCTTGGGCTTTGTAAAAGACAGACAAAACTTTCCTCGGAAGGGCCAATTCTTTTCAGCCTCAATCTTGGGCTTTGTACAAGATAGATATAAAAATCCCACAGTAAAGTCAACCTTTTAGCTTCAACCTTGGGCTTTGATCAAGGCACACAAAAATCAACACCCCCTCAGAGGAAATAAAGAGTTCCCTTAGTAGGAAGATATTTCTCTATACATCACACATCAAAACAGACAATAAAAAAACCCCAATTCCAAATAACTGTTGTAAGTGGCACACTTGTTGATTCAAAAAATCCAAGTTGTGGTCCCTCTTTTATCCTGGTAAACTTCCTCTTTCATCTAACAGCTGTAAGTGGCAAGCCTCTGGATTATTTACATCCAAACCAATGTCCTTCTCTTAGCATAGAAGACTCCTAGGGATAAATGGCATTGCTCAATACTGAGTTAAAGTTTCTTCCTTCAGGACATCTCCCTTATAAAGGAAATTATGGTATTGCTGGATTCCATACATTCCAGTTAAAGTAATTCCCCTTTATAAACAAGTACCGACAACTGTGATGAATAGGTGAGATATCTCCCTTTAGAGATACCAAATTCTCTCTCAGTCAAACCTTTTTAGCTTCAATCTTGGGCTTTAAACAAGACACAAATACTCCTCTAGCTTTAATCTTGGGCTTTGAACAAGACACCAAACATTTTTCCTCCCATAAAATAGGAGGAATTATGATTGCTCTGATTTCCCAAATTTCTTTACGGGAATGCATAGGCATAAGATTGCAAAATCTTAGCGATCACACATATCAAAAACTTTAGGTCTAGTACCTTACCAAAAACATCAGAAAGTCTAAAAACAACAAAAACACTCTCTCAACATTCCCAACCTATAACAGTAACCACCAGAAAGTATTTAAACATGCCACACAAGATCTATGGATAACCATATATTCACTGGGTAATTAACAACTCCCCTTTGTATAACCTGACCCCGGACCGCCCAATCTCTTAGTATTTGTTAAAGAAAACATTTGCGTGCAAGGTTAGTTTTAGATAGCTTCCCTTTCCTTTCCAGCTTCATAGGATAAATAAGAAATCAGAAAGCAGCACCCAATTCCAACCATTGCGGTAAGGTGGTCGCGTCACCGATAAAAATTGCACGCTACAGGCCTAAGCAAGGAAGTCTTGGGTTCATGGAACCTAAGCAAGAAGCCTCAAGTGAGGTGCTTGAGCATAAGTCTTGAACCTTGGGTCTAAGCAATTGAAAAAGTCTTATGCAGAATGCATAAGCGATTGTAATCATGATTTTATTATAGTGGAAATATCTTGTGAGGCAAGGGGACTGGACTACTCTCAGTTAGGGAGGAACCAGTATAAATCTTTGTGTCTTCTGCTATTATTTATTTAGTTCTATTAACATCCCACTGCTAAGAATTAACTAGAATCTAAACACCAATTTAGATTCTGAACTCTAGATGCAAACTAAGAAAACAGAAAACCAAATTCAACCCCCCTTCTTGTGTACTTTTCTCGCCTTCAGATAATTATGGCTAAAAGGTCTTAAAACTACCTCCACCTACTATTCAGTTTAGGTAATAATTGAAGGAGCTGAGAAACTCAAGTGTGAGTCTCTCCTAGGTGGGAAGACATGAGACTGAAAACTGATCCCAACCTATCTGGTTAAACATGAAGTGAACACTGTCCTGGAGGCCTAAACCTCGAGAAAACGGTAGTCAGGATATAGGGTCAGAAAAATAATGCGTTGAGTTAGTTCTTTGAAACGCCTCTGTGGGTTTCATTCTTAAAAGCAATTCCCATGTCGTCAACGGATTGCATTTTCAAGTGTTTGGTTTGTAGAGAAAATGAAAGAAAGACCTGAAAATGAAACGTTAAACAATGTTAGAGCTGCTCAACATGTTTAATTAATTCGCGCTTATTTTTATTAGTGGAAGAAAAATTGAAGAGAAACTCGTGGATTGCCTCCCACGCATCGCTACATTTAACGTCGGTAGCTCGACTCAGTTTATATAGTCCTTTAAGAGGGGGCAACATCAAGGTACTTCCTTGATTAAGGAAAGTATTAGAAGGGTGATATTGTTTTAACCTCTGTCCATTTACAACAAAATTCCCTATGAACTCAGTCCACACTTCGACAACACCATATTCACTCACTTTTGTTACTTAAAATGGTCCAAACTGTAACACCCATTTAATTATTTAGTCGTTTTGAGATTTATTTTATGTGATTATTTTTGGCATTGACTTGGTTAAGGGTATGTGTGTAAGGGTGGGTGTGAGAGGTTAGTGGAATGAATTAAAATGAAATTAAGTCTTGAAATAATAGCTATAATAATAGTAATATGAATAATGAGTTCTATTAATATTGTTATTATTAGTATTATTACTAATGATTAGTATTAGTATTATTATGACTACTAATGTTATTATGATTAATATTATTATTAAGACATGGAATATCTACCCTTAATAATAGTTGTAATAATATTATTATTATTGGAATTAAGAAAATAGAGAGAATTATGGAAAATAGCCCACAATTAGGAAAGAGTGGTAGAGAGGTTATAGAAAAACCAATTACACGTGAAAAGAGAACAAAAAAGAGAAAGAAGGAGAACTAGGGCAAGAAAGGAGCAAGAGATTTTTCCACCATTGTTGAAGAGAGAAAGCTTGAAATTCAGGTAAGGGGGAGAATATGTTCTTTAATGGTGGTCTAAACATGAGAGGGTAGTGAGGGTTCCTTCCCCTCTTAGGATTTCTGTGCACCTTTCTTCTTCTTATTGATTTATTGCATGATTTGTGATGAGTATTGTAAATCTGTGTCTGTGTAATGTCTGATGTGAATTCATGTTATATGCTGATGTTGATGTGAAATTCATGTGAATTATGTACTATTGTTGCTGTGTTTTTCCATTTGAACATATATGAAAATATGGGGTTTAGGGTTAACAAAATTGGTTTCAAATTGTAGAAAGTTAGGATAAAATGATAGGCCAATAAAGTAGAATGAACCCATTAATGATAGACTGGTGTAAATGCTATTTTGGGTCTGAATTAGGAGCTTAGAAGTGCTCCAATGGGGCACTCCCAGAGGGCATTACACATATGGTACGCGCAGTGTCCCCATGCTAGCACGAGCATCTTCTGGTACGTGTATGTGGAAGTGGGCCATACGTGTATGGGCTAGCCATTATACGTATGGGAAGTTTGGATGGGTTTTTGGAGGGAAATCCTCTCTAATCATACGCGTAAGGCCTAGGGCAATACGCGTATGAAGGCCTGGGCATGGAGGCCCTACGCGTAGCATACGCAGGCCTGGGGCGAGGAAAAATGACCATACACGTATGGGACAGGGCCATACGCGTGTGGGCAGGGCTGTTGTGCAATTTTCTCGTTTTCGCGGTTTCTACACGATTTCGCGTGCGATGCAATTTCTCTTGATCCGTAAGACTAAAATGATATAATTTGACAGAGGGAACTGGTAATGACAATAAATATGATAAAATGGGGAATTTATGTGATTGTCTTTATGAGATGTGTTTGATGCTTGTGCGCCAAGATTTTCGTTATGTGGACGGTCTTGGGCAGTGGTGGTAATTCAAGAGAGAATTTCGGTGAGTATGTGGCTCACCTGTGATCATTGAGGATAATGGGTTATACATGAATGATAATTATATTGTGCATAAGTGTGTATCATGCATTCATGTTGTGTCTGCTAGAGATGAGCCTAGGTGGGAATCCATGATGGGTGCCTAGTCTCGTCCGGACTCCATGTGGGAGTTTAGTGGAGATAAGTTTTAGTTTAAAGAAACGTATATGACTTATCCGGATTCCGACGAGAATCAGGTTCTAGGGTGAACCATATGGATTGTGATAGTACCGCATGCATTATGTCATGTCAGTTGAGTTGCATTGTATATGTGTATGATTGAATATGGGTCGAATATGCCGAGTATTGATGTGACACTTGTATGTGCGTTGTAATGGTATGATTGGTGTGATTTGTGGGTTAACTTCTCCTTAGCATGTGCTTTTCACCATGTATTATTGAATGTAATTCTCTCTCCTTTTCTGTTTGTTGTGTTTGTGCTCCTTGGGGAGTACAGATAATCAGGTACCTGAGTAGTTCTTGGAGCATGTGTTGCTATTTGATCGAGTCTTAGGAGTCGCTCTGATACGTAACACGGGAAGGATGGGAATTTCATTATTTTCTTCACGTTATATATTGTTTGTTATTTGTTACGTATCATGATTTGTTTTAATTGTTGTTAAACCAAGTCTTTTGTGGAGGTTGATGTAATTGGAGCCTTAGTGCTGAACCATTTGAATTTTTCGCTGTTTAATCAGATTATTTGCTTTTATTAAGGAATAAGATATGAAGTGATTTGATACTTCATGATAGTATTTTTGTTGATGTAGCATCCTACGTGTGTAACTCTGATTAATTTCCACAAACTATTTTCGTATTTTTAATAATTATACGAATGGGTATAGTAGGGTGTTACACAAACCATAGGGATCGTAACTTCCCAGAGAATAACCTAAATTTGGATTTAAATAATAATACTAGCTCGCCCGCATTAAACACTCTCCTAGATATGCACTTGTAATGCCATTTTTTTTCGTTCTCTCTTTATAGATCAAATCATTTTCATAAGCATTTAGCCTCATGTCGCGGTGGGAAAATTTTGAGATTAAGCTATTGATTAACTTATCTCAGAAAAGCAAAAGTCGCCACCAAACTTTATTGTTTCCAAAGGGAATGGGAAAAGAACGAATAAAACCCACAGAAGTTTTGAAACAAAACTAATAAAGCAAAGAGATAAGAGTACGGGGGTTAGTTATGCTAAGGGAAGGTGTTAGCACCCCTCACATCTATAGTACTCTATAGGAACCTCTTGAAAATCTGTGTTTGGCTTAAAAAGGGTGTTGTTTGCAAAAGATTGGGGAAATGAGAAAAATAAATGTTTTTAAAGATTTTTTGTTTGACAAGACTTCCTGAGCCTCGTGCCTACGTACCAACAAAGTTTAATAGAGGAACAAAACCTCGTAGTTCATGGTAAAAATAACCAAAAGTGTTTGCTTTGATTGATTTTATATGAATAGACATTTCGTTATATTCGAGTAGAAACTCAACTTACTACCCACAATTAATGAGGAATGAGCATTTACATCATCTTGAGATGGAAGATTTTTGCTTGGATTGAAATCAACAAGTCTATAACACAACATCTAAGTGGAAAATGTCGTTACTTCTCTACATTATTGTGGAAGTATAGGAGTTGCATCACTACAATAACACAACTAATGATTATCCTTAAGAAAACGTTTACAAAGGTACAAAAGATTTGAACGAGTTTTGTTTTTTTTTTTGTCTTTTAAAATTGTTTTAATATGCCTAAGATGTCTTAGCATTTATTTAAGAAAATAGTTTTGAAAATCACTTGACAAATTCAAGGTTTTTTTGAGAAAGTGGTTCAAGTTTGAAAACAAGAAGGTTTTGAAAAAGGAAGAATATTTTGAAAGTTAAATAAGAGGAGGAGATAAAGAGACTATTCTAACGCATAAAGTAAATAGCAAGAAATAAAAGGTCTCATTGAAAGGTGGCCCAAGAGGAAGCCTTTGTGTGTGCATTCTGCACTAACCAGGATATTGCCAGCATCTGACATAAGTCAAGCAAACATTCCATTCCCTTTGGATTGAGCAACAAGCAACAAGTAAGCAAAGAATAAGACAAGCATCAGATGAAAGAAGAACTTAAGCCATAAGGTCAAAGTTGTGTATCAGAGCCAAGTTTTCAAGAGTCAATCAAAGGTCTCAAGTATCAGATGAATGGACCAAGGTCTCAGAACAATCCAATTGCATAGGGAAAAGTAACCAAAGTCCATAGGTCCAAAATTTAAACTCCAAGTCGAGTTAAGGATAGTAACCATTAGTCCAAAGATTATAGAACCAAGTTTTTTAATGGTTTTTCCTTTATTAATGTCTTTAAAAGCAAGAGAAAATGCTCATGTGGACAAAGGAAAAAGAAGCATAAACATAAACAATATGAAATGTAATGCAAAAAAAAAAGGCATACAAATAAAGGGTAAGAAATAAAAGGCAAGAAATAAAGTGGATAAATTAAAGTTAGCACAATAATAATGTTAGTATTGATGTTAAAGTTAATGAATCGATCCAGGACAAATTTATTGCTATGTTAAGAAATTGTAGCATAATCTATTAGGAAGATCATACTATAGGAGGCCGGTCAATAACAATTTATGTACCATACATGTTAGAGATATGATAGAAACCATACTCCTAAAACATGTAGCACAAGTAAAAACCAAGGAGGGATCAAGCACTAAGGCAAGGAGATTGGTCAATTACATTAATCATTCTTCATGATAACTTAGGACGAACTTATGCATCAATCCAAAGTACCTCAAATGATCCATGATCAATTGGAAGGTAGAGTTGAAATGATGAAAGTTCACCAAGTATCAATCCAAACTTCATGAACAAGATGAACTCTAAATCATCCAATTGATCATGAGAAAAAGAAAAAGAAAATAAAGAGATGGAGAGAAATGAAACCAAATTGAACCATAACTTTGATCAAGTTATCATCAAGATCAACCACCTATCTTGGTGGATTAGGGTTTTCAACCTATCAACACCCAAGGTCGATTGATATTGATGAAACCAATGATCAAAAAGTCATGATCCAAGGCACCAGAAGTCAAACACAATTAAAAATGCAATAATAAACAATTAAAAAGCATGGAAAATGTATTTTTTTAATGATTTTAAATTTAAAATAAAAGATAAAATCTATAAAGTGCTTCAAAACACCAAATAAATGACTAAGAAAATTATGGAAAGTCGGAAACAACTCAAATAACATATAATTAATTTTTTAGAATTTTTAAATGCATGAAAGTATTTTTAAACTAATTAAAATGCATGCAAAAAGAGAAAATTAATGAAAAATAGCAAATCATAAAATTAAATTGTGAAAAAATTACACAAGGTGTAAAATAATATAAAATATTTTTTTGGTATTTTTTGGACGAAAATTTTATTTAAAATCAACTTTATAAAAGAAATTCAAATAAAAGTAAAAAAAATAAATAAAAAAAATACATGAGCCATTGGATATGGTCAATAAAGCCCAAGTACGCGCATTAAGGGGTCCAGATCAAAGATGTATGGTGGACCTTAAGTGAAATAACGCGCTAGATCACATTTAAAAAAAAACAAACTCAGGCCACCACCTCTGCACCTCCGGTC
The DNA here is from genome assembly GCA_022829125.1 of Lathyrus tuberosus. Lineage (NCBI taxonomy): Eukaryota > Viridiplantae > Streptophyta > Magnoliopsida > Fabales > Fabaceae > Lathyrus > Lathyrus tuberosus. Next base: position 13,147,494 of record JALAZF010000009.1, read on the forward strand.
ATCTTCACTGGTGAGTTGCTCACCGGAGTTTCGCATTTGGTTAGCTCAAGGAATGAAACCACCACCATTACAACCGTATCATCAGTGTGAATCCAACTATGGTCTCCAATAAAATTTATTCAATGAAGAGAATTTTGCAAAAACTCGTGACATTTTCAAAAACTAAAATCAAAATTAAATGGTGAAAATGAAAGATAAATGAAATCTGAAGTCAGGATGAGCATTAGCGAACAATCAGCAACACAATAACATCTTATTTGAGTGAAAACAAAGCCTCTAACTACCTTGTCCAAATATGATCATAAGTGAAGAAAGATGGACTTGGTTAGGACGTTTCAAAGGGTCTCAAGGCTTGATTCTTGTTGCTATAGCTTCAGAGGACGCCGAAGATGCTAATGGAAACAAGAAATAGAGTTGAAATAACTTAGAATTTGAGAACGAACTTGGAGAATTTCAGTGAAAAGTGTGAGCTCGGGCAGAGGTTCTGGGGGCTTTCTAAGCTTGAAATTGAGTGCAAAGGGTTGATATATTTATAGCTGAGGTGAATAAAGCTCATACATGTGGAAATTGGTTGTAAATCGTGTGAAATCATAAGCATGGAGTGCGTGACCAAACTTGAATGGAAAGTCACCAAAATGCAGGTTATTCCAAGCCATTTCAGGTCATTTTTCATCACTACACTTCACTTAACATCATCAGGTATCAATCACATGCACATATTGGCTTAATTTGGAGATTTGAGTGAATTCACAAATTCAGTTTCAAGCAATTTTTAGTTCCAAGTAGTCATGTTCAAACCATTGTGAAATTGTGTGGACTTGACCATTGCCTCTCATTCTTTTTGCAAAATGATCACATCATAACAAAGAATACAATGTGAAAAGAAAGGTTTCATTTGGATGCTTGAGCAAAAATTTATGGGATTGCAAAGTTGGCACGATGATCTGTAATCAGAGATCAAAATAATTCTAAGTCCAAAATGACCTATAATGTCTTCAAACTTTTCATGGCTTTCCAAGCATAATTGGCCTTTGATCCTTGAAAAAAACTTGTAGAGGGCATCAAATATGATAATTGGCAAAAATAACCACCCACAAAATTTGAAAATTGAATGAGTTATGATCTTTGAAAGTTAGACAAATAATACTTGAATTTAGGTCAAATTTCACTACGTCCACAAAGGGACCTCTAATGTTTCCAAACTTTTGATGATCTTCCAAGCATAATTGGCTCTTGACTTGTAAATAGAAGTTGTAGGGGGTGTTAAGAAGAGTAATTTTCCCAAAGAAGCATTCAAAAATGTTGAATAATGAGTGAGTTATGAATTTTTGAACTTGGACTTGAAATGTTTACTTTTTAGGTCAACCACTTTGAATGATCTTGCAACCTTGACCTTTTTCTTGCATTACAAAGCACTTTGATGCACATATGAACTTAACATGATGTATTCTTGAATGTCCTTTGATTAGACTTGCAATGTCTTGAGGAAACTTGTTGATGAAGGCATAGAAATAAACCCATGAACCTTTGAAGTTTCTTGAGAAACAAGCTATCAAACTTTGAAATATCTTTGATCAAATGAAGTTGAATGATGCTTGAGACCCTATGTTTTGAGATTAGAGGTCATGATTTTATGAATAGCCTTTGAAAATAAATAGCTTACCACACTTTTACTTTAGGAACTCAAACCTTGGCTGAGGAGACAATCATTTGATGCTCTTAATTCCAAACCCTACCTTGCAAAAGAAACAAAAGGGGCAAGGAATTTTTTTTGTATTTTGATTAATGGTTAGTGAATTATAAGCATATAAATACAAAAATGTAAAAAGATACACAAATAGGTGCTTGATGATCTCTGCAAAGGCAAGCCCAAAGATGATAGGGTTAGGAGACAACCAAGTTTGTGATCTTGATGCATTGCAAAGATGCAAATGAGGTGGGATCTTAGGGGTAAAAATTATGGTATGACTGATGCCTCTATTTAAGTTTCTTCTATTTAGAGATATGAAGATTAACATCTTTGTCTCGACGAGATTGAAGAGACTTAAATATAGAAGACCTAATTTTTAGCCCATAGATGCTGCAAAATGTTCATGATATGAATGCACACACAGGACTCTGTGGAAAAAAGGTGACATAAGAGACAAACTACTACTGGAGAAACTTAGCAAAGGAAACAGAAACTCATCAAGGGAAAAACTAGAAGAGACCTAATTGAGGAAAATAAAATTCCACAAGAAATGGGAAAAGTATGTAGATGAAACTACGACTTGAAATTGCTGGAGATAAAGAGAAAAAATGAGATTCGCCAGAAAAATAAATCACTGGGGAAAGACTCGACTCGGGGATAACTATGCATGGAAATAAACCAAAACATAGTTAGAGCAGATAGCAAAGTAAGATTCCACTGGGGAAAACTTAACAATACAAGCAGCAAAAAGATATACCCACTCCACGGGGGAATAAACCCGGAGAGGCAATGAAGCATTTACTCTATTAGGGAATGAAACCCTGAATAGGTAGTGAGAGAAATAAATAGGATATGGACTCCACTGGGGAATCTCAAAGGGAAAGTCATTTCCTCTACTGGGGAAGAACCTTCTAGGTAGACAATGAGGAAATGAATCACTACCAACTTACAGTTGAAGGCAGTAAACAAGATAATACTGACTCAAAGAATGACGGTAAACAAAGTTTAACATGATAACAAGCTTCCACTATTTCTGGTATTCCCCCTAGAATGGGTCTCAGCTTCTTCCTTAATCAAGTCTCAAACTTGAAAAGGGTAATAGACAACCTTCATAAATGATTACCACTTGCTAAAGATAATCAATAATTCTGCCAGAGATACTCAAAAGAGATGTGAGCATGTCAGATCATACAACAGACTTCTCAAATAAAGAGATAACTGTCTGTTGGGGACGAAAGATTTACTGGATCGCAACATGATTCTCAATTAAGGAGATAAACACCTGTTCAAATAACAAACCAGGTCGAATTGATAACAAGCTTCCACTATTAGAATAGGGTGCAACTTCCTCTTTAATCAAGTCTCAAACTTGAAAAATGACTAAATACAAGTTATCTCCACTAAAGGGACTGCCACCTGCTAGGAATTAGCACAAACTTCCTAAATCTCTGGTCATCAGCCAAGAATGGGTCCCAGTTTCTTCTTTAATCAAGCCTCTCACTTGAAAAGGGACCAAATACAAGTTGTCTCCACTAAAGGGACTGCAACCTGCGGGGAATTAGGAATCAATAACTCTACCGGGGATTTTCAAAAGAGATATAGGCAGGTTAAATTGTAAACCAGGCTTCTCAAGTAAAGAGATGCCACCTATTGGTGATAATAAAGATTTCATAACAAACTTCTTTAACGGGAATATACCGGAGATATGCCATTTGATGGAAAAGTTGATGGAGTCGCAATAGGCTTTTCAAATAAAGAGATGCCACCTGTTCAAATAACGAGTCCAGAGCTTCACTTGATTGGATGAGAATCAAAGATTTCACAAAAAAACTTCTCTGTTGAGGATAAACTGGAGAGATGCCATTTAATGTGAAGATACATGTTGATATTTAGGGACATACAAACTGCTCATATAAAGAGACTGCCACTTGATGTCAAGAGATTCTAAAATAGTATTATCACAACACTGTTGGGGAAACAAAATCTTCATCTTTTGATGGGAATTATAAACAAATTTCAACTGAGGAAAATAGCATCCTCAAAGGTGCAAAATAAATGCCTTCTCATCATCTAGGTTTCACAGCCTAGAGAGATTCAAAATAAATGCTGCAGGGGACCAAAGTTCAATCCAGGAACAAACTGGAGAGAAACGGTCAAACAAGACTCTACCCAATGAGGAAATAACTCAATTGAGGAGTGGTTTCATCCAGATAATGAGCTAGAAAGGGAAAACTAAAGTAAAATTCTTCCACGAGGAATAAACTCGGTGGAGAATTAGAAAGAATATACAATTTCTGCTTAAGGTAGACACTCTCCTGGAGAGAGGATACACACACTCTGTGGGGGATAACAGCACCAGAGAGAGCGGATAAGAAACATCAAGAAATGTGAGATGAGTTTTGTGTTTTTTAAGTCTTTTGAAATTTTCTTTTGAAATTGTTTTAATTGCAACACTACAAGAACACAACTAATGCCTATCCTTAAGAAAAGGTTTACAAAGGCACAAAAGATTTGAATGAGTTTTGTGTTTTTTAAGTCTTTTGAAATTGTTTTAATATGCTTAAGATGTCTTAGCATTTATTTAAGAAAGAGGTTTTGAAAATCACTTGACAAAAGTCAAGGTTTTTTTGAGATAGTGGTTCAAGTTTGAAAACAATAAGGTTTTGAAAAAGGAAGAAAATTTTTAAAATTAAAGAAGGGGAGGAGGTGAAGAGACTATCCTAATGCATAAAACTAAATAACAAGAAATAAAAGGTATCATTGTAAGGTAGCCCAAGAGGAAGCCTTTGTGTGTGCATTGTGGACTGACCAGGATATCGCCCAACATTTGACATAAGTCGAGCAAATATTCCATTCCCTTTGGATTGAGTCACACAAGCAATAAGTAAGCACAAAATAAGACAAGCACCAGATGAAAGAAGAACTTAAGCCATAAGGTCAAAGCTATGTATCAGAGCCAAGTCTTCAAGAGTCAACCAAAGGTCTCAAGTATCAGATGAATGAACCAATGTCTCAGAACAATCCAATTGCATAGGGACAAGTAACCAAAGTCCATAAGTCCAAAAGTCAAACTCCAAGTCAAGCTAAGGATAGTAACCATTAGTCCAAATATTAGAAAACCAAGTTTTTTTAGGGTTTTTCCTTTATTAATGTCTTTAAAAGAAAAAGAAAATGCTCATGTGGACAAAGGAAAAAGAAACATAAACATAAACAATATGAAATGTAATGCTAAAAAAAGGCATAAAAATAAAGAGCAAGAAATAAAATTCAAGAAATAAAGTGCATAAAGTAAAGTTATCACAATAATAATGTTAGTATTGATGTTAGAGTTAATGAATCGATTCAGGACAAATTTAGAGCTATGTTACGCAATCGCAGCATAATCTATTAGGAAGATCATACTATGGGATGCCGATCAATAACAATTTATGTATTATACATGTTAGAGATATGATAGAAACCATATTCCTAAAACATGTAGCACAAGTAAAAACCAAGGAGAGATTAAGCACTAGGGAAAGGATATTGGTCCATTACATTAATCATTCTTCATGATAAATTAGGACAAACTTATGCATCAATCCAAAGTACCTCAAATGATCCATGATCAATTGGAAGGTAGATTTGAAATGATGAAAGTTTATTAAGCATCAATCCAAACTTCGTGAACAAGATGGACTCTAAATCATCCAGTTGATCAAGAGAAAAAGAAAAGTAAAAGAAAGAGATGGAGAGAAATGAAACAAAATTGAACCATAACTTTGATCAAGTTATCATCAAGATCAACCACATATCTTGGTGGATTAGGGTTTTCAACCTATCAACACCCAAGGTCCATTGATATTGACGAAACCAATGTGTCATACCCCAATTTTTATTCCTAAGGCCCCACCTCATTTGCATCTTTATAATGCATCAAGATCACAAACTTGGTTATCCTCTAACCCTTTCATTTTTGGGTTGTATTTGCAGAGATCATCAAGCATCTCTTTGTGTATCTTTCTTTTTGTACTTATATGCTTTATAACTCACTAAACAATAATCAAAATTCAAAAATATATGCTTTGTCCCTTTTGCGTCTTTTGCAAGGTAGGGTTTGGAATCAAGAGCATCAAGTGATTGTCTTCTCAGCTAGGGTTTTATTTCCTCAAGTCAATGTGTAGTTAACCATTGATTTTTAAGGACCATTCATCAAAGCATGACTTCTAATATCAAAGCATAGGGTATCATGCATTATTAAACTTCATTTTATCAAGGATGTTTCAAGGTTTGATGCCTTGTTTCTCAAGAAATATCAAAGGTTCGTGTGTTTATTTCCATGCTTTCATCAACAAGTTTCCTTAAGTCATTGCAAGTTTCATCAAAGGACATTCAAGAGTACATCATTTTAAGTTTATATGATCATCAATGTGCCTTGAAATGCAAGAAAATGTCCAAGGTTGCAAGTTTGTGCAAAGAGGTTTAACCAAAAAGTCAAAATTTCAAGTCCAAGTTCAAGAGCCAATTATGTTTGGAAGATCATCAAAAGTTTGGAAACATTAGAGGTCACTTTGTGGACGTAGTGAAATTTGACCTAAATTCAAGTGTTATTTATCTAACTTCCAAAGATCATAACTCTCTCAATTTTCAAATTTTGTGGGTAGTTATTTTTGCCAATTATCATATTTGATACCCTTTACAAGTTTGTTTCACGGATCAAAGGCCAACTATACTTGGAAAGCCATGAAAAGTTTGAAGACATTATAGGTCATTTTGGACTTAGAATTATTTTGATCTCTGATTAGAGATTATCGTGCCAACTTTGCAAGCCCGTAACTTTTTGCTTAAGCATCCAAATGAAACCTTTCTTTTCACACTGTATTCTTTGTGATGACGTGATCATTTTGCAAAAAGAATGATCATTAAAGATCAAGGGTACAAGATTTCCCAATGGTTTGAACATGGACTCATGGAACTGAAATTTTCTCATGGTCATAAATAGCAATTCACTCAATTTTCAATTTTAAGCCAAAGTTTGCATGTTTTTGTCTATGATGATGTTAAGAAATATCTAAGGATTAAAAACGACCCAAAATTGGAAGGATTTCACTATGTTTTGGCTGACTTTGCAAGCAAGGATGATCACACTTTTGTCACACTTGATTCACACGAATTGCAATAAATTCTCACATGTATCCCATTCATTCACCTCAGCTATAAATAGAGGAAGCATTTGCATTGAAAATTAAGCTTAGAAAGCCTCCAGAACCTGTACTCGAGCTCCAATTTTACACTAAATTTTTGAGTTTTCATTTTCAAATTCTAAGCTCTTTCAACCTTGTTTCTTGTTTCCATTAGCTCCTTCGGCCCCCTCTAAAACTTTTGTAACAAATACCAAGCTCTAAGACTCACTGAAGTGATCTAACCAGATCCAACTCTCAACATTTCCGATCATTATTTGGACAAGGTAGTTCTGAGCATCTTTTGGACTAAAACAAGTTACCATAATGTAGCATGATGCTCTCTGATCATTTCCCCTAACTTACCTTGTGTTGATCGTTCATATTTGGCATTTAGTTTCTCTTTTCGTGTTTTCATTTTTCACTGATTTTCCTTCTAATTCTCTCTGCTCTCTTTCAATCAATGGAATTGAAGCATGATGTTGAGTTCGCATTGATGAAACAGTCCCAATGGTGGTGGTTTTGTGACCTAGGTTTGCAAAATGCCAAACTCCGGTGAGCAACTCACTGGAGAAGATGACCCGAAGTGCCCTCGTGGTAGCCTGAGGTTGTTTTAATTTAAATTTGATCCAGCGCATTATTTCATTTAGAGTCCACCGTGTTTCTTTAGATCTGGACCTTTTGATCTATTTTTAATGAAATATGATGGCTACGTATGTGTTTAATCCTTATCCTTTGATTAGATATGATGGTTGTGCATTTTTGTTCCATTTTATTTTCATTTTAATTATTTTAAATTTCTCATTTATTTTGAAAAATTATAAAAAATAGCTCCCTCTGTCTTTTCACTCCAATTTTTTTCTATAATTTTCTAAAAAATATTTTATATCTTATGTGCATTTTTTCTCATTTTTACTTCATGATTTGATATTTTTCATTATTTTTCTAATTTTGCATGCAATTTAATTTGTTAAAAAATACTTTTATGCATTTTTAAATTCTCCAAAAAAATATATTATGTGATCCTTGACTTGTTTCTGACCTATCTTAATTTTCTTGAGCATTTAATATTTGTTTAGAGGCTTCATCTTGTTTTTCTCTTTTATTTCCATTTAAAAATTATTTTAAAAATCTTTTTCATACACTTTATTTGTTTAATATTGCATTTTAGCCTGGTTGCTGGTTGTTGCTTTGGATCATGGAATCTTGATCAAATTTTTCCTCAATTTCAATGGACTTTGGGTGTTGATGAGGTTGGGTGAATCTTCATCAATTCAAATCTACCATTAAATGAATAATTGATCCATTCTTGGTGCTTTGGGTTGATGATAGGTTTAGTGCCTTAATCTACCAAAAAAGGTGATTGAAATTGATGATAAATGAATCTCAAGTATTTATTCAATTTGGTTTTTCTCTTCATCTTTACTTCTTCTTTTTCTTTTTCTTTTCTCTTGATCAATTGGATAATTTGGTGTCCATCTTGTTCATGATGTTTGGATTGATGCTTGATGAACTTTCATCATTTCAAATCTACCATTCAATTGATCAATGATCATTGGAGGTACTTTGGATTGATGCATAAGTTTGTCCTAAGTTGTCATGAATGATGATTGATGTAATGGATCAATCTCCTTGCCTTAGTGTTTGATCCCTCCTTGGTTTTTTACTTGTGCTACATGTTTTAGGAGTATGATTTATATCATATTTCTAACATGTATGGTACATAAATTGTTATTGACCGGCCTCCCATAGTATGATCTTCCTAATAGATTGTGCTACGATTGTTTAACATAGCTCTAAATTTGTCCCGAATCGGATCATTAACATTAACACTAACAATATTATTGTGCTAACTTTTATTTTATGCCATTTAATTTTCTTGCACCTTTACTTTTATGTCATTTAATTTCTTGCTCTTTATATTGCTTTTACTTTTAGCATTTATATTTCATATTGTTTATGTTTATGCTTCTTTTTCCTCTTTCCACTTGGACTTTTCTTTTGTTAAAAAGACATTAATAAAGGAAAAACCCCTAAAAAACTTGTAATCACTCTTGGACTATGGTTATTATCCTTTGCTTGACTTGGAGTTTGACCTATGGGCTTAGAATTAGGCTTCCCATGCTTGGAGTTTGGTTATCGGAAAATTGGAATTTCATCTAAAACCATGCTTTGTCTGAGACCTGGAGTTCCTCTAATACGTGTGGCCTTGAATCAAGCTTGGGTGCTTTACCTAGTTGTCTGAGACTTTATTTGTCTGAATCATCTTGTTGCTTGTGGCTTAATCCAAAGGAATGGGATTTTTGTCTTGACTCTTGTTAAGTGCTGGCTAGATTCTGGTTAGTACACTTGCACACACTTGCACTTTATTGCTTTCATTAGGGTAGTTTCTTCATCTCCTCCCCTTCTTAAAATTTCAAAATCTTCTCCCTTTTTTCAAAACCTTCTTGTTTTCAAACTTGAACCACTTTCTCAATAAACCTTAACTTTGTCAAGTGATTTTAAAATTCTTTTTCTCAAATAAATGCTAATTCATCTTAAGCATATCAAAACAATTTCAAAAGACTTAAAATACACACAACTCATTCAAACTATTTTGTGCCCTTTGTGCACTTTTCCTTTTAATACCTTTTCTCAAGGATTAGACATGAGTCATTTTCATAGTTGAGATGCGATTCTCCTATCCCCATAGTAATTTTTGATGTTCATTCGTTTCCACTTGAGAGAGTTAGTGGCATACTTGATGATTTCTATCCAAGTTGGAGCCCTTCTTAATAGTGATGCAAAAGTTCATTTTCATATACTTGTGGGTGATTAGTTGAGTTTTCTCCTTAAAATGACAAAGTGTCTTTCCATTTAAAATCAATTAAAACAAACACTTTTTTATTATTTTTACCATGAACTACGAGGTTTTGATCCTCCATTTCACTTTGTGGGTACGTAGGCACGAGGCTCAGGAAGTCTTGTCAAACACCAAAGATCTTAAAAACTATTTCTCCTCTCATCTCCCCAATCACTTGCAAACAACCAGTTTTAAGCTAAACATAGATTTTCAAGAGGTTCCTATAGAGTATTATAGATGTTTTGGGTGCTAACACATTCCCATTGCAAAATCAACCCCCTTACCTTAGTCTCTCTGTTTTATTAGTTTTGTTTTAAAACATATGTGGGTTTTATTCGCTCTTTTCCCATTCCTTTGGAAAAAATAAAGTGTGGTGGAGACTCTTGCTTTATGAGTTAAGTTAATCAATAACTTAATCTCAATTTGTCCCCGCTACAGAAAAGTGTCGACTCTGCTAGGGAGTAGTCCCTAGTGGGTTTAGCCTAACTTGTCTATCTGTGTTTTATTATTATCTGATGTTTCCTTTTGTTTTTTTGGTGCTTGGTGATCTCTTAGTGGTGAGCAAGTCCTATACCCAGACTTGAGTGAACTTGAGATATGATGGTTTGGCTTATGTGGAGTTAATCCTTAATAAGCTGACTTGAGATCCCCAACTCAGTGTAGGCCTCCTTGAGGGCAAGTATGCTGAAGAAGTAAGTTGTGAAGGCATTTTACTTTCAAACTGAGAGCCCGAGAAGCTGAGGACCTTAGAACCCTTTAACCCATCTTGGCCTTTTTAGGACGTAGTGCGGTGACTATTCAGGTGTAGACTTGGATTAGTTGTTACGCAATACTACACTCAGACGAGTTTCTCTTGAGAATATTATTGGCTGACGAGTAGTCGTTTAAGCCGGTAATATCCAAAAGATGGAATCACGACTCTGGGAACTTTATAGAAGCTTGTTGTATAGGTGATTTACCCCTAGTACATACCTTGTGGGTGATTCTTACCCTTGACTCCATGCTCGTGACGTCGAACCCTTGAAACTTGTTTGTGATCTTGTTTGTGATTGTTGCAAAATCATGCACTCATGCATTCATGAACATCCTATTTCACTCAATTTTCAAGAAACTTAGATATTCTCTTTGCAAACATCGCAGATATTATGATCATGGATATTGGAAGGAGGAACACTCAGAAGTACAGTTTCAGAGCTCCTGATCTCAAAGAATTAAGAAAGCTAGCATCCTTAGTGGTTGATCCTGTAGATTTCAAAGCTCGCCATGGAAGACTTTTGGCTATTCTCTCCACCAATGTTGAAGATGGAATTCTTAATACTCTGGTTCAATTTTATGATCCTATTTATCGGTGCTTCACAATTTTAGATTATCAGCTTATGCCTATCTTGGAAGAGTATGCTTATCTTTTGGGTGTGCCAGTTTCTGACAAGGTTCCCTTCGGTGGTTTGGAGGAGGTTCCTAAATCACAAGTCATTGTATCAGCTATTCACTTGAAGAAATATGACATAGATGACAATCTTGTTGTCAAAGAAGGCATTCAAGGGTTGACTTCTAAGTTCTTGATTAAGAGAGCTACTTCTTTTGCTAGTGTTGTTAGCATGATGGCTTTTGAGGCTATCTTAGCCTTACTTATCTATGGATTGGTCTTATTCCCTAACATTGACAACTTTGTTGATGTTAACACTATTCGGACATTCTTGATTGAGAATCATGTTCCAACTTTGCTTAGCAATACTTATTTCTATATCCATCATAGGAATTCTAAGGTAAATGGTATTATTGTATGTTGTGCACCTATACTATACACGTGGTTTATTTCGCACTTGCCACAGTCACCTATCTTCAAGGAAACAAGAGCTGTTTGAGGTGGTCTCAAAGGATCATGTCCCTTACTAATGCTGACATCACTTGGTATTCTTCTGTATACGATAATGTTAATATCATTGATAGTTGTAGGGAGTTCTCTAATGTACCTCTTCTTGGTACACAAGGTGGAATCAACTACAGCCTTAGTTTAACAAGACGTCAGCTTAGATATACCTTGAAAGATAAACCTAATAACATTCTGTTGGAGGGTTTGTTTTTCCAAGAAGGGAAGGATACTCAAGGTTTGAATAAGAGAATGTGAAAGCTCAAATGGTTTGACTAAATTTTGGTAAAACATAATGGTGGAAAAGATGCTCCAACATGAAGATTTATGCCCCAGACCAAAGATGTCGAATAGAATGTCACAGCATGTAGATTCGACATCTTGACTATTAAAGCAGGCTTGTTTCAAATCTGTTCCAAGATTCAAGGCGCGATTGGCAGTGGATCAAGGATCAAAGATATGAAGCCCAACAAAGTAGAAGACTATAAAAGAAGACCAAGACATAGGCAAAAAAGAGAGAGAGGATGACATAGACTTAGGAATCTTATTTTGTAAAGTAGGGTTGGTTTAGGTTTTGAGAGACGTAGGTTTCTCTTGTAAGTCTCTCTCTGTATCGATTTGATGTAGTGTGGTAGACATAGATATTTGTACAGATTCAGAAGCCCGTAGGCAATGAATCGTGTAGTGTTCTTGGATGAAGCTTTGAAGAAAATCCACGTTAACGTGTTAGTCAAGGATACTTGACTAAACTTTGTATTAGAAGGGGTGTCTTTCAATAGGTAGATACAATTATGAGGTAGTAACTGTTATATAATCACAGGTTGTGATTTAGGGAGTGAGATGGGTTTCTCTTATCAATTAGATGTGACTTCTAATGATAAAGACTTCATTGGGTAGTGATAGGTTAGTGTGGGTACTTTCTGTAAACCTGAGGTTGTTTACATAAAACTATACTACTGATAGTGATTTCTTCTTCCTGGATTGGTATCCCTCAGATGTAGGTGAGTTACACCGAACTGGTTCATCATATTCTGTGTTGTTTATCATTATGATATTCTCAGTTTAGTCTTGATTAACATGTTGGATCAAATATCGTGACATCTGTGATTTTGCAATTCTGATATTCAAGATATCAGTCTGCTTTTGTTCCTCTGCGTTTAAATGTTTATGCAGAACAATGTCGTGACATGTGTTAGGACATCTGCTGTCTATATTGCCAGAATTTCAATTGGTATCAGAGCAGGCATCCTGTCTCGTTCTGGATGAGATCTTTGGGAGATACTTTCTGGCATTTAAACAAGGAGGAGTTTTGAAGATAAGATCAATCAACTCAGACATACTCAAGGGTATTAATAGATGGGATGGATGTTCTGGATCGAAGGTAACAACTCAGAGGTTGTTCATGTTGCTGAGGAGGTTCTACAACAACTGTGGGAGAAATGGCTAGTTCTCTTGTTGGGGTGTCTTATAAGATATTTTGACAACTTATTAGGGCAAGCAGAATTTATTCCTTGGTGGTTCCACTGCATGTGTTTTTGATGGAAGAGCTCTGGAATTATGGGATTCTGGAGTTATTGCTGAAGACAGATGGTGGAAAGTCTCAATCGTCGGCCTCTATAGTTGAAGATATTTGCATCTTTTTATTCCAAAGTCGGAGCGATGGAATGAAGGGAGTTGTTGGAAGATGTCTGTTATGGTGACTTGGTACTTGGAAATTTGGTTCCATGGTGCAGTTTGAAGCCAATTGAAGAGGAGAGGAGTTGAGTTTAAGTTTATCAAGTTCTTGCTCTGGGAGTTTGATAAATTGTTGACCGACTAGGTTGTCAAAGATACTTGAGAATTCTCTCAAGTCCACTCATAAAGGCGTCTTAGTCGTGCATCTGGAGTCTTCTAGTTATTCTTCTGACTAGAAGGTGTTTCCATGAAACACAACCTGAAGAAAGTGGAGGTGATTTATTTTCACCATCCAAAACAGCAAGGAAGGATTCATCTCTCTTAACCCTAAGGGTGGATCCAATCTGATTGAAGTTCTCAGAACTGTTGAGGTAAATAAGGTTCGTTCAGAGAGAATCCTAGTTACTTGAGTCAAGGGTGGTAGCCTTGGTATCTCAACACTGTTTGTCAAAGAAGATACTTGCAAAAGATTGAATTCTTGATAAGTGTTCATGAAGTGATCTGGTGGAGCTTAGCTACAACAGTGAAGAAGGGTTATTGGACAAGGATTTAAGATCAATTGCTATTTGTGGAATTCACAAGTATTTAATTGATTATACTTGAAAGTTAAGATTGTTGATGTCCAACAAGATGTTGGAACATCTCATCATTAGAGTTTGTGCAGAATTATGGGAAGGGTACTACATACACTTTAGCATCTGTTTTGGTCTTGGGTGTTGACCTAAGAATTGGCTTCAGTCTGGTGTGACAGAAGCATGTGATCTCTGGAGAGTTTCCTAGCAAGAAACTGGTCTGGACTTTGATGCTGTTGAAGATGAAGATGAAGACATCATAATCTTGATGGTTACTTCTTAGATCAGTTTATTTCTGATCTAGGAGGAATAGAGTGCTAGTGATGGCACAACTTGGATCAGTTTATTTCTGATCTAGGTATTGAGGAGCATGTGATCTTGCTCATTTTGAAGGTCAAGGCTAAGTGGTAGTTATCTTTGACTTTCTACAGACTGCTCTACTAAGGAAATTGGCATTCTTTGGTATAGCTATGGTGTAGTCTAGGACTACTTATCTTCTGAAGATTCAGACGTGGCAGGTGTGAAGTATTTGGAGTTTCAAAGCAGATAGTTATTCATCAAGGTGTGAGCTTGAAGGGAATATCTGTGATATGATTAAGCGGGATGGAGGTTGTCTACTCAAACTTGGTGGTTGAATCAAGTCTATGAGAGCATGGAACTCTTGTTCTGTAATAGGGAGGAGGTTCTTCTAAGTGGCAGAAGGAGGAGCTTTTTCAGCAGTTGGATGTCGTATCAGAATATTCTGACATCTAGCTTAACATCAGGATCTCAGCTGGTGATGTGGCACATCAGCTTAAGATAAGGTGATCTACAGAAGAATGGAAATTATGGATGCTTCAAAATGGTCTATCTCATGCAGTTTGCGGGAGTTGTGGTTTGAGAAGATGTTACATGTCTAGAGGCTTGGTGGATCCAAGATGTCTTGCTATGGAGCAAGTAGGTCATGTGACTTGAAGATCATATTTGAAATTCTGGCACAGATATCAGATGTCTTATACAGATGTTGAGACACTGATATCCAACACAATGAACAAGATAATAATTAAAAATAACAGTGCAGAAAGTAAATAACACAGCGATATGTTTACCCAGTTCGGTCTAACACACCTACTCTGGGGGCTACCAAGCCAGGGACGAAATCAATATACGATAATATCAATTCACAGATCATACAAACACCGAATAATCTGCTCACTTAATCACTACCCTTCCTATGACTTCTACCTAAGACTCACCTAGGTATGAGGCCCTCCTCAAATCCCTCTACAACCACAACCCGTGATTGGTACCTTTCCACACAAGAAACAAACTGAAAGTCACACTTTCAAGACACACAATTCTCAATACTTCACATCTTATGAGAATTGACACACAAGAAACTCAATACTTAAAAGCTTATGAGTAACTTGACAGAACTTACAACACAAAACACAGTCCTTATACTGTTATCAGAATGATACCAGTTAGGCTCACAAAAATACACTCGAAAACCCTAAAAAACACAAGTAAGTTCCACACCTAAAACTAGGTTTACATCAGTCAATATATATCAATTAATCTGGACTGAATTGGGCTTCAAAAACGCAGCAAATAGACTGCTCACAAATCTGCAAAATTAACTCCAACAAAATAGGTCTTCAATCCAAAGTTTCCTATTATGTCTCCATAATTAGAAACAGCAGCAAATCCGAAAACCAACAAATAACCACAATCCAAAAATGCTTTGGATGCCACATAGGATAACCAAATATTCACATAATATTCAGTAACAAATCATAGTAACAGAACCTGCATTAAAACTGACTTCACAGCGCGATGTCCTATGAGCTGCCATGGAACATCTTCATTCGACATGTTGAAAGCAGACACTTAGAACATTATGATTCAACATCTTGCTGCAATAATAGTGTTAGCAAAATAAATGCCAACCACAAAAGCACAGAAATAACAATCTCCCCTTTTGGCTTATTTTGGCTAAAACTACACACACACAAACAAACTTGTAAAGAAGCACAAATAGCCAAAAAAAAAATCCATATATCAGACAGCAGCGAAAACACAAAAAAAATCCAGCATAGCAACACTCCCCTTCAGCTGCAAACAAACACTCAGTACAGCAAACAACTCATCATAGTAAACTGGCAAAACTCCCCCTCAACAGCAGCAACATTCCACATTCTCCCCCTCAACTACTGCAGCAGCACAAGCACACAAGCACTCCCCACAAAAACATCCACAAAAACATCCACACAAACATACTACTCCCCCTTTTTAGCCATAAATATGACAAAGGTAAGTAGAACAAGTCAAAGTAAAAATAATCCAGAGTAAATATCAGAATACATAACAAGGTTATTCAGGTGTTTAGACAAAAACAACAAAAGCAAAATAAAACTTTTACAGAAATTATGCCATTATTCTGCAGCAGCATCTTTGTCAGACTTTGCAATGTCTTCACTCTCTCCATCAGCAACAGCATCAGTATCAGTATCACCACTCCTAGATCCTGAGTCATCTGAACTCTGCTCACATTCTCCATCAGATTCTACAGAAGCATCACCTTCAGCAGTTCCTTGGTCCTTACTAGCTGTCCCAGCAGAAGCATTCCTTTTCTCCATGAAGGTCTTGATCAACTGTTCAAGTTTGGCCTTCCGAGCAGTGTCTCTTCTAATGGATTCTTCCAGTTCCTGGCAAGTTTCTTGCAGCTGAGCAATGATTTCATCATCAAGATTAGCATGACTGGAAGTCTGTGAAGATGTCCCAGCAATGTCTGAGACATGTGCTCCACCAAGTAGCTTGTAATGAAGGGATAGATGAGGTTTCCTTTTGAGTGCAGTGTCACCCCTCAACACAAGATTAGGACACTATTCTAGAATAATACCACAGATCAAGGAAGGGAAATAGATAGGCATCTTGACAGCAGGTGAGCTAGCTTGTTTCAAGATCTGCTCAAAGATGTATGATCCAAAATCAAAGGCAATCTTCTTCCCTATAGCATATATGAATCTGCCAAGTGTAGAGGAAATAGTAGATGTGTGATTTGTAGGAACCCAATTTACCACAGTAATCCTGTGGAGGATGGCATATTTGACACTTATTTTTCCAGACGACAACTTCTCTGCATTTGGCCAATGTCGCATACAGCCACCTGTAATCTCCTTACAAACAGTATTGTCTGTTACCTCCAACTCAGGTTGGGGTTCCTTGCTCCTGCCCAGATAGTTGTTGATAATTTCAGGTGAAAAGGTGACAACTTCTCCTCTCACAGATACTTTTCTGAGATTGTTGCCCCTGTTCTCATCACACTCTTCAGATATATTCACCACAAATTCTTTGACTAGATTTCTATAGCAGGGTCCTAACTTGGACATTGTTCTCATCAATCCAGCCGCAGCAATGAGCTCCAAGATTTCTTTGTACTTTTTGAAGTCCTTCCCCAACTCTCTCTCCAGAGCAATCCTTCTTTGATCAACAATTTTCCATCTATCTGTATTTCTCATAGAACTTTCAGTAGAAGCCTTCTTGCAGGTGGAGGTTTTTATACCAATGATGTCCTGGACATCTGTTTCAACTTCATAGTCAGAATCACTTTGATCAATAATTTTTCTTTTCTTAGTGGGCACTACAACCTTGCTCCATTGTTTAGGAGGCCCTGCTTGAACTTTTCTTTCCCCACCTCCAGATTTACCACGCAATTTCGACGACTTGGAGCCTTCACTTATCACAGTTTTTCCTCTTCTTCTCTGAATTTTTGTCAGCATTCCAGCAATAGGTTCCTCATCAGAAGTGAGGTCATCAACATTAATGACATCATCAGTCCTTACATCAGCTTTCCTTTTATTTCTTCTTTCACGGTCCACATGCATGGGAACATCACCATCAGTCCTATCAGTAGGGCTGCTATTGATATTTTCTGTCACTGATGTTGGAACATTAGACCCGACATTTGCCTTAATTCCACTCAGAATCGAGGCAACAATCCTCCTAATTTCCTTATCCTTTTTTACAGCATCATCATCAGTGGAATTCTTGTTCACACCACAAGATTTAGTAACTTTCTTCTTCTCAACTAAGCCAGATTTAGATCCCTTTTCAGCCACGTTTTTCTTAGGGCTTACTTGGTCAGCATACAAACTAGTCATGGAGTGGACTTTCTTCCTAGGTGAAAGAGGTTTAGAATTCTTACCTGGAGTATTGACATTCGTTGTGTGAGAAGCTTGTTGTTTGCCTTTAGGGTCAGCCGACATAACATTCAAATGAGCAATGTCGAGCACAAGGTCAGAGAGATTTATCATCCGCAATGATTCTTCATCTCCAGCATTAATTCGTGGAGAACCAGGGTTATCAAGGGAGCCGTGCATGGATTCGGAGTTAGGATGTTGAGACATGTTTGATTGATCACACGGTACAGTCATGAGAATGTTAGGAGAAAACCCTAAGACGCGTGAGCTTTGAAGAGAAGGTGCAAGAGGAATTTGTGTAGAGTAAGTTTGCTAAAAATAAGGTGTGTTTGCTTGCCTATTTATACTTTTGAGGACTGGGCCCAGAGTAGAGCGGTATTCACAGAATTTGATTACCCGACTCGCTTTAATTACACATTTATCAAATTCTCCTTCTAAACTTACCTTGCTGGCATACTTACTAAGTTTAAGCTCATTATCACATTTTACCAAGCAAACATCATGAGTTTCTTTACAATTTATCAGCACATGTTCTAACTTGATAGTCTTTCCAATATCTTTCTTAGTCTCCAAGCTTATGTTAGTGTTCTCAGAACTCCATAGATAACAATTATCCGACGCTCTTTTACCACTCATGATAATCTTACCCTTCTTGTTTGTTATCTGACATTCAGAATTTGTAAAGTTGACCTTGAGACCTTGATCACATAATTGACTTATGCTGATCAAGTTTGCATCTAAACCTTCAACAAGTAATACCTCCTCCATATAGGGTTGTCCTGCACAGTCCAGTTTTCCAACACCTGTTACTCTCCTTTTTGATCCATTACCAAAGGTCACGTTCTTAACAAGATGAGACTTAACATCTGACAGACATCCCATGATACCAGTCATGTGCCTGGAACATCCACTGTCGAAGTACCGCTTTTCCCTTGCAAAGACACTGAAGGACTTATGAGCTATGTGTTCCTCTGCAGTACTCTTTGGAGTCCACACTTTTGTTGCCCTAACCCACTCTTGTTTCCTACTAGACTGTAAGCCATTCTTGGGGTAGCCATATAATCTGTAGCAGAAGGGTTTTATATGTCCAAGCCTTCCACAATAGTGGCATTTCCATCTTTGATTCTTGTTTCTTGTGAAATTCTTCTGATGTCTGCGAGGATGTTGCAACATGTTATACGACATCTTTGATTCCTTTTCAGGTTGAGCAAGTGTCACTTCAGGCCATTTTTCCTTGTCTATCTCGCTGGAACTTTCAAACCCGAGACCCCTAACATCTCCAACATCTCTCCCTGACTTCAGAATCTCATCAAGCACATCAGAGCTGCTATTAAGCATTCTGACTGTTTTGATGACATTATCCAGTTTGGAGTTCAGAATAACTACTTCATTTTTTAGATCAGAGATAGTAGCCAGATGCTCTACCTGTTCAGCTTTTAGATGAGCAATGATTTTCTTTTGTTCTTCTTTCTGCTGACACACTTCTTCACTTTTAATGCATAAGTTCTTATAGGAAGCAGCTAGCTCTTCAAAAGTAAGATCATCACTGACTGATTCTTCATCAGACTCACACACACCTGTTACTGTTGTGACCCTCTTTTTGGACTTCTCATCAGTTTCAGTTTCAGAATCGTCTTCTGACCATGAGACGGATAGCCCCTTTTTTTGCCTCTTGAGATATGTGGGGCACTCAGACTTTACATGCCCAAAACCTTCACACTCATGACACCGAGCTCCTCTCTCTTGGTTAGAATTACCTTCAGTGCTGGTATTTCTCCCAGCATTCTGATTTTTACTGATGTCGGATGGCTTGTCCTTAACATTTGATCTTGACTTCCAATCCATCTTTCTAAGTACTTTGTTAAATTGTTTGCCTAGTAACACCAGATCTTCTGAGAGGCCTTCATCTCTGTCCATATTACTTTCCCTTTCTGAATCACTTCCCTTTGACACAAAAGCTATACTCTTCTTCTTTTCAGTCTTTTCACTGATCCCCAATTCAAATGTTTGAAGTGATCCCACAAGTTCATCCACTTTCATTTTATCTATGTCCTGAGCTTCCTCAATAGCAGTCACTTTCATGTCAAACCTCTTAGGTAGAGATCTGAGGATTTTTCTGACCAGTTTGCTGTCAAACATCTTCTCACCTAGAGCACTTGAAGCATTAGCTATTTCAATAATGTTCATGTGGAAGTCATGAATGCTCTCATCTTCCTTCATCTTCAAATTTTCAAACCTGGTAGTGAGAATCTGAAGTTTTGATATCTTTACTTTTGAGGTTACTTCATGAGCAATCTTCAGGACCTGCCAAGCCTCTTTAGCAATGGTGCAGTGTTCAATCAACCTGGAGATATTCTTATTAACACCATTGAACAATGCATTCATGGCTTTGGAATTCCCTACAGACCCTTTGTAATCTGCATCATCCCAGTCTTCCTCTTCCTTCACCACATCAGTAGGGGTACCTTTTTCATCTTTAACCTTAGGGGGCTCCCATCCTTTTATAACAGCTTTCCATGCTTGATCATCCATGGATTTGATGAAGGCTATCATCCTTGGTTTCCAATAGTCATAGTTGGAACCATCAAGCAGAGGTGATTTGTTCAGAAATCCTCCATCCTTGTCCATTGTACCAGAAAGTACCTTCCCTGAATCTCACCCAGAACCAAATAAGGGTGCAAGCTCTTGATGCCAATTGAAATTCTGGCACAGATATCAGATGTCCTATACAGATGTTAAGACACTGATATCCAACACAATGAACAAGATAACAATTAAAAATAACAGTGCAGAAAGTAAATAACACAGCGATATGTTTACCCAGTTTGGTCTAACACACCTACTCTGGGGGCTACCAAGCCAGGGACGAAATCAATATACGATAGTATCAATTCACAGATCATACAAACACCGAATAATCTGCTCACTTAATCACTACCCTTCCTATGACTTCTACCTAAGACTCACCTAGGTATGAGGCCCTCCTCAAATCCCTCTACAACCACAACCCGTGATTGGTACCTTTCCACACAAGAAACAAACTGAAAGTCACACTTTCAAGACACACAATTCTTAATACTTCACAGCTTATGAGAATTGACACACAAGAAACTCAATACTTAAAAGCTTATGAGTAACTTGACAGAACTTACAACACAAAACACCGTCCTTATACTGTTATCAGAATGATACCAGTTAGGCTCACAAAAATACACTCGAAAACCCTAAAAAACACAAGTAAGTGTAGCAAGCGATTTTGGACGCGGTTCTTAAGCGCTGGTCGCTCTCTGCGATTTGAGCTTTGACTACAAGTCGATTCATTTTTTATCCTATTGTGAGCTGAATAAGGAAGGGAAATAGATGTCTCCAATTAACCCTGCTTTGAATACTGAGTTTAAACAGCGGTTTGTTAGGTTACGAATGCTATCAATGTGGGGGGCCTTTGTACTGGTTATTTATATTTTCGCCAATACTGTCTTCTTTCTTTTTTACCTGGGCAGAAGGTTTCTGGCGGGGAACAAGGATTAGGATGTTAGGACTAATGTTTTTGAATTATTGCTTTTGATTGATGGAGATATGGGATTTGGGTTTTTTGTTGATTGTGCTCGCTAAGATCTTTTCTTTCGATCTTATGCCTACGTATTCCCGTTTACCAAAACAGGGAAATCAGAGCGTTCGTAGTTCCTCCTATTCTATGGGAGGAAATTGGTTTTTGGTGTCTTGTTCAAAGCCCAAGACGTGAAGCGAAAGGTGGTTTGTATCTTGTTCAAAGCCCAAGATGTGAAGCTGAAAGGTCTATTTGTGTCTTGTTCAAAGCCCAAGACGTGAAGCTGAAAGACCTCGACTTTAGAGAGAATTTGTCATCTCTAAAGAGGGAGAAGGAGAATTACTTTAACTGGGATACGCGGATCCGAGCAATGCCATAATTTCCGAAGAAAAGGTTTTAACCTGAAGGAGAAGACTTTAACTCAGTGTAGAGCAATGCCATCTTTCCTTAGGAATTTCTCATGCTAAAAGAGGGACAGTGGCATGGATGTAGATGATCCAGAGGCTTGCCGCTTACAGCGATTAGATGAAGGGAAAAGAGTTATTGATGTTTGTGTACTGTGAACGAGGCACAGCTTTGATGCTAAAAGGTTGATTGGATCAACCAGTGGTTTTCTTATACAAAAGCCTAAGAGGAGGCTAATTTCCGCTAGGAAAATCATTATACAAAGCCTAAGAGGAGGCTAATTTCCGCTAGGAAAATCATTATACAAAGCCTAAGAGGAGGCTATTTTGTGTCTCGTACAAAGCCCGAGAGAGAGGCTAAAAGTTTTTGACCCGACGATAGAGTCTTTGTGTCTCGTACAAAGCCCGAGATAGAGGCTATTGTTTGTTTGACTCAACGAGGGAGTCTTTGTGTGTCTCGTACAAAGCCCGAGAGAGAGGCAAAAAGGGTTGAATCAACAGGAGAATCTTTTATACTCAACAAGAGAGTGTTTTTGTATCTCGTACGAAGCCCGAGATGGAGGCTAAAGGTTTGTTTCAGTTGAGTGACAGATCCAATATACTGATTTTAAAAGAGAAAATCAGTTCTTATATGAGCAACACTGTACTCAGGGATTTGATTTGAGGATCAGGGATATTTCCTTCACTGTGAGGAAATGGGAAATCCAAAGGGTATTGAGACTGTCCGAGTCTGCGGGTTTCCTTCCTATTTAACGAAGGGGGTCACTTGAGAATGTCTTTGAGACTCAAGGAAGTTAGACTGTCCAAGTCTAGAGTTTTATCTTTTGTACTATGCTTTGAGAAACAGTAGTAGACTCTATGAAAGGACTGTTCTAGGAGGATGACTAGGTTCTGTTCCTATACCTCTAGGAGTTCGTCGGGACAATTTGTACGAAGCCCAAGAGGAGGCTGGAAACTTTTAAGAAGCCGACGGGTCCTTGTACGAAGCCCAAGAGGAGGCTATCATTCCCGGAGGAAGAGATCATTATACGAAGCCTAAGAGGAGGCTGTGAATACTTCTAAGAAGCCGTAGTGTCCTTGTACGAAGCCCAAGAGGAGGCGGGGTTGCTTTTAGGAAGCCTGTGGGTCCTTGAACAATGCCCAAGAGGAGGCCGATGCTTTTAAGAAGCCCGTGGGTCTATCATCTCCTTTCCATTAGGAGAGATGACTCTTTTAAAGATAAAAACCACTGGTAAACGTGCGAGGTTTACTATCCAGTGACTTTTAGCTTTTAAAGAGGGTTCCTTAGTTAAGGTCCAAGATTATGACCGTAGTGGGTACCCAAACCCCGAGACATTCAAGGCAAGCTATCCACAAGGAATAGATCAAGTCAGGAAAGTTCGAGAATTTGGAAGAAACTCAAAGATGCCATTCACGGAGAATACATTCATCTTGGGGAGTAGAGCTTCTTGACGATTCCTAAGGAGGACAGCCGAAGAGAAAACTGTATCTGGTGCTCCTATTAGGGATCTAGGCGTCTATTTCTACGAATAAATGAAACGGCGTCACCTAGTTCTAGACGTAGTTGCCGGGGAAACTCGAAATATCTATACTATTATTACACAGTAGATATGAGTTTATGAAAGGAGACTTACAGTGAGCAGCCCCACAATACAGTTTATAATATGAAAGCAGTAAACGAAAGCGATAACCACTTACTCGGTTGTAGTGCTTCCATGCTGTTTGGTTAGTTGTTCAACAAAGAAAGATTAAAAACAACAGTATATTCAAAATCAAAGGAGAAAGTGCTTTGAAAAAGAAAGATTTGGGGCTTACAGCTCAAGGAGAGGCCCAGGGTTTTATCAGTGAGCGCACTGTTTGACTTTGTACAGCGGGACTTATACAAGTGACTGGGGCCCAAAAAAGGTTTTCTGTACAAAGGGATGGGTCTTACACTCTCTCAAGAGGCCCAAAAAGGTTTAAAGAAAAGAGTGGGGCTTATAACACGAGGGTAGGCCCAAATGATTTTTCATTTAAAAATGGCGATCGCGCCGGGGTTTTCTTTTAACGCGGAATGACTTATACAATAAGTGAGGCCCAAAATGTTTTGGTTAAAAGGGGGATTGGGTCTTACACTCTAATAGAGGCCCAAAGTGTTTTGAATGGGTCTTATAGCTCAAAGAGAGGCCCAGATGATTTTTATTTTTAAACGGGCGACGATCGCGCCGTTTACTTGTACAGAGGGACTTATACAATGAGTGAGGCCCAAAAAGTTTTTGTACAAGAGGGGATGGGTCTTACACTCTCTCAAGAGGCCCAAGAGTTTTGAAAATGATTTATGAGGGTTGAATTAATCCAAAACCCTAATTTGTTTTCAAAATGTATTTAATTGAATAAAAATTCAATTAAAATGATCAAAAATTGTTTAACACATGGAAAACAAATTGTGATCTTGGATTAATGCTTCAAAAATTAAGTATTGACCTACAAAATAATTAGAAAGCATTAAAAGTTGCAAAATCAATGTAGAAAAAATATTTAAAATGCCAAAAACAATCAAAATATTAATTCTTTGAAAAAATATCAATTATATGAAATAAATAATATTTTTGGGATTTTTTGTGAAAATAAAATATTTTAACATTTTTGTGAATTATTAAAAAAAGAATTAACTCAAAATCATTAAAACTCAGAGAGAAATTAATTTTTGAATCAATTAAACAAAATCACAAAATTCAAATATTTGAATTTCTAAAAATGGCGCCAAGAACAAGCTGAAGAACACGCGCGTGTTCTTGGTTTCTCAGATTTTGCATTTTCTATCCAATCTCCATGAATACGTAATTATAACATGCAATCCACATATCATTGTGCTCGTCTCAACCTCACGATCATGTCTATGTACATTAATTTCATTTAAATTAAACATACAACAAGAAATCACGAAGAAACCTCAAGAACCCTAATTTCTGCATGAAGGCTAGGATTTTTGATACACGATTCAAACAATGCAATTAATTGAGGGAAAACATTCCATGCATGATTATGAACATATGGCCAAATTATTGTGCGAGGAAATATGCATAGATTGAGAGATGACCAAGTATGTGCTTACCTCCAAGTCGTGACAGCAACTTCAAAGTGATTTTTGATTTGGAGGTGTTATAGATGAGTGGTGATGATCTGAACAGCTTCCCTACACCCTATGGATTGTGTTTGGATGGTTGGACTTGATTGAAATTGGCTGGATCATTTTGTGGCACCTCAGCTGCACTTTGGTTAAAACCTTGAGCAACCAGCTGGTGATTTTGTGAAATTGATGTTTCAGAAGTAATCTAAGTGTTTGATCAGCTCATATGTGATGTATTTGAGGTGTGTGAGTGATTGGTTTGATTGGAATTGCTCTCAAACTCAAAACCCGATAGTGACTTGCCTTAGAAGGCAAAATTGGAGTGAAAGAAGAGATTTTGAGGAAAGCATCTGTTAGATGGCTTTGGTGTACTCAAACTGACCACAATTGAGCTCTATTTATAGTAGAGCAAGTTTGTTTTGCAAGGAATAGTGCATGGCAGCTGGTAAGTAGGTTTGGCCAATGTTGGCAAATGAAAATCCAAGTCTCCTCTAGCCATTGACTAGAGGTTAAGGCACAGAGCTTTGGTCCCCTTGGTCTTGGATAAGTCTTGACTGATTTCAGATAAGAATGGCTCAGTCCATGCCACCTTGATGGTTCCATTGAATGCCTCATTCCAAATTTGAAGTCTTGTCCCTATTTTGGCCATTCTAGGTTCAACATGCTATTTCTTATTCCATGGACTTTGGAGGCTTAGCTCAGTGATTGTCCCCTTTAGATTCAATCCTCTGAGGTGTCCAAGTGGATAGGAGCAATTGAATTTGGCTGATTTTGGTAAATCGACCAAAGTTGCAAATTCTGCCTTGCCTTGACAGATTTCAGCAAGGCAACTTGGCAATGTTGTATCTCATGGTGTAGGTTGAATTTGGCAATGTTCTTGGCCATTTTGGAAAGCTCTTACATGATACAACAACTGTTTGAACAAGTTTGGTTTTGATCTCTTTTGATTCCAAGTGAAAAATCCCCCTACATTTGGCAAAAAGTGAAGCAGAATCTGACTTAGTGAAAATTTCACTAAGTGTTGGAAAAAATGACATTTTCACTTTTCAACCACTTTGATCACTCCATAACTCAAAATCCTTAATGAATTGGAATGACTTGTAGTTGAAGTTTTTGTAGGTGATAATGAGGGCTACAAATCCATCTTTGGATGAGAAAAAATGGCCTTGTGGTTTAGGAGTTATGGTCCTCCAAAGTTGGTACCCTTGCCACTTTATTTTTAACTTAGAAAAATTTCTAAGTTTTATGGTTACCCCTTTTACAAGTTATCTCACTTTTCTTGATTTTTCTTGATGAATGATGATTCAAATCATACATTAACATCATTTTAGGGTTAAAAATCCATTTTGGTGAAAAATCTCAAAAAGTCAAAGTTGACTTTTGTGCACGGTTGACTTTTTATCAGATGAATTCCAAACTGTGCAATTCTTCAGGAAATCATGTCCTTGACCTAAATCAAACTTTATGGACATGTTCCATGGGTTTCATAGGGTATATTCAATCATGTATTAGGGTTTGGGAGCATGTCCTGGTCAAAAGTCAAAGTTACAGTTGACTTTTCCCTTAAAACCCTAATTGTGGTGCAGATGAAATTGAGACTTGTTGCCCAAGCTTCTTGGATTAATCCATTGTCCCAAATGGATCAACATGGTATATTAGAGACCCTCAAATCATCTCTTGAGGTCTTGGCTCATGGTTTGTCCCAAAAGTCAACTTAGAGGTGAATTAGGTCAAGAAACCCTAATTCTTGATTTTTGATGAATGCATCCCCTGAGGCAAAATTGACTTGATGCATGGGTTCATGAGGTTCCATAAAGTATATTAGGTTATGTTTTGGATCAATGCCTTGTGCCCAGATGAAAATTTCCATCTGGAGGCCCTGGTCGACCAAAACCCTAATTTGGTGACACTGTCGATCTTGAGACTTGATCCACCTAGAAGGGAGCAGCCTTGTGCTTAATCCTTGAGGTGGGAGTCCTTTTTGATCCATTGTGGATGTTTAAGAGATTAGACAAGTTGAGGATCATGTCATTTCTTGATTGATCCTTTGTCTAAGCACTCAGAGAGGGCTTGAAACCCTAGTTTTGATTGTATTTGATGCTCACCAATTCCTTGAGGCATTTGATGAGGCATAATGGTTCATCCATATTGTGATGATGATTTTCACAATGATGGGAAATCTAAGTGGTCAAAATTTGGGGTATTACAGATGCCCCTATTTAATCTTCTTGGACCCGAAGGTGTGAATGACGAAGGGATTCGGGCATTCGGGGTGCAAGAGGATTAAATATCGGAATACCCAAAATTTTGATGGTGATTATGAATGGTAGCTTACGCATTCATCTTCTTTAGCTAAGCAATGATGCTTAGAAAAGGTAAACTTCCCCTCGATCCTGGTCTCCTACCCAGGAACTCGTCTTAGTTTCTGATTTAAACTTCCCCTCGATCCTGGTTTCCTAAACTGGTCTTAGTTTCTGATTTAAACTTCCCCTCGATCCAGGTTTCCTACCAAGGAACTAGTCTTAGTTTCTTTTGTCAATAAACTTTATTGACAAGGGACGCTATGTGTAGCGGTTTTCCCTCAAACTTCTCGCCGAATTTTCCTGGGGAGACGCCATTTGAGTGGGAAAAGATTTGATGTCAGACTTGCTGGGGAACCCATTCGTCTGAATTATAGAGGTACACAAACTTCTCTGTTTTGGAGACGCCATTTGTCGATTCTACTGGGGAAAGCGAGTCTCTTGAGAGACTGTTTTCGTTTGGGATCTTTCATCATACTTTTCTCGGGATCTTCCTGGAGAAACGCCATATGATGGGGTCCAATTTTGAGGTGCCGATGACCTTTTCGGAGCAAAACTAGTGTGCTGCCGAATCTCTGATCACGAGGCTTTCTCTGTGGATTTTCCTTAATCCGGGAAAGCAAGGATATCATCTTCGATGGCGAAGAGTGACATCTGTTGAAGGTTCTCTGATCTTTCAGAGGTTCAAATTATCAAAGTGGCCAAGTGCCGACTATGATCTAAAGATACACTGGTGGCGAGATTGTGCAGACGCAACACTTCCTGACGAGGAAAGAACTGACAAACTCGATTGAGAAAACTGTTTATCACTAGGGGACAAGACCGACTAGAGTGATAGTGATGCAATATGAAATGTGAATGCAAATCAAAAATGCATGAAGTACGTATGTATATGCTGACAAAACAAACGCGACATACAGACTAATGGATGAACACAATTGGATACTCGGCCGTCGCGGGGCAAAGAAGTACCGTTGGTTCAAAATAGCAATTCCACCTTGCTTAGGAGAGATAGTCCGGTTGAGAGCTATGTTGATCGGGCTTAGGAGATGAGAACTCGGCCGAGGTGTGTCAGACGAAACAAGGTCTCTGACATTTATTGATCCTTCATTCAGGAGTACTGGTTTAGAAGGAGTACTTTGATTCTGCACTTTGAAGTTCGCTTACTTTGGGAGAAGCGATCTATGTTCTTCTGATGTTCAACAGTCAAAAGAAATGCCATCTTTAATTTAAAAGCAGAAAAAGTTTAACAAGTAAATTTATTTTTGTTTTATTTCAAGAATCGCTGATTAAGTTTAAACAACGTCGTTCTGTAAAGCTAAAACAAGTAAAGAATTACAAACAAAAGCACAAGGGCTCAAATTTTATTGATAAGATGGAGATCAGCCAAACGCGTGATTCCAAAGAGTATATACAAAGTTAGAAAATGGTAATTTACAGGGAAAAGGGCTACGTTGAAACATAACGACCACTATCCTTCTACCAACTTTGAGTTCGGGACATCTTGAGCTTCCGTCGAAGATGACCTTGACTGGAGTTTTCCTCCGATGGATGATGTAACTGCTGCTGAGGGACTTGCCTCTGTTGAACATAGTTACTTGCCATTATCCTTAACTTTTGTCGGGATTGTACTATGAGATTTCCAATCCATCGGGATGATTTTTTTCATGTCTCTAACTTTTGCCTGGACCGCCCTTTCGGGTTTTCAATCCACCGAGACGTTTTTTTTTTTAGTTTTAGGCGAAGTATTTCTTGACTACATCAACATTTGTGGGGTAGGAAAATTCCTCTCCGTCCATGGTTGCAAGTCTCAAGGCGCCGCCTGAGAAAGCTTTCGTGACCACATAGGGGCCATCATAATTTGGGGTCCATTTGCCCTGAGAATCAGTGAGAAATGATTGTATCTTCTTGAGCACGAGGTCTCCTTTTCTGAAAATACGAGGTCGGACCTTTTTGTCGAACGCCCTTTTCATTCTCTGTTGATACAACTGACCGTGGCATAGTGCCGTGATTCGCTTCTCTTCGATCAGGTTTAGTTCGTCGTGTCGACTTTGACACCATTCAGCTTCGGTGAGCTTAGCTTCCATCAATACCCGGGTTGATGGGATCTCTACTTCTATGGGGAGAACTGCCTCCATGCCATATACTAGAGAGAAAGGGGTTGCCCCTGTTGAAGTGCGGACAGATGTTTGATAACCGTGAAGAGCAAAGGGTAATATTTCGTGCCAATCTTTATAGGTTACAACCATCTTTTGAACGATCTTCTTGATGTTCTTGTTAGCCGCCTCTACCGCTCCGTTCATCTTGGGTTGGTAGGGAGATGAGTTATGGTGTTCGATCTTGAACTCTGCACACAACTCTTTCATCATCTTATTGTTCAAGTTAGATCCATTATCAGTAATGATCTCGCTTGGAACACCATAACGGCAGATGATATTGTTTTTGATAAATCGGACCACCACTTGTCGGGTTACATTGGCGAATGACGCTGCTTCGACCCACTTGGTGAAGTAATCAATGGCTACCAGGATGAACCGATGTCCGTTTGAAGCCTTAGGTTCGATCAAGCCAATCATGTCGATTCCCCATATGGAAAAAGGCCATGGGGAAGAGAGAACTTTGAGATGTGATGGCGGTACATGAATTTTGTTGGAGTATATCTGACACTTGTGACACCTCCTCATGTACTTGTAGCAGTCGGATTCCATGGTCAACCAATAATACCCGGCCCTGAGAATTTTTCTCGCCATTGTGTGTCCGTTGGCATGAGTGCCAAAGGATCCTTCATGAATTTCTTTCATGAGCATGTCTGCTTCTGGTCCGTCGACGCATCGGAGCAAGACCATGTCAAAATTTCTCTTATAAAGAGTGTCACCGCTCAGGAAGAAGTTTCCAGCCAATCTTCTGAGGGTTTTCCTGTCTTTTCTGAGTGCCCCATATGGATACTCTTGTTTCTGAAGGAAGCATTTGATATCGTGATACCAAGGTCTGTCGTCTATGACTGCTTCAATCGCGAAGATGTAAGCGGGCCGTTCAAGGCGCATGATGTCGATCTTAGGTATGTCATTCCATCGACCTACACTAATCCTGGAAGAGAGAGTGGCTAATGCATCAGCCATGTGATTCTCATCACGAGGGATGTGATGAAAGTCGACTCTGTTGAAGAAGGGTAACAACCTTCTTGCATAGTCTTTGTAAGGAATCAATCTTGATTGGTATGTGTTCCAATCTCCTTTTATCTGGTTAATAACCAAGGCTGAATCGCCGTATACGTCCAAGTTTTTGATCCTTAAATCAATCGCTTCTTCGAGACCCATAATACAAGCTTCGTATTCGGCCTCGTCGTTCGTACATTTGAACGTAAGTCTGGCAGTGAAAGGAATGTGGGAACCCTGAGGGGTAACAATGATTGCCCCAATTCCGTTTCCATAATGATTGACTGCTCAGTCAAAGATAAGTCCCCACTGGGAAACTGGTTCTGGCCCTTCACTGGGTAGCGGTTCATCGCAATCTTTCACCTTTAGATACATGACATCTTCGTCTGGGAAGTCAAACCCGATTGATTCTTGATCGTCAATCGGTTGATGAGCCAAATGATCGGCTAAAATACTTCCTTTAACGGCTTTCTGAGCATGGTACTCTATGTCATATTCTGATAGTAACATCTGCCAACGGGCAATCCTTCCCGTGAGAGCAGGTTTTTCGAAGACGTACTTGATTGGATCCATTTCGGAGACCAACCAAGTAGTATGACGAATCATGTACTGGCGAAGACGTTTGGCTGCCCAAGCCAAAGCGCAACAAGTTTTCTCAAGAATTGTGTACCGAGTCTCGCAGTCGGTGAATTTCTTGCTTAGATAGTAAATGGCAGACTCTTTCCGTTTAGTTTCGTCTTGTTGGCCAAGTACACATCCCATTGAGTCCTCTAGGACTGTGAGGTAAATGATCAGTGGTCTCCCTTCCACTGGAGGTGATAGAATCGGAGGATTCAACAGATATTCCTTGATACTGTCGAAGGCGGTTTGGCAATCTTCTGACCAAACGCAATCCTGGTTCTTTTTGAGTAATCTGAAAATCGGCGCACACGTCGCGGTCATAAGGAATATGAATCTGGAGATGTAGTTCAAACGTCCCAGGAATCCTCTGACTTGTTTTTCAGTTTTCGGAGAAGGCATTTCTTGAATGGCCTTGACCTTGCCAGGATCAACTTCAATTCCTTTCTGGCTGACGATGAACCCTAGTAATTTCCCCGAACGGACACCGAAGGTGCACTTGTTAGGATTCAAGCAGAGCTTGAATTTTCTTAGACGTTCGAACAATTTTGACAGATGTTCAACGTGCTCATCCTCTGTTTTTGATTTTGCAATCATATCATCGACATACACTTCGATTTCCTTGTGTATCATGTCATGAAACAGAGTAGTCATGGCCCTTTGATAGGTTGCCCCGGCATTCTTCAAACCGAACGGCATTACCTTGTAACAAAAGGTACCCCATGGGGTAATGAACGAAGTTTTCTCCATGTCTTTCGGCACCATTTTGATCTGGTTATAGCCCGAGAATCCATCCATGAAGGAGAATACTTTGAACTTTGCTATGCTGTCAACCAGCATGTTAATGTGTGGTAAAGGAAAGTCGTCCTTTGGACTTGCCTTGTTTAGATCTCTGTAATCAACACACATTCTGACCTTTCCGTCCTTTTTGGGAAGGGGTACGATGTTGGCTAACCATTGAGGATATTCAGATGTAGCGAGGAAACCCGCGTCGATATGTTTCTGTACCTCCTCTTTGATTTTGATGGCCATGTCCGGGTGAGTCCGTCTCAACCTTTGCTTTACTGGCGGACATTCTGATCTCAACGGTAAGTGATGTTCCACGATGCTGGTATCCAACCCTGGCATATCCTGATAGGACCAAGCGAATACATTGGGGAATTCTTTGAGAAGCTTTATCAGATCCTCTCTGGCAGTTGGACTAAGCAGTGCTCCGATCCTGATTTCTTTTCTCTCTTTTTCTGAACCCAAGTTTACCATTTCCAACGGCTCTTTGTGAGGTTCAATGGACCTTTCCTCTTGTCTGAGTAGTCGGGAGATCTCTTCTGGAATTTCGTTGTCAACTTCTTCTTCAGCCTCGAATACCGGGAACTCAAAGTTGGGAGAAGGCATTGGATCGTATGTTTCAACGGGGTATAAAACAAGCAATCTGCATGACGTGATGATTCGTGTTTAGAAGAGATAGAGAAAATGCAAGTGTGTGCAGTGTTTTGATTTTACTGCTTGTTTTTATTATTTGTTTTTTTAGGATTACCATTTTCTAAAAAAGCAAAAAGAGAAAACAGCAATAAATGCGGAAATTACAGAACGACGTTATTTTATTAATGAACAAGTCGAATCTTGAAACTACAGCCCTATAAAACAAAACTCTGTCGCTTTGGGCGAAGCGAAGAGGGAAATTTACAAAAAGCGAGCCCTATCAAAACATCTGTTTCACCTGGGCAGGGTGAAAGGTTAAAGATGGCAATTACTTTGACTGGCGAACGACCTTCGGAACCTCGACAGCAACCCATTGGCGGCGATCTCCTCGGTGAATCACAAAGTTTGGCACCTTCCTTGATTTGTCTTCAGAAATGACGCTGATTTCTGTTGGAGCAGGATCATTGGAATCTGTCTCCCAAGCAGAATTTTCGTAGGAGGATTCCTCTGTTGCATTTTGCATAGCATTGGTGCTCTCAGTTGTATCTCCCCATCCAGTTGACTGGATATCTTCGAGCCTGATACGAGAGCTTTCGGGAGCAGTGTACTTGACCATAAAGTCGTATTTTCCACTTGGTTGTCCCAGAGTGTCCCAAACTTCTTTGGAACTGGAGAAGTCATCCCCCTCGATGACGTTGACCTCAGGAAAAGCATAGTTGATGAATTCAAGTCCTGCAAACGTTGCAAATTCATCGTCATGTTGAGTAGTTCCGGAATGACCTGAGTGTTGATCCCATGACATAGCGGGGACACAGGTATTCTGTTCAATGACGATCAGCTGATTTTCGTTACTCGGCTGACTTTCTTGCCCCAAGTTTCCTGGGTAAGGCTGCCACATTGGCAGACCATCCATCGGGCCATAGTAATTGTGATCAAAGTTGTCTTTCATCAGAGTGTCTTCCTCTAATGAATTTGGCGGAGCACGGCATCCTTCCGGATCACAATCTCCGTAGATCATTTCGACATCTGATCTTGGTATAAATCTCGGACTTTCTGTAGGAAAACAAAAAGGCATAGGCACCTCTTCCTGAGACATATAGCCGTCCTTGTTAAGGTAGGACTTCCATTCTTCATCTGTGTCAGAGGGATCTTCCTCATTGATAGCATGAACTGTCTGAGACACTGGGTGAAGAAAACCTCCACTGTGGAAGAAGTTTTGAAGGGGATGAAGACTTTCATCATTGGCGGCTGTCTGGGTACAGGTCGCAGAAAAACCAAGACCCTTCTTTGTTTTATTATCAATAGGAATGACAAGCCGTCCCCATCCTGTCGTATTGGTACTCTCGACCGCTTTGACAGCATCTTTGTATGAAGAAATTGAAGTTCCTTCTTTGAACTGATTGTCCTTGCTCACCGATAGTGCTTGGAACTGCGTTCTAATAACCTCTTCAAGTTCTATACTAGCAGATGATGACAAGTTGCTCACGAGCAAAGCCTGTTCCCCACAGACTGTGACGAGTTGATCGTTCTGAACGAACTTTAGCTTTTGGTAGAGAGTCGAAGTGACCACTCCAGCCTGATGTATCCACGGTCTTCCTAATAAACAACTGTATGTTGCCCGGATGTCCATGACCTGGAAAGTGATTTGGAAAGTGTGAGGACCAATAGTTATGGGAAGATCAACTTCGCCGATAACCGTTTTTCTGGATCTGTCGAATGCTTTGACGACGACCTCGCTGACTCTCATCGGAGGGCCCTTGAATGATAATTGCGTCAAAGTGGACTTCGGCATAACATTCAGGGCTGACCCTGTGTCTACCAGTACGTTGGCTAAAGCATCGTCCTGGCAGTTAACTGTAATGTTGAGCGCCATGTTATGACGACGACCATCACTAAATCCCAAATTATTGCAGGAAGTGATGTTAGAGACAATGCTATCAAACTGTCTGATTGTTACATCCTGTTCCACAAAGGCTTGCTCCAAGACTTTCTGTAGAGCCTCTCTGTGTGCTTCTGAACTGAGTAACAGTGATAATACTGAGATCTTTGAAGGAGTCTGTAACAGTTGATCAACAATGTTATATTCACTCCTTTGGATGAGCTTTAGCATCTCATCTTTGTCTTTTGAAAAGTCAGGATTACTAGATTGACCGACTGGTGGATCAGGAGTTTCCGTCTGAAGTTCCTTTTCCTTGTTGGATTCTCCAACCCCTCGGTTGAAGATTCGACCGCTCCGTGTTACACGACTGATGTCTGCAATATTCACGACGGAGGGTAATGGAATTTCCCTTCCATTCTCGACTGTCGTTGCACCGTATTTGTAAGGGATAGCCTTAGCTGATTCATACGGTAGTGGTCCCGGTAGATAGATGACTATGGGAACCTTCTGATTTTTCTGACCATCATAGGTAACCTTGATCCGTTTCCGGTTGGGAACTCTAGATTCGTCAAGTAGAGGGATGATGGCAAAAACATCCCTGGTCTCGTGATGACCAGAGATCGTGACAACATCCTCAACTTGCTTGGCAAGGTAGTTCGGCGACCAAATGATGGGTCCTGAACCTGGATATGGACGAATTTCTCCATGATCGACCTGACCCTGAAGAGCTGCTCTCACAAGGTAACACCCTTGGTTACTTCCTGCACAGACGCTACAACTGTCATAGTTGTGTGGTGGCACCTGGCCACGCCCACTTTGAATACAATGTAACCTCACTAGGTTACCTTCCATTGATCGGACATCCTGACTTTGACGACGAGTAGGATTCCTGTTATTGATACTAATCTGCTGAGTATCTTCGTCCATATAGATTGGCATCCACCAGTGATTTAACAAGTGCTGAAGTGCCTCCTGGACAAGGGTACAACCTCGATCGTTTTCGCAACCTGCTTTACAGTTTTGATAATCACGTGATATTAAGAATCTGAGTCAGACCTGCTCAGCATGTAACTCTACCAGGTTGGTATTCATCACGCGAATGTTAAAGATCTGAACCATGTTAATTTGATAGGAGTTCCTATCATGGTAGTCTTGGATCCATCCAAGATCCATCTGACGCTGGAGGGCCTCTTGTATGAAAGAGCATCCCTGTTTATTTACCGAGCAAATCAGACAGGAACTGTAATCGTGTCGCGGCAGATTATGATACTGGCTTTGCCTTGAGTGCATCGCCACCAAGTTGGCATTCATCGCACGGATGTCGTGGTTTTGAATGATGTTGGAATTCGTGTAAACCATGTTAACTCCACGAACTCGGTGCTCTTGGATCCATCCAAGATCCATTTGTTCCTGTAGAGCTGCTTGCACTACAGAACATCCCTGGTTGTCTTTAGAGCAGATATCACACTGGTGATAATTATGAGGTGGCACATGGCCATATCCACTCTGTCTATAATGCATCTTGACCAGATTGGTCCCCAATAAGAGTACATCGTGAATTTGATAGACATTGTTAGTCTCTTTCTCAATCAGATTGACTGCAGCTTTCTCGTGTTGAGGCAGCGGGTTCGTAAGAACATTAGGATTCGTATCTTTGAAAGATAAGAGCCCGCTCCTAACAAGCTTTTGCACGTCGGATTTGAAATTGAGACAAGTCTCAATGTTATGCCCTGAACCTCCTTGATGATAAGGGCATGTTTAATCCGCTTTAAACCAAAAAGGCGGATTTTCCGGAACTGAAATGGGAGACTTAGTCTGAATGTGCCCCTTAGCCAGCAGTAACGGAAACAGCTCTGTGTACGTTACGGGTATAGGATCAAATCCTGGTGGCCGTGTTGTACAGTTGTTGTTATATGGAGGACGAGCCTGCTGAAGAGGCTGTTGTGTCCTTTGCTGATCAGGTTGGCTCTACGCAACCTGAGGTTGATACACAGGAAAAGGTGCGGGGCCGATAGTAGGAGTAACAGCTGCTACTGGCTGATAACGTCGCCTTTGTTTTCCGAGAGAGATATTCCCAATATCTTGCTCTTTTTTCTTAGGGAGAGCACTACCGTATTTTTTAGTACCGCTCGTTGATCCAGTGTCTTTTACCAAACGTCCTTCTCGGACGGCTTCCTCAAGACGTACACCCATGCCGACCATTTCGGTGAAATCACTGGGTGCGCTGGCAATCATTCGGTCATAGTAAAATGAGCTTAAGGTCTTTAAGAAGATCTTTGTCATCTCTTTTTCCTCAAGAGGTGGACAAATTTGAGCGGCAATTTCACGCCACCTTTGAGCATACTCCTTAAAGGTTTCCTTTTCCTTTTACGACATCGATCTGAGTTGATCTCTGTCGGGTGCCATGTCCAAATTGTACTTGTATTATTGGACGAAGGCAGTACCAAGATCTCTGAATGTACTGATCGTAGTACGGTTTAAACCCATGTACCATTTGAGTGCGGCACCGGTTAAACTATCCTGGAAGTAGTGAATCAGCAGGTCCTGATTCTCCGTCTGGGCTGACATCCGCCGAGCGTACATCACCAGATGGCTCTGAGGGTAAGAGTTACCCTTGTATTTTTCAAAGTCGGGCACTTGGAACTTGTGCGGGACTTTCACATTTGGGACCAAGCAGAGGTCTGCGGCGTCCTTTCCAAATAGATCCTGACCGCGAATGGCTTGCAGCTCTTTCTGCATTTCCAAGAACTGCTCCTGGAATTCATCCATTCTGTCAAACATAGTTTCCTTCTTACCAGAAGGTGACTGTGGAATTTGTCCTTCCGGGACAGTGTGCACCACAGGGGGTGGTACCGTGACTACGGCAGTAAGTCTTGGCGCCCCCCGAAGTTTGTAACCTTCAGGAGTCTTGAGTATGCCTCTGGCATCTTCGCTTTCCCGAAGTTTGTAACCTTCAGGCCCAGCGGCTTCTGTTGCGATTCCCTGATCTTCAGTGATCGGCGGAACATATCCTTCCGGGATATAGTTAACAGGCATGCCCCAAGGACGATTTTTCGGCATATGATACCTAGGATCATACTTTTCTATGATGGGTGTTGAGGTGATCTCTGAGATCACAGTTCTTTGTAGCTGAGCTTCTGCCATGGCTTGCATGTCGTTACGAAGCTTTCTCATATCCTCTCTCAGAGCGTCGATCTCTTCTTTCAACTCTCTGTTTTCTTCCTCAAGATCATCCATCTTTTTCTGATGATTGGCCCGAGTATTATACAAATGAGACAGTTTGACTCTAGAATCGAGACACAAACGTGAGATTCGTAGGGAAGAAGAATACGCGATGTGAGAATGATGAATGCAATGATTATATTAATTGTTGTTTTCTTTGTTTAATCAAAATAAACTTCGACAATTAGATTGCAAATATCAAACAGTGGGGAAACCCCTTTTTATTGAAATCCAAAGGATTGTAGAAATGGAAATACAGTAGATTACAAGGTGCAGAAACAGAAACCTAAGCTAATGGGTCCCGAGTCCTCTCTGAAGAGAAATCGGGTGCTGATTCTGATATCTTCCTTTTCTCTGACCAGGGCTCTTGGGCCGTTGTCGGGTTGTCATTCCTTTGCCAAGTGAAAGGAGTGAACAAATTCCTTTGGTCATCTTGATTCTATACAGCATGCTGCTCCAAAATTTCAATCAGAGCATCTTTCTCTTTTAGTAGTTACTGTATTTGGATGCACTCTACGTCGAGAGTGCGGTACTTGTTCTTCCAAGACCTTCTTTCCTTTTGAACTTTGTTGAGAGTAACCTGAAGCTTTTCAGTTTCCGTCATGAAGTACATGACAGTTTCCCTCGGTGGAAGAATTCCGTAACGAGGATAAGGCATCTTTAGCTTGAGAGCTCTGGTTTGTACCCAATGGAGATAAGGCTCCACCGAGACACAGTCCGGTTTTCCCAGAGACTCTCGTCCTTTCTTATGAACATGTTTCCAAGCTTGCACTATTTCCATCTTTAGTGCTCTGTCATTTTCTCCTTCTTTGAAGAAAAGACCTTCCAGATGAACACCCAGCGGGATGTGTCTCATCGGGTATCCAAATTGACGAAGAACTAATATCGGATGATAGTTGATTCCTCCTTTAGTTCCTATGAGGGGTACACTGGGGAAGTTTCCACAACGGTCAATGATTCTGATTCCCTCATAAATCCTATTACACCAATCTATATCGGAATTAGTGAGAGACATGATCTTCTGCGACCAACGTAAGACACTCTTGCAATCCCAAAAAGCAGCAGACTTGGGCAAGTGAGAGATATACCATTTGTAGAGCAAAGGTACACAGCATGTGATCTCCCCTCCGCTGTACAAATTTCCCAAGTGTACAGAATGATTCGCATCTGCGAGCAAAGTCGGCACAGGGTTTCCAATGAGAAAAACCTTAATGGCGTTGATATCGACGAAGTTATTGATGTTGGGAAACAAAAATAACCCGTAGGTGAGCAAGACAAAGATGCTTTCAAAAGCAGTCCTGTTCCCTATACTAGCAAAGTACAGAGCTTTTTTTGTCAAGAACTGGGCTGGAAAACCTTGGATGCCACCCTTAGTGGTCATGTGAGTCCTGACCTCAGACTCGTCCAAATGAATTGCTATTGCAATAGTCTGATTCTTTGGAATTTCTTCCAGTCCAGAAAATGGAGCTCGATCAGTGATATGTAAATCAGTCAGATGAGAATACTCCTCTAGCGTTGGTGATAGCTGGTAATCCGGGAATGTGAAACAGTGATAAACCGGATCGTAGAACTGAATGAGTGCGTCCATGATCCCCTTAATCACATGGACTCTTAACAGTGGTAGCAAACCACCGTGCTTGGCTCTGAAAGCCTCTGGGTTAACGATCATCCTCGCTAACTTTCTCAAATCCTCTAGGTTTGGAACCTTAAAGGTATACTGGCGAGTTCTCCTTCTACCGTAATCCATTAATGCAATCTTTTTCTCTGATATTTGCAATCACAATCTTAGTTTAATTTGAAAAACAGAGAGACTAGAAGAGAAGTTTTTTGAATGTTTTAATGTTTTATTAAATGGATGCATGAATGCAGCACACAAAAACATAGAAAAAACATGGGGTCAAAGGGTCGTTGTCATGAAGTCAAGGCTCTACCCATCCCCAAAGGTTTATACTAGGGTGATTTTTGTACCTGTACTCATTATCATCAGCTCCTCCCAGGAAAGCAAGACAACAAGCGGATTGCCAGCGAGTTGTAAAGCAATCTTAGAGTAAGTGCCATTCACTGAGAATAGATCACCAGCCTCAAATGAGGGTAGTATCACGTAACAACTATTTCCGATAGTTTCCGCACTACGAAAGGGTTTGGCTCCTCAGCTTCTCAGACTTAGCAACTGACCCATTGGCTAGAAGAGTGAATGGGTTGCGTTGGTCAGCCTCCACTGAGGTTGATGGTCGACCTCGTCGCC
This sequence comes from Lathyrus tuberosus, assembly GCA_022829125.1. Classification (NCBI taxonomy): domain Eukaryota; kingdom Viridiplantae; phylum Streptophyta; class Magnoliopsida; order Fabales; family Fabaceae; genus Lathyrus; species Lathyrus tuberosus. The sequence continues at coordinate 13,187,380 of JALAZF010000009.1, forward strand.
ATCACTTATCTTAAGTGTATACTCATTCTCACCACATGCGGCATCACACGCATTCCCAGTAACAGAAAAATAAACACGTATAGCAATTAGGAAAAGCAGTATATATATTTGTCCTAATCATCCTAGACTTATAAAGCTATGATTCCTAAGTTCCTGACAGAAAATGGGTTCCCCGGCGGAAGCCCCAATCTGTGGTATTCACACAAGTGAAGAGAAAAAAGGTTTGTCCAAGGTTTTCACCTTAAACATTTAAGAAAGAAGAGAAGAGCCCCACGGTGGGCGCCACTTTTCTGTTGGCGGCCACCGCCGTGAAAATGACTTACCCAAGGTTTAAATCGTAAGGAAGAAAGAACCGGCCCCACGGTGGGCGCCACTTTTCTGTAGCGAGCGATTTTGGACGCGGTTCTTAAGCGCTGGTCGCTCTCTGCGGTTTGAGCTTTGACTACAGGTCGATTCATTTTTTATCCTATTGTGAGCTGAATAAGGAAGGGAAATAGATGTCTCCAATTAACCCTACTTTGCATACTGAGTTTAAACAGCGGTTTGTTAGGTTACGAATGCTATCAATGTGGGGGGCCTTTGTACTGGTTATTTGTATTTTCGCCAATACTGTCTTCTTTATTTTTTACCTGGGCAGAAGGTTTCTGGCGGGAAACAAGGATTAGGATGTTAGGACTGATGCTTTTGAATTACTGCTTTTGATTGATGGAGATATGGGATTTGGGTTTTTTGTTGATTGTGCTCGCTAAGATCTTTTCTTTCGATCTTATGCCTACGTATTCCCGTTTACCGAAATAGGGAAATCAGAGCGTTCATAGTTCCTCCTATTCTATGGGAGGAAATTGGTTTTTGGTGTCTTGTTCAAAGCCCAAGACGTGAAGCGAAAGGTGGTTTGTATCTTGTTCAAAGCCCAAGATGTGAAGCTGAAAAGTCTATTTGTGTCTTGTTCAAAGCCCAAGACGTGAAGCTGAAAGACCTCGACTTTAGAGAGAATTTGTCATCTCTAAAGAGGGAGAAGGAGAATTACTTTAACTGGGATACGCGGATCCGAGCAATGCCATAATTTCCGAAGAAAAGGTTTTAACCTGAAGGAGAAGACTTTAACTCAGTGTAGAGCAATGCCATCTTTCCTTAGGAATTTCTCATGCTAAAAGAGGGACAGTGGCATGGATGTAGATGATCCAGAGGCTTGCCGCTTACAGCGATTAGATGAAGGGAAAAGAGTTGTTGATGTTTGTGTACTGTGAACGAGGCACAGCTTTGATGCTAAAAGGTTGATTGGATCAACCAGTGGTTTTCTTATACAAAAGCCTAAGAGGAGGCTAATTTCCGCTAGGAAAATCATTATACAAAGCCTAAGAGGAGGCTAATTTCCGCTAGGAAAATCATTATACAAAGCCTAAGAGGAGGCTATTTTGTGTCTCGTACAAAGCCCGAGAGAGAGGCTAAAAGTTTTTGACCCGACGATAGAGTCTTTGTGTCTCGTACGAAGCCCGAGATAGAGGCTATTGTTTGTTTGACTCAACGAGGGAGTCTTTGTGTGTCTCGTACAAAGCCCGAGAGAGAGGCAAAAAGGGTTGACTCAACAGGAGAATCTTTTATACTCAACAAGAGAGTGTTTTTGTATCTCGTACGAAGCCCGAGATGGAGGCTAAAGGTTTGTTTCAGTTGAGTGACAGATCCAATATACTAATTTTAAAAGAGAAAATCAGTTCTTATATGAGCAACACTGTACTCAGGGATTTGATTTGAGGATCAGGGATATTTCCTTCACTTTGAGGAAATGGGAAATCTAAAGGGTATTGAGACTGTCCGAGTCTGCGGGTTTCCTTCCTATTTAACGAAGGGGGTCACTTGAGAATGTCTTTGAGACTCAAGGAAGTTAGACTGTCCAAGTCTAGAGTTTTATCTTTTGTACTATGCTTTGAGAAACAGTAGTAGACTCTATGAAAGGACTGTTCTAGGAGGATGACTAGGTTCTGTTCCTATACCTCTAGGAGGTCGTCGGGACAATTTGTACGAAGCCCAAGAGGAGGCTGGAAACTTTTAAGAAGCCGACGGGTCCTTGTACGAAGCCCAAGAGGAGGCTATCATTCCCGGAGGAAAAGATCATTATACAAAGCCTAAGAGAAGGCTGTGAATACTTCTAAGAAGCCGTAGTGTCCTTGTACGAAGCCTAAGAGGAGGCGGGGTTGCTTTTAGGAAGCCTGTGGGTCCTTGAACAATGCCCAAGAGGAGGCCGATGCTTTTAAGAAGCCCGTGGGTCTATCATCTCCTTTCCATTAGGAGAGATAACTCTTTTAAAGATAAAAACCACTGGTAAACGTGCGAGGTTTACTATCCAGCGACTTTTAGCTTTTAAAGAGGGTTCCTTAGTTAAGGTCCAAGATTATGACCGTAGTGGGTACCCAAACCCCGAGACATTCAAGGCAAGCTATCCACAAGGAATAGATCAAGTCAGGAAAGTTCGAGAATTTGGAAGAAACTCAAAGATGCCATTCACGGAGAATACATTCATCTTGGGGAGTAGAGCTTCTTGACGATTCCTAAGGAGGACAGCCGAAGAGAAAACTGTATCTGGTGCTCCTATTGGGGATCTAGGCGTCTATTTCTACGAATAAATGAAACGGCGTCACCTAGTTCTAGACGTAGTTGCCGGGGAAACTCGAAATATCTATACTATTATTACACAGTAGATATGAGTTTATGAAAGGAGACTTACAGTGAGCAGCCCCACAATACAGTTTATAATATGAAAGCAGTAAACGAAAGCGATAACCACTTACTCGGTTGTAGTGCTTCCATGCTGTTTGGTTAGTTGTTCAACAAAGAAAGATTGAAAATAACAGTATATTCAAAATCAAAGGAGAAAGTGCTTTGAAAAAGAAAGATTTGGGGCTTACAGCTCAAGGAGAGGCCCAGGGTTTTATCAGTGAGCGCACTGTTTGACTTTGTACAGCGGGACTTATACAAGTGACTGGGGCCCAAAAAAGGTTTTCTGTACAAAGGGATGGGTCTTACACTCTCTCAAGAGGCCCAAAAAGGTTTAAAGAAAAGAGTGGGGCTTATAACACGAGGGTAGGCCCAAATGATTTTTCATTTAAAAATGGCGATCGCGCCGGGGTTTTCTTTTAACGCAGAGGGACTTATACAATAAGTGAGGCCCAAAATGTTTTGGTTAAAAGGGGGATTGGGTCTTACACTCTAATAGAGGCCCAAGGTGTTTTGAATGGGTCTTATAGCTCAAAGAGAGGCCCAGATGATTTTTATTTTTAAACGGGCGACGATCGTGCCGTTTACTTGTACAGAGGGACTTATACAATGAGTGAGGCCCAAAAAGTTTTTGTACAAGAGGGGATGGGTCTTACACTCTCTCAAGAGGCCCAAGAGTTTTGAAAATGATTTATGAGGGTTGAATTAATCCAAAACCCTAACTTGTTTTCAAAATGTATTTAATTGAATAAAAATTCAATTAAAATGATCAAAAATTGTTTAACACATGGAAAACAAATTGTGATCTTGGATTAATGCTTCAAAAATTAAGTATTGACCTACAAAATAATTAGAAAGCATTAAAAGTTGCAAAATCAATGTAGAAAAAATATTTAAAATGCCAAAAACAATCAAAATATTAATTCTTTGCAAAAATATCAATTATATGAAATAAATAATATTTTTGGGATTTTTTGTGAAAATAAAATATTTTAACATTTTTGTGAATTATTAAAAAAAGAATCAACTCAAAATCATTAAAACTCAGAGAGAAATTAATTTTTGAATCAATTAAACAAAATCACAAAATTCAAATATTTGAATTTCTAAAAATGGCGCCAAGAACAAGCTGAAGAACACGCGCGTGTTCTTGGTTTCTCAGATTTTGCATTTTCTATCCAATCTCCATGAATACGTAATTATAACATGCAATCCACATATCATTGTGCTCGTCTCAACCTCACGATCATGTCTATGTACATTAATTTCATTTAAATTAAACATACAATAAGAAATCACGAAGAAACCTCAAGAACCCTAATTTCTGCATGAAGGCTAGGATTTTTGATACACGATTCAAACAATGCAATTAATTGAGGGAAAACATTCCATGCATGATTATGAACATATGGCCAAATTATTGTGCGAGGAAATATGCATAGATTGAGAGATGACCAAGTATGTGCTTACCTCCAAGTCGTGACAGCAACTTCAAAGTGATTTTTGATTTGGAGGTGTTACAGATGAGTGGTGATGATCTGAACAGCTTCCCTACACCCTATGGATTGTGTTTGGATGGTTGGACTTGATTGAAATTGGCTGGATCATTTTGTGGCACCTCAGCTGCACTTTGGTTAAAACCTTGAGCAACCAGCTGGTGATTTTGTGAAATTGATGTTTCAGAAGTAATCTAAGTGTTTGATCAGCTCATATGTGATGTATGTGAGGTGTGTGAGTGATTGGTTTGATTGGAATTGCTCTCAAACTCAAAACCCGATAGTGACTTGCCTTAGAAGGCAAAATTGGAGTGAAAGAAGAGATTTTGAGGAAAGCATCTGTTAGATGGATTTGGTGTACTCAAACTGACCACAATTGAGCTCTATTTATAGTAGAGCAAGTTTGTTTTGCAAGGAATAATGCATGGCAGCTGGTAAGTAGGTTTGGCCAATGTTGGCAAATGAAAATCCAAGTCTCCTCTAGCCATTGACTAGAGGTTAGGGCACAGAGCTTTGGTCCCCTTGGTCTTGGATAAGTCTTGACTGATTTCAGATAAGAATGGCTCAGTCCATGCCACCTTGATGGTTCCATTGAATGCCTCATTCCAAATTTGAAGTCTTGTCCCTATTTTGGCCATTCTAGGTTCAACATGCTATTTCTTATTCCATGGACTTTGGAGGCTTGGCTCAGTGATTGTCCCCTTTAGATTCAATCCTCTGAGGTGTCCAAGTGGATAGGAGCAATTGAATTTGGCTGATTTTGGCAAATCGACCAAAGTTGCAAATTCTGCCTTGCCTTGACAGATTTCAGCAAGGCAACTTGGCAATGTTGTATCTCATGGTGTAGGTTGAATTTGGCAATGTTCTTGGCCATTTTGGAAAGCTCTTACATGATACAACAACTGTTTGAACAAGTTTGGTTTTGATCTCTTTTGATTCCAAGTGAAAAATCCCCCTACATTTGGCAAAAAGTGAAGCAGAATCTGACTTAGTGAAAATTTCACTAAGTGTTGGAAAAAATGACATTTTCACTTTTCAGCCACTTTGATCACTCCATAACTCAAAATCCTTAATGAATTGGAATGACTTGTAGTTGAAGTTTTTGTAGGTGATAATGAGGGCTACAAATCCATCTTTGGATGAGAAAAAATGGCCTTGTGGTTTAGGAGTTATGGTCCTCCAAAGTTGGTACCCTTGCCACTTTATTTTTAACTTAGAAAAATTTCTAAGTTTTATGGTTACCCCTTTTACAAGTTATCTCACTTTTCTTGATTTTTCTTGATGAATGATGATTCAAATTATACATTAACATCATTTTAGGGTTAAAAATCCATTTTGGTGAAAAATCTCAAAAAGTCAAAGTTGACTTTTGTGCACGGTTGACTTTTTATCAGATGAATTCCAAACTGTGCAATTCTTCAGGAAATCATGTCCTTGACCTAAATCAAACTTTATGGGCATGTTCCATGGGTGTCATAGGGTATATTCAATCATGTATTAGGGTTTGGGAGCATGTCCTGGTCAAAAGTCAAAGTTACAGTTGACTTTTCCCTTAAAACCCTAATTGTGGTGCAGATGAAATTGAGACTTGTTGCCCAAGCTTCTTGGATTAATCCATTGTCCCAAATGGATCAACATGGTATATTAGAGACCCTTAAATCATCTCTTGAGGTCTTGGCTCATGGTTTGTCCCAAAAGTCAACTTAGAGGTGAATTAGGTCAAGAAACCCTAATTCTTGATTTTTGATGAATGCATCCCCTGAGGCAAAATTGACTTGATGCATGGGTTCATGAGGTTCCATGAAGTATATTAGGTTATGTTTTGGATCAATGCCTTGTGCCCAGATGAAAATTTCCATCTGGAGGCCCTGGTCGACCAAAACCCTAATTTGGTGACACTGTCGATCTTGAGACTTGATCCACCTAGAAGGGAGCAGCCTTGTGCTTAATCCTTGAGGTGGGAGTCCTTTTTGATCCATTGTGGATGTTTAAGAGATTAGACAAGTTGAGGATCATGTCATTTCTTGATTGATCCTTTGTCTAAGCACTCAGAGAGGGCTTGAAACCCTAGTTTTGATTGTATTTGATGCTCACCAATTCCTTGAGGCATTTGATGAGGCATAATGGTTCATCCATATTGTGATGATGATTTTCACAATGATGGGAAATCTAAGTGGTCAAAATTTGGGGTATTACAGATGCCCCTATTTAATCTTCTTGGACCCGAAGGTGTGAATGACGAAGGGATTCGGGCATTCGGGGTGCAAGAGGATTAAATATCGGAATACCCAAAATTTTGATGGTGATTATGAATGGTAGCTTACGCATTCATCTTCTTTAGCTAAGCAATGATGCTTAGAAAAGGTAAACTTCCCCTCGATCCTGGTCTCCTACCCAGGAACTGGTCTTAGTTTCTGATTTAAACTTCCCCTCGATCCTGGTTTCCTAAACTGGTCTTAGTTTCTGATTTAAACTTCCCCTCGATCCAGGTTTCCTACCAAGGAACTGGTCTTAGTTTCTTTTGTCAATAAACTTTATTGACAAGGGACGTTATGTGTAGCGGTTTTCCCTCAAACTTCTCGCCGAATTTTCCTGGGGAGACGCCATTTGAGTGGGAAAAGATTTGATGTCAGACTTGCTGGGGAACCCATTCGTCTGAATTGTAGAGGTACACAAACTTCTCTGTTTTGGAGACGCCATTTGTCGATTCTACTGGGGAAAGCGAGTCTCTTGAGAGACTGTTTTCGTTTGGGATCTTTCATCATACTTTTCTCGGGATCTTCCTGGAGAAACGCCATATGATGGGGTCCAATTTTGAGGTGCCGATGACCTTTTCGGAGCAAAACTAGCGTGCTGCCGAATCTCTGATCACGAGGCTTTCTCTGTGGATTTTCCTTAATCCAGGAAAGCAAGGATATCATCTTCGATGGCGAAGAGTGACATCTGTTGAAGGTTCTCTGATCTTTCAGAGGTTCAAATTATCAAAGTGGCCAAGTGCCGACTCTGATCTAAAGATACACTGGTGGCGAGATTGTGCAGACGCAACACTTCCTGACGAGGAAAGAACTGACAAACTCGATGAGAAAACTGTTTATCACTAGGGGACAAGACCGACTAGAGTGATAGTGATGCAATATGAAATGTGAATGCAAATCAAAAATGCATGAAGTACGTATGTATATGCTGACAAAACAAACGCGACATACAGACTAATGGATGAACACAATTGGATACTCGGCCGTCGCGGGGCGAAGAAGTACCGTTGGTTCAAAATAGCAATTCCACCTTGCTTAGGAGAGATAGTCCGATTGGGAGCTATGTTGATCGGGCTTAGGAGATGAGAACTCGGCCGAGGTGTGTCAGACGAAACAAGGTCTCTGACATTTATTGATCCTTCATTCAGGAGTACTGGTTTAGAAGGAGTACTTTGATTCTGCACTTTGAAGTTCGCTTACTTTGGGAGAAGCGATCTATGTTCTTCTGATGTTCAACAGTCAAAAGAAATGCCATCTTTAATTTAAAAGCAGAAAAAGTTTAACAAGTAAATTTATTTTTGTTTTATTTCAAGAATCGCTGATTAAGTTTAAACAACGTCGTTCTGTAAAGCTAAAACAAGTAAAGAATTACAAACAAAAGCACAAGGGCTCAAATTTTATTGATAAGATGGAGATCAGCCAAACGCGTGATTCCAAAGAGTATATACAAAGTTAGAAAATGGTAATTTACAGGGAAAAGGGCTACGTTGAAACATAACGACCACTATCCTTCTACCAACTTTGAGTTCGGGACATCTTGAGCTTCCGTCGAAGATGACCTTGACTGGAGTTTTCCTCCGATGGATGATGTAACTGCTGCTGAGGGACTTGCCTCTGTTGAACATAGTTACTTTCCATTATCCCTAACTTTTGTCGGGATTGTACTATGAGATTTCCAATCCATCGGGATGATTTTTTTCATGTCTCTAACTTTTGCCTGGACCGCCCTTTCGGGTTTTCAATCCACCGAGACGTTTTTTTTTTAGTTTTAGGCGAAGTATTTCTTGACTACATCAACATTCGTGGGGTAGGCAAATTCCTCTCCGTCCATGGTTGCAAGTCTCAAGGCGCCGCCTGAGAAAGCTTTCGTGACCACATAGGGGCCATCATAATTTGGGGTCCATTTGCCCTGAGAATCAGTGAGAAATGATTGTATCTTCTTGAGCACGAGGTCTCCTTTTCTGAAAATACGAGGTCGGACCTTTTTGTCGAACGCCCTTTTCATTCTCTGTTGATACAACTGACCGTGGCATAGTGCCGTGATTCGCTTCTCTTCGATCAGGTTCAGTTCGTCGTGTCGACTTTGACACCATTCAGCTTCGGTGAGCTTAGCTTCCATCAATACCCGGGTTGATGGGATCTCTACTTCTATGGGGAGAACTGCCTCCATGCCATATACTAGAGAGAAAGGGGTTGCCCCTGTTGAAGTGCGGACAGATGTTCGATAAATGTGAAGAGCAAAGGGTAACATTTCGTGCCAATCTTTATAGGTTACAACCATCTTTTGAACGATCTTCTTGATGTTCTTGTTAGCCGCCTCTACCGCTCCGTTCATCTTGGGTCGGTAGGGAGATGAGTTATGGTGTTCGATCTTGAACTCTGCACACAACTCTTTCATCATCTTATTGTTCAAGTTAGATCCGTTATCAGTAATGATCTCGCTTGGAACACCATAACGGCAGATGATATTGTTTTTGATAAATCGGACCACCACTTGTCGGGTTACATTGGCGAATGACGCTGCTTCGACCCACTTGGTGAAGTAATCAATGGCTACCAGGATGAACCGATGTCCATTTGAAGCCTTAGGTTCGATCAAGCCAATCATGTCGATTCCCCATATGGAAAAAAGCCATGGGGAAGAGAGAACTTTGAGATGTGATGGCGGTACATGAATTTTGTCGGAGTATATCTGACACTTGTGACACCTCCTCATGTACTTGTAGCAGTCGGATTCCATGGTCAACCAATAATACCCGGCCCTGAGAATTTTTCTCGCCATTGTGTGTCTGTTGGCATGAGTGCCAAAGGATCCTTCATGAATTTCTTTCATGAGCATGTCTGCTTCTGGTCCGTCGACGCATCGGAGCAAGACCATGTCAAAATTTCTCTTATAAAGAGTGTCACCGCTCAGGAAGAAGTTTCCAGCCAATCTTCTGAGGGTTTTCCTGTCTTTTCTGAGTGCCCCATATGGATACTCTTGTTTCTGAAGGAAGCATTTGATATCGTGATACCAAGGTTTGTCGTCTATGACTGCTTCAATCGCGAAGATGTAAGCGGGCCGTTCAAGGCGCATGATGTCGATCTTAGGTATGTCATTCCATCGACCTACATTAATCCTGGAAGAGAGAGTGGCTAATGCATCAGCCATGTGATTCTCATCACGAGGGATGTGATGAAAGTCGACTCTGTTGAAGAAGGGTAACAACCTTCTTGCATAGTCTTTGTAAGGAATCAATCCTGATTGGTATGTGTTCCAATCTCCTTTTATCTGGTTAATAACCAAGGCTGAATCGCCGTATACGTCCAAGTTTTTGATCCTTAAATCAATCGCTTCTTCGAGACCCATAATACAAGCTTCGTATTCGGCCTCGTTGTTCGTACATTTGAACGTAAGTCTGGCAGTGAAAGGAATGTGGGAACCCTGAGGGGTAACAATGATTGCCCCAATTCCGTTTCCATAATGATTGACTGCTCCGTCAAATATAAGTCCCCACTGGGAACCTGGTTTTGGCCCTTCACTGGGTAGCGGTTCATCGCAATCTTTCATCTTTAGATACATGACATCTTCGTCTGGGAAGTCAAACCCGATTGATTCTTGATCGTCAATCGGTTGATGACCCAAATGATCGGCTAAAATACTTCCTTTAACGGCTTTCTGAGCATGGTACTCTATGTCATATTCTGATAGTAACATCTGCCAACGGGCAATCCTTCCCGTGAGAGCAGGTTTTTAGAAGACGTACTTGATTGGATCCATTTCGGAGACCAACCAAGTAGTATGACGAATCATGTACTGGCGAAGACGTTTGGCTGCCCAAGCCAAAGCGCAACAAGTTTTCTCAAGCATTGTGTACCGAGTCTCGCAGTCGGTGAATTTCTTGCTTAGATAGTAAATGGAAGACTCTTTCCGTTTAGTTTCGTCTTGTTGGCCAAGTACACATCCCATTGAGTCCTCTAGGACTGTGAGGTAAATGATCAGTGGTCTCCCTTCCACTGGAGGTGATAGAATCGGAGGATTCAACAGATATTCCTTGATACTGTCGAAGGCGGTTTGGCAATCTTCTGACCAAACGCAATCCTGGTTCTTTTTTAATAATCTGAAAATCGGCGCACACGTTGCGGTCATAAGGAATATGAATCTGGAGATGTAGTTCAAACGTCCCAGGAATCCTCTGACTTGTTTTTCAGTTTTCGGAGAAGGCATTTCTTGAATGGCCTTGACCTTGCCAGGATCAACTTCAATTCCTTTCTGGCTGACGATGAACCCTAGTAATTTCCCCGAACGGACACCGAAGGTGCACTTGTTAGGATTCAAGCGGAGCTTGAATTTTCTTAGACGTTCGAACAATTTTGACAGATGTTCAACGTGCTCATCCTCTATTTTTGATTTTGCAATCATATCATCGACATACACTTCGATTTCCATGTGTATCATGTCATGAAACAGAGTAGTCATGGCCCTTTGATAGGTTGCCCCGGCATTCTTCAAACCGAACGGCATTACCTTGTAACAAAAGGTACCCCATGGGGTAATGAACGAAGTTTTCTCCATGTCTTTCGGCACCATTTTGATCTGGTTATAGCCCGAGAATCCATCCATGAAGGAGAATACTTTGAACTTTGTTGTGCTGTCAACCAGCATGTTAATGTGTGGTAAAGGAAAGTCGTCCTTTGGACTTGCCTTGTTTAGATCTCTGTAATCAACACACATTCTGACCTTTCCGTCCTTTTTGGGAACGGGTACGATGTTGGCTAACCATTGAGGATATTCAGATGTAGCGAGGAAACCCGCGTCGATCTTTTTCTGTGCCTCCTCTTTGATTTTGATGGCCATGTCCGGGTGAGTCCGTCTCAACCTTTGCTTTACTGGCGGACATTCTGATCTCAACGGTAAGTGATGTTCCACGATGCTGGTATCCAACCCTGGCATATCCTGATAGGACCAAGCGAATACATTGGGGAATTCTTTGAGAAGCTTTATCAGATCCTCTCTGGCAGTTGGACTAAGCAGTGCTCCGATCCTGATTTCTTTTCTCTCTTTTTCTGAACCCAAGTTTACCGTTTCCAACGGCTCTTTGTGAGGTTCAATGGACCTTTCCTCTTGTCTGAGTAGTCGGGAGATCTCTTCTGGAATTTCATTGTCAACTTCTTCTTCAGCCTCGAATACCGGGAACTCAAAGTTGGGAGAAGGCATTGGATCGTATGTTTCAACGGGGTATAAAACAAGCAATCTGCATGACGTGATGATTCGTGTTTAGAAGAGATAGAGAAAATGCAAGTATGTGCAGTGTTTTGATTTTACTGCTTGTTTTTATTATTTGTTTTTTTAGGATTACCATTTTCTAAAAAAGCAAAAAGAGAAAACAGCAATAAATGCGGAAATTACAGAACGACGTTATTTTATTAATGAACAAGTCGAATCTTGAAACTACAGCCCTATAAAACAAAACTCTGTCGTTTTGGGCGAAGCGAAGAGGGAAATTTACAAAAAGCGAGCCCTATCAAAACATCTGTTTCACCTGGGCAGGGTGAAAGGTTAAAGATGGCAATTACTTTGACTGGCGAACGACCTTCGGAACCTCGACAGCAACCCATTGGCGGCGATCTCCTCGGTGAATCACAAAGTCTGGCACCTTCCTTGATTTGTCTTCAGAAATGACGCTGATTTCTGGTGGAGCAGGATCATTGGAATCTGTCTCCCAAGCAGAATTGTCGTAGAAGGATTCCTCTGTTGCATTTTGCATAGCATTGGTGCTCTCAGTTGTATCTCCCCATCCAGTTGACTGGATATCTTCGAGCCTGATACGAGAGCTTTCGGGAGCAGTGTACTTGACCATAAAGTCGTATTTTCCACTTGGTTGTCCCAGAGTGTCCCAAACTTCTTTGGAACTGGAGAAGTCATCCCTCTCGATGACGTTGACCTCAGGAAAAGCATAGTTGATGAATTCAAGTCCTGCAAACGTTGCAAATTCATCGTCATGTTGAGTAGTTCCGGAATGACCTGAGTGTTGATCCCATGACATAGTGGGGACACAGGTATTCTGTTCAATGACGATCAGCTGATTTTCGTTACTCGGCTGACTTTCTTGCCCCAAGTTTCCTGGGTAAGGCTGCCACATTGGCAGACCATCCATCGGGCCATAGTAATTGTGATCAAAGTTGTCTTTCATCAGAGTGTCTTCCTCTAATGAATTTGGCGGAGCACGGCATCCTTCCGGATCACAATCTCCATAGATCATTTCGACATCTGATCTTGGTATAAATCTCAAACTTTCTGTAGGAAAGCAAAAAGGCATAGGCACCTCTTCCTGAGACATATAGCCGTCCTTGTTAAGGTAGGACTTCCATTCTTCATCTGTGTCAGAGGGATCTTCCTCATTGATAGCATGAACTGTCTGAGACACTGGGTGAAGAAAACCTCCACTGTGGAAGAAGTTTTGAAGGGGATAAAGACTTTCATCGTTGGCGGCTGTCTGGGTACAGGTCGCAGAAAAACCAAGACCCTTCTTTGTTTTATTATCAATAGGAATGACAAGCCGTCCCCATCCTGTCGTATTGGTACTCTCGACTGCTTTGACAGCATCTTTGTATGAAGAAATTGAAGTTCCTTCTTTGAACTGATTGTCCTTGCTCACCGATAGTGCTTGGAACTGCGTTCTAATAACCTCTTCAAGTTCTATACTAGCAGATGATGACAAGTTGCTCACGAGCAAAGCCTGTTCCCCACAGACTGTGACGAGTTGATCGTTCTGAACGAACTTTAGCTTTTGGTAGAGAGTCGAAGTGACCGCTCCAGCCTGATGTATCCACGGTCTTCCTAATAAACAACTGTATGTTGCCCGGATGTCCATGACCTGGAAAGTGATTTGGAAAGTGTGAGGACCAATAGTTATGGGAAGATCAACTTCGCCGATAACCGTTTTTCTGGATCCGTCGAATGCTTTGACGACGACCTCGTTGACTCTCATCGGAGGGCCCTTGAATGATAATTGCGTCAAAGTGGACTTCGGCATAACATTCAGGGCTGACCCTGTGTCTACCAGTACGTTGGCTAAAGCATCGTCCTGGCAGTTAACTATAATGTTGAGCGCCATGTTATGACGACGACCATCACTAAATCCCAAATTATTGCAGGAAGTGATGTTAGAGACAATGCTATCAAACTGTCTGATTGTTACATCCTGTTCCACAAAGGCTTGCTCCAAGACTTTCTGTAGAGCCTCTCTGTGTGCTTCTGAACTGAGTAACAGTGATAATACTGAGATCTTTGAAGGAGTCTGTAACAGTTGATCAACAATGTTATATTCAATCCTTTGGATGAGCTTTAGCATCTCATCTTTGTCTTTTGAAAAGTCGGGATTACTAGATTGACCGACTGGTGGATCAGGAGTTTCCGTCTGAAGTTCCTTTTCCTTGTTGGATTCTCCAACCCCTCGGTTGAAGATTCGACCGCTCCGTGTTACACGACTGATGTCTGCAATATTCACGACGGAGGGTAATGGAATTTCCCTTCCATTCTCGACTGTCGTTGCACCGTATTTGTAAGGGATAGCCTTAGCTGATTCATACGGTAGTGGTCCCGGTAGATAGATGACTATGGGAACCTTCTGATTTTTCTGACCATCATAGGTAACCTTGATCCGTTTCCGGTTGGGAACTCTAGATTCGTCAAGTAGAGGGATGATGGCAAAAACATCCCTGGTCTCGTGATGACCAGAGATCGTGACAACATCCTCAACTTGCTTGGCAAGGTAGTTCGGCGATCAAATGATGGGTCCTGAACCTGGATATGGACGAATTTCTCCATGATCGACCTGACCCTGAAGAGCTGCTCTCACAAGGTAACACCCTTGGTTACTTCCTGCACAGACGCTACAACTGTCATAGTTGTGTGGTGGCACCTGGCCACGCCCACTTTGAATACAATGTAACCTCACTAGGTTACCTTCCATTGATCGGACATCCTGACTTTGACGACGAGTAGGATTCCTGTTATTGATACTAATCTGCTGAGTATCTTCGTCCATATAGATTGGCATCCACCAGTGATTTAACTAGTGCTGAAGTGCCTCCTGGACAAGGGTACAACCTCGATCGTTTTCGCAACCTGCTTTACAGTTTTGATAATCACGTGATATTAAGAATCTGAGTCGGACCTGCTCAGCATGTAACTCTACCAGGTTGGTATTCATCACGCGAATGTTAAAGATCTGAACCATGTTAATTTGATAGGAGTTCCTATCATGGTAGTCTTGGATCCATCCAAGATCCATCTGACGCTGGAGGGCCTCTTGTATGAAAGAGCATCCTTGTTTATTTACCGAGCAAATCAGACAGAAACTGTAATCGTGTCGCGGCAGATTATGATACTGGCTTTGCCTTGAGTGCATCGCCACCAAGTTGGCATTTATCGCACGGATGTCGTAGTTTTGAATGACGTTGGAATTCGTGTAAACCATGTTAACTCCACGAACTCGGTGCTCTTGGATCCATCCAAGATCCATTTGTTCCTGTAGAGCTGCTTGCACTACAGAACATCCCTGGTTGTCTTTAGAGCAGATATCACACTGGTGATAATTATGAGGTGGCACATGGCCATATCCACTCTGTCTACAATGCATCTTGACCAGATTGGTCCCCAATAAGAGTACATCGTGAATTTGATAGACATTGTTAGTCTCTTTCTCAATCAGATTGACTGCAGCTTTCTCGTGTTGAGGCAGCGGGTTCGTAAGAACATTAGGATTCGTATCTTTGAAAGATAAGAGCCCGCTCCTAACAAGCTTTTGCACGTCGGATTTGAAATTGAGACAAGTCTCAATGTTATGCCCTGAACCTCCTTGATGATAAGGGCATGTTTGATCCGCTTTAAACCAAAAAGGCGGATTTTCCATAACTGAAATGGGAGACTTAGTCTGAATGTGCCCCTTAGCCAGCAGTAACGGAAACAGCTCTGCGTACGTTACGGGTATAGGATCAAATCCTGGTGGCCGTGTTGTACGGTTGTTGTTATATGGAGGACGAGCCTGCTGAAGAGGCTGTTGTGTCCTTTGCTGATCAGGTTGGCTCTGCGCAACCTGAGGTTGATACACAGGAAAAGGTGCGGGGCCGATAGTAGGAGTAACAGCTGCTACTGGCTGATAACGTCGCCTTTGCTTTCCGAGAGAGATATTCCCAATATCTTGCTCTTTTTTCTTAGGGAGAGCACTACCGTATTTTTTAGTACCGCTCGTTGATCCAGTGTCTTTTACCAAACGTCCTTCTCGGACGGCTTCCTCAAGACGTACACCCATGCCGACCATTTCGGTGAAATCACTGGGTGCACTGGCAATCATTCGGTCATAGTAAAATGAGCTTAAGGTCTTTAAGAAGATCTTTGTCATCTCTTTTTCCTCAAGAGGTGGACAAATTTGAGCGGCAATTTCACGCCACCTTTGAGCATACTCCTTAAAGGTTTCCTTTTCCTTTTACGACATCGATCTGAGTTGATCTCTGTCGGGTGCCATGTCCAAATTGTACTTGTATTATTGGACGAAGGCAGTACCAAGATCTCTGAATGTACTGATCGTAGTACGGTTTAAACCCATGTACCATTTGAGTGCGGCACCGGTTAAACTATCCTGGAAGTAGTGAATCAGCAGGTCCTGATTCTCCGTCTGGGCTGACATCCGCCGAGCGTACATCACCAGATGGCTCTGAGGGTAAGAGTTACCCTTGTATTTTTCAAAGTCAGGCACTTGGAACTTGTGCGGGACTTTCACATTTGGGACCAAGCAGAGGTCTGCGGCGTCCTTTCCAAATAGATCCTGACCGCGAATGGCTTGCAGCTCTTTCTGCATTTCCAAGAACTGCTCCTGGAATTCATCCATTCTGTCAAACATAGTTTCCTTCTTACCAGAAGGTGTCTGTGGAATTTGTCCTTCCGGGACAGTGTGCACCACAGGGGGTGGTACCGTGACTACGACAGTAAGTCTTGGCGCCTCCCGAAGTTTGTAACCTTCAGGAGTCTTGAGTATGCCCCTGGCATCTTCGCTTTCCCGAAGTTTGTAACCTTCAGGCCCAGCGGCTTCTATTGCGATTCCCTGATCTTCAGTGATCGGCGGAACATATCCTTCCGGGATATAGTTAACAGGCATGCCCCAAGGACGATCTTTCGGCATCTGATACCTAGGATCATACTTTTCTATGATGGGTGTTGAGGTGATCTATGAGATCACAGTTCTTTGTAGCTGAGCTTCTGCCATGGCTTGCATGTCGTTACGAAGCTTTCTCATATCCTCTCTCAGAGCGTCGATCTCTTCTTTCAACTCTCTGTTTTCTTCCTCAAGATCATCCATCTTTTTCTGACGATTGGCCCGAGTATTATACAAATGAGACAGTTTGACTCTAGAATCGAGACACAAACGTGAGATTCGTAGGGAAGAAGAATACGCGATGTGAGAATGATGAATGCAATGATTATATTAATTGTTGTTTTTTTTGTTTAATCAAAATAAACTTCGACAATTAGATTGCAAATATCAAACAGTGGGGAAACCCCTTTTTATTGAAATCCAAAGGATTGTAGAAATGGAAATACAGTAGATTACAAGGTGCAGAAACAGAAACCTAAGCTAATGGGTCCCGAGTCCTCTCTGAAGAGAAATCGGGTGCTGATTCTGATATCTTCCTTTTCTCTGACCAGGGCTCTTGGGCCGTTGTCGGGTTGTCATTCCTTTGCCAAGTGAAAGGAGTGAACAAATTCCTTTGGTCATCTTGATTCTATACAGCATGCTGCTCCAAAATTTCAATCAGAGCATCTTTCTCTTTTAGTAGTTGCTGTATTTGGATGCACTCTACGTCGAGAGTGCGGTACTTGTTCTTCCAATACCTTCTTTCCTTTTGAACTTTGTTGAGAGTAACCTGAAGCTTTTCAGTTTCCGTCATGAAGTACATGACAGTTTCCCTCGGTGGAAGAATTCTGTAACGAGGATAAGGCATCTTTAGCTTGAGAGCTCTGGTTTGTACCCAATGGAGATAAGGCTCCACCGAGACACAGTCCGGTTTTCCCAGAGACTCTCGTCCTTTCTTATGAACATGTTTCCAAGCTTGCACTATTTCCATCTTTAGTGCTCTGTCATTTTCTCCTTCTTTGAAGAAAAGACCTTCCAGATGAACACCCAGCGGGATGTGTCTCATCGGGTATCCAAATTGACGAAGAACTAATATCGAATGATAGTTGATTCCTCCTTTAGTTCCTATGAGGGGTACACTGGGGAAGTTTCCACAACGGTCAATGATTCTGATTCCCTCATAAATCCTATTACACCAATCTATATCGGAATTAGTGAGAGACATGATCTTCTGCGACCAACGTAAGACACTCTTGCAATCCCAAAAAGCAGCAGACTTGGGCAAGTGAGAGATATACCATTTGTAGAGCAAAGGTACACAGCATGTGATCTCCCCTCCGCTGTACAAATTTCCCAAGTGTACAGAATGATTCGCATCTGCGAGCAAAGTCGGCACAGGGTTTCCAATGAGAAAAACCTTAATGGCGTTGATATCGACGAAGTTATTGATGTTGGGAAACAAAAATAACCCGTAGGTGAGCAAGACAAAGATGCTTTCAAAAGCAGTCCCGTTCCCTATACTAGCAAAGTACAGAGCTTTTTTTGTCAAGAACTGGGCTGGCAAACCTTGGATGCCACCCTTAGTGGTCATGTGAGTCCTGACCTCAGACTCGTCCAAATGAATTGCTATTGCAATAGTCTGATTCTTTGGAATTTCTTCCAGTCCAGAAAATGGAGCTCAATCAGTGATATGTAAATCAGTCAGATGAGAATACTCTTCTAGCGTTGGTGATAGCTGGTAATCCGGGAATGTGAAACAGTGATAAACCGGATCGTAGAACTGAATGAGTGCGTCCATGATCCCCTTAATCACATGGACTCTTAACAGTGGTAGCAAACCACCGTGCTTGGCTCTGAAAGCCTCTGGGTTAACGATCATCCTCGCTAACTTTCTCAAATCCTCTAGCTTTGGAACCTTAAAGGTATACTGGCAAGTTCTCCTTCTACCGTAATCCATTAATGCAATCTTTTTCTCTGATATTTGCAATCACAATCTTAGTTTAATTTGAAAAACAGAGAGACTAGAAGAGAAGTTTTTTGAATGTTTTAATGTTTTATTAAATGGATGCATGAATGCAGCACACAAAAACATAGAAAAAACATGGGGTCAAAGGGTCGTTGTCATGAAGTCAAGGCTCTACCCATCCCCAAAGGTTTATACTAGGGTGATTTTTGTACCTGTACTCATTATCATCAGCTCCTCCCAGGAAAGCAAGACAACAAGCGGATCGCCAGCGAGTTGTAAAGCAATCTTAGAGTAAGTGCCATTCACCGAGAATAGATCACCAGCCTCAAATGAGGGTAGTATCGCGTAACAACTATTTCCGATAGTTTCCGCACTACGAAAGGGTTTGGCTCCTCAGCTTCTCAGACTTAACAACCGGCCCATTGGCTAGAAGAGTGAATGGGTTGCGTTGGTCAGCCTCCACTGAGGTTGATGGTCGACCCCGTCGCCATCACTTATCTTAAGTGTATACTCATTCTCACCACATGCGGCATCACACGCATTCCCAGTAACAGAAAAATAAACACGTATAGCAATTAGGAAAAGCAGTATATATATTTGTCCTAATCATCCTAGACTTATAAAGCTATGATTCCTAAGTTCCTGACAGAAAATGGGTTCCCCGGCAGAAGCCCCAATCTGTGGTATTCACACAAGTGAAGAGAAAAAAGGTTTGTCCAAGGTTTTCACCTTAAACATTTAAGAAAGAAGAGAAGAGCCCCACGGTGGGCGCCACTTTTCTGTTGGCGGCCACCGCCGTGAAAATTTACCCAAGGTTTAAATCGTAAGGAAGAAAGAACCGGCCCCACGGTGGGCGCCACTTTTCTGTAGCGAGCGATTTTGGACGCGGTTCTTAAGCGCTGGTCGCTCTCTGCGGTTTGAGCTTTGACTACAGGTCGATTCATTTTTTATCCTATTGTGAGCTGAATAAGGAAGGGAAATAGATGTCTCCAATTAACCCTGCTTTGCATACTGATTTTAAACAGCGGTTTGTTAGGTTACGAATGCTATCAATGTGGGGGGCCTTTGTACTGGTTATTTGTATTTTCGCCAATACTGTCTTCTTTCTTTTTTACCTGGGCAGAAGGTTTCTGGCGGGGAACAAGGATTAGGATGTTAGGACTGATGCTTTTGAATTACTGCTTTTGATTGATGGAGATATGGGATTTGGGTTTTTTGTTGATTGTGCTCGCTAAGATCTTTTCTTTCGATCTTATGCCTACGTATTCCCGTTTACCGAAATAGGGAAATCAGAGCGTTCGTAGTTCCTCCTATTCTATGGGAGGAAATTGGTTTTTGGTGTCTTGTTCAAAGCCCAAGACGTGAAGCGAAAGGTGGTTTGTATCTTGTTCAAAGCCCAAGATGTGAAGCTGAAAGGTCTATTTGTGTCTTGTTCAAAGCCCAAGACGTGAAGCTGAAAGACCTCGACTTTAGAGAGAATTTGTCATCTCTAAAGAGGGAGAAGGAGAATTACTTTAACTGGGATACGCGGATCCGAGCAATGCCATAATTTCCGAAGAAAAGATTTTAACCTGAAGGAGAAGACTTTAACTCAGTGTAGAGCAATGCCATCTTTCCTTAGGAATTTCTCATGCTAAAAGAGGGACAGTGGCATGGATGTAGATGATCCAGAGGCTTGCCGCTTACAGCGATTAGATGAAGGGAAAAGAGTTGTTGATGTTTGTGTACTGTGAACGAGGCACAACTTTGATGCTAAAAGGTTGATTGGATCAACCAGTGGTTTTCTTATACAAAAACCTAAGAGGAGGCTAATTTCCGCTAGGAAAATCATTATACAAAGCCTAAGAGGAGGCTAATTTCCGCTAGGAAAATCATTATACAAAGCCTAAGAGGAGGCTATTTTGTGTCTCGTACAAAGCCCGAGAGAGAGGCTAAAAGTTTTTGACCCGACGATAGAGTCTTTGTGTCTCGTACGAAGCCCGAGATGGAGGCTATTATTTGTTTGACTCAACGAGGGAGTCTTTGTGTGTCTCATACAAAGCCCGAGAGAGAGGCAAAAAGGGTTGACTCAACAGGAGAATCTTTTATACTCAACAAGAGAGTGTTTTTGTATCTCGTACGAAGCCCGAGATGGAGGCTAAAGGTTTGTTTCAGTTGAGTGACAGATCCAATATACTGATTTTAAAAGAGAAAATCAGTTCTTATATGAGCAACACTGTACTCAGGGATTTGATTTGAGGATCAGGGATATTTCCTTCACTTTGAGGAAATGGGAAATCTAAAGGGTATTGAGACTGTCCGAGTCTGCGGGTTTCCTTCCTATTTAACGAAGGGGGTCACTTGAGAATGTCTTTGAGACTCAAGGAAGTTAGACTGTCCAAGTCTAGAGTTTTATCTTTTGTACTATGCTTTGAGAAACAGTAGTAGACTCTATGAAAGGACTGTTCTAGGAGGATGACTAGGTTCTGTTCCTATACCTCTAGGAGGTCGTCGGGACAATTTGTACGAAGCCCAAGAGGAGGCTGGAAACTTTTAAGAAGCCGACGGGTCCTTGTACGAAGCCCAAGAGGAGGCTATCATTCCCGGAGGAAGAGATCATTATACAAAGCCTAAGAGGAGGTTGTGAATACTTCTAAGAAGCCGTTGTGTCCTTGTACGAAGCCCAAGAGGAGGCGGGGTTGCTTTTAGGAAGCCTGTGGGTCCTTGAACAATGCCCAAGAGGAGGCCGATGCTTTTAAGAAGCCCGTGGGTCTATCATCTCCTTTCCATTAGGAGAGATAACTCTTTTAAAGATAAAAACCACTGGTAAATGTGCGAGGTTTACTATCCAGCGACTTTTAGCTTTTAAAGAGGGTTCCTTAGTTAAGGTCCAAGATTATGACCGTAGTGGGTACCCAAACCCCGAGACATTCAAGGCAAGCTATCCACAAGGAATAGATCAAGTCAGGAAAGTTCGAGAATTTGGAAGAAACTCAAAGATGCCATTCACGGAGAATACATTCATCTTGGGGAGTAGAGCTTCTTGACGATTCCTAAGGAGGACAGCCGAAGAGAAAACTGTATCTGGTGCTCCTATTGGGGATCTAGGCGTCTATTTCTACGAATAAATGAAACGGCGTCACCTAGTTCTAGACGTAGTTGCCGGGGAAACTCGAAATATCTATACTATTATTACACAGTAGATATGAGTTTATGAAAGGAGACTTACAGTGAGCAGCCCCACAATACAGTTTATAATATGAAAGCAGTAAACGAAAGCGATAACCACTTACTCGGTTGTAGTGCTTCCATGCTGTTTGGTTAGTTGTTCAACAAAGAAAGATTGAAAATAACAGTATATTCAAAATCAAAGGAGAAAGTGCTTTGAAAAAGAAAGATTTGGGGCTTACAGCTCAAGGAGAGGCCCAGGGTTTTATCAGTGAGCGCACTGTTTGACTTTGTACAGCGGGACTTATACAAGTGACTGGGGCCCAAAAAAGGTTTTCTGTACAAAGGGATGGGTCTTACACTCTCTCAAGAGGCCCAAAAAGGTTTAAAGAAAAGAGTGGGGCTTATAACACGAGGGTAGGCCCAAATGATTTTTCATTTAAAAATGGCGATCGCGCCGGGGTTTTCTTTTAACGCAGAGGGACTTATACAATAAGTGAGGCCCAAAATGTTTTGGTTAAAAGGGGGATTGGGTCTTACACTCTAATAGAGGCCCAAAGTGTTTTGAATGGGTCTTATAGCTCAAAGAGAGGCCCAGATGATATTTATTTTTAAACGGGCGACGATCGCGCCGTTTACTTGTACAGAGGGACTTATACAATGAGTGAGGCCCAAAAAGTTTTTGTACAAGAGGGGATGGGTCTTACACTCTCTCAAGAGGCCCAAGAGTTTTGAAAATGATTTATGAGGGTTGAATTAATCCAAAACCCTAATTTGTTTTCAAAATGTATTTAATTGAATAAAAATTCAATTAAAATGATCAAAAATTGTTTAACACATGGAAAACAAATTGTGATCTTGGATTAATGCTTCAAAAATTAAGTATTGACCTACAAAATAATTAGAAAGCATTAAAAGTTGCAAAATCAATGTAGAAAAAATATTTAAAATGCCAAAAACAATCAAAATATTAATTCTTTGCAAAAATATCAATTATATGAAATAAATAATATTTTTGGGATTTTTTGTGAAAATAAAATATTTTAACATTTTTGTGAATTATTAAAAAAAGAATCAACTCAAAATCATTAAAACTCAGAGAGAAATTAATTTTTGAATCAATTAAACAAAATCACAAAATTCAAATATTTGAATTTCTAAAAATGGCGCCAAGAACAAGCTGAAGAACACGCGCGTGTTCTTGGTTTCTCAGATTTTGCATTTTCTATCCAATCTCCATGAATACGTAATTATAACATGCAATCCACATATCATTGTGCTCGTCTCAACCTCACGATCATGTCTATGTACATTAATTTCATTTAAATTAAACATACAACAAGAAATCACGAAGAAACCTCAAGAACCCTAATTTCTGCATGAAGGCTAGGATTTTTTATACTCGATTCAAACAATGCAATTAATTGAGGGAAAACATTCCATGCATGATTATGAACATATGGCCAAATTATTGTGCGAAGAAATATGCATAGATTGAGAGATGACCAAGTATGTGCTTACCTCCAAGTCGTGACAGCAAGTTCAAAGTGATTTTTGATTTGGAGGTGTTACATATGAGTGGTGATGATCTGAACAGCTTCCCTACACCCTATGGATTGTGTTTGGATGGTTGGACTTGATTGAAATTGGCTGGATTATTTTGTGGCACCTCAGCTGCACTTTGGTTAAAACCTTGAGCAACCAGCTGGTGATTTTGTGAAATTGATGTTTCAGAAGTAATCTAAGTGTTTGATCAGCTCATATGTGATGTATGTGAGGTGTGTGAGTGATTGGTTTGATTGGAATTGCTCTCAAAGTCAAAACCCGATAGTGACTTGCCTTAGAAGGCAAAATTGGAGTGAAAGAAGAGATTTTGAGGAAAGCATCTGTTAGATGGATTTGGTGTACTCAAACTGACCACAATTGAGCTCTATTTATAGTAGAGCAAGTTTGTTTTGCAAGGAATAGTGCATGGCAGCTGGTAAGTAGGTTTGGCCAATGTTGGCAAATGAAAATCCAAGTCTCCTCTAGCCATTGACTAGAGGTTAGGGCACAGAGCTTTGGTCCCCTTGGTCTTGGATAAGTCTTGACTGATTTCAGATAAGAATGGCTCAGTCCATGCCACCTTGATGGTTCCATTGAATGCCTCATTCCAAATTTGAAGTCTTGTCCCTATTTTGGCCATTCTAGGTTCAACATCCTATTTCTTGTTCCATGGACTTTGGAGGCTTGGCTCAGTGATTGTCCCCTTTAGATTCAATCCTCTGAGGTGTCCAAGTGGATAGGAGCAATTGAATTTGGCTGATTTTGGCAAATCGACCAAAGTTGCAAATTCTGCCTTGCCTTGACAGATTTCAGCAAGGCAACTTGGTAATGTTGTATCTCATGGTGTAGGTTGAATTTGGCAATGTTCTTGGCCATTTTGGAAAGCTCTTACATGATACAACAACTGTTTGAACAAGTTTGGTTTTGATCTCTTTTGATTCCAAGTGAAAAATCCCCCTACATTTGGCAAAAAGTGAAGCAGAATCTGACTTAGTGAAAATTTCACTAAGTGTTGGAAAAAATGACATTTTCACTTTTCAGCCACTTTGATCACTCCATAACTCAAAATCCTTAATGAATTGGAATGACTTGTAGTTGAAGTTTTTGTAGGTGATAATGAGGGCTACAAATCCATCTTTGGATGAGAAAAAATGGCCTTGTGGTTTAGGAGTTATGGTCCTCCAAAGTTGGTACCCTTGCCACTTTATTTTTAACTTAGAAAAATTTCTAAGTTTTATGGTTACCCCTTTTACAAGTTATCTCACTTTTCTTGATTTTTCTTGATGAATGATGATTCAAATCATACATTAACATCATTTTAGGGTTAAAAATCCATTTTGGTGAAAAATCTCAAAAAGTCAAAGTTGACTTTTGTGCACGGTTGACTTTTTATCAAATGAATTCCAAACTGTACAATTCTTCAGGAAATCATGTCCTTGACCTAAATCAAACTTTATGGACATGTTCCATGGGTGTCATAGGGTATATTCAATCATGTATTAGGGTTTGGGAGCATGTCCTGATCAAAAGTCAAAGTTACAGTTGACTTTTCCCTTAAAACCCTAATTGTGGTGCAGATGAAATTGAGACTTGTTGCCCAAGCTTCTTGGATTAATCCATTGTCCCAAATGGATCAACATGGTATATTAGAGACCCTCAAATCATCTCTTGAGGTCTTGGCTCATGGTTTGTCCCAAAAGTCAACTTAGGGGTGAATTAGGTCAAGAAACCCTAATTCCTGATTTTTGATGAATGCATCCCCTGAGGCAAAATTGACTTGATGCATGGGTTCATGAGGTTCCATGAAGTATATTAGGTTATGTTTTGGATCAATGCCTTGTGCCCAGATGAAAATTTCCATCTGGAGGCCCTGGTCGACCAAAACCCTAATTTGGTGACACTGTCGATCTTGAGACTTGATCCACCTAGAAGGGAGCAGCCTTGTGCTTAATCCTTGAGGTGGGAGTCCTTTTTGATCCATTGTGGATGTTTAAGAGATTAGATAAGTTGAGGATCATGTCATTTCTTGATTGATCCTTTGTCTAAGCACTCAGAGAGGGCTTGAAACCCTAGTTTTGATTGTATTGGATGCTCACCAATTCCTTGAGGCATTTGATGAGGCATAATGGTTCATCCATATTGTGATGATGATTTTCACAATTATGGGAAATCTAAGTGGTCAAAATTTGGGGTATTACAGTAAGTTCCACACCTAAAACTAGGTTTACATCAGTCAATATATAGCAATTAATCTGGACTTAATTGGGCTTCAAAAACGCAGCAAATAGACTGCTCACAAATCTGCAAAATTAACTCCAACAAAATAGGTCTTCAATCCAAAGTTTCCTATTATGTCTCCATAATTAGAAACAGCAGCAAATTCGAAAACCAACAAATAACCACAATCCAAAAATGCTTTGGATGCCACATATGATAACCAAATATTCACAGAATATTCAGTAACAAATCATAGTAACAGAATCTGCATTAAAACTGACTTCACAGCGCGATGTCCTATGAGCTGCCATGGAACATCTTCATTCGACATGTTGAAAGCAGCCACTTAGAACATTATGATTCAACATCTTGCTGCTATAATAGTTTTAGCAAAATAAATGCCAACCACAAAAGCACAGAAATAACAAGATTTCATTGGTGGATCAGTGTGTCTTGTGAGAGTTTTGAAGAAAAGTGAGATCAATCAAAAGGTGGCATTTGGTTGGTTTCATAGTGTTCATTCAAGCAGGATGCTTGAAACTGATTGCTCTTGTGCAGAAGGGTGGTTGGTTGAAAATGCAAGGAGGTTCTGGTTCTCTTGGAGCTTGTGGTAGGAGTTCTAGGTTGAGGATGGAAGTATACCTTCTATTGGTGGATGAGAGTTTATTTCTCTCTGGGCTTCTGGAGTTCTTGTCAATCAAGCTGGTGGCACAGTGTTGTTTGAAGATCTTCAGTTGGATTACTATGCAGATAGTAAGTCCAGTGGTGGAGCATATCAAGAACCATGGTGTGTGGTGTCTGTGATGTGTGAAAGATGTCCTAACTGATGTTAGAATATTTTCTGGGTTAGTTATCCTTGGAGTAGGATACTAAGTTCTGGGAGTGGAACTTGACACTCACATCTTGTCTAAGAAGTATTTATCTTATCATACCGGAGAATGATGGGTAAAGGATTGTCTTGGAAGTCTGGTGTGAATGGGATATACTAGAAGTTGATCAGTTGGTGCTTGTGGAACAAATGGGCTGAAGATTTATGGAGCATGTGATTGATGTTCTTCGAGTGTGAAGAATATCTGGGTGAGCTAGCAAACTAGGGGGCCATGTGCTTCTCTTTGAGGAATGTGAAGCATTCTGAGTCAATTGGGTTGTATCTCAGGGAACAAGGAGATTCATACATGAGAATTCAGGAGGAGTTCGTGCGGTGTATGGATGGTTTCTGGACGAGTGGGATCAATGGAGCTTTGATCTCAATCCAAGAGTTTATTGGTTGTGGTACACAGATGCGTTCTGGGTATTCACACACTATATGATCATGAAGTCTTCATGGGATATCATGTAGTGGCTTTGGGTGGTTCTTGATGAAGAAGCATCTGTTGAGAAAGATATGGGGAGAACTTCTATCTGATTTTTGTACTGGTGTGGTACATGGTTTGCTTGAGGGTCAAGCAGTAGGTGAATGTGTTCAGCAAGTGTGTTGAACTGAGGGTTCACTCTTGAAGACATGAAGATGCATCTTATGTTTTCCATTCATTTAGGGTGTTCTTCTGGCAAAGTAGCACTGGTTGTCTATGACAGGGGGAGTTAGATCTCTGTTTCAGATATATAGCTGCAATGGTGCAGACTGGCTATCAAGATTGTTTGTGGTTTCAAGTAGTTTGTGATAGATTGCCTCAAGTGAGGTTGATATGTCAGACGAGATGTCATGATATTTCCCTACTGATATGATTTATGGGTGAACTTATCGGGATGTTCTGATTCTGTCATTGGGTGTCAATGGATTGAATTAGAAGTGGTACAAGTATCTTGGGAATTTCTGTTGATGGAAAGGTCTATGGAAGAATTCTGTAGTAAACAGGTTTGCTAATTCTGGATTAAGGAAGTGATTAAGAATAAACAGAAGATGGGCGTAATTATAGTCCTGCCTGTGATGACCATAAATCTGAAAATATCAGGTTAGGTATCAGGACACTGTTCAGAAGCGGTTTCAAGGACAAGTCAGAAAAGATGGAATCTTTCGAAACTAACTGCACTCCTTGACTAGACTTTTGCTTGGATTTGCTCTACCTGCATAACCTCTTAATATTTAAGGAAGATCAATCTGGAACATCTTTCTTAGGTTGAAATCAAATGAGTTTTGTTCGGGTGTGGGTAAGCATTATTTGGGTTTGGGTCTGCATGGGTCACTTTTGCCATCTTTTGGCTAAAAAGGGGGAGAATGACTGTGTTGTTGCTATGGACTGGATGTGTGCTTTTGAGTTGCTGATCTACAAAATTGTCTCAAAGGATGTTCTAACATTAGGTCTAACATCCTGAAATTATGTTTTGTGATCAGAGTTAAGAAGCAAGTGTGTACTTTGTGTCACCATGGAATGAAGAGGTTATCTTCTTCCTCCTTCCACTGCCTGCACCATCAAGCTGAAGAATGTTTTAGCCAAAATTTGTCAAAAGGGGGAGATTGAAAGCTCAAATGGTTTGACTAAATTTTGGTAAAACATAATGGTGGAAAATATGCTCCAACATGAAGATTTATACCCCAGACCAAAGATGTCCAATAGAATGTCACAGTATGTAGATTCGACATCTTGACTATCACAGCAGGCTTGTTTCAAATCTGTTCCAAGATTCAAGGCGCGATTGGCATTGGATCAAGGATCAAAGATATGAAGCCCAACAAAGTAGAAGACTATAAAAGAAGACCAAGACCTAGGCAGAAAAGAGAGAGAGGGCGACATAGACTTAGGAATCCTATTTTGTAAAGTAGGGTTGGTTTAGGTTTTTAGAGTCGTAGGTTTCTCTTGTAAGTCTCCCTTTGTATTGATTTGATGCAGTGTGGTAGACATAGATATTTGTACAGATTCAGAAGCCCGTAGGCAATGAATCGTGTAGTGTTCTTGGATGAAGCTTTGAAGCAAATCCAAGTTAACGTGTTTGACAAGGATGTTTGACTGAACTTTGTATTGGAAGGGGTGTCTTTCAATAGGTAGATACAGTTATGAGGTAGTAACTGTTAGATAATCATAGGTTGTGATTTAGGGAGTGAGATGGGTTTCTCTTATCAATTAGATGTGACTTCTAATGATAAAGACTTCATTGAGTAGTGATAGGTTAGTGTGGGTGCTTTATGTAAACCTGAGGTTATTTACATAAAATTATACTACTGATAGTGATTTCTTCTTCCTGGATTGGTATCCCCCAGATGTAGGTGAGTTGCACCGAACTGGGTCATCATATTCTATGTTGTTTATCATTCTGCTATTTTTAGTTCAGTCTTTATTAACATGTTGGATTAGATGTCGTGACATCTGTGATTTTGCAGTTCTGATATTCAAGATATCAGTCTGTTGTTGTTCCTCTGCGTTTAAATGTTTATGCATAATAATGTCGTGACATGTGTTAGGACATCTGCTGTCTGCATTGCCAGAATTTCAGGATGGCTCATGCTTGGCACAATATCCATAGAAAGGGGGAAATGTGAGCTTGGAAAACATAATTGTGTAGCTTTGGAACCTTATACTCTTTGTGTGAAGGAGAGAGCAAGGGAGCTCAAGATGTCATATGCTTATAAGAAATCCATGTCTCTAGTGGTTGCCAAACCACCTACCATTCCTACTGAAGATGTGAAAGAACTTCAAGAAGCTTTAGCCAAGATGAAGCAAAAGAGGGATATTTGGGAAGACAAATTCCATGCTTCAAACCTTGAGAAGATAGAGTTGCAGAAGCAGTTGAAGGAAAAATA
The DNA here is from genome assembly GCA_022829125.1 of Lathyrus tuberosus. Lineage (NCBI taxonomy): Eukaryota > Viridiplantae > Streptophyta > Magnoliopsida > Fabales > Fabaceae > Lathyrus > Lathyrus tuberosus. Next base: position 13,216,569 of record JALAZF010000009.1, read on the forward strand.
TTATTTGATAGAGTTGCTTGAGAAACATGTTGTGACAAGGCAAAGAGATGGTTTATTTTATTCTAGTATTCCACCATCTCATCCTCCAACTTAAGGTGCTTGGAAGGGCATTGTGGATCAACTTGTGTTGGAGAAAGCTACCATGAAGGATACTTATGAGAGGGAGATCAAAAGGCTCAGAAGAAAGTATCAGCATGGAGTTAGATCATCTTCAAATGTGATTCCTTAGGTACCTTGGGATCTAGTTTTTTCCTCTTGTATTTAGGAGCTTTTGAAACTTGTACTTCCAATTGTAATCCTTTCTAATTATCAATGAAATGAGAATTTTTTAATATTTCAAAAGTGTTATTTCTTTATGATGTTTGTAATCTTAAAGTTCCTTGAAAACTAAACGAAAACATTTGCATTGCATATCATGCATCATGTTGCATTTGGTCTTGCTTTTGAGAATTTTACAGGTGTCTTATTACTTTTCTCTTGGTATTCTCAGAAGTCAAGTTGTCTCACTTGTACAACGCTCGAGCTAAGTGTCACGGGAAAATGGACCATCTAGAGCAAGAAAATTGTGAACTCCGTGAAGAAGTGACAACCCTCAGGGTTGGGATGGAAAAACTCAATGCTTTTGTGGAATCTCTGGTTGCTCTCAAGAATCAATCTCTTCATCCTCCTTCTCCTCCTCTGGCAACATAGACACAAACTACTGTGATTTCAGTGTCTGTTTCTGTGGCCCCGATCAGTGCTCCACCACACCAAATGCCCAATGGTTATCCTTGGGGCATGCCTTTGAATTTTGTTCCTGAAGGTTATAAACCCACTGTTGAAGTTCCTATTGTACAACCAGTCATGACTGTTCCTCCACCTATGGTGCATGTTGTTCCACAAACTAAAGAGCCTATTTTTCATGTTGAGCCCAGTGAAAACATAGGTGTTTATGAAAGGATGGATGAATTCCAAGACCAGTTCCAAGAGATGCGGAAGGAAATTAAATCTTTAAGAGGGAAATAATTGTTTGGGAAGAACTCTCATGACTTGTGCCTCGTTCCTTACTTGAAGATTCCTGTCAAATTTAAAGTCCCTGATTTTGAGAAATACAAGTGAACTACTTGTCCTCAAAGTCACCTTGTGATGTACACAAGGAAAATGTTTGCTCATACAGATAATCATCAGCTTCTAATCCATTATTTTCAAGATAGCCTCACTGGCGCTGCTCTTAAATGGTATATTAGACAATACTCAGATTTTCACTTTCAATGATTTGAGGGAAGCGTTTATTCGACAATTTAAATATAACCTGGATATGGCACCAGACCGAGATCAACTCCATGATATGTCCCAAAAGGAGAAAGAAGCTTTTAAAGAATACGCCTAGAGGTGACGTGAAATTGCTGCATAGATTAGTCCTCCTTTGGAAGAAAAATAGATGACCAAGATATTCTTGAAAAATCTCAGTTCTGTTTATTATGAAATAATGGTGGCTAGTGCACCCAGTGACTTCACTGAGATGGTAAACATGAGTATGCATCTTGAAGAATAAGTCTAAAAAGGACGATTGGTTAAAGATGGTAATTCTGATGATAATCCTAAGAAATATGGGAGCGTATTTTCTAAAAAGAAGGATGGAGAGTCTAATGCCATTTCGCAAGAAAGGCATAGAAGGCACCGAGGAAAGAACAATCATTATCAACAATAGGTGCCCTCAGTCACACCTGTTATTAACACTGCTCCAGTTGCTCAAGCGAGTCCAACTTATCAACCCCAATTTCAACAATGAACTCATCAACAACATAATCAGCAGAATCCCACTCAGAAGAAAGCTCAGTTTGATCTGATTCCCATGTTGTATGCTAAATTGTACTCTGCTCTAGTACTAAATAATCTGGTGCAAACTAGAGATCCACCGGCTGTTCCAAAACACCTCCCTTGGTGGTATAAATCTGATCATTTTTGTGCCTACCATCAAGGGGCACCTGGTCATGACATCGAGAATTATTTTGTACTAAATGCTAAAGTTCAGAGATTAATTCAAAGTGGTATTCTCTCCTTCAAGGATCTTGGACCCAATGTCCAAGGTAATCTGTTACCCAAACATGGAGGTGCCAATGTGAATATGGTAGAGGGTTATCCTGGAAACTATCGTGTCTTTGATGTTAATTTGATTAGAAGATCTTTGGTTGATTTGCATGTCAGTTTATGTAGACTGAGTTATTATGAGCATGCCCATGCTACTTACTGAATTTGTTCAAGAAATCCTCGAGAATGCTCTGTGGTGAAGAGAGATCTTTAGGAAATGTTGGATCAGAGGCTTATCCGGATTACTCGAGCAAAGGTTGATATTGATAATGAAGTGGATGTCATAGTTCCTCATTTCAATATACCTGAGTCGGTTGAAATTTCTTATAACACTCAGAAGTCATGTGTATCTCTTTTGGTTATTTGTCGACCTGGTCCTACTCCTTATGATTCTGACAAGGTTGTGCCTTACAAATATAATGCTACAATGATTGAAGATGGCAAGGAGGTGCCCATTCTCTCTCTCTCTCTCTCTCTCTCTCTCTCTCTCCCCCCCCTCTCTCTCTCTCTCTCTCACTCTCTCTCTCTTTCTTCTGTTGTCAATATTGCTGATGTTAGTAGAGTGACCCCTAGTGGTCGTGTATTTGCTGATACACCTCCTCAAAAGGTTGATGATATCTCTGCTAATAAGTCAATTCAATTTGAAATGCCTGCTGTATAATCTAAATCTGGATTTGTAACAGGACAATCTAGTGGTGAAAATCAGAATCCTGATGATGAAGTTTTGAAATTGATTAAAAAGAGTGAATACAAGATTGTTGATTAATTGCTTCAAACTCCATCCAAATTCTCTATCTTATCTTTGTTGATGAATTCTGAGGTTCACAAAGAGGCTTTGAGGAAGGTTTTAAAACAAGCTTATGTAGACCATGATGTTACCGTTGATCAATTCGATGGTATTGTTGGCAACATAACTGCTTGCAACAATTTGAGCTTTAGTGATGAAGAACTACCTGAGGAAGGAAGGAACCATAATATGACCTTGCACATTTCAATGAATTGTCAAGAAGATGCATTATCCAACGTGTTTGTAGATATTGGTTCCTCTATGAGTGTAATTCCCAAGTCCACTCTGTCAAAGCTTTCTTATCAAGGCACTTTGATCCAATACAGTGGGGTTGTTGTTGAGGCGTTCGACGAATCCAGAAAAACTGTTATAGGGGAAATTAATCTCCTCATAAAGATACGTCCTCAACCCTTTCAAATTATATTCCAAGTTATGGACATCCATCCTACATATAGTTGTTTATTGGGTCGGCCGTGGATTCTTGAAGCTAGAGCAGTCACCTCAACTCTCCATCAAAAGTTAAAATTTGTGAAAAATGGAAAGCTAGTTGTAATAGGTGGTGAGCAAGCCATGCCGACATGTTATCTTTCATCTTTCTCTTATATTGATGCTGATGAGGTTGTAGGAACTTTGTTCTAAGCTCTCTCTATTGTTGACAGTGCTGGTAAGAAGAATGGGGCATCCATTTCTTCTTTGAAAGATGCGTAAAAAGTTGTGGAAAGCAGTTAATTTGTTTGTTGGGGTCGAATTGTTGAGCTTGTTGAGAAAAAAAACAGAGCTGGTTTGGGATTTTCTCCTAGTACAACTAGAAGAGAATTGAAGCGTAATCAAGACATATTCCACAGTGCTGGATTTATCCATTACGGAGATCAAACTGTTGTTGATGCTATTATTGAAGATGATTCAGAAGAAGACATGCCAAACTTCGTGACGCACGAAGTGATTTTCCAGAATTTGACGGTTGTTGATATTCATTCTGTGTTACACGTTTCAAAGTAATTTGTTTTTTTTTTCAAAGATCTTTTCACTATGCACAAGGTGAAAGTGAATATGTTTGGGATTTGTGTCAATTTTTAATATCATGAATAAAATGTTATTTTACTTATTCATATGTGTTTTTTTTTTGTCTTTTTTTATTTTTCTGGAAAATAGTAACCTAAAAAACCAATAGATAATAAAATTATTTCAATATTTACATAATACTTGCACATTTAGTTGTTTCATAAATTCAAGCATATATCATTGTGCAGATTGATTCATGATAAACCCATTGAAAACAATGTCCCTATGCCCTATCCCAACTTTGAATTCCCTGTGTTTGAAGCTGAAGAAGGGAGTATTGAGGAAATTCCTGATGAGATTTCTTGGTTGCTTGAGCACGAGGAGAAGACCATTTAGCCTTATAAAGAGCCAGTGGAGGTGATCAACTTAGGTTCTGAAGAAGACATGAAAGAAGTCAAGATTGGGGCACTGCTTCAGCCAGATGTTAAGAAGATGATGGTAGAGCTTCTTAAGGAATATGTGGATGTGTTTGCTTTATCTTATCAGGAAATGCCTGGTCTTGATACACATATTGTGGAGCATAGATTTCCTTTAAAACCAGAATGTTCGCCAGTTAAGCAGAAAATGAGAAGAACTCGCCCTGATATGGCTGTTAAAATCAAAGAGGAGGTTCAAAATCTGATTGATGCAGGTTTTCTTGTTACCGCTGAATATCCTCAATGGGTGGCCAATATTGTGCCTGTTCCAAAGAAAGATGGTAAATTCCAGATGTGTGTTGATTACAGATATTTGAATAAAGCTAGCCTAAAATATGATTTTCCATTGCCACATATTGATATGTTGCTAGATAACACGGCTAAGTTCAATATCTTTTCCTTTATGGATGGTTTTTCCAGCTATAATCAAATTAAAATGGAACCCAAGAATATGGAAAATACAACATTTACTACACCTTGGGGAACATTCTGCTTCAGAGTGATGCCCTTCGGTTTGAAAAATGTTGGTGCAATGTACCAGAGAGCCATGACTACTCTTTTCCATGACATGATGCACAAGGAAATAGAAGTCTATGTTGATGATATGATTGCTAAGTCGGAGACTAAAGAAGATTATGTTGAGTATTTGTTGAAGCTGTTTTAGCGTTTGAGAAAGTTTAAATTCCGCTTGAATCCTAATAAATGCACTTTTGGTGTTCGTTCAAGAAAGCTTATGGGTTTTATTGTCAGCCAAAAAGGTATTGAGGTAGAACCTGATAAAGTCAGAGCTATTCAAGAAATGCCTGCAACCAAGATGGAAAAACAAGTTAGAGGATTCTTGGGCATTTAAATTACGTTTCCAAGTTTATATCTCACATAACTGCCACTTGTGGGCGGATCTTCAAGCTTCTTCGTAAAGACCAAGGTAGTGTTTGGACAGAAGACTGTCAGAAGGCTTTTGATAGCATTAAAGAGTATTTGCTTGAACCTCATATCTTGTCTCCTCTAGTGGAAGGAAGACCTTTGATCATGTATTTAACTGTGTTGGAAGAATCCATGGGTTGTGTCTGTGGCCAACAAGATAAACCTAGTAGAAAAGAGTATGACATCTACTATTTGAGTAAAAAGTTCACAAATTGTGAGTCTCAGTACTCAATGCTTGAAAAAACCTGTTGTGCTTTAGAATGGACTGCTAAATGTTTACGCCAGTATATGATGAATCATACCACTTCGTTGATATCCAAAATGGATCCAATCAAGTACATTTTTGAAAAGCCTGCTTTGATTGGAAGAATTGCTCATTGGCAGATGTTGTTATTTGAATATGATATTGAGTACTGTACACAAAAAGCAATTAAAGGAAGTGTTTTGACTGACCATTTGGGTCACCAACCAATTGATGATTATCAATCCATTAGGTTTGACTTCCCTGATGAAGATGTTATGTATTTGAAAGACAAAGATTGTGATAAACCGTTACCCTAAGAAGGACCAGATCCTGAATCTCGATGGGTTTTAGCGTTTGATGGAGTTGTTTAATGCTTATGGTAATGGAATTGGGGCAATCATTATTACTCCTCATGGTTCTCATATCCCTTTCACTGCAAGATTGATGTTTGAGTGTACAAACAACATGGAAGAGTATGAAGTTTGTATCATGGGTCTTGAGGAAGCCATTGATTTAAGAATTAAAACTCTTGATGTGTATGGGGATCCAGCCCTGGTGATTAATTAAATAAAAGGAGAATAGGAGACTCGTCAACCTGATTTGATTCCTTATAAAAATTATGCAAGGAGGTTGTTGACCTTCTTTAATAAAGTTGAGTTGCATCATATACCTCGTGAGGAGAATCAGATGGCAGATGCTTTGGCCACTTTGTCTTCTATGATTAAAGTGAATAGTTTGAATTATGTTCCTAAGATCAATGTTATGCGCCTTAATAGACCTATTCATGTGTTTGCGAAAGAAGAAGTAAAATATGATAAGCCTTGGTATCATGATATTAAATGTTTCCTCCAAAATCAGGAATACCCACTTGGGGCATCCAACAAAAATAAGAAGACTTTGAGAAGACTGGCTGGCAATTCTGAATGAAGATGTGTTGTATAAGAGAAATTTTGACATGGTCTTGCTCAGATATGTGGATAGAGATGAAGTAGACATGTTAATGAAAGAAATTCATGAAGGATCCTTTGGTACTCATGCCAACGGGCATGTAATGTCTAAAAAGATGTTAAGGGCAGGTTACTATTAGCTGACAATGGAATCTGATTGTTGTAAAAATGTGAAAAAGCGCCATAAATGTCATATTTATGCTGATAAGATTCATGTGACTCCGACTCTTCTCAACGTTATTTCATTTCCATGGCCTTTCTCTATGTGGGGAATTGACATGATTAGTATCATTGAGCCCAAAGCTTCGAACGAACACCATTTTATTCTGATGGCTATTAATTACTTCATAAAGTGGGTTGAAGCAACATCTTATGCTAATGTGACCAAGCAGGTTGTGGTCAAGTTTATCAAGAATCAGATTATCTGTCGGTATAACATTCCTAGCAAGATTATTACTAATAATGGGTCGAATTTGAACAATAAGATGTTGAAAGAGTCGTGTGATAATTTCAAGATTGAGCATCATAATTCTTCTCCTTATAGACCTAAGATTAATGGGGTTGTTGAAGCTGCAAATAAGAACATTAAGAAGATTATCCAGAAGATGGTTGTGACATACAAAGATTGGCACGAGATGCTCCCATTTGCTTTGCATGGTTATCATACATCCATCCGCACTTCAACAGGGGCAACCCCTTTCTCACTTGTATATGGCATGGAAGCAATGATTCCCGTAGAGGTTGAGATCCCATCAATGTGAGTCTTGATGGAAGCCAAGTTGTTTAAGGCTGAATGGTGTCAAAGCAGATATGATCAGTTGAATTTGATAAAAGAAAAGAGAATAACAGTTGTGTGTCATGGTCAGTTATATCAGTAAAGAATGAAGAAGTCTTTTGATAAGAAGGTTTGAACTCGTGTATTCAGAGAAGGCGACCTCGTGCTCAAAAATATATTGTCTTTCAACACTGATTATAGGGTCAAATGGACTCCTAATTATGAAGGCCCGTATGATGTTAAGAAAGCCTTATCTGGCAGTGCATTAACTCTTACAACTATGGATGGTGAGGAGATCCCTCGTCCTGTGAATGTCAATGCAGTCAAGAAATATTTTGCCTAAAAAATAAAAGAACAGCTCGCTAAGTTGAAAACCAGAAAGGGTGGCTTAGGCAAAAATGAGCATCTCGGTGGGCTGAAAACCCGAAAGGGGCGGTCCAGGAAAAAGTTAGAGACATAAACAGAAAATAATTAACCTGGTATATTAAAAGCCTGAGAGAGAAATCTAGGCAAAAGTTAGGGATCATGGCAAGTAACTACATCAGGCCAGACTTGATCACTTGAAGCAACATTGCTCATCAAGGATTCTCGTTCTCATCATTCTCGACAGAAGTTTTGAGCATAGTGGAATTCAAAGTTGTTAGGGAGAATAATGGACATTGTATTTTAATGTAGCATTTTCCTTTATTTACCATTTACCAACTTTGTAATAATCCATGGAGTCACACCATATGGGACTACCATTCTATTGATAAAATTTGAACATTTGTCCATTTATTTGCAATTCTTATATTCGTTTCTTTTTTCCAAAATTTCATTTGTTTTTTATAATAATTTTTTAAACAAAAAGATAAATAACAATCATACTTTTGAAAATTAGAAAAATATTTTCCTTTGATTTATGAACACAAAAAGGAATGTCAACAGTTATTCAAAGAATGGTAAAATTTCAAAGTGCATAACTCGATGTTCTCCCAAGCAGAGTTTGTTCTTGTGGATGTATTCAGGTAGTGGGTTTCCTCCGAGTTTATATGGTGTGTTGGGTTTTGTAATTCATTTCCCCCAGTCGAGCATTAAATTCAATGTTTCCCAATTGAATCCTAAGCCTGGACTCCCCGGCTAAGACTTGATTTAGATTTCTCCAGTCAAGTGTGTTTCTCTTCCCTAACCAGGTTATGATCAAGCAAATATACGAGGTTGTGAAGCTTTTACTGCTGGATTCCATCTCTCTTTGTAGAATCCCCTGCAGGCATTTACTTGCATTGGTACGACTTTGTTGCTTTTGTGTGTCATCCAAGTAGCAAATTCATAACAATGTTTCTTACTGAGAAGTGTTGATATAGAAGTCAATTATTGGGCTTTCTCTCACCCTGTGTTGAGTTTTAAAATCTCCCGTAGGTTGACCTTTTGCTGTAATTTTAACTTCTTAGTTCCCCTGCAAGTCCGGGATGTTTTTCTCGAAGTGTGCTTATCCCCGATAAGTTTTTCTTTGGTAATCCCCACCAGGTTTGCATTTCCCTCAGCGAAGTTTGCGCAATGATCATTGTTGGTTTTGAAAGAACTTTTGTGGTGTGATCCCCAGCAGATCCATCTTCTTCCATAACAGAGTCTCTGCAAAAATGTTTTTTTCCCCTCAAAGGTTATCATTTGGAAGATTCATATTGTGTTTATCCCAACTGGTATTTCCATCCCCTTAGCAAAGTTGATATAGATATTCCCCAAAGAGTTTTCCTTGTGTGTATCCCTAGCAAGTCTTCATCCTTCCGCAATTGAGTTTGTGTGAATTTTATTTTCCCTAAAAAGATTTTGGAAGATTTGTGTTGTGTGTTTCCCCAGCGGATCTTTCCATTTCATCAAGGCGGAGTTCATATCGATATCTCCTGAGTGGATTGTTGATGTTAGAAGATTGAACATTGGGTTTCTCTCCAAGTAATATCTTCCTCTACCCAGAGATATAAGGCGTGAAACAGGACTTTGTTCCTTTGGTGGCTTTTATTTATCTCCAGTTGAATCCCTATCAGGATCTTTCGTAGAATCTCTAGTGGTATCTCCATCTTGTTGAGCTTTGCCGAGTATCCGGTTGTATTGTGGTGGTTGGTCATCCCTAGTTTATCTTTGTGCTTGTTTTGTCAGCATATACATACACATACATGAATACATTCATTCATTCATACATACATCATGCATAGATGAATGAAAATTCATGTTCATCTTGCATTTCTTGGTGTTTCTTATCCACTCTCTCAGGTGATGTTATCCCCCACAGAGTGTGTGTATCCTCTTTCCATTAGAGTGTCTACCTAAAGCAAAAAATGTACATTCTTTCTAATTCCCCAATGAGTTTATTCCTCATGGAAGGGTTTTGTTTTAGTTTTCCTTTCCAACACATTATCTGGATGAAATTACTCTGCAATTGAGTTATTTCCTCATTGGATAGAGTCTTGTTTGATCGTTTATCTCCAGTTTGTTCCTGGATTGAGCTTTGGTCTAATGCAGCTGTTATTTTAAATATCTCTAGGCTGTGAAACTTGGATGATGAGAAGGCATTTATTTTGCACCTTTGTGGATTTATTTTCCTCAGCAGAAATTTGTTTATGATTTCCCATCAGAAGATGAAGATTTTTTGTCTCCCCAGCAGTGTTGTGATAACACTCTCTTGGAACTTTTACTTGACAACAAGTGGCAATCTCTTTATGCGAGAAGCTTGTATGTCCCCAGCATGGTAAGCCTTACTTGGTAACAAGTGACAGTCTCTCTGAGAAGCTTGTTTTGCTATTTCAACCTTCGCAACAGTAAGTGGCAGTCTCTTCTGAGAAGCTTATCTATTATTGATGGTTCTTCAACCTTTGCAATTACAAGTGGCAGTCTCTTTATTTGAGAAGCTTGTATGTCCCCAAGTATCAATATGCATCTTAACATTAAATGGCATCTATCTAGTTTATCCTCAGCAGAGAAGTTTATTGTGAAATCCTTGATCCTCATCCAATCAAGTGAAGCCTTGGACTCGTTATTTGAACAGGTGGCATCTCTTTATTTGAGAAGCATGTTGCGACTCCATCAACTTTTCCATCAAATGGAATCTCTCTGATATTCCCCTCAGACAAGTTTGTTGTGAAATCCTCATCATCACCAATAGATTGTTATCTCTTTATTTGAGAAGTCTGTTATGCAACTTAACCTACTTGTATCTCCTTTAAAGATCCCCGGTAAAGTTATTGATTATTAATTCCTAGCTGGTGCCAATCCCTTTAGTGGAGACAACTTGTATTTGGTCCTTTATCAAGTTTGAGACTTGATTAAAGAAGAAGTTAAGCCATATCCTGATGGTGGAAGCTTGTTATCAATTCAACTTGGTTCATTATTTGAACATGTGTTTATCCTGTTGTGATCCTGTGAATCCTTCGTCTCCAACAAATGGTTGTCTCTTTATTTGAGAAATCTATTGTGTTGTTTGACCTGCACACATCTCTTTTGAGTATCCCTGACGGAATTATTATTTATTTCCAACAAGTGGCTATCTTTGTGAAGCTTGTCTGTTACCCTTTTCAAGTTTGAGACTTGATTAAAGAAGAAGTTGAGCCCTATTCTAATAGTGGAAGCTTATTATCATGTTAATCTTTGTCTACCTAGGAGTTTCTTCTCCAGTAGAACAAATGACTTTCCCTTTGAGGATCTCCAGCTGAATCCATATCCTCTTTATTTTTCTCACTACCTATTCAGGGTTTCATTCCCCAATAGAATCAGTGATCCATTTCCTCTTCAGGTTTATTCCCCTGTGGATTTGGTAATCTTTTTGCTGCTTGCATTGTTACATTTTCCCTAGTGGAATCTTATTTTTTTGTCTGCTCTAACTGTGCTTTGGCGTATTTCCATGCATAGTTATCCCCGAGTCGATCCCTTCCCCAGTGATTTATTTTCCTGGTGGATCTCCTCTTTTATTTTTATCCCCGGCAATTTCAAGTCGTAGTTTCATCTACGTACTTTTCCCATCTCTTGTGAAATTTTATATTCCCCAGCTGGGTTTCTTCTTATTTTTCCCCCTGCGAAGTTTTTGTTTCCTTTGCTAAGACTCTCCAGCATTAGCTTGTCTCCTGTGGTACCTTTTTCCACAGAGTCCTGTGCATGCATTCATAATATATCATAATCATTTTGTGGTATCTTAGGGCCAAAAATTGGGTCTTCTGTATTTAAGTCTCTTCTATCTCGTCAAGATAAAGATGTCAACCTTCATATCTCCGGATAGAAGAAACTTAAATAGGGGCATCTCTCATACCTTAATTTTTACCCCTAAGATCCCACCTCATTTGCATCTTTACAATGCATCAAGATCACAAACTTGGTTATCCCTTAACCCTCTCATATTTGGGTTGCCTTTGCATATATCATCAAGTACCTCTTTGTGTATCTTTCTTTTTGTACTTATATGCTTTATAATTTACTAACCACTAATCAAAATACAAAAATATATGCCTTATCCCTTTTGTGCCTTTTGCGAGGTAGGGTTTGGAATCAAGAGCATCAAGTGATTGTCTCCTCAACTTGGGTTTAATTTCCTCAAGTCAAAGTGTAGTAAACCGATTATTTTCAAGGACCATTCATCAAAGCATGACTTCTAATCTAAAATCATGGGGTCTCAAGCATTATTCAACTTTATTTGATTAAGGATGTTTCAAGGTTTGATGGCTTGTTTCTCAAGAAATAGCAAAGGTTTGTGTGTTTATATATATGCCTTCATCAACAAGTTTGCTCAAATCATTGCAAGTTTCATCAAAGGACATTCAAGAGTACATAATTTTGAGTTCATATGATTATCAATGTGCCTTGAAATGCAAGAAAATGTCCAAGGTTGCAAGTTTGTGCAAAGAGGTTTGACCAAAAAGTCAACATTTCAAGTCGAAGTTCAAGACTTCATAACTTATTCATACTTCAACATTTTTGAGTGTTTCTTTGGGAAAATGAATCATTTTGACATCCCATCCAACTTCTCTTTACAAGTCAAGATCCAATTATGCTTGGAAGGCCATCAAAAGTTTGGAAACATTATAGGTCATTTTGTAGACTTAGTGAAATTTAGCCTAAACTCAAGTGATATTTGCCTAACTTCCAAGGATCATAACTCTCTCAATTTTCAACTTTTGTGGGAAGTTCTTTTTGTCAATTATCCTATTTGATGCCCTCTACGAGTTTGTTTCAAGGATCAAAGGCCAATTATGCTTGGAAATCCATGAAATGTTTGAAGACATTATAGGTCATTTGAACTTAGAATTATTTTGATCTCTGATTACAAGTCATCGTGCCAACTTTGCAAGCCCATAAATTTTTGCTCAAGCATCCAAATAAAATCTTTTTTTCACATTGTATTCCTTGTTATGATGTGATCATTTTACAAAAAGAATGGGCATTTAAGATCAAGTGTACAAGATTTCCCAATGGTTTGAACATGGCCTCCTGGAATTGAAATTTACTCATGGTCAAAAATAACAATTCACTCAATTCTCAGTTTTAAGCCAAAGTCTGCACATGTTTTGTCCATGATGATGTTAAGTAATATTTAAGGATAAAAAATGACCCAAAATGCGAAGAATTTCACTACGTTTTGGCTGACTTGCAAGCAAGGATGATCACACTTTTATCACACTTGATTCACACGAATAGCAACTAATTCTCACATGTATCCCAATCGTTCATCTCAACTATAAATATAGGAAGCATTTGCACTAAAAATTAAGCTTAGAAATCCCCCACAACCTCTGCTCGAGCTCCCACTTTACACTAAATTTTTGAGTTTTCGTTTTCAAATTCTAAGCTCTTTTAAACTTGTTTCTTGATTCCATTAGCTCCTTCGGTCTCCTATGAAGCTTTTGCAACAAATACCAACCTCTGAGACTCACTGAAGTGCTCTAACCAGATCCAACTTTCAACACCTCCGATCATCATTTGGACGAGGTAGTTCTGAGCATCTTTTAAACTCAAGCAAGTTACCATAATGTATCCTGATGCTCTCTGATCATTTCCCCTAACTAACCTTGTGTTGATTGTTCATATTTGACATTTAATTTCTCTTTTTTGTGTTTTCATTTTTCATTGAGTTTCCTTCAAATTCTCTCTGCTCTCTTTCAATCAATGGAAATGAAGCATGAGGTTGAGTTCGCACTGATGAAATGGTCCCAATGGTGGTGGTTTTGTCACCTAGGTTTGCAAAATGCCAAACTCCGGTGAGCAACTCATCAGAGAAGATGACCGGAAGTGCCCTCGTGGTGGCTTGAGGTTATTTTAATTTAAATTTGATTCAGCGCGTCATTTCATTTAGAGTCCACCGTGTTTCTTTAAATCTGGACCTTTGGATCTATTTTAAATGAAATATGATAGATACGCGCATGTTTGATCTTTAGCCTTTGATCAGATTTGATGGTTATGCATTTTTGTTCCATTTTGTTTTCATTTTAATTATTTTAAATTTCTCATTCATTTTGAAAATTCATAAAAAAAATAGTCCCCCTTAGTCTTTTTCACTCCAATTTTTTTTCTATAATTTTCTAAAAAAATATTTTCTATCTTATGTGCATTTTTTCACATTTTTACTTCATGATTTGATATTTTTCATTATTTTTTTTAATTTTGCATGCATTTTAATTTGTTAAAAAAAATAATTTTATGTATTTTTAAAATCTCCAAAATATATTATGTGATACTTGACTTGTTTCTGCCTATCTTAATTTTCATGAGCATTTAATATTTGTTTAGAGGCTACATCTTGTTTTTCTTTTTTATTTCCATTTAAAAATCTTTTTCATGCACTTTATTTGTTTAATATTGCATTTTAGCTTGGTTGTTGGTTGTTGCCTTGGATCATGACTTCTTGATCAAAGTTTTCCTCTTTTTCAATGGACTTTGGGTGTTGATGAGGTTGGATGAATCTTCATCAATTCAAATCTACCATTAAATGAATAATTAATTCATTCTTGGTGCTATGGGTTGATGATATGTTTAGTACCTTAATCCACCAGGAAAGGTGATTGAAATTGATGATAAATGGATCTCAAGTCTTGATTCAATTTGGTTCTTCTCTTCATCTTTTCTTCTCCTTTTTTTTCTTTTTCTTTTCTCTTGATCAATTGGATGATTTGGCGTCCATCTTGTTCTTGATGTTTGGATTGGTGCTTGATGAACTTTCATCATTTTAAATCTACCATTGAATTGATCAATGATCATTGGAGGTACTTTGGATTGATGCATAAGTTTGTCCTAAGTAGTCATGAAGGATGATTGATGTAATGGACCAATCTTTTTGCCTCGGTGCTTGATCCCTCCTTGGTTTTTAACTTGTGCTACATGTTTTAGGAGTATGATTTATATCATATCTCTAACATGTATGGTACATAAATTGTTATTGACTGGCCTCTCATAGTATGATCTTCCTAATAGATTGTGCTACGGTTGCTTAACATAGTGCTAAATTTATCCCGAATCGGATCATTAACATTAACACTAACAATATTATTGTGCTAACTTTTATTTTATGCCATTTACTTTTCTTGCACCTTTACTTTTATGTCATTTAATTTTTTGATCTTTATATTGCTTTTACTTTTAGCATTTACATTTCATATTGTTTATGTTTATGCTTCTTTTTCCTTTGTCCAGTTGGACTTTTCTTTTCTTTTAAAGACTTTAATAAATGAAAAACCCCTAAAAATACTTTTAATCTCTCTTGGACTAATGTTATTATCCTTTGCTTGACTTGGAGTTTGACCTATGGACTTAGAATTAGGCTTTCTATGCTTGGAGTTTGGTTATCTGAAACTTGGAATTTCACCTGACACCATGCTTTGCCTGAGACCATGAGTTCCTCTGATACCTGTGGCCTTGAATCAAACTTGGATGCTTTACCTGGTTCTCTGTGACTTTATTTGTCTGGATCATCTTGTTGCTTGTTGCTTAATCCAAAGGAATGAAATTTTGGTCTTGACTCTTATCAAGTGTTGGCTAGATTTTGGTTAGTACATTTGCACACACTTGCACTTTATTACTTTCATTAGGGTAGTCTCTTCATCTCCTCCCCTTCTTAAATTTTCAAAATCTTCTCCTTTTTTTTCAAAACATTCTTGTTTTCAAACTTGAACCACTTTCTCAATAAACTTTTACTTTGTCAAGTGATTTTCAAATTATTTTTCTTAAATAAATGCTAATTCATCTTAAGCATATCAAAACAATTTCAAAAGACTTAAAAAACACACAACTCATTCAAACTATTTTGTGTGTTTTTCTTTTTAAAACCTTTTTCTTAAGGATTAGACATGAATCATTTTCATAGTTGAGATGTGATTCTCCTATCCCTATAGTAATGTTTGATGTTGATTTTTTTCCGCTTGAGAGAGTTACTGACATACTTGTTGATTTCTATCCAAGTTGGAGCCCGTCTTAATAGTGATGCAAAGGTTCATTTTCACATACTTGTGGGTGATTAGTTAAGTTTTCTCCTTAAAATGACAAAGTGTCTTTCCTTTTAAAATCAATTAAAACAAACACTCTTTTGTTAATTTTACCACGAACTACGAGGTTTTGATCCTCCATTGCACTTTGAGGGGCGTAGGCACGAGGCTCAGGAAGTTTTGTTAAACACCAAAGATCTTAAAAAATATTTCTCCTCTCATCTCCCCAATCTTTTGCAAACAACCGGTTTTAAGCCAAACACATATTTTTAAGAGGTTCCCATAGAGTACTATAGATGTTTTGGGTGCTAACACCTTCCCATTGCATAACCAACCCCCTTACCCTAATCTCTCTGTTTTATTAGTTTTGTTTTAAAACTTTTGTGGGTTTTATTCGCTCTTTTCCCACACCTTTGGAAAAACATTAAGTGTGATGGCGACTCTTGCTTTATGAGTTAAGTTAATTAATTGCTTAATCTCAATTTTTCCCCACTACATTATGATCAAAATGTCATGATCCAAGGCACCAGAAGTCAAACACGATTAAAAATGCAATAATAAACAATTAAAATGCATGGAAAATGATTTTTTTTAATGGTTTTAAATTGAAAATAAAAGAGAAATCCATAAAGTGCTTCAAAACACCAAATAAATGGCCAAGAAAATTAGGGAAAGTCAGAAACAACTCAAATAACATATAATAAATTTTTGAGAATTTTTAAATGTATGAAAGTATTTTTAAACAAATTAAAATGCATGCAAAACGAGAAAATTAATGAAAAATAGCAAATCAAAAAATACAATTGAGAAAAAATAACACAAGGTGTAAAATAATAGAAAATTATTTTTGTGAATTTTTTGGTATTTTTTGGATGAAAATCTGATTTAAAATCAATTTTATAAAAGAAAATAAAAGAAATAAATCAGAAAATACACGAGCCATTGGATCTGGTCAATAAAGCCCAAGTACGCACATCAAGTGGTCCAGATCTAAGGTGTATGGTGGACCTTAATTGAAATTACACGCTGTATCACATTTAAAAAACACAAACTCAAGCCACCACCTTTGCACCTCCAGTCATCTTCTCCGATGAGTTGCTAACCAGAGTTTGGCATTTGGTTAGCTCAAGGCATGAAACCACCACTATTACAACTGTATCATCAGTGTGAATCCAACCATGGTCTCCATTAAAATTTATTCAAATTGTGTGAAGATAATTTCGCAAAAACTCGTGACATTTTCAAAAACGAATATCAAAATTAAATGGTGAAAATGAAAGATAAATGAAATCTGAAGCAAGGATGAGCACCAGTGAATAATCAGCAACACAAAAACATCTTATTTGAGTGAAAATGAAGCCTCTAACTACCTTGTCCAAATATGATCAGAAGTGAAGAAAGTTGGACTTGGTTAGGACATTTCAGAGGGTCTCAAGGCTTGATTCTTGTTGCTATAGCTTCAGAGGACACCGAAGTTGCGAATGGAAACAAGAAATAGAGTTGAAATAACTTATAATTTGAGAACGAACTTGGAGAATTTCAGTGAAAATTGTGAGCTCGGGCAGAGGTTTTGGGGGCTTTCTAAGCTTGAAATTGAGTGCAAAGGGTTGCTATATTTATAGCTGATGTGAAGGAAGCTCATACGAGTGGAAATTGGTTGTAAACCATGTGAAATCATGTGCATGGAGTGCGTGACCAAACTTGAATGGAAATTCACCAAAATGCAGGTTATTCCAAGCCATTTTAGGTCGTTTTGCATCACTATACTTCACTTAACATCACTAGGTATCAATCACGTGCACATATTGGCTTAATTTGGAGATTTGATTGAATTTGCAAATTCGGTTTCAAGCAATTTTCAATTCCAAGTAGTCATGTTCAAACCAATGTGAAATTGTGTGGACTTGACCATTGCCTCTCATTATTTTTTCTAAACGATCACATCATAACATAGAGTAAAATGCAAAAAGAAATGTTTCATTTGGATGCTTGAACAAAAAGTTATGAGTCGGTAAAGTTGGCACCATGACCTATAATTAGAGGTAAAAAATTTTCTAAGTCCAAAATGACCTATAATGTCTTCAAACTTTTCATGGTTTTCCAAGCATAATTGGCCTTTGATCCTTGAAACAAACTTGTAGAGGGCATCAAATATGATAATTGGCAAAACGAACCACGCACAAAGTTAAAAATTGAAAAAGTTATAATCTTTGGAAATTAGGCAAATAACATTTGAATTTAGGTCAAATTTCACTAAGTTCACAAAGTGACCTCTAATGTTTCCAAACTTTTGATAATCTTCCAAGCATAATTAGGCTAGGCATTGGGTCAGGGGTGAGCCCAAAACACTATCTTAGCCTATCATCTACATAAGGACGATAAAGCTCAGGCTCGTCTACCTCTAGCATATATGTCGCTGGACGTTCATCCAACTCCGTAATCGGTTGTGTTTCCGATGTCAGCTCTTTTATGCACTCATCAATAATGTCTATAAAACATCAAGAATCATCTACGGATGGGGATTTCAAGAATTGAGAAAGATTGAGTTATATCTTCTCTTCACCTACCTCAAAGGTTAGTTTTCCTCGTTTCATATCAATAATTGTACCGGCTGTGGCAATAAAGTTCTACCTCATAAGATAGGAATGTTGTAGTCCTCCTTAATATCCATCACTACAAAGTCAGTAGGAATGTATAGTTGGCCTATCCTAACTAGAATATCTTCCAGAATATCAATAGGATACTTTACCCAATAATTAGCTAACTGAAGGGACATCTTAGCGGGCTTCAATCCTCCTAAATTCAGTTTCTCACAAATTGAGAAAGAAATTAAACTCACGCTTGCTCTGAGATCACACGGGGCTTTGTCGATGACAAAGTTGCCAATAACGCAAGGAATAGAAAAATCAATGGATCTTTCAAGGTGGGGGCATATTGTTTTGTATAATGGCGCTACACACTTCAATGAGCACCATTGTACTATCGTCATCAAGCTTTATTTTGTTTGATAGGATACACTTCAAGAATTTAGCGTATGAGGACATTTATGTAATGGTATCCGTAAAGGAAACCGTGATGTGGAGCTGCTTCAAGAGCTCCATGGATTTTTTAAATTGACCTTCAGTTTTGGACTTCGTTAGTCTTAGGGTAAGGGATAGATGGCTTATGAGGTGGACGGGGTGTGTACAGTTGTTCGTTCTCAACCGTTTCCTTAGCTTTGGGTGCTAACTGTTATCACCTTTTGGTTTTACTCTCACAAGGGTGTTATCAGTAACTCTCTTTCTCACTCTATTAACTCTCCTTTCTACTACAAGATCTCTTACCCTATGATCAATTTCGTCCAATTTTGTCCCACTTCGAAGTGTGATGACATTAATGTGACCTTTAGGGTTGGGTTGTGGTTGATCTAGGAATGTGCCAACAGGGGCACCGGTTGTCGCTTGTTGCTGGGCTACTTGAGTTATTTGTATCTCAAGCATCATGTTGTGTGTAGTCATGGTGTCAACCTTGTTCACCAATTGTTTGATCAATTCATTGGTATGAACATATTGGTTCACAAACTCCTTATTCTATTGGGTCTGAGACATAATAAAGTTTTCCATCATTAGTTCCAGATTAGACTTCTTAGGTGCGAGAGGAGCAGCAAAGGCTCCTTTATTGCTCTGGAAACAAGGGGGAGTAGTAGGATCTGAGCTTAGTGCAAAGAGTGTATTATTATTTTTATAGGAGAAATTCAGATGATTTCTCCTTCAGGATTGTATGTGTTTGAGTAAGGGTTACTATGCGCATAATTCGCATGGTCATGGGAAGGTTAGGGAAACATATGACAGTCAGATGTGATGTGTCCTTGCACTCCACATATCACACAGAGAGAATTACCTGCATCTACGGTAGCTGCAGGAGCAACGGTTAGGTTATCAATCTTCTGAGTAAGGGCATCTACCTTAGCACTAACATAATCTAGGCCTTTTACTTCATACATATCTCCTTTTGTTTGGTTCCTTTCAACAGGGGTACGCTCTCTACCCCATTGATAATAGTTATGGTCCATATTTTCAATAAGATTATAGGCTTCGGTGAAAGGTTTGTCCATTAAAGCTCCTCCAGCGGCAACATCAACCGTCATCCTCGTGTTATAGAGGAAACCATTATAAAAGGCATGGATAATGAGCCATTGCTCTAAGCCATGACGGAGGCATAACCTCATCATATCTTTGTACCTTTCTCATACGTCAAAGAGAGATTCTCCATCTGCTTGTCTGAAACAAGTGATTTGATTCCTTAAAATTGTCATTTTAGATGGCAAAAAATATCGGGTAAGGAAAACCTTATTGAGCTCGTTCCATGTTGTAATGGAATTCACTGGGAGGGACTGTAGACAAGCTCTAGCTCTATCCCTAAGGGAAAAAGGAAAAAGACATAATTGAATGGCTTCTGGGTACACGCCATTACTCTTGTAGGTGTCGGCATACTGAAGAAATATAGAAAGATGTAGATTCAGGTCCTCTATAAGGCTTTTGGGGAAGTGGTTATACTAGACAATTTGCATCAGAGAGGGTTTGAGTTCGAAGTTGTCAGCTTGAACATTAGGGGGATCAATGCTCGAATGAGGCTCATCATGGGATGGGACGGTATATTACTTAAGAGGATGTTCGTTATTCGCAGCCATATGGATGGTAAATTGGGCACGAAGTTGTTCTAGTTAACGTATTAGGTGAATAAAACACTCTACTTCGTCAATCGGTTGTTCTAACTCATCCTCGATTGAGAGGGTACTTGGCATACAATCGAAAGAGGGGGTAATTAACAAAAAATGCCTTAGTTTATACGACATAACAACATAAACACGATATTGACTAATGGGTCCCCGACAACGGCGCCAAAAACTTGATCATGTCTGCAAGTGCAATGAAATATCATAGTAATATAAAAGATTATCGAATCCATAAGGACCGATTATCAACCTACTTTATCTACTATTTCTATGTAAATCTAAGATGATGATATTGGATAAAAGGGACTTAAAATTAGTTGGTTTTGAAAATTTAATAAAACGGAGACCATAATGTGGCTTGCATCGATCAATGGCACTCGCAAAAGTGTCGTATTAATTAATTAAATCGGGATAGTATTTTCTCTTAATAAAAAGAATTTATTTAAATGAATCACTCACATTCCCGCAGCCGGAACCAAGTTTTAGCCTAAAATCTATATTGCAGCTTTCGCGTGTTCAGTGTGTTAAAGTGCAAAACTTTTGTTTTTGAAAATTAATTACTTTTGATTAATTAAAAAGTTATTTAAGACAAAAAATAAGTTTAAAATTGTTATCGGCTTTCGCACGTCTAACACTGGATTTTAAGTTCATAAATGCTCACTTTCGCGTGTCCGTTTATACTCTTAAAATCTATTTTTGAAAACATTTAATTTTACAATTAAAAAAAATCTTGCTTTCGCATATTAATTAATTTAAAATTTTAATTTTTACCTAAGTCAGATACAGATTCCTTTCTTTCAAAACTGAATCGGTATCTCTAAATTATGCTTTTGCGGTAATTATTTTAATTAAAAACATTTTTAAAAAATCAGTCCTTAAACAAATCCCTTTTTAATTATTTAATTTATGAGTTAAATATAAGAACCGTCGAAACAACAATCCTAACATTCCGAACTCTGATAAATTAGTCGGACATAATAAGAACGTAAATGTTATTGTTATTAAATTTTATACTAGATATACTAAACATATTGAATATAATAATATAGAAATAACAATAAGTGACTAGTATATAAATAACAGTAAAGTAAATTAAAACAAACTAAGTGGTGAAATTAACCCACAACCTATGGGAATTCCTCCTCAAGATTGATAACAAACCACACAACACACAATGGCAATGATAAAGATGAAGAACAAACAGCAAGAAAGAAACGAGAGAGGAGAAATATTTGGAGAAAAAATTACCCACGAACTGTGGGATTTCTGATTTTAGTCACTTACTAATCTGCAACTGTGAATTACAAGCACTGTGATTCTTCACTACTAGTTATGTTTCGTTATTCCAAAACTACAAGGGATACTCCCTATTTATAGATTTAGATTTACAAAGGCCCAAAACTATAAAAGCCCAAAATATCTATTTGAACTAAATCAAATCTAATCTAAATCATATCAAATCTTAAAAAACAAATCTGTGTGAAACAACAGTTTCGACACACTACTTCGACACTTCGACACAAGGAATTACAATTTAACACATCACCTAATTCATTGTGTCTAAGCTGTCCACATTCATCATGGCTCTTAGTCTTATAAAAGCTTCGACCTGTACTCCCTTCGTCATGATATCTGCAATCTGATTCTCAATTCTGTAGTGTTCCAAGTTCATCTTCCCTTCTGCTACCTGCTCTCGAAGATAATGGAACCTCATTTCGATGTGCTTGCTTCGACCGTGAGCTATTAGATTCTTCGCCAAGTTGATAGCTGACATGATGTCGATCTTCATGGTAATTGCTCCATGACTCTTCCCTGTAATCTCTTCGACCAAGTTCACCATCCAGGTTGCTTGACATGCACAAAGAGAAGCAGTTATATATTCTGCTTCGCATGATGACAATGCCACTACTGGCTCCTTTCTTGAACTCCAAGCAACTGGTGCACCACCTAACATAAACACGTATTCAGCTATGGATTTTCTATCCTCAGCATCTCTACACCAGCTAGAGTCGGTGTATCTCACTAACTTGCATTCTTTCCCTTCATCAGTTGCAGGAAACAAAATGTCGTAGTCGAGAGTCCCTTTTAGATACCTCAGTATCCTCTTCGTCGCTGTTAGGTGTGATACCTTTGGCTTCTGCATAAATCTACTTACCATACCCACACTGTATGCTAGGTCAGGCCTTGTATGACAAAGGTATCTAAGTGACCCAATAAGTCTTTTGTATTGGGTTGGGTCGACATCATCTTTATCTGAATCCTTCGACAGTTGCAGTCTGATCTCAGTTGGAGTCGAAGTTGGGTTGCAATCTTGCATCTCAAATCTCTTGAGTATTTCGCCTGCATATCTTCTTTGGTGCATCATCAAACCTCTACTAGTCTTGTAGAATTCGATGCCAAGGAAATATGAGAGATTTCCCAAGTCTGGCATTTCAAACTCCTCACTTAGGTCATGTTTGAAATCTTCGATCTCCTTCTTACAACTCCCTGTTATCAATAAATCATCGACATAGAGGCATAGTATAAGCAATTCATTATTGCTTCTCCTTACATACACTCCATGCTTAGTCGTACACTTCACAAATTCCTTCTCCCTTAAGAAGCTGTCGATTTTCTTATTCCAAGCTCTTGGAGCTTGCTTAAGTCCATACAGGGCTTTATGCAGCCTGTACACTTTTCCTTCTTCGCCTTGTTTCACATACCCAGCTGGTTGTGCGACATAAACTTTTTCATCTAAGGGGCCATTAAGGAATGCACACTTCACGTCCATCTGACATGTGTGCCAATTGTTCATATTTGCTAGACCAACAACCAACCTGATTGTTTCGATCCTAGCAACAGGTGCGAACACTTCATCAAAGTCGATTCCCTCCTTCTGTAGAAATCTTATCGCCACAAGTCTTGCCTTGTGTCGAGTTACTTCTCCTCTAGGATCCACCTTCACCTTGTAAACACACTTTACATCAATTGCCTTCTTGCCTTGAGGCAATTCGACAAGTGACCAGGTGTTGTTGACTTCGATGGACTCTAACTCTTCATTCATTGCTTTCACCCACTTCGAATCTTACAATGCCTCAGCTGCATTGACTGGTTCGTCATCTGTGTAGAAAGCATAATGTACCAGCTCACCCTCTTCATCGACCACATCATCTGATGTAATTACACATTCTTGCAACCTTGCAGTCATGTGTCTTGTTCGTCGAGGTCTGCTTGAACCTGCTTCATCTGCGACTGGTTCCTGTCGAACTTCTCTTTCAACTTTAGTGGCTGGTTCTTCACAAGAGATTCTCACTGAATCCTTCTTGGCATTCTCAGTCCAATCCTATTCTTTAAGCTCATCTATGATCACTACCTGCTTATTCACTAGGTCGAACAGCTTGTAAGCTCCAGTCGAACGATATCTTATCAAGATCATCTGATTTGACTTGTCATCAAGCTTCCTTCTTAACTGATTTGGCACATGTCTATGTGCTATAGATCCAAACACCTTCAAGTTACTAAGGTTAGGCTTAACACCAGACCAACATTCTTCTGGTGTGATTCCTTCAAGCTTCTTCGCAGACATCTGTTTAAAATACATGTTGATGTCGAAACCGCTTCTCCCCATAATTCTTTGGGTAGATGCTTTCCATTCAACATACTTCTCACCATGTTCATGATGGTTCGGTTCTTTCGTTCTGCAACTCCATTTTGTTGTGGCGTATAGGTTGGCACCACCTCATGCATAATCCCTTTCTTTTCACATAATGCATCGAACTCTTTTGACACATACTCTCCACCACCATCAGTCCTCACAATTTTCAGCTTTCTACCACTCTGTCTTTCGACCATAGATTTGAATCTGGCAAATACCTCAATCATATCACTTTTCTTCTTGAAGAGGTAAGTCCATAACTTTCGACTATAATCATCTATAAACGTGAAAAAATATTTGTTGCCACCAATCGAATCCATCTGGATTGGACCACATACATCAGAGTATATGACTTCAAGAATTGCCTTCGACTTCCTTCCTACATCCTTGTTGAAGCTATTCTTGTGTTGTTTCAACTGAACACACTCTTCACAGACTTCACTTGGAATGTCGATTTCTGGTAATCCTGAAACCATATTTCTTCTCTTCAGCTCTCTGATGTCATTGAAGTTGAGATGGCCTAGTCGAAAAATGCCATAACCACTCATCTCTGCTGGCTGCTGTAGCTAGACACTTGTGCTCCATCACCTTGAGTTCAATCTTGAAGGTCCTATTCTGAGACATTGGAGTCTTCAAGATCAACCTACCTTGTAGTTCTTTTCGACAAGCTGCCCTATACTGAGCAAATTACTCTTCATGCCTGGTATGTACAACACATTGGATATTGTTGATCTCTTGCCATCTTTCCTCATAATCAGAACATCACCAACACCTTCAGCTGCTAGAGTGTTGTCATTTGGAAATTTCACAGTGTTCTTCGACGAGGGCTTCATGTTGACAAACCAATCTTTCCTTCCAGTCATGTGTGATGAGCATCCTGAGTCCAAGTACCACTTATCTTGGAATCTTTCTTCATCTTTTGTTGTGACCATCAGCAACGTCTCTTCTTCTTCATGTTTCGCCAGCTTTGCATCAGTTTCTTGATTTCTCTTCTTTTCTGGACAATCACTAACATAGTGACCATACTTCTGACAATTGAAACATTGAATGTGACTTTTGTCTGGCTTTCGACCACCACCTCTTCCTCTACCTGCAGTACCACCTTTTTGGTTGTCTTGGTTCCAGGGTTTCTTCTGAGTCGAATTGTTGTAGCCTCCTCTACCTTTGTTGCCATTCACGTTTCCTTTGCCTTTCCTTTCTTTTTCTGACTGTGTCTACAAAGCCATATCACTTTTCGACTTTCCTGCAGCTTTTTCAGCCATCCTTTTTTCATGAGACTCAAGCGTCCCTTAAAGCTCTTCCTTCGTCAATACTGACAGTCTTTCGACTCTTCTATGGCTACTACCACGTGGTCAAATTTTGGAGCCAATGACCTCAAGATCTTTGCAACAACTGATCTTGATGTCAACACCTCTCCACATACCTTGATTTGATTCACCAACTTTGTAACTCTGGTGAAGAAATCTGTAATACTTTCGTTGTCTTCCATCTGAAGCAACTCATAGGTTCTCTTGTGAGTTTGTAACCTCACCTCTTTCACCTTCTCTGCGCCTCCAAACGACTTTTCAAGAATCTCCCATGCTTCCTTCGTTGATTCTGCATCACTAACTTTTTCAAAGTTATCTGGATCAACACACTGATGGATTATAAAGAGCGCTTTATAATCTTTCTTCTTTAATTCTTTGTGTGCAACCTTTTCTTGATCCGTCGCGTTCTCCCCAAGCGGTGTTACTCCTTCCTTCACAAGATCCCAAAGATCTTGATAACAGAAAACCACCTTGATATGCTTACACCAATTCTCATAATTATCTTTCTTGAGAATTGGTAGGGACTCCAGAAAGTGCCCATTTGAATGATTCATAGCCATCACGATTTTCCTCCTTGAATCGCAACCGGAGCTCTAGATACCAGATGTTGGAATTAACCCACAACCTATGGGAATTCCTCCTCAATCTTGATCTCAAGATTGATAACAAACCACACAATAGGCAATGGCAACGATAAAGATGAAGAACAAACAGCAAGAAAGAAACGAGAGAGGAGAAAAATTTGGAGAAAAAATTACCCACGAACTGTGGGATTTCTTATTTTATTCACTTGCTAATCTGCAACTGTGAATTACAAGCATTGTGATTCTTCACTACTTGTTATGCTTCGTTATTCGAAAACTACAAGGGATACTCCCTATTTATAGATTTAGATTTACAAAGGCCCAAAACTATAAAAGACCAAAATATCTATTTGAACTAAATCAAATCTAATCTAAATCATATCAAATCTTAAAAAACAAATCTGCGTGAAACAACTGTTTCGACACACTACTTCGACACTTCGACTTCAACACTTCGACACAAGGAATTACAATTTAACACTAAGTAGCAGAAATTAATATGTATTGAATTTAATATAGCTCAAAAAATACTAGGAACGATCCAAATCTATATTGCAAATCTCCAAAATCTAACTCTAATGTGCACTTAATGTGAAAAATAAATGATTTTACAATAACTGTTTTTTCTGCCTAAAAATTATAACTAAGCTTGGATATCAAAAAACTGAACTCTAAAATACTTTTTATACCTAAAATTTATGCAAATTAATTGTTGCACAATGGGTGGAAGTGGTGGAGAAAAACAAGGAAAGTGGAAAACTGAGTCTGAGCATAGTGGGGGCAAAAATATGGAAATCAACATCATGACGGGCGTTAGGGGGGCTGACGAGCGTTAGCCTGTTGATTTTCTTATTCTTCACTTTTCCTCTGGCTAACGCGCGTCGACTTGTTATGAGCCTGTCATGACTGTAACAGGGTTCCATTTTATCACATTTTGCCCTTTTTCTTCTTCGTTTTCGCTCACGTAAGTCTCCGCTTAACATGTACCATAAATACACATATAAATATCCATGTAAAACAATAAAAAACACATTAAATTAACACTAGAATGTATGCGAATTGAGTTAAAATACACTATGTGTTTCCGTGTTATCAGACATGCAACTACAATTATGACTATATCTTTCATTATACAACATATTGGCATGGGGATACATGACATCATGTATTGAGTCTCAAAACAACTAGATAACCTTATTTAACACATGTCAATTTTGGTAACAGAATATCACCTCCACAATTTAATGGATTTAAGGTAACCTAGCTTAAACAAAAACTTCAACTCAAAGCCAATTGATTGTTGCTACGACAACACCTACACAACCCCACTGACTCTTGTATAGAATGTACATTTTATTCATTATAATTCTAAGCTTATTAGTTTTTTCTGAAATTAACCATGGGCGAACTTATTGGAGAATGATTCATTTAACTAGGCTATTAATCTTTAATTTGGATAGGAACACCGAGAAAGAAGGCCATATGAAATAACAAGAAAAATTTTGTATTTTGCAAGTTTTGCCTTTTGGCTATACTCTATAGGAAAATAACATGTCTCATGTTAGAGGAAAAACCTTTAGTCTAGTAGCAGGAATGAAAAATCCAGATGTAGATTACTTAATTCAACAACCACGAGGTAATTTCACACCTCTATTGGTTAATCCAACAACAAAACCTTCCAAGACCCGATGTATCAGTACCAACCATGGTGGGTTCAATCATACCAATATCATTTGGTAGTTATGTTGGTGGACAACTATGAATTAATAATCCACTTTACAAACTTTACAAATATAATACATGAACGATTCTCATAACTCCTATTATAAACAATGTTCAGATAAAACCAGAGAAACAATGAGGTAATATCCCATCTTAAGTCCAACTTCAACAAAATTTTCACCATCCCCACACATATGTAGCATCATCCATCTACAACCATTGGTTTATAAATTGGACCAGACTAGACAATTCAATTGGAAGGATTGAGAAATGAAGTTAGTTCTGGTATGGTCATCCTCAAATAACTATTGATAAGCCAAAACTAGGGTAAAATTGGAAATATTGGAATGAATTGTCTAGAACTATTTGAAACAAAGAACCATAACTAGTTATATGAAATAGTGGGGTTTAAAGAAACACACATAATTGGCTACATGTTTCTTTTTTGAAAAGAAAATGCTTTATAACAACTTAAGAACATTTCCCCTATTTACAATATAAAAGTCCTTTCTATTCCACATTGTCATGTGGCATTTTCCCTTCAAAATTAAACCAAGCATTTGGAAATTAATTTTTTCTTTAATTCATGCTCGTAATTGTAACATATTCCCTTCCTTAATACAGTCACATCGTGGTTCAACATCATCTCAATCGGCCACTCCATTTGTTAACATTAACTTGATTGTGACTTTTTCCTTCTTCGACAATCACGTTAACATTTAATTCTCCCTTAAAATTCATTGTTAAACTTGATTTTTCTAAACAATGAGCCAAATTAAATTTGTTCTTATCAATTTAAGTCACATTATTTCTTCATATTTCAACAATTACACCGTCTTTTAATTCATATGTCATTGTTTTGCGCCTGTTCTCACTCGTAATATTCCATTTCACGCCTCTTTGCACTCACGTGTCTCTTTTAACCTTGATCCGGTGTCGCACATGGGTCAAAAACGAGTTTAATAAATATAGTAAATGGAAGCAACACTCAAGTTATATTACAAGGACTCTTGAGTATATTTAACCAATAGACTGAAATAAAAGAGGGGGTTTTGAATTTCGATTATGATACTGATTAAAAGAAACTGATTACGAATAAAATAAACGAGCTAATCTATTGTTTCGATTTCCCAACTTATTATCGATTAGTATAATTCCCAAGCCTTGAGTGGATTATATTCCTTTTTTTATTACAACATCTATCAACAATCGCAATTGACATTATGCAGTTTACACTCCTATTTTTCGAATTAAGAAAACCGATAAAAAATTTACACGAATTAACGAAAAAACTACACTAACATGCAATAATGATTAAGGAACATAACTCAATCAAAATAAATCAACACATATTCTATAGAACTTGAATTAAGCATATAAGACATATAACAGAATATTAAAAGGGAAAAGAAATTTGATTGGAAATTATAAAACCTCAAAGTATCGGTGGAAACCGAATACAGCAAATCAACCGTGTAAAATTTAGATCTCCATGAAACTCGTGGTCGTCTAATGAAATTTTGTGAATACTGAATGAACTAGCAGTAACACTGAATTTTAGTTTAAATATTACAAGAGAAATCGGGCCCTAATAGCAATCGACCAGGAAAACATAAAAATTGTCCCAAAAACTAATTATTTTATAAAGTCTGGAGATAAAACAAATTATTCAACTCTTCTGCATTCCAATTTAGATTTTGATTTCAACACTAAACTTATAGCTTATCCTCTCAGCTTTTTAACGTATATTAGAATGCTTCAATTTGATTCCCATAGCTCAAGTTATGATCTGCACAACAAGAATATGTAAATAGTTATTTATTCATAAAATAAGTATTGGAATTAAAATAAAACAAGAAATAAACTAAACTTAAGAAAGACACTAAAAATAGTAAAATGAAAGCAACAAGTCATAAAAATCACTTAGCACAAATTAAAATGTGGTGTATTAAAATACAGTGATCCAATTCTTCCACACTTAAACTTTTGCACTCAGAGCAAAACTCAAAATTTAAAACAGAGTAAAAAAGAAAAACAAGAACAAAACAGAGCATGCAATTTCAAGGACTTCAGGATCACAAAGGGTTAAGTAAAATCCTCATTCTAAGCTTTAAGCAATATGGTGTTAGTGAGTAAATTTCTGTGACAGTCAAAGCAAGTAAAATGACAGTTTACCAAAGAGTACATCATAAGCAGCAAGATTTTCACAGGATAAAATTCTCTCTACTCTCAAGTGTTTAGGTTAACTGTTTACACTCAAATCACATCATGAAAATTAGAACAACCATAAGATTTAAAAGACTCTAACATCCACACTTGAATTACATGCACACAAAGATAAAAAATGGCTTTATTTAAGTTGTAATGTGACTAAGGTAAGGGTAAGATAATCCTAAGGGGTACTAGGCTAAAATTTAAAGTAATAAAAAAGAATTGAGAAGGATTATGGGAGTTGAACTAAACAATATTTTATTCACTTTCTATCAACATCACTTCTTTTCTTTTCTTTTTATTTGTTTTTATTTTCTACCAACTTTGAGACATCAAACCTATGTTAATTCAACCCCACACAACTCCAAACAAGAGTCTTTCATCCCCTTAAATAGAGTGATATCATTATTTTTCACTTTTAGGCTTGTAATGAGTTTCAAACAAATAATGGAATAAATAGACTTAAAGGGGTTTCAAACAAGTGATAATATTTTTAAGATTGACTTTTTGGCTAACTGGCTAAAAATAAAACATAAACAACTTGCGTTTATCATATCAGTGTGTACAAGTAATCAAACAATTTCAAAAAGAGTCGGGTCAAGTTCTAGAGAGTAACAAATATGAGTGAAATCACACAAGAAAGAAAAAGATTGATTTTTTTTTAATGTTATCCATTATTAGGCTCAAAATATTACAAAGGTTAATTATCTACCACAAATGATGCACAATTTAGAATTTAATCCTACTTAACATATTAAGAATGCACAGCAAATCACTCACATCACACCATGAGTCATTAGTCAATAGAACTAGGAAAATACTCACAATTGTAACCCAAAAACCAAAGAAACAACATGCATTTGTAAAACTTTTTATTTATAAAATAATAAGAAAATAAGTAAGTAAATGGAAAACAAGAAAACACACAAGTAAATGATTCATTCCCCACACTTAAGACACAAACTATCCTCAATAAAAGAACATAAGTATAAAATAATGATGACAGAGAGGAAGAAGAACTCCTTGATCAAATTGTAGTGTAGGCGTGCTTTTCCAAAGAAAGCTCTTTTATGGTTTCATCTTCAAGCATGGAGCCTTCATGGAATAGCTTCAAGCGGTGTCCGTTGACGTTGAATTTTTTTATGTACATGCACTTTTTATTTCTATTGCACCATGAGGGAAAACATTAGTAACAAGAAAAGGCCCAATCCACTTGGATCGAAGTTTCCCAACCATAACTTTTAGGCGAAAGTTAAACAGTAAAACTTTCTGGCCAACAGCGAATTCCTTCCTAGAAATCATCTTATCATGGAAGTGCTTAGTTTTTTCTTTATAAATTCTAAAGTTTTCATAGGCTTCTAGCCTAAACTCTTCAAGCTGCTGTAATTGGAGTTTTCTTTCCATACTTGATTTTTGCATTTCCAAATTACACCTTTTGACCGTCCAATAAGCATAATGCTCAACTTCTACAGGTATGTGACATGCCTTACCAAACAAATGTTGATAGGGATACATTTCTATTGGTGTTTTGAAAGCCTTTTTTTAGCCCAAAGTGTCTCTTCCAGACGGCGGCTCCAGTTTTTCCTATTTCTTTGGACCATTTTTTTCCAGAATCTATGTAATATCTATGTTTGAGATCTCATATTGCCCATTAGTTTGGGGGTGTTATGCAGTAGAGACCATATGCACAACATCGTACTTTCGTAGCAAAGCCTCCATGGTGCGATTACAAAAATGAGTGCCTTGGTCACTAATGATAGCTCGGGGTATTCTAAACCTGCAAAAAATATTTTACCTGATAAAATTTGCAACAATTATATAATCATTAGTCCTGGTGGGGATAACTTCCACCTACTTTGAAACATAATCAACAACGAGTAAAATATAAACAAAATTAAAAGATACAAGGAAATGACCCATAAAGTTAATTCCCCATACATCAAACACCTCACAGAAAAGCACCGGTTGATGAGGCATTTCACTCTTATGAGTAATGGTTGTACCTGTTATTTGACATTTTTTACAAGTGCGATAAGTCTCATAAGCATCCTTAAAAATAATGGGATAAAAGAAACGTGAGTCTATGACTTTTCTTGTTGTCCTTTAGGGACAAAAATGTCCTCCAACTTGAGAAGCATGAGAAAGCTATAAAATAGATTCAATATCATAGTCTAGGACACAACTCCTAATTACCCAATCACTACCAAATTCTCAGAGATATGGATCATCCCGTACATAATATTTTACATCACTTTTAAGTTTGTGAATTTTTGTCCTAGATACACCTGCAGGAAAAACTGAATGGGAAAAGGATCTTCATCTCGCTCTATTCTGCCTAAGTGGTCAGCCACTAAATTCTGCTTGTGTGTAGGGGGTGTGTGTGTGTGTGTATTCTCCTTAATGAGATTTGTTTTTGATTTACTCCTACATATCTTGTAGATAGGTTGTAAGTTGTTTTAGCCAAAAAAATTCAAAGGGGGATATTGTTGTTCCTTTGGTTGGCTGCTTTAGGTAAAATAACATGGGCAAAACAAGATATTTTTTTAAGAGGCAACATGTGGGACAAGATGTTCTAGTATGTGTGCAACATCTATCCTTAGTCTGGAAGAGGATTTTAGTGAGTAAATCTGAGTGCGTTTTTGGTTGATTCCAAGAAGATTTGTTGTTTATGTTTTGTATCTTTACGCAATAAGAATGTAAGGAAGATTGGCTAAAATATTGTCCAAGACCATATCAAATCTAAGAACATTTAAATTGATTTTAAAATTATATCTTTTAGAATGAGCAAATCAAATCTTCATCAAAATCAAATTTGCCTGAAATCAAATCTTATTGAAGACCCCGTAGATGGAGCGCTATATATAGCGACTCATACCCAACAAAGAAAGAACACGAAGATATTGAAGTTTTAGTATGCTAAGGTTTTGTTCTTTGAGTCTTCATATTTTTGTTGTTTATTGTAAACCTCTAAAGAAGACTAAATTGAATATTCAAGGCATAGAGGTTGATTGTTAGTTGAGTGGTAAGTCAACATCCTTAATTCATTGAAAACATAGACCACTAGGGTAGTGATTAAGAGAAAGTGAGAGGGGTTCTCATATTTAGTGAGAGTCCTAAATAGAAAGACAAGGGTAGTATTAGGTAGAGGCATTGAACAAGGTTTATTCATATAAGACTAATTGTAGTAATACTATTGATAGAAGATTTCCTTTAGGTTTGAAACCCCTCAGACGTAGGTGACGTTGCATTGAATTGCGTTAACATTTCTCTTGTGTTCTTTATTGCTTTCTGCTTTAAATTTTTTAGTTTGTTATAAACTATTTTCTATGGTACACATTGTCTAAGCCATTATGTCCAACATCTTTTCTGAGTAGAAACATAATTTTCATCTTTATTTTTAGGTCAAATTACAAATCCTTCAAACATGCAATGCACATAATCTAAACAAAAAATACTTCCAGTAGTACCCAATAAATTGAAATAAAATTAAAACTAAAAAAATAAAATAAATAACATAAATCAAATGTAACTAATATCAAGTATAATCACTTAATATTGTCTTGTTTAAATATTCAACAATCCCTGACAACAATGTCATTTTGTTGGACTAAAAATAGGTGTAGTATAAACTATGCCAATAAAAATCACAAGAAATGAGTAAGTTTAAATCATCTCCAGATGGATCATGTTAACTCCTACAATACTAAAGAAATCATACTTATTATTAGAAAAAGAAAATGATATAATGTAAATAGGGGATATGCATAGCGTATTTGAATTGGTTATGCAAATAATTGTAAAAGTTCATAAAATAAACTAACGTATTGGAAATTATAATGAGAGAAACGATTAAGCCCCTCCCCCCCCCCCCCCCCCCCCCCCCAAATTTGAATCATATTCTCCTCTTTTTGTAGTTAATCATTGCTTGAACTTGTAATTATTCTTAATATGTCCCAACTGTTTTACAAAATAATTGGGTGCAATATCTCGTCAGGCAAATTGCATCGCTTGATTACAATCCTCCAATGTCTTGGGTGAAGTCGCAGTCGACAAAAGATTGAACGAATGTAAAATACCTACGTCACAACTGAATATACCATATGTATAATAATATAAATAACCTCCCAATAGTCTCTAAACCTAATCATGTTATCTATGATTAGTTCTTAAACACAATCTAAATTAATTCACCCAAATGCGTAAATATACAAAAATAATTAAGCATGGAAAATAAGTAAATAAGATAAGCAGCTTGATCGTTACAAAGAGAAGATTTAAATGGCTCACATGGTTCACAAATTAGGGAAAATTTATACAAGGGGACTTAATCTAGGGAAACTAACCATTCATTCATGGCAAAATAAACATTATAATTAATGAGAGAAGAAACCTTTGATGACTCATTGCATTTCCTGCTTCAAATTATGCATTTTCTAAGATAAAATTTAGAACCCTAACAACTAAACATGTTTAAAATTTTATAAAAAGAATTATATTTTCATAAAATTGTGTTGCACTGCCTAATGTCGCACTATGATTTTACGATGTTGATTATGTTGATGATGTGTCTACTCAATGATCTCTAAACATAATATGTTGTATGTCCTACATGACACAATATTTCCAAGGACTTTGTGTTGTTTATTTTTGCTTCACAAATTCTAGTCAACCATGCTCTTTTTTCTTTTTTTCTTCTATCAAAGTATGCTTCATCCTTGTAATGATAACTTATATAATAAAACACCACAAAATTTGTATGGTCAAAATGACTTTTATACATATCTATATTTTCAAATTTCTTTAGAATCTTTATTAAACCTAAAAAATATAAATAATTAAGAGTAGAAGTACTTAAAATGAATAAAAATTAACTTAAAAAACATGTAATGACAAATTATCTTTCTGTATGTCAAAATGCAATATTCTTAAATGGATTTATCACTAAATTAGTTTATGTGAAAGAACCATTTCACTTCAAAGATATTAAATATCCTCAATATGTAAATAAATTAATGAAACCGTTTTATTGTCACAAACAAGCTCCCAAATAATGGTATAAATGTGGGTATATGGGATTAAGTGGACACAATTCTTATGAGAAAACAATCTAAGAATGCAATTTTGATAGTCCAAATCTATATGAATTATATTTGAATCTTATAATATTAAGCTTTGGTAAGAATTTTCTAAACTAATGTTGGCAGAATTCAATGTGAACATAATGAGAGAATTTAAGTTATTTCTTAGAATCCAAATAAACTAGAGTGATGATGG
Source organism: Lathyrus tuberosus (assembly GCA_022829125.1). Taxonomy (NCBI): domain Eukaryota; kingdom Viridiplantae; phylum Streptophyta; class Magnoliopsida; order Fabales; family Fabaceae; genus Lathyrus; species Lathyrus tuberosus. The sequence goes on from JALAZF010000009.1 coordinate 13,251,672, forward strand.
AGCTCATAATGAAAGTAGTATGTAACCACAAATATGTTATAGTTTATGTTCTAACCTCAAGCCTATTGTAATGTATCTATAAGATACTCTCTGATTTGATCTTTGTTGAAGACCTTCACAATTTTGTTCTTTAAAAAATGTGTCACATTTGATTGAAGATTATGAATGTTGTATAGAAACTACCATTAACTTTGATTCTCAAAATAATATATGGCTTTTTTTAGTGTACTAGAACATAAGCCCTAAATTGAGGATAAGGGACTAAAAGGTCTGGAGCATGCTCACCGGGTCAATTGTTGCATAGACTATAGTATTGTTTACATTTTGTTAGTATGGATATTATATATAAACTATAATTAATCTCAATTTTCAAATAATATTAAATTCTCTTAATATACCTAACAATTTAGATTATCAACCACCACACCACTTTTATTTTGAATTTTCTAAAATGTTACATCTTCCTACAAAATACCCTTCCCATTCTACTTTATAAACAAATTTTGACTTTTAAAAAAAAATTGTGTTCATGTATCTCCTACGTTAACCTTGTCTTTAAAAAAATATTTTTAAAATTATTTATGTATAAATATAAACAATTTATTACCGCTAAAAATTGAACTACTTGACTCATCCATTTGAATTTATTAAATATGAATATTTTTAATTCAAGAGAATTAGTCTAGATAAAATAATGGTTCCCAATGTGTGATTAATTTGAGTGGTAAACAACTAGAAAGTTAGTGTTAGAGGCACTTACTATAATTAAAAACAAATGACAACAAAAAAAAAACAGTAAATTAACAGAAATTTAAATTCAAGTTAAAATAAAAAGCAAAAATTTTAAAAATGAAAAGAGCCAACTTTTTTTTAATTAAAAAAAATAAAAAATTCCATATATAAAAAAAATAAATAAAAAAGCATCATAAGAAAAGGACGTGTGCAGAAAATTGGAATGGCCTGAACGTCACGCTTCCTCCACTCATAAAAATATTACATAATTATTACACCCAAAAGATCAACTTGATGCTCCTCTTTGAATATGCGGTTATAATAATAATACTAATAATCATAATCATAAAAACATTACAATTTTTTTAATTATTCTCAATCAAATAAATAAATCATTTCAATTTAATTTTCCCAGTATCAGAGATTCAGAGACAAAACTGTACTGTGTAACATCATTAACAATAAAATATTAAAGTTGTTTTTTATTCCTTTTCGATCAAAAAAGTCAATAACCTTTGGTATTTATCTTCAACTTGCAACTTGCTTAGGGTTTGCAGTTCTATTTTCTCACCTGTTTCTTCTTCTGGGTATTGCTTAAACCTGTAAAAATTTCATTTTTTTCTTATAGTTCTCATCAAAATCACTTTTTTTTATCAAGTTTTTAAAGCTTATTTTTTTCAATTTCATGGTGTTTAGCTTTGTTTTTACAAGGTGGGCCTTTTTTATTTTTTTCCAAAATTAGTTTTTTTATTTATTTTTTTTTATTTTTAGTTTCAAAGTTTTGTCCTTTATTTCTATCGTTTGTACGGATTTTTTTTGCTGTTTTATCTTAACTCATGTTTCTTGAATTTATGGTTAGTTCAGAATTTATTAGCTTTTGTCCTCTGTAATTCCTGTTTATGTGTATTCTGTTGTGGGTTTGACTAAATTTGTGTGCTTTGTGTTAATAGGTTGATTCAAGGGCTAGTTGGATTTTAAGGTTTGTGGAAAAGAGATAAGATAAGAAGATGGTTATTGATGGGCAGTAGGGGAAGAGCTGCTGAGGATACTAACAAGATTGCCAACGGGATGCCGAGCTACGCGCCTCCATTGCCGCCGCCTAATTCCATGTAAATTTTATGAGGATTTTGGTTTATCTTACTCTTGTTTGGTCTTGCTATAGGTTTTGGGGGTCTGTTTTTTGTTTAATGTTCTTTTTATGTGCTTCGTCATAGTCGTCTTAAGTTTTTGAAGTCTCAGTGTAGATTAGTCACAACTTAACTATAACAAAACAAATAGAGACCTATTTAGCCACGGTTTAATCTTGTCAATCATTTTATGAGGCCTATTTAATCACGGTTTAGCTGTGACAAATTTTAGACCCTGTGGGATAGTTCGGCCTGCACACCCTCAAAGACGGCCCTGTGTATAATCAATAATATTATACCATAGTGTATCTCCTATATAAGTTGTAGAAATTGTGCATGTTGTTGGAGAGCTATTCTGTTGAAGTTAGGGTTCTATGGATTGTAATATTGCATAGGAAAGTGTGAATGGTGGAAATGATAAAAAAAAAGTGTCATGTTTTAAGCTTATTGTTTACTAGTTAGTTAGAATTCCTAATTTTGGAGCATAGATGAACAAGGTTGTAAATTGGGTAGTAACTAGTAACACACATCTTGATGTTGCTGAGAATTGCGGTCAAATACTATTGATGATTTTTTGAGAGAGAACTTAAATGTTGTAGCACATATCACAGTCGTAGATCTAATTTTAAAACCATGTGCATGTTTGACTTCACGGTTGGAGAACTTAAAATTGATTTTGGGTGCATATAATTGATTTTGACATGTTTGGTTGCTCTTGAGTAGAATTGATTCGGCTTTCTAGAATTGATTCTACTTTAAGCTAGGATTTATAGCTCGAGTCTAAACGTGATTTTTACACCGAAGTTTACTATTCAACTCACTTTTGCAAGACTTTTTCCAAACATAAATCACTACCTGCAAGTCACTTTTAAGCAGAATCAATTTACTAAAAATCAATTTTTTTCACCGCAGAACCAAACACATGCAGAGATGAAAACTTCCGTTTGCTTCATATTAAACTACTTATTCTACATAGAAGCTCTTTTCTTTTTGTGGCTTTACCGTTTGTTAGAAGATTGCTACTACTTTCCATGATCATACTTTCTTGTGCATTTGATATGTTAAATCTTGTGTATCCAAACAGGACCCTTTTTAGCTTCGAAAAATGGATTTCATCATTGACTGCATTAATTTTCAATTTTGCTTTGCCAATTGGATATGCATATATTTATTTTTTAACATTTTGTCACGCTTTTGATTTTTCAGGGGCATGGAAGGAACTAATATTCATCCTTCTCGGATTTCTGATTTTGGAGCCCTTGAACAATCTCTAGGATTCCGTGTCGAGGATGCCATGAATCTGAGCAGAAGTACGTTGCTCATGTTTTGATCACTAACAGTTGTACTCCTCTCGATGGAACCTTATAAATCCTCGATTAACCGATTTAGTTGAATATCATCTTTCAGATCCGGTGTTTAATCAAATGAAAGCAAATAGCCAAGCTTTAGGTGCTGATATTCAATTTGGTGCTCTAAGTAAGGTAAAAATTGTATTTCACTAATCAATCAATAAGTTGCAAAAACATGATGAATTTCGGCACTTTGCACTCTCATCTTACACGTAAGTTACAGTCAATTGCAAACTCGAATATAAACCTCTCTGCTGCAATTGCTGGTTCTCAGACATTGCAACAACAAAAAGACTCGCAGCCGAATTTGGCTTCAACATCCGGTGGCCATCGTGAGAACTGGGGAGAGTCCAACATGGGTGATGGAAGCCCTGATACTTCAACAGATGATACAGAAGACAAAAATCAAATGGTGATTGCTTTACTTTAATAAAACTGTTTATTAAACAGTCAAAATCATGTTTTTTACGGATTTTGATAAAATATTTTTCTTCATTATTATTTTGCAGGCTGAAAGAGGAGAATCAAGTGAAAGATCAAAAGATAAATCAGATCAAAAGGTTATATAACGTAAATATATTCACTTAAAGACAAACATTTGTTACTATATGTTAAATTTTGCTTTCGTTCAGACGTTAAGACGGCTAGCTCAAAATCGCGAGGCTGCCAGAAAAAGCCGACTGAGGAAAAAGGTACAAGCCTTTTTTTCTTCTGCTAACTGTACTAAATTGTTTCTTCTGCATGCAATCCGGTTAGTAATTTTCAAATCCTTCTTTCCATTCATTCAGGCATATGTGCAACAATTAGAGAGCAGTAGGCTGAAACTGACCCAACTGGAGCAAGAGCTACAGCGAGCACGCCAGCAGGTTCGGTTTCGCTATTCTATGTGTCTTTCAAAATTTGAAACTTAACTATTTGAAGCACTTTTTCTTTGTGGCTATTGTTAATCTGGTTATGTTGCTATATTGTGTAATGATATGATTATTAATATTTTCTAGGGGATTTTTATTTCGAGCACCGGAGAGCAGGCTCATTCGATGAGTGGAAATGGTATTTAATCTTCTTTTGCTTCGAACTATATGCTGAAAGCAGTTGGCAGCATGGGTGACCACGGCCTCATGGGCAAAGTTTTACTGTAGTTTGTGTTGTGTTTCGGAACCTGAATTGTGTTAACGATCTTGGTATGCAGGCGCAATGGCGTTTGATGCAGAATATGCACGATGGTTAGAAGAGCATAATCGGCAAACCAATGAGCTAAGGGCTGCAATAAATTCTCATGCGGGGGATATTGAACTCCGTACCATTGTGGACAATTTCATGACTCAATTTGAAGATATCTACAGGCTGAAAGGCGTTGCTGCAAAAGCTGATGTTTTCCACATTCTATCAGGAATGTGGAAGACTCCAGCTGAGAGGTGTTTCATGTGGATTGGAGGCTTTCGGTCATCCGAACTTCTCAAGGTGAGAAAACTCTCATTTGTCTATTCTCCCTGGTCTATATATTATATCCCTTTGATAATGATTGATTAAGAAAGATCTCGAGATTAACGATTTGGATAAAAACATGGTCCTGGATAGAACATTATGGCGAAAGTTAATCCATATAGCCGACTTCACTTGGTGGAATAAGACTTGGTTGTTGTTGTTGTTGTTGTTGCATGCCGATCTCAATCTGGATTTCCGTTGTTGCAGCTTCTTGCAAGTCATTTGGAGCCTTTAACCGAGCAACAATTAATGGGCATCTACAACTTGCAACAGTCATCTCATCAGGCCGAAGATGCACTCTCCCAAGGAATGGATGCATTGCAGCAATCACTTTCCGAGACTTTGGCTAATGGTTCGCCCAACCCATCGGGTTCTTCTGGAAACGTGGCTAACTACATGGGCCAAATGGCCATGGCCATGGGAAAGCTCGGTACTCTTGAGGGCTTTCTTCGCCAGGTAATTAGTTGTCTCCTTTATACTAGTCTGTTCCTTTATCTAAACTTTCATCTTTTAGGAGGCTGGTCAGCATATCAAGCGTCAGAGTGTCATTGTTGGACACCGACGCGACACGGATATGCATGTGTGAGAAATTGATTCATTACAACTTTTCTTTTTTCTTCGTGATTCTAGGCTGATAATCTGCGGCAACAAACATTGCAACAGATGCTTCGGATATTAACAACCAGACAATCAGCTCGAGCTCTTCTTGCAATAAGTGATTATTTCGCCCGGCTACGAGCCTTGAGTTCTCTATGGCTTGCGCGGCCAAGGGAGTAAACTGTTTCAAAGCTCTAAGCCTGACCTGTTAAAAGATTGATCATATGTATGTCTTCCACGTTCGGCATGAAACCGGTGTCTTTTGTCAAATGTAATCCTATTGTAAACATTAGATACTATGATTTTTCTTTCTGTGGTACAACATTTTTCATTAAGCTTGTTGTATGCTTTGATAAATAGTGTTGAATAATTTGATTATATAGGTGTATGATAGATAGAGTTGAAGGTGAAAATGTAGAAATAGGTTAAAGTTGTTCATTGTATTTCAGAAATCAAGCTTATTTGAGGATGATTTCCTCTTTTTATGATGGTCTGTGGTTGGTTGCACAGTAGTGTATGTATGTATGTATATATACTCTTTTTTTCTTGTGTTGTATTGGGAAGATATTGTTGACTAGTAATTTAATTTATAATGTGTCTCAGTGGCAAATATCTGTATATTGTTATATTATCTACTTGTTTTTTTGAGATGAAATTGGTAGTAGCATCTTTTAAAGATGTATTTCGAAAACAAAAAATATATATGGGAAAGTATTGTAGGCCAAAGTTTACATGCATGTTCATATGATTTGTTTGTTTTTGAAATGGCATCATTTCATAGGGTAAAAATGGATAAATTTAGTTATGATTAAGAGTACTGTATCTGTGCTAACCATTGTTTGGTCCAAGTGATAAGAGATTTAAACTATTGCAGATGGAGAAAGTTGGTTGGTCGAAGAGGGTTTTTCCGTTTGTTTTACTTTAAAAAAAAATACTTTATTTTTTTTTATATTTTTAAAAATGATTTTTTAACTTATTATTTATTTATAGATTAAAAGATTAATTTGAATATTCAGTAATATAAATATATAATATTAAATTATTGATGGTTAAGACAGTTAAAATTAATAATTTTTTAAAATGATATATCTAAAAATTGATTTTTATAAACGGTTATTCAAAATAATTTTAAATTTAAGAAATCTTTTAATTTTTAATATTTAAAAAAGTTATAGAAAATAATAAAATATTTAAAATAATATTTTATAAAAATTTAAATTAGGCTAAATTATAATTTTGGTCCCCTGTTTTGGTTTATTCACGGTTTTAGTCCCCTTATTTTTTTAAACAGTTTTGGTCTCTCATCCTAATTTTGATTCAACTGTTTATGCACTGTTTATATATGGTCATGCACTGTTTATGTACGGCCATGTACAGTTTTAAATCAAAATTAGAATAAAGAATCAAAACTGTTTAAAAAATAAATAGAGAGACTAAAACCGTGAATTTAAGTATGACAATGGAGCGGAGCAGACCGAATTTAATTATTATCAGGCTCGTCCCCGCCTCCTTGAATTAGCCTCACAATTTCCCTAATTAGAGTAACAAATGACCACTCACTTTTGACTCAAATGGAAAACGGGTTTTTCCACTCTGCACCCATCCGAATATATATATATATATATATAATATGCATTATTCTTTTGCATAAAAATAAAATCAATAATTAAATTAAATATTTAATTATTTTAATACTAATTATAATAAATGATTATTTTTATTTAATCTATATTTAAAAAATAATAATTAATTCTAATAAATTAACATACTAAAATTAAGAAAAGTACTTTTGAAAAATTATTTTAAAAAAATTAATAGACTAAAACATAGGCGGGGTGGTTGAGTACTGATACTAGCATTTCCCGCCTCCGTAATAAAAAATTGGGTTTTTCTTATCCCTATTGTCAATTAAATAAGATTTTTCTCGTTAAGTTTTGAAGAGAATTTCTTAATATATCTTTTATGTTTCTTAGTCATTACACAAAAATACTTAAATGCCCACAGATTTTAGAGGTGCATCTCAAGACGCATCTAAGTCTCGGTTAATATTAAAATATTTCGGAGATGCATCTTCAAACTTATTTTGGAGATTAAATTGCGCCAAAACCATTCTCCTTCCTCATTTCACATATTTCTCAAAACCTCTTCAAACTCTCTCAATTTTTTTCTCATCACCAAGTCGAAAATCAAACAACAAAGCTCAAGGGAGCTTCAATCAACATCAGAAACAACATCTAACACTAAATCAAAGTTGAAATTTGTAAGTTTTTTTTTATGATTTGATAAGTTTTTGAATTTTTGTGTAAATGAGTAGAAATTGATGATTAAGGTTATAAATGAGTAGAAATTGCATGTATGATAGTTTATACATAATGTAAAACATGTTTGTTGGCCGAAAAAGATGATCAAAATTATTTTTTATTGCATGTGTACATTCGCGCCATTGACGCAGTTTTAGTTGCAGAAAATTCTGGAGATGGATCTCGAAAAAATTTCAACGTTTTAATTACCCAGCAACCGGAGATGCAACTCCAAAATTTTCTCAGTTTTTTTTATTTTCTTGCTTGTGGTGTTGTTTGCCTGCACTAATTGTCTGCTTTACTTTAACTTACAGGCTTAATGGTTGACATACACGATATACTCATGCACGTGAGGGTTACACAACACACATCAGTGTCGCGGGAGAAGAGCCAGTAGGTTTCGGAGGCTCGTGGTCCCTCTGGCCAGGCAAAGCCATCTACTTCAAGGGCTCGTGCTTCTCCATCTTCTTCTTTTCGTAGGAGATGGGTTTCACCTACTGACGCATTACTCTCTCCATCCTCCTGCAGGCGTCAGGTTTCACCTATTCAGGCGCTTGAGGTACCCGAGTCACTAGTGGTACCGGAGGCACCACTGTCACCTCCTACTACTGATACTATGGGTGCTTCTGAGCCATTGTCACCTCTTACTGCTGATGTTGCTGAACTAGTGCCACCTCCGGAGGGTGAGGCTGCTGGGACAATATTAGCTAGTCACTTGACATACCTGGCAGGTCTGATGAACTTGTTCTGGAGCAATCTCTCGATTTCAGCTTTGATATTTGACATAATTTCTGGTGCGAACCTCCATGGGGTCTGCTTCACTGACTTTTTGTCAGGTCTGATCGGCAACTTTAATTCTACTAAATCGCAAATGAGTCCGGCAGGTTTACCTTCTGCCCTTCAAAGTAATACCCTTCTCCGGCAGGTTCAAGGTCAAAGTTAAGCATGTCGATGTGATTAACATCTGATATGAAAAACTTTGACCCACTTGGATGTGTTCGACAATCCTGTCAGGCTTCTAGATTGTGATCCTCTGATGCATAAACGAGGGTACACATCCTACTCCTTGCAACCACTCTTTACCTAATAGCAGGTTGTAGTTTGCTTTTGTCAGCATCACCACGAACAGTGTTGGCCTCGTGGTAGTTCATACCACCACCTCGACATGAATAACCCCTAAGGGTTTGCTGGTTTTGCCTTCATAGTTGGACAATGCCATGTTGTTGGCTAAATTTGTGGTGAATTTGCCTATTTTCTCTAATAGATATTGGGCCATGACATTGACGCATGCTCCGCACTCGATCAAAACTTTGTTGATCCCTGCGTAATTTACCTTGGCCCTTATATACAAAGGCTTTAGGTGCTGCATCATGCCCATATCTGGCCTATCAAAAATGGCATTGTCTTCATCCACTGAGCCATCATTCATCACGTAGTAGCACAAAGGTTTGCGGGTAGCTAGCTCTTCATCAAGACATTCCTCTTTAATCACTTTTGTGACCGTGTCGTACTCTAAAGGCAACACAAATATCATATGCAAATGATATCTAATTCTGGTTTAGATACTGAATCAAAGTTGTCTGTCTCTATGTCGACATCTCTGTATGTCTTATTCTTCATTGCTTTCTCCTTCTTTATTGGTGACAGAGGGGGAAACAACCCTTGCTTAATAGGTCGTCGACTAGTTTGGCCTTTATCGACATATTGATTGTTATCACTTCCCCTGGAGCTTCCAGCGTCTCGTGCAACTTTCTTGTTCCTCTGGTGTCTCTGCCACTGAGTCCTAGTCGTGGGGTTTTTTCCCATGTAGTTCTGCGAGACATAAGAGTACTTCTTCGAGACTTGAGAGTTATCTCTGTATAAGAAACCATCACCAATATTTACTACTTTCCATTTTCCCCTATCAGTTGTTGGTTTCCTAGCTTGGCGAAGCCACTCTCTAGGAGATGCATCTTCAGTGGGGACATAAGTCCTACCTTGGAACTTCGTTGGGCCTTTTCCTTTGTTGGAGAAAAGTTCTTTAGGTTGATCTTGTTGGATAAACTTGTTGGCTTGGTAAGGGTTTGTCTTCTCCATCTTTTTAGCAACTTCTTTGTCAAACACATAGCTACACCTGGGACACAACATCACTTCTGAATCTTTCAACCTACAATGATTGAAAAATTTGATCAGTTCCTCTTCTGCTTTGGGATATGCCTTTGCTGCTTGATCTTCGTAGCTCGCTTTGCTGTCTTCAGTGCTGACTTTGTTGACTGTGTCAACCACTATGATGTCTAATGGCTCAACAAAGAGATCCTTAGCTTTCATTTCAACGTCATATTTTATGCGTGGTTTCTGCTTGTCAGCAAACTTGAGCCTGTCATCCTTGAGAGCATTTTGCACCAGATCCCTGAAAAGTACACATTGAGAAGTTTTATGACCCGAAAAGTTATGGAATTTACAAAACCCTTTTTATTTCTTTGTTCTAATGGTGGGACTTTAGCCCCTTTTAGAACGACGATTTGTCAATCACCAACCAATAGATCAAAGATTTAATCACATTTAGTAATGTCAAACCACAACTACGGAACACCCATTTAACAACAGTTGGGAAAGGTATGTAATCACGCGTGCACAAGCGTTGTTATGTAGAGTGTCGTTGTATATATGATACGTACAATCACGGGCCAGTAACCGTTGTTTTAAACTGGAAAGAGCGCTACATATCATAACGGTTGATAAAAACCACCATTGTGATAAATCAAGTGGCCAAGGTTCGATTCCCAGCTGCGCTGTTTTGATATTTATTTTTTCTGGACAGCGCACGAGATATTATAACGGTTGTGTAGTATAACTGTTGTTAAAGCATAAGTTATTATTACGGTTATTGTGTATAAGCGTTGTTACATATTCTGCAGATTTAATAAAAAGATTCCTGATTTTATAATTAATCCCTTTTTTTTAGCTGTATTATTGTTCACCATATCACAACAGAAAATACAACTAACATTTGTGATAAAGTAATCATAATAATGTTAATTGTATCATATTCATAATATCACATAACTGTATATGCAATTGTAACAAATATCTTACAATATATCAGAACACACAACCTGCAATTTACACATTACATAACATCACATAATTGTATCATATTCAATTGTAACAAATATCTTACAATTTAACAGAACAAACAGCCTAGAGTTTACACATTACATAACATCACATAGTTAATTGTAACAAATATCTTACAATTTAACAGAAGAAACAACCTACAATTTACACAGCACATAACATCACATAATTGTAACATGGTGTTTTGGTTTCTTGTCTCTTGGTGTCTTGACTCTAAAGACCTATGATTTCAAATAATTATACTTGTTAGTAAAAATATTTAGAAACTGTAGTATACAATTAATATATTAGAATAAAGAGTAAATTACATACTTGTTAATTTTCCCATATGCCTTCTTCATGATCGATTCGAATAGCGTGCACGACATCTCCATCAACTTCATCATATGAGGTAGGGACTTGTGTTGTGTAAGAAGGTGTGGACGGAATATCAAGACTTCCATCACTAAGAGGAATGTGTTTTCCTTGGAGAACAATTGACCATTTCCCCGATATGTCCGATGGATCGGTAACATAGAAAACTTGTTTTGCTTGAGAAGTCATGATGAATGGTTCGGTCATAAAAGATGTCTTGCCAAGGTCGACCCGTGTGAATCCTAAGTCATCAATGTGTACACCATTATTATTATTGGGAACCAATTTGCATTTAAATAAAGCCACTTTGAAAATAACATAATCAATCTCCTAAATCTCATCAATGACACCATAAAATGCGGTAGTTGCCAATACAGGATTCTTATCTTTCGAACTAGAGAAATACATTGATTCGGCTTCAATCATAACCCCACTATTTTGCATTGTACTACGATCATCTTTTGATTTTGTATAAAAGGTATAATGACCAATTTCGTATGTGGTCCAAGTAATGACACAAAATTTTGGCTCGTACGACAACCATTTAAGTATATCGGATGCACTACGATCATTAGATACACTTTTATTAAACCATTCTATGAATCTCTTATTATGCTCTATCAACAACAACTTGTCACTCATTCGGGAATATTTTTTCCTCAAAAGTCCTTTGTGAGTATCTATGAAAGGTTGAACTTCATCTATATTATTCAATATATAGAAATGTGCTTGAATAACTACATCCCGAGCCATTGACTTAACATTTAGACCTTGAATACCTCTTCCGTCTGTGTCAGCATGACGAGAAATTGGAATTCCTATAGAATCTGCGTCCGACAAATAGTTTGTACAAAACTCAACAGCTTCTTCTGTGATGTATCTTTCAACAATTGAAGCTTCTGGTTGGTGATGATTCTTCGTATATCCTTTAAAGATCTTCATATATCGCTCTATTGGATACATCCACCTTAAATAAACTGGACAATTTCTGATTTCTCTTACTAGATGAACAAGTAAGTGAACCATAATGTCAAAGAATAATGGACGAAAATACATCTCCAATTGACACAAGATTATGGCAGCCTCATCTTCTAATTCATCTAATTTTTTGAAATCAAGAACTTTATTACATATGCCATTGAAGAATAAGCACAATCTCGTTATAGTAACTCTTACATTTTTTGGTAGGATCCCACGGATAGCCAATGGTAGAAGTTGTTGCATCAATACATGACAATCATGAGATTTTAAACCAATTATCTTGAGATCTTTCATTGATACAAGTTTCTTGATGTTTAATGAGTAACTTTGCGGAAATTTAATACCTTGCAAACACTCGCATAAAATTTTCTTCTCCTTTTTAGAAAGAGTGTGACATGCTGGAGGCAGATAAGTTTTTTTTCCTTTCTCTATTGGAGCCAACTGTTTTCTTATACCCATCTTCCCCATATCAAGACGGGAAGTCTTACTAACTTTACTCTTGCCTGGAATGTTTAGAAGTGTGCCAATCAAACTATCACACACATTTTCTCCACGTGCATCAGATTAAGACAATGTCTAACATTAGACTTGACCAATACGGAAGATCAAACAAGATGGACATCTTTTTCCAAATATTTTTCGCAACTGCCCCTTTTTCTTTTTTTCTCTTCCCAAAGACAACATTAATGTGTTCCTGCCATTGATAGACTTCTTCCCCGGTTAAAGGTTCAGGTGCCTCATCAAACTCTTGCTCTCTATTAAAAGCCTTCTGCAATCTACGATAAGGATGATCGGGTTTTAGAAATTTTCGATACCCAAGGTAAACAGTCTTTTTTCCAAACTCAAGTTGGTGATAACAAGTATCATCTTCACATATAGGACGCGCTCTATGTCCTTTGACACTATATCCAACCAACTTATCATAAGCAGGAAAGTCGTTGATTGTGCAAAATAACATTCACGCATCTTAAACTTTTCCTAGAATATGCATCATTAACTTCAACGCCTTCATCCCACAAGAGTCGTAAATCATCAATTAATGGACTTAGATAAACATCTATGTCGTTACTAGGTTGTCGTGGTCCAGAAATCATCATACTTAAAAGTATATACTTGCGCTTCATACTCAACCAAGGAGATAGGTTGTAAATAGTGACAAGAACAGGCCACGAAGTATGATTAGTGCTCAGATTACCAAAGGGGTTCATTCCATCGGTGGCAAGTCCCAGCCTAAGGTTTCTTGGCTCAACTCCAAAATCCGGAAACAACAAATCAATTTTCTTCCATTGCAACGAATCAGCAACATGGCGAATGTTTCCATCACAAATTATTTCATCTGCATACCATTTAAGATTCTTTGCGTCATTCGAATTAGCAAAAAGTCTCTTAAATCGTGAAATTATTGGCAAGTACCATAACACTTTAGTAGGAGGATGCTTCTTACTAACATTATCATAGTCATTGTCATCACCACTGTTGGCCTATAGCTTGTAATGCGACACACCACATTTTGGACATTGATACAAGTCTTCATACTCTTTCCGGTATAATATGCAATCATTAGGGCAAGCATGTATTTTGATATACTCCAGACCCATTGGACACAATATCTTCTTGGCCTCATAACAACGATCCGACAATTTGTTATCTTTAGGTAACATTTCCTTTAGCAGTTCAAGTAATTTCGTGAAACTTTTATCCGACCATCCATTTTTTGCCATCAGATTAAACAACTTTAACACCGTAGACAATCGTGTAAAATCCGTGCATCCCTTATAAAAAAGGGTGTCTTTATCACTACATAAAGTATCATAAATATGAGCATTCTTAAAAGAAGATTCCCCAATATCGCGGAACATATCATCTAGTTGATCATCCTTATATTTATCTTCCTCGACTCTTTAACTTTGTGACGCACGACTTTCCTCCACTTCACCATGCCACGTCCATATTATATAATTTTGACATATACCATCACAACAAAGGTGATGAAATATTCCATCCTTTCTGCACTTTTTGATAGTCGCGCAAAGAACACAAGGACAATAAAAGATACCATTATTTTCGGGAAGATGTTTATCAGTGTATTCAAGAAATTCAAGAACTCATTTCTCATAAACAGGACCTAATATATCGGCTTTCATCCAACTATGATCCATAACAACTTCTGAAATTTATACACGTATAATAATGTGAATGACACACTGAAAACTTAATGCATTTGAAAATCTAAACCTAAAGCATATAAAACATTTACACTAATACTGACTTGAGCATATAAACAAATAAAAAATGAATGAAGATGTTGAAGAATACCGTACTTCGAAGCTGAAGAATCAAATGAACAAAGAGGATGTGAAGATTTGAGCTACAAAGAGGGTAAAGTTTACGCCGCCGCTGTCGTCTCTGGTGGCTCGCTTGTTCAACTAGGGCGTCTTTTGGAAGAAATAATACATAATAAGTTTTGTTTTAATTTATCAGTGAAAATCTTTAATTACGGTTAGGAAAAAGAACTGTAGTGGAATTAAAGACCTCTTACAACGGTTCATTTAACTCATCGTTGTAAACTATTTCACAATTTATTTTTAAAGTAATGGAAATAAAATATATAACAACGGTTGATTTAAAAACCGTTGTAAAATCATTTACAATTTATTTTATAAATAATGGACTTAAGTGACAAACGCTTTATGTACTCTAAAAAATGGAAAAAGTGTAACTGTTGGAAATCGAAGCATATTTATTACTACGATCCTTTAACACTACCGTCATTATATTTCTTTTTATACGTACGGCTAGTTACTGGGCGCGAAAATTTTAACCTATTACAACGGTTTAGATGAATCCGTTGTAAACCTGGCGTTGTTGTTTGCGCGTTTAGTAGTAATGAACGTGAACGTTTTAGCAACAAATTTTTCATTTTTGGGCTCGACGGGGTTCTTCCCGTTCGAGGGTTTTAGTAGCTTGCATGTGTAGGGAGGCCCTGGCTTTAGTTCTTCCACATTAACCTCTTTCTCCTTCACATACTCGTATTCTGAGTCAGAAGAGTTCCCTATGTTGTCAACTTCGACATAAGCTACTTTCTTTTTACCGAACTTGGAGGTTCTAGCTTTTTCAGCCTTTAGTAGTTCAACTTGTTGAACTCTATCGGCCAACTGGGCCATGTCTCTCAAGTATTGAGTGTCTAACTTCTTCCTGATGGATTAGTCGAGACCCTCTGCTGCCAGTTCAACTAACTCATGTTCTGGAACTTGTGTAAAACATCTCTCTTTTAAGGTTATAAACCTATTGAGACAATCATCGATGCTTTCATCCACCTTTCGCCTTATGATGGATAATTCCATGAGACTAATCTTACATTGTCCCATGTAAAATTGCTTGTGAAATGCCCTTTCTAATTGAGCTAACGTAAAGATGGAATTTGGGGGAAGGGCGATGAACCATGTAAAAGCGTTCTTTGTCAATGAGTTTGGAAAATAATTGATTTTCAAATTCTCATTGTTGGCTAAATCACCAGCCTCAGTCTAATAACGAGCGACGTGTTCGACCATGGATTCATTAGTATCATCGACAAACTTGGTGAACTTTGGGACTTTCCAGTCCATATGCAATTCGGTTTGCCTTACAAACTCACACAACAGGGACATATAGTTTTGCCCGGGGAGGCCTACGTTGATGCCATTTTGGACTAAAATGCGTTCAAAGACATTGGTGATATTATCCTGTACCCATACATTGTCTTGTCGAGCTTGCCTTAGGACTTGGTCGACATCTTGGTTTCGTTGAACCAGGACCATGTCGAGGCCTTCTGGCCCTTGATTATATTTGACAACCATATTTTCTGGGGGGTTAACCTCTTGAGGAATGTTAGGCACTGGAGTTGGTGGCGCTGGTGGTGCACCAAAAAAGTCAGCAATCCCACCCATTTGGTGGGTTAATTGTTGATAACTCCCATTTGTGTTTTCTATGAGCAGGATAAACATGTTTCTTATCTGTTGCATGATTGTGTGAACCATATCATGGTTGCTTTCTTCCATTAACTTTCTCATGAATTGAAGAGAGTTATTGGTCAAAGACAATGCACCCTTGGGGGGGGGGGATAGCCCATACCTCCTAGTGGTTTTACTAGTTGGCCAGAGTTTTCCATAGTGGACGTTGAGGCCAAATACGATATTCAAAATATATTGATGTACTAGGGTGCAGTCTTGTCATCATTGCAGTTGGCATACCATACGGTTGTTCCTTATGAGGTTACGAGAAACCTAAATAAGGAGGCCTTTGGTCTCCTAAATTCTGTAAATCCCTAGAAAAGGCTGGTGCAGTTGAGGCTCGTGGTGAGGAAACTCCCACATCTGGAAAAATGGAATATGCCACTACTTGGCTTATGGCAGTGGGCATTTCCTCGACGAAGGTTGGAGCCACAGAACTCCTGACACTAGTAATTGTCGGTTGTCCTCCTGGGTTTGAAGTATTACTTTGGGAAGGGGTTTGGTTTTTATGAGACATTTCAGAAATTTGGTTACCACTCCTCAAGTGCATATGACATAAAAACCTCATAAAATGGAAGACACTTTAAAAACAAATAACGTAAGACACCTCTTTTCTGCAAAAATATTTGCACAAAAGCGTCTCACCGGGTGTACCAATTTCCCTATAAAATCCAAAAAGTGCATTGAATATACTGGTTGTAAGCCGATATAAACCTATGATTAAGTGTTCTTCAATTGTAGCCCTTTCACATGTTATAGGAATAAGGAACTATCTTCATAAATCATACATGCATACATTTCATTGTATTTCAATTATGTTGCATAAGATATGAGCGATATAAAACATTCCTTATTCTCCGTTTAACAACATTTAGGAAGTGCTTTATTTGACAAATCATGTATAAATACAATGAATAAATTATTAATAAAAATATTGGTAATTTACCAAAGAATATAGCTATATAGTAAGATTGTACATATAAAACTTATACTAGTGTGCATTTGGATTTGGACATGTACTTTTTTCGAGCATGGATTTTATTCCGTATGCCAGATAATACAAACCTCCAGTTTGCTAAGAGTAAGTGCAATGAGTTTCTCATCATGCTGGTGTAGATGGTGTATGCCAGGATTATTAGAAAAAGTTAAGCCAATATGCCAACATCATATGATAGTGTTATATCCTTGAAAACACACATAAAATATATCTAGTAGGAAAAACATGAAATAGTAGATGTAGTGGAAACATATGTAAATTTACCTATGAAATGTTGTGAAATACATCTTCGAAAACTACATTAGTTGTTGTTTTCAAACAATGTTTATCCTTGTCATGAATTAATATTTCGAGGCCATCTTTGCCTTTCACTATAGAAATTGCGACATACAACTGGCCATGGCTAAAAACATCTTTCGACAAGTATAGTCCAACAAAGTCCAATGATTGACATTGTGGTTTCTTAATAGTCATAACAAATTAGACAATAATGGGAAATAGTCTCCTTACCAATTTGAATGGCCAAAGTGATTGTGAAGGACACATGGACATCCGTGGAATATAAATGATATTCCCAATATTTTTTCCAGAAATGATTTGGCCTCAATGACATGATTTGCAAACTTGGTGATAATGAGTCTTGTACCATTGCATAATTCTTCAGATTGATCTAAATTACACAACAATATAATAGTTATGCCAATTTTCAACTTGATGGAATTATTTGGCAAACCTGATATTTTAAGAGAATTCAAGAATTCAAGAGTTAAGTGTTTAAATGCATCAAAGTCAGTAGATTCAGACATGTCAATTGAATCAATACTTAGATATTCCTTTTCTTCTCCTTCAATAAAAAATTAATAATTAGTATGAAATTGTAATAGATTTACAAATATATAAATGATGGATTTGATATAGTAATAATGAAAGTAAGAAATCAGCTTTGTGGTATAATCGTTAATATCATCAACCACTTCAATAGTTGAATCCAAAATGACTATACTTTGAAGATATTTTGAATATTTGTAGTTATTAATTATATATGGATATGTACTTGTAACAATTGGTTAGAGATAAAAAAAACTCACATGGAATGGTAATATGCCAACATAACCATCATTTGGCTCTGAGATGGTTCCATCACCAATTTGTAGTATCCATTTTGAGAAATTTCGGATATCTTCAGCAGTGGAAGATGATGACCGACTTTGTAATCGCATGTTCTTTGTAAGCTTAAGGACTTTGAAGTGATCTCAAATATATGAAGCATTAATTATTACAAGTACAATATATGATATAGAACCTCTAGGTATAACTGGAAGCATTTGTCTAAAATCTCCACCAAAGACAACCACTTTACCTGAAATAATATTTGACAAGAAATCTTGTCATCACTCATAATATCTTTCATACTTTTATCAAGCGACTCAAAACAAAACTTGTGTGTCATTGGTGCTTCATCCCATATAACGAGATTAGTTACTTTAAGCAAGTCAATAAGTTCATCTTTTTTGTCTATATTGCAAATGGATGTTTCAAGTGTAGGAACCAAAATCTTAAATTTCGAATGAGCTATCATTCCACCTGGTAACAATAAACTTGCAATGCCACTTGAGACAAAGTTTAAATTTTTTTTCCTTTGTGAACAGAGTGCTATAGAGAGAGTGTTCCACATAAATATTTTACTAGTCCCACCATAGCCATACATAAAAAACACATCACCTTGATAGTTTTGAACAACTTCCATGATTTCATTGAAGATATATCTTTGCTCATGTAAATAAAGAGATATATGAAATTTAATTATTTATATAAAACAACCATGGATATTAGAATGAATGAATATATATATATATATATATATATATATATATATATATATATATATATATATATATATATATATATATATATATATATATATAGTGTGTGTGTATTTGTCAGGGAGCTAAATAATCCTTGGAAAATGTCATTTTGTTAATTTGGATCATATTGTCTCTCGTCATATATCAATCTGTTGCCTAGGAAGTTAAACACAAAGTCCATTGGATATGGCATTGTCTTGAACTCTTTCAAACTTCGTCTATTATTTTCCAAATGTGTTTTTATTGCCATGAGTGTTAGTTGCTTGATTTCATCTTCTGTGAGTATTGGTTCTAATTGATATAGATGTTTAATATAAGGGTTTTAACAATAACAGTTTTAAATAATTATAGAAAAAGTAATGAAGAATTTTGGATGAAAGAAACAAGTGTAATAAATTTATTACCTGGATTTCTTGTCATGCAATGTTGGTCCTAAAGAATACCGTCAGATAAGTATATCCAAGAATTGCGTGAAATATTCTCTGGTCAACTCATTGATGCAGATAATAACATAGTAACAAAAAAGTTTATGCAAGAAATATCCAGAACCCCAAACACGTGCCTCATTGATTCCTTCAATAAACTCTCGATCATCTTGGAGAAATCTCATTGCAAAACATGCCTCCCTAAAGATTTTATGTTGAAAACCATCAATTTTTTTATGTCATCATAACTTATTGATCATTTCTTAACAATCAACATCATCCTAAGATAATATAACTTTCATGTACTTTATGGAACCCAAATTAGGCGACCAATGGTTTATCCATTTTTTCGTGGTTTCCAACTTTTGCTTTGTTTAACATAAACAAATTTTGTGAGAAATTGACCGGATGCCAACAACCTTGCATCTTCATACTTTTTGTTAGCCTTAAACCAGGTTGTAAACATAAATTCATTCACACTTGATTTGAGTAACATATTTCCATCTTTCATGCACAATGAGTTTTTATTTGTCATACCACAAGTGTAACGCCCCATTTTTCTTTTATTATTATTTGTGAATAATTATATGTTGTTGTGATCGATTATGCGTTGTTGTGCCTTCGCTGTGGTTGTGTACCCGTGGTGAAGGGTAGTAGCCTTAAGAAGTAAGTCTTGAGGGTAGTAGGGGTGTATGGCTAATAACGTAGAGATTAGCGGTGTGTTAAGTAAGGTTAATTAGATTATTTTAATTTAATGATTGTGACTAGCTTATCGCATTAGTTAAGTGGTAATATTGACATAATAGAATAAATAAAATAAATTAGAGGGGTAGTGAGTGGAAGGGCTTTATAGTAATTATGTGAGGGTTAAGTGAGGGCAAATAAGGCAATTCATTATTTGGGGTATATGAGAGAAGTAGAGAGTGAGAAGTCATTATTTTTCATTCCACGTAAAAGAAAAGGCAAAAGGGAGAAAGAGGGAGAAGAGCTAGGGCAAGAGAAAGGAAGGGAGGAGTCATTGAAGCAAGGAAAGCTCATCACTTTAAGGTAAGGGTGGGAATTCTCTATCTCTTAAGGGTTTGATGATACATGTATGTGGGTAGAATTGTTAGGTTGAATCCATAAGAATGTTGTTTGTGGGTTGATTGGGGTTTTGAGGAGAATTCATAATTACATGATTGGAATTGATGAGATTGGTGTAGTTAATTTGTGTTGTTGGAATGCATATGTTAGAAATAGGTTGTAATGGCATAATTTGTGGAAAAAGTGTGTTAAAAATCAGTTTGAGTGCAGAAAATCGCAGTTGGGAGATGTTGTTATCGCAGGGTTTTTCCGCCAAAATCTCCGAGAGTGCTTAGCGCGGTCTGGAGGAATTTCGCCTCCTCGAGGCAGTGAGTAGCGCGCTTAGCGCGGGTGGGGGCTCGCTTAGCGCAGCCTGGGACTGAAAAACATTATTTTATTAGCTGAAAATTAGTGGAAATTGTATATTTTATATTATGTAAATGTTGTTTTGTTGTTGTGATGTCGTGAGCATGTATTGAAGTATTATATGCTTGTTTTATTGATGTTGATGTGAGAATATGAAATGCATGATTAAATGATGCAAAGGTGTGTAGTGGTTGTAGGGCATAACGAGGTATGTTCGATAAATGCATGTTGATTGTTGATTGATGATGTGATGTAATAATGGTATGCCATGTGTTCGCGTTAGTCGTTGTTGCATGTTGTCGTTGAAGGTGCATAAGCATATGCATGAGTTGAGGGACAACGTGTGCCCATGTGGGGTGTGAGCGTTTATCCAGATTCCTTGATGGAATCAATGTTGTTGTTGAGGTGATTGTGTGCCTATGTAGGGTGTGAGCAATCACGATTGTCGTGTGCCCATGTGGGGTGTGAGCGATTAATTGACGTTCCGACGGGAATTGTGATCATGAAACAGGGATCGAAAATGGTACCACATGCATTGAGTCTAGCAGGTGTCTCATTGCATTTCTCTTGATAGTTGTGTTGCATTGTGCTTTGAATGATTATCTGTGGTGGTGTTAAAGTGTGGAATTATTGTTGAATGTCATGATATGGGTGAATTACTTGATGATTTATACTTGCATATTATATCATCTTATTCTTTTAATTGATTGAGAATCTCACCCCTTCTGTTTGAATGTTACCTCCACGCGGGTAACGTGCAGGTGATCAGGATTAGTGCGGAGTCTTAGTGAGTGAAGATGAAGTCTTCTATTTTGCTTTGTTGTGTCGGCGTCTGCTCTGATGTGTAACACCGGGGTTTTGGAACGCTTAGTTGTTTTGTTTATTTGGTTGATGTTAAACGACTATTTTTCCGCTGCAGATTAAAAGAGTTTTATTTTTGAAAAATGATTTATGTGTTACATGTCTATTTCATGAGCAGGTTTTTGTTGAAGTAGCATCCTGAATGCCCTTGTTATTTTAAATTGACTCTGATGTTTTATTATTTTAGTATTATTATGTCGCGGGGGTTTAGGGTGTTACATTAGTGGTATCAGAGCAAGTCGGTCCGTCCGGCCAAGTCGTCGAGTCGTTGAGTTGTTGTTGTTGTTGTGTGTGACGGTTGATTACTGTCGATGTAGGTTCCTTAGCCATTATTTTCTGTTGTTGATGCGTAATAGACTTAGAATGGCTGGAAGGAACGATGCTGCAATTGCTGCTGCCTTGCAAGCTATGGCTCAAGCGGTACAAAATCCGCCGCGTGCTAACGAGAATGACGAGTTTCGGAAGAACAGACTGCCTACCTTCAAGGGGAGATACGATCCATATGGAGCACAGACTTGGCTCAAGGAGATTGAGAGAATCTTCCGGGTTATGGAATGTCCTGAGGCGCAGAAGGTGCGATTAGGTACCCATATGCTAGCTGACGAGGTTGATGATTGGTGGGTGAGTACCCGTCAACTATTGGGAGCTGTTGGGGAGGTGATTTCTTGGGCTGTGTTTAGCAGAGAATTCTTGAGGAAATATTTTCTTGAGGATGTCCGAGGGAAGAAAGAGATAGAGTTCTTGGAGCTGAAGCAGGGTAGCATGTCAGTGACTAAGTATGCTGCTAAGTTTTCAGATCTGGCAAAGTTTTATCCTCATTACAGTGAGGCAACAACTGAGTTCTCGAAGTGTGTCAAGTTCGAGAATAGTTTGTGGCCTATGATCAAGCAGGCAATTGGTTATCAGAGGATCAGACGGTTTCCAGACCTGGTTGATTGCTGCAGGATCTTTGAGGAGGATAACAAAGTTCGATCGGCTCACTTCAAGGGGTTGGCCAAGAGGAGAGGAAAGCAGCAAGTGAATCGTGGAAAGCTTTATGCAACTCCGGTTGATAAAGGTAAACAGAAACATGCCGATGGCAAGAAGCCAAGTGGGGGAGGTGCCTCTACCCCTCTCAAGTGTTACAGGTGTGGCGATTTGGGTCATCGTATCAGTGAGTGCACGAGTGATGTGAAGAAATGCTTCAAGTGTGGACAGGCAGGACATCTGTTTGCTGACTGCAAAGTTAATGTGGTTACTTGTTACAATTGTGGGGAACATGGCCATATTAGTACTCGTTGTCAGAAACCTAAGCAAGCTTCGACTGGGGGAAAATTGTTCGCTTTGACGGGAACCCAAACTTCCAGTGATGACAGATTGATCAGAGGTACATGTTATATTAATAATACGCCTTTGATTGCTATTATTGATACTGGTGATACTCACTCTTTTATTGCTGCTGATTGTGTAAGAAGGCTAGGCCTTGTTGTTTCTCCTAGGAAGGGAGAGATGGTTATCGAAACTCCTGCTAAGGGATCAGTGGCTACTTCCTTGGTTTGTTTGAATTGTCCATTATCAATCTATGGTAAGGACTTTGGTGTAGATCTGATTTGTTTACCGTTGGGAGGTCTCGATGTGATTTTGAGTATGAACTGGTTGGAGTACAATCATGTTCATATTAACTGTTTTAACAAGTCGGTTCGATTTCTTACTCCTGAGGAAAAGGGAGATGATGGTTTTCTGTCTGCTAGAGAGTTGAAGGAACTCTTGGAAGAGGAAGTTCAGGTGCTTGCATTGTTTGCATCATTATCAGTGGAGAGCAAGTCACTGATTAATGAGTTACAAGTGCTGCGTGAATTTCCTGAAGTGTTTCCAGATGACATTACTGATGTGCCACCAGTGAGAGAAGTAGAATTTACTATTGATCTTGTCTCTAGTACCAGACCTATTTCTATGGCACCATACAGGATGTCGGCATCAGAATTGTCAGAACTGAAGAAGCAACTGGAAGACTTGTTAGAGAAGAAATTTGTAAGACCAAGCGTATCGCCTTGGGGAGCTCCAGTGTTGTTGGTAAAGAAAAAAGATGGTTGTATGAGGTTGTGCATTGATTACAGACAGTTTAATAAAGTAACGATTAAGAACAAGTATCCACTTCCAAGAATAGATGACTTGATGGACCAGTTAGTGGGTGCACGTATATTTAGCAAGATCCATCTGAGATCGGGATATCATCATATAAGAGTTAAGGATGAGGATATTCAGAAGACAGCTTTTAGGACTCAGTACGGACATTATGAATATGTGGTGATGTAGTTCGGAGTTACTAATGCCCCTGGTGTGTTTATGGAATACATGAATAGGACTTTTCATGCTTACTTGGATCAGTTTGTAGTTGTCTTTATTGACGATATCCTAATCTATTCTAAGTCAGAAGAAAAGCATGTTGAACATTTGTGGATTGTGTTGCAAGTGTTGAAAGAGAAGAAGCTCTATGCCAAGTTATCTAAGTGTGAATTCTGGTTGAGGGAGGTAAGTTTTCTTGGTCATGTTATTTCTGGTGATGGTATTGCTGTAGATCCATCCAAAGTAGACGATGTTCTACAATGGGAGACTCCGAAGTCGGTGACCGAGATTAGAAGTTTCTTGGGTTTGGCAGGTTATTACCGAAGATTTATTGAAGGGTTTTCGAAGTTGGCACTTCCGTTGACTCAGTTGACGTGCAAAGGTAAAGCATTTGTGTGGGATGTTCATTGTGAAAAGAGTTTCATTGAACTGAAAAAGAGGTTGACTACAACTCCAGTGTTGGTTTTACCTGAACCGAATGAACCGTTTGTAGTGTATTGCAATGTTTCCTTGATGGGTTTGGGAGGTGTGCTAATGCAGGATGGTAAGGTTGTGGCTTATGCTTCACGACAATTGAGGGTACATGAGAAGAATTATCCGACTCATGATTTGGAGTTAGCTGTGGTAGTTTTGCATTGAAGATTTGGAGGCATTATCTCTATGGTTCCATATTTGAAGTGTATAATAATCATAAGAGCTTGAGGTATCTGTTTGATTAGAAGAAATTGAATATGAGGCAGAGGAGATGGCTTGAATTTTTGAAGGATTACAATTTCGGCTTGAATTATCATCCCGGAAAAGCTAATGTGGTGGCTGATGCTTTAAGTCGGAAGACATTGCATATGTCTGCTATGATGGTGAAAGAATTGGAATTGATTGAATAGTTCAGAGATATGAGTTTGGTTTGCGAGCAGACACCTTATAGTGTGATGTTGGGAATGTTGAAAATCAATAACGAGTTTCTGAACAGTATCAGAGAGGGCCAGAAGTGGGACGTGAAATTGGTGGATTTGATAGTCGGGAATGATCGGACCGAGAACAACGAGTTCAAAATGGATGAACAAGGTGTGTTAAGATTCCGTGACAGGATTTGTATTCCTGATGACGCTGAGATGAAAAGGATGATTTTAGAGGGGAGTCATAGGAGTAGTTTGAGTATCCATCCAGGAGCTACGAAGATGTATTAAGACTTGAAGAAGATATTTTGGTGGCCTGGATTGAAACGTGATGTGGCTCAGTTTATGTATGCTTGTTTGACTTGTCAGAAGTCGAAAGTGGAACATCAGAAACCTGTTGGTAAGATGCAACCGTTAGATATTCCAGAGTGAAAGTGGGACAATATTTCTATGAATTTTGTAACAGGGTTGCCTAACACGCCGAGAGGACATGACTCTATTTAAGTAGTAGTGGATAGACTGACTAAGTCGGCACATTTCATTCTAATTAATATCAGTTTTCCTTTGCAGAAGTTGGCAGAGATTTATATTCAGGTGATTGTGAAGTTTGCATGGAATTCCGTTGAGTATTGTGTCGGTTAGAGATCAGAGGTTCACTTCCAGATTTTGGGAGAGTTTGCAAGAAGCTTTAGGTTCGAAGTTGAAGTTGAGTTCCGCTTATCATCCGCAGACGGACGGGCAGACAGAGAGGACTATATAATCTTTAGAGGATTTGTTGAGAGCTTGTGTACTTGAGCAAGGAGGTACTTGGGATAGTCATTTGCTGTTGATCGAGTTTACTTATAACAATAGTTATTATTCCAGTATCGGAATGACGCCTTTTGAAGCGTTGTATGGTCGAAGATATCAAACGCCTTTGTGTTGGCATGAGTCTGGTGAGAGCGTAGTGCTTGGACCCAAGATTGTTCAACAGACTACGGAGAAGTTGAGGTTGATCTGTGAGAAGATGAAAGCTTCGCAAAGTAGGCAGAAAAACTATCATGATAAGCGAAGAAAGGATCTGGAGTTTCAGGAAGGAGACCATGTGTTTTTGAGAGTCACTCGGGTGACCGGTGTTAGACGGACATTAAAGTCGAGGAAGCTTACTGCTCGGTTTATTGGTCCATATTAGATTTCTGCGAGAGTGGGACCTGTTGCCTACAGAGTGGCGTTGCCACCCAGATTATCAAATTTGCATGATGTATTTCATGTGTCGCAGCTTCGGAAGTATGTTCCGGATCCGTTACACGTGATTCCGATGGATGATGTGGAAGTGAGAGATAATCTCACAGTTTAGGCTTTGCCACAGCGTATTTAGGATCGCGAAGTGAAGCGGTTGAGAGGCAAGGAGATTGTTCTCGTGAAGGTGGTATTGGGAGGTGTTGCCGGTGGGAACATGACTTGGGAATTGGAGAGTAAGATGCGAGAGTCGTATCCGAATTTGTTTGTATCAAGTAATTTTCGAGGATGAAAATATTCTAAGTGGGGGAGAGTTGTAACGCCCCATTTTCCTTTTATTATTATTTGTGAATAATTATATGTTGTTGTGATGGATTATGCGTTGTTGTGCCTTCGCTGTGGTTGTGTACCCGTGGTGAAGGGTAGTAGCCTTAAGAAGTAAGTCTTGAGGGTAGTAGGGGTGTATGGCTAATAACGTAGAGATTAGCGGTGTGTTGAGTAAGGTTAATTATATTATTTTAATTTAATGATTGTGACTAGCTTATCGCATTAGTTGAGTGGTAATATTGACATAATAGAATAAATAAAATAAATTAGAGGGGTAGTGGGTGGAAGGGCTTTATAGTAATTATGTGAGGGTTAAGTGAGGGCAAATAAGGCAATTCATTATTTGGGGTATATGAGAGAAGTAGAGAGTGAGAAGTCATTATTTTTCATTCCACGCAAAAGAAAAGGCAAAAGGGAGAAAGAGGGAGAAGAGTTAGGGCAAGAGGAAGGAAGGGAGAAATCATTGAAGTAAGGAAAGCTCATCACTTTAAGGTAAGGGTGGAAATTCTCTATCTCTTAAGGGTTTGATGATACATGTATGTGGGTAGAATTATTAGGTTGAATCCATAAGAATGTTGTTTGTGGGTTGATTGGGGTTTTGAGGAGAATTCATAATTACATGATTGTAATTGATGAGATTGGTGTAGTTGATTTGTGTTGTTGGAATGCATATGTTAGAAATAGGTTGTAATGGCATAATCTGTGGATAAAGTGTGTTAAAAATCAGTTTGAGTGCAGAAAATCGCAGTTGGGAGATGCTGTTATCGCAGGGTTTTTCTTCCAAAATCACAGAGGGCGCTTAGCGCGGTCTGGAGGAATTTCTCCTCCTCGAGGCAGTCAGTAGCGCACTTAGCGCGGGTGGGGGCCCGCTTAGCGCGGCCTGGGACTGAAAAACATTATGTTATTAGCTGAAAATTAGTGGAAATTGTATATTTTATATTATGTAAATGCTGTTTTGTTGCTGTGATGTCGTGAGCATGTATTGAAGTATTATATGCTTGTTTTGTTGATGTTGATGTGATAATATGAAATGCATGATTAAATGATACAAAGGTGTGTAGTGGTTGTAGGGCATAATGAGGTATGTTCAATAAATGCGTGTTGATTGTTGATTGATGATGTGATGTAATAATGGTATGCCATGTGTTCGCGTTAGTCGTTGTTGCATGTTGTCGTTGAAGGTGCATAAGCATATGCATGAGTTGAGGGATGACGTGTGCCCATGTGGGGTGTAAGCGTTTATTCGGATTCCTTGATGGAATCAATGTTGTTGTTGTTGAGGTGATTGTGTGCCCATGTGGGGTGTGAGCAATCACGATTGTCGTGTGCCCATGTGGGGTGTGAGCGATTAATTGACGTTTCGACGGGAATTGCGATCATGAAACAGAGATCGAAAATGGTACCACATGCATTGAGTCTAGTGGGTGTCTCATTGCATTTCTCTTGATAGTTGTGTTGCATTGTGCTTTAAATGATTATCTGTGGTGGTGTTAAAGTGTGGGATTATTGTTGAATGTCATGATATGGGTGAATTACTTGATGATTTATACTTGCATATTATATCATCTTATTCTTTTGATTGATTGAGAATTTCACCCCTTCTGTTTGAATGTTACCTCCACGCGGGTAACGTGCAGGTGATCAGGATTAGTGCGGAGTCTTAGTGAGTGAAGATGAAGTCTTTTATTTTGCTTCGTTGTGTCGGCGTCTGCTCTGATGTGTAACACCGGGGTTTTGGAACGCTTAGTTGTTTTGTTTATTTGGTTGATGTTAAACGACTATTTTTCCGCTGCAGATTAAAAGAGTTTTATTTTTGAAAAATGATTTATGTGTTACATGTCTATTTCATGAGCAGGTTTTTGTTGAAGTAGCATCCTGAATGCCCTTGTTATTTTAAATTGACTATGATGTTTTATTATTTTAGTATTATTATGTCGCGGGGGTTTAGGGTGTTACAACAAGGGCCATGAACCATATAATTCTTCACAAAACAGTACAACTTCAGGTCCTTCAAAGGGTCAAGCAATTCAGCACTAATAATCTTGTCTATATCGTCTGGTCCCAAATACTTGTTATAAGGATGTAAAAAATCAAGATGTAAGCATGTGGCAATCCCCTCTTTTGAAATTCAATAGTGTAGATAATAATATTAAATGATAAATGTCTATATTGTAAAGTTGGAAGAAATAGAGCTTACATTCAAACATTTTCCCTAAGACACCTTTCTTACTTAAATCTGATAGTAATTGATCAAACTTCATTTTGAAGATTCTGGCTATTATATATGGCATATCTTGTGGCTTTAAGTGAAGTGGTCCAACAACTCTTTGTATCTCTGGCCAATTGGAATTACAAATAAAGGTGATGAAGAAAACTGAAAAACCCATTTTACTACAAATTGCCATTCCATCATAATATAATTGATCCATAAACCTACGACCACCAACATAGGATGATGACAATATAACTCTTTTACATATGCTTGAACCCGTAGCTTGACTTTGATCACCTTCTTCATTAAGATTATTGTAACTTTGAGACTCTTAGTTTTGCTTGGTTGTTATGTAGCCATTTCAATCTCTCTGATTCTAACATAGTGTCACCATCAACCAAGAATTGTTGAAATAATCTTCTAGACGATAACAAAGTTTTGGCCTCCTCATACCTATTTTGAATTCTAAAAAAATCCATTATCTAATCGTAAGTTTATTTGTCTTGTTGTCATTAAAAACTTCCATGTCTCTATGTGCTACTTTAGGTTTATATCCATTTTTCCCATATAGCAAAATCAAAGGATATTGATAAGCCAAATAACTTGCACGAAACTCATATATTCTTTGTAATTTACATCCTTTTGTTTGGATAATGATATCCATTTCCTCAGTTGTGTCAACACCACCAACAATCAATGCTGCAACTTCTGATATAGTTGATTGATTGTATATTCTTCTATCTATGTTCCTATCAGAAATGAGTTTCAATTTCAAGTTCTGAACATTCCCATCATTCAACCTTTATTTTGCCACTTGAAATCTTTTTGCATGTGTATTGTTTTCATAAATCATTTCAGACAATTGTGGGAAAACTAAAGGATCAATGTTCATTGTATTCGTAATGAAATAAATAGAAGAAATTAAATTATATGATATAAAGAATAATGGTTAGTTAATATGACAAAGTAATGGGGAACATAATGGATAAATAATACGTTTAATATTGAGGAAGTTGTTATGTTTAGGAAAAATAAATTAAAAGAATATGTATTACTATAGTAATAAGGTTAGTTTTCATTAAGATGAAAAAGTAGGGAGATAAAAAGAATTACGTTAGGCCTTGCATCCGATTTTGGACTTTATTCTCAGTGTCATAAATGTATATATGTGCAAATTTTAGTGGTTGACCCTCAGGTGGCAACAAACTACTAATTCGATGACATGATTGACCTTGATTTCGTATTGTTGGAGGTCCACAACCGTTGTTAAATTGGTTTTCCAACTTTGCACCAGGCGACGTAAATGCAAACATCGTGTTGTAAATTTTGATATGTTGCTGGAAGTTTATGCTTTTAATGGAGTCTTGATAAAAAAGTAGATGCGATAGGATAAAAGAGGGTGATTTTAGGAATGAAAGTTTGGCTTTTTCATTACCACAACATATATAAAACTTTGGATTTGCTGAATGATAATGTTTGTCCATCCTTTCTTGATACCACATTAAAGCTTTGCAATGACGATATTCAATTAGAGGATCACTAAGATCAAAGTATTCTACATATGATTTTTTTTCTATAATTAGTGAGAGATTTATTTTAAGAAGGTATAGTTTTGTGAACATAAATTATACTTTTTGAAGTTTGTCCAGATGATTCATATCTTGAAAAAAGTGGAATGTCTTCGTTATCTTTAGAACTTGTATCATCTTCAAGTTGATGAACTACATAGGGCGTTAAAAGAATATTAGAAATATGTTATACTAATGAAGACAAAATAAAAGAAGAAATATATTACACACTTGAAAGGTAGAATATTTAAGATTTACTTGAAAAAGGGTCATAGTTAGAATCATCATCATCTTCACTATTAAAATCTATGTTGATAGTTTGAGTGAAAATTGGACTTGATGGTTGAACGTTTGTGGTGTGGACCAAAGGTGTAGGACATGGACGTCTAATCCCTAACTTATTGGTATGAGTTGGAATAATACATTTCCTACAAAAAGCTCAAGATATTAAAAGTGGATATGGTTCACATTAAGTAGAAAGGAAAAAAAAAACCACGGCGATAATGGACAACTGTAATTTGAAAGAGAGAAAAAAAAACATGTTAAAGAAGAAAAAAAAATTGAATTGAAATTCTTATAATGGCGTGGATGAAGACATGTCATCCAAGACATTTGTGGAATTTGATGAAATGCTTATATCAAGTTGTATGTTGTTGTTGAGGTTCATGGCCAAATTTGAAAGTGCAAGTGATTTTTTTGGACGACCACACCGTAGTTTTTCAGCTGAAGTTGTGTTGCAGAAGGATTGACCAAATTCAATACATAAGTAAATTGAATACAAATCAATACACAACCAATTTTTTAATAATGCAACTTAATATGGTAGTTAAAAAGGAAAGGGATATGCTGCCTTCAAGGCGCCAAAGGCACCATGTCTTTGGTTGATTTTGCCCATTTTTGATGAGAGAGAAAATGCAGAAATATAAAAGATAGGATGAGAGAGACTGTTAGGCAGAGGGAGAAAGACCCAAAGGCACCATGCCTTTGGCGCCTTAAAGGCAGCGTATCCTTGCCCAGTTAAAAAATATTTAAAGCATATCATCTTTAAAAATATCAATTCAATAGGGTAAAGGGAGAAAAACATATATTGGTGTTTAAGAAGAATAACCGTCTTGTGATATTGCAATCCTTTTCGGCCTACCAAGATTTGGTTTAGCACATTCACTAAACATAAAAGGTGTTGTATTTTCATCAACTTATGTCGTGTAAATATTGGAGAACTTAGACATGAGATTTGTCTCGATGGAATTGACATAACATTTCCTATAAATGGTCCAAAGTTTTCGACCGAAAAAAGATACCATGAAAAAATTAGGTAGTTTAATTAAATTGGCTAAGAAGATTCTCTTTGTTTCTATTAATTATAATGTTAGTTTTATTAAAAGATAAGATAACCGAGTTACCTTAATATTCGAATTGCTCACCAGTTAGCGCAAATATCTCACCTCATTATTAGTCACCAAACTTTTGATTGTTATGCTCTCTATATATAAAAAAAATAAAAAATCTCCTTTTAACACTTATATAAAGACTTTTTTCATATTTTCGATACCTTATTTTCCTCATTTTTCTCTTTTGTAACAAAAAAAAAAGGTGCATCATGTGGAGGGAAAACATTAACTAGTGTAGTAAAACTAAAAAAATAGGGTTTTTAGAAGCAAAAACCAAAAACGAAGATAGAGGGAAAAAGTGTAGAACAAGTCTTTAGAGAGAGCAAGCGTAGCAAAATAGTGTTCAATTTCAATTTCAATTTCAATTTCAATGTGTTTGTGAAGTGAATGTAATGGCACCTGTGCTTCTACGTCGTCTTCCTCAACTTCGTTTCATGGCCTCTCGCAATTTCTTCACACCCTCTTCCTTCCGTCTTCATTCTTATCCTCATTCTTCTTCATCTCTTCCTCTTTCTACTCTCTCTAAACCCAGGTATATTATTTTCAATCATTGCTACCCATTTTGAAAAATTATCGGTTTTTGATAAAAGGGTCAATTTTTTTATTGAAAAATGTGTTTTTTATGGTGCTGTTGTTGTTGGGGATACTCTTTTTTGTGCTGAATTGATGATAAGAACAAAAGGGGTTGCTTATTTGTTTTTGTTGATGATTTTTTTTTTTGATGATTTTGTTTGGTTTTTTCAGGAAGAGAATTTCTCTTAGAAAGTTTGCAGCTCCTAGTTTGGTGTCAAATGCAGTCACCCCAAGGGCGTATATGTCTTCTTTATCTGCGGCTGAAGATATTCATAAGAATGACGGTTCCAAAGCTTATGGTTCTGATCAAATTCAGGTCTTTTTCTTTTAGAATAATAGCTCTATTCATAGTGTAGACCAGTTTCAAAAGTATATCTAATCATGTTTCACTGTCTTATGAGATCATAATTGAAGTAATATTATGATATGACAATTTATTTTGTCATAAAAATGTCAATTTATTTTGTCTTTAAAATTTTGTATCGTAAGGTTTTAATAAATGATTGCGGTCGCGTAAAGGCTTTCATGATTTCGGTCGTTACAGGTGTTACGACACTGATTGCGGTCCTCGCGGTGTGAATTATGAATTA
Source organism: Lathyrus tuberosus (assembly GCA_022829125.1). Lineage (NCBI taxonomy): Eukaryota > Viridiplantae > Streptophyta > Magnoliopsida > Fabales > Fabaceae > Lathyrus > Lathyrus tuberosus. The sequence goes on from JALAZF010000009.1 coordinate 13,284,379, forward strand.
ACCTTAACCACGTTCTTTAACATAAAAACGGTGAATAACGGTATCGGTATCGGCACATGCCAATACCGTTTTGTCACGGCAGTTTTCGCGGTTGCGGACCGTTTTTTAAAACCTTAGAGTCTAGATAATTTGGTAAGAATTGTTTGAGTGTTAATTGGATATTGACTTGTTGTAAATGTTATTGTGCTGAAAAGTTTATTATTTGAATTTCTTTGTCGGTATTTTGGTATTGTTAACGGGTTGCTGGCTTTTTCCATCAATGGTTGTTTGTTACTTGTAGGTACTTGAAGGCTTGGACCCTGTAAGAAAAAGGCCTGGGATGTATATTGGAAGCACTGGCACGCGTGGGTTGCACCATTTGGTATCTTTGTGTTTTTGTGTTTTTTTTTTGTCGTTTTCATAACAGTTCTGATATTTTTGTTTGCTCTGTGATTAAAATTGAGTTTATTTCTTCTTTGTTAGGTCTATGAAATTTTGGATAATGCTGTTGATGAAGCTCAAGCTGGGTTTGCTTCAAAGATTGCCGTTGTTTTACATGAAGACGGTGCAGTGAGCATCACCGACAATGGTCGCGGGGTATGATCTGCTGTCTTTCTCATAGTTTGATTGCGTTTTTAGTCTTTGACTGTATATCTTGTATGCAAGCACATCGATCAGTGTTTCCAAACTGAAAACCTATATTTCAGGAAATTTCACAGTTGAATAGGAACTTAGTAGGACTATGATTTTTTATGCTACATTCACTATCTTTTGGATGATTTTGACTGCATACTAATTTCTCTCAATTGAATGCAGATTCCTACTGACATGCATCCAACTACAAAGAAATCTGCCTTAGAGACAGTGTTGACGGTATTTTTTCATTTACTTGAATACCGAGTTTAGAAGATAGCTGTATTTTGTACGTTCTAGACGGTCAATACTCACTGCAGCATGGTTCTTTTGATATCATACAATTGAATTTTATTAAATCATTTATGCTATTTTATCAATAAAGTAAATTATGCAAGGAAATGCATTAGACCTTTTAGAAATTAGTGAGTAATTGACAAGAAAATATTAACATGCCTTTGGTTTATATTTTTTTTTTGCTTAATCTTTTTGTATACTTTTTAATCGGATACAGATTGTTTACTTTTATGAACTTTGTAGATCTTGCATGCTGGTGGAAAATTTGGTGGCGTCAATAGTGGCTACTCTGTTTCCGGAGGTTTACATGGTGTTGGCTTATCTGTTGTTAATGCCTTGTCTGAGGTACGTCTTCCTCGTTCTTTTCTGTCTTGAACTTTGCAATGTATATCGGAAGCTTTGAATATCGAATTTGATGCATGGCTTACATTATAAGACATCTTGACACATACTCATATCCATCATATGTCATATATCATATATTTAGATGGTAAAAAATAATGCCATGGCATTTATATTTGTTTTTGGTCAGAGGTTCCCTTCCTTGTTCCGGTTAATTATCAGTGTTTTCAAAAGACCCTTTTTGTTGTCTAACTCCACAGGTATTAGAGGTAACTGTTTGGCGTGAAGGGTTGGAATACACACAAACATATTCACGTGGGAAGCCGGTGACAACTTTGAATTGTGTCATGCTTCCTTTTGAAAGTAAAGACCGTCAAGGAACGCGTATCAAATTTTGGCCTGACAAAGAAGGTTCTAATGGTCATTCATTCCCAGTTTATAGTTTTTCTTCTACTGCAAATTTTATTCTTACATGTTTTTTCTACTCTTTACTTAACATGCAGTATTCACCACTGATATTCAGTTTGAATACAACACAATAGCTGGACGCATTAGGGAGTTGGCTTTCCTTAACCCAAAGGTGAAGTAGTAGATTTTTAGGAGAGTAATTTTTCTGTCTACTTTGCATCTAACGCAGGTTTTTCTTGACCTTTGTAGCTTACGATTGTGCTTCGGAAAGAAGACAATGATCCAGAGAAGGTCCAATATAATGAGTATTTCTATGCCGGGGGGTTGGCTGAATATGTGAAATGGCTAAATACGGATAAGGTCTTCTACTCTCTTACCTATATGCTCGTAGTGCATGAAAATGTCTTTTTTTTTTCCTTCAGTTGTTGGTTTACCGAGAGAGAATATCATATTCTTCTCTGTTTTACTTCTACTTCTTCAATTAAAATGTAAATTTCCATATAACTCAGAGTGTTATGATACATGTATGTATTCTTTAAATATCCATCAGTCTGCATATAATGTGACTAATACTAATGATCTTTTGCAGAAAGCTGTTCATGATGTTCTGAGTTTTAGAAAAGAAATAGATGGAATCGCAGTTGATGTAGCTTTGCAATGGTAAGTCCTTCATCCATGCTTGGATTTTATTGTCTCTATTAGGCACTTGATCCCTACTCCTTGTGAGCATGGCTAAGGATTAACTCTTGAAAATAAGGTTGTTTTTTTTGTATATCTTGTAAACATAAAATCTCCAAACTGTAAGTCTGATTGTACAATTATTTGTAAAGTGACTGACTATTCCAAAATCCTTTGATCGATATGTGTAATTCTTTTCATTTCTTCTCTGTTAGGTGTGAAGACGCATACTCCGATACGATACTAGGATATGCTAATAGTATACGGACTGTCGATGGCGGCACCCATATTGATGGCATGAAGGCTTCTTTAACAAGAACACTCAATAGTCTCGGCAAGAAATCAAAAGTTATCAAGGTATGAAGGATGCCAAGACATTTGTGCTTAGCCAAATTTGATAAGTAGGATATTTTGAGCTAGATATGATATGAAAGTAGCACCGAAACACGATTCTCTTTTATTCTTCCACTAAGAAGGTAGTGCAATCCTTCTAATATTGTTTAAGCCGAGAGCTTCTTCTGTTCTTTACAGGAAAAGGATATTACTTTAAGTGGAGAGCATGCGAGAGAAGGCTTAACATGTGTTGTTTCAGTCAAGGTCCCAAATCCGGAGTTTGAAGGACAAACAAAGGTATTGCTTTTACTATATATTTTACTTGGAGTGCTTATATTCTTGTATCATTAGGTTACCTGGATTATTACAGTTTTCACCATCTAATTTATTTCTCCGCATTTCATATCACCCTCATTTCTTTGTTGCATGAAGACAAGGTTGGGAAATCCAGAGGTTCGGAAAGTGGTTGACCAATCTATTCAAGAGTATCTTACGGAGTATTTGGAACTGCATCCAGATGTTCTTGATGCAGTGCTGTCTAAAGCTCTTAATGCTTTCAAGGTAGGTCATACATATATGTTTCCAATTTTCAAGTGTTTCTTTTAGATCCTATTGACCCTGATGAGTATAAGGCTTTTTTTCCCTTAGATAATTTAACTAAAAAATTTATCTCTTTTGAAATTTGTCTTATTAGGCAGCTTTGGCTGCTAAAAGAGCAAGGGAGTTGGTGAGACAGAAGAGTGTATTGAGATCTTCATCTCTTCCAGGCAAACTTGCTGATTGTTCATCATCAAATCCTGAAGACTGTGGTATGTTTCTGTTTTGCAGAAATTTTTTTGCTTCTTAGAAAGACACTTATTTCAAATAAAGTTATGCAACATTTTCTGACATAGATTAATGCGAAAGTAGTTATTCCTATTAATTCCGAGTAGTTTTCATGATCAAAGGATTGCTATAATTCTGTGTTTTTTATCCCCATGTGCAGAAATTTTTATAGTTGAAGGTGATTCTGCTGGGGGAAGTGCTAAACAAGGTCGTGACAGGCGCTTCCAGGTAAAGTACACATTGTTAAATGAAAGCCTATAAAAGTGAAACCAAGTGACACGCACATGCACACAAATGTACACATTCATGGGTTTCATATTGTACCTTTATGCAAGAGAGCCCGGAGCTTTGATTGTTGACAATGTTTTTTTAAATAGGGGCAGTTTATTTAGATAACTTGTTCATAGCTGCCGTGACGCCAAGTCATGAATCAACTGTCCTAAAAGCTTAAACTGTTTCTTAAAGACACCTGAAGGCTTTTGATGTTATATCTGTAACATGAAACATCATTTTAGGCTTGAAGTGTTGCACATGGTGTAAACAATGCACAACCTCACTTTAATTTTTCCATATGTTTTTTTAATTATTGAATCTAATTGCTTGTATTTTTTGTTAACTGACATAGGAGCAGTTAATTTGTTAGATTAGCACTTCATTACATGAACAAAAAACACAGTTGAACTATAAAAGTTATGTATTTATCAGACCGCGTTTGTTGCAGGCCATTCTGCCATTGAGGGGTAAGATTCTGAATATTGAAAGGAGGGATGAAGCAGCAATGTACAAAAATGAAGAGATCCAAAATCTAATCCTTGGTCTCGGTCTCGGGGTGAAGGTTAAAATCATTCATGTTTCACCTGTACTGGAACTCTATGCTCTTAACTTCATCTTCTATTATTTAACTCAAAATGTGTTTTGTTGGTTCAGGGAGAAGATTTTAAAAAGGACGCACTTCGATATCATAAGATTATTATTTTAACTGATGCCGATGTAGATGGTGCCCACATCCGTACTCTGCTACTGACATTTTTCTATAGATATCAGGTAAACAAGTGGATTCCCTTGAGAATATTAGATCAAAATGATCAAATTGATTAAGTGGTGTTTTTTACTTGCAGAGAGCTTTGTTCGATGAAGGTTACATATATGTTGGCGTTCCGCCACTTTACAAGGTTTGCCTTGAATTTTTGTTACGTTGAGTGTTTATCAGATTGATATTATTAAGCTAACTCTCCGGTGTTTTTACTGAAATAATCAGATTGTAAGGGGAAAACAAGTGCACTATTGTTATGATGAAGCCGATCTTAAAAAACTCAAGAGTTCGTTCCCTCCTAATGCATCATACAACATGCAAAGGTTTAAGGGTACGATGAATTGTGTTTCTGCTTATGTTTCTTTCGGTTCACGAATTTCTCTCCGTTAACTATGGAACTCTCGAATGTTTTCACAATGCTGAATTATTGTTTTTCTCTAAGCTAATTATTCAACAATGTTTATACTATTCTCTACATAACATTATGGTCTTGTATGTTTTATAAATCAAGGGCTGGGAGAGATGATGCCTTTGCAACTATGGGAGACAACCATGGATCCAGAACAGAGGTTATTGAAGAAGTTGACGGTTGAGGATGCAGCTGAAGCAAATATTGTTTTTTCATCCCTTATGGGTGCTCGGGTAATGCGCACAAGATAACTAATGATCACAAGTCAGCGTAATTGTCTTTATCGCATCGCCATTATCTGAATGTTCAATTTGATTTATATCAGGTGGATGTTCGGAAGGAGCTGATACGAAACGCTGCAAACATGATTGATCTAGATCAGCTAGATATTTGATGATGATGCTGCAGGGTATGGGAGAAACAAGATTTTTTTCCTTCTTATTGACAACCATACACTACATCTTAGTCGAGCACAGATTACTCGATATGTTCGTGGAAGACGGAATGTCTTTCTTAATTGAAGCCTGGCGCGAGCCTGTTATTTTCTTCGGTGACATTTTTGTGATTTGGAAGCAGTTTTCACTGGCTAGAGTGGAGTGGTCATTTGCACTTGGTGGGAAAGTTTTTGGAGGCTTGGTTGAAATCTAATTTGATTTCTACAAATCTGACAAAAAAGTGTACATTTTTCTGATTCAACATTGTGTGAAGTTTTATGTAATGCTATTAATACACTTTCAGATGTTAGTTACCCTTCAAAAGTTACCAGGTCCTGAACTATATTTGATTGTGCCATTTTAGAAGGGTAAGTTATAGTGTAATCAATCATAATAACTTCAACAACTTGGACTGCATTCAATAACTTTAGTAAGGAGATAGTTGTCTTTTTTTTAATGTGGTGATGGTATACAACATGTTGTTTTGAAAGAACAAGTGATTTAGTTCAAGTAATTAATAAACTTAAATTGGTTGGAAGAATCCAAATCTAAAGTCTAAATGAAATGAATAATTAACTGTAGATTTATTATAATGAATAAGTTGACAAATTTCCTTGTGGAAGAGTTTTTGTTATTGTTTTCTCAAAAGCAACATGGATAGGTATAAAGGAATATGCCACAAAACAGCACACAAGAGATACTGAAAGAGAATATGCCTTTCTCAACATATCTATAAGACTAGTTTGAAGTGATTAGCTTATTAGATTGATAATTTCCATTTAGTTCATCTTTCTCATAATCACTGATCTTCAACTATTTCTATACATTATCTTCAACTGAAATAATACAAGTTATTCACAGGCATGAATTGCAAACTTACAAACTATGATACCCCGTTTGTTGAGATTCATCCTTCAATGAATGCCTAGATTTTTTAGGTTGTTCAAAAAGGTTTCTCCAATAATGGAACCAACCTTAACAAACACGCAAGGATAACCTATTGGAGCTTCTATCCATGATTCACTTCCTTGTTTTGAAAACACTTTTCCTGTCCAAATATGTTGCCAACCACTACTCTCTCCCAATGGAAAATAAGCTTTAACTTTCTTCTTTCCTTTGTCAAGAACAGGCACCACTAGAAACTCAGAACCAACCAAGAATTGTTGATAACTCAACTTATGCACATGTTCGTCGTTAGAGTAATGGAGAAACAGGTGGCGACATACAGGTAATCCTTTCCGCGCCGCTTCCTGTTTGCATAATATAGAAAAAAAATACCATTTTAACAGTTGAATTCTAAGTTAAAAACAATTGTATAAGGATAATTGAATTTAGGATCACCTTCACTAGTTGAATTCGGTAAAATTTCCATGCTGTGTATATTTTTGCGGTGCGCGCAAAGTGTGACAGAGTTTGATTGTTTGAGTAAAACTGGCTGTTGCATGATGGTTTGTTTCCCTGCTTGCAGAACAAGCATCAGTGATGATTTATTATGAAAAGATATGGCACATTGCAGGTGTTTTACTTACTTCATGAGTGCGGAAGACGGTGGTGAAAGAATTAAGCTCCATCCAACGCAGAAGCAATTCTTGACTTCTTCTGTATTTAACTATAGGTAAGTTTACTGTACAATATCCTCCGATGTCGCTGTGATTAAAGGCGTAGCCGGATATTCCGCTGCTAAGTAGACCAACAACGGAACTCTTTATTCCGTCATTTGCTTGCCAACTCACCATTTGATCACCTTCCCAAAACAGCATTCCCCACTTCGGGCTATCTTTAAAACCAGCTCTCAAGAAGAAAACCAAACCGTCGTCTTGGTCTTCGTTCGAATTTTCCAAAGACTTGTTACTTTTCCATTCTTCCACAATTTCTCTGTTGATTTTGGCCCATAGTTCTGGATATCTGTTATGAGCTGAAATAGGATCTTCACCTGAATATAGAACCGCGTCAACGGGAAGGCCTTCGCCAAAATCAGCCATCCATCCTCTAACTCCATCGTCCACCATTTCAAGTAGAATCTGCTTGAACCAAGTTTCAGTTTTCGGGTGAGTTAGATCTAGCATTGCCACATCAAAGGCGGTATTTGGAACCATATATGGATTTCCATTACCGTCTTTCACCAATATGTCCAACTGTTTTGCTTCCTCAAAAAGGTTTCTCTTTTTGTTATCCTTCTCTTCAACCTATATGATCAGGGCGAAAACAACCGTGTTAGTGACATTATTGCAATAGCAATTTTCCCAAACTACGCAAGCATGTCTGAACTGATATGATGATAGTGATTACAATAATTATTCAATATGAAGCACGGACATCAGAAACACGACACTGACACTGACACGTTGACACTAGTAATAATTTTAAAAAATGGTGGATGATGTCAGGTTTCAGACACGGACACTGACACAGACACACATTTTTTCAGAGGTGTCGGTGCAATAGAGTTTATTCATACTTGAAGTGATTATAGCGAGCATTACCGGAGCTAGACAGGGATTGCAATACGTCATAACTTTTATATTTTGAGTGCTAAAATCCTTGATAAGTTCCTTCCAACCCCAATATCTTTGTTCATCTACTTCCCAATTCCACCAAAGTTGTGAGCCAATCATGGTTTCTCTGTGTCCTACCCAATCCTGCACAGTTTCAACAAGTAAACAACATGATTTCACGAACTTCTGAGTTATATAGATTCGAGTTTTTATGGAAACTTCTAAGATTGGATGCAGTCTATAGAAGCAAGTTTAAGTGTTTTTGCGACTTGCGAGTGATTACCTGTAGCCAAAATGCTGAGACAGGAACGTCGTAAGTTCTTAATTCATCCCAAATACGACGTACAGAATCGGTGCCACCTTGCATTCCAACTACAGCACCAGATATGATCCACTCTGGAAGCTCTGGTAGCCTTCCAATGGTTTCTGTGAAACGCTCAATCAGCTCACAAGGTGTGTTCCCGTGTAATATCCGTCCTTCTACCGAGTTTCCATATATCTGCAAGCCCCAGTTTATAGAAAATCGGAAACTACAAAAATATTATTGGTATATACATATAAGGATTTTAGTCATATGATTTCTCATATACATAACATATTATAATAGTCGGCACATTATTCTCATATATAGATAATTCCATCAAACATAAGAAAATTGAACCGTTTGTATGTCATAATTTCTGAAACAATACCTGTATCTGTACTCTGTCGAGTTTAGTAAGATCGAAGATGGTATAATCATATCCTTCAAGGTAAAGAGACCTCATTTTTGAAGTCATGTAGAATGGAGAAGGAGCATATGTTGTACTCCAATCACCTCCTGCCCTGCCAATACCAATCAAATGTTATCATTGTACTGTAAACAGGACTGTCTTTGAAGGTATGCAAGACGGGCTACCGAACACGGTTAAACTGTGGCTAAAAATGACCTCATAAAATATTTGACATGATTAAACTACGACAAAATAGAGCTTCTATTTTGTTTTTCCACAGCTAAATCGTGGCTAACCTACGCATAGCCACCGAAAACTTAATGGCCTCTTAAATCTGAAAACGTAAGATGACCTTCAAATATATACATAGCTTATGATCTACTACCAAATGGTTGGTGCATGCATGGTGTGTGAGTGTTACAAACTCCGAGGTCCCGGGTCCGAAACAATTGCATTCTATGAAACACGGACACTGGAATCACGACACTTGCATTCTATGAAGCACAGACACCAGAAACACGACACTGACATGACACATCCACAGCGGTAATAATTTGAAAAGAATGAATAAATTAAACATCACAAGTGTCAACACAGACACACGTTTTTTCAGAGGTGTCTGATACAGAGGTTGCATTGACCTACCTGTAACTGACCAAGTTAGCAGCACAAGTGATAGGTTGATCTCCTCTTCCAATACCTTGTTCTTGAACTAAGATAGGCACTCTTTTCCCTTTAAAATTCATGTGAGAAAACTGTTCTCCAAAACCATAAAACTTCTCATTTTCATCACTTGCATAACTCAACCAAATCCTATTGAATTCTTTCGGTTTCGATATTTCCATTTCTCCACTTTCATCCTCCACCGAAGAAACCAAAACAAACCCTCTTGGCCTTGAAAGGTACCAAAACCAACCCAACCTCTTTTTCCTACTACTCATCCTCTTCTTAAAACCCCTGTAAACTCCAGAACCTTCTGGAGAAACCTGATCACTCGAACCGAAGTTGAGTTTCTCAATCTTCACTTGAAATCCAACTTCATGCTTGTTTTTCTGATCAAACAAAACCCAATACCTCGCATACACAAATGGCCCTTTTGATTCAAACTGTACATTCCCTTCAACTCCATACTTCTGAAACCTTTTGTTCTTCTTACTCATATTGAAAACTCTCCCTGTGATCAACAAAGTAGGAAACTTCATCTCTTCTGTAACCGGAAAATCCGCAACCGAAACTTCATATTGGTTAATCATCCTAATCTCATCAATGGTCTGGTGATTACATATCAAATGAACATCTTTGTCTTTAACAAGAAATGATCCTCTACTTTCTTCAATCTCAGTGTCAACCACTGCAGCTGAAACAAAAGCCTTACCTGAGATTGTAGACCAAATTGGTCTGTTTTTCTGAGAAAGATGTGAAATTGAGATATACCCGCCATTGATGATAGACCAAGAAAGTTCAAAATCGTTGCCAATTGAAAAGGTTTGATCTTGTGAAGATAAAGCTTTGGAATTGATGAATAGAGAGCCTTGAACGTTAGGAATGGTGGTTGGAGAAGAAGGGAAAGGATTGTTGAAACGTTTGTGGTGTTTTTTGCTTATTTTAAGGATTGCCATATTTAACAGAAATACTGTAATGAAATAAAATACTATAAAAGAATATAGGAAAATGTTTGGTTTAAACTAAAGTAGTTTATGTGTTTTTGAGATTCCTATGATGTTTTTTCCTTTCTATTTAGAGTTTCTTTGTATGTTACTACATGTGGAAGAGGATTGAAAAGTCATTTTTGTGTGTTTTTATGAGACTTTAAGGTTGGACCAAGCCATCAACATTGATTGGTATCAGTGTATCACAGTTGAGACTTTATATTTTCAATTTCTTCCATTCTTATTTACTACGAATCTAAGAAAAAAAATATTTTTCAGTTTCGTAGAATAACCAATGTATTTGAATTATATGTAATTCAGATACATTAATTTTTTAATAAATTAAAAAAAATATTTTTTTATATTAAGGACCAAAAATAGTATATTTTAGTAATCACTTGGGTTAAATAACTTGTGAATCTCTTAAAAGAAAATTTTAATTTTATTTTTGGTCATAAAAATTCATAAATGTGGAAAACTAACTAAATTAAGTTTTATGGATTTAAGTTTAATGTTACTTTCATATGTATGTAACCCAAATATTGGGCAAAATACTCAAGACATGCTTTGAATCTTCCCTTTATCTTGGAATTATTCTAACTATGCATGTACCCTTATTGTTAGAAAAAGTTCATAGTTTTCCTCTCTCAAAAGGGGTGTGAATGATGTGATCTTTGCCATTTTTGGTTTGAGTAGGGAGTAGGGACTATTGTTTGGTACTTGCTTTGGTCATTCAAACTGCATCTGGACTTGTTTAGGAGAAGATTCAACATGATATGATTTGCTTTGAATGTTGCCTACAAACAAGTCCAAGTTTTTTGTTTGTTTTTTAATAGAGATATATCGAATGAATTGACATTTGGCTACTAATATAATATGAAATCAAATATTTTTCAAAATTATTTTGTCAGACTAAAATATAGCCAAAATCATTTTTAAAATATATAAAATTGAACTAAATCCGCCTTCTTCAAAATTACATGATAAAATAGTGGTTTGAGAAATCTAATCACTTTTTTGTTACATTAAAAAACTAGAGATTTAAATCTATTTTTTATTTTTTGATTTTTCTTTAAAAAAATCAACCTTTTGTTCCCTATTTAATATTTCACAGTTTTTTTATCCTTCATATATTTGTATATTTGACATTTCTGTTTATTACTTGACACTAACATGATAATGATAGTATGATATCAGATCGCATAATATTGTTAAGTCACTTTTTTAAAATAAAAAATAATATTTATAATATTATTTAATATAGTTAATAATTAATAAAAAATAATATTTATAAAATAATTTGTGTTTAGAAAATAATAATTTGCAAAATAATTGATTTATAGACATTAAGATTCATTTAGTATAATTAATAATTAATTAATAAAATAATATTTATGAAATAATTGATTATATCAGGTGTTTGAATAATAATAATTTGCAAAATAGTTGTTTTATAGACATTGAATTTTATTTACTATAATTAATTATTAATAAATAGAATAATATTTATGAAATAATTGAATAGGTAACTTGTCTGAATAATAATAATTTCTAAAATAAGTGTTTTGTAGCTATTGAGATTCATTTAGTATAATTAATAATTAATAAATAGAATAATAATTATGAAATACTCCTATGTTTTTTTTATTATAAATAGTTTATTATGAGTATTGGAAAGATAAATTTAAATAATTGAAAAGGGAGAGAATAGTAAATATTTAAAGGTATAATTGAAAAAATAATAGTAGTATTAATGATTCATTTGTATAATAAATCGACTTATATTGTAGCACACAATTTTCCCCCAAAATAACTTATAAAAAAACAAAGGGAGTAATTGATTAGATCACATGTCAAAACGGGGCAAGTCTTTGTTGTTGATGGCACAATACAATTCTACAATACAATTTTGTGTTAATTATATGCATAAATATATAGTTTTAGCAACACTTCACATCAAGTGTTGCAACTATTGCAACACATTTGCCTAAGTGCTCAAGTGTCGTCTACAAGCAACAACTAATATCTCTACGCCCGCGTCTTTGAACTTGGACTTGGATTCAGATCCAGAGTCAGAACTGGTGTCACCAGTGGTAACCCTGACGAGGACGTATGGAGGAGACAAATAACATAAGATTTGGGGGCATAAATTTGATAAAGTAATTAATATTAAATAAAAGTGAAATCTCATGTGGTTTGACTAAATTTTGGTTAAAACTTGATGAAGAACAAGATGATCAAACATGAAGAATTCTGCTAGAAAACAAAGATGTCGAATGAAATGTCCTAACATGAAGACTTGACATCTGGACAAATACAACAGGTTATTTTAATTTTGTTCCAAGATTCAAGGCTCGGTTTGCAGTGGATCAAGGACAGGAGATCTGAAGCCCAAGACAGAAGACTATAAAAGGAATACCAAGACCTAAGATAGAGATATACTTTTAGGAATCCTTATTGTAATACTTGAAAAGTGGAAAATAGGGTTTAGGGTTTTGAGAGTCGTAGGATTTCTTGTGTTGTAAGTCTCCCTTCGTATCAGTTTGATACAATGTGGTAGACATAGATGAATATACAGATTCAGAAACCTTTAGGTAACGAATTGTATATTGTTCTTAGATGAAGCTTTGAAGCAAATCCAAGTTGTGTTGTTAGTCGAGAGTTCTCGACTGAACTTTGCATCGAAAAAGGCGTCTTTCAAGTAGGATGATGCAGTTGCTGTCGATTGTAACTGTTAGATAATTACAGGTTGTGATTTAGGGAGTGAGATGGGTTTCTCTTATCAATTAGATGCGACTTTTAATGATAAAGTCTCCATTGGGTAGTGATAGGTAAATCAGAGGTTATTTACTGTAAACCAGAGGTTGTTTACATAAAACTATACTACTGATAATGGATTCTTGTTCCTGGCTTGGTAGCTCCCAGATGTAGGTGATTTGCACCGAACTGGGTCATCATATTCCGTGTTGTTTATTATTTTGCAATTTATAGTTCAGTTTTGATTAACATGTTGTAACAGATGTCAAAACATCTGTCTTGCTGCTATTGCTGATATCCAGAATATCAACTTGTTTATTCTACCCTTGTTTTAAAGTTATGCAGAGAACAATATCGTGACATGTGTTAGGACATCTGATATCTGCTATGCTAGAATTTCAATTGGTATCAGAGCATGCATCCTGTCTATTTCTGGATGAGATCTTGGGAGATACTTTCTGGTGATTTAAACAAGAAGAGTTTGGTGAGATCAGATCATTCACTCTGACATACTCAAGGGTTTTAATGGATGGAATGGATGTTCTAGATAAAAGGTAACAACTACTGATGGTTGTTCAAGTTTTCTGAGGAGTCTCTACAGCAACTGCAGGAGGAGTGACTAGTTCTCCTGTATGGCGTCTTATAAGATGTTTTGACATCTTATTAGGCATGTTGAAGATGTTCTTTGGTGGTTCCGCTGCATATGTTTCTGATGGATGAACTCTGGTATTTATGTGATTCTGGAGTTGTGATAGAAGAAAGATGGTGGAAGATCTTGATTGTTGGCTTCTTTTTTTGAAGATATCAGCATCTATGAAAGCTCTAGCCATTCCAAACCCGGGAGCAATGGAATGGAGAAAGTTGTTGGTTGATGTCTGTCATGTTGACTTGGTACTTGGAAGGTTGGTTCTATCTTGTATCTTGGAGTCAGTTTGAAGAGAAGGTGAGTTGAGGTCGTGTTTATCAAATTCATGATCTATGAATTTGGTAAATATTATTTTTGACAAAGTTGCCAAAGATACTTGAATTTTCACTCAAGTCCACTCATAAAGGCATATCTGGTCGTTTTTAAGAGCTCTTTTAGAAGAATAATCTTGTTCTCATGCTGAAGATGGATTTCTGAAGATCTCTGGTGCTGATGGATGTTATTCAACTTAGAGATAATGAGAGGTGATTTATTTTCACCATTCATGATTTACAAGAATTCTATTAGCAAAGGAAAGTCATAGGCAGGTTGAGTCAAGGGTGACAGACTTGATGCCTCAACATGCTGTTTGACTAGAAAGATGTTGACACAAAAATTCTTGATTTGTGTTGATATCTGGTAGATAATATATCCTACAAGATGTATGGTTTTGTGGACAAGGATTTAAGATCAATTGCTATTTGTGGAATTCACAAATATTTAATTGATTATCCTTGTATTTTGGAGTACAAGATTACTGGGGACAAGTTGGTACATCAGAAAGTGCAACACCTCTAGTTGCATCTGCTCAAGGATCTGTTCTTTAGAGACTGGATATAGTCAAGATAAGGAAATGATGTTCTATTAGATGTTAAAACATCTTGACAGTGGAGTATATGCAGAATCATGTTGATTCAAGGAGTGAATCTCTGGAATCTTGGTACCATACACGCGTGTGGTAGAATCTGTCTTTTTTCTGGTGTTGCAAAGGCACGTAATCTGACTAGAAAGTTTCCTGGCAAGAAAATTGTCTAGAATATGGTGCTGGTGATAACACTACTTGGGTCAATTTATTTCTGATCTAGGTGCATAGGAGTATGTGATCTTGCTCATCTTGGAGGTGAAGGATAAGTGGCAGTTATCCCTGACTTTCTAAAGAAGTCTCTACTTAAGGAAAGCGGGATTCCTTTTGTAAAGATCTTGTGTGACTGATCTCTTATGAAGAATCAAGCTTTGGCATGTTTGGTTTCTCTGAAGATGAGGTGGTTGATATAGTACATTAACATAGGATGAAGGTTGTCTACTCAAACTTGATATCATTAATCAAGTCTATGAGAACATGGAACTCTTGTTCTGTTATAGGGAGGAGGTTCTTCTAAGTGGCAGAATGAAGGATTGAACTCTCCAGTTGGATGTCTTATCAGATGTTCTGACATCAAGCTGAACTTCTGGGTCTTAGTTGATGTTGTGGCACATCATCTTAAGATAAATTGATCATCTCAGTATGAAAGGTGTTGATGTTCAAAAAGGTATATCTCATGCAGTTTGCAGGAGCTGCAAGAAGGAGTAGATGTTACATGTCCGAGTCTTGGTGTATCTAAGATGGCTTCCTATGGAGTAGGTGGAATATGTAACTTGAAGATCAGGTTTCATTGGTGGATCAATGGATCTTTTGGAGCCCTAAAGAAAGCTGAGATTAACCAAATAGTGGCATTTGGTTGATCTCTAATGTGAATTTAAGCAGTGTACTTGGAACTAATTACTCTTGTGCAGAAGGGTAGTTGGTTAAAAATTAAAAGAGGTTCTGGTTCTGATCATATCTTGGAGCTTGTGGTAGAAGCCCTAAGTTGCTTATGGAAGATTACCTTCTTTTGGGAGATATATGAGAGTTTATTTCTCTCTTTGGTTGTCTGGAGTTCTTATTGATTAAGTTGGTGGAGCTGTGTTCTCTGAAGACTTTCAGTTGGATTACTATGCAGATAGTAAGTCTAGTGGTAGGCATATCAAGAACCACAGTGTATGGTGTCTGTGATATAGTCAGGATGTCCTAACTGATGTTAGAACATCATCATGTTTTCTGAACTTGGAGTTCAGATTGTGGAAGTTGATATTCATCAGTTGAATAAGAAGTGTTCTAATTTATCATAGGGAGAATTATGAAGTGAAGACTGTCTTGGATCATGGGGTGTTTATTTGGAAGTCTGACTCTTGCTGAGGTCAGAATGCTTGTGGAGAGGTGGTTTCTTCTACTGTAAGTAACTCTAGAAAGAAGTGTATCAGTTTTGTGCTTGTGAAGCAAGTAAGCTGAGGATTTCTGGAGCATATATTTGGCGTCCTTCAAGTGTGAAGAACATCTGGACTAGCTAACAAACTAGGAGATTCTGTATGTCTCTTTGAGGAATGTGAAGCATTCCAGATTTAATTGGATTTATTCTCAAGGAACATGGATATCTATGGCTGTAAAATTCAAGGTGGATTTGTACAGGGTATGGATGGTTTCTAGATGAGAGGTATCAATGGTGATTTTGATCTCAATCCAAGAGTTTGTTTGTTATGGTACAAGGATGTGATCCTGGTGCTCTCTCACTATATGAACATGAAGTTATTCATGTGTTATCATGTGGTGATGTTGGGTGTTTCTTGTTGGAAGGAGCATCATTTCGGGAAGATAGGAGGAGAACTTCTGTCTGTTGAGAGTACTAGTGTGGTACATGGATTGCTTGTGGATCAAGCTTTGAGTGAATGCATTCAGCAAGTCTGTTGAACAGGGAGTGAACTCTGGAAGACATGAAGATGAGTCTTATGTTTTCCATTCATTTTAAGGTGTTCTTCTTGCAAATGAGCACTGGTTATATACGACAGGGGGAGTTGAACTTCTGTCTTGGATTTGTTACTGCAGTTGTACAGTTGTTTATCAAGATTGTTTGTGATTTCAAGCAGTTTGTGATAAAATATCTCTGATGAGGGTGTAGTGTCAGACAAGATGTTGTGACATTGTGCTACTGTTATAGTTCCGGGTGGACTTAACAGGTTGATTTTGGTTCTGTCGTTGGGTGTCAATGGATTGAATCAGAGTTATACAAGCTTCTTAGGAGTGTCCTGAGAGTCGTTGCTTGTTTCTGGAAGAATTTATTTTTCTCTGCAGAAGTAGATAAAGATTCTTGGGAGTATTTGTTGCTAACTGGAAGATGTTTGAAGGAATGTCTTAACATCTTGGTTAGTTACTCTTTTTCTTATGGTTGAAAGGATTAGTCTTGGGGCTCATTGAAAGGCATTGTGACTATGCTTCAGAGTTTATAAGAGGGACTAAACAAAGTCTGACAAGGTGTTAGAACATTGCTTGGGACATATGGCTGTTTCCTAGTTGTTTGTCTTGGACGGTGGATATAATGTGTCTTAGGGAACACGTGTTAAACACGTGTCTCGGTGAATGCGCATTCCTTGGACGGTGTTAGCTGAGAGATTTCGACCAAACATGGGGAGTGATGAGATGGTGAAAAATCCAGCAAGCAGTTCGACTCCAGGAGAAGGAATGGTGAAGAAACCAGAGTACAGGTCGACACGAGTGAAAGGGGCGTCAGAAGAAGACTTAGAGGCGAGGCTGTCGAAGGGTGTCGATTGATGGCCTATGAAACCAACACAAAGCTGATAAATCTTTGAGCGGAAAAATTTGAAACGCTGAGAACGTGGGAAGTTATAAAGATGGTGGGGCGACACGTGTCACAACCAGGGCCAATCTTGGGAGGAGAACAATTATTTTTTTCATCCTATTTAAAGCAATAGTCATTTCCGTTTTGGGGGTCGCATTTTTAACATTGCAGAAGGGATACACTCTGAGTACCAAGCATTAAGAGAAACGAGTTTACTCCCACAAAATGTATGATAGTGTCCACACTTCTTTTTTAAAGCAATTTACATGATCAAAATTTAAGTTATCTTTCCATTTACCTATCTGTTTTTCCCTTTTTATTTTATTCACCAATTCCCACCTTTTTGTTTTTCAAGTTGTTTTCACTTTCCTCTAAATCAAAAGCCATCTTATCAACAAGACTTACACTTCGACCATTTGTTCTGGGATTCTGTGGCCGATCCCGCAAGTAAACCTGTGATAGGAGGCCAGCGGTTGTTCGCGCGAGAATCGCGTACAAACAAATTTGCACGCCCAGTGGGACCCGTTTGAGTTGAGTGTATGCATTTACGTAGTGGTAAGATGGTGACACCACGTCCGAATGAAGAATCGTCTTCGGCGTAAAGTACAGTTGTAACGCAAACAACTGATGTTGGCTCCAGAAACATGTCTGCGGCTTTGACCACCCATAGTGGGCCAACCGCAACACCACGTCGATCCGAACCAAGGCCGACGATGACAGGGACCACAGGGCAGCATGTGCCTAGTCTCACAATGCCCATACCTCGAGCTTTTGGGATGCCAACAGAGTTCATGTAGAGCCTACATTCTAGTGGTCTGGTGTTTGGGGAAAGTCCGTCTCCAGTTTTCTTACCATACCAAGGATTAGGGCCTTTGGCAAACCAAGTTACTCGACCCCCAGGGTTCAATCTGTTATCCCAATCAATACCAACGTTCACCTCAAGTTCCGTCGTGGTCATGAGACAGCAGATGGATGAGAGTAATCACGAAATGGTTCACATGTTGACTCAGCAAATGGGCACCATATTTAGACCATTAATACAAGATTCGACCCAGAGTTACCAACAATTGGAAACTCAGATGACACAGATAGGTGATTTCCTAGGCGCTCCTAGGACACTGGGTCGAAAGACTCCTCCGCCTCGACCGGAGACACTAGTTCATTAGGATGAGGTTTTCGACGAGACAATTGACCAACCCATGACGTTGAACAACCCCCTAGGGTGGCCCAAAGGCCTCCCGTTGTGTTAGTTCATAGGAACTAAGATCCAGACTATGTGGTCAGACAGGTTCGACGCGATGCCATGGCTGGCGAACCAAACTTTGAAGCTATGGTCAAACGGATCATGGTCCGAAATGGGGCGAATCCAGGCCTTCGATGGCCAACGTATACGTCCCCACAACCAGATTTTGTCCTGCAGAAAGAATTACCTAGGGGGTGGAAAGTACCAAAGTTCACCAAGTTTGTCAGAGAGACCGAAGAGTCCACCGTCGAACACGTCGCCAGATACCAAACTGAAGCTGGTGACATAGCAAATAATGAGGACTTGAAGATGAAGGACTTTCCAAGTTCCCTCATAAAGAATGCGTTTACGTGGTTTACCACATTTCCCCCACAGTCTTTCCATACCTGGGCACAATTAGAAATATTGTTTCATGAACAATTTTACATGGGACAATCGAAAATTAGTCTGAAAGAATTGGCCAGTGTCAAACGGAAGGCCACGGAGTCGGTGGACCAATATCTAAACAGGTTTAGACTTTTGAAAGTGCGATGCTTTACTTAAGTCCCTGAACATGAGCTAGTCAAGATGACAGCTGGTGGTTTAGACTATTCCATCAGGAAGAAGCTAGACACGTAATATCTCAGGGATATGGCACAGCTAGTAGATAGGGTCCGACAGGCCGAACGATTGAAAGCTGAAAAAACTCAGACTAACAGATACCGTAAGAAAGAAAAATTTCGTACGTAGCCGCTGACGAATATTCTTCTAACGACGAGGAACTCGTTGACGAAAGTGAGGTTAACGTGGCTGAACTCAAGTCGGGGCCTCCGTACACGTGCAAAGTATTAAAACCATCAAACGGGAAAAATCCCGTCGAAACTGGAAAAACAGATAAATACGTTGCTAAAACTTATACTTTTGATGTGTCTAAGTGTGACGAAATATTTGATTTATTAGTTAAAGATGGTCAGATAATTGTTCCTCCTGGTTTGAAAGATCCCCCATTAGAACAAAAGAAGAAAAAGGGATTTTGTAAATTTCATAATTTCCTTGGACATAAAACAGCTCAATGTGTTCTTTTCAGGGATCTGGTGCAAAAAGCTTTGAAGGAAGGCCGACTTCAATTTTACGAAAGGCCAAAGATGCAAGTTGACACTTACCCTCTGAAGGTCGAAGAATCCTTGTACTCTGAGCTGTACGACTGCATGATGGTTGAGGCTACTGAGGGTCTCATCAAATAATTAACAACGGAATCTTTTGAATGCATGATGGTCGAAACTACTGGCGGTTCCGACAAAAAGACTGAGGAAGAACTCGAGGCAGTTTACCCTCAAGTTGGCGAAAGCCTGACGGATTTCCAAGAGAAATGCAGGGTAAGTGGGTCGAAGGTTGTGTTATGCCCAAGGTGCAACGCTGTCTTTGATGAAAAAGCTGTTGAGAAATACGAAGCTGGCAAAAAAGAGACGCCGCGAGGTGGTAAGCCACCTGTCCCAAGGTTTGTATTCGACCAGAATGGTGCCCCTAATCGAAACGAGGAGTACAGGAAGCTGTTCCAGCAGTCACGACCCAAGACCTTTGTGCCACCGTCAGACACTCCACAGGAGAAGTGGGTGGAACCAGTGAGTCAGAAAGGGAGCAAAAGGCCGAAATGGAAGGTATTGCATTTTGAAAAGGAGGCAAAAGTCTCTGACAAGAGGGTCAAACCTAGGGGATATGTGGTATACCCCAACTACAAAGGGAAGAATCCTATGACAAGGACTCAATGGAGGTGTTATCGGTGAAATAAAATAGCTGAGAAAGAGGCTTCGACTTCACAGTTGAAACCTGTCGGAACCTCTGGACAGAAACGACAATACCCAAAAGGAAAATGGGTAGAGAAGGAAAAAGTCATGACAAATCAAACAATGGCAGTGACTGTGGAAGCTTCAGGAGAGAAGGGGGTGGTCTTGACCCAGAGCTCGAAATGTACATCTGTGATTGAAAGCAAGAAAGAACCAGAATACACTCCCCAGTCATATGAGGAAGAACCAAAGTATTCTCCCCAGTCAGACGAAGAGTATACCCCTTCATCGGATGGCGACTTTGACGTAGACATGTATGATGACACCAATGATGACACCTATGGTGAAGACTTCATCATAAACTGTGGTATCGTGTCGATACTGCAAGCAGAGTATGATATGGTGTCGAAAGTCTCTGAAACGGAAGAGGATTTCATGCCAGATGAAAATGCGAAAGACAAACTGCTAGGTTACTATGTGATGAACAGTGGCGTGGTAGAAGAATAAACGACCATGTTTGAGAGGCCCAGTCCTGGGATGATGTACCATTTAAAACCACTATTCATAAAAGCAAAGGTTGACAGAGTGGCGGTCAACAAAGTATTTGTGGATGGAGGGGCAACTTTAAATCTAATGCCTCATAATTTATTTAAAAAGATCGGAAAAACTGAGGCGGACCTCCGACAACACAACATGGTTCTATCCAATTACGAAGGAAAGACTAGCAACATCCTTGGGGTTGTCCAAGTTGACTTAGCAGTGGGTACAACTAATAGATTAACACTCTTTATGGTTATAAACTCAAAGGCCAATTTTAACTTGCTGTTGGGTCGAGAGTGGATCCATGGAATAGGGGCAGTGCCATCAACATTACATCAGAGATTAAGCATTTGGAGGAAGGATGGCATTGTCGAAAACATTGAGGCTGATCAGAGTTATTATAAGATCGATGAAGCTAAGGGCAGTAAGAAGTCATTTAATCAACATCTGGCAAATATGGCTCCTTGCGATGACGGATCGGGGTCTTATACCTCTGCTGACACGAGCCGCGTCTGGAATTTGGATCCCGACTACGGGTTTATTTGGGATTCTGCCGACGAAACAATGGAGCCTACAGAAGATAATCCACCCACGGGGTGGCCAGTAGTTGGTGAAAATGACTACTTAGTCAGAAAGCATGACTATTTTGGCCTATTTGGCTGAAAACAAAAGAAAGTCGGCACTAGAAGCAGAAAAACAACAAAAGATAGCTAGCGAATCTAACCACAACGCACAAGTAAATGGCCCACAAGGCCAGACAACAGCTTCAGAAAGCTGGAGGCTTGATTGCATCTATGACAATGAGCCTTTGGGGTTTGAGAAAGACCCAACCAGTGAGCTGCAGAGAATGCAAGCATAAGACCCACTCGAAGAGGTTGACTTAAGAGATGGGATTACAAAAAGACCTACCTATGTGAGCACGAAAGTTGGGTCGAAGATGAAGGCCAAGCTGATCGAGGTATTGAAAGAGTACAAAGATTGCTTCGCCTGGGATTATGGAGAAATGCCTGGTTTGAGTCGAAGTGTGGTGGAGCATCGACTGCCAATTCAGCCAGGTAAAAGGCCAGTAAAGCAGCAGCCTCGACGATTCACTCCAAAGATTACTCTGAAGATCAAGCAGGAGATTGAGAGAATGCTCAAAAGCCGGTTCATCAGAACTGCAAGGTACGTTGAATGGATAACGAACATAGTGTCTGTTATCAAGAAAAATGGAACCCTTCGAGTCTGTATAGACTTTAGGGATTTGAACAACGCTACCCCAAAAGACGAGTATTCGATGCCTGTGGCCGAAATGCTAGTCGACTCAACCGTAGGTTTCAAATATTTGAGTATACTCGATGGCTATTCGGGCTATAATCAAATTCTCATAGTCGAAGAGGATATCTCTAAAACTGCGTTTCGATGCCCTGGGGCTTTGGGAACCTGTGAATGGGTTGTAATGCCGTTCGGGTTAAAAAATGCTAAGGCAACCTATCAAAGAGCCATGAATGCTATATTTCATGATTTTACTGAGAAGTTTATGCAGGTGTATATTGACGACATTGTGATAAAATCTTCATCGGAGAATGGTCACTTAGACCACCTTCGACGTTCATTCGAAAGGATGAGAAAATATGGATTAAAAATGAATCCACTAAAATGTGTTTTTGGTGTTCACACAGGGGATTTCCTGGGATTCGTGGTCCACAAGAAAGGCATCGAGATAAACCAGAACAAGACAAAAGCAATCTTGGATCTCAAGCCTCCTTAGACAAAGAAGCAGCTGCAATCTTTGTTGGGGAAAATAAACTTCTTGAGAAGGTTTATATCAAATCTAAGTGGCAAGACGAAGGTATTCTCGCCATTGCTCAAGGCCAAGAAGGAAAGTGATTTCCACTGGGAACGGGAGCAGCAGGAGGCTTTCGACGCTATCAAAGAATACCTCACAAGGCCTCCCATTTTATTGCCACTTAGTATGAATAAAAACATGAAGTTATACATTGCTGCGTCGGATACGACCATAGGAAGCATGTTAGCACAAGTGGATGATAGTGGCGTCAAAAGACCTATTTATTACCTTATTCGAATGTTAATAGATGCTGAGACTAGGTACACTACGATTGAAAAGTTGTGCCTATGCTTGTACTTCTCATGTATGAAATTAAAACAATATATCAAACCAATTGATGTTTATGTTTCATCGTATTTTGATGTTATTAAGCATATGTTGTCTAAACCCATTTTGCATAGTCGAATTGGGAAATGGGCACTAGCATTAACTGAGTTTTCCTTGACATACGTCCCTCTAAAGGCTATGAAAGGCCAAATAGTGGCAGATTTTATTGTCGATCACGCAATGGTCGAACCGTCGATATGTAGTGTCGACGTTGCCCCATGTAAGCTATACTTCGATGGGTCGAGCCATCGAAATGGGACAGGTATTGGAATTTTAATAGTATCCCAGTAGGGTATTCTGACTAAATTCAAATGTAAGGTTGACGAAAGATGCTCCAATAACGAGGCAGAATATGAAGCTTTAATTACTGGCCTAAAAATACTTAAGGATTTGGGTGCCAAGAGAGTTGAAATAAAGGGCGATTCTGAACTGGTGATTAAACAAATCACGAGAGAATATAAGTGCGTCAAAGAGCATCTTTTGGTTTACTTCTCAATGTCGAAGCAACTTTTGGAACACTTTGAAGTTGTCAGCATTACGCACGTGCCCAGAATAGAAAATCAAGAGGCTAATGATTTAGCGCAGATTGCCTCCGGGTACAAGGTGTCGGAGGAGAAGTTGAAAGACTTCATTGAAATTAAGGAGAAAATGGTGTCAAACGTGCTACCCTTATCAAGTTTATCAACCCCAGAAGCTGGTGGGGCAAACGTCCTGATAGAAAGCTTAATCGAAAGTCTGGGAAATTATGAAGTTTTTGCTATCAGCAATCTATCACCGTCAGATTAGAGAAGACCAATCATCGAGTATTTGGAGAATCCGGTGGGCAACACTGATAGGAAGACTAAATACAGAGCTTTAAGTTACGTTATGATGGGAAATTAGTTGCTAAAAAAGATTCCAGAAGGAGTGATGCTCAGGTGTCTAGGGGACACAGATGCATACCTAGCAATTTATGAGGTCCATAGTGGGACATGTGGGACTCACCAAGATGGCCATAAGATGAAATGGTTGTTGTTTCAACAAGGCGTCTATTGGCCAAGCATGCTCAAGGATTGCATGGACTTTGCAAACGGATGCCAGGACTGTCAAAAACATGCAAACATTCAGCACGTGCCAGCCAGCGAATTACAAACCATCATCAAGCCATGGCCTTTTCCTAGGTGGGCATTGGATATCATAGGGGAAATTCAACCAGCCTCGTCGAAACAACAGAAATTCATCCTTGTGGGTATAGACTACTTCACAAAATGGATAGAGGTTTTGCCTCTAGTGAAAGTAGATCAGGAGGCTGTGATCGAATTCATCCAGAATCATATATTGTATAGATTCGAGATCCCTGAAACCATCACTACGGATCAAGGTTCCGTATTCGTGGGCCAGAAAATGCAAGAGTTTGCAGCAGAAACGGGTTTCAAATTAGTTACTTCGACACCATATTATGCTCAAGCAAATGGTTAGGTCGAAGCAACCAATAAAGTGGTAATTGGGCTCATCAAAAAGCACTTGGCCAGGAAGCCAAAAAATTTGCACAAGACGTTAAATCAAATTTTATGGGCTTGTCGAACGTCCCCCAAGGAGTCAACTAACTCGATTCCGTTTCGCTTGACTTTCGGTCACGACGCTGTGTTGCCAGCAGAAATATCTCTACAATCGGTTAGAGTGCAACGACAACATGAAATTCTGTCGGAGCAATACTGGGGCATGATGCTAGACGAAATTGTGGACTTAGACGAGGAAAGGATGACAACGTTAAATGTGTTATTACGCCAGAAGGCACGAGTCGCCAAGGCGTATAATAAGAAGGTCAAAAAGAAGACCTTTGCAGTTAATGACTATGTATGGAAAGAAGTGTTGCCCATGGATCGACGGGATCGAACGCTAGGGAAATGGTCACCAAATTCAGAGGGACCATTCAAAGTAATCCAAGGGTTCAGTAGTAATGCATACGAGGTTCAGGAAGTAGGTATGGACCAACGAGTCTTAAGGGTAAATGGAAAATATTTGAAAAAATATAAACCTATGTTACAAGAGATTCAAATTTAAAAGTAACTTTTCATTAATAAGTGGCCAAAATAGGCTAGGAAGGCCAAGATGGCTTACAAAATATCCAAGTAAAGTTACAACAGTTCGACATGCAAATTAGGAGGAAGCATGGAATCTAGATTTAAAGTCTTCAAAAAGGGTATTCTCGTGAACAACCTTGCTGTCGAGAAGAGCTTTCTTTTTCTGCATTTGACCTATGGTATCCTTTATTTTGAGAGTCGCTTTGACGTGAGCAATCCCTTGGGTGACTTCTTGATTGATCGCCTCTTGAGCAGGAAAAGGTTAAGCGAAATCCAAATAGGCCTTTTGCTTTTCGACCTTAGCAATTTTTCTTGTAAATTCAGCTATCTAAGCTTGGTAGTCAGATATCAGCTGGTTGAAAGCATGATTCTTATCAGAGCGCTCTTGCTTTTTGGCCTCGAAGTCCCCAAGTTTCTTCTCACAAAGTGAACTGAGGTACCACTCACGATTCGTCTCATTGTTTTTCAGCCTGATTTGAGCGTCGACTTGTTTGTACATAGTAAGGTCCTTCTCCAGTTGCGTAAAGAAGGCCTCGAATTCAATTAAGTACATGGCCATGGGAGCAGGAATTGAAATTGGGCAAGTTCATCCAATATTTTGAACACATCACAAGCCACAGTAGCTTCCTCTGCGACGGCCGCTAGAAATTCGTCCTCAAATAGGTATGTCTTCAATTGTTGGAGCTTGAGGGTGAAAGAAGCATCTATTTCTGGGGTTGGTATGGCCGTCAAACTAGTAAGTTGAACGTCCCTAGACTCTTAGTGAAGCTTGTGCAGTGCCTTCAGAGTTGCTGCTAGATTTGTTTGTTTTGTCGCCAAAATCTCCTCTGGGGTAAGAACTTTGTCGACATTAGGCGTAGGCATGTTGGAGCCACCTTCAGCAGAAGCTTTAGGGTTCACGTCGACTTCAGCAGCAGTAGCAACAATCGAAGGATTTTCATTATCACCAGTGGTTGCACCATCCTTACCAGCCTCACTGGTGGTGTTTTGAATTGGAGGTATTGTCACCGCTGGATCCTCTTCTGTCGAGGTCCCTTGAAACTCGTCGATTGTTTAAGGACTAAACATGATTGTTGTCTCAGGTGGATTGCCAATGGCAGCTATTGTAGTATCATCCTTTTCAGTAGTGGTCGAAGCAGACATAGTTTCCTGCAAGAAAAGTTCCAGTGAGAAGATATCCAAGCAATATATGAGCTAAGGGAACAAGGATGGTGAATACCTCAGCAGGGTGTTTTGGAGGAGGTGCTTCAGCCTCAACAAGCTTGAAGACTTCAACATGGTTTCTGGGGACAACAGGGTTCGCGGTCGAAGCAACCATTTTTGAAGGAGTTTTCTTGATTAGGGACCTCTTCTTCTTCACCAATGGAGTAGCTGGAGGGGATGCTGAGACTTCAGTAGGAAATATCCGGGATTGGGTACTTTCATCCGACACGTCTCCCTCAGGAGATGGTATATTTTTAGAAGCCTAGCAAACAACAAAGTCAGACAAACAACGGAAACAAATGCGAAGGAACGTTGAAACATGTTATACCTGTGGTTTCAGGATCTTTGGTTTCTTCGCAAGCCTGGTGGAGGTCGATGCAGCAACTGGTTCCCATTTTCGACCCTGGGAAATAAGCACAAATGGTTAGCTAAAGACAACTAATGAAATAAAATTGGAGAGTTCAGGAGTTACCTTCTTCGGTGGGTCTTCTGTGGCATCAGCTTCTTGGGTGTTCTCGACAGTCACAACAACTGTCGGATTAGGAACTTCGCCAGCAAGGGCAGCAAAAGCATCGACCACGCTCTCCAGGAAAAGGTCACGTGGGAAAATTTGAGTCTGGTATTCTGACCACCAGACGTCGAAGTCTTCTATAGTAAAGAAGAAGGGTTGGAACGCAAAGACAGGCAACTCAAGATGTTGTGTCGACCTGGAAAATTTAAGGCAGGCCTTGTGACCCGCCAAGTTCAGTCGTCGACCCACCCGTACAATGTCAGAAGAATGTTTCACCAAGGACTTAGGCAGCATTTTGCTCAGGCCAAATTGACGGGCCACCAGGTTGGGTTGGTAGTTCATAAACCCATAACCTGTGTTCCCCGTCTTAATCTGAAAGGATAGCATGGTGGGGGTTAGAAATGCCCTCCATATGGAGTTCGACTGCGCTGCTGCCTTGGGGGAAACTGCAGGGAACAGATTCTTGAACCATGCCGGACCAAATTTTCGAGCCACAAAAGGTGCCATGCTTGGGATGAAAGACGTGGTTTCCACAAACATATTAAGATACTTCACAAAGAGACTTTTATTGGGGGTTTCTTGGGTGGTCATCAGAGAGAGTCGAATGCCCTCTATGGGACGCTCTTTGTTTAAACTCTCCATCGTTGCAGAGGCAGGGTAGCCCAGTTGGTGTTCGAAGGTGGCATTGAGCCAATGTTGCAACAACCACACAGGCCCTGAGACATTTAAAGCTTTGGTAGTCGCATAGAGGAGTTTTAGCCGCAAGGCTGATAAACCAAGGGAGTGATAAAGGGAGGCTAGTAAATGTTTACCCAAAGATACCTGTCGACCTTCGTGAATTTGGATCGCCAGGTTGATGTAGCTTTTGGATATTTGCTGAGAGCCAGGGAAAAATAGATAATACGACAGCCACAAAGTCAGGAAAGCGTTGTGTTCTTCATCGGACACTTTTTTGGAGTCTTTGTTGTGATGATCTTTGATGTAGTTATGGAAACCAGCACCCTCGAAGTCGAAAGTCTTAGTCGTTTCAAGAGTTGGGTCGAACATTTTGCCCAAGGGTGAAAGGCCAGTGATGGCCGCCACATCGAAGAGTGTCGGCGTGAAAATACCACAAGGGAAGTGGAATGTGTTGGTCGATCCTTCCTAGAAGTACATCGATGCCAGCAGCAAACAAGGGTTGACCCTGTGAGCGTTCCTTGACAGTTGAATGACGTCGAAGATGCCAGCCGTTTTCCATTGTTCCCGACGCTGGCCTTCAACCTTGTTGAGCGAAGAAATGTAGTATTTATTGCCAGGTGTAGGCATCAATCGAAAGACTCTAGCTTTGGGCGCCATGAATTTGAGGTCTAAGATGTCACCTTTCTCAAAAGCTGGTGGTATGGTAGGAGCGAAACAGGGAAAGATCTCTTGAAGTTCTTGATGATTTGGATTTTTATCCGGATATGGACCGTGAAAAGCGTGGAGTTTTCCAGCCACCGCAAAGGGATGACCATTTGATGTTTCCAGTTTGCTACCACCACCTCATCATCAGAGGACGATTGAGGGAGAGGCCTGAGCGATTCCTTTTTAGAGAGAACAAAGTGTAGCGAGCGATTTTGGATGTGGTTCTTAAGCACTGTCGCTCTGGGGTACTACATGTCGATTCATTTTTTATCCTATTAAGCTGACTAAGGAAGGGAAATAGATGTCTCCAATTAACCCTGCTTGCATACTGAGTTTAAACAGATGACTGTTGGTTTACAGATGCGGTTTAGATTGTGCACCTCTCTCTGCTTATTTTGTTAAGAATGAAATGACGGGACTATTCATGGGGATTTTGGATAGGTACTGGATTTGATGTTTTTAATTACTGTGCTCGCTAAGATTTTTCCAATCTTATGCCTACGTATTCCAGTTTAACGAAACAGGGAAATCATAGCGATCGTAGTTCCTCCTATTCTATGGGAGGAAAAAAAGGTCGTTTTGGTGTATTGTTCAAAGCCCAAGACGTGAAGCTGAAGGTGATTTGTATCTTGTTCAAAGCCCAAGATGTGAAGCTGAAGGGTCTATTTGTATCTTGTTCGAAGCCCAAGATGTGAAGCTAAAGGGTTTTGACTTTGTCATCTCTTAAAGAGGGGTATTTAGTCTGTTTATCACAACTGTTGCGTGATGGTTTATAAAGGAGAATTACTTTAACTGGGATATGTGAATCCAGCAATGCCATAATTTCCTTTATGGGAGTTTTTAACCTGAAGGAGAAGACTTTAACTCAGTTTAGAGCAATACCATCTTTCCTTAGGAATTTCTCATGCTAAAAGAGGGACAATGGCGTGGATGTAAATAATTCAGAGGCTTGCCGCTTACAACAATTACATGGGAAAAAGAGTTATTGATGTTTGTATACTGTGAGCAAGGCACAAATTTTGATGCTAAAAGGTTAATTAACTCGACCGGGGTTTTCTTATACGAAGCCTAAGAGGAGGCTATTGACCCAACAAGAGGGTGTTTTTATGTGTCTCGTACGAAGCCCGAGAGAGAGGCTAAAAGGGTTGACTCAACAAGAGAGTGCTTTTATGTATCTCGTACGAAGCCCGAGAGAGAGAGGCTAAAAGGTGGATTGACTCAACAAAAAAGTCTTTTATACTCAACAAGAGAGTGTTTTTGTATCTCGTACAAAGCCTGAGATGGAGGCTAGAAGGTGTGACTCAACAACAGAGTCTTTTATACTCAACAAGAGAGTGTTTTTGTATCTCGTATGAAGCCCGAGATGGAGGCTAAAGGTTTGACTCAACAAGAGAGTCTTTTATACTCAACAAGAGAGTGATTTTGTATCTCGTACGAAGCCCGAGATGGAGGCTAAAGGTTTGACTCAACAAGAGAGTCTTTTATACTCAACAAGAGAGTGATTTTGTATCTCGTACGAAGCCCGAGATGGAGGCTAAAGGTTTGACTCAACAAGAGTGTCTTTTATACTCAACAAGAGAGTGTGAAAAGGTTAGCTCCGCTGGGGAGAATCATTGTACAAAGCCTAAGAGGAGGCTAAAAGAAAATTAACTCAACAAGAGAGTCTTTTAGTATCTCGTACAAAGCCCGAGATGGAGGCTACTTATGCTGGTGACTGTTTCAGTTTAGTGACAGGTCCAGTATGTTGGATAAAAGAGAAAATCAGTTCTTATGAGGGGAATGATTAAAGGTATTGTTGTGCTTTAGGATTGATCTGAGGATCAAGGTTATTTCCTGTTCTTTAAGGAAATGGGAAATCCAAAGGGTATTGAGACTGTCCAAGCCTACTGGTGTTTTGAGAAATCGATTCTCGGATAAGTGAATGATCTTTGTATGATGCCCAAGAGAAGGCTGGTATGTTAAGGGATGAAAGTCAACCCGTTAACTGGTCTGACACTTGACTCAGAAAGATAGCTCTAGCAAATTGATGACTAGGTTCTGTTCCTATACCTGTAGAGGTCTTTGGGTCCTTGTACTAAGCCCAAGAGAAGGCATGAGAGCTTTTAAGAAGCCGAAGGGTCCTTGTACAACACCCAAGAGGAGGCGGGGATGCTTTTAAGAAGCCTGTGGGTCCCCAAACCCCGAGAAGTTCAAGACACACCATTCACCGAGAATAGATCAAGCCAGGAAAGTCCAAGAATTTGGAAGAAACTCAAGAGATGCCATTCACGGAGAAAAGATCATCTCTGGGGAGTAGAGTCTCTTTGATGATTTCTAAGGGTGACAGTCTGAGAAAGGGTTCACCGAGAATGCTGACTTTCACGTCTCCATATTGTTTAACCCCAAGAGGAGGGAAGACTATGTCTGGTAATCCTATAGGGATCTAGTTTTGTTTGTATTTAAGAGTGACCAACAGGGCTTTACCTAGTGCTAGACGTAGTTGCCGGGGAAAACTCTAAATAACTATACTAGTATTACACAGTGGATATATGACGAGTATATTAAAATTTGTGAAAGAAGACTTACAGTGAGCAGCCCCACAATACAGTTATATATATATGAAAGCGGATAAAGAAAGTGGGTAAACACTTACTCGGTTGTAGAGCTTCCATGCTGTTTTGTTAGTTGTTCAACAAAGAAAGCTTTGATAACAATATTATATTCAAAATCAAAGGAGAAAGTGCTTTGAAAAGATTGTTGGGGCTTACAGCTCAAGGAGAGGCCCAAGGTTTTATCAGTGATTGCACTATGGTTTTGAATTTGTACAGGGACTTATACAAGTGAGTGAGGCCCAAAAAGGTTTTATGTACAAAGGGATGGGTCTTATACTCTCTCAAGAGGCCCAAAGGTTTATTTTTATACAAGTCGTGGGGCTTACAGCTCAAGGAGAGGCCCAAAGTTTTGTAAAAAAGGCGACGATCGCGCCGAACTTTTTGATGGTATCGGGACTTATACAATACACTGAGGCCCAAGTCATTTTGGTTTTCAAAAAGGGCTGGGTCTTACACTCTACTAGAGGCCCAAAATGTTTTTGTACCAGTGATGGGGCTTACAGCTCAAGGCGAGGCCCAGATGATTTATTTTAAACGGGCGATGATCGCGCCGAACTTTTGAAATACAACGGGACTTATACAACATTTGCGGCCCAAAAAAGGTTTGTATTTACAAAGGATTGGGTCTTACACTCTATTAGAGGCCTAAAAGTGTTTGAAAAAGATTTGTTAGGGTGAAAATCAAAGAAACCCTAATTTCATTTTTTAAAGGCATTTTTCAAAGAAAAATCAAGTAAAAAAATGATAAAAATATCAAATAAAATCATTAATCATGTTATAAACAATGATTAATTTCATGAAAAAGTATTTTATCCACATGAATATTTAAAATCATTTTGGTTTTAAAAATCAAGAAAAAGAAATCATTTTAAAAGCATTTAAAACAATTTAAAACAATATTTTTGAATATATTAAAAATATATCAAATAATAATATTTTTTGTCGATTAAAATATTATGGAGTATGAATAAGAAGTGTGTAAAACAAAATTGGAAAATGATGACTTTTGCTATGTAAAAGAATTGGTTGAGTTTTGAAGATAAAATAAGAAAAAGAGGAAAGATGTCACAACATCACATTCGACATCTCTTTTAGTTTTCAACATCTTTTTTTATCAAACTTCAAAACTCATAACTCTCTCAATTTTTAACGAAATTAAAATCCGTAAGAACCTATCTTGACCGATTTTTCGCAAGGAATCCAATGGTACTACTCATACATACTGAAACTTAATGTACAGAATGCACGAAGCAAAAAACCAGAACTGCACATGGATTTTAAAACAACATAAACTCCACATATAAACATGTTAAAGTGTAAACAGTAGGAGGATCACAACATACACATTAAGGACTACATTTTTGCTTCAAGAATTGTTCAATATGAAGCATGTATGTGGACATCAAAGGAAAGCATGATTCAAAGAAATCAAGTTGTGAAGCTTACCTATTTTTTTGGAGATTTTGTGCAACCTACCAAGTGCTTCTTCCAGAAATGATTTGATGCTTTGGACACCCTCAAATGACCTCTTAGAAGCTTTTAGGATGGTTGGAATCAGCTGGAAACCTCTGGAGTAAGTTTGAGCTCTTTCTTGCAAAATGGGCAAAAGTGGCCAAAATGCCAACTCTCTCAAATGGTGTTCTAGATGGGGGGGGACCATTTGTGACAGTTCAAGGATGCTATTTGGAGTGTGTTTGAGGCTTTATCTGGTTTGGAAAGTGACTGAATCAACACATGGCTTGAAAAATGCAAAAAAAGTTCAATTTTGAGGTTTTGAGAGGTGACTTTGTGATTTTGGTGTTACAGGTCACTTGTGAGAGTTTAGACAACTTAGATATGATATATTGGATGTGTTTGGATCATGAGCTGTGGTGGAAATGCTCTCTAACTTAAAAACTCAGAATTACCTTGCTAAAGAAGGCATTTTGGAGTGAAAGAAGTGATTTTGAGGTAAGCATCTTGTCATACCCCAAATTTTGACCACTAAGATTTTCCATCATTGTGCAAATCGTCATCACAATATGGATGAACCATTAGTCTCCCCAAAGATGGGCGAGCATCCACTACAATCAGACTTAGGGTTTCAAGCCCTTTCAGAGCTCTTAGACAAAGGATCAATCAAGAAATGACATGATCTTCAATCTTTCTAGTCTCTCAAACATCCACAAAGGATCAAGAGGACTTCCACTTCAAGGATTAAGCACAAGGCTTCTCCCTTCTAGGTGGATCAAGCCTTAAGATCGCCAGTGTCACCAAATTAGGGTTTGGTCGACCAGGGCCTCCAGATGGAAATTTTCCTCTAGGCATGAGCCAATGCTTCAAACCATAACCTATGATGCTCCAAGGGATCTCATGAGCCCAATCATCAAGTCAATTTAGCATCAGGGGATGCATTCATCAAAAAATCAGGAATTAGGGTTTCTTGACCTAATTCACCCCTAAGTTGACTTTTGGGACAAAACATGAGCCAAGACCTCAAGAGGGGATTTGAGGGTCTCAAACAAATCACATTGATCCATTTTCAATAATGGATTGATCCAAGAAGCTTGAGCAACAAGTTTCAATTTCATCAGAACCACAATTATGGTTTCGTAGAAAAAAGTCAACTGTATCTTTGACTTTTGACTAGGACATGCTCCCAAACCCTAAGACATGATCCAATACACCCTATAACACCTATAAAATCAATCCATCAAGTTTGATTTAGGTCAAGGACTTGATTTCATAGAGGATCGCACAGTTTGGAATTCATCTGACAAAAAGTCAACTGTGCACAAAAGTCAAAATTTGACTTTTTGAGATTTTTCACAATTATGGTTCTTTGACCCAAAAATGATGTTAATGTATGATTGGAATCATCATTCATCAAGAAAAATCAAGAAAAGTGGGATAACTTGTAAAAGGGGTAACCATAAAAAACTTAGAAAATTTTCTAAGTTATGGAACAAAGTGGCTAGGGTACCAACTTTGGAGGATCATAACTCCTAAACCACAAGGCCATTTTTTCCCATCCAAAGCTGGATTTGTAGCTCTCATGGCCCTCTACAAAAGCTTTAACTACCACTCATTCTAATTCCCCATGGATTTCAAGTTATGGAATGATCAAAATCAAGAAAAGTGAAAATGTCACTTTTTTCCAACACTTAGTGAAATTTTTACTAAGTCAGAATCTGCCTTCACTTTTTTCCAAATGTAGGGGAATTTTTCACTTGGATCCAAAAAGTATCAAAACCAATTATGATTAAACAGTTATTATATCATATGAGGGCTTTCCAAAATGGCCAAGAACTCCATCAAATTCCACTTGAGCCATGAGATATGACAATGGCAATATGCCTTGCTGAAAACTGCCAAGGCTAGGAAGAATTTTGTACTTTTGCTCGATTTGGCAAAATCAGATAATTCCAAGCCTTGTCATCACTTTGGACACATCTGAGGATCAAATCTAAAAGGAACAAACACTGATCCAAGCCTCCAAAGTCTTTGGAACAAGAAGTAGCATGACAAACCTAGAAATCCCTAAAAGAGGGACAAGACTCCAATTTGGGATTGGAGCATTTAATGGATGCACCAAGGTGGCACGGACTGACACATTTGCAACTGAATTCAGTCAAGATTTATCCAAGAACTAGGGAACCACAGCTCTGTGCTCTAACCTCTAGTCAATGGCTAGAGGAGACTTGGATTCGCATTGCTCAACATTGGCCAAACCTATGCAGTAGTTGCCATTCACTATTGATCCCAAAACAAACTTGCTCTACTTTAAATAGAGCTTATTTGTGCTCAGTTTGAGTACACCAAAGCCATCAAACAGATGCTTTCCTCAAAATCACCTTCTCACTTCCAAATTTGCCTTCCAAAGCAAGTCACTATCGGGTTTTGAGTTTGAGAGCAATTCCAACCTAACCAATCACACACACACCTCATAAACATCATATAGAAGTGATCCAAACACTCACATAACATCTGGAACACCAAAATCACAAAATCACTAGCCAATTGCTCAAGCCTTTGACAGATTTGCAGTTGGGGTGCCATCTCAAGTTCTAGATCATTTCAATCTATTCCAAGCATCCAGACACACTCCATGGCACCTAGGGAAGCTATTTAGATCATTGGAACATAGTTGTAACACCTCTAACCCAAAACGCGATCACCAGCTGCAAGAGGTGAGCATGAGCTCTTCTAACTCTATGATCCATGCATTTTTTGCTGCACAATAATTTCGCCATATGTTCATTATCATGCATAGAGTGTTTACCCTGAATCAATTGCTTTGTATGAATCGTGTATGGAATTTCTGAACCTTCATGCAGAATTTAGGGTTCTTGAGGTTTCTCTTTGATTTCTTATTCCATGCTTAAAATAAATGAAATTAAAGACTATAGACATGACCGTGAGGTTGAAACAAGTAGATCGATATGTAGATTGCATGATATAATCAAGTATTCAGTGAGATTGGATAGAAAATGCAAATCTTCAGAAACAGAGGAAGGGCGCGTGTTCTTGCCATGTTCTTGGCGCCATTTTTCAAATATTTGAATATTTGAATTTTGTGATTTTATTTAATTGATTCAAAAATTAATTTCTCTCTGAGTTTTAATGATTTTGAGTTGATTATTTTTTTAATAATTCACAAAAATGTTAAAATATTTTATTTTACCAAAAAATCCCAAAAATATTATTTATTTCATATAATTGATATTTTTGCCAAGAATTAATATTTTAATTATTTTTGACATTTAAAATATTTTTTCCTTCTTGATTTTGCAAATTTTAATGATTTCTAATCATTTTGTAGGTCAAAACATGATTTTTGAAACTTTAATCCAAGATCACAATTTGTTTTCCACATGTTAAACAATTTTGATAATTTTAATTGAATTTTTTATTCAATTAAAATACATTTTGGAAACAAATTAGGGTTTTGATTAATTCAACCCACATCAAACCTTTTAAAAACATTTTGGGCCTCTAATAGAGTGTAAGACCCAATCCTTTGTAAATACAAACCTATTTTTGGGCATCAAATGTTGTATAAGTCCCGTTGTATTTCAAAAGTTCGACGCGATCATCGTCTGTTTAAAACAAACCATCTGGGCCTCTCCTCGAGCTATAAGACCCATTCAAAATCATTTTGGGCCTCTAATAGAGTGTAAGACCCAATCCCCTTTTGAAACCAAAAACTTTTGGGCCTCAGTCATTGTATAAGACCCACTGTGTTTTCAAAACCTCGACGCGATCGTCGCCCTTTTCAAAATAAACCCTGGGCTTCTCCTTGAGCTATAAGACCCATCTTTGTTCACTTTCAATCATTTTGGGCCTCTTGAGAGAGTGTAAGACCCATCCCCTTGTACATAAAATTTTTCTTGGGCCTCAGTCACTTGTATAAGTCCCTCTACAAAACGACAGTGCGATCACTGGTAAAACCCTGGGCCTCTCCTTGAGCGGTAAGCCCCAATTTTCCTTTCAAAAGCACTTTCTCCTTTGATTTTCTAACATACTGTTATTTTCAATTTCTTTGTTGAACAACTAACCAAACAACATGGAAGCTCTACAACCGAGTAAGTGTTTACCCGCTTTCATTTACCGCTTTCATATGTATATAACTGTATTGTGGGGCTGTTTCACTGTAAGTCTTCTTTCATAAACTCATATCGACTGTGTAATACTAGTATAAATATTTAGAGTTTCCCCGGCAACTACGTTTAGAACTAGACAAAACCTCGTCTCCTTACATCCGACGTTCTCCCGGATATTTCATCATAACCTAAACCTTGAGAATTTTCTTTTACAACAATTTTAGATAACTAGATCTAAGAGATCTCCCCCCTTGAACAGTTCATATACAGAAGGCCAATGTTCCAAGTGAAACCCCTTCTGGAACTGTTCATCAGCCTCCTCTTGGGCTTAGTGCAAGGACCCACAGGCTTCCTGAAAGCATCCCCGCCTCCTCTTGGGCGTTGTACAAGGACCCGTCGGCTTCTTAGAAGTTTTCACAGCCTCCTCTTAGGCTTCGTATAATGATTCTTCCTCCGGGAAGATAGCCTCCTCTTGGGCTTCGTACAAATTGTCCCTTCGGCTTCTTAAAAGTTTTTCTCGCCTCCTCTTGGGCTTCGTACAAATTATCTCGATGACCTCTTAAAGGTATAGGAACAGAAATTAGTCATCTTAATAGAACAGTCTTTCAAAGAGTCTAGATCTTTCTACCGCGAACGTACTGTCTCTGGATCTCTCTTAAGCATAGTACAAAAGATAAAACTCTAGACTTGGACAGTCTAACCTCCTTGAGTCTCGAAGACATTCTCAAGTTCCTTTCAAAAATAGGAAAAAACACCCGTAGACTTGGGCAGTCTCAATACCCTTCGGATTCTCCATTTCCTTAAAAAACAGGAAATAATCCCGGTCCTCAGATCAAATCCATGAGTACAACATTACCTATATAAGAACTGATTTTCTCTTTTAACCAACATACTGGACCTGTCACTTAACTGAAACAGTAACCCTAGCCTCCTCTTGGGCTTTGTACAATGATTCTCCCCAGCAGAGTTGACCTTTGCAGCCTCCATCTCTGGCTTCGTACGAGATACAAAATCACTCTCTTGTTGAGTATAAAAGACTCTCTTGTTGAGTCAAACATTTTTAGCCTCCATCTCGGGCTTCGTACGAGATACCAAATCACTCTCTTGTTGAGGATAAAAGACTTTCTTGTTAGGTCAAACAATTTATCCTCCATCTCGGGCTTCGTATGAGGTACAAAGTCTCTCTTATAGAGTTAAACACCTTTAGCCTCCGTCTTGGGCTTCGTACAAGACACATACAAAATCACTCTCTTGTTGAGTCAACCCTCCCAGCCTCTCTCTCGGGCTTCGTACGAGAGATATAAAAACATCCTCTTGTTGGGTCAATAGCCTCCTCTTAGGCTTTGTATAAAGAAATCCCCGTTTGATTCAACCAACCTTTTAGCATCAAATCATGCTTTGGTCTTAGCATACAAACATCAACAACTCCTTTTCCCTCATCTAATTGCTGTAAGCGGCAAGCCTCTGGATTATTTACATCCACGCCACTGTCCCTCTTTTAGCATGAGAAATTCCTAAGGAAAGATGACATTGCTCTAAACTGAGTTAAAGTCTTCTCCTTCAGGTTAAAAATCCCCTATAAAGGAAATTATGGCATTACTGGATTCACATATCCCAATTAAAGTAATTCTCCTTTATAATCAGTCACCCAACAGTTGTGACAAACATACCAAATACCCCTCTTTAGAGATGACAAATTCTCTCTAAAGTCAACACCCTTTTAGCTTCACATCTTGGGCTTCGAACAAGATACAAATAGACCATTCAGCTTCACATCTTGGGCTTTGAACAAGATATAAACCACCTTTAGCTTCATGTCTTGGGCTTTGAACAAGACACCAAAACACCATTTCCTCCCATAGAATAGGAGGAACTACGATCGCTCTGATTTCCCTATCCCAGGAATACGTAGGTATAAGATTGAAAAAAGAATCTTAGCGAGCACACTAATCAAAAAACCCCAAAGTCCCCTACCTCCATCCAATCTGGCGCAGGATCCCAACAAATTCCCCATGAACAGTCCCGGTATTTCGTTCTGAACAAAATAAGCAGAGAGAGGCCCACGAACTAAAGCCGCATCTGTAAACCAACAGTTTTGACTGTTTAACCTTAGTTTGCAAGCAGGGTTAGTTGGAGACATCTATTTCCCTTCCTTCATCAGCTTCAATAGGTTAAAAAATGAATCGAACTGTAGTACCAAAGCGATAGTGATTCGAAACCACAAAAACCGCGCTACAGAAAAAATAGCGACCAAGTGGGAGCTGACTTGTTCTTCTCCCGTCTCTTAGGAGGAAACCTTAAGTTTAGACAATTTCACAGGAAAAATGGTGCCCACCGTAGGGCCAAACAAAGGAATCCTGTCTCTCTTATCTCTCTGGTTGAAACCTTCTCTTAGGACGAGTCCTTGGGTTCACAAGGTATTACCGAATGACGGTTCCATCGGGGAATGTCATTATTGCTAGGATCGGCCCTCACTAGGATCTAAGGTCAAAAACATTTAAGTTGGGAAGGTACCACAAAATGGCGACTCCGCCGGGGAGCCATTGTCTATTAGGATCATAGGATTCATAGCTTTTAAAAAGTCTAGGACATTAGGACAAATATATATATACTGCTTTTCCTAATTGATATCTGTGTTTATTTTTTTGCTAATGGGAATGCGTGTGATGCCGCATGTGGAAAGATTGAGTATACACCTAGGAAAAACCTCTTTCAGTAGTGCGGAAGCTATCGGAAATAGTTGTCACGCGATACTACCCTCTTCTAAGATTCTTCGAAATACATCACCTAGCACGGTTCCCGGTCCGCTGATGTTATCTCGACAAGAATCAATGATTTTGAGAGACAGGTACAAAAATCACTAGTATAAACCTTTGGGATGGGTAGAGCCTTGACTTCATGACACCGACCCTTTGACCCCATGTTTTTTCTATGTTTTTATGTGCTGCATTCATGCATTCATTTTAAAAAACATTAAGCAAAGAAAATTTTTCTCTTCTAGTATCTCTTTTTCAAATTAAACTAAGACAATGATTGCAAATGTCAGAGAGAAAAAGATTGCGCTAATGGATTTCGGTAGGTGAAAAACTCACAAGTATACCTTCAAGGTTCCAAAATTAGAGGATTTGAGAGGATTAGCAAGGATGACCACTAACCCTGAAGCTTTCAGAGCCAAGTACGGAGGCCGGCTACCTCTGTTAAGGGTCCATGTAATTGAGGGAATCATGGAGGCACTCATTCAGTTTTACGACCCGGTCTATCACTGTTTCACATTCCCGGATTACCAGCTCGCACCAACGCTAGAGGAGTATTCTCATCTGATTGATCTACCCATTACTGATCA
Organism: Lathyrus tuberosus; assembly: GCA_022829125.1. Taxonomy (NCBI): domain Eukaryota; kingdom Viridiplantae; phylum Streptophyta; class Magnoliopsida; order Fabales; family Fabaceae; genus Lathyrus; species Lathyrus tuberosus. Next base: position 13,324,076 of record JALAZF010000009.1, read on the forward strand.
AGCTCCCTTTTATGGACTGGAAGAAATTCCAAAGGATCAAATCATTGCAAGAGCAATCTATTTGGATGAGTCAGAAATCAAGACTCACATGACCACCAAGGGAGGAATCCCAGGTTTAGCAGCCAAGTTTCTGGTAAAGAAGGCTCTGTACTTTACTAGTATAGGGAACGTGACTGATTTCGAGGGCATCTTTGTTTTGCTCACCTACGGGTTATTTTTGTTTCCCAACATTGATAACTTCGTCGATATCAACACCATTAAGGTTTTTCTCATTGGAAATGCCGTACCAACCTTGCTCGCAAATACGTATCATTCTGTACACTTAAGGAATTTATACAGCGGAGGAATGATCACATGCTGTGTACCCCTGCTATATAAATGGTTTATCTCCCATTTGCCTAAGTCTGCCGCTTTTTGGGATCATAAGAGTGCCTTACGTTGGTCGCATAAAATCATGTCTCTTACCAACTCTGATATAGATTGGTACAATAGGATTTATGACGGGATCAGGATCATTGACCGTTGTGGAAACTTCCCCAACATACCCCTCATAGGAACTAAGGGAGGAATCAATTATCATCCAGTTTTAGTTCGTCGTCAATTTGGATACCCGATGAGGCATGTCCCGCGTAATGCTCATCTGGAAGGTCTTTTCTTCAAGGAAGGAGAAAATGACAGGGCACTAAAGATGGAAATAGTGCACGCTTGGAAACATGTTCATAAGAAAGGACAAGGGTCTCTAGGAAAACCGGACTGTGTCTCAGTGGAGCCTTATCTCCACTGGGTACAAACTAGAGCTCTCAAGCTAAAGATGCCTTATCCTCGTCACGGAGTTCTTCCGCCAAGGGAATCTGTCATGTACTTCATGAGTGAAACGGAAAAACTTCAAGTTACTCTCAACAAAGTTCAATAGGAGAGGAGGTCTTGGAAGAACAAGTACCACATTCTCAATGTGGAGTGTACCAAAATACAACAACTACTGAAAGATAAGGATGCTCTAATTGAGATTTTGGAGCAACATGCTGTAGAAAATTAGGATGACCAAAGGAATTTGCTCGCTCCTTTCACTTGGAAAAGGAATGACAACCCGATAACGCCCCAAGAGCCCCGGTCCAAGAAAAGGAAAGTACCAGAATCAGCACCCGAGTTCTCCTCAGAGAGGACTCGGGACCCATTAGCTTAGGTTTCTGTTTCCACACCTTGTAATTTACTGTATTTCCATTTCCGCAATCCTTTGAATTCAATAAAACGGGGGTGTCCCCACAGTTTGATATTTGCAATCTAATTGTCAAAGTTTATTTTGATTAAATAAAAAAAAACAATTAATATAATCATTGCATTCATCATTCTCACGTCACGTATTCTTCTTACCTACAAATCTCACGTTTGTGTCTCGGTTCTAGAGTCAAACTGTCTCATTCGTACAATACTCGGGCCAATCGTCAGAAAAAGATGGATGATCTTGAGGAAGAGAACAGAGAGTTGAAAGAAGAGATCGACGCTCTGAGAGAGGATATGGGAAAGCTTCGTAACGACATGCAAGCCATGACAGAAGCTCAGCTACAAAGAACTGTGATCTTAGAGATCACCTCAGCGCCCATAGTGGAGAAGTATGATCCTAGGTATCAAATGCCGAAAGACCGTCCCTGGGGCATGCCTGTTAACTATATCCCGGAAGGATATGTTCTGCCGATCACTGAAGATCAGGGAATCATAGTAGAAGCTGCTGGGGCTGAAGGTTACAAACTTCGGGAAAGCGAGGATTCCAGAGGCATAATAAGGACTCCTGAAGGTTACAAACTTCAGGAAGCGCCAAGATTCACTGCCGTAGTAACGGTACCACCCCTTGTGGTGCACACTGTCCCGGAAGGACAGATTCCACAGATACCTTCTGGTAGAAAGGACAGCATGTTCGACCGAATGAATGAGTTCTAGGAACAATTCCTGGAGATGCAGAAAGAACTGCAGGCCCTTCGCGGTCAGGATCTATTTGGAAAGAACGCCACAGACCTTTTCTTGGTCCCCAATGTGAAAGTCCCGCATAAGTTCCAAGTACCCGATTTTGAAAAATACAAGGGTAACTCTTGCTCTCAAAGCCATTTGGTAATGTACGCTCGACGAATGTCAGCTCAGACAGAGAACCAGGATCTACTGATTCACTACTTTCAGGATAGTTTAACCGGTGCCACATTAAAATGGTACATGGGTTTAAACCGCGCTACGATTAGCACTTTCAGAGATCTTGGCACTGCCTTCGTCCAACAATATAAATACAATTTGGACATGACACCAGACAGAGATCAACTCAGATCAATGTCGCAAAAGGACAAGGAAACCTTTAAGGAATACGCTCAGAGATGGCGTGAAATTGCCGCTCAAATTTGTCCACCTCTTAAGGAAAAAGAGATGACAAAGATTTTCTTAAAGACCTTGAGCTCATTTTACTACGACATAATGGTTGCCAGTGTGCCCAGCGACTTCACCGAAATGGTCGGTATGGGGGTGCGTCTCGAGGAAGCCGTTCGAGAATGACGTCTAGTCAAAGACACTGGGTCGACAAGCAGTACTAAAAAATACGATAGTGATCTCCCTAAGAAAAAGGAACAAGATATTGGGAATATCTCCCTCGAAAAGCAAAGGCGACGATACCAACCAGTAGCAGCTGTAACTCTTGCTATCAGCCCTGCGCCTGTTTCTACGTATCAACCTCAGGTTGCTCAAAGCCAATCGTATTCGCAGCAATTTTAGTAAAGGACACAACAACCTCTTCAGCAGGCTCGTCCTCAATACAACAACAACCGTACTACGCGGCCACCAGGATTTGATCCTATACCCGTATCGTACGCAGAACTATTTCCATTACTGTTAGCCAAGGGGCATGTCCAGACTAACTCTCCTCTTACAGTACCAGAAAATCCGCCTTTTTGGTTTAAGGTGGATCAGACTTGCCCTTACCATCAAGGAGGACTGGGGCATAATATAGAGAGCTGTCTCAGTTTCAAGTCCGATGTGCAAAAGCTTGTTAGGAGCGGGGTCTTATCTTTCAAAGATACGAATCCGAATGTTCTCACGAACCCGCTGTCTCAACACGAGAAGGCTACAGTCAATTTGATAGAGGGAGAGTCTAACAACACCTATCAAATTCACGATGTACTCTTATTGAGGGCCAACTTGGTCAAGATGCATTGTAGACAGAGTGGATATGGCCATGTGCCACCTCATAGTTATCACCAGTGTGATATTTGCTCTAAAAGCAATCAAGGATGTTCTGTGGTGCAATCAGCTCTACAGGAACAGATGGATCCAAGAGCACTAATTTCGTGGAGTTAACATGGTTTATACGAATTCCAACATCATTCAAAACCAAGATATCCGTGCGGTGAATGTCAACCTGGTGGCAATGCACTCAAGGCAAAGCCAATATCATAATTTGCCACGACACGATTACAATTCCTGTCTGACTTGCTCAGTAAACAAACAAGGATGCTCTTTTGTACAAGAGGCCCTCCAGCGTCAGATGGATCTTGGATGGATTCAAGACTACCATGATAGGAATCATTATCAAATCAGCATGATTTAAATCTTCGATATTCGCTTAATGAATACCAGCCTGGTGGAGTTACATGCTAAATAGGTCCGGCTGGGGTTCCTGGTATCACATGATTATCAGGGCTGTAAAGCGGGTTGCGAAGATGATCAGGGATGTGCCCTTGTCCAGGAAACACTTCAGCACTTATTGAACCACTGGTGGCTTCCAATCTATATGGATGAAGACACCCAACAAATCAATATCACTAACGGGAATCCTACTAGGTATCAAAGTCAGGATGTTCGGTTGATGGAAACAGATCTAGCAAGGTTACACTGTATTTAAAGCGGACGTGGCCAGGTGCCACTACACAACTATGAGTGGTGTGGAGTTTGCTCAGTGGATAATCAAGGATGCTACCTCGTGCGAGCAGCCCTTCAAAGTCAGTTGGACCGTAAAGAGATTCAACCATGGTCAAGTTCTGGATCAGTCAACTACTTCGCTGATCAAATCGAGGACGTTGTCGTAATCTCTGATCATCAGAGGGCTAGGGATGTTTGTACCATTATCCCTCTACTTGACGAATCGAGAGTTCCCAACCGGGAATGAATCGAAATTACTTACGATGGTCAGAAAAATCAGAAGGCTCCCATAGTCATCTATCTACCGGGACCGCTACCGTATGAATCAGCTAAGGCAATCCCTTACAAATACGGTGCAACAATAATTGAGAATGGAAAGGAAATTCCATTACCCTCCGTCGTGAATATTGCAGACATCAGTCGAGTAACACGGAGCAGTCAAATCTTCAACCGAGGGGTTGGAGAGCCTAACAAAGAAAAGGAACTTCTGACAGAAGTTCTTAATCCTCCAGTCGGTCAATCTAGTGATCCCGACCTTTCAAACAACAATGATGAGATGCTGAAGCTCATCCAAAGGAGTGAATACAACATTGTTGATCAACTGTTACAAACTCCTTCAAATATCTCAGTATTATCACTGTTACTTAGTTCAGAAGCGCACAGGGAGGCTCTACAGAAAGTCTTGGAGAAAGCCTTTATAGAACAGGATGTAACAATCAGACAGTTCGATAGCATTGTCTCTAACATCACTTCCTGCAATAACTTGGGATTTAGTGATGAGGAATTACCTGAAGAAGGTCGCCGTCATAACATGGCGCTCAACATTACAATCAACTTCCAGGACGATGCTTTAGCCAACGTACTGGTAGACACAGGGTCAACCCTGAATGTTATGCCGAAGTCCACTTTGATGCAATTATCATTCAAAGGACCTCCGATGAGAACCAGCGAAGTCGTCGTCAAAGCATTTGACGGATCCAGAAAAACGGTTATCGACGAAGTTGACCTTCCCATAACTATTGGTCCTCACACTTTCCAAGTCACTTTCCAGGTCATGGACATCTGGGCAACATACAGTTGTTTATTAGGAAGACCTTGGATACATCAGGCTGGGGCGGTCACTTCAACCCTCTACCAAAAGCTAAAGTTCGTCCAGAACGGCCAACTTGTCACGGTTTGTGGAGAACAAGCCTTGCTCGTGAGCAACTTGTCATTATCTAGTTGTGTAGAACCCGAGGAGGTTGTTGGAACTCAGTTCCAAGCACTTTCGATGAGCAATGAGAATCAATCAGAAAAAGGAACATCGATTTCCTCATACAGAGATGCTCTCGAAGTGATCGAGAATAATAATGCAAAAGAATGGGGACAGCTTGTCATTCCTACTAATAACAAAACAAAGAAGGGTCTTGGTTTTTCTGCAACCTGCACCCAGACAACTGCTAACGATGAAAGTCTTCATCCCATTCAGAACTTCTTCCACAGTGGAGGCTTCCTTCAACCAGTAACTCAAGACGTGCATACCATCAATAAAGATGATTCCTCCGATACGGAAGAAGAATGGAAGTCCTATCTCAACGAGGACGGTTATGCGTCTCAGGGCGAAATACAGACTCCCCTTTGCTATCCCGCATAGAGTCTGAGATTTATACCGAGGTCAGATGTCGAAATGATATACGGAGATTGTGATCCTGAAGGATGCCGGGCTCCGCCAAATTCATTAGAGGAAGACACTCCAATGAAATACAACTTTGACCACGACTATTATGGCCCAATGGATGGTTTGCCTATCTGGCAGCCGTATCCCGGAGACTTGGGGCAAGAAAGTCAGCCGAACAATGAAAACCAGCTGAGCGTCATTGAATAATACCTACGTCCCCACCATGTCATGGGATCAATACTCAGGTCATTCAGAACCTATCCAGTATGACGATGAATTGGCAAAGCTTGCCGGACTAGAATTCATCAATTATGCTTTTCCTGAGGTCAACGTCATCGAGAGAGATAACTCCTCCAGTTCCAAAGAAGTGTGGGACACCCTGGGACAACCGAGTGGAAAATACAACTACATGGTCAAGTATACCGCTCCTGAAAGCTCTCATATCAGGCTCGAAGTCATCCAGCCAACTGGATGGGGAGATACAGCTGAGAGTACAAATACTACGCAAAATACAACTGAGGAATCCTCCTACGACAACTCTGCCTGGGAGACAGATTCCAATGATCCAGCTCCACTAGAAATCAGCGTCATTTCTGAAGACAAATCAAGGAAGGTACTAGACTTTGTGATTCACCGAGGAGTTCGCCGCCAAAGGGTTGTTGTCGATGTTTCAAAGATTGTTCATAAGTCTAAGTAATTGCCATCTTTACTTTAACCTTTCACCTTGCCCAGGTGAAATAGTTGTTTTGATAGGGCTCACTTTCTGTAAATATCCCTCTTCGTTTTTCCCAAAGCGACAGAGTTTTGTTTTATAGGGCTGTAGTTTCAAGAATCGACTTGTTCATTAATAAAATAACGTCGTTCTGTAATTTCCGCATTAATTGCTGTTTTCTCTTTTTGCTTTTTTCAGAAAATGGTAATCCTAAAAAACAACTCAATAATAAAAACAAGCAGTTTTCAAAGAAAAATACACTGCACACACTCTTGCATTCTCTCTATCTCTTCTAAACACAAATCATCACGTCATGCAAATTTCTTGTTTTAAACCCCGTTGAAACATACGATCCAATGCCTTCTCCCAACTTTGAGTTCCCGGTATTTGAGGCTGAAGAAGAAAATGACGACGAAATTCCAGAGGAGATATCCCGACTACTCAGACAAGAGGAAAGGTCCATTGAGCCTCACAAAGAGTTGCTGGAAACAATTAACTTAGGATCGGAAGAAGAGAGAAAAGAAGTCAAGATTGGGGCACTGCTCAGTCCAACTGTCAAAGAGAGTTAAACGAAACTTCTCAAAGAGTTTCCCGATGTATTCGCTTGGTCCTATCAGGATATGCCAGGGTTGGATACCAACATCGTGGAACATCATCTACCGTTAAGATCAGAATGTCCGCCGGTAAAACAAAGGTTAAGACGGACTCATCCAGACATGGCTGTCAAAATCAAAGAGGAGGTACAGAAACAGATTGACGCGGGTTTCCTCGCTATGTCAGAATATCCTCAATGGTTAGCCAACATCGTACCAGTTCCGAAAAAGGACGGAAAGGTCAGAATGTGTATGGATTACAGAGATCTAAACAAGACTAGTCCAAAAGACGACTTTCCCTTACCACACATTGACATGCTGGTAGACAGTACAACAAAGTTTAAAGTTTTCTCCTTCATGGATGGATTCTCGGGCTATAACCAGATCAAAATGGCGCCGAAAGACATGGAGAAAACTTCGTTCATTACCCCCTGGGGTACCTTCTGTTACAAGGTAATGCCGTTCGGTTTGAAGAACGCCGGGGTAACCTATCAGAGGGCCATGACTACTCTGTTTCATGACATGATACATGAAGAAATTGAAGTGTATGTCGATGATATGATTGCAAAATCTAAAATAGAGGAGGAGCATGTGACGCACCTGTCAAAACTATTCGACCGTTTACGAAAGTACAAACTCCGCTTGAATCCCAATAAGTGCACCTTCGGTGTCCGTTTAGGGAAACTCTTAGGGTTCATCGTCAGCCAGAAAGGAATTGAGGTTGATCCTGACAAGGTCAAGGCCATTCAAGAAATGCCTTCTCTGAAAACTAAAAAACAAGTCAGAGGATTCCTGGGACGTTTGAACTACATCTCCAGATTCATATTCCTTATGACCGCGACATGTGCGCCGATTTTCAAATTACTCAAAAAGAACCAGGACTGCATTTGGACAGAAGACTGTCAAACCGCTTTCAATAGTATTAAGGAATATCTGTTGAACCCACCGATTCTATCACCTCAGGTGGAAGGAAGACCACTGATCATCTACCTCACAGTCCTAGAGGACTCCATGGGTTGTGTACTTGGCCAACAAGACGAAACCAAAAGAAAAGAGTCTGCCATCTACTATTTGAGCAAGAAATTCACCGACTGCGAGACTCAGTACACTATGCTCGAGAAAACTTGCTGCGCTCTGGCTTGGGCAGCCAAACGTCTTCGCCAGTACATGATTCGTCACACTACTTGGTTGGTCTCCGAAATGGATCCAATCAAGTATGTATTTGAAAAACCTGCTCTCACGGGAAGGATTTCCCGTTGGCAGATTTGCTGTCAGAATACAACATCGAATACCACGCTTAAAAAGCCATTAAAGGGAGTATTTTAGACGATCATTTGGCTCATCAACCGATTGATGACCAGGAATCAATCAGGTTTGACTTCCCGGATGAAGATGTCATGTATTTGAAAATGAAAGATTGCGATGAACCGCTACCCAGTGAAGGGCCAGAACCAGGTTCCCAATGGGGACTAATTTTCGACGGAGCTGTCAATCATTACGAAAACGGTATTGGGGCAATCATCATAACACCTCAGGGTACCCACATTCCTTTCACCGCCAGACTCACATTCAAGTGCATAAACAACGAGGCCGAATACGAAGCTTGTATTATGGGTCTCGAAGAAGCGATCGACTTAAGGATTAAGAACTTGGATGTATATGGCAACTCAGCTTTGGTTATAAATCAGATCAAAGAAGATTGGAACACATACCAATCAGGATTGATTCCTTACAAAGATTACGCAAGAAGGTTGTTACCCTTCTTCAACAGAGCCGAGTTTCATCATATCCCTCGTGAGAAGAATCACATGGATGATGCATTAGCCACTCTCTCTTCCATGATTAGTGTAGGTTAATGGAACGACTTACCTAAGATTGACATAATGCGCTTTGAACGGACCACTTACATCTTCACGATTGAAGTAGTCATAGACGACAAACCTTGGTATTACGATATCAAATGCTTCCTTTAGAAACAAGAGCACCCACATGGGGCACTAAGGAAAGACAGAAAAACTCTCAGAAGGCTGGTAGGCAGTTTCTTCCTGAGCGGTGATACACTCTATAAGAGGAACTTTGACATGGTCTTGCTCCGATGCGTCGAAAGACCAGAAGTAGACATACTGATAAAAGAAATTCACGAAGGGTCCTTTGGCAATCATGCCAATGGACATACAATAGCGAGAAAAATTCTAAGAGCAGGGTACTATTGGTTGACAATGGAATCCGATTGCTATAAGTATATGAGGAGATGTCACAAGTGTCAGATATACTCAGACAAAATCCATATACCGCCTACACATCTCAAAGTTCTTTCTTCCCCATGGCCTTTTTCCATTTGGGGAATCGACATGATTGGCATGATTGAGCCCAAAGCTTCGAACGGACATCGGTTCATCTTGGTAGCCATTGACTATTTCACCAAATGGGTTGAAGCAGCGTCATACGCCAATGTAACTCAACAAGTGGTAGTCCGATTGATAAAAAATAATATCATCTACCATTATGGTGTTCCAAGCCAGATCATTACGGATAATGGATCTAACTTGAACAACAAGATGATGAAAGAGTTGTGCACAGAGTTCAAGATCGAACACCATAACTCATCTCCCTACCGACCCAAGATGAACGGCACGGTAGAAGCGGCTAACAAGAACATCAAGAAGATTGTTCAAAAAATGGTCGTAACCTACAAAGATTAGCACGAGATGTTACCCTTTGCTCTTCAAGGTTATCGCACATCTGTCCGCACTTCAACATGGGCAACCCCTTTCTCTCTAGTATATGGCATGAAGGCAGTGTTCCCCATCGAAGTAGAGATCCCATCAATCCAGGTATTGATGGAAGCTAAGCTAACAGAAGCTGAATGGTGTCAAAGTCGACACGACGAACTGAATCTAATCGAAGAAAAGAGAATCACGACACTATGCCATGGTCAGTTGTATCAGCAAAGGATGAAGAAGGCGTTCAACAAAAAGGTTCGACCTCGCGTCTTCAGGAAATGAGACCTTGTGCTAAAAAAGATACAATCATTTCTCACTGATTCCCGGGGCAAATGGACTCCGAATTATGACTGCCCCTATGTGGTCAAGAAAGCTTTCTTAGGCGGTGCCTTGAGACTCGCAACCATGGATGGAGAAGAATTTGCCTACCCCACGAATGTTGACGTAGTCAAGAAATACTTCGCCTAAACTAAAAAAAAAGTCTCGGTGGATTGAAAACCCGAAAGGGCGGTCCAGGAAAAAATTAGAGATATAAGCAAAAATCATCCCGATGGATTGAAAACCTCAAAGTACAATCCAGACAAAAGTTAGGGATTCATGGCAAGTAACTACGTCCAACAAAGGGGCAAATCCCCCAACAGCAGTCATGCCATCCACTAGGAAAACTCCAGTCAAGATCATCTTCGACAGAAGCTCTGGATGTCCAGAATTCAAAGTTGGTAGACGGATAACGATCGTTATGTTTTGATGTAGCCCTTTTCCCTTAAAATTACCATTTTCTAACTTTGTAAATACTCTATGGAATCGCGCGTTTGGCTGATTTCTATCCTATCAATAAAATTTGAGCCCTTATGCTTTTGTTTGCAATTCTTATTTGTTTTAGCTTTACTGAACGACATTTTAACTTGATCAACGGTTCTTGAAATAAAACAAAAATGAATTTACTTGTAAAATTTTCCTGCCTTTAATAAAGATGGCAAATTCTTTTGATTGTTGAACATCGAAAGAACATCGATTGCATCTCCAAAAGTGTTCGAGCCTCAAAGTGCAGAATCAAAGTACTCCTTCTAAGCCAGTGCGCCTGAATGAAGGATCAGCTGTATCAGATGCGACTTTCCCATCTGATACCCCCGACAGAGTTCTTATCTCCTAAGCCTGACCAACATAGCTCCCGACATGGACTATCTCTCCTAAGCAAGGCAGAATTGCTATCTTCAGTGATACTTTTCATCCCCCACTGTGGCCGAGTATCCAGTCGTGTTTATCTAATAGTCTGTATGTCGCGTCAGTTTTGTCAGCATATATATACATACATCATGCATTATTGATTTACATTTATATTCATATTGCATCACTATCACTCTAGTCGGTCTTGTTCCCTAGTGATAAGAGTCCTCTCAATCGAGTCGTCAGTTCTTTCCTCGTCAGGAAATGAATCATCTAAGCGATCTCTCCTGCCATTTATTTCTGGATTGAAGGTGGTTCTTTGACCACTTTGATAACTTGAACCTCTGAAGAGCTAGAGAGCTTCTGAAAAACATCACTCTTCGCCATTGAAGATGATATCTTTGCTTTCCCGGATTAAGGAAAATCCCCAGAGAAAGCCTCTTAATCAGGGATTCGGCAGTACAGAAGTTTTTCTCCGAAAAATTCACTGACGAAAAGGTCATCGACACCTTAAAATTGGATCACATCATATGGCATTTCTCCGAGAAGATTCCGAGAAAAGTATGATGTGGTAACCCCAAGCGAAAGCAGTCTCTCAAGAGACTCATTTTCCCCAGATAGAGTCAACAAATGGCATCTCCAACAGAGAAGTTTGTACCCCTCTATAATTTAGACAGATGGGTTCCCCAGCAAGTCTGACATCAAAAGTTTTTCTATCAAATGGCATCTCTCCAGGAAAATTCGGCGAGAAGTTTGAGGAAAACCGCTACACATAGCGTCCCTTGTCAATAAAGTTTATTGACAAAAGAAACTTAGACTAGTTCCTTGGTAGGAAACCAGGATCGAGGGGGAAGTTTACATCAGAAATTGAGACCAGATCCTTGGTAGGAAACCAGGATCGAGGGGAGGTTTATTCCAAAAATTGAGACCAGTTCCTTGGTGGGAAACCAGGATCGAGGGGAAGTTTAAATCAGAAACTGAGACCAGTTCCTTGATAGGAAACCATGACCGAGGGAAGTTTACCTTTTCTAAGCATCATTGCTTAGCAAAAGAGGAAGGATGCACGAACTGCCATTCATAACCACCACCAAAATTTCGGGTATTCCGATATTTAATCCTCTTGCACCCCGAATGCTCGAATACCTTCGCCATTCACACCTTCGGGTCCAAGAAGATTAAATAGGGGCATCTGTCATGCCCCAAATTTTGACCACTAATATTTCCCATCATTGTGCAAATCATCATCACAATATGGATGAACCATTAGTCTCCCCAAAGATGGGTGAGCATCCACTATAATCAAACTTAGGGTTTCATGCCCTCTCAGAGCTCTTAGACAAAGGATCAATCAAGAAATGACATGATCTTCAACCTGTCTAGCCTCTCAAACATCCACAAAGGATCAAGAGAACTCCCACTTCAAGGATTAAGCACAAGGCTTCTCCCTTCTAGGTGGATCAAGCCTTAAGATCGCCAGTGTCACCAAATTAGGGTTTGGTCGACCAGGGCCTCCAGATGGAAATTTTCCTCTGGGCATGAGCCAATGCTTCAAATCATAACCTATGATGCTCCAAGGGATCTCATGAACCCAATAATCAAGTCAATTTAGCCTCAGGAGATGCATTCATAAAAAAATTAGGAATTAGGGTTTCTTGACCTAATTCACCCCTAAGTTGACTTTTGGGACAAAACATGAGGCAAGACCTCAAGAGGGGATTTGAGGGTCTCAAACACATCACATTGATCCATTTGCAACAATGGATTGATCCAAGAAGCTTGAGCAACAAGTTTCAATTTCATCAGAACCACAATTAGGGTTTCGTGGAAAAAAGTAAACTGTATCTATGACTTTTGACCAGGACATGCTCCCAAACCCTAAGACATGATTCAATACACCCTATAACACCTACGAAATTAATCCATCAAGTTTGATTTAGGTCAAGGACTTGATTTCATAGAGGATCGCACAGTTTGGAATTCATTTAACAAAAACTCAACTGTGCACAAAAGTCAAACTTTGACTTTTTGAAAATTTTCACAATTATGGTTCTTTGACCCCAAAATGATGTTAATGTATGATTGGAATCATAATTCATCAAGAAAAATAAAGAAAAGTGGGATAACTTGTAAAAGGGGTAACCATAAAAAACTTAGAAAATTTTCTAAGTTATGGAACTAAGTGGCTAGGGTACCAACTTTGGAGGATCATAACTCCTAAACCACAAGGCCATTTTTTCCCATCCAAAGCTGGATTTGTAGCTCTCATGGCCCTCTACAAAAGCTTTAACTACCACTCATTCCAATTCCCCATGGATTTCAAGTTATGGAATGACCAAAATCAAGAAAAGTGAAAATGTCACTTTTTTCCAACACTTAGTGAAATTTTCACTAAGTCAGAATCTGCCTTCACTTTTTTCCAAATGTAGGGGAATTTTTCACTTGGATCCAAAAAGTATCAAAACTAATTATGATTAAACAGTTATTGTATCATATGAGGGGTTTCCAAAATGGCCAAGAACTCCATCAAATTCCACTTGAGCCATGAGATATGACAATGGCAATATGCCTTGCTGAAAACTGTCAAGGCTAGGCAGAATTTTGCACTTTTGCTCTATTTGGAAAAATCAGATAATTCCAAGCCTTGTCATCACTTTGAACACATTTGAGGATCAAATCTAAAGGGAACAAACACTGATCCAAGCCTCCAAAGTCTTTGGAACAAGAAGTAGCATGCCAAACCTAGAAATCCCTAAAAGAGGGACAAGACTCCAATTTTGGATTGGAGCATTTAATGGATGCACCAAGGTGGCATGGACTAACACATTTGCAACCAAATTCAGTCAAGATTCATCCAACAACTAGGGAACCACAGCTCTGTGCTCTAACCTCTAGTCAATGGCTAGAGGAGACTTGGATTCTCATTGCTCAACATTGGCCAAACCTATGCAGCAGTTGCCATTCACTATTGATCCCAAAACAAACTTGCCCTACTATAAATAGAGCTTATTTATGCTAAGTTTGAGTACACCAAAGCCATCAAACATATGCTTTCCTCAAAATCACCTTCTCACTTCCAAATTTGCCTTCCAAAGCAAGTCACTATCGGGTTTTGAGTTTGAGAGCAATTCCAACCAAACCAATCACACACACACACACACACCTCATAAACATCATATAGAAGTGATCCAAACACTCACATAACATCTGGAACACCAAAATCACAAAATCACTAGCCAATTGCTCAAGCCTTTGACAGATTTGCAGTTGGGGTGCCATCTCAAGTTCCAGATCATTTCAATCCATTCCAAGCATCTAGACACACTCCATGGCACCTAGGGAAGCTATCCAGATCATTCGAACCTAGCTGTAACACCTCTAACCCAAAATGCGATCACCAGCTGCAAGAGGTGAGCATGAGCTCTTCTAACTCTATGATCCATGCATTTTTTGCTGCACAATAATTTGGCCATATGTTCATAATCATGCATAGAGTGTTTACCCTGAATCAATTGCTTTGTATGAATCGTGTATGGAATTTCTGAACCTTCATGCAGAATTTAGGGTTCTTGAGGTTTCTCTTTGATTTCTTATTCCATGCTTAAAATAAATGAAATTAAAGACTATAGACATGACCGTGAGGTTGAAATGAGTAGATTGATATGTAGATTGCATGATATAATCAAGTATTCAGTGAGATTGGATAGAAAACGCAAATATGCAGAAACAGAGGAAGGGCGCGTGTTCTTGCCATGTTCTTGGCGCCCTTTTTCAAATATTTGAATATTTGAATTTTGTGATTTTATTTAATTGATTCAAAAATTAATTTCTCTCTGAGTTTTAATGATTTTGAGTTGATTCTTTTTTTAATAATTCACAAAAATGTTAAAATATTTTATTTTACCAAAAAATCCCAAAAATATTATTTATTTCATATAATTGATATTTTTGCCAAGAATTAATATTTTAATTGTTTTTGACATTTAAAATATTTTTTCCTTCTTGATTTTGCAAATTTTAATGATTTCTAATCATTTTGTAGGTCAAAACATGATTTTTGAAACATTAATCCAAGATCACAATTTGTTTTCCACATGTTAAACAATTTTGATCATTTTAATTGAATTTTTTATTCAATTAAAATACATTTTGGAAACAAATTAGGGTTTTGATTAATTCAACCCTCATCAAACCTTTTAAAAACATTTTGGGCCTCTAATAGAGTGTAAGACCCAATCCTTTGTAAATACAAACATATTTTTGGGCCTCAAATGTTGTATAAGTCCCGTTGTATTTCAAAAGTTCGGCGCGATCATCGCTCGTTTAAAACAAACCATCTGGGCCTCTCCTCGAGCCATAATACCCATTCAAAATCATTTTGGGCCTCTAATAGAGTGTAAGACCCAATCCCCTTTTGAAACCAAAAACTTTTGGGCCTCAGTCATTGTATAAGACCCACGGTGTTTTCAAAACCTCGGCGCGATCGTCTCCCTTTTCAAAATAAACCCTGGGCTTCTCCTTGAGCTATAAGTCCCATATTTATTCACTTTCAATTATTTTGGGCCTCTTGAGAGAGTGTAAGACCCATCCCCTTGTACAAAAAATCTTTCTTGGGCCTCAGTCACTTGTATAAGTCCCTGTACAAAACGACAGTGCGATCACTGATAAAACCCTGGGCCTCTCCTTGAGCGGTAAGCCCCAATTTTCCTTTCAAAAGCAATTTCTCCTTTGATTTTGTAACATACTGTTATTTTCAATTTCTTTGTTGAACAACTAACCAAACAACATGGAAGCTCTACAACTGAGTAAGTGTTTACCTGCTTTCATTTACCGCTTTCATATGTATATAACTGTATTGTGGGGCTGTTTCATTATAAGTCTTCTTTCATAAACTCATATCGACTGTGTAATACTAGTATAGATATTTAGAGTTTCCCCGGCAACTACGTCTAGAACTAGACAAAACCTCGTCTCCTTACATCCGACGTTCTCCCGGATATTTCAACATAACCTAAACCATGAGAATTTTCTTTTACAATAATTTTAGATAACTAGATCTAAGAGATCTCCCCCTTGAACAGTTCATATACAGAAGGCCAATGTTCCAAGTGAAACCCCTTTTGGAACTGTTCATCAGCCTCCTCTTGGGCTTAGTGCAAGGACCCACAGGCTTCCTAAAAGCATCCCCGCCTCCTCTTGGGCGTTGTACAAGGACCCATCGGCTTCTTAGAAGTTTTCACAACCTCCTCTTAGGCTTCGTATAATGATTCTTCCTCCGGGAAGATAGCCTCCTCTTGGGATTCGTATAAATTGTCCCTTCGGCTTCTTAAAAGTATTTCTTGCCTCCTCTTGGGCTTCGTATAAATTGTCTTGACGACCTCTTAAAGGTATAGGAACAGAAATTAGTCATCTTAATAAAACAGTCTTTCAAAGAGTCTAGATCTTTCTACCGCGAACGTACTGTCTCTGGATCTCTCTTAAGCATAGTACAAAAGATAAAACTCTAGACTTGGACAGTCTAACCTCCTTGAGTCTCGAAGAAATTCTCAAGTTCCTTTCAAAAATAGGAAAAAACACCCGTAGACTTGGGCAGTCTCAATACCCTTTGGATTCTCCGTTTCCTTAAAAACAGGAAATAATCCCGGTCCTCAAATCAAATCCATGAGTACAACATTACCCATATAAGAAATGATTTTCTCTTTTAACCAACATACTGGACCTGTCACTCAACTGAAACAGTAACCCTAGCCTCCTCTTGGGCTTTGTACAATGATTCTCCCCAGCAGAGTTAACCTTTGCAGCCTCCATCTCTGGCTTCGTACGAGATACAAAATCACTCTCTTGTTGAGTATAAAAGACTCTCTTGTTGAGTCAAACATTTTTAGCCTCCATCTCGGGCTTCGTACGAGATACCAAATCACTCTCTTATTGAGGATAAAAGACTCTCTTGTTAGGTCAAACAATTTAGTCTCCATCTCGGGCTTCGTACGAGGTACAAAGACTCTCTTATAGAGTCAAACACCTTTAGCCTCCGTCTTGAGCTTCGTACAAGACACATACAAAATCACTCTCTTGTTGAGTCAACCCTTCCAGCCTCTCTCTCGGGCTTCGTACGAGACATATAAAAGCATCCTCTTGTTGGGTCAATAGCCTCCTCTTAGGCTTTGTATAAAGAAATCCCCATTTGATTCAATCAACCTTTTAGCATCAAATCATGCTTTGGTCTCAGCATACAAACATCAACAACTCCTTTTCCCTCGTCTAATTGCTGTAAGCGGCAAGCCTCTGGATTATTTACATCCACGCCACTCTCCCTCTTTTAGCATGAGAAATTCCTAAGGAAAGATGACATTGCTCTAAACTGAGTTAAAGTCTTCTCCTTCAGGTTAAAAATCCCCTATAAAGGAAATTATGGCATTACTGAAGTCACATATCCCAGTTAAAGTAATTCTCCTTTATAATCAGTCACCCAACAGTTGTGACAAACAGACCAAATACCCCTCTTTAGAGATGGCAAATTCTCTTTAAAGTCAACACCCTTTTAGCTTCACATCTTGGGCTTCGAACAAGATACAAATAAACCCTTCAGCTTCACATCTTGGGCTTTGAACAAGATATAAACCACCTTTAGCTTCATGTCTTGGGCTTTGAACAAGACACCAAAACACCATTTCCTCCCATAGAATAGGAGGAACTACGATCGCTCTGATTTCCCTATCCCGGGAATACGTAGGCATAAGATTGAAAAAAGAATCTTAGCGAGCACACTAATAAAAAAACCCCAAAGTCCCCTACCTCCATCCAATCTGGCGCAGGATCCCAACAAATTCCCCATGAACAGTCCCAATATTTCGTTCTGAAAAAAATAAGCTGAGAGGGGCCCACGAACTAAAGCCACATCTGTAAACTAACAATTTTGACTGTTTAACCTCAGTTTGCAAGCAGGGTTAGTTGGAGACATCTATTTCCCTTCCTTCATCAGCTTCAATAGGATAAAAAATGAATCGAACTATAGTAACAAAGCGATAGTGATTCGAAACCACAAAAAACGCGCTACACATCTGTTTGATGGCTTTGGTGTACTCAAACTGAGCACAAATGAGCTCTATTTATAGTAGATCAAGTTTGTTTTGCAAGCAATAGTGAATGGCAAATGCAGCAGAGGTTTGCCCAATGGTTGCATTTTGGAATCTCAAGTCTCCTCTAGCCATTGACTAGAGGTTAGCACACAGGCTGCTGGTTCCCTAGTTGTTGGGTGAATCTTGACTGAATTCAATTAGAGGAAGCTCAGTCCATGCCACCTCTAAGCATCCATTAAATGCTCCAAACCAATATTGGAGTCTTGTCCCTCTTTTAGGGTTTTCTAGGTTTGGCATGCTACTTTTGGTTCTAAGGACTTTGGAGGCTTGGAGATCAGATCACCCCCCTTGGATTTGATCCTTAGATGTGTCCAAAATGATGACAAGGCTTAAAATTCGCGTGGCACAAGAAATGTGCACATCTGTCCTGAAACCTGTCTTAAAAATCAGCTGCAACAAGCCTTGTTTATAAAATCCACAACTTCTTGCTCAAGAATGATAAATGGCTGTTCCAGGACTTTATGGAAAGCTGAGATGACATACTTCAACTTTGATGTTTGACCCTATACTTGTTTCAACTTGGATCATGGAGAAAAACATCCTTGAAGTTGGGACATTCTTGCTGGAAAAATATTATTGATGTCCTATGAAATGTTGAAACATTTGACAACTTTGAACATTAACAATTCCAAAATCTAATCACTTATATCTTTTAATCCACTATGATATTTTGAGTTAAAATGAATTGCACCTTTGATGCTTGTCCTGCATGGTGACAAAGCTTCAAAATTGTGTGGCACAAGAAAAAGTGCACAAAATCTGTCCTAAAAAACAGCTGCAGTAAGCCTTACTGTAAAGTCCATAACTTCCTACTCGAGTATGATAAATGGACGTTCTACAACTTTCTGGAAAGCTGAGATAACGTACGTCATCTTTGATGTTCAAGTTTTGTGAATATAAGACTTGTAAAGTTGTCAAAAATGACCTTGAACTTGTGTGTTCAAATCTGTCCTAAAAGCTGTCATGAAAATTCTGTTTCATCAATGCCTTTTACAGAGATCATAACTTTCTGCTCGAGAATGATAAATGAGCTTTCTAGGACTTTCTGGAAAGGTGAGATTACGTACTTCAACTTTGATGTTAAAGGTTTGGCTTGAATCAACTTGGATCATAGAGAAAAACATCCTTGAAGTTGGGACATTCTTGCTGGAAAAATATTAATGATGCCCTATGAAATGTCGGAACATTTGACATTAAGAATTCCCAACTTTGATCACTTATATCTTTTAATCCTTATGATATTTTGAGTTCATTCCTTCTACAATGTTGAAGTATCAAATACCCTCTTTAAAAGTAGCTCTTACGCAAAATCAATGGATGCTTGGATCAATAGTTACAACCTTGAAAAGTTGTGCACTTGAACATGATTTTAACTTAGAAAAAATTTCTAAGTTTCTATCAATTTGATCAATTTTGCAATTTTCCATGATTTCTTGATTTAAATTTGATCAAATTAAATCATCCATCATATTTTCTTGAGTAATGGCCTGTGAAGCTCAAAGTTGACCAAAAGTCAAACTTTGACTTTCTGCGTCAGTTGACTTTGTATTAGATGAACTTGAGGCTTGATCCACTTGAAATGTTACACTCTTGTGCTTAATTCTTGATGTGGGAGACCTCTTGATCCTTTGTGGATATTTGAGAGGTTAGACAAGTTGAAGATCTTGTCATTCCTTGATTGATCCTTTGTCTAAATGCTCTGAGAGGGCTTGGAACCCTAATTCTTTGAGTGTAGAGAATGCTCACCCATATTTGGGGAGACTAATGAGTATGAAAGTTCATCCATATTGTGATGATGATTTGCACAATGATGGTAAATCTTAGTGGTTAAAATTTGGGGTATGATACAAAGGCAATGGGGTTGTTTCCGGTGGTGTGAGTAGCAGAAGCAGTAGCAGTTGCAGAGGAATCCATTGGAATGAAGGGTGAGTAAGCTTTTGAGAGCAAGCAAATCTGGAAGAAGAAGAAACTGTGGGAAAGAGGCGAAAAAGAAAGCCAGGCGTGTTTTAGGAGTATTTATAAGGAAAATACATGCAACTAAAAGGTCAAGAACTGTTCCGATTCTACAGTTAGTGGGGGTAGTTTCGAGACCCATAACTTAGGACGAGACTAACCATCACGACATTTCTTGGAAATAGTGGCGCAGAAATGTACCATCATCACATCAGACTGCGAGTGACACGTGGTTGAAATTTGACAGAAGACAAAACGATGGTTATTGGGTCGAAACCAAAGCACTGTCAAAATCTCGCAGAAAATAAAAATGCCAAGTTTCTCAGTCGACACAGTGCTCAGTCGAAACTGGTCTTTTGGGAGGTGGGGGTGAAGATAGGCTAGGCTAGGCTAGGCTTTATAAGGCCTGGGCCTGGCCTACGATAAACTTAATAGGCCTGAGCCTGGCCTATGGCCTATTATAGGCTCTCTTTTTTGGCCTGACCTGGCCTTTTTAAAAGCCTGGCCTGGCCTGAAAGCCTATTTACAAGCCTTATTCTCATTATGGTTCTCAATTATTCCATATTACTTAAGAAGCTTTATAGGCTGACCTATATATACATATATAGGCCGACCTATTTAGCCTTTGTTCTAACATATATGCATATATAGATCAATATATGTATCATTTTTTCTAATATATATGCATATATAGGACAACCTATTTAGCATATCTTTAATATATATGAAAATATAGGCCAGCCTATAAGGCTTCATAGGCATTTTTAATAGCCTAAGCCTGACCTATTTAATTAAATAGGCTTTCAAAAAAGCCTAAGCCTGTCCTTTTTATTAAAAAACCTGGTCTGACCTGGCCTTAAGTAGGTTAGGCTATAGGCCCCTGTAGGCCGGCCTGGCCTATTCCCACCCCTATTGGGGGGGAAATTTGTTAGCTGAGAGATTTCGACCAAACATGGGGAACGAAGAGATGGTGAAAAAGCCAGCAAGCAGTTTGACTCCAAGAGAAGGAATGGTGAGGAAACCAGAGTACAGGTCGACACGAGTGAAAGGGGCGTCAGAAGAAGACTTAGAGGCGAGGCTGTTGAAGGGTGTCGATTAGTGGCCTATGAAACCAACACAAAGCTGATAAGTCTTTGAGTGGGAAAATTTGAAACGCTGAGAACGTGGGAAGTTATAAAGATGGTGAGGCGACACGTGTCACAACCAGGGCCAATCTTGGGAGGAGAACAGTTATTTTTTTGTCTTATTTAAAGCAATAGTCATTTCTGTTTTGGGGGTCACATTTGTAACATTGCAGAAGGGATACACTCTGAGTACTAAGCGTTAAGAGAAACAAGTTTACTCCCACAAAATGTATGATAATGTCCACACTTCTTTTTTAAAGCAATTTACATGATCAAAATTTAAGTTATCTTGCCATTTACCTATCTATTTTTCCCTTTTTATTTTATTCATCAATTCGCACCTTTTTGTTTTTCAAGTTGTTTTCACTTTCCTCTAAATCAAAAGCCATCCTATCAACAAGACTTATACTTCGACCATCTGTTCTGGGATTCTGTGGCCGATCCCACAAGTAAACTTGCGATAGAAGGCCAGCGGTAGTTCGCGCGAGAATCGCGTGCGAACAGACGGTTCCCCTTAAAAGAAGAAACAATCAAAAGTTTTTTGGCCGGTGCATTTTTTTGGAAGTTTCATTCCTCATTTAATGTTCTTATTGAATTGACCTGCGTTATTTTCAATGGTTCATTACATCCTAAGGTAAACGCTCGGGTATATAAAGGTGGTTCTTGGCTTCGACTTGTCTTAGGTTGTCTTTTCTGTTGTGCTGGGTTCTCATAGGATTTATCTGCTTTTGGGTTTGTTCAGTTTGGGTATGGGTCTGTCTTAGACATGTTTGTCAATTTTTGGCTAAAAAGGGGGAGAAAAGTACAGGGGTTGAGTTTGACCTTGCAGTTGGTTTGCAAGGATGTTGGATAGAATGTTCTGACATTCTATCTGAGTTTAAAGTTTCTCTTCTATTCTGAGTCATTCCTTCGTGTCCTGTGATCTGAGTTATGAACACATTCGTGCCCTGTGTTCTGAGTTACTCAGGCGAGGAAGTATAGATTCTTGAGTAAGGGGGAGCTTTCTAGAGGGGGAATGTGTTTGAAATGAGGGTTCTTTGATAAACTCTTTCAGACTTCCTTCTAGCTTCTTTAGGAGTCTCAACTTCTTTTCTCGACCCTTTTTCAACTTCACTCACCCTAGGTTTATTATGCAAAAGGAGTTTTAGCCAAAATTTGTCAAAAGGGGGAGATTGAAAGCTCATGTAGTTTGACTAAATTTTGGTTAAAACTTGATGAAGAACAAGATGATCAAACATGAAGAATTCTGCCAGAAAACAAAGATGTCGAATGAAATGTCCTAGCATGAAGACTCGACATCTGGACAAATACAACAGGTTGTTTTAATGTTGTTCCAATATTCGAGGCTCGGTTTGCAGTGGATCAAGGATAAAAGATCTGAAGCCTAAGACAGAAGACTATAAAAGGAAGACCAAGACCTAGGATAGAGATATACTTTTAGGAATCCTTATTATAATATTTGAAAAGTAGAAAATTGGGTTTAGGGTTTTGAGAGTCATAGGCTTTCTTGTGTTGTAAGTCTCCCTTTATATCAGTTTGACACAATGTGGTAGACATAGATGAATATACAGATTCAGAAACCTTTAGGTAATGAATTGTATATTGTTCTTGGATGAAGCTTTGAAGCAAATCCAAGTTGTGTTGTTAGTCGAGAATGCTCGACTGAACTTTGCCTTGAAAGAGGTGTCTTTCAAGTAGGATGATGTAGTTGTTGTCGATTGTAACTGTTAGATAATATCAGGTTATGATTTAGGAAGTGAGATGGGTTTCTCTTATCAATTAGATGTGACTTCTAACGATAAAGTCTCCATTGGGTAGTGATAGGTAAACCAGAGGTTTTTTACATAAAACTATACTACTGATATTGAATTCTTCTTCCTGGCTTGGTAGCCCCTGGATGTAGGTGATTTACACCGAACTGGGTCATCATATTCTGTGTTGTTTATCATTCTGCAATTTACAGTTCAATTTTGATTAACATGTTGTAATAGATGTCGAAACATATGTCTTGCTGCTGTAGCCGATATCCAGAATACCTGCTTGTTTATTCAGCCATTGTTTTAAAGTTATACAGAGAACAATGTCATGACATGTGTTAGAACATCTGCTATCTGCTATGCCAGAATTTTAAAAGGGATTTTTCTTTACATTTTATATGTGTCTCTCAAATTTTATACATTTTTTAAAATTATCTCTTTTTCCTGTTGAGATAGTAAAATTCGAATGAACCATATATGCTTGTTCGTATAATTCAATTTTGATCAACCTCTAATCCAGTTTTAAAAAATTGTCAGTTGAAATTGTTATAATTTACCTTGTGTGGTATGTTTATGTTCCGGACTGGACCAATTACTAGGCATGGCCCAATCCACTTCCGCTCCCAGAACGGCCCAATTGCCTAAATCCAGCCAATTGGGGGCAGCTTTTACCTTTCTGCCCCCTTACTGGGCAAATATGGTCGGAAGAACCAAGGGTCACTTGCTCTTCCTCGGTAATTCCTGCCCGTCATGCATGATTCCATCATCCAGAAACAGTCACGACACCCATGCCCAGAACTGCATCATTGCCCGTAGCAACGGCTAGTTTCAGGCACCTCTGCCCGTCCTAACGGCTAGTTTCTGGCAGTTACCTATTCTTCGGGAAACAATTATTTCACCTCGAAAATAGGGACCGTTGGCCACGCGCTGACGGCACTATAAAAACCCTTTCATTTGAGAGGGTCAGGTATTCCAAATCATCCTACAAAATACATACTTTGTACTTGCCTTTCTCTTTCTCTCATGATTCTTACTTCAACATCGGAGTGCCTTGCAGGTACACCCCTTTCTCATCACTCACACCCAGCATCACAAACATCATCCTTGGCCCAACCCAGGTTCTGATCAGCCATCAAGATTAGTGGCGTCGTCGGTGGGAAACTTGTTATCCCCGTCTAACATCCCTCGTAGATTCAAGACCAAAACAACATTTTCTCTCTCCAAGATTCCGATCATGGCAAGCCAAGATCACGTTCATGATGCCCGTAATTCCGCTATTCTCCCCGTCAGCAAGATTGATGCTGAAAGAGCTGCACCTTTCCTTGGAGGCGACGTCCATCATCTGAGAGACGGAGCCACCACGTCTCCCTCCCCTACTCACGCTGATCATGTTACGGATCATCCCCATCTGGACCGCCAACCAGTTCCTGTTCCGCCCAACGTCGACCTGGCCGTGGCGGCCCTTCTTGAAGCTCTCAACAAAAAAACCTCTTAATCCTCCAACAAAACATGAGGATTGAGGCCCTAGATGAGTCATCCCGACCAAGATCCCCTTCACCGAGGAAAGAGCGTCGACGATCCCAAAGCCCACCTCCCCGACGTGAAAAGGACCACCGAGCATAGCCCGAACCAGAACCTCTCGCCTTCAGGAAGCATATCACATCTCCCTGCGGAGCAAGTACTCCCCAGAGCCAAGAGGACCAGGAGAGACCAGCGTACGCCTCCGCCCAGACCCAAGGGCCGGGCTCAAACCCCGTCTCCACACATAAATCACCGTCCTGTTCTTGAGCGAAGCACCCGCTCCACGTCCTGGACCAGTAGTAGCAGCGACGACGAGCCCCATGACCTATTGTCTCAAGAGATAATGGCCATGAGCCTCCCAAAGGGACTGGAGAAACCACCGTCTTTGGGCACCTACGACGGTACAACGGATCCCGACGAGCACATCGAAGATATCGATACTCTACTGTTAGATGTCAAACATGCTATATATTTCTTATTAATACTTGACATTTTTCAACTATTTTATGTTTAATTATGGATTTTATTCTTGAATTGTTGTTATTCTTCAAATATTGTGAAATTACCTTTGGTGCTTGTAATATGTGTGTTATTGTGAAGGAAAAGGCACTACTTTATCAAAGATGTAAGACACAAAGAAAGGATCCAAGTTGCCAAAGAAAGGAAGAAAACATCAGCAAGTTCGCAAAGCGAACTTGCCAGCGAATGTTCGCTTTGCGAACATCCGGCGAAGCTCCAACGAATGGTCCCAAACTTTGGGGAAGTAAGAAAAGGAACTAAAGTCCGCTTTGCAAACATCCTAGCGAATGTTCGCTGATTCATCACTTTGCAAAGACCTGGAGAAGGACACCTTGGATGAGGCAGTAGCTAAAGGGGCCTAAGTTCGCTTTGCGAACTTGTAGGCGAATAGTTTACTTTGCGAACAAAAGTTTGCATTGCGAACTTATGCAGAACTTCTGAGGCAGTTTAACTTATCAGAGGCACCTCAGGTGCCAATTTAGTAGTTCGCTAGGCGAACAAAAAGTTCGCAGTGCGAACTAGACTGATTTCAGGTGTACTATAAAAGCACTTTATGTAATTTCTTGGGATCATAACCTCATTTTATCACACCAAAACCTAAGTTTCTGATATTTCTTCATCTAAGAGAGATCTTTCACATTGAGAAGCTAGATTTGCATCTGATCTCGATTATTCGACGCGGATGCTTTTTCATTTCCTTCCGAAACTTCTGAAACAAGCTACCATGAATATGTGTAGCTAAACACATCTTGTGTCAAGATTAGTGGTAGGTAATCCTTCATTTTGTATTTATTGATCTTGATTGTAGTGTGTGAACTTTTTTGATGATAAATATAGGTGAAAAACTTTGTTTGTATGGTTTATATTTTGTTTTAGTTCATGATTGAGAAATATGTTCTAAAACTTGACCTAAGTTTCAATCCATCAACAATCATGAGGCTAGAGATAGTTTTGAAAGTTGATGTTTATGAATATTGATCTTGAATGTTATCATACTGATAGTTTGAGTGACAGATCATCAAAGGATCAATATGATAAATCCCATAACAAGTGTTAGAGATAAACTTGTTGAGAGGATATGTGATTATATTCATCGTTAACAAGTTCACATCCTTTATCGAGTAAATACGTATCAAACGGATTATCGGACCCTAATCTTGGCATGCTTTTACCAAATATTTAAAACCAAATTTCTTTACCATTACTACTAAATTCTTATGCAAACGATCCAATACAAAACAACCAAACTCTTTGTTACTTTAAAAGTTTAAAACGATTTTGATTATAGAACGACGACAATACACATACAATCCTTGTGGAGACGATAAAACATCCCCCAAAATACTATTCAACAAAATGGCGCCGTTACCGGGGATTGTTGTTTGATATTGCAAGAATTGTAATAGTTGTTAAGTTTTAAGCTTGTATAACTTTTTCTTGTGCTTGTTAATTTGTTTGGCTAACTGTGCAGACTTTGTTTATGTGAGGGAAGTTACCCGCAGATCAACTTCTTTTAGATCCTGAGATTGAAAGAACTGCACGTAAGTTAAATAGAAAAACTAGGCAGAGGAGGCAACTTGCTAAGGAAAGATGAGAACGAGGAGAAAGTTCAACTTCGACACCAACACCACAGTTAACGCCAACCATGGCTGCACCACCACCACTACCACCTGCTTCAACACCTTGTGTTAATAGTCCGAGGCATACAACTCAGTTCGCACGTAATGTCCATAATGGCCGGCACTCTGAAATGAAGACGGGCATCCTTGCTCTTCTATACCAGAATCCATTCACCGGTATGAATAACGAGGATCCTTTTACTCATTTGACCAAATTCTATGAAATTGCGGGTGCGACTGGAGTTCCAGAAGCTGAAGAAGATTCTTTGTTCAAGAGACTATTTCCGAATTCCCTAATTGGGAAGGCAAAGGAATGGACTAATCAACTGCTATTATGACGGACTGGAACATGTTAGAAGAGAAGTTCTTTGAACTATTTTTCCTCATAATCGTTTCATGGAAGCGAAAACGGCGATTGCGATTTTCTCACAAGGTGGGAATGAGTCTCTCAACGAAGCTTGGGAGAGATTCAAGTCCATGCTTAGAAAATGCAAAGGGCGCGGTTTTGATGAGCTCACGAAAGTGCATATTTTCAGAAATGGTCTTCAAATGGTTCACAAAACATTATTGGATCCTACCACTGGTGGATCTTTAATGACTAAAAGCGCCGACGAAGCCATTTCTATCATAGACAAGATGGCACTAAACGGCCATCAAGGGAACCATAATCGTGGCCAATCTCAAAAGAAACCAGGAGTGCTAGAATTGGGGACGAATGATGCAATTCTTGCTCAGAACAAATTGCTATCTCAACAAGTTAAGTTGTTAACGCAACAAATGTCAAAGCTCCATCAACAGATTAAAGAGATGCATGAGTTACCGAACAAGAATGTGCAAATAGCCATTTGTGAGCTATGTAAAGGAGATCACCCCACTGGCTATTGTCCTCCGGTTGATGAAGAAGCAAATTACATGAATAATCAAAATCAACAACAAGGTTATCAAAGGCAACAACCTTATCAAAATCAACAAGGATACCAACCATGAGGAAATTATCAAAATCAACAAGGATACCGACAAAATCCTTATCAACCCGCACAACCTCAAGGTGGGAGTTCCAAGCTTGAAGAAACTCTAGACCAATTCATTAAAATGTCCATGGCTAACCAAAAGACAAATGAAGCATCAATAAAAACTCTTGAGAATCAAGTTGGGCAACTTGCAAAACAAATGACCGATCAACAATTGGGGCCATTTTTTCCGCAAATACTCAAACCAACCCGAAGGAGCATTGCAAAGCTATTGTCACTAGGAGTGGAAGAGAGTTGGGTGAAGGAGAAAAAAATGAAAAAAATGTTGATGTGAGTTTGGATGAGATTGTGGAGGAAGAGAAAGATGATGAGGTAGTAGTTGAAAAGAATAATAAGGAAGAAGTTGAAAAAGAAAATGAGAAGTTAGTTGAAAAAAATAACCTTGAGAAAGTGAAGGTAGAAGAAAAAAAAGAAGAGTCAAAAAGGGGAAGGAGATAGTGAATCCTATTCCTATCCAAAATCTACCTTACCCTCTTGTGCCCACCAAGAAAGACAATGAAAGGCATTACACTCGTTTCATGGACATATTCAAACAATTGCAAATCAACATTCCATTTTCCAAAGCGCTTGAGCAAATGCCGAAATATGCTAAGTTCATGAAAGATATTCTTACAAAGAAGCGAAGATATTCGGAGCCAGAAATAATTATCCTTGATGCAAGTTGTAGTACTATAATACAAAGAACTCTACCAAAGAAAGAAGTCGATCCGGAGCGTGTCACTTTGCCGGTAACGATTGGTGATATGTATGTTGGCAAAGGCTTAATTGATTTGGACTCAAGCATCAACTTAATTCCATTGTCTATTGTGAAGAGGCTTGGGAACATTGAAATGAAAGCAATTCGAATGACATTACAATTGACCGAAAAATCTACAACTCATCCTCATGGATTGGCTCAAGATGTATTGGTTAAGGTTGATAAATTTTCCTTTCCGGTTAACTTTTTTGTGATTGATATGGAGGAAGACAAAGATGCTCCATTGATTCTTGGACGCCCTTTTATGAAGACAGCTCGAATGATGATTGATGTTGACGACAATCTTATGAAAGTAAGAGTTCAAAACGAAGAAGAGTGCTTTAATCTTTTTGAAGCAATGAAGCATTCTCAAGATAAGCATGATAGTTTCCGTATTGATGCAACGAAAGAAGCCATAATGGAAGTCTCAAAGCAAGTTCATATAGAAACTCCCTTGGAAAGAGCTCTTGATGACTCATTTGAAATATTTACCATTGAGGAAGAAAGGGCACTTGAAGAGTGCTTTAAGGAACTTGAATCTTTAAAAGAGTTACAACCACGGGAAAGTGAAATGGAAGTGTTGAAGAAAGAGGTGAGTGATGATAAATCTCAACTTGAATTGAAGGTGTTGCCTTATAATTTGAAGTATGTGTTCCTTGATGAAGGTTGTAACAAACCTGTTATCATTAGCAACATTTTGACTGACAAAGAGGAAAACCGTTTGATTCAAGTTTTGAAGAAGAATCAACAAGCTATAGGTTGGGTTTTTTCTGATCAAAAGGGAATTAGTCCGGCCTATTGCATGCACAAAATCTTAATGGAAGAGGATTTCAAAGCGGTAGCTCAACCTCAACGCCGTTTGAATCCTACGAGGAAGAAAGTGGTGAGAAAGGAAGTTGTTAAGCTATTGGATGCCGGAATGATTTATCAAATATCCGATAGTCCATGGGTGAGTCATGTGCAAGTTGTGCCTAAAAAGGGAGGAATGACCGTTATTAGAAATGAAAAAAATGAATTGATTCCGACGAGAACTATAACAGGTTGGATAACGTGTATCTATTATAGGAGGCTTAATACCGCTACTAGAAAAGATCATTTTCCACTTCCGTTTATGGATCAAATGCTTGAGAGATTGTTGGGTCAAGAACTTTATTGCTTCTTAGATGGATATTTCGGTTATAACCAAATCTCGATTGATCCGGAAGACCATGAGAAGACGACGTTCACTTGTACCTTTGGAATTTTTGCTTACCGGAAGATGCCTTTTAGCTTGTCCAATGCACCAACAACTTTTCAACGGTGTGTACAATCCATTTTTTCTGACCTTATTGAGAAAACGATGGAAATGTTCATGGACGACTTCTCCGTGTTCGGAGCATCTTTTGATATATGTTTGAAAAATTTGGAGACCGTTCTTGAACAGTGTGTGGAAACAAACTTGGTGCTAAATTGGGAGAAGTGCAACTTCATGGTAACAGAGGGGATTGTGCTTGGCCACAAAGTCTCCTCTAAAGGCCTTGAAGTGGATCAAGCTAAAATTGAAGTGATCGAGAAGTTGCCACCTCCAACCAATGTCAAAGGAATCCGGAGTTTTCTAGGCCATACGGGCTTTTATAGGCGGTTCATCAAAGACTTCTCCAAAGTTGCAAGACCTTTGAGTAATCTACTCAACAAAGATAAGTCTTTCTTCTTTGATAATGAATGTTTAAATGCCTTTCAAATTTTAAAAGAAAAACTCATCACCGCACCCATAATCGTTGCTCCTAATTGGACTTTAAATTTTGAATTGATGTGTGATGCAAGCGATTATGCCGTTGGTGCGGTGCTTGGGCAATTAAAGACCAAAATTTTTCATGCCATACATTACGCGAGTAAAGTTCTAAATGAGGCACAAGTGAATTATGCCACCACAGAAAAAGAATTACTCGCTATTGTGTATGCCCTCGAGAAATTTCGGTCTTACTTGATTGGTTCAAAAGATGTAGTCTACACTGACCACTCGACCATTAAATATCTGCTTACCAAGCCGGATTCAAAGCAAAGGCTAATCTGGTGGATCCTTTTGTTACAAGAATTTGATTTGGAAATTCGTGACAAGAAGGGGTCTGAAAAATTGGTAGCAGACTATTTATCCCGGTTGGTCAATGTAGAGGTAACACACCGAGAAAATGAGGTCCGAGAAGAGTTTTTGGATGAAAAACTATTTCGAGTACAAGTTAGACCTTGGTTTACAGATTTTACTAACCACAAAGCAACCGGATTTATACCGGAGGATCTAACTTGGAATCAAAGACGGAAATTCTTATCAGATGCTAACTTCTATGTTTAGGATGAGCCATATCTGTTTAAGTTAGGAGGTGATAATTTGTTGAGAAGGTCTGTCACTCTTGACGAAGCTAAAAGTATCCTTTGGCATTGTCACAACTCGTCATATGGAGGGCATTACAATGGTTTAAGAATGGCAACAAAAGTCCTCCAATCGGGCTTTTATTGGCCAACATTGTTTAAAGATGCAAACCTCCATGCGAAAAGTTGTGACATATGCTAAAGAAGTGACGGGATTTGAAAATGGGATAAAATTCCCTTGCAAACAATTTTGGAAGTAGAGGTTTTCGATTGTCAGGGTATTGATTTTGTTGGACCATTCCCCCCATCTTTTTCAAACGAGTATATTTTGGTTGCGATTGACTATGTTTCCAAGTGGGTGGAAGCAATTGCGTCACCGAGGGCCAATGGCAAAACGGTGATAATTTTTTTAAAGAAAAACATATTCTCCCGTTTTGGCACCCCTCCTGTGTTGATTAGTGATGGAGGATCGCACTTTTGCAATGCACAACTCAAAAAGGTCTTAGAGCACTATGGTGTAAAGCACAAGGTTGCAACTCCTTACCACCCGCAAAATAACGGTCAGGCCAAAGTGTCAAATAGGGAGGTAAAAAGGATTTTAGAAAAGACCGTGTCAAGCTCTCGAAAGGATTGGTCGCAAAAGTTGGATAAGGCTTTGTGGGCGTATCACACCGCTTACAAAGCTCTAATAGGCTTAACTCCTTTTCAAATGGTTTATGGCAAGATATGTCATTTACCAGTTGAATTGGAGCACAAAGCTCTTTGGGCATTGAAACTGTTAAACTTTGATCCGAACTTGGCCGGAGAAAAAAGGAAGGTTCAATTACACGAATTGGAAGAAATGAGGAATAATGCGTACCATTCGAGCAAGCTTTATAAGGAGAAAGTAAAAGGATATCATGACAAGAAGTTTTCTCAGAAAGAATTTCAGGTCGGCCAGATGGTTCTTTTATTTAATTCCCGTTTGAAAGTTTTTTCGGGAAAATTGAAATCCAAATGGTCTGGACCGTTTTTAATTAAGGATGTCAAGCACTATGGTACTATTGTTATAGAGGACTTGCAGAAGAAGGAAAGTTGGACTGTGAATGGCCAACGACTGAAAATCTATCTCGGAGGAGAAATTGATCGAGAAAATTGTGCAGTGTTTCTAGATGATCATTGAGATCATCTTGGACCGTCGAGCTCAAACGACGTTAAAGCGCTAGTTGGGAGGCACCCCAACATTGTAAGTATTTCTGTTTTTTTTTTTACTATTTTGATGTATTAAGTTGTTTGGAGTTGGAATGTAGTGTGGTAGTAGCTTGCATAAAAATTTCAAAGTTCTGTCTTGTTCGCTGGCTAGTTTGCTTTGCGAACCTGGGGCGAGTGTTCGCTGGCCAGTTCGCATTGCGAACTTAGCGAGACGGACACAATTTTGTCTGCTACCACCTCATTAACAAAAGGGGTTTTATAATGTGTGGGCCAGAGACTTGGGCCCATGACCCACTTATTCTGATTTTGAGAGGTAGCCCTACACTCACATTGCCACTCTCACATTCTCCCTCTCTCACAAACACTCACACAACTTTGAACTCTCTCACGTGCTCTCTATTTCTTAATTCTCTCACGAATTTGTCCGAGTTCTCAACAAGTACATGTTTGATTCTCTTTATCTCTGTTAATTTTTTATTAGAATATGTGGTTAGGTTAGGATAACATTAGAGACCAATTGATTCTAGGTTTAAGAGGTATCAATGCACCTCTAGTTGTAGTGCTTCTTTGTTACTGCATATTGAAATTTTATCAAGCATTATGAGTAGAGTTGTATTGTGAAAAAAGTATGATGTTAGAAAAGTTGGGAAGCTGTTAATTTTGAAAAGAATTCGCAGGTTCGCCACTAGTTCTCTTTGCGAACCTGGGGCGAACATTCACCATAACTTCGCTTTGCGAATCTGGGGCGAATGTTTGCCAGGACTTCGCTTTGCGAACTTCAGGGCGAACAGACCATATTTCTGAATTTTTTTACTATTTCTGTTTGGGATTCTGATCTACTGCTTTGTTCCTTATCTAATGAACTATTTTGCTGGCTGGTTGTTGTTTGTCTGATGGTTTTTGCAGATGGCTCCAAAAGTCATTCCATCAAAAAAGAGAAAGACCGGAAGCTCTACACGACCGTCTCCAATTCAGTTCGATAACATATGTTTCAAAGGGACAAAACAGGCTGCACAGTACTCTACTCTAGAGAGAAGGATGATCTTACCTGAGAAAAGATTCAATTTGAACCCACAAGGCAGCTATCGGGCGGTAGCTGGACTCCTTGAAAGAAAAAAATGGGGGAAGTTGATTAAACCTGTGGATAGCATCATGTTGAATGTCCAAATTGATGTGGCCAGGATTATTGCTGATGATATGAAGGCTATTGTGGAAAATGGCCTTGGTTTAGCTTCGAGGAAGAACTACCCTCTTGCCTTTCCTTGTCTTATCATGGCCCTTTGTGTGGATGCGGGGGTGAATGTCCCCACACGCCGTCAAGTAGCCATCATGGCTGCTATTGATGTCCGGTATGTGGATAAATTTTCTAAACTAAAGGGGTTCCGAGGTGAGTCTTCAGGTGCAGGTACTGATGCTGGCACAGGTGCTGGTGACGGGTCGAGTGGTTCTGGTTCTCAAGGTTATTACCCGTATCAGCAGGAGATATGCCAATACAATTGGGACTGGATGGCGGCTTCTCAGCGAGCCATGATAGATTTACATGATTCTATGTAGGTATTACAGCTGCTGATCCGTGAGCCCTCCGTGGATCACTCCATGATGACTAGGGAGCAATTCTTAGCTCATGCTAGTTGACCTGAGGCCAAACCAGTGTTTGGAGGGGGAGAAGAGGCTGCTGGTGAGCCTGAGGATGTCGATGCTGATGCGGAGGATGATAAAGATGATGAGGTTGTAGCGGTATCTGGATCTGAGTCTGGTTCTGAGGAGGAGGAGATTGAGGTTTCCGGTTCTGAGTCCGAAGAGGACTAATTTTGATGATGTCATTTTGTACTTCCTTTGATCTTCAAAGTGAATTTTTCTTATTATTATGCTTTATGTATTAGTTTTTAGTATTGTACTTTATCCACTATGTGGATTATTTTGGGATATTTTGATGTACTTTGTACCCTTATGAGGTACTAATGACTTTTGTTGGTGTTTCAACACCATGACACTATATTGCTATTATTATGCGTATTTTGTTTTTCAGTTAAATTTTTTTCAGTTTTCATTTTATTTTAGTTTTTATTATTGTATTATGTTGGTATGCTTGTGGAATCTTAATGTTTCCAATCTTTGGATGTGGTTTTGAAAGAAACTTCTAGGTTGGTGTTGTTGTTCATCAAAGAAGATTCTTCCAAGTTTGGATGGCAATGATAGTATTTTAAGCATTTAATTGTTGGCAAGGTACATGGTTACCTATTTCTAGGATTTATAATGTGTTAGAAATTTTTGTCTTTGTGCAAATGAAATTGTGTTTCTTGTTACAACTTTATTGATTGCTTATGTCACTTAGGTCCAAAAACCAAAATGGTGAGAAACCTCCATGGTCTATTAAATGCATAGGATTGCTGATGGATTTTGTTTTATACTTTTAATTCATGCTTTATCTTGTGATTTGTGTGATTTTGTGGAAGCATTAGAAATGATCAAGGCATTTGTTGATAATGAGCACAACCATTCCCAAACAGTGATTTACCCGTGAGTAGTGAGTATTGTCATACCCCAAATTTTGACCACTTAGATTTCCCATCATTGTGAAAATCATCATCATAATATGGATGTACCTTCATGCCTCATCAATCTCCTCAAGGATTGTTGAGCATTCACTACCATCAAGAATTAGGGTTTCAAGCCCTCTCAGAGTTCTTAGACAAAGGATCAATCAAGGAATGACATGATCTTCAACTTTCTAACCTCTCAAACATCCACAATGGATCAAAAGGACTCCCACTTCAAGGATCAAGCACAAGGTTGCTCCCTTCTAGGTGGATCAAGTCCCAAGATCGACAGTGTCACCAAATTAGGGTTTTGGTCGACCAGGACCTCCAAATGGAAAATTTTCATCTGGGCACAAGCCAATGATCCAAAACATAACCTAATATACTTCATGGGACCTCATGGACCCAATCATCAAGTCAATTTTGCCTCAGGGGATGCATTCATAAAAAATCAGGAATTAGGGTTTCTTGACCTAATTCACCCCTAAGTAGACTTTTAGGGTAAATCATGAGCCAAGACCTCAAGAGAGGGTTTGAGGGTCTCTAATGAACTATATTGATCCATTTGGAACAATGGATTAATCCAAGAAGCTTGAGCAACAAGTCTTAATTTCATCTGCACCACAATTAGGGTTTCGCGAGGAAAGTCAACTGTAACTTTGACTTTTGACCAGGACATGCTCCCAAGCCCTAAGACATGATTCAATATACCCTATGACACCCATGGAACATGTCCATCAAGTTTGATTTAGATCAAGGACATGATTTCATGAAGAATTGCACAGTTTGGAATTCATCTGATAAAAAGTCAACTGTGCACAAAAGTCAACTTTGACTTTTTGAAAATTTTCACCAAAATGGATTTTTAACCCCAAAATGATGTTAATGTATGATTTGAATCATCATTCATCAAGAAAAATCAAAGAAAGTGGGATAACTTGTAAAAGGGGTAACCATAAAAACTTAGAAAAATTTCTAAGTTATGGAAAAAGTGACACTAATGTGCCAACTTTGGAGGACCATAACTCCTAAACCACAAGGCCCTTGTTCCCCATTAAAATCTTGATTTGTGGATCTCATTGCCCTCTACAAAAGCTTCATGCTGACCTATGTCCAAATTCCTCATGGATTTTGAGTTATGGAGTGATCAAAATCAAGAAAAGTCACTTTGTTCCAACACTTAGTGAAAATTTCACTAAGTCAGATTTTACCCTACTTTTTGCCAAATGTAGGGGGATTTTTCACTTGGATTCAAAAGAGATCAAATCCAAACATGTTCAAATAGTTGTTGTATCATGTAAGGGCTTTCCAAAATGACCAAGAACATTACCAAATTCAATTTGATTCATGAGATATAACATTGGCAAGTTGCCTTGTTGAAATCTGTCAAGGCAAGGCAGATTTTGCATTTTTGCTCGATTTGCCAAAATCAGCCAAATCCAAATGCTCCTATCCACTTGGACACCTCTGAGGATTGAATCTAAAGGGGACAATCACTGAGCCAAGCCTCCAAAGTCTTTGGAACAAGAAATAGCATGTTGAACCTAGAATTGCCAAAATAGGGACAAGACTCCAATTTTGGATTGAAGCATTCAATGGAAGCATCAAGGTGGCATGGACTGAGCCATTCTCAATTTAATTCAGTCAAGACTTATCCAAGACCAAGGGAACCAGCAGCCTATGCCCTAACCTCTAGTCAATGGCTAGAGGAGACTTGGATTTTCATTTGCCAACATTGGCCAAACCTACTCAGCAGTTGCCATTCACTATTCCTTGCAAAACAAACTTGCTCTACTATAAATAGAGCTCAATTGTGATCAGTTTGAGTACACCAAAGCCATCAAACAGATGCTTTCCTCAAAATCTCTTCTTTCACTCCAATTTTGCCTTCTAAGGCAAGTCACTATCGGGTTTTGAGTTTGGGAGCTTTTCCAATCAAACCAATCACACACGCACCTCACATACATCATATAGAAGTGATCCAAACACTCACATAACATCTGGAACACAGATTTCACAAAATCACCAGCCAATTGCTCAAGTTCTTGACAGTTTTGCAGTTGAGGTACCATCTTCAGCTCCAAACCATTTCAATCCATTCCAAGCATTCATACACACTCCATGGTACATAGGGAAGCTATCTAGATCATTGGAACCTAGCTGTAACACCTCCAACACAAATCACGATCACCAGCTGCAAGTGGTAAGCATGAGCTCTTCTAACTCTATGATCCATGCAATTTTTGCTGCACAATAATTTGGCCATATGTTCATAATCATGCATGGAATGTTTCCCCTCAATTAATTGCATTGTTTGAATCATGTATCAAAAATCCTAGCCTTCATGCAGAAATTAGGATTCTTGAGGATTTTTCGTGATTTCTTATATGTTTAATTTAAATGAAATTAAATACCATAGACATGATCGTGAGGTTGAAACGAGTTGATTGGTATGTGGATTGCATGATATGATTAAGTATTCAGTGAGATTGGAGAGAAAATGCAAATCTGGGAAAACCCAGAACACGCGCGTGTTCTTGGCGCCATTTTTTTGAAAATTCAAATATTTGAATTTTGTGATTTTATTTAATTGATTCAAAAATTAATTTCTCTCTGAGTTTTAATGATTTTGAGTTGATTCTTTTTTTAATAATTCACAAAAATGTTAAAATATTTTATTTTCCCAAAAAATCCCAAAAATATTATTTATTTTATATAATTGATATTTTTGCAAAGAATTAATGTTTTAATTGTTTTTGACATTTAAAATATTTTTTCCACCTTGATTTTGCAACTTTTAATGCTTTCTAATTATTTTGTAGGTCAATACTTAATTTTTGAAGCATTAATCCAAGATCACAATTTGTTTTTCCTATGTTAAACAATTTTGATCATTTTAATTGAATTTTTATTCAATTAAAACACATTTTTGAAAACAAATTAGGGTTTTTGGATTAATTCAACCCTCATAAATCATTTTCAAAACTATTTGGGCCTCTAATAGAGTGTAAGACCCAATCCTTTTTTTGACCAAATCATTTTTGGGCCTCAGTGTATTGTATAAGTCCCGATACCGTAAAAAAACAAACGGCGCGATCGTCGCCTTTTGAAAAATAACCTTCTGGGCCTACCCTCGAGTAGTAAGACCCATTTCTTTTCTTAAAACACTTTGGGCCTCTAATAGAGTGTAAGACCCAATCCTTTTTTTTACCAAATCATTTTTGGGCCTCAGTACATTGTATAAGTCCCGATACCGTCAAAAAACAAACTGCGCGATCGCCGCCTTTTGAAAAATAACCTTCTGGGCCTACCCTCGAGTAGTAAGACCCATTTCTTTTCTTAAAACTCTTTGGGCCTCTATTAGAGTGTAAGACCCAACCCTCTTGTACATAAAACTTTTTGGGCCTCATTCGTTGTATAAGTCCCACTGTACATTTTCGAATAAACGACACGATCGTCGCCAGTTTAAAATTAACCAACTGGGCCTACCCTCGAGTAGTAAGACCCATTCAAAATTTTTGGGCCTCTAATAGAGTGTAAGACCCAACCCCCTTTTAACCAAAATCATTTGGGCCTCAGATATTATATAAGCCCCTTCGCGTTAAAAGAAAATCTCGGCGCGATCGCCATTTTTAACAAAATCATTTGGGCCTACCCTCGTGTTATAAGCCCCACTATTTTTCTTTAAACCTTTTGGGCCTCTTGAGAGAGTGTAAGACCCATCCCTTTGTACAGAAAACCTTTTTGGACCTCAGTCACTTGTATAAGTCCCTCTATACAAAATTCAAATAGTGCGCTCACTGATAAAACCCTGGGCCTCTCCTTGAGCTGTAAGCCCCAAATCTTTCTTTTTCAAAGCACTTCCTCCTTTGATTTTGAATATACTGTTGTTTTCAATCTTTCTTTGTTGAACAACTAACCAAACAGCATGGAAGCTCTACAACCGAGTAAGTGTTTATACGCTTTCATTTATCGCTTTCATATACATATAACTATATTATGGGGCTGTTTCACTGTAAGTCTTCTTTCATAAACTCATATCAAATGTGTAATAATAGCATAGATATTTCGAGTTTCCCCGACAACTACGTCTAGAACTAGGTGACGCCGTTTCGTTTATTCATAGAAATAGACAACTAGATCCCCAATAGGATCACCAGATACAGTCTTCTCTTCGGCTGTCCTCATTAGGAATTGTCAAGAAACTCT